>CAMQGK010000650.1:880000-2227500 GCA_947000775.1 Pterois miles
TGTGTTACTCCGTAAGCATCTGTGATCATCCTGGGTGACGCGATGTTACATTACAGTCGTATCTCACCGTTACTATCTGTAAAATACAATCTCCATCATACTAACTAGCTTGTCATTTGCAAATGACTTCGTCAGCTACGAAGCAAAACCATCCCGAGTCTTTTACAGAGAAATCAGTCCACAACACGGGGAGTCGAGGAAGGTCTTACATTACAGTATACCCACACAATGGCAATACAAAGCAATTAATACATGTATATTATTACATATAGTACCTTCAACACTTTATTGCTGTACACATTATATGTAGTATTTGGTAATGATTACGAAGTGATTTGTAAACCGTCTATAAACATTATTTGTATTCTATTATAAAGTTACTACTAATGATTATGATGCCATGTTAAATGGTTAATAAATACTTTATAAAGCATCTATAAACATTATTGTCATAGATAGCTAATGTAAGTGATTAATAATTGGTTTCTGATCCATTTATCTATGTAATATTTATTTTACAGACAAGTTCTTAAAGGTTTACAAATCATTTGGTAATCACTAACCGATACTTTATATAGTATATAGATATAGTTATAATATGTACAATAATAAACTGTTAATACTTAATGTAACCAGAATGCAATTGTTGTCATCTTTTATCAGCTATATAATATATAAACTAAGTATTCTGCAAATTACTGATATAATAACAGAAATTATAGCATTACCAATAATTAGTAAACATTATTAATTATCATTTCATTGTTTAACAGTAAGATAATCATTAACTAAGTTTAATTAACTGTTCACAGTTCTCAGTTCACCTTTCATAAATGATGGTTATTATAAAGTGTTCCCAATAGTTTCCACTCTGCATCACTGATGTTTCACAAATAGACTTTTGTTGTTTTGTTGCATCCAAACAAACAAACATGATGACGGGATGATGGAGATGACAATGACGAGAAGCTTCTCGCCCAGTAATATTCAGCAGATTAATCTCTCTTTTTTTAAACAGCTGTTTACATTGTATGTTTACACAATGTTTCGCCCCAAAATCACAACCCCTTCAATGCTCCACATGTTCTGTATAAACTGTAGTGTTGCAGTATGTAGAAACAAATGGGGCATATTTAGCTCAGTCAGGTTCAGGTTGTTGGACATACTCGCACTCAACCCCCTCGCTAACATCCAGTCTTTAGAGGCACACTGATGCATTAAAACTATCCTCAACACAAGTCAATAATCCACCTTTTTATGTCAGACAGCAAACTGAGACAATTTAGCGCCTGTGAAGAGACGTTCAGTCCTTTTGTATGAACTAAAGGAGAGATGGTAGTGGATGAACCTGTGGAGGAGTGAATGAGGAAGCCAAAAACAGGTATATTTGTGTGCCTGTGCATATGTCTCTATTTTTCTAAAAACACTGTAATTCAAGCCACATAGTCGATACCTGGAGGCTGCTGGTCACCGCTGGGGGAGCTGGTGGCGACCAGCTCCACGCCGACTTGTGTCGTTCTGGTGGCGTGAAGAAAGGAGGGACTCATGAGCGGAAACTCATCTGTGTCCACGTTGGAACCGTGAAAGAGCTTTTCTTTTTTCGCTGCGTAACGGGAGCAGAGACTGTTTGAAGTGACAAAACTCCAGAGCTGAAGCACTGTGGACGCTGCTCACTGCTGGTGTTTGAATCTGATCGACTGGCCGGGAACTGAGAGGGTCTGTGAATGAAATAAGTGAAATGGGTGAGACAGAGTTAACCTGTGTCTTTCAGATGGTGGAGCTTAAAGGAATAGTTCAGATGTTTTGAAGTGGGGCTGTATGAGGTACTTATCTATAGTCAGTGTATTACCTACAGTAGATGATGGTCGGCACACACCCAGTTTGGAGAAACAGACAGGAGCAGAGCGATGTACTGCTGTGGATGGAGGCAGCAGCAAAATCTACTTTACCCACCTAAAAAAATCAATATCAGTTTATGTATACTCTATATTTATAATATGTCCTCCGCATTGCCTTGCAGGCAAACAGCCCTTTCTGGTGGGGAACTGAAGCTGTTCATATCCATCTATGCCACCAGACTCTATTGAAAAAAACTGTAATTTTAGCTCACAGAACACTAGAGTTGCTGGTCTACCGCTGCCTCCATCAGTGAGTTTGTTTGTATTATTGTGTCCTTGGTGAATCCGAACTAACCTTTTAAAACACCAAAGTCACACATAAACACAAACAAACTAACCGATGGATGCAGTGGTGGACCAGCAACTGCAGTGCTCTACAGGGTAAAATTACAGTTTTTTTCAATAGAGTCTGGTGGCTTTGGTGAGAGAGCATAGATAATGGCTTCAGTTCCCCATTGGAAAGGGCTGTCTGAAGGCAAGATAATCTGGCAAAAATAATCCTAAACTTAACCTCATTTTTTTAGGTGTACTGCTGCCTCCGTCCACAGCAGTATATCGCTTTGCTCTCATGCTGGTACTCCTGTCTGTCTCTCTAAACTGGGAGCATGCCGACCGTCATCTCCTACACACTGACTGTGGATAAGAACCTCATACAACCCTTCTTCAAAACACCCGAACTATCCCTTTAACCCGCTGTCATTTGCAATATATTGACAAATTGGTGCAATTAAACGAAAACTGATGCAGGCGCAAAAAAAGGACTGTAAACAGAAGGAGCTGGGATGTAAAGAAACACAGTGTAGACTGAAATCCCATCACAATTCCCTTCTTTCTGTTTGTTTATCTGATGTAGATTCCTGAGTTACATGTTTTATACCTAAACGGACCTTTTGAGGGATCTTGGAAGGTTTATTTGAATCAATATGGGTTTAACCATCTGTCCCTCTGGAATTACCCAGATCATGTTGGGCGCTTTTTGTGGGGTTTTTTCTCACTGTAACCTGAGTTTACACAATTTTCTTTTCATTATTATTATTATCATTTCTGTACAGTGTATGGTCAAAGTAATGGAAACTCTTTTTTCGGATGTTATGTGGTTTTTACTCGACTCGTTTCTTGGATTTCGAGGCCAATCACCATCAACATAATGACCCCCACATTTCATCTTTTGTTTTTAAGATGAGGGTGGAAAATTCAGATGTCAGGCACTCCTCATTTCAGATCATTTTTGTTTATTACAAAGAAACTTGATGCTTGAAAATCGCCCCTTTCTGCGGTGAGGCTTCATGTTTCCGTTAAATTGACCATACCGTCTACAAATGCACAATTTGCCCTGTATTAACTGTGTTGAGTGGATCTGCCTTCTGAATTCATTCTTTTTAATGGTCATGAAAAAAAAAAGTTTAACAGTTGCGATGAAGGCGTGTTTTCAGCGTGCTTATACGACGTGTTTGTCCTCTGATTTGGTGGAGAATCAATGTGAATCTGGACAGGCATCATTCACTGTTTACCGAGGACGTCGACGGCCTTCGTTCAGGTCGCCGAAGGTGATGACGAGGGTGATGTGTAAATGAACTTTGACCTTCACGCCCCCTTTATCTGGCTCTGTGTGTCTGTCTGCCCGTGTCGTGACTGTGGCGAGCGCTGTGACCTCACCGCTGAGTGATGCGCTGCCTGGTGTGAAGACTGAGAACCAATAAACACTCTGCCCTTTTTTACTCCACACATCGCCGGTTTCGTGCTCATTGATCTGTTGGAGACTGAGTGTTTATCTGGGATGGAGGGGGGAGATAGACATGAGTCAGTTCCCGACTTGTTCAAGCTGCTGTTTGAGTTGTTGCAGAGCAGCTACTGTCACCAATGAAATGAAGGGATTTCTCCCGCAGTCGGCTTCATTTCTTTATTAATATTACTCCTTTTTTAGAACAATATTACCCCAAAACGTAAAGTCTTGAATCGGCTAACAAAATAGCAAAGAACAGAGTCCATTAACTTGAGTTACTGTTGGCATATTTTTCCAGTCATTAATTTTTCCTGATGAAGCATTACTTCACAAGGCTGCAGTTACAATCACATCCATCACAGCACCAATGTTTGCTTTTTATTACCAACAAAATGACCAGCTGCGGGATGATTCGCAGTGAGGAAAACCCTGACTTATTATTAGGGCTGTCAAAATTAAATAAAAAACTCCATCATCTGCAACCGCTTATCCTGTTAGAGGTCGCGAGGAGGCTGGAGCCGATCCCAGCTGACATTGGGTGAAGGCGGGGTTCATCCTGGACAGGTCGCCAGACCGTCGTAGGGCTGACGCATAGAGAGAGAAAACCATTCACACTATGCACAGTTTAACTAGCCTGACCTCCATGTCTTTGGACTGTAGGAGGAAGCCAGAGAACCTGGAGAAAACCCACGCTTATGTTAACATGCAAACTCCACACAGAAGAGGATTTGAACCTGTGAACTGTGCAGTTGTGGAGCCTCGCAATGAAAACTTGTTAATGCAAATTAATTTTAATGCAACTCATGATTTTTAGATTGTAGCGGGCTCCGTTATAAAGAGTGAAGATACCAGCATCATATGAAACTAGGAAACCTAAGGAATCCATCGCTACCATGTCATTTTGGACATGTGACCAGCTCGTTGTGAAGGTGGTTAAATAACGCTCCAAACTTCTGCCAAATGTTGACATTCCCATTTTCAAAGGGGTACCTTGACCTCTGACCTCAAGATATGTGAATGAAAATGGGTTTTATGCTAAATGCAGTAGTACGCTGGGAGGGTTTCTGCACATCATAGATACATACGGTATATACTTGCATAAAGCAGCAAATTTGCCCACTCCATGTTGATAAGAGTATTAAGTACTTGACAAATTTCCCTTAAAGGATATTTTGAACTGATAAAAAATGTTTAATTTCCAATTAACTATGGACAGTCATACAGGTAATAATGATTAAATGTTTAAACTGACTGACAGCCATACTTATTATGTAAATATAATGTTTAACAGTGTTTTTCTTTTCTATTGAGCATAGTTTGAGGGCCTAGTGGTGTTTATACTCTAACACAAAAACTTAATGCAAAATCAGATCAGACAAAGGTGGAGGAGCCCTTTTTTATATTTCTATAGTTATGAGAAGGAAAAAATGAAAATGTATTTGAATAAACATATTTTCAGATTCTACAAGTTATAGATTTGTAAGAGTAGAACATAATCTATTAAATATTTATTATTATGGATTTAAAAATGTTTTAAAATCTGTTGAACTAGGAGACCTTTTGTAAAATAAATAAAATAAAAAAACAGAATCAGCTTTATTGGCCAAGTGTGTGCACGACTTCGGTTTTGTTACTCTCAATGTAATTTCACATAAACATGGACAACAAAGCTGAACGAGGTAAACATGAACTTTGACTACCATTTATAGATATAAATATATAATAATCTTTATTTATATGGCACCTTTCAAAAAAAACAGTTATAAAATGCTTTACAATAAAAACCGAACACATTTAAAAGGATTATAAAATGTACTAAAAGCCAATAACAACACGTAAAAACCCAGAGAGTAAAACAACTAAAATGTCATAAAACATAAATAAAATCACGGAAAGGCAACTCTTAAAAAGTGAGTTTTTAGGAGATGAGACAGAGTTTGCAGCCCTGATCTCCTCCGGCAGGTTATATCAGTCTTAGTGCCTCGACTGTCAGGCCTTAGTAAGTAATCAGTATATTGTAAAATCAGTTGTAAAAGCATATATATGCTGGGATAAATGTGGAATGATTAATTTAACAGGTCACTTTATATACATGATGAGGTAGTCAGTGTTGCAGTATATACAGCATGCTTGCTGAACTAGACAGATTTAGTTTTAAGGAGTTAAAAGGGGAACTACTGTGGTAATTTAATAATGATAATAATAATAGTAGTAATAATGATGATAATCTTTATTGTCCACAAATGTGGAATTTTGCCTTCGGCTTCACATCATAGTAAACCACAGTACATACAATAAGCAACTGACGCAGTAAAATCACAGTAAATACAATAAATAGTACAACATGCACAGCACAATGGTGTTTATGAATTTAGTAAAGTTATTGTATTTGGTATGAAAGACTTTTTGTGAATGTTGCTGGTTGCTGCAGTGGATCTATAATAATCTTACCGAGGGCAGTTTTGTAAATACTTTAAAAAGAGGATGAACAGGATCAATTTGTCTGGATTTTTGTTTTTCCTGTGTGTGTGTGTGTGTATGTATATATGTGTGTATGTATATATTGTGTATATATATATATATATATATATATATATATATATATATATATATATATATATATATATTCCAGCTGTTTTTGCTCTCTCCTAATAATTTTACTGGCCATGTTTGTGATTACGGATCATCTAGTTTTGTTCTTAGCCCCCAGGTGCCCCCATACCATGTACATATGTTAAAAGTTAAGACACTTTCAACAAGACTTCTGTAGACAGTCTCTAAGATGTTCTTACTTATATCGTAAGAATCTAATTTCCTGATTGGATACATGCGCTGCTTTGTGTTTTTTTAAAAAATGGATTCTGTGTTGGCTGTAAGATTGAATGTAGGAGAGACTGGGTACGTCTGCAACACCTGCTTGCATTTCTCTCAGTTACCCAGAGACTTTTTGGACAAGAACAACTAAAAGTTTACATGTTAAACTTACATATGTCTGCTAATTGCCCATACCATTTATAGATGATCCCATATGACGCATGGTTCATAATATTTATTTGATTTATTTGCAACTGACTCCAAACCCTGGGGACACAATCCTGGGACGGAGGCAACATGTTAAAAAAATACATTACATTTCACTAATTACCTTTTATTGTACAAACTGCAACTGGTTTATAAAAAAAACTATAACGGCTATTAGCGGAGTTGGTTTACCTCAAAAAAAAAAAAAAAAAAAAAGATCTGCTGAGTTAACTGGATGTGATTACTAGTGAGTTTTACACCTTTCAAGACGTAATGATCCAAATCAGGGCCGTGTTCCTACTGCAGAGTTGGTTTCCCTAAAAAAAAAGATATCTGTTGAGTTACAGATATCTATTTCTCAATGTAAGTCTATTTGAAAAAGTCTTTTTGGGCCTAATGACGTCATGTGATGGACATGAAGTTGTAGTATCGCCGTTAGGCCACTACAAACATTGGGATCAATAACTGATGCTCTTCCTGGGGGCTTGTTCTGATTGAAGGAATAACGGTGCCTTCACATGGAACACGTGAACATGGGAAGTCGTGGACACGACATGTTTTGTGTTCAAGTGGTTAAGTTGTGAACACCACTGCTAAGCAACGGCAATATTAACGTTACTGTCTGAGTCTAGAAGCCACAGAGGCTAACAATTTAGCGAGCTAGCAAGTCGGTAACATAAGTCATAATGACAGAAGAGAAAGAGGTCGTTGAGAATATCAACATTGTCCTCAGACATATGAAATTACCAAGAAAAACAATATATGATTACCATTGCAAAATAGTATTATGCACTAATACATGAACTTCCACGGGCTCCACCATTTATAACAAGATCAACAAACAAGTCCTGAACTCTGAGCTTTCAGAAACTTTCCATTTACGAGAGACTTACGAAGTTACGACATCAGGGTGGCGTTCATGGACCCAACTCCTAAACCCAATTTGAAGGCACCATAGGGCCCAGTGACGTCACGTGATCACGCACCACGTGATGGACACGGAAGTTGTAGTGCCACCGCTTGGCCGCCAGGGACACCGGGCTCATCGGCGGCGCTCTCTCTCTAAGACTTGTTGCAACCGTCCCCGGCCTCCCCCACAGTCAGAACGGTTCCTAGATATTTAAACTCCTCAACAGGACGTCCATTAATGAAACCAGGCGACCAGTAATGACTCACAATAACCAGCTCCTTTCTCATGTTGTACTGTTGTTCTTGCAGCTGTCTCTCCGTCTCGTCTCTATTTCCAGCCGTGTATGGACGTCCGTGGCGCGCCGCTGCCCCCTGGCGGCCGCCCGCAGCTCCTACGGGAGGAGGAAGTGTTTCGGAAGTGGACACAACGAGAGGAGGAATCGAAGGAAAAGGGCGGAGGAGAGGGAGCTACCAGGGGGATTGAGAGAATGATAACCCCCCGTGGCTTTTAGCGGCAGGACAGTTGATTACGTGTAACTTTAAATGTCGCAGGACTTCGCGGACACTTGGAGGCTACTTCGTCCACGCTGAACGGCGTACGGCTATAAGGTAAGTCCGCTTGGTGGGCAGCCAGTGAAAACAACAGACGACGTAGCTAGCTGGCAGCGTTAGCTAACCTACACAGCAAGGTGTGCAGCGGCGTGCTAATCAGCTAGCTGATCAGCTAGCTAACACCGCGGGGATCGATGTGACCACATCGTGGCAGAAACGGGCAGCCGATAAGAGAAATAACGCCACCGCAGAAAGCATCCAGCCGTCATTGAGAGGGGTTGTGTGTTTTTGTATGGAGTCAGCCGTTTCCTCGTTGGTGTTGAGGAAAGGCAGCAACATCATGAAAGACCGATTGTGTGGATGGAGAGGTTGCCTGCGTGGCCAGACCTGTGCGTGGCTGTGTTAAAACCAGCTCATTTCTGCTATTTTAGCCTGTTTATCAGCTAGCTTGGTGTCACAGTTTTGATAACACTGTTCGTTGGCGCTAACGTGGGCAGCAGAGTCGGTTGTAAGTGCCAGTTGGACGTGGCAGCTGTACTAGTTTTACAGCCGTGATTAAAAGCTCACAACGTGCAGAGCTGCATCAGATAAAGGCCACAGCTCCTTCTGTTACAGCTGTTTGCAGGCAGGTGGATTCAACATTAAGCTTGTTATCAGGCCATTTCTCCTCTGCAAGGTTAGCCCGTCAAGGCAGAGGGGCTGAGCTGGGTCCACCACCTCATCTGACCCCCTTCTGCACCACAGCAGGACTACCTGTCCATCATCTGCTCCCTGGAAACAGCCAATAAAGAGACAGGAGGTCCTCCTTGTCCCACATCCAGTGTGGGAGGTGGAGGGAGGTGAAACAGGGAGGTTTGAATGCTGTAATACAACCCAGTCTATAGCAGCACCTGCAGTTAAAGCAGCAGCAGGTAGAACTGGAGCAAATATCATTTCAACAGTTATTTTTATAAAGAAAGCGGCTCCTTCCAGTGGACTTTATTTTGAGAGAGACAATTTTTCTTTATACCATTTGAATTGTGCCTAGAATCACATAAATTTGTCAATTTAAAAGATAATTTTGCAATTTAAGAAAGTGGGTTTGTCGTGGTATCATTTAGTTTTGTGTGAAACCACTCAGTGGACTACATCTCCCATCTTGCACAATATACATCAGCAATGCTAGCTAGCTAAATTAGCTGTGTTCCACCAAGTACTCCGGAAGAGCGCCGGTCGTTGAGCTCAGTTTTAATAGCAGCCAAACGGCGGTACATCATCTTCCGTATCCGTCACATGATGCCATTGGGCCCAAAAAGATTTTCCCCATAGACTTACATTGAGAAAAAGACTTCTGTAACCCAAAGGATGTTTTTTTGAGGTGAATCTACTCCCCCATATGGACAATCTAATAGGCCTTATTTAAATCATAAGGTCCTTCAAGTTGTAAAATGTATTAATAGCTGAATCCAGAGTTATTTCCTACCTCCATTCATGAATGAGGCCCAAACCGTGATGACAGCGTGACTGAGCCATGTGACCAAGCGGACACTATATTAGCTGTGAAGATCACTAGAAAATCTGGGTACTTTTCCAGTCAGGAGTCGAGCCATTTTGGCATCGTGCCAATGAGTAACTTTCATAGGAATGAACGGGGGCCCGCCTCCATCGCTGTATCCAGTTTTCTTTATGTATCCGTGTGTTTCATGCACAAATGAAACGTTTACCTGACGTTTTGTTCAGCAACTCCTGGTGTTTTTATCAACCAGGAGGAGAAAGAACGAGTCAGATCTGTTGCTGGTTTGAGTTCATCCCAGTAGAAAACAAACAGGTATCGTAGCTTCAGAGAGAGAGAGACATCACTTAAGCAAGTTTTGGCTGTGTCGTCTTTCGTCTGATACGTCAGCAGTTTTACTACAAACTGAGACTTTCTTGACTTATGTTTCACACTGACAAACATGTGATTCATGGTGCAGTTCAAACAGGATAAAAAAAATGATCTTCCTCCGTTGACTACTGTTCGTATTTTGTAAAGAAATAAGGTCCCATGGACGTCCACTGGAAGGGGAGGGACTTTGGCTCTCTAAATTCTGGGACAATCAAAAAATAATTAAAAAATATTTAAAATCCTGTGCCTCTGTGTCCTCTGGTGCTTCTAATGGCATCTGCAAGATTTCACACCCAGCATCAATAACTCGCAAACGTCGGTCAAACTAGGCAATGCTGATCAAATATGAATCAATATTCTGTTACTGTAATGACTATTTCTCTTCTCACATGTTGTCAGAAACATCTTGTAGTTACTGTTTAGCTGTAAAATGAGAAAGTTTGTGACCCAGCAGCCATGTTGATATTAGGGATGTGACAGTGAGGAAGCTTTCCCACTGGTTAATAAACTTGTGACACAGATGTTACTGATTTCACTGGACATTTTACAGGAAAAGATATCAATATGTCAATGTGTGTAGCGCTTACTGGCTGTATGTCTGGCCGATCCGCCGCGCACACCAGCTGTGACCACTCCGTCCTCCACACGCCGATGGCCTCATTAATGGTAGGTTCTTTGATAGCATTGGGTTTATTGCTTTATTATTTATTGCTTTATTGCTTTTTGCTTCAGCACCAAGTCCTCCACCATCATTTTCTGTCAGCTTTTTCTCATCATGCTACTCTGAGCTGAGACTCCGTGTGGAGCGATGCTTTCACTTTCAGTTTGTAGCATCCGTTGTCCGACTATATGTATTGACAACACGGTGCTGATACGTGAAACCAAACTAAATGGGTTGAAGTAAAACAACGGTGGGTGAGTAATGTAATCAGTGTTGCCGTGTAACACCAGTAACACAGACTACCGCAGCAAATCTTGTTGGGATCAGTTCAGGAAATACCAAGCACTGTCCACCAGCTGGAGCACACTTTCTCATTTTACAGATAAACCGTACGCTACAAGATGTTTCTGAAAACCTTTGAGGAGAGAAATAGTCATTACGGCGACAGAATATTGATTCACATTTGATCAGCACTGCCTAGTTTGATTGTTTGATCGGAGTTTGTGAGTGATCGACAGCTGCCTCCTTTTAATGAACATCCCTGTCAGAAATGACCTGTGATTGGCCAAAGGCTGCCGTCACGGACTAGATATATTAAAGTCTGAAAACAGCGCCACAAGGAGGTGCAGATGTCTGTTTTTTTCTCAGAACACTTGAATTACAACATGCTGAAAGGTTATGATAGAAATTTTGCCACAAAACTATCTGCCCACTGCAGGTTTGACAGCCAAAGTACACACTGCTGTTAATTTTTGTGGTGTTCTGAATGAACACACACATTTCCACAGAGCAGACTGTGTCATCCTGGACAGGCTTCAGCTGTGCTGCAGCAGTACTGGGTCATCATCGGCCCCGAGGGGAAGCAAGCAAGAGGGGCAGCAAATCGATCAGTTTTCTCTCCACATATTATCGACAGTACATTTTTTCATCTGTCCCTCTGTTCACTTTCCTGGTTCTTGTCTATCTCCGCTCCTCCTCTTCCCTCCCAAACATCTCTCATTTTCTGTTTCTGTCCCTCCAGGTGACCGCCTGTTTACCTCAGATTGGGAACAGCAGCTCCCGTCCTTCAGAAGAGCTTGTCTTGGTGGGGCTGGTGGTCTGGCGGGCGGGCGACGGGGAGTTGCAGGGGCCATGCATCAGGGGTGAGGGGGATTCGCTGCGGGGGACACACACAGCGTCGGGTGAGGAGGAGGTCGGGGCAGGTCGGTGTGGAGATGAAGCTCAAACAGCGCATGGTGGTGCTGTGTGCCGTGCTCCTCCTGCTGGGCCTGGCCAAGATCTTCCTGCTGGATGGAGGCGAGGGCTCCGCGGCCAGCCGACGGGATCTCAGAGCGTTTCGCAAGGTCAGAGTGCAAGACAACTATTTTAATTTCAGTCTTCAGATAGCTAGTACACAGTCATTCTCAACAGTGTCGGTGAGCATTTAGCAGACACCTTGATATCATTACACACAGTGATATTATCACCCACCTCCAACAGATGGAAGCTGGCCTTTCTCTGTCCCGGGGAGCTCGCCTTACACACACCCTCCAGTCTCCGTGGGAGATAGCGAGCCAGTGGGTGGGCCCGAGAGAGGTGTACCCCGAGGAGACCCCGGAGCTGGCTGCTGTGCTCACTTCCCTCAGCACTGCCAGGATAGAACGGGCTGATGTGGGCTATAAGGGCACGCAGCTCAAAGCCCTGCTGGTGCTGGACGGTGGACAGAAAGTGGTCTTCAAACCCAAGAGGTCAGATTTGTTAATAATGGGATTACACACTCATATATTATGCTTAAGAGTGATTCAGCTTTCTTATTTGTGTCTTGTCCACCTTTCTGTAGATATAACAGAGACTACGTGGTTGAAGGCGAGCCATACGCCGGCTATGACAGACACAACGCAGAGGTGGCTGCTTTTCACCTGGACAGGTGTGTAAACATCACTATCGGAGTGTCTGAAATTCATCCTCTCTGATCTGTTAACACAAGGATCTGCATAGACCCATTTTTGACTTTATTTAGAGGGGTACAGGGGGTTTTAGCGGGGGATAGCAGTTGTCACGTAGAAGTGGTGTACATCATCTGAAAGCTGGGAACCTGCAGATTAATTTGAGATGCAGCTTAGCACTATGTCAAGCTGTTTCTAGTCATACATCGTAAATAAATATGAATTAATCAGTTGATTAAAATAAATGTGAAAATGCATAAGGCTTTAGAGCGTTATAATGGAAGTATATGATGTCCGTCCCCATGCTCTATTATAAGTTCTTGCAGCAATTTTTGTGTTTATCATTTGTTACACAGATTTGGTGCTAAATTTAAATTTAACGATTTTTACCTATTGAGAATTGATAAAAATGATTGATAATTCCTTCAAAATACCATATTAATACACAGAGACCCCGAGGAACACCACAGAAAAAGCCATGCTGTGATTTGGCATCAAAAACTTTTGACATTCGGAGAGTTTTGTCAGAATCACATTTTTTAGCAGTTGGATGGGGAACACTTCTGTTGTGGAAACTGCTCAGAAACCCCCTGATTGTCAGTCTAGCTAGGAAAGCCATCCATCCTCTGAATGCTCTAGGTTTCTAGTTTGGGGCCGTAAAGTTTCACAAGGCTGTGATTATCCTAGAGGTCACCACAGGTCAAATTTCAAACAATGGTCTCATAATGAAATTGTTCCTAACATCATCAAACATGAACACAGTAAGTGGATCCACAAAGATCTCAGCTTTACAGTGATACCTGATGTATGTAATTCAAGACTGTGTGTATTCAAATACAGAATAAGACATTTGTACTGCATTCAAAAACTGCATGTGATTATCATAAAGTGGGTACGTCTGCAAAGGGGAGACTGGTGGGGACCCACAGAACCCATTTACATTCACATATCTTGAGGTCAGATGTCAAGGGACCCCCTTGAAAACAGCCATGCCAGTTTTCCCTCACCAGAATGTAGCCTAACTTAGAAGCTTTATGTAGTCTCATAACATAGTTGGTACCAGTGGATTCATTAGGTCGTCTAGTTTCATGTGATACCAGTATTCACTCTAGCTTGAAGACTGAGCTGCTGCAACCTCTTAAAGACAATAATGTTGGTTGGGATGGCCAGAAGGGCCCCAGAGGGTTGATGTTTCTGTGTAATAATGTTCTGGCATCGTGTCCTGCTGCTCCGTCCTCTGCAGGATCCTGGGGTTCAGGAGAGCGCCTCTAGTAGTCGGGAGATACGTCAATGTGCGAACAGAGATTAAACCCGTTGCCACAGACCAGCTGCTGAGCACCTTCCTCATGCAGGGTGAGTTTCTCTCCCCTTTTTCATCTCTCACTCAAATAACTTTCTCATGAGAAGTGAGTGTTTTCAGACCTCCCACAGTGAGAGTGTGGTGTTATTACATGAATCATTCCTCTTTCTTTTGACTCATCCATCCACTTTTCTTTCTCATTCTGACCTCAGTTTTCACTTTCTCTGTCGATCACTCTGTTTTCTCAGTCAGCTCACTAGACCAGGATATACCCAGCCTAGTCCTGTTTGGCAAAGGTGTGACAGTTGATATAGTATATTCACACACTGTCAGAGTACTTAAACCTTATGCCTGGTTCACACTACACGACTTTAGCCCTGATTTTCTCCCCGACAAAAGTCCCAGATCAGAGGCAAATCAGCATTGGCTCAGCGCTTGCAAATTGACGCTCAAGTGTCATATGTGAACTACTCAAAGACGTGAGCCGAATTGCGAGCCAGTTTCAGATATCTAGCATACTAAATATGTGGACCTGTCAGGCACTCCGGCCACGATCTGCAGCCAATACAGCGCGAGACACAGGTTGAGGGGAAGCCTGGAGAAGGAGGGGTTGCCTGTAATAGAGGAGGAACTTACTGTATTGCTGCATTTACAACACAGAACCAAGGTGTTGTTGCACCTAGAGCAGACCTGGGCATTATACGGCCCGCAGGCCGGAACCAGCCCTCGTGATGGTTCTGCCCGGCCCGGGAGGTCTCAGACAAACCACACAATTTTACTTACGAAGCTAAAAAAAACAGTAAAGGAAATAGCTTTTGTTTTGAAATGCTCATGTATTGTTAGTGTGCTTCTTCCTGTAGTACTTGACACTGATGTAAATTTACTTGAGTAATGTTTGAAGTAGCGTCACCTGCTGAGGTGACACGTCCGTAATGAGTCACTAAGTGATTTTTTTTTTTTCCGCGGAGATTGGCTGTAAAGCTGTGTGCTTAGTTTGCAAGAAACAGGGCTGTATTCAAAGAATTCAACTAGAACCGTCACTTTGAGACAAAACATGCAAAAAAAATACAGAAAGCTGTCTGGAGATGAGAAGGAGAGGACAGCCGAGGGGCTGCTGGCTAAGATACCAAAGCAGAGAGGACTGTTTACAAAGCTGCATGCAACCAAAGAAGGAAATGTACACTCACTGGCCACATAATTAGGTACACTTTGCTAGTAAAAGGTTAGACCCCCATTTGCCTTCAGAACCGCCTTAATTCTTCGTGGCATACAACAAGTTGCTGGAAACACTCAGATTTCGGTCCATATTGACATGATAGCATCACGCAGTTGCTGCAGATTTGTCGGCTGCACATCTATGATGCGAATCTCCCGTTCCACCACATCCCAAAGGTGCTCCAGTGGATTGAGATCTGGTGACTGTGGAGGCCAGTGGAGTGCAGTGAACTCATTGTCATGTTCAAGAGACCAGTTTGAGATGATCTGAGCTTTGTGACATGGTGCATCATCCTGCTGGAAGTAGCATCAGAAGATGGTACACTGTGGTCATAAAGGGATGGACATGGTCAGCAACAATACTCAGGTAGGCTGCAGCATTTAAACGATGCTCAGTTGGTACTGAGGGGCCTAAAATGTGCCAAGAAAATATCCCCCACACCATTACAGCACCACCAGCAGCCTGAACGTTGATGTAAGGCAGGATGGATTCATGCTTTCATGCTGTTTACGCCACATTGTGACCCTGCCATCTGAATGTCACAGCTGAAATCGAGACTCATCAGACCAGGCAACGTTTTTCCAGTCTTCTGTTGTCGAATTTTGGTGATCCTGTGTGAATTGTAGTCTCAGTTTCCTGTTCTCAGCTGATAGGAGTGGCACCGTGTGGTCTCCTGCTGCTGTGGCCCGTCTTCTTCAAGGTTCAGGTGTTGTGCGTTCAGAGATGGTATTGTGCGTTCCTTGGTTGTAACGATGGTTATTAGAGTTACTGTTGCCTTTCTGTCAGCCCATTCTCCTCTGACCTCTCACATCAACAAGGCATTTTGGTCCACACAAACTGCCGCTCACTGGATGTTTTCTCTTTTTCATACCATCCTCTGTAAATCCTAGAGATGGTTGTGTGTGAAAATCCTAGTAGATCAGCAGTTTCTGAAATCAGACCAGCCCGTTTGGCACCAACAGCCATGCCACATTCAAAGTCACTTAAAAGTCACTCAAATCCCCGTTCTGATGCTCGGTTTGAACTTCAGCAAGTTGTCTTGACCACGTCTACATGCCTAAATGCATTGAGTTGCGGCCATATGATTGGCTGATTAGCTGTTTGTGTTAACAAGCAATTGAACAGGTGTACCTAATTATATGGCCGGTGAGTGTAAGTGTTAATGTTAACTTGTAAGTGTTAATGTTAAGCTAAATGTTAAGATTTGTGAAATGTTCTTTGGTTAACCTATAACCAACATTAAGCATTTTAACTGATTAACACCATGGGTTAAAGGGTTCAAAAAAATATTAATGATTAATTGAAAAACTCAGAGGAGCGGCTCGTCACTTTAAGGAGAAAAGCTGGTCCACCTTAAAAGAGAGCTGGAGCAGATACAGGAAGTTGGCTCTGGACTTCCTGCTGAGGAGTTGTAGCTTGTAGCCTCGTAGCATTTATTCACCGACAAATAAACTGTACACACACTGTCTGCTACAGCTACGTTCACAGCAATAACGCCACCAACAAACCCACACTCACCACCACACACACACACAGTCTGTTGGAAGCTGACTGAAGTTGCGCTACAGCGAGCACGAAGCCACATACTGTTTGTCAATCGCTTAAGTTAAGTAGGGCGACAGAGTTTTGTTACCCTGGGCAGAAACACAGCTGACAACCTGCTAAACTAAACTAAATGTGCAGAGATGACTTTTACTGGGAAAGTGGCTGCATGTCCACGACACTACACACCGCACCGTGGCTGCTGACGCTCCCAGATGGTGAACTGGGGACAGTGAACGCAGCACCGTGGCTGCTGACGCTCCCAGACGGTGAACTGGGGACAGTGAATGCAGCACCATGGCTGCTGACGCTCCTAGACGGTGAACTGGGGACAGTGAATGCAGCACCGTGGCTGCTGACGCTCCCAGGCGGTGAACTGGAGACAGTGAACGCAGCACCATGGCTGCTGCAGTAACTCTCCTGATGGTGAACTGGGGACAGTGAACGCAGCACCGTGGCTGCTACAGTAACTCTCCTGATGGTGAAGTGTTGACTCAGTTGTCTGTTGTAGGTCATATACTGCAGCTGGAGCACCGCTGCATGCGAGGCACAAATCTTGTCGGTTAACAAGGTTCGGTTATTGGTTAAGAATTTTTTAAAGAAACTTCTTAAAGTGATCACGTCTGTCTGGGTGAAATTGTAATGAAATGAAAGTAATGAAACTGACAACTTTGCTTTTTACTCAATTTGACTGACTTTCAAATACAGTCCAGCTGTTTCCAAAGCAGCTTCAGCTGTTTCAAAGGCAGCTTCAAACACAGAAGGGACTTTCCCCTCCACATTCATTTCCTGCCCCATCACTAGCAGCCATGACACTTTCTCCTTGTTTGAGCGGACTACAGAAGGTAGTCTGTCATTAAGCTTCGATGAGATATTATGATAAAGAAAGTGTGAACTGAGCGCCAGCCTCAGGTTGGCAGACAGGTTTCCACCAGGCAAAATATCCTGGAAGTAGTAAAAAAAAAAAAAATATTTAGTTTCATTTTTTTCCCATGTGTTGTTATGTATGAAAAGACCCAAGATGAACCCTGTAAGCAGACTACTTGATCATTACAGGCAAATTATTTAAACAGTATTTGTATAGAAATGATTCCATCCTCAAATGTTTGATCCTTATAAGCGGTTTCCACTGTGAAAAATGACATAAACCCTCATAGAGGACTTAATCCTTATTGGTTTCACTGGAAGAGGACTCCACAGATTTACAGTCACTCTCATGATGGCATTAAAGAATCAAAACCAAAGATATCCCTTTATTCCTTGAATTGTTCTTTGTCCAAACCTGACGCATACATTACCCATAATGCAACTCAACAGCAGACAGGTCAGTGACTCAGGTGTGTTTTACTACAGTACTAGCCTAAAGCAGAGAGGAGCAGGAGGATAGACAGGTCCGATGGGTTCACTTCCTGCTAACTCCACACCACCAGATTTATTTCATTTTCAAACGCTCGGCCCCAACCAACGCTGACTCCAGTGACATCACTTGAGGATAGTCATTTGTCAGACTATCAGACGTTAAAGGGTTTTCACATAAACAGCTGTACCAAAGAGTGTAGAAGCACTGTGGTAATTAGTAGTTTTGATTAGTTTTTGACTTTTTGATTTTAGTTTAGTTTGTTGTGTGCTTGCTGGTTTTAGTTTAGTAGCACTTTTAGTTTGCTTTTGCCCAGAAGTAAAGCCAAATATTTCATAATATTACCTTGAGATTTTGGTGTCATTTAGAACCAGAGTCTGCGCAGCAGTGATCGGGCGGTGCAGCCGCAGTATTGAGGTCACCTGCTTAAACCAATCACAAGCCGGCAATCGTGACGTCTCGCCCCCTTTTTACAGCATCAAATAGTAATTAAAACCAAACCTACCAGAACAATGAACACGAACAAACATCAATGTAATAACTACCTAAAATGACAGAAACCGTCTTTGGGGGAAAATGTACTTCACATGTACTTTGACTGTCTCCCATCCACAAACATAGAGGAAGTGGGCTTTATGAGCTATACTGCAGCCAGCCACCAGGGGGCAGCTGAGATGTTTTGGCCTCACTTTTGTGGAGCTGCCATGTTTATTTATAGTATATGGGGCCGGCTGTAATGTCTAAGGAGTACGTAGCTACATATACATACAGAGTACATGGTTAGAGAACTGTGTAGGAATGGTCATGATGGTAAATGTTTAATCTTGAAGCTACTAAATCTACTTTTATGTGAAGCGATTGCGGCATAGCGCCACCTTCTGGAAGGACAAATCTGTTCGGTTTCTGTCCTTCAAGTGTTACGAGTTGACAGAAAGTAATATGGTTTCAGTTTAGGTTTAGTCTTTCTTAAATGTATTTTTTTAAAATGTATTTATGTTTTTCATTTTTATTTCAGTTTCAGTTTACTACAATAACACTGATACTAGTGTTATCTTCACTTGTTTAAGTCCTGCTGTTATCACAGATGTGAACTAACTCCTCGTTCGCTGACTCGTGGTGGTGCACCGCTGCACAATGACTGCTGGGGAAACACTGGAGTGGATATTTATTATTTCTGGCATTAAAAAGATGTTTAAGATGATCCGGGACTGCTGGCGTGGGTTCCCGTGGGTCTGGCAGTCCACCAGGTCTGTACAATTAAGGAAAACACTGAATGGTGAAGATAGTTGTTATTTGCAGTTCTAGTTGTTTAATATCATTGTGGTGTATCCAGTGAAATTAACAGACAAGGTTATATGAACATGAACATAATATATAATATATATGAATTAAATAGATTTTGAGTCCTTGACTTCGTCAGTTGGACAAACCGGATTTCTCTATGCTCAGTAGACGAGTGTGGAGTCTAACATATAGGTTAATGTAGTGATAACAAAAAATATCATTTCAGATGTGAACGTGACTGTTGCTCATCTTTTTCTGTTGGGGTCGTTGTACATGTACGACATTGTGGGTTTCTTTTAGTCACTTTGTTTTGTGTGTTAGCGATAGTGACTGATTCACTGGCTGCTCGGGCCACATGTTTTCCTGTGTTTTATGTTCTGTAAGTTTCCTTTTGTTTAAAGCTGTCACTGCCAATCGGTGTTGTGCCTCATATGACTAATCTCTTTAATGGCCTTTGCAATAGCAGTTAACAGCTGTTAGCCAGAATAACACCCACCATCACAGAGGCAGCTATGCAGATGTGTCATTTATTCTGCAACAGTAGTGTTTACTAAATGCAAACAGTTCAACGGTTGCTTCCTCAATACAAAACTCCTAGATGTTTACAGTCAAGCATAAAATTTTTGGTTTTATCTGTCCAGTTTTTAAATGATCTGATAATAAGATTGGTCTCTTCACCGCATTAAAAACACAATGTAGGCGACTCAAATTTAGCTTTTGTAATAATGTTGAAACATTACATTGGAAAATTCAACAGAAACTGTGTCCCCCATCACTCCGGATTACTGCACAGACCTAATGCACTTGTTTCTACTGTGTAAACTGTTGACAGCTTATTCTAAGTAGAACAGTAGATGTGAGGAAAATATGCTTTTTGTGAGCTGTGTGTGAACCAAAGCTTTTTAAAATGCTGCATTAGCAAAAAGGACTCACACATAGACACTCAACAATTTGCTTAACCTGCAGTAGGCAGAAGGTTTTTGGCTTCACTGGTCAAATGTTCTATAATAACCTTTCACTATATTGTTCAAGCGTTCTGAGAGAAACTAGACTTCTGCACCTCCTCTTGGCTCCGTTTTCAGGATTTAGAAAATCTAGTCCATGATGGGAGACTAGGGTAAATCACAGATCATTTCAGAAAGTAAATCACTTGTGAACCAGGCAGCGCTGATCAATTCTCAGTGAATATTGTGTTACTGTAATACCTATTTTTCTTTCTTCTTTTTTTTTCATCTTCTTTTAGATGTTTTCAGAATCATCTTGTAGTTGCTGTCAATCTGTAAAATGAGAAGTTTGCTCCGGCTGGTGGGCGCTGCTTGGTATTTCCTCATTGATGTCAACATGGCTGCAGAGTCACAAACTTTCTCGCTTGATTTCTGTCAGAATTCTTTCACATTTCTTATTGACTTTGTTTCTCTCAACGAACTCGGCTTCATACCCAACCTCCTCACAGTGCCGTGTTTGCATCTCTTTGACATTTTATTGTTAAGACGTCATGGATCTGTTCTCTCTCTCTCTCCAGGTAATAATACATGTTTCTATGGAAAGTGCTATTACTGTCGGGAGAGCGAGCCAGCGTGTGCAGAGGGAGAGATCATGGAGGGATCGTTAACCCTTTGGCTGCCAGACGTCTGGCCGTTGCAGAAACACAGACACCCCTGGGGACGCACGTACAGAGAGGGGAAACTGGCCAGGTGGGTGTCCACAAATGAGTGTCAGTCAGTAAAATCTTATCAATGTCAATTTATCAGAAGGAAATGGAAAAGTTGTTGTGCTGATGCTGAGCGTCAACAGTTTTTTATCGTGGTGGTATTTTAGATCCACAGTATAAAGAGAGTAACCTGAACTTTCCTAATCTTGAAAGAGCAATCACACTGTGTTTATTCTGAGAAACACTTCCTGGGGTGGGAGGACGCTGTGATCAGTTATCTTTTGATGAGTGGTTAGTGATGTGCATCATAACTTGTTCTGGTGTCAGTGTGGGTAGCACACTGAATGTCTCTATGAATGCAAATGAAAACTGTAATAGTTCTGAACCCTTACTGAATGTCTAATTGTGATTTGAATACCAATTTATAGCAATTAAATATTTTACTTTAAAAAATATGTACCTGATTTCATAGGGTTTGAACATAGTAATAATTTACCAGAAAGAACACTATAGTTCAATTATGGGGAAATAATCCATCTTATTCCTAACCCCCATGATGCCTGGCGTGAATTATGGGTGCAACTTCCTGCGCGTTGTGTCACTGAACCGGTGTTTTCCATGCTAAGATAAGATAAGATAAGATAAGATAAGATATTCCTTTATTAGTCCCACAGTGGGGAAATGTACACATTACAGCAGCAAAATACAAATAAAATAAATTAGTATATACATAATAGAAAATAGAAAAAAGTAAAGACAGAAAAAATGTGTCCATCATATCAATGATATAATTGTACATAAAGTCCTTATTGCACTTGTGTTTCCGGTGAGTTTGTTGTGAATGTGACTGTGATTGTGGTCTACTGGGAGCAGTGCTGGTTGTGGAGTCTAACAGCTGCAGGCAGGAAGGACCTTCTGTAACGCTCCTTCGTACACTTAGGGTGTAGCAGCCTGTCACTGAAGGAGCTCTCCAGAGCTCTGATGGTGTCTCTCATGGGGTGGGAGTCCTTCTCCATCATGGATGACAGCTTAGCCATCGTCCTCCTCTCTCCCACCACCTGCACTGAATCCAGAGAGCATCCCAGGACAGAGCTGGCCCTTTTGATAATCTTATCCAGCCTCTTCCTGTCTGCAGCTGTGATGCTGCTGCCCCAGCAAACCACTCCATAAAATATGTCTGATGCCACAACAGTGTCATAAAATGTTTTCAGGAGTGTCCCCTGCACTCCAAAAGACCTCAGTCTCCTGAGCAGATACTGTCTGCTCTGGCCTTTCTTATGGAGTGCAGAGGAGTTTGTTGTCCAGTCCAGTTTATTGTTCAGGTGAACACCCAGGTATTTATAAGATGTCACCATCTCAATGTCTGATCCCTGGATGTTCACCGGTGTTGGAGGGGGATGAGTTTGCCTGCGGAAATCCACCACCAGCTCTTTAGTTTTCCCCGCGTTGATCTGGAGGTGGTTCCGCAGGCACCAGTTCACAAAGTCCTGGGAAAGTTCTCTGTCCTCCGCGTCGTCCCCATCAGTGATGAGGCCGACGATAGCAGAGTCGTAAGAAATTCTGCCGATGACAGGTTGGTGAGTTGTAGGAGAAGTCTGAGTGTAGAGGTGAAGAGGGAGGGGGCGGAAACGTTTCCGGGGGGGGCCCACTGCAGACCACCGTGTCTGAAATGAAGTCCTGTGTCCTCACAAACTGTGGGCGGTTTGTGAGGTAGTCCAGTACCCAGGATGTTAGATGTTGATCTACCCCTGCAGTCTCCAGTTTGTCCCTCTGAGGTGACGGCTGGAGTTGGTGTTGAAAGCACTGGAGAAATCAAAGAACATGATCCTCACAGTGCTCCCAGGGTTTTCCAGTTGTGAGACAGGGCTCGGTCCACAAGGAAGATGACGGCATCGTCCACCCAATGCCAGGTTGATAGGCAGAACTGTAGTGGGTCCATGGATGGACTCACCACAGGGCGGAGATGTTGGAGGACCAGGCGCTCCAGGGCCTTCATCAGGTGGGATGTTAATGCCACCGGCCTGAAGCTGCTGGGGTCCTTGGGGTGTGGGGTCTTGGGCACAGGTACCACGCAGGATGTCTTCCACAGTTGTGGTACCTTCCTCAGCTTCAGGCTCAGGTTAAATAGATGTCCAAAAGTCCCACACAGCTGGTTGCGCAGGACTTCAGGAGCCTGGAGCTGATGCCATCTGGTCCCGTAGCCTTCCTCACGTTCATCTTCTTGAACTGGTTCTTCACCTGAAGTGTTGTGAAGGACAAACTGGAGGAGGGGGGCTGTGTGTAGAGGAGTGGAGGGGGGTGGGGGAGTAGAGTTGGGTAGTGGAGAGAGGGGGGTTGTCTGTGTGACGGGTCTGCTGGAGCATAGGTAGAGCTGTAGGTGTCGATGGTAGGGGGGGCTGTTGTTGAGCTGAAGGTGGTGAAGGAGGAGGGGGGGGGGGGCACTGTCTTGAAGTGGTAGATGGAGGGGGCTGCAGCAGGGTGGACTGGGCCGGGGGAGGGGTAGGTGTAGGTGACTCCTTGAACCTGTCAAAGTAATGGTTCAGATCATTCACCCACTTTAGGTCTCCCACAGCCTTGGAGTCTGGTTTTTGTGGCCTGAGATGGTTTTTAGGCCTTTCCAGCTCCACTGATGTTGTTCTGCTGCAGCTGTTCCTCCATCTTCCTCCTGTAGCTGTTCTTCCCCTCCCTGATTTTCCTCCTTAGCTCCCTCTGAACAGCCTTCAGCTCCTCCTTGTTTCCTGATCTAAAGGCCCTCTTCTTCTCCTTAAGGAGGGCCTTTATATGCAGATTAATCCAGGGTTTGTTTGAAAAACACCTTACCGTCCTGGTTGGTACGGTGTTTTCCACGCAGAAGTTTATGTAGTCCGTAGAGTGCAGCCCGTCAGTCCATCTATGTCCTCCCCATGAGAGTCCCAGAGTTCCTCCCACACTGTTGTGCTGAAACAGTCCTGCAGAGCTTCCTCAGCTTCCTTGGACCATGTCCTCACTGTGCGGGAGACGGCTGGTTCTCTGTGTACCAGGGGTCTTTACACAGGCTGGAGATGAACCAGGTTGTGGTCTGATCTTCCCGAGGGGGGTGCAGTGTTGGTCTTTAACAGTGATGTGACCAGGGTTACACCATCTATCATTCACAAACACCGCCAGTCCTCCTCCTTTCCTCTTACCGCTGTCTCTCGTCCTGTCCGACCGCACCAATTTAAACCCGTCCAGCTCCGTCACCGTGTCCGTGGTCGCCGCCGTCAGCCACGTCTCGGTGAACACCATCACGCTGCACTCCCGGTACTCCCGCTGATGTCGGGTCAGCGCCGCCAGCTCGTCCATCTTGTTGGGGAGAGATCTTACATTCCCCATCAAAACAGACAGGAGGACTGGTCTGTATTTCATCCTCCGTACGCGACGCTGAGCTCCAGCCCGACATCCCCTTCTTCTCCTCGTTATCTCCGGGGGAACCGGGGGGAAGGGGGGTCTCTCCTGGGGGTAGCAGTGTGTTGCGGAGCGCCAACAGCTGATCCCTGGTGTAAACAATGGGTCTGCTCGTCGGGTCCCCGCACACGGACGCAAACATCGTGAAAGTAGCAGAAAAGTTACGACCAAAGCTGCTGCTTTGGTCTCCATAATTCCGGAAAGACTGTTGAATTAGAGGACTTAATACTGGCAAATGAAAGAAAAGATTAAAAAGTTTTTGAAGAGAAAAGCTCTAGAATGAGCGAGAGCTGCTGTAACAGGCGGCCACTCACGCAGCGCCATGTTGAGACAGTGCTGTCTTCTAGAGTGAATGTATTAAAAATTGTAGAAAAATGTGGGAACACACCAGCTATTACAGCTCAAACAGGATAATGTGATCATAGCTCTGCCTGCTACTATGGAGGGATGGGAGGACGACCTGAAGAAGTGGCCTCAGATAACCTACATTAGCATATTTAGCTACTTTATTGGCTCCGTTGCTGCAGACAGTGAAGCGATGAACAATTTGAAAAGCTCTGAGGCAGATCAGTACTTCTGCAGTAACAGTTTTGCTTTTCTACACAGATAACCGAACCTAAACTACTTCTAGTCTAATGCTGACCTGCACTCCGTGCCATAAACTGCCTTACATTTTAGACTGTACAGAAAATAGTGAAATTAACTGTTGTTAAACAGATGCTACAATGCTGAGTCCTCCCTACACATGCAGTCATACCTGATGCTCATCTGGTATTGCTGTTCTCCGCTGGTCTTTCGTAGCCCAATCACAAAGCAGGATACAGGTCTCATCCGTTGGCTTTTTTTCGACTAAATGAAATGAGCACGTATAATGAGGGTTTATGGTGTCTCTTCAAGTTTAGGATTCTCAGCCACATTCTTCTGGATTCCTCGTCTGTAGGACGGCGATGGAAACTGTACAGTTGGTCACGAGAACAAACCCTTTCTGTTTTGGGTGTATGTTCAACACCCTGTTGTTGAAGCTACATATTTAGCTTTGTCTTGGGGGGGGGCAGCAGTAGGTCGGTCTGTAGGACTTGGCTTGGACTTGTCGCTGGATCAAGTCCCACATGGATTGGAGAGGTGCCAGTTTGCCTCTTCATATATGCTGCATTGTGTTGTAGACAAATCTCACAAAGTCTCTTATTAGCAGAGCTGGATTTCTGTAGTAGTAGTGGATTGCATTATGTCATTAGCTTCCCTTGTCACAACAGTGAATTATGTGGTTATTGTGCACGACATGGGATAAACAGTAGAGATGTCCCAATATCATTTTTGTCTTCCTGATACTGATTCTGATACCTGAACTTGCAGTGTTAGCCGATACTGAGTATCACACTGATACCAGCATGATAAATAAGAATATATAGTTGCTATTATTATAATTATTATTATTAAACAGCTGTTTACTGCGGACCATGCATGGATGTGATACGGTTACTGTCTTTGTTGTAGGGCTTGGCTTAGGTTTAACCCTTATAAAACATGAACAGATACATACAGAGAATGAATGCAATAGACCTTTCTTTTATTATTCAGTTACAAAGAACATAAATAAATGAAGCTATGAATAAATAACAATCACATAATGTCTTAGCTGTCTCCTCAGTGGACAGTCTCTGAGCTAATTTGTCCTGCAGGGTGAAATATTCACACTCCCTTGTAGGGGACTGCCACCCCATGAAATGGGTGCTTTACATACGGTCCATATCGACATTTTACCTGTGAAATATTGCCAAATGGTTGACAGTTTCCTCGCTCTGACTACCGTAACACTCTCCACTAGCACTGCATCGTTACGTGTCAAACTACCTGCAATACCTGTGGCAATATTCAAATAGTCAAAGCACCCAAACATTTGAGGTGATTGGCACATCAGGGTGATGCCATCAAATGCCATCAAATATGCATTAGCATTAGCATGTTGGATGTGTTTCCAATCGCGTCCCTTACAATGGTGGAGTAACACCGACACGCCGTCGTCGTCTTAAACAGAACTCTCTCTCCGTTGCTGTTGTAGCAGACCAGGAACCTGAAGGAAGGTCTTCCAGCTCCAGCGTTTCATTTGCACTTGCCAGAGTGTGACTCACACAGCAATCCGCTTATCGCTTTAAAAGTATCTGGGCGGAATTTGCGCTTTGGTTCAATGTACCGTGTATTCTACGTCCGGCTGCATGCACTGAACCGTGACCTGTGGACCGTGACTGTTCAGTACGAATACACAAACCTTCCAGCCACCTGCAACCGTTTATCCCATTAGGGGTCGCGGGAGGCTGGAGCTGATTCGAGTGAAGGCAGGGTTCACCCTGAACAAGTCACCAGTCCAACCCAGGGCGCATAGAGACAGACAACCATTCACGCTCACATTCACACCTACAGGCATCAATTAACCTCAACTGCATGTCTTTGGCCTGTGGGAGGAATCCAGAGAACCCGGAGACATGTCTTGCTAACACGGGGAGAACATGCAAACTCCACACAGAAAGGCCGGATTTGAAACGGGGACCACAAACTATTACACCCCTAAATTTAATGTAGTGTTGTCTTGATCCAGTCAAATAGACGCAGTCATCCTCTCGAATTCTTCCTCTGAATAAAATTGTGAACGATAGCTTAAGTTGACTTATCTGCACAGAGGTGCAGGACCATCAGCACATTATATTGACTTCAGAGAGAATTTGCCTCGATCATGACAATTCACACCCACTCAGTGGTCACTGAATTTTAAGCAAAAGCTGACTTTACAGAATAACTTAAGAGTGAATTTTGACAGAATTTCACTTAAAATCTGGTTCAGCTCTTGTCACTGAGGACAGTGAGAGCACCTGTTGAGTTAAAGCTGAATATGTGCACAGACCAGCATTGTAACTGGAAAACCTTGCAGAGCTCAGCAGTATTGAAGCTCCTAGCGTTGTCACATTTCTCCTTTTGCAGGAGTTGTTTTGCATTTCAAAGTGCAGACATTTAAGATTATGTAAGATCCCAGAAATATATAAGATAGGATCCTGGAATCTCTCTCAGACACACAGTCGAGGCCAGGCAAGCACTGTTAAGTATGTGTTGTATTGGGATTCAGTTTGTGATACCAGCTTGTTGAAGACGTTAATAGTAGTGTATAGGAGCAGTGTATAGGAGGTGGTAGTATCTAGAGGTGAGGTTGCAGATTGCAACCTACTGAAGCCTCTCCCACGTGGCAAGTGTGTTGAGAGCTACAGTGGCCGACACGAAAACGCGAATGCCGCTATCAAGAGGCAGTTGGTGGTGACGTCAGCGAGTAGCGTTTACGACTCTGGCCCAAGTAGGAAAGCTAAACATGGCCGACAACAGCTGGCATGTATGGCTGCGGTAATACAACAAACACTAAATCATTTGGTCATCCCCACACCGAGAAAAAAGTTCCCACCTGGGAATTTGTAAACTGTAAATCAGCGTGATTTACAGGTTGTTATGTCCCTGCGGTCTAGCACATGTTGGACAAACCAAACAATCCCTTAAACAATGAATATCTGAGCACAAAACTGCAATCTGGATTGATTGTCATGAGGACGTGATATTTTAAAGAAACTGGCCCAGAAGGAGAGAACAGCTGTACGTAGCGGAGCATCGTGAAATACTTTATTCAAACTGGACAGACACAAAATCAAACTCAACCAAACCGTTGTTAGTGTTTCCAACAATCACCAAGTGTGCTTTGGTCAAACCTCCCCAGTGGGTATATAGTATAGTATAGTATAGTATAGTGTGTGTGCAGCTTAATACTAACAAATGATACACAGAATTTCTTAACTGAAGTAAACATTTATTGAACAAAACTTATGGTTTGTTTCTCCAAACTGCCCAGACCAGCTGCTTGACAAGCACATGGCGGCTGCGTTACCTCACGGCTGCGTGATAATTGTCATTTATATTTATTTCAGACAGAGGGAGGTCAAGAAACGTGTCATTGTTTCTTGACCTTTGTAAATAATAGTAATAAATAATAGTAATAATGTAAATAATAGCAATAATGCACAATTAAAATCCCGTATTATATTCATTCATGGAGCCCTGCAAGTCACTGCATGTTCTACAACACTGTCCTGCACATATTTCAGAATAAGATAAGATAAGATATTCCTTTATTAGTCCCACAGTGGGGAAATTCACAAGAATAAAAGCCTTGTGTTGACAAATGAAGGAGTTCTGCCCACAGAAAAATGCTTGAGGAGATTTATTTTGAAATGAAAGCAGGAAGTGTTGATTTAAAAATACATCTTGACTTTTTTTCATGTCCGTGACATTTTCTACAGATTGAAACTGTTGTTATGTTGCTGATATGATCAATACACAGTCAAACGATCACTTTCAGTGTCTGTTGCTGCCGTGAAATGCGCACAGCTCGCGTCAAAAATAGGCGAGCCCTCATATCTCTAGAAGAGACAGCTGAGCGTGATGCGCGTCTCATGTGGCCGGTGTGGCAGCTCTAACCCGTTAACATGGACGCTGAAATGTAAAACAACAGGTAACACAGCCGCCACGCCGGCGGTCTGCTGGTAGGATGGCAATTTGATTGACACAAGGGGCGGAGTCACATGTTCTGCAGCAACAACACTGGGCTGCCCGCTGATGCGCCTGCTTGGTAATCGGCTTAATTTGCTCAGACATCAGCCGATGCTGATTATGAAAAAATGTCAAACATTCGGCCTGATTAATTGGCTGACTGATTAATCGGTCAACCTCTAGTTTTCATGTTACGGCTGATCGAAATCCTTTAAAAAATAATGGATTGTTCCTTGTGCTACACCCTGCGCCTCAAATTTCATTCAAATCCATCTTGAACTTTTGGAGTAGTCCTGCAAACAAACAAACAAACAAACAAACAAACAAACAAACCAGTGCTGGTGAAAACCCTTGGCCTTGAAGGAGGTAAAAATGAATGAGGTTTATTCAAGTGTCCCCTATTGCCATCTAGTGTGTAGTCTTAGTAGTGAACCAGTAGTGGTCAGGAACAATGTTTTGTGGAGCTTAATGTTGCATGTAATGGGGTTTGGATCAGACTTAACTATAGACTATTTACTATATTACTATTCACTATTAACTTCAGACTATGCCTGTGATTGGTCCCTGTATCTAGAGCCATGTGTAAAGAAAAGTGATTGGATCCAGCTCCCAGCGGTGTGTTAAGTCTGTGTCTATTATTTAACTGAATCTGAATACTTCACATGCTCTGAAGAAGAAGTGTTTGTCTCTTGTGATGCGAGCTAGTTAACAAGTAAAATGTTTGTATTTTGTCCTCCTTAATTTTGAAATCTGGGTTGTGTTACCCTGTCACATTTTTAAGCTTATTGGTGTTTGGGTCTAGCACCCCACCATGAATCCCTCTGTTGAAGTGCAACCTCCTTTACCAAATCAGTGTTTGGTTTGTCCATTCTGGGTTACTGTAGAAACAAGTACAACTCTGCGGAGTGGATCCGCTCCTTATGTCGATATAAACAGCTCATTCTAAGGTAACAGAACCACAGCAATTATTATTTTCAGGTGATTTTACACCAAAGAAAACATTAACACTTACAGTATACTTAATAATTAATATTATATTCCATTTAGTGCTGCGGGCTGCACAGGGGGGTAGTGGTAAGTGGTTGCAGGTTCTAATCCGGCTTGGGGCTCTTCTGTGTGGACTGTTGGCGTAGGTTTTCTCCGGGTTCTCCGGTTTCCTCCCACAGTCCACAGACATGTAGGTTAATTATGACTCTAATTTATCCGTAGATGTGAATGTGAGCATGAATGGTTTTCTGCAATGGACTGGCGATCAGCGGTTGTAGATAGATAGATGGATCGATATAGGACTGCACAATTTATCAAATATTAATCACAATCACAATTTTGGCTTCCTGCAATTAAATGAACATGATTGACTGCGATATTGATGTTTAAAATGTGTGTTCTGCTCATAGAAAACTGTGCTGCATATCAGATCAAGTGCTTCCTAAACAGCCACCAGCTGTTATATGTGGAGAGAGTACATGTACGTAGATGTAACCTCCCACATTTGTTTGCATTTGAAAATACTTCTGTCACATTTTTCTGCAATTTTAAATGATTTGGGCTTCAGGCACCACCTTTCAAGCATTTATGTGTGTGATATCAGTGGATTTGTGTGTGTGTGTGTGATCATTCAGGTGGGAGTACGATGAGAGTTACTGCGAGGCAGTGAAGAAAATGCCTCCGTATGATGCAGGGCCGAGGCTGCTGGACGTCATTGACACGGCCATATTTGATTATCTCATTGGGAACGCTGATCGGCATCACTATGAGAGTTTCCAGGATGACGGCGGCGCCAGCATGCTCATCCTGCTCGACAACGCCAAGAGGTGAGTGCTAATGTGACGGATCAATTCTTTTGTCCTTTTTATTTTTAAAAATGTTAAAGATAACAGGGCATCATGTTGCCTTTAAAAGCATTCTTACTGAGCAGATTTCATTAATAGAGTTAAAATAATACACTATCAAAAAAAGAGGTAAATCAATAAGTAAAAATACAAAAGCCTCGAATTGTAGTAACTTGATAGAGCTTAAATTGTCATAAAATTAATTGGGAGTTCTCCTTAAATGACAAATTTTGTCACATTTTGTATAACAGCTCATTAAGCCACAGTACATAGAAGTACTGTCTGAATTATTCTTTCCAAAAACTATGATAGTCAGTTTAAATAGAAATGAGTTCGAGTTGCTGACAGCATTAACGCGACTTACTGGAAAATCCAGCAGTTTATTCATCCAACATGTTCTGACTGGTAGTCAACATAACACAACAGCAAAACAACAAAGTTAACTTTTTCATTTTGTATGTTTATTTTCATTTACAGTTTGTTTTGACATTTTCCGGCATGTTCAGCTTTTCACTTATCGCCTCCGAAACTACTTTATAACTGACTCATGGAGAACAGACACTTCTCTTTGAAGTTATTTTGGTTCTGATTATCAAAACCACAGTACCACCAACCAACTGTGGAAAATTTTCCATTTCACATGCTGACATTTTTTAAGAATTAATCACAGTTGGCAGGATGAGGTAAACGTGGTTATAAAAAAAATCCTTTACCGGGAATATTTCTTTCCATTTCGGCTACTCATCATTTTCATAAATTGAATTGAGGCGACAGCCAGTTAACCTTTAGTCATTTTAGCAGGTTCATGGTATTTGGTTGACTTGTTTTTTCTTGATAGTTTAGCATAAATGATGATTTCCATTCAAGAGGAGACTGGCTTTTATGTTAAGTCAGCAGCATCAGATTCTTGTTCACTTCTTCGGAGAGTTGAGGCATTTGCTACCTGAACGGTCCTACCTGTCAGTGTCACAGTATACTAACATTACCAAAACCAACATCATCTGTGCGTTCTAATACCCACACTACTACAGTATTTAGTATGCCAGAAAAAAGATTTAGTATGTCTCAATACATAGTATGTCATAGTACTCATGCAGGTCACTGTACAGACTAGTACTTGCACAGGTTACTGTACGAAGGATGACATATGAAATGAATGACGAGTATTTGTACGGTTTACTGTATGACTTGTACTTGGTCAGGTTTCTGTTTGACTCGTGCTCGTATGGGTTACTGTACAAAGGATGTATGAAATGAAGGACGAGTACTCATACAGGTTACTATATGACTGGTACTCGTACAGGTTACTGTATGAAGGATGATGTATAATATGAAGGACGAGTACTAATACAGGTTACTATATGACTGGTACTCGTACAGGTTACTGTATGAAGGATGATGTATAATATGAAGGACGAGTACTAATACAGGTTACTGTATGACTGGTACTCGTACAGGTTACTGTATGAAGGACGATGCATGATATGAAGGACTAGTACGTGTACAGGTTACTGTATGAATGTTGATGTTTTACATGAATGAGAGACTCATGCCGGTTACTGTATGAAAAAGGATGTAATATATGAATAACTAGTACTTGTACAGAGTACTGTACAAAGCAAGACATATGAAATCAATGACTAGTACTTGAAGTATTTACTGTAGAAAGGGTGATGTATGAAATGAATGATCTGTACTCGGACAAGTTACTGTTTGACTAGTGCTCATGTAGGTTACTGTGTAACTAGTATTCCTACAGGTTACTGTTTGCCTAGTGCTTGTACAGGTTACTGTGCAAAGGATGTATGAAATCAATGACTAGTACTTGTATGGGTTGCTGTATGATTAATACTCATACAGGGTACTGTACATATTTTGATGTATGAAATGAATGACTTGTGCTTGTACAGGTTACTGTATGAATGTTGATGAATGATAAATGAATGAGTAAGACTTGTGCATGTTATTGTACGAAACACTATGTATTAAATGAAGAACTAGTACTCATACAGGTTATTGTATGACTAGTTCTCGTACAGGTTACTGAATGACTAGTACTCGTACAGGTTACTGTACAAAGGAATACACATGAAAGACTAGTACTCGTACTGGTTACTGTAGGAAGGGTGTCGTCTGAAATGAAAGACTAGTACTCGTACTGGTTACTGTACGAAATGTGTCGTATGAAGTGAATGACTAGTACTCGTACTGGTTACTGTACGAAAGGTGTCGTATGAAATGAATGACTAGTACTCGTACTGGTTACTGTACGAAAGGTGTCGTACGAAATGAATGACTAGTACTCGTACTGGTTACTGTACGAAAGGTGTCACACGACATGAATGACTAGTACTCGTACTGGTTACTGTACGAAAGGTGTCACACGACATGAATGACTAGTACTCGTACTGGTTACTGTACGAAAGGTGTCACACGACATGAATGACTAGTACTCGTACTGGTTACTGTACGAAAGGTGTCACACGACATGAATGACTAGTACTCGTACTGGTTACTGTACGAAAGGTGTCACATGAAATGAATGACTAGTACTCGCACTGGTTACTGTACGAAAGGATGATGTATGAAATTAATAACTACTACTCGCACTGGTTACTCTACAAAGGGTGAATGTATGAAATGAATGACCAGTGCTCGTACTGGTTACTGTACGAAGGGTGTCGCATGAAATTAATGACTATTACTCGTACTGGTTACTGTATGAAGGATGTCATGCATGTAATAAATGACTAGTACTCGTACTGGTTACTGTACGGTAAAGGATGTCATATGAAATGAATGACTAGTACTCGTCCTGGTTACCATGCGACTGACTGGTACTCGTACCGGTTACCGTACAAATGATGATATGAAATTAATGACTACTACTCTTACTGGTTACTCTACGAAGGGTGACAGATGAAATGAATGACCAGTCTAGTACTGGTTACTCTTCGAAGGGAGTCGTATGAAATGAATGACTAGTACTCGTACTGGTTACTGTACGAAAGGTGTTATATGAAATGAATGACTAGTACTCGTACTGGTTACTGTACAAAAGGTGTCGTATGAAATGAATGAATAGTACTCATACTGGTTACTATACGAAGGGTGTCATATTAAATTAATGACTAGTACTCATACTGGTTACCGTACGAAGGGTGACGTATGAAAAGAATGACGGTTACTGTATGAATGACTACTACTCGTACTGGTTACTGTATGAATGGTGACATGAAATGAATGACCAATACTCGTTACTGTTCGAAGGGTGACGAAATGAATGATTAGTACTTGTACTGTTTACTGTACGAAAGGTGTTGTATGAAATGAATGACTTGCACTTGTACTTGTTATCGTACAAAAGGGTGCCCTATGAAATGAATGACTAGTACTCGTACTGGTTACTCTACGAAGGGTGTCGTATGAAATGAATGACTTGCACTTGTACTTGTTATCGTACAAATGACTGGTACTCGTCCTGGCTACTGTACAAATGACTAGTATTCCTACTGGGTACTGTACGAAGGGTGCTGTATTAAATGAATGACCAGTACTTGTATTGGTCACCATATGAAGGGTGTCGTATGAAATGAATGGCTAGTACTCGTGCAGGTTACTGTGCGCTAAACAATGTATAAAAGTAATAAGTAGTACTCGTAGAGATTACTGTAAAAAGGATGATGTATGAAATTAATAACTAGTTCTCTTACTGGTTACTCTACAAAGGGTGAAAATATTAAATGAATGACCAGTGCTCGTACTGGTTACTGTACAAAAGGTGACGTATGAAATGAATGACTAGTACTGGTTACTGTACAAAGGGTGACATGACATGAATGGCTAGTACTCGTGTTGGGTACTGTACGAAGATACTATACTGGTTGCCGTACGAAAGAGTGTTGCATGAAATGAACGACTAGTACTCGTACAGGTTACTGTACAAAGGATTACATATGAAAGACTAGTACTCGTACTGGTTACTGTAGGAAGGGTGTCGTACGAAATGAATGACTAGTACTCGTGCTGGTTACTGTAGGAAGGGTGTCGTACGAAGTGAATGACTAGTACTCGTGCTGGTTACTGTACGAAAGGTGTCGCACGAAGTGAATGACTAGTACTCGTACTGGTTACTGTACGAAAGGTGTCGCACGACGTGAATGACTAGTACTCGTACTGGTTACTGTACGAAAGGTGTCGCACGACGTGAATGACTAGTACTCGTACTGGTTACTGTACGAAAGGTGTCGCACGACGTGAATGACTAGTACTCGTACTGGTTACTGTACGAAAGGTGTCGCACGACTGAATGACTAGTACTCGTACTGGTTACTGTACGAAAGGTGTCGCACGACATGAATGACTAGTACTCGTACTGGTTACTGTACGAAAGGTGTCGCACGACATGAATGACTAGTACTCGTACTGGTTACTGTACGAAAGGTGTCGCACGACATGAATGACTAGTACTCGTACTGGTTACTGTACGAAAGGTGTCGCACGACATGAATGACTAGTACTCGTACTGGTTACTGTACAAAGGGTGACATGAAGTGAATGGCTAGTACTCGTACTGGTTACTGTACAAAGGGTGACATGAAGTGAATGGCTAGTACTCGTACTGGTTACTGTACAAAGGGTGACATGAAGTGAATGGCTAGTACTGGTTACTGTACAAAGGGTGACATGAAATTAACGACTAGTACTCGTACTTGTTACTGTACGACAAGTGTCGCATGAAATGAACGACTAGTACTCGTACTGGTTACTGTACGAAAGGTGTCGTACGACATGAATGACTAGTACTCGTACTGGTTACTGTACGAAAGGTGTCGCACGACATGAATGACTAGTACTCGTACTGGTTACTGTACGAAAGGTGTCGCACGACATGAATGACTAGTACTCGTACTGGTTACTGTACGAAAGGTGTCGCACGACATGAATGACTAGTACTCGTACTGGTTACTGTACGAAAGGTGTCGCACGACATGAATGACTAGTACTCGTACTGGTTACTGTACAAAGGGTGACATGAAGTGAATGGCTAGTACTCGTACTGGTTACTGTACAAAGGGTGACATGAAGTGAATGGCTAGTACTGGTTACTGTACAAAGGGTGACATGAAATTAACGACTAGTACTCGTACTTGTTACTGTACGACAAGTGTCGCATGAAATGAACGACTAGTACTCGTACTGGTTACTGTACGAAAGGTGTCGTACGAAATGAATGACTAGTCCTTGTACAGGTTGCTGTACGGTAAACAATGTATGAAAGTAATAACTAGTACTCGTAGAGATTACTGTACAAAGGATGATGTATGAAATTAATAACTAGTTCTCTTACTTGTTACTCTACAAAGGGTGAAAATATGAAATGAATGACCAGTGCTCGTACTGGTTACTGTATGAAAGGTGACGTATGAAATGAATGACTAGTACTGGTTACTGTACAAAGGGTGACATGAAATTAACGACTAGTACTCGTACTTGTTACTGTACGACAAGTGTCGCATGAAATGAACGACTAGTACTCGTTGTTACTGTACGACAAGTGTCGCATGAAATGAACGACTAGTACTTACTGGTTACCATACGAAGGGTGTCGTATGAAATTAATGACGGTTACTGTACAAATGGTGACATGAAATGACTAGTACTCGTTACTGTTCGAAGGGTGTCATGAAATGAATGACTAGTACTTGTACTGGTTACTGTTTTCAGTTTGTAAATTTTCAGCTTGTCCTAAAATAACGTTGTTTGGTAGTTGAAGGGTTTGTTCCAAAAAATTTTGAAGCTTTTACCAGATGTTTGTCATCTTAATTTTAAACCTGAAGACTCCTCAGAGGGAACTAACAGGGAAACTGCTGTCCTAAAACAAATCTAAGCTCAGGACATAGAAGGACAAACTCTCTCCTCTGGTTGGATTTGCTGAGTGTATTGTGTGGTAAATGCGTTACACTGGAAAGTGTGTTTTGAAGTGAGTGTGTGTGCAGTCCTCTACAGAGCCATGGCCAGTCGAGTGTGGCTAATGCATTTTGATGGCTCCTCCTACCTGCAGTGCAGACAGGCCTCTGGCTTCAGCTGTCTGACTTTAGTTTTTATTTGTAATTTGTTATTTCATTCCGTGTGCAGCTTTGGGAACGCGGCTCTGGATGAACGAAGCATCCTCGCACCACTCTATCAGTGCTGCATGTGAGTACTCAGGAAGTGATCAAATCTCAATTCTGCATTTTTATGATTACGAATGACTTTTTTGTTTATACTATAATATCTCTCTTTTTTTCCCTCATTCAGGGTTCGTGTGTCCACATGGAACAGGTTAAACCTGTTGAAAGGTGGCGCTCTGAGTTCAGCCATGCGGCAGGCCCTGGCATTCGACCCCATCCAGCCGGTTCTGGCTGAGTCGCACCTCGCAGCTCTAGACAGGCGTCTGTCTGGAGTCATGGCAACTGTCAAGCAGTGTATGGAGGCACAGGGCCCCGACAACACTCTAGTAGAGGACCGAATGAACCTCCCACACCCTTAGAAACAAGGGACAGGAGAAAACATGGGAACAGGATAAGCCAGGACTTTACCTCACAAGCCTGGAGAAGAGGAGAGGGAGTGACTTAATGGGTCGACAGGGTGGAACAGAGACTGCATTTCTTCCCCCCTGGTCCTCTACTTGTTTGACTGGAGTGGTTCTCTACAAGGAATTCAACGTAGTGTCACCTTCAACTATATAAACTTTTTCTCAGGACTTGTACACTATAGGACGGTATCTGCTGGAAGAACCCCTCCCTCTACTACTCCCGGTTGTGACTACCCTCCTGCCATGTGCCAAATTTTCCCTCCCGGTCCAGCTTCTCCTGAGGATTAAGCTAAGGAGGAAGGATGGATCTCTGAGAGATGTAGACACTCAAAGGAGCAGGAGGGAAGGTGAAAATGAGCCACCGTACAGCCGCGTTGCAGGCTCTTTGGAGCTTACAGTTCGAGGAACTGAAATTTAGTTTCCTGTTGAATTAACAGGAAAATTAAATTTAGGACTGAAAATGTTTTTTTGCTCAGATTGAAATTGAACTTTGATTGGAAGCAAAGGCGAATGAACTCCCTCATCATTGTGTACATATTAACTAAGTAGTGACATAGAATTATGAGACGAAAGAATATACATTTGTGGATTATTATATTAAATAAACTTAAGGGTGTGTGCATGTGTGAGTGACTGAGGGCGTGTGTATGGAAGAGTGCCATATTGTGCCGTAAATAAGAAAAGCTACTGACATGACAGACTTGAAGTGAGGGGACACAGAGGGCGGGTGTATGGATTCATCTTCAGCATTAAACTATGATCTATTTAACTGTGGTTCTCTCTCAGTCATCCCTTTCTGTGTGTTCACTTTCACTGAAGTCATTTGTTCTGAGATGCATTACAGGTCATATCTGGAAGACACTGGTTATAGTTGACATTTAATTTATAATAACTAGTTTTAGCTTTCATCTGTCATTGTCTCACTTTCTGCAAAATTTTGTATTAATTTTTCCAAATTTTAATCACTTCTGCAAATCAGATGGTGCAAAATTATGCGCCGCTAAAATGGCTTCACAAGAGTTGTGAGTTGCATCTCTCAAAGCCTGTTCAAGGCGGAACTGTTGCGCTTTTATTCCGCCTTGCTGTTCTTTATAGAAACAATCGACAACCAGCACGGCGTGATTACACTAGATGCCAATGCTGTTGTGTTACACATAATGCTGTCGTCATGCGATCTCAAATCTATATTTGAGCAGCATTAGACCGGCTTTGTTTGGTTCAGTGTAAAAAAGCAAAGCCAGTGTAATGAGTCTTTTTTTTTTTACAGCAGTATTGTGGGATCTCTGTATAAAAAGGCTATAGAGAGAGAGAGGAATATGTGGCACATGCTGCCTGCCAATAAAAAAAATCATGATACATGCTCATTTCTGAATTGTAAAGGAGCGGTGTGTATAATCTGGGGGTATCTAGCAGTGAGGTTGCAGATAACTGAAGCCAAGCGTGAGGAGAACTATGGTGGCCGTCACGAAAACGCGAACGGCCCTACCTAGAGCCAGTTGTTGTAAGAGTAGCGTAGGCCGTTTAGAGCAGAGCCAGTGTGTAGCAAATGTGTGTTTGTGGCAGAAAAGCTTAGTCTGATTAATCATCAGCAGCCCCCACACATCCTTGTACAAACCCCTGCACTTTCAGCGTGATGTGACAGAAAAAATGCAAATGCACCAAACTGAGGTTAAAAGTTGGCTTGGTTCTATAATTACCTTGAGGTGAAAAGTTGAAAATCAGGATAACATTCAGATATGTTGTGCCGGCCACGCTTACAGTTCAGTGGATGAACGCTTTCCATCGTGGGCTGTGGCTCTGAGCTTTCAAACCGGAGCTAACAGGGCAGCTTGTTTGGAAACTTTCTTCCCTTATGTTATGAAAATTGTTCACCAAAGTATGTTTCTGAAAATATTTTATATGAGAAATAAGCAATGCAAATTAGATCAGCGATGGTTAGTTTCTGGGGAGTTTCCAGAGGCGGAAAGTTGCGCTGGATGCCCCTGACTTGCATAAAATAGCCTAGACCCCAACTTAATGTGAATGAGGAGCAACCAAGGTGATGCCCCATCTCTCGAATCATGCCGACACACCACAAGAATGCATTGCACAGCTGCTTAATAGACAGTGAATGGGAAGCGTGGAAATGACAGAGGCTGTGGACACGTACCATTAGTCTTGTCTGTGATTTTTAGGCCTTCCTGTTGCCATTAGGTGAGATTAATCATTATGCCATCTGTTGATTTATACATATAAGTGATGAAGAGTCAGTGCTAATGTGCTAATGCACTTTTTGGTTTTTGGACACAGACTTAGATGATTTAAGTGGAGAGGGGTTTTCAGTTGTGGTTTTGTGCACCTGCGAGCAAGTTGGCAACATCCAGCTGTCTTTAGTTCTGATCAACCAGTCTGTAAGTGCAGCTGTCTGTAAGCATGGCTGGCACAACATATCTAAATGTTGACGTCCGATTTTCAACTTTTCACCTTAAGCTAATTGTAGCACGGAGCCTACTTTTAGCCTCAGTTTTGTACGTTTGGATTTTTTCCTTTCACACGGTGGCAGGGGTATGTAAAAGGATGTGGGCTGCTGCTGATGAATCAGTTTACGCTTTTCTTCCACAAACTCAGTCTTTTTTGTCTCGTCTTTCAGCTGAAACAAATACCCAGCCTTGTCCAGAAAAAAAACAACAACACACAAACCTTCATTTGTGTGCATCTGATAAATCAGTATTGTTTGAATCAGTATTTGAGACCAGTGAACAGATATAAGTGTTGTTACAGTACTTCTTCTGGCGATGGATTTCCCCATTTAAGCTCGTGCTTCTGTTACAGATCATCTTTCACCACGGGAGTTTATCCTTATCACTTGACCTTTACTTCATGTTGTTAGTCAGTGGTGCTATCATGGCTATAAAGTGTATACCCTTATTCTCTGATTTGAGTGAGCTGTGTTGTTTTTGCTTCACCCGCAGAAGGGAAACTTATTTGTGAAACCTTGTGGCACGTCCCCCCTTTCCCACATGCAAGATGTTCACTCACAGCTGCCTACAGCATCTTTCAATCACATCCATCCCCTCTTTGTTATGTGTGCAACAAGCCAGATGATGTAGGACACCTGTTTCGTTTAAGCTAAGCAGGTGTTTTACTCGCGTACACGTACCAAAACATTGAAACGTTGATGAAAACCACAGGTTTTATCATGTCAGGGCAAGTCAGGTCATGTCAGAGTAAATACTGTATGTGCCTTTACACGCTGGGTTTTCCTGATATTGCCATTTGTGTTGACACTCTGAACAAATTATTGTTTTTGTTTGTCTGTCTCTGTAGCTGCCATCATCCCATACAACATTATTTATCTTTTGACTTTTCATGTGACTTTTTCCCCTCTCTCTAATCTCCGAATCATAATTTTTGCTATTTAGTTTTCATCAATTTGTGCACCCCTAGGTGTTCGGGAAGCAATGAACAAAGTGGGCTTAATATACCACCAGAGTACTTTTAACTCATTACTACGTACCACAGACACTAGATGTCCCTCTAGGATAATTTATGCATGTAGATACCATCTGGGATGGATACAGTACCACTAAAGTCATTGTAAACTCACCACTGAATATGACAGATGCCGCAGAAGTCCCAACACCTGTTACTGGAATATCCAAACCTGTGTGTAGGAGATAAAGATAAAGTCATTAAGTATGACAGGATGACTGTTGACTCACTACAAGTATCATCAATGAGACTAATGTCTCCAAATAAGAAAGCTACTATACTACTAATATATTTCACAATGAGAATCACCAGATTTTGTTGTAAAATTTAAAAAAAAAAACTCCTTTCACTCGACTTGACTCACCTTGGTAAGGGTCTTGCAGCACTTTTAAAAAATTGCTTTCTTGCTAAGAGCTGGATGAGAAGATTGATTGAGAGGTAACAATCTTCTCATCTGGCTCTCAGCAAAAAAAGTGCATTTCCCAAAATGCTAAATTATTCCATAAAATGCACATTTAAAAGTGGAACTTGGCCATGTGCCCCAGGCCTTCCTATCAGGATACTCTGACCCTGCACGCTATGTGCAAGTGGTTAAATCTGGCAACTAACATTAGTGAACTACCTACCTATTGAATTTTTGTATTAGCTGTGTAAATATCTACTATTTGCAAAAGAAAATATAAATACATTATGCAAATATAACCCAATCTGCTTTCATCCATTCAAACAACGTCCACAACACTTCTAAACATGTTGAGGGGATCAGGCAAACACGTCATGACCAGGCCTGCTAAGGAGATAGGAAGTGTTACCATTTCAAACCACTGGCAGAGCCTGTAATGAGCCATTTTGTTATAGAGCATCTTAGTTAATGTTAACAGCATAGAGAGCCAGAGTAAATGAGCAAAATTAACTGCTTCATCCCACACTCTTATCACAGCGTAGGGAAGCACATTGCTAGTGACAGCTTTGTTTGGTTCATTCTCTGTTGCAAGCTAGCTAGCTAGTTACAGCTGCAGCTAGCTAGCTAGCTGGCGCACAGCTGCTAGCTTGCTAGCACACAGCTGGCTAGCTGGTGCACAGCTAGCAACCTAGCTAGCTAGCTAGTGCACAGCTGGCAAGTTAGCTAGCTAGCTAGTTAACTACTACAGCTTGGCAAACTAGCTAGTTTAATGCTATACTGATTACAGAAAACGGGCTGAATAGTTAGCTTGTGGCTGGCAGCAGCGCGGCCCCTGCGCTTCATAGGCCTTTCACATGGAACGCAGTTTGCACTGTGGTTGCTGTTAAGTTCTGCGCGCATCGCAAACCCAAAATTCAAACTTGAAAGTTGAACTTTGAGCACTTGGTGAGCTGCGTACTCCGCTGAGCTCGCCCTTTACTCAGCACAGTAAAAAGCCATTGTTACGCTGGCAAGCCACTGGAAATGATGGGTTTCAGAGCGCAGTGGTGCCGTTGCCACGTTCTCTGCGTGCGCTCTCTTTCTGGCGAGATTCGACCACAGTTTTCGGCCCCACTGACGTGTTGTCACCATAAAAACTGCCCTTTTCTTTTGTACTAGTCAAATGACCACGGAAAACAGTTCAATGTCCATTCTACTGCTATTCTATTTCTATGGTTATAACTCAAATTTATGATGTCACTGAGTTTGTAACTGCTCCATAGACAGTGAATCGGGAGAGATGTTATAGATGACACTAAGAGCACCCAGGGGAATGTTTGAATATATGGGTATTTTCACAACTGGGAACACTACAGTAGAATGAAGCTCATTTGGGTATAAAATAAAGGAAAACAAACATTCTGTGGGTCCTTAAAAAAACCAGTGTGCCATTCATTGTCTATGGAGCAGCTCCAGACTTTATAGCATTAGACTTAGACCGCTTTATTGTCATTTCCGCATATGCAAGAAGACTGATGGTGCCTTCAAATGGAGTCGTGCTAATGAGTTGGGCCCATATGAATGCCCGCCCACATCTCGTAATCACAACCTTGTAAGAGGAAAGTTTCTGAAAGCTCCGAGTTCATGACTTGTGACGTGTTGTGAAAAATGGTGGAACCCATGGAAGTTCATTTATCAGTGCATGATAAGTTAATATTGTACAGTATATTGTAATTTTAATTATATTGATTTTCTTGTTAGTTTTATAATGTGTGATGATATTTGCCATGACCGCATCTTTCCACTAGCTAGCTGCTAACTTGTCAGCCTCTGTGGCTTCTAGACTCGGACAGCAACGTTAACATTGCCGTTGTTTAGCAGCAGTGTTTTTCACGACTTAACCACTTGAACGCGACGCATATCGCGAACACGACTTCCCATCTCGTAAACACGATAAGCATGACCCCATTTGAAGGCACCGTCACATACAGGGTAACGAAATTACGTGTCACGGGGACCACAGTGCAGAATATGAAAATTGTAAATAATACACAATACTGGGGACATCACACAGGAACTGAAGACGCTGACAAGTACTTAATATGTATGAAAAATATATACAGAACTCTATGCAACTGTATGCATTAAACATATATACACGTGCACTGTACACATTCACTATCACAAGTTGGAGACTTGCTTCTCTGGTTTCTGGTTTTGAGAGTAGCTCTTATATTGATTGAACTTTACAAGGACATGGAAATAACATATTTGAATTCTTCATTTGGGTGGTGTTCCCCTTTAAAGTGATAAAACTAGCCTACATTTTCCCTGCTTTAAATACCGAGACTCAAATGTCTTCGTAACCTCATGCTGATTCATTATACATCAATGCAGGACTATTTTTTTAAAACGATATGGTCACATGACCACTTTTGTCTTTGGCTTCCTAGAAACAAGTTGTGGTTCAGCTTCCTCGTCGGGTTCGCGTCTGTCCCTGCACCCCCTGATGAATATTATGGGAACATGACAGTGACTGAAGCGTGCATGATGTGGGAGGTTTCACTCCACTGTTTGTGTGCCAGCATCACCGAGCAGCAGAGCGCACTGTCAGCCAATCAGCTCCCGGTGCGCTGGTTTCACACCTGCTCCGCTCTCACGCATCGTGTGTGCGTGTGTGTTTGCGCGCATGTGTAGCCTTCGTGTATGTGTGTGCACGCACAAATAAAAGAGTAGATTTCTTTACAGTCACCCCCCTCCTTTCACCGTGCCCACTCGCGTTTTAAAAGCGTCGCCGAGCTGCTGCGGGGCGCTCAGAGCACCGACGGACAGGAGGAGGATGGATGCTGACGGAGGCCGCGTGGTCCACCGGGGGAGGCGCACGAGGAAGCTCGCGGTGGTGGTCGCCGTGCAGAACGTGCTGGTCACAGTGAGCCTGTTGATCGCGCTTTACGTTTACTTGGACGTTCAGGTGAGTTAACTGAGGAGTGGACTGTTAAAGACGTTCATAATGATAAACCAGCGGCTGATTTATCATTATGAACATATAACGAATATTCTGTCTTACATCAGTTTACATGCTACGTATACCGTGTATATGTCGGCTAACTCATGTAAGTCATACACATCAACGCTGCTGGGTCAGAGTAGAAAGATTTCAAGTAAACACATTTGAACAAGTTTAGATTACCAAATTCACACCACTTGAGGACATCTGCTTGAGCCAAATTGATTAAAACTTGCTATTGAACCAAACTGTCCTAACTGACACAAACATTTTTTATTTCCTCAGACAAACTTTATCACGTTATATGTCTGGTCTGTTTTTTGTACATATGGAAACTTCCCCCTCAGTGCAGCTTTGCTTCATTCATACTGTGTGTGAGGAAGCGTCTGCACTGTGCATGCAGTCACAGGAATCATGTGGCTGCAGACTGCATTAACATACTTATTCTTAAAAAGAGACTTAGACCACAAACGAACATCCTGCTCTTTTGCTGCGTTTTGAAATTGAAACGTTACCTTACTTTAGTAAAATTCAAAATTACCGATGGAAGATACCTGGAAAGTATTCAACTTAACTAATCTTAGTATTACAAAGTTTATAGAGTAACATTCTGATATTACATTTTAAATTTGTATTGAAGCTCTTTTCCCTGTGAGAGAGCTTTCTCATACAGATAATGGTTGGTTGTTTGAGGAGCATCACTAAAGGAGATGGACTAGTTGGTGCAATACAATGAGCTCATACTCAAACAGGATGCCACATTGGACCTTTCGCTATGCTCATGTGGAACAAAGAAACTGTCTTCAAAATAGCTTTTACTGGTGGTTTTAAGTCTAGGGTTGGATTTAAATCTAGTTAAAGTTTGCTTCAGTCTGGGAGAGCAGAGCTGCAGAAATGTCACGATGTGGTGTTGTTGGGACTGTTTCTCCAGATATCCTATGACCCGGATGACTGATAATCTGCATGGACATATCAGCATAGTTACTGTATAATGATCATTTTAATGACTAACATTTGTTCTACATTTAGGCTGTGGTGTTTATTGCTGCGACGCTACTCTCACTACCATTATTAATCATCCCACACTGTGAGACTTTCCCTAGTTTCTGTTAGCCTGCTTGCTTTCACATTTTCACACCACTTCACCACTGTATCAAACAAACAAGTGCTTTGTGCTTCACAGAGTCGAACACCGAGCGCAGAGTGGGCTTCTGAAGATAATGTACACATAAGGTTTAATGAAATTTCAGGTGAGAAAAATACTGTTATATTCTGATCTTTATATTTTTGTTCAACACTCCTATTGAAAAATGTTTCTTTAAAGTTTCTCAACAAGCAAAACCTCAACCCTTTTCCCCTCATTTTTTTTTATCATTCCCCTCTCTGTCTCAGACATCGTAGGAAATGGGACACTGCAGTTTGGTGAAGTTAAAAGCAACAATTTGATGCATCTGGCTGACAAGAAGAAAGACCAGATCTATGTCAACTGCACTGGACCCTATGTTTTGTATATGCACCTGTGTTACATGGACGTGGACGAAAAGGGGGCCAACGGGACCCTGCAGCTGCAGGTGGTGAGAAGAGAGAGAAGAGAAACTACGGCCTCCTTCAGTCTGCAAGCTTCACATGTAGTCTGCAGGGGGCTCCACAGTATAGCCTACCTGAGGGCAAAGGATAATGTTAGTCTACACTTGAACTGCACAGGAGAGTTCAAGATTAAGAATATGACTGTGGGTCTGAGCTACCTGCTGGGGAGCCAGTGTGACTTCTGATGAGGGCAGATGAACGCTCTCTGAAAAAAAAAAAAAAAAAAAAAAAAAAAAAAAAAGACATGAAGATCAGAGCTGAATGGAACGAGGAAGGGAGCTCAGCACTTGTTTTCATCTGCCGCTGTGAGAACAGACGCTAAGCAGGACTCACACTGATGGCACGACTTGTGTTGGGTTAACACCTCGACCAAGGGAGCTATGCTCGTAGTAGTTTGACTGTCAGCAAGAAATCTCAACAACTTGTGCATGGTCCAGAGCAAAATCATATGATTTTCTTGGCGGCGATTCGTAATTCTCATTTTGTCGATAGGACATAGCTAAAATAATTAAACCAGGACAAGGAACTACACCTTAACGAGCACCCCCTTTTTTATGCAGAAGTCCAAAATGTGGCCAGACCACTTCATCTGCCTGTGCCAAATTGATCAAAACTTGCCAACTAAAATTATGGAGTGGATGTAATATTCACCTAAATGGACTCTAAATATCAGACACAAATGATAAACTGTTTTTTTTTTTTTGTACATATGGAAACTTCCCCGTCAGTGCAGCTTTGTCATTCATACCGTGTGTGAGGAAACATCTGCGTTGTGCAAGTTACTGTTCTTGAGCCATTTTGATTCGGGCTGCAATATTACTTTCCCTATTGATTCACATATTAGTTCTATTAGTTTGTTATGCATCAGATAATAGTGAAAAATGCCATTCCCCTCAGTTATAAAAATAGTTTCTAATACTTGTGATTACAGTCATCATGATCCTTGTCTCTGTTAAATAGAACAAGCTCCTTGAAGGTTGCTATCAAAAAGTCTGGGTGATACCAAACCATATTTATAGATACACCCTTAAAAAAAAAAAAAAAAAAAAAAAAATCATCCTGTTTCAAAACAAGCAACTCTTGCTTATACACACACACACACACACACACACACACACACACACACACACACACACCATCATATCATTTTACTTTTACTTGTGTGGTACCTGATGAATGTATATGCTCTAAATGTATTTATTCTCCCATGAAGCTCCAGTCTTAGAAACTTTGTGTGCTGTGTGGCTACCAAACATTTGCTCAAACAGTGTTTAACTTGAATCACCAGACTGGTGGAGTTCGCCAAAACAGTGGCAATTCTCACTGACATGTTTACCATCAATGCACTGTGCTTATTTTGTTGTTGTGTGTGTTGCTCCTGGTGAGTTAAACACATCAGACAGGTTTGGTGCTGCAATTGCACTAACGCACAACTCAGGGCAAAGACCAGAGAGGAGGAGTGAGAAGAGAAGTTCACTCTCTTGATTGTATCTGCACGCACAGTGCTTGTTGTAATGTTTATGTGCGTTTCTAATTATGCATATAATTATAAAGCAAGAACCAAGTGTTGACCGTTCCTTGTATATACTGTGTTAGTGAAGCTATGATAATTTCAATGAAAAGCCATGCTGAAATAATGCTGAAAATACTTTTTTAAGTATGCTGTAAAGCACATTGTAATGTGCTCTTCTCAAACCATAATATAGGCAGGTTTACCATCTGGTCCACGCTTTAAACAATGTCAGGTTCAGTGTCACTATTGTTTAAATTGGTTAGTTTTGACATCAATATATCATAAATAAAATATTTTATCAGAGATCATTTGTTTTAAAAGGAGGAACTTTTTGATTTTTTAAAAACCCAGTGAAAGATAAAGATCAGTGATGGTTTAACCACAGTGTGAATGTGGAATGAAGAGAACTGCCACTGTATAATTAATCCAGGGTTATACAGTGTAGCTACCTGCTGTAAGCACTTGGCACTGATCACCTCATGAAACTTTAACGGAGTTTCCATTTTGCAATAAGCATCTCTTCTTTGTTTTCACTGTCCTGTTGACTTTCTCTCTCTCTGTCTGCTGTGAGAGTCAGCAGTTTCATCATCATTACCTGGCACATTTAACGTTGCTTAACCAAAAGTGAAAGTTAACTGAAGTCCTCTCACCTCACCATAACCTGACATGACACACAAGGATCAGTCAGTTTCTACAGGTGGAGGGCTTATGAGCTTAAGGTTGCAGTTTCATACTCACTTTCAGGTGTATTTTTTTTTTGTTTTTTTAAACAAAAGGAGGGTACTGTCCTTGTTTGAAAATCTGAATCAGCAGCTTGGCTTTGTTTGGGTTGGTTCTTGTCATTTCTAATACTAGAATAACAGCAATACATAAACTGTATACCTTTATAGGCACAACAGTCTTTTCAAGATGTGTGTGGGAAATTACGAGACGTTACTGCAATTTGGTATAAGGAAATAGGTTTGGGTTTATTTTTGGCGAGAGTGTAAAAGTAAGCAAGTCAGGACACGCCTATCTAAGATTCACACGTATGAACAGGTGTGCACAGTCACCACGCTACTATAAATTAAAACCAGTTAAGATTGCTTTAAATGCTTGGAGTTATAACTCATTTTTCAGTACGTTTGCAAATAAAGCCCTCATTAACCAACTTTAATGCTGTTAGTACATTATTCAGTCTATTCAATCGATCAGAACTAAAATCCGACAGGTTTTTGACAGTATGTGGTGTTTGTACAGGACTGTCATACACTGCATACTTCATATGAACAGTATGTTCTCTCCTAACAACTGAAGAGAAAAAATAGTTTTGGTTACAGGTACAAGTAGTACGTATGCTGTTTCTCAAGAACTGTTTTTTCTTTTGCACCACATCCCAGTCTGCTACGTCTTCATGTCAGCTCAGTAAACATAGACAGGAATCACATATAAAATGCTCAAAGAAATCAGCAGGCTGGGTGATAAAATTAAAACTTGAATTGCTTGTGATTAAATCTGACCTGTGATGCGTTTGATAAAGCTCAGTCATATACTGTATTTGTCATCATTCATGATGACATGCTGAGTCCAGACACAATATTTGTTTGACGTGAAAATCTACTATGACTTTTGTGAAAAAAATATACATGACTTTTTTTTAAATTTATGACATACTATACTTTGATTGTGTCTCAATTTGCATACTTCAATGCTTATACTTGCTATTTTGACTATTTTACATGCGTTCACACAGAAGTATGGCAAAATGCAGTGCTTGTGAAAATGCTGCAGTGTTTGCGACTGAAACAGCAAACATCAAACTATACAAGTTTAAGTTATACATATGTGTTTTTTTTCCACTAAGTATCACTTTAATATAGTCAGAAGCCATTATTGGGTTAATTTATTTGTCTGACTTAAATTACTGCCGATACAACATGATGTCCATTTTATACTATAAGATGTTATACAACTAATTTCTAAGACATACTTATGACATATTATACTATACTATATAATAAATACTATACTATAAAATATACTTTTTTTTTTTGGTTCACTGGGCTTACCTAACTGACGTGCCGATTTACTTTGTGTGAAATCAAAGTCCAAAACAATTTATTCTTGAACTCTCCATATATTTTTCCATGAAACTTATCCCTTAAATTGATTATATGTTCACTCCAAAAGCAACAAACAAACAATATACAAGTCACAACTGCAGAAATATGCTGCATCAGCAGTCAAAAAAGTTTATGCTTCTGGGCGGAACACCTGCTCAAGTTCCTACTTATGTATTTCAGTAGACTACCAATTATGCCCAGGAGACCTGAAACACCATCCGGCTCCTACACACTGGCCCAAAAGAGAAACCAAATGTGAAAACCCCAATTACCACACATGAGAATGCATATTGAAATGTGCTAACCTCACCTGGACAAAGGAGACTGGGGCCCCCGCCTGGAGCCATACCCAGGAGGAGGACCTTGCCAGCAAGTGTCTAGTGGCCGGGGCTACATCCCGACAAACAGGGTGCATGTTTGTGCTTCGTTAGCAGCTGCTAGTTCGCCTTTATGTGACAACGAGTCACTGGGAGGAAGTCTCTGACTGTAGTTTGTGCTTTTGTGCATCAAACAGCAGCTCAGAGTATGCAGCCTTCTTGGAGTCTGGCTGGCATCCTGGAAAGGCGCTGACTAGGGACTCTATAGCTCTCCTGGGGGACTTCAATGCTCACCTGGGTAATGATGGAGAAACCCAGAGGGGGGTGATTGGGAGGAACGACCAATCTGATCTGAACCTGGGTGGTATTTTGTTGTTGGACTTCTGTGCTAGTCATGGATTGTCCATGACAAACACCATGTTTGAGCATAGAGCTGTTTGTAAATTGAATTTCCCCATTGTGGGACTAATAAAGGTAGATCTTCTTCTTCTTCTTCTTCTTAAATGTACTTGGTACCACAACACCCTAGGCCATCAATCAGTGATAAACTTTGTGGTTGTGTTTTCAGATCTGCTGTATGTCTTGGACACTTGGGTGAAGAGAGGAGCGGAGCTGTCAACTGATTGAGTTGGATCAGATGGTTGGGGAGGCTGCTGGACAGACCTGTGAAATTCGAATGTGTATTGAGGGTGAACTGGGAACATCTGGCGGAGGCCCTTTTCCACGAGGTCTTCAAGTCCCACCTCTGGAAGAATTTCTTGCGCATCCCAGGAGAAGCTGAGGACATAGAATCTGGGTGGGCCATGTTCAAAGCCTCCATCGTGGAAGCGGCTGCTAAGAGTTGCAGTCGGACGATTGTTGGGGCCTGTTGTGGCAGCAACCTAAGAACTTTCTGGTGGACTCCAGCGGTGACGGAGGCCCTCAACTTGAAGGAAGCCTTTCAGGCTTAGTTGGCCCTGTGATCCCCAGAAACAGCTGACAGGTACTGACTGGCCAGAGGGCTGCAGCTGCGGTGGTTGCAGAAGCAAAAACCTGGATGTGGGAGGAGTTTGGGGAGACTATGGAGGACTTTTGGCTGGCCTCAAGGAAGTTCTGGCAAACCGGTAAACGGCTCAAAAAGGGGAAGCTGGGCTTGGCTCAGGCTAGTGTTCAGCAGGGGAGGAGAACTGCAGACTCGGACTGGGGATATCGTTGAGCGGTGGAAAGAGCACTTTGAGTTTGAAGACTCCGTCTTGTCCATATCCTTGGCAGAGGCCGCTAAGGTAGTCAAAAAGCTCTTCTTTGGCAAGGCACCAGGGGTAAATGAGTTTCGCCTGAGATGCTGAAGGCTCTAGTCATTGTTGGGCTGTCTTGGCAGACGCCTCTTCAGTGTTGCATGGAGATCTGTAGACTGTATCTGTGGAATGGCAGACTGAGGTGGTGACTCCCATTTTTAAACAGGTTTACCAAAGGGTGTGCTCCCATTACCAACTGACTGTCGAACCTTGGATTCAGGAGGAACAATGTAGATTCTGTTCTGGCCGTGGAACAGTGGATGTGGTCTTTACACCTGACCTGGCCAAGATTGGTTCCTACATATGCATTTCAGTAGGCCACCAATCATCCCTGCGAGATCTGATACACCATCTGGCTCCTAGAATGACTTTTATGACTTTTTGACATGCTGTACTATGACTTTTTTGACATACTATACAATGAATTCTTCAGGACTTTTTTTGACAGACTATACAATGACTTTTTTTTTATATAGTATGACTTTTGCTACAAAAAACATTTTTTTGACAAACTATACTGTACATACTATACTTTAATTTTGTTCGACATAGTATAGTATGACTTTTTTGACATACTATACTATGTCTGTTTGACATTTTTTTGACATACTATACTATGACTTTTTTGCTCTGCATACTATACTATGACTTTTATGACCTTTTTACACATACTATAGTATGACTTTTTTAGACCTCTCCGGGAATCATCACCATTAACATGGTGGAGAGCTTTGTGTGTCCCTATGACCCTGAAGGCTGTGTTCTCTGGAGCCTAGTGCTCCTAGTAGGGTCTCCCATGAAAAATTGGTCTCAGGTGAGGGGCCAGATGAAAAATGGTTCAAAAAGACCCTATGAGTAACCGAGGCAGAGGAAAAGTGACCTGGCCCGGAGGAAGCTTGGGGCCCCCGTCTGGAGCCAGGCCCAGACGGAGGGCCCGTGAGCGAGTGCCTGGCGGCCAGGCTTGCCATGGAGCCTCGCCGGGCTCAGCCCGAAAAAGCTACGTGGATAACCCCCTCCTCTCCATCCTGTGGGCCCACCACCCACAGGAGGAACCGTTGGGGTCAGGTGCGCTACCATATGGGTGGCAGTGAAAGCCAGGGACCTCGATGGACCAGACCTGGGTGGCAGAGGCTGGCTCTGGGGACGTGGAATGTCACCTCTCTGTGGGGGAAGGAGCCGGAGCTTGTGCGGGAAGTGGAGCGCTATCAGTTAGATCTGGTGGGGCTTACCTCTATGCACAGCTTAGGCTTTGGAACCGTTCTCCTGGATAGAGGTTGGACTCTATTTTTCTGGAGTTGCCCAAGGTGTGAGGCGCCAAGCGTGTGTGGGGATACTCACAAATCCCTGGTTGAGTGCTGCTACGTTGGGGTTTACCCCGGTGGACGAGAGGGTCCCATCCCTGCACCTTCGGGTTGTGGGGGGGGACTCTGACTGTTGTCTGTGCATATGCACTGAACAGCAGTTCAGAGTATTCAACCTTCTTGGAGACCCTGACTTTTCGACATATTATACTATGACTTTCTTTCAACATATTATACTATGACTTTTTTATGACTTTTCGATCATCGATTATACTATGACTGTTTTGAAAAGTCTTTTTCCATATACTACACTAACTTTTATCGATATATACTATACTGTGCTATTTATGGACATATACTATGATTTCTTTTTACTTTTATCGACACACTATAGTATGACTTTTTTCGACAGACTATACTGTGACTTGTTTCTGACCATTTTCGACAGACTATACTGTGACTTTTTTATGACAATTTGCGACACATTATACTATGGCTATTTTGGACATACCATACTATGACGTTTATCATTATACTATGATATTGATTTTTATGACTTTTTTCGACAAACTATACTATGACTTTTTAATATTTTTCAACATACTATACTCTTCATCTCTTCATCTTCAACCGCTTATCCGGGGTCGGGTCGCGGGGGCAACAGATCCAGCAGGGGACCCCAAACTTCCCTTTCCCGGGCCACATTAACCAGCTCTGACTGGGGGATCCCGAGGCGTTCCCAGGCCAGTGTGGAGATATAATCTCTCCATCTAGTCCTGGGTCGTCCCCGGGGTCTCCTCCCAGCTGGTCGTGCCTGGAACACCTCCCTAGGGAGGCGCCCAGGAGGCATCCTTACCAGATGCCCGAACCACCTCAACTGGCTCCTTTCAACGCAAAGAAGCAGCGGCTCTACTCCGAGTCCCTCACGGATGACCGAGCTTCTCACCTTATCTCTAAGGGAGAGGCCAGCCACCCTCCTGAGAAAACCCATTTCGGCCGCTTGTACTCGCGATCTAGTTCTTTCGGTCATGACCCAGCCCTCATGACCATAGGTGAGAGTAGGCACGAAGATTGACCGGTAGATAGAGAGCTTTGCCTTCCGGCTCAACTCTCTCTTCGTCACAACGGTGCGGTACAGCGACTGCAATACCGCCCCCGCTGCTCCGATTCTCCGGCCAATCTCACGTTCCATTGTTCCCTCACTCGTGAACAAGGCCCCGAGGTACTTGAACTCCTTCACTTGGGGTAAAGACTCATTCCCTACCTGGAGTAGACAATCCATCGGTTTCCTGCTGAGAACCATGGCCTCCGATTTAGAGGTGCTGATCCTCATCCCAACTGCTTCACACTCGGCTGCGAACCGATCCAGTGAGCGCTGGAGGTCACAGACTGATGATGCCAGCAGAACCACATCATCTGCAAAAAGCAGCGATGAGATTCTCAGCACACCAATCTGCAAACCCTCCTCCCCCCGACTACGCCTCGATATCCTGTCCATGAATATCACGAACAGGATTGGAGACAAGGCGCAACCCTGGCGAAGGCCAACGCCCACCGGAAACGAGTCCGACTTACTGCCGAGAACCCGGACGCAGCTCTCGCTTTGGGAGTACAGGGATTGGATGGCCCTGAGAAGTGACCCCCTCACCCCATACTCCCGCAGCACCTCCCACAGTATACCCCGGGGGACCCGATCGTACGCCTTCTCCAAGTCTACAAAACACATGTAGACTGGATGGGCATACTCCCAGGCCCCCTCAAGGATTCTTGTGAGAGTGAAGAGCTGGTCCGTTGTTCCACGGCCAGGACGAAATCCGCATTGTTCCTCTTCAATCTGAGGTTCGACTATCGGCCGGACCCTCCTATCCAGCACCCTAGAGTAGACTTTACCAGGGAGGCTGAGTAGTGTGATACCCCTGTAATTGGCACACACTCTCTGGTCCCCCTTTTTGAACAGGGGAACCACCACCCCGGTCTGCCACTCTTTAGGCACTGTCCCCGACTTCCACGCAATGTTGAAGAGGCGTGTCATCCACGACAGCCCCTCCACACCCAGAGCCTTCAGCATTTCTGGGCGAATCTCGTCAATCCCCGGGGCCTTGCCACTGCGGAGCTGTTTAACTACCTCAGTGACTTCCCCTAGGGAAATTGACGACGATCCCCCATCAGCTTCCAGCTCTGCCTCTACAAGAGAGGGCGTATCAGTCGGGTTCAGGAGTTCCTCAAAGTGCTCCTTCCACCGCCCGGTTACCTCCTCAGTTGAGGTCAACAGTGTCCCATCCTTACTGTACACAGCTTGGATGGTTCCCCGTTTCCCCCTCCTGAGGTGCCGGACAGTTTTCCAGAAGCACCTTGGTGCCGACCGAAAGTCCTTCTCCATCGCTGCTCCGAACTCCTCCCACACCCGCTGCTTTGCCTCCTTTACGGCAGCGGCTGCCGCCCCACGGGCCCGTCGGTACCTTGCAACTGCCTCCGGAGTCCTCCGAGATAACATATCCCGGAAGGACTCCTTCTTCAGTCGGACAGCTTCCCTGACCACCGGTGTCCACCACGGTGTTCGAGGGTTACCGCCCCTTGAGGCACCTAAGACCCGCAGGCCACAGCTCACCGCCGCAGCTTCAGCAATGGAAGCTTTGAACATCGCCCACTCAGGTTCAATGCCCCCAGCCTCCACAGGAATGCTAGAAAAGCTCCGCCGGAGGTGTGAGTTGAAGATCTCTCGGATAGGGGCCTCCTCCAGACTTTCCCAGTTCACCCGCACTACACGTTTGGGTTTACCAGGTCTATCCAGAGTCTTCCCCCACCCTCTGATCCAACTCACCACCAGATGGTGATCAGTTGACAGCTCTGCCCATCTCTTCACCCGAGTGTCCAAAACATGCGGCCTCAGATCAGATGATACGATCACAAAATCGATCATCGATCTTCGGCCTAGGGTGCTCTGGTACCAAGTACACTTATGAGCATCCTTATGTTCGAACATGGTATTTGTTATGGATAATCCATGACTAGCACAGAAATCCAATAACAAATGACCGCTCCGGTTCAGATCAGGTAGGCCATTCCTCCCAATCACGCCTCTCCAGGTACCTCCATCGTTGCCCACGTGTGCGTTGAAGTCCCCCAGCAGAACAATGGAGTCCCCTACTGGGGCCCCATACAGGACTCCATTCAGGGTCTCCAAGAAGGTCGAATACTCTGAACTGCTGTTCGGTGCATATGCACAGACAACAGTCAGAGTTTTCCCCCCCACAACCCGAAGGCGCAGGGAGGCGACCCTCTCGTTCACCGGGGTAAACCCCAACGTAGCAGCACTCAACCGGGGATTTGTGAGTATCCCCACACCCGCTTGGCGCCTCACACCCTGGGCAACTCCAGAGAAGAATAGAGTCCAACCCCTATCCAGGAGAACGGTTCCAGAGCCGAGGCTGCGCGTAGAGGTAAGCCCCACCAGATCTAACTGATAGCGCTCCACCTCCCGCACAAGCTCCGGCTCTTTCCCCCACAGAGAGGTGACGTTCCACGTCCCCAGAGCCAGCCTCTGCCGCCCAGGTCTGGTCCGTCGCAATCCCTGGCTTTCACTGCCACCCATATGGCAGCGCACCCGACCCCAGCAGTTCCTCCTGCGGGTGGTGGGCCCACAGGATGGAGAGGAGGGGGTCTCCACGTCGCTTTTTCGGGCTGAGCCCGGCCGGGCTCCGTGGCAAGCCCGGCCACCAGGCGCTCGCTCACGGGCCCTCCATCTGGGCCTGGCTCCAGATGGGGGCCCCGGGCTTCCTCCGGGCCGGGTCACTCCTCCTCTTCCTCGGTTATTCATGGGGATTTTGAACCATTCTTTGTCTGGCCCCTCACCTGAGACCAATTTGCCATGGGAGACCCTACCAGGAGCACTAGGCTCCAGACAACACAGCCCTCAGGTTCATAGGGACACACAAACCTCTCCACCACGTTAAGGTGATGGTTCCCGGAGAGGAACCATCACCTTTTATGATTTAAAAAAAAAAACTTTTTTTCTACATACTACATACTAACCGGTGACTGTTAACATAATATACGCTGGATTTTTTATGACTTTTCGACATACTATACTATGACTTTTTTTTTTTGACATACTATAATATGACTTTTTTCAATGTACTATACTGACTTTTTTCTGACAATTTGACATACTATACTATGACTTTTGTCGACATACTTTTATTGACAAACTAAGCTATCTAAGCTTAGCTAAGCAGCTAACTTTTTTATGACATACTATACTATGACTTGACATATTATACTATGACTGAGTTTTCTTGACATACTGTACTATAACGTTTTCTGACATATTATACGATGGTCTTTTTGACTATACTTTATATGACTATACTATAATGACTTTTTTATGACTTTTGTCAACATACTATACGATGATGAAACTATAGTGATTTTTTTTGACATAGTATACTATGACCTTTGTTGACACATACTATGGCTTTTTTTATGAATTCTTTTGACATAGTATACTATGGCGTTTATGAATTTTTGCGACGGTGATGCTATGATTTTCTTATCAACATGCTATGACATTTTTTAAAAACTTTTTTCTACATACTACACTTTTACTACATGACTTTTTCGATATACTATACTGTGACTTATCGACATACTATACGATGACTTTATGACTTTTCAACATACTATACTATGACTTATGTTACTTTTGTCAACATACTTTACTATGAATTTTTTCAACATACTCTACTGTGACTGTGTTTTTCCTCATGTTTTCAACATATACATATATATATACACTGACTTTTTTATGACTTTTCAGCATACTATACTATGACTCTTTTCGACATACTATATGACTTTTTTCAACGTACTATACTGTGACTTTTTTCTCACTTTTTCGACATGCTATAAAATGATGTTTTTATGACTTTCAACATACTATACTATGACTTTTTTCTCACTGTTCTCGACATAAAATACTATGACTGTTTTCGACATACTATAATATCACTTTTTTATGACTATCGACATGCTACATATTATACTGACTTTTTTCTGACTTATCGACATACTATACTATGACTTCTTTGATATATTGTACTATGACTTTTTACAAGTTTTCTTGATTTACTGTACTATAACGATATACTATGACTTTTCTCGACATACAATACTATGACTGTTTTCGACATACTATAATATCACTTTTTATGACTTTATCGACATGCTATATATTATGCTATGACTTTTTTCTGACTTATCGACATACTATACTATGACTTCTTTGATATATTATACTATGAGTTTTTACGAGTTTTCTTGACTTACTGTACTGTAACGTTTTTCAACATATTATACTATGACATACTATAATGACTTTTGTCGACACAGTATGACTATGATATATTTCGGCATACTATACTATCAAGTTTTTATGACTGTCAACAAACTATACTGTGATTTTTGTCAACATAGTATGCTATGACTTTTTGTGATATATTATACTATGACCTTTTATCGACATATATTATGACTTTTTTGAGAACTTTTTTCTACATACTACACTTTGACTTTTTCGATACACTATACTGTGACTTTTATGTTACTTTCGTCAACATACTATGAATTTTTTCGAAGTACTATACTGTGACTTTTTTTCTCACGTTTTCGACATACTATATGACTTTTCTCAACATACTTTACTATGACTGTTTTCGATTTACTATACTATAACTTTTTTTCATATTTTTTGTATATGCTGACTTTTTTTGGACACCCTATACTATGACTTTTTTCGACACAACTTTTGTCAACATATGACTTTAATTGACAAACTATGCTATGACTTTTTTTATATCATACTATACTGTGACTTCATGATATTGTTTGACATACTGCACAATAACTTTTTTATGACTTCTCAACACACAATACTGTGACTTTTTCGACACTGCATACGATGACCTTTATTGACGTATACGATGACATTTTAAAGACTTTTCTTGACATACTATACAATGACTTTTAATTTTTTTGACATAATATACTATGACTTTTTTTTAAAACTTTTTTCGACATACTATACAATGACTTTAAAACTTTTATCAACATACTATACGACTTTTTTCGACAGACTGCTGTGACTGTTTTCTGACTTTTTTAAAATTTTTTCGACATACTATACTATGACCATTTTTGTACATACTACACTGTGACTTTTTCACCGAATTATATTTTGACTTTTTCCAACATACTATACTATGACTTTCTTATGACTTTTTCGACATATTATACTATCACTTTATGACATTTTCGATGTACTAAACTATGACTATAGTATGACTTTTTTTTTTTTTTTTTTTTTTTTTTTACTTTTTTCGACATACAAAAGCATGACTTTATGACTTTTGTGGACATACTATGAAATGACTTTTTTATGATTTTTTTGGACTTACTATAGTATGACATTTTATTGACATTTTTCGACGTACTATACTGTGATATTTTTATGAAATCTTTCGACGTACTATACTGTGACGTTTTCATGAAATTTTTCGACATACTATACAATGACGTTTTTGTGACTTTTTCGACATACTATACAATGACGTTTTTGTGACTTTTTCGACATACGATACAATGACGTTTTTGTGACTTTTTCGACATACTAAACTATGACTTTTTGTGACAGTTATCGACATACTATAATATGACTTATTGCGACATACATACTATGACTTTTTAAATATTTTTTCTATATTATGACATTTTTGACAAAATATACTATATATTTTTTAAACTTTATTTTTACATAATATACTATCAGTTTTTCAACATACTATACTAAGACATTTTATTTTAACACATTTTATTTTAAGACATTTTTTATTTTAAGACATTTTATGACTTTTGCCGACATACTATGGTATGACTTTTTTCGACATCCGCTTTCATGACTATTTATTGACTTTTGTCGACATACCATACTATGACATTTTTATATTTTTCGACATTCTATGCTATGACTTTTTTATGACATTTTTGACATACTATTCTATGACATTTGTCGACATGCTACACTATGACTTTAAGATATTTTTTAAATTACTTTACTATGACTTTTCTTTCCAACACACTATATTATGACTTTTTATGACATTTCCAGACATACTATACTTGAACTGTTTTTTATGATATTTATCGATATAGTATACTGTGACTTTTTAAACAATCTATACTATGACGTATTTTTTCCCACCGGGGATTAATAAAGGTTCATCTTATCTTATCTATGTCTTCAGGACTGTTTTCGACATGCAAAACTATGACATGTCTATGACATTTTTCCATACTGACTTTTTTCGACATACTATACTACAATTTTTTTCAACCTATATTTTTATGACATTTGTCAACATACGATACTATGACGTTGTGAATGACATTTTTCAACATACTATACTATGACTTATCGACATACGATAGCGCGACGTTTTCTTGACTTTTGCTGACTGATACTATGACTTTTTATATTTTTGACATACTATACTATGACGATAGCATGACTTTTTATGACTTTTACTGACATACTATACTATCACTTTTTTATGATATTTTTGGACATACTATAGTTTGACTTTTTATGACATTTATTGACATATTACACTGTGACGTTTTTGACATACATACGATGACTTTTGTCGACATACTATACTATGAGTTTTTTTCGACATACAACATGACTTTTGTATGACTTTTGTCGACATACTATTTGACATTTTTATATTTTTTGACATACTATATTATGACCTTTTTCCAACACACTATACTATGACTTTTTCAACATACTATACTATGACATTGTCAAAACAGTAGGACTTTTTAATGGCATTGTTAGACAAACTATACTATGATTATTGTATGACATTTTTCAAACATACTATACTATGAGGTTATGACATTTTCGACATACTATACCATGACTTTTGTCGACATAATATACCCTGACAAATAACTAACTACTGTGACTTTACATTTTACTTCTCTTTGACAAACTATACAATGATTTTTATCAACATACTATACTATGACATTTTTCGACACACTATAAGACTTTTTAATGACATTTTTTGACATACTATACTATGACTTTTTAAATATTTTTTAGACATAGTATACTATGACATTTTCAACAAAATATACTGACTTTTTAAAAAAATGTACATAGTATACTATCACTGTTTTCCGACATACTATACTAAAACATTTTATGACATTTTTAGATATACTATAGTATGACTTTTTCATGCCATTTTTCGACATACTATACTATGATGTTTTTATGACATTTTTCAACATAATATAGTTTTATGACATTTTTATGTTTCTGTCGACACACTATACTATACTTTTTTATATTATTGACACACTATACTATGACTTTTTTCCAACAAAATATACTATGACTTTTTATGACATTTTTAGACATACTATACTATGATGATTTTATTATATTTATCAATGCAGTGACTTTTATTGACACTCTATTATGACTTTGTCTTTTCTCAACATACTATACTATGACTTTTTAATATTTTTGGACATACTACAGTTTGACTTTGTAATGACATTTTTTTTTACTTTTTTGACATACTATACTATAACTTATTTATGACCTTTTTCAACACACTATACTATGACTGAAGACATTTTTGGCATGTTGAACTAGGAGGGTTTTATTTCGAAACACTATAGCATGACTGACTTTTGATGACATACTATAAATTGACTTTATTTGACATACTATATTATGACATTGTCTATTTTTGACATACTACACTATGACTTTTTTTAACATATTTTTTGACATACTATGACTTTAAGATATTTTTTAAATTACTATACTATGACTTTTTTCCCCAACACACTATATTATGACATTTTATGACATTTCTAGACATACTATACTTTGACAGTTTTTTTAAATGATATTTATCGATATAGTATACTATGACTTTTTCAATAAGCTATACTATGACGTCTTTCTCGGCATTTCTCCACATACTGTGACTTTTCTCAACATACTATGCCACAATCTTTTTCAACATACTATACTATGACTTTTTATGACTTTTGCTGACATACAATACTATGACTTTTGATGATATTTTTGGACATACTATAGTTTGACTTTTTTTTTTATGACATTTCTCGACATATTATACTATGACTTTTTATGACATTTTTCAACATACTTTTTATGACCTTTGTAGAAAGACTATACTATGACTTTTTATGCCATTTTTAAAACTTTTTCAGACATACTATACTATGACATTGTCAGAACAGTATGACTTTTTAATGACATACTAAACCATGATTATTTTGACATACAGTTGTGTTCAAAATTATTCAACCCCCACAGTAGATAAGTGTTTTTGCAAGTTTGACATTTATTTTTCATCTTGTTTATAATCACATTAAATAATGACATGTCAAATAGACAAATACAACTGAAATTACAACAAAAATGTTTGTAATATACCAATTAATGGCCTTTCTGTGATTACTTCGTTGACAAAATTATTCAACCCCTTAAGTATGTTGGGGGGTTGAATAATTTTGAACACAACTGCACTATACTATTGAATTTTGTTGACATACCATACTGTGATGTTGAATTTTACTTTTTTGACAAACTATAGTATGATTTTTTTTCGACATACTATACTATGACATTTTTATGACATTTTTTGACACACTATACTATGACTTTTTAAATATTTTCTCATCACTCTCATGTCAAAATTAAAAAAAAATTTAACATTTTTTGACATTTTTCGACATACTATACTATGAAGTTTTTACGACATTTTTCAACTTTAGACATTATGACTTCTGTCGACATACTATACTATGATTTCTTTATGATATTTTTGACATACTATACTATGACTTTTTTCAAACAAACTACACTATGACTTTTTATGACATACTATACTATGACGATTTTTGACACTATTATGACTGTCTTTTTTCAACATACTACGACGACTTTTTTATATTTTTGGATATACTATAGTTTGAATTTGTAATGTATGTAATGTAATTTATTGACATTTTATACTATAACATTTTTATGACATGTTTCAACATACTATACTATGACTTTTTTGACATATACTAGAAGTTATTAATGACTTTTTTCAACACACTATATGGCTGATTAAAGACATTTTTTGGCATGCTGTACTAGTACTTTTTTCGAAACACTATAGCATGACTTTTAAGACTTTTGTCATCGATGACTTTTGTCGACATACTGCATTATGACATTGTCTATTTTCAACATAATACACTATGACTTTTTAAGGATATTTCAACATACTATACTATGACTTTTGTTGACATACTATACTATGACTTTTTTTTATACATTATTTTTTTCATGTACCATATCTTTTACTATGACATTCTTACATGAAATGAATGCACATACTATACTATGATGTTTTTACATGAAATTTTCAATATATTTGACTATGACATTTTTCTATGAAATTTTTTGACATACTATACAATGACTTTTTTTTTTTACATGAAATTTCTTCACATATGATATTTTGAGTTTTTCTTACATGAAATGAATATAGATACTATACTATGATGTTTTAACATGAAATTTTCAATATTTTCGACTATGAAATTTTTCCATGAAATTTTTCGACATACTATACTATGACTTTTTTTTTTTTTTTCATGAAATTTCATGACATATATTATGACTTTTTCGTACTTGAAATGAATGCGCATACGATACTATGATGTTTTTACGTGAAATTTTCAATATTTTCGACTGATGTTTTTCCATGAAATTTTTCGACATACTATACTATGACTTTTTTTTTTTTTTTACATGTTTTTTTTCATGTACTATATTAGGACTTTTTCTTACATGAAATGCATACACATAGTATACTATGATGTTTTTCCATGAAATTTTCAATATATACGACTATGACGTTTTTCCATGAAATTTTTCGACATACTATACTATGACTTTTTTTTACATGAAATTTCATGACATATGATATTATGACTTTTTCTGACATGAAATGAATGCAGATATTATACCATGATGTTTTAACATAAAAGTTTTCAACATATTCTACTATGATGTTTTTCCATGAAATTTTTTGACATACTATACTATGACTTTTTTTTTAGGTTTTTCTTCATTGTACTATAAAAGGACTTTTATTTCCATGAAATGAATACATATACTATACTATGATGTTTTTACATGAAATTTTCAATATATTCGAATATGACATTTTTACATTAAATTTTTCGACATACTATACTATGACTTTTTTTTTTTTTTTACATGTTTTTTTTCATGTACTATATTAGGACTTTTTCTTACATGAAATAAATATACAGACTATACTATGATGTTTTAACATGAAATTTTCAACATATTCTACGATGAAGTTTTTCCATTAAATTTTTCGACATACTATACTATGACTTTTTTTTTTAAAAGTTTTTTAAGAAATGAATGAATGAATGAATGATGGTTTTAAACAAAATTTTTCAACATATTCTCCTATGACATTTTTCCATGAAATTTTTTGACATACTATCCAATGATTTTTTTTTTTTTTTACATGTTTTTTTGTACTATTCTGTACTATTAGGACTTTTTCTTACATGAAATGAATACACATACTATACTATGATGTTTTTACATGAAATTTTCAATATTTTTGACTATGACATTTTTTCATGAAATTCTTCGACATACTATACTATGACTTTTTTTACATGAAATTTCTTCACATATATATTGAGTTTTTCTTACTTGAAATGAATGCACATAATATACTATGATGGTTTTAGATGAAATTTTTCAATATATACGACGATGACGTTTTTCCAAGAAATTTTTCGACATACTATACTATGACTTTTTTTTTTTTACATGAAATTTCTTCACATATAATATCATGAGTTTTTCTTACTTGAAATGAATGCACATAATATACTATGATAGTTTTAGATGAAATTTTTCATTATATATGACTATGACGTTTTTCCATGAAATTTTTTGACATACTATAGTATGACTTTTTTTTACATGTTTTTTTTCATGTACTATATTAGGACTTTTTCTTACATGAAATGCGTACACATACGATAATATGATGTTTTTACATGAAATTTTCAAAATATACGACTGATGTTTTCCATGAAATTTTTCGACATACTATACTATGACTTTTTTTTTTGATATGTTTTTTTTTCTTGTACTATATTAGGACTTTTTCTTACATGAAATGAATACACATACTATACTATGATGTTTTTACATGAAATTTTCAATATTTTCGACTGACATTTTTTCATGAAATTCTTCGACATACTATACTATGACTTTTTTTTTTACATGAAATTTCTTCACATATGATATCATGAGTTTTTCTTACTTGAAATGAATGCACATAATATACTATGATGGTTTTAGATGAAATTTTTCAATATATACGACGATGACGTTTTTCCAAGAAATTTTTCGACATACTATACTATGACTTTTTTTTTTTTTTTTTACATGAAATTTCATGACATATATCATGACTTTTTCGTACTTGAAATGAATGCGCATACGATACTATGATGTTTTTACATGAAATTTTCAATATTTTCGACTGACATTTTTCCATGAAATTTTTCGACATACTATACTATGACTTTTTTTTTACATGAAATTTCATGACATATGATATTATGACTTTTTCTTACTTGAAATGAATGCACATAATATACTATGATGTTTTTACATGAAATTTTCAATATTTTCGACTGACATTTTTTCATGAAATTCTTCGACATACTATACTATGACTTTTTTTTTTACATGAAATTTCTTCACATATGATATCATGAGTTTTTCTTACTTGAAATGAATGCACATAATATACTATGATGGTTTTAGATGAAATTTTTCAATATATACGACGATGACGTTTTTCCAAGAAATTTTTCGACATACTATACTATGACTTTTTTTTTTTTTTACATGAAATTTCATGACATATATCATGACTTTTTCGTACTTGAAATGAATGCGCATACGATACTATGATGTTTTTACATGAAATTTTCAATATTTTCGACTGACATTTTTCCATGAAATTTTTCGACATACTATACTATGACTTTTTTTACATGAAATTTCATGACATATGATATTATGACTTTTTCTTACTTGAAATGAATGCACATAATATACTATGATGGTTTTAGATGAAATTTTTCAATATATACGACTATGCCGTTTTTCCAAGAAATTTTTCGACATACTATACTATGACTTTTTTTTTTTTTACATGTTTTCTTTTTCTTGTACTATATTAGGACTTTTTCTTACATGAAATGAATGCACATACTATACTATGATGTTTTTACATGAAATTTTCAATATATTCGACAATGACATTTTTCTATGAAATTTTTCGACATACTATACTATGACTTTTTTTTTTACATGAAATTTCTTCACATATGATATTTTGAGTTTTTCTTACATGAAATGAATACAGATACTATACTATGATGTTTTAACATGAAATTTTCAATATTTTCGACTATGAAATTTTTCCATGAAATTTTTCGACATACTATACTATGACTTTTTTTTTTTACATGAAATTTCATGACATATATCATGACTTTTTCTTACTTGAAATGAATGCGCATACGATACTATGATGTTTTTACATGAAATATTTTCGACTATGATGTTTTTCCATGAAATTTTTCGACATACTATACTATGACTTTTGTTTTACATGTTTTTTTTTCATGTACTATATTAGGACTTTTTCTTACATGAAATGAATGCACATACTATACTATGAGGTTTTTACATGAAATTTTCAATATATACGACTATGACGTTTTTCCATGAAATTTTTCGACATACTATACTATGACGTTTTTTTTTACATGAAATTTCATGACATATGATATTATGAACTTTTTCTTAAATGAAATGAATGCAGATATTATACTATGATGTTTTAACATAAAAGTTTTCAATATATTCTACTATGATGTTTTTCCATGAAATTTTTCGACATACTATACTATGACTTTTTTTTTTAGGTTTTTTCTTCATGTACTATATTAGGACTTTTATTTACATGAAATGAATACACATACTATACTATGATGTTTTTCCATGAAATTTTCAATATATACGACTGACGTTTTTCCATGAAATTTTTCGACATACTATACTATGACTTTTTTTTTTACATGAAATTTCATGACATATGATATTATGACTTTTTCTGACATGAAATGAATGCAGATATTATACCATGATGTTTTAACATAAAAGTTTTCAACATATTCTACTATGATGTTTTTCCATGAAATTTTTTGACACACTATACTATGACTTTTTTTTTTTTAGGTTTTTCTTCATTGTACTATATAAGGACTTTTATTTACATGAAATGAATACATATACTATACTATGATGTTTTTACATGAAATTTTCAATATATTCGAATATGACATTTTTACATTAAATTTTTCGACATACTATACTATAACTTTTTTTTTTTACATGTTTTTTTTCATGTACTATGTTAGGACTTTTTCTTACATGAAATAAATATACAGACTATACTATGATGTTTTAACATGAAATTTTCAACATATTCTACGATGACGTTTTTCCATAAAATTTTTCGACATACTATACTATGACTTTTTTTTTTAAAAAGGTTTTTCTTCATGTACTATATTAGGACTTTTACTTACTTGAAATGAATGCACATACTATACTATGATGTTTTTACATGAAATTTTTCAATATATACGACTATGACGTTTTTCCATGAAATTTTTTGACATACTATAGTATGACTTTTTTTTTACATGTTTTTTTCATGTACTATATTAGGACTTTTTCTTACATGAAATGCGTACACATACGATAATATGATGTTTTTACATGAAATTTTCAAAATATACGACTGATGTTTTTCATGAAATTTTTCGACATACTATACTATGACTTTTTTTTTGATATGTTTTTTTTTCTTGTACTATTAGGACTTTTTCTTACATGAAATGAATACACATACTATACTATGATGTTTTTACATGAAATTTTCAATATGTTCGACTGACATTTTTTCATGAAATTCTTCGACATACTATACTATGACTTTTTTTACATGAAATTTCTTCACATATGATATCATGAGTTTTTCTTACTTGAAATGAATGCACATAATATACTATGATGGTTTTAGACATAATTTGACTTTTTCTTAAATGAAAATTCATGACATATGATATTATGATTAGTATAGTATAGTATGACTTTTTTTTTTACATGTTTTTTTTTTCATGTACTATATTAGGACTTTTTCTTACATGAAAAGCGTACACATACTATTATGTTTTTCCATGAAATTTTTTGACACACTATACTATGACTTTTTTTTTTAGGTTTTTCTTCATGTACTATATTAGGACTTTTATTGACATGAAATGAATACACATACTATACTATAATGTTTTTACATGAAATTTTCAATATATTCGAATATGACATTTTTATATGAAATTTTTCGACATACTATACTATGACTCTTTTTTTTTTACGTTTTTTTTCATGTGCTATATTAGGACTTTCTCTTACATGAAATGAATGCACATACTATACTATGATGTTTTTACATGAAATTTTCAATATTTTCGACTATGATATTTTTTCACGAAATTCTCAATATTTTCGACTATGATATTTTTTCACGAAATTCTTCGACATACTATACTATGACTTTTTTTTATATGAAATTTCTTCACATATCATATTATGAGTTTTTCTTCCTTGAAATGAATGCACATAATATACTATGATGGTTTTAGATGAAATTTTTCATTATATACGACTATGACGTTTTTCCAAGAAATTTTTCGACATATTATACTATGATTTTTTTTTTTTTTTTACATGTTTTTTTCATGTACTATATTAGGACTTTTTCTTACATGAAATGAATGCACATACTATACTATGAGGTTTTTACATGAAAATTTCAATATATACGACTATGATGTTTTTCCAAGAAATTTTTCGACATACTATACTATGATTGTTTTTTTACATGAAATTTCATGACATATATTATGACTTTTTCTTACATGAAATGAATGCACATAATATACTATGAGGTTTTTACATGAAATTTTCAATATATACGACTATGATGTTCTTCCAAGAAATTTTTCGACATACTATACTATGACTTTTTCTTACATGAAATTTCTTCACATATATGGGTTTTTCTTACTTGAAATGCATACACATACTATCCTATGATGCTTTAACATGAAATTTTCAATATTTTCGTCCATGATGTTTTTCCATGAAATTTTTCGACATACTATACTATGACTTTTTTTTACATGAAATTTCTTCACATATGATATTATGAGTTTTTCTTACTTGAAATGAATGCACATAATACACTATGATGGTTTTAGATGAAATTTTTCAATATATACGACTATGACGTTTTTCCAAGAAATTATTTGGACATATTATAATGACTTTTTTTTTTTTTTTACATGTTTTTTTTCATGTGCTATATTAGGACTTTTTCTTACATGAAATGCATACACATACTATACTATGACTTTTTTCCATGAAATTTTTCGACATACTATACTATGACTTTTTTTTTTTTTACGTTTTTTTTTTCATGTACTATATTAGGACTTTTATTTACATGAAATGAATGCATATACTATACTATGATGTTTTTACATGACATTTTCAATATATTCGAATATGACATTTTTCCAAGAAATTTTTCGACATACTATACTATGACTTTTTTTTTTACATGTTTTTTTTTCATGTACTACATTAGGACTTTTTCTTACATGAAATGAATGCAAACACTATACTATGATGGTTTTACATGAAATTTTCAATATACTGGAATATGACATTTTTCCATGAAATTTTTCGACATACAATACTATGACTTTTTTTTTTTACCTGAAATTTCATGACATATGATATTACAACTTTTTCTTACTTGAAATGAATGCACATACTATACTATGATGTTTTTCCATGAAATTTTCAATATTTTCGACTATGACATTTTTCCATGAAATTTTTCGACATACTATACTATGACTTTTTTTTTTTACATGAAATTTCATGACATATATCATGACTTTTTCTTACTTGAAATGAATGCGCATACGATACTATGATGTTTTTACATGAAATATTTTCGACTATGATGTTTTTCCATGAAATTTTTCGACATACTATACTATGACTTTTGTTTTACATGTTTTTTTTTCATGTACTATATTAGGACTTTTTCTTACATGAAATGAATGCACATACTATACTATGAGGTTTTTACATGAAATTTTCAATATATACGACTATGACGTTTTTACATGAAATTTCTTCACATATATATTGAGTTTTTCTTACTTGAAATGAATGCACATAATATACTATGATGGTTTTAGATGAAATTTTTCAATATATGACTATGACGTTTTTCCAAGAAATTTTTCGACATATTATACTATGAATTTTTTTTTTTTTTTTTTTACATGTTTTCTTTTTCTTGTACTATATTAGGACTTTTTCTTACATGAAATGAATACAGATACTATACTATGATGTTTTAACATGAAATTTTCAATATTTTCGACTATGAAATTTTTCGACATACTATACTATGACTTTTTTTTTTTTTACATGAAATTTCATGACATATTATGACTTTTTCGTACTTGAAATGAATGCGCATACGATACTATGATGTTTTTACATGAAATTTTCAATATTTTCGACTATGATGTTTTTCCATGAAATTTTTCGACATACTACTATGACTTTTGTTTTACATGTTTTTTTTCATGTACTATATTAGGACTTTTTCTTATATGAAATGCGTACACATACTATAATATGATGTTTTTACATGAAATTTTCAAAATATACGACTGATGTTTCTCCATGATATTTTTCGACATACTATACTATGACTTTTGTTTTTTACATGTTTTTTTTCATGTACTATATTAGGACTTTTTCTTACATGAATGAATGCACATACTATACTATGAGGTTTTTACATGAAATTTTCAATATATACGACTATGACGTTTTTCCATGAAATTTTTCGACATACTATACTATGACTTTTTTTTTACATGAAATTTCATGACATATGATATTATGAACTTTTTCTTACATGAAATGAATGCAGATATTATACCATGATGTTTTAACATAAAAGTTTTCAACATTTTCTACTATGACGTTTTTCCATGAAATTTTTTGACATACTATAGTATGACTTTTTTTTACATGTTTTTTTTTTCATGTACTATATTAGGACTTTTTCTTACATGAAATGCGTACACATACTATAATATGATGTTTTTATATGAAATTTTTAAAATATACGACTGATGTTTTCCATGAAAATTTTCGACATACTATACTATGACTTTTTTTTTTTTTTTTTACATGTTTTTTTTTTCTTGTACTATTAGGACTTTTTCTTACATGAAATTAATACACATACTATACTATGATGTTTTAACATGAAATTTTCAATATTTTCGACTATGATATTTTTTCATGAAATTCTTCGACATACTATACTATGACTTTTTTTACATGAAATTTCTTCACATATGATATCATGAGTTTTTCTTACTTGAAATGAATGCACATAATATACTATGATGGTTTTAGATGAAATTTTTCAATATATACGACTATGACGTTTTTCCAAGAAATTTTTCAACATACTATACTGTGACTTATTTAAAGGTTTTTCTTCATGTAGTATATTATGACTTTTACTTACATGAAATGAATGCATATACTATACTATGATGTTTTTAAAAATTTTAATATTTTCTTTTCATGAAATTTTTCGACATACAATACAATGACTTTTTTTTTTTTTTAAGGTTTTTCTTCATGTACTATATTATGACTTTTTTTTACATGAAATGAATACACATACTATACTATGATGTTTTTACATGAAATTTTCAATATTTTCGACTATGACATTTTTCCATGAAATTTTTCGACATACTATACTATGACTTTTTTTACATGAAATTTCATGACATATGATATTATGAACTTTTTCTTACATGAAGTGAATGCAGATATTATACTATGATGTTTTAACATAAGTTTTCAACATATTCTACTATGATGTTTTTCAATGAAATTTTTTGACACACTATACTATGACTTTTTTTTAGGTTTTTCTTCATGTACTATATTAGGACTTTTATTGACATGAAATGAATACACATACTATACTATGAGGTTTTTACATGAAATTTTCAATATATTCGAATATGACATTTTTACATGAAATTTTTCGACATACTATACTATGACTTTTTTTTTTTACTTTTGTTTTTTTCATGTGCTATATTAGGACTTTCTCTTACATGAAATGAATACACATACTATACTATGATGTTTTTACATGAAATTTTCAATATTTTCGACTATGATATTTTTTCATGAAATTCTTCGACATACTATACTATGACTTTTTTTTACATGAAATTTCTTCACATATCATATTATGAGTTTTTCTTCCTTGAAATGAATGCACATAATATACTATGATGGTTTTAGATGAAATTTTTCATTATATACGACTATGACGTTTTTCCAAGAAATTTTTCGACATATTATACTATGACTTTTTTTTTTTTTTTTTTTTTACATGTTTTTTTCATGTACTATATTAGGACTTTTTCTTACATGAAATGAATGCACATACTATACTATGAGGTTTTTACATGAAAATTTCAAAATATACGACTATGATGTTTTTTTACATGAAATTTCATGACATATATATTATGACTTTTTCTTACATGAAATGAATGTAGATATTATACTATGATGTTTTAACATAAAAGTTTTCAACATATTCTACTATGATGTTTTTCCATGAAATTTTTTGACATACTATAGTATGACTTTTTTTAGGTTTTTCTTCATGTACTATATTAGGACATTAATTGATATGAAATGAATACACATACTATACTATGAGGTTTTTACATGAAAATTTCAATATATACGACTATGATGTTTTTCCAAGAAATTTTTCGACATACTATACTATGACCTTTTTTTTTTTTTTTACATGTTTTTTTTCATGTACTATATTAGGACTTTTTCTTACATGAAATAAATACACAGACTATACTATGATGTTTTTCCATGATATTTTTCGACATACTATACTATGACTCCTTTTTTTACATTTTTTTTCATGTACTATATTAGGACTTTCTCTTACATGAAATAAATGCACATACTATACTATGATGTTTTTACATGAAATTTTCAATATTTTCGACTATGATATTTTTTCATGAAATTCTTCGACATACTATACTATGACTTTTTTTACATGAAATTTCTTCACATATCACATTATGAGTTTTTCTTCCTTGAAATGAATGCACATAATATACTATGATGGTTTTAGATGAAATTTTTCATTATATACGACTATGACGTTTTTCCAAGAAATTTTTCGACATATTATACTATGACTTTTTTTTTTTTTTTTACATGTTTTTTTCATGTACTATATTAGGACTTTTTCTTACATGAAATGAATGCACATACTATACTATGAGGTTTTTACATGAAATTTTCAATATATACGACCATGATGTTTTTCCATGAAATTTTTCGACATACTATACTATGACTTTTTTTTTACATGAAATTTCTTCACATATGATATTATGAGTTTTTCTTACTTGAAATGAATGCACAAAATACACTATGATGGTTTTAGATGAAATTTTTCAATATATACGACTATGACGTTTTTCCAAGAAATTATTTGGACATATTATAATGACTTTTTTTTTTTTACATGTTTTTTTTCATGTGCTATATTAGGACTTTTTCTTACATGAAATGCATACACATACTATACTATGACTTTTTTCCATGAAATTTTTCGACATACTATACTATGACTTTTTTTTTTTTTACGTTTTTTTTCATGTACTATATTAGGACTTTTATTTACATGAAATGAATGCATATACTATACTATGATGTTTTTACATGAAATTTTCAATATATTGGAATATGACATTTTTCCATGAAATTTTTCGACATACAATACTATGACTTTTTTTTTTTACCTGAAATTTCATGACATATGATATTACAACTTTTTCTTACTTGAAATGAATGCACATACTATACTATGATGTTTTTCCATGAAATTTTCAATATTTTCGACTATGACATTTTTCCATGAAATTTTTCGACATACTATACTATGACTTTTTTTTTACATGAAATTTCTTCACATATATATTGAGTTTTTCTTACTTGAAATGAATGCACATAATATACTATGATGGTTTTAGATGAAATTTTTCAATATATAAGACTATGACGTTTTTCCAAGAAATTTTTCGACATATACTATGAATTTTTTTTTTTTTTTTTTTTACATGTTTTCTTTTTCTTGTACTATATTAGGACTTTTTCTTACATGAAATGAATACAGATACTATACTATGATGTTTTAACATGAAATTTTCAATATTTTCGACTATGAAATTTTTCGACATACTATACTATGACTTTTTTTTTTTTACATGAAATTTCATGACATATATTATGACTTTTTCGTACTTGAAATGAATGCGCATACGATACTATGATGTTTTTACATGAAATTTTCAATATTTTCGACTATGATGTTTTTCCATGAAATTTTTCGACATACTACTATGACTTTTGTTTTACATGTTTTTTTTCATGTAGTATATTAGGACTTTTTCTTATATGAAATGCGTACACATACTATAATATGATGTTTTTACATGAAATTTTCAAAATATACGACTGATGTTTCTCCATGATATTTTTCGACATACTATACTATGACTTTTTTTTTTTTTTACATGTTTTTTTTCATGTACTATATTAGGACTTTTTCTTACATGAAATGAATGCACATACTATACTATGAGGTTTTTATATGAAATTTTCAATATATACGACTATGACGTTTTTCCATGAAATGTTTCGACATACTATACTATGACTTTTTTTTACATGAAATTTCATGACATATGATATTATGAACTTTTTCTTACATGAAATGAATGCAGATATTATACTATGATGTTTTAACATAAAAGTTTTCAACATTTTCTACGATGACGTTTTTCCATGAAATTTTTTGACATACTATAGTATGACTTTTTTTTTACATGTTTTTTTTTTCATGTACTATATTAGGACTTTTTCTTACATGAAATGCGTACACATACTATAATATGATGTTTTTATATGAAATTTTTAAAATATACGACTGATGTTTTCCATGAAAATTTTCGACATACTATACTATGACTTTTTTTTTTTTTTTTACATGTTTTTTTTTCTTGTACTATTAGGACTTTTTCTTACATGAAATTAATACACATACTATACTATGATGTTTTAACATGAAATTTTCAAATTTAAAGGTTTTTCTTCATGTAGTATATTATGACTTTTACTTACATGAAATGAATGCATATACTATAGAAGAAGAAGAAGAAGAAGATCAACCTTTATTAGTCCCACAGTGGGGAAATTCAATTTACACTCTGTTAAACTCATACATGGTACATGCAGACCTGAAACACACATACATGCATTAATGGAGAGATGTCAGAGTGAGGGGGCTGCTCCTGACAAGCGCCCCGAGCAGTTGGGGGTTTGGTGCCTTGCTCAGGGGCACCTCGGCAGTGCCCAAGAGGTAAACTGGCACCTCTCCAGCTACCAGTTCACACTCAGTTTTTTTTGGTCCATGTCGGGACTTGAACCGGTGACCCTCCGGTTCCCAAGCCAACTCCCTACAGACTGAGCTACTGCTATGATGTTTTTCCATGAAATTTTTCGACATACAATACAATGAACTTTTTTTTAAGGTTTTTCTTCATGTACTATATTATGACTTTTATTTACATGAAATGAATGCACATACTATACTATGATGTTTTTACATGAAATTTTCAATATTTTCGACTATGACATTTTTTCATGAAATTTTTCGACATACTATACTATGACTTTTTTTTTTTCTTTTTTTTTACGTTTTTTTTTCATGTGCTATATTAGGACTTTCTCTTACATGAAATGAATGCACATACTATACTATGAGGTTTTTACATGAAAATTTCAATATATACGACTATGATGTTTTTCCAAGAAATTTTTCGACATACTATACTATGACTTTTTCTTACATGAAATTTCTTCACATATATGGGTTTTTCTTACTTGAAATGCATACACATACTATCCTATGATGTTTTAACATGAAATTTTCAATATTTTCGTCTATGATGTTTTTCCATGAAATATTTCGACATACTATACTATGACTTTTTTTTACATGAAATTTCTTCACATATGATATGAGGACATTTTTCTTACTTGAAAAGAATGCACATAATACACTATGATGGTTTTAGATGAAATTTTTCAATATATACGACTATGACGTTTTTCCAAGAAATTATTTGGACATATTATAATGACTTTTTTTTTTTTTTTACATGTTTTTTTTCATGTGCTATATTAGGACTTTTTCTTACATGAAATGCATACACATACTATACTATGACTTTTTTCCATGAAATTTTTCGACATACTATACTATGACTTTTTTTTTTTTTTACGTTTTTTTCATGTACTATATTAGGACTTTCTCTTACATGAAATAAATACACATACTATACTATGATGTTTTAACATGAAATATTCAACATATTCTACGATGACGTTTTTCCATGAAATTTTTAGACATGCTATATTATGACGTTTTTTTTTTTTTTTTTACATGTTTTTTTTTCCCATGTACTATATTAGGACTTTTTCTTACATGAAATGCATACACATACTATACTATGATGTTTTTACATAAAATTTTCAATATATACAACTATGATGTTTTTCCATGAAATTTTTGGACATACAATACAATGACTTTTTTTTTTAAGGTTTTTCTTCATGTACTATATTATGACTTTTATTTACATGAAATGAATGCATATACTATACTATGATGTTTTTACATGAAATTTTCAATATATTGGAATATGACATTTTTCCATGAAATTTTTCGACATACAATACTATGACTTTTTTTTTTACCTGAAATTTCATGACATGTGATATTACAACTTTTTCTTACTTGAAATGAATGCACATACTATACTATGATGTTTTTCCATGAAATTTTCAATATTTTCGACTATGACATTTTTCCATGAAATTTTTCGACATACTATACTATGACTTTTTTTTACATGAAATTTCTTCACATATATATTGAGTTTTTCTTACTTGAAATGAATGCACATAATATACTATGACGGTTTTAGATGAAATTTTTCAATATATAAGACTATGACGTTTTTCCAAGAAATTTTTCGACATATTATACTATGAATTTTTTTTTTTTTTTACATGTTTTCTTTTTCTTGTACTATATTAGGACTTTTTCTTACATGAAATGAATACAGATACTATACTATGATGTTTTAACATGAAATTTTCAATATTTTCGACTATGAAATTTTTCCATGAAATTTTTCGACATACTATACTATGACTTTTTTTTTTACATGAAATTTCATGACATATATTATGACTTTTTCGTACTTGAAATGAATGCGCATACGATACTATGATGTTTTTACATGAAATTTTCAATATTTTCGACTATGATGTTTTTCCATGAAATTTTTTGACATACTATACTATGACTTTTGTTTTACATGTTTTTTTTCATGTACTATATTAGGACTTTTTCTTATATGAAATGCGTACACATACTATAATATGATGTTTTTACATGAAATTTTCAATATATACGACTATGACGTTTTTCCATGAAATTTTTCGACATACTATACTATGACTTTTTTTTTACATGAAATTTCATGACATATGATATTATGAACTTTTTCTTACATGAAATGAATGCAGATATTATACCATGATGTTTTAACATAAAAGTTTTCAACATTTTCTACTATGACGTTTTTCCATGAAATTTTTTGACATACTATAGTATGACTTTTTTTTTACATGTTTTTTTTCATGTACTATATTAGGACTTTTTCTTACATGAAATGCGTACACATACTATAATATGATGTTTTTATATGAAATTTTTAAAATATACGACTGATGTTTTCCATGAAAATTTTCGACATACTATACTAGACTTTTTTTTTTTTCACGTTTTTTTTTCTTGTACTATCAGGACTTTTTCTTACATGAAATTAATACACATACTATACTATGATGTTTTTACATGAAATTTTCAATATTTTCGACTATGACATTTTTTCATGAAATTCTTCGACATACTATACTATGACTTTTTTTTTTACATGAAATTTCTTCACATATGATATCATGAGTTTTCCTTACTTGAAATGAATGCACATAATATACTATGATGGTTTTAGATGAAATTTTTCATTATATACGACTATGACGTTTTTCCAAGAAATTTTTCGACATACTATACTATGACTTTTTTTTTCATGAAATTTCATGACATATGATATTATGAACTTTTTCTTACATGAAATGAATGTACATATTATACTATGATGTTTTTATACAAAGTTTTTCAACATATTCTCCTATGACGTTTTTCCATGAAATTTTTCGACATACTATACTATGACTTTTTTTTTTTACATGTTTTTTTTTCATGTACTATATTAGGACTTTTTCTGACATGAAATACATACATATACTATACTATGATGTTTTAACATGAAATATTCAACATATTCTCCTATGACGTTTTTCCATGAAATTTTTCAACATACTATACTATGACTTTTTTTTTCATGTTTTTTTCATGTACTACATTAGGACTTTTTCTTACAAGACATGAATGCATATACTATAGTACGGTGTTTTTATATAAAATTTTCAATATATACAACTATGACGTTTTTCCATGAAATTTTTCGACATACAATGACTTTTTTTTAAGGTTTTTCTTCATGTACTATATCAGGACTTTTACTTACTTGAAATGAATGCACATAATATACTATGATGGTTTTAGATGAAATTTTTCAATATATACGACTATGACGTTTTTCCAAGAAATTATTCAGACATATTATACTGACTTTTTTTTTATTTACATGTTTTTTTTCATGTACTATATTAGGACTTTTTCTTACATGAAATGCATACACATACTATACTATGAAGTTTTACCATGAAATTTTTCGACATACTATACTATGACTTTTTTTTTTTTTTACATGAAATTTCATGACATATATTATGACTTTTTCGTACTTGAAATGAATGCGCATATGATACTATGATGTTTTTACATGAAATTTTCATTATTTTCGATTATGATGTTTTTCCATGAAATTTTTCGACATACTATACTATGACTTTTGTTTTACATGTTTTTTTTCATGTACTATATTAGGACTTTTTCTTATATGAAATGCGTACACATACTATAATATGATGTTTTTACATGAAATTTTCAATATATACGACTATGACGTTTTTCCATGAAATTTTTCGACATACTATACTATGACTTTTTTTTTTTTTACATGAAATTTCATGACATATGATATTATGAACTTTTTCTTACATGAAATGAATGTAGATATTATACTATGATGTTTTAACATAAAAGTTTTCAACATTTTCTACTATGACGTTTTTCCATGAAATTTTTTGACATACTATAGTATGACTTTTTTTTTACATGTTTTTTTTTCATGTACTATATTAGGACTTTTTCTTACATGAAATGCGTACACATACTATAATATGATGTTTTTATATACGACTGATGTTTTCCAAGAAATTTTTCGACATATTATACTATGAATTTTTTTTTTTTTTTACATGTTTTCTTTTTCTTGTACTATATTAGGACTTTTTCTTACATGAAATGAATACAGATACTATACTATGATGTTTTAACATGAAATTTTCAATATTTTCGACTGAAATTTTTCCATGAAATTTTTCGACATACTATACTGTGACTTTTTTTTTTTACATGAAATTTCATGACATATATTATGACTTTTTCGTACTTGAAATGAATGCGCATACGATACTATGATGTTTTTACATGAAATTTTCAATATTTTCGACTATGATGTTTTTCCATGAAATTTTTCGACATACTATACTATGACTTTTGTTTTACATGTTTTTTTTCATGTACTATATTAGGACTTTTTCTTATATGAAATGCGTACACATACTATAATATGATGTTTTTACATGAAATTTTCAATATATACGACTATGACGTTTTTCCATGAAATTTTTCGACATACTATACTATGACTTTTTTTTTACATGAAATTTCATGACATATGATATTATGAACTTTTTCTTACATGAAATGAATGTAGATATTATACTATGATGTTTTAACATAAAAGTTTTCAACATTTTCTACTATGACGTTTTTCCATGAAATTTTTTGACATACTATAGTATGACTTTTTTTTTACATGTTTTTTTTTCATGTACTATATTAGGACTTTTTCTTACATGAAATGCGTACACATACTATAATATGATGTTTTTATATACGACTGATGTTTTCCATGAAAATTTTCGACATACTATACTATGACTTTTTTTTTTTCACGTTTTTTTTTCTTGTACTATTAGGACTTTTTCTTACATGAAATTAATACACATACTATACTATGATGTTTTAACATGAAATTTTCAATATTTTCGACTATGACATTTTTTCATGAAATTCTTCGACATACTATACTATGACTTTTTTTACATGAAATTTCTTCACATATGATATCATGAGTTTTTCTTACTTGAAATGAATGCACATAATATACTATGATGGTTTTAGATGAAATTTTTCAATATATACGACTGACGTTTTTCCAAGAAATTTTTCGACATACTATACTATGACTTTTTTTCATGAAATTTCATGACATATGATATTATGAACTTTTTCTTACATGAAATGAATGTACATATTATACTATGATGTTTTTATACAAAGTTTTTCAACATATTCTCCTATGACGTTTTTCCATGAAATTTTTCGACATACTATACTATGACTTTTTTTTTTACATGTTTTTTTTTCATGTACTATATTAGGACTTTTTCTGACATGAAATGCATACATATACTATACTATGATGTTTTAACATGAAATTTTCAACATATTCTCCTATGACGTTTTTCCATGAAATTTTTCAACATACTATACTATGACTTTTTTTTTTTACATGTTTTTTTCATGTACTACATTAGGACTTTTTCTTACAAGACATGAATGCATATACTATACTACGGTGTTTTTATATAAAATTTTCAATATATACAACTATGACGTTTTTCCATGAAATTTTTCGACATACAATGACTTTTTTTAAGGTTTTTCTTCATGTACTATATCAGGACTTTTACTTACTTGAAATGAATGCACATAATATACTATGATGGTTTTAGATGAAATTTTTCATTATATACAACTATGACGTTTTTCCAAGAAATTTTTCAACATATTATACTATGACTTTTTTTTTATTTACATGTTTTGTACTATACTAGGACTTTTTCTTACATGAAATGAATGCACATAATATACTATGATGGTTTTAGATGAAATTTTTCAATATATACGACTATGACGTTTTTCCAAGAAATTATTCGGACATATTATACTGACTTTCTTTTTTTTTTTTCTTTTACATGTTTTTTTTTCATGTACTATATTAGGACTTTTTCTTACATGAAATGCATACACATACTATACTATGAAGTTTTACCATGAAATTTTTCGACATACTATACTATGACTTTTTTTTTTACATGAAATTTCATGACATATATTATGACTTTTTCGTACTTGAAATGAATGCGCATATGATACTATGATGTTTTTACATGAAATTTTCAATATTTTCGATTATGATGTTTTTCCATGAAATTTTTCGACATACTATACTATGACTTTTTTTTTTTTTACATGTACTATATTAGGACTTTTTCTTACATGAAATAAATACACATACTATACTATGAGGTTTTTACATGAAATTTTCAATATATACGACTATGACGTTTTTCCATGAAATTTTTCGACATACTATACTATGACTTTTTTTTACATGAAAATTCATGACATATGATATTATGAACTTTTCTTACTTGAAATGAATGTACATATTATACTGTGATGGTTTTACACAAAATTTTTCAACATATTCTCCTATGACGTTTTTCCATGAAATTTTTTGACATACTATACTATGACTTGTTTTTTAACATGTTTTTTCATGTACTATATTAGGACTTCTTCTTACATGAAATGCATACACATACTATACTATGATGTTTTTCCATGAAATTTTTCGACATACTATACTATGAATTTTTTTCTTTACATGTTTTTTTTCTCTTGTACTATTGGGACTTTTTCTTACATGAAATGAATACACATACTATACTATGATGTTTTTACACGAAATTTTCAATATTTTCGACTATGACGTTTTTCCATGAAATATTTCGACATACTATACTATGACTTTTTTTTACATGAAATTTCTTCACATATGATATGAGTTTTTCTTACTTGAAATGAATGCACATAATATACTATGATGGTTTTAGATGAAATTTTTCAACATATATGACTATGACGTTTTTCCAAGAAATTTTTCGACATACTATACTATGACTTTTTTTTTTTTTTACATGTTTTTTTCATGTACTATATTAGGACTTTTTCTTACATGAAATGCGTACACATACTATACTATGATGTTTTTACATGAAATTTTCAATACTTTCGACTATGACGTTTTTCCATGAGATTTTTCGACATCCTATTTATGACTTTTTTTTTACATGAAATTTCATGACATATGATATTATGACTTTTTCGTACTCGAAATGAACGCATACTATACTATGATGTCTTTCCATGAAATTTTCAATATTGTCGACTATGACATTTTTCCATGAAAATTTTCGACATACAATACAATGACTTTTTTTTAAGGTTTTTCTTCATGTAGTATATTTTGACTTTTACTTACATGAAATGAATGCATATACTATACTATGATGTCTTGTGCCAGTTTGTTCCTCAGCAGTAATAATTGTGATAATTATTATTATTATTGGAAACCTGTTGGTTGAATTAAACAGGATTCCTATAATCTTACTGCAGCAGCATGAATGAAACTCAGAACAGAGGCACCATTCATCACCTCTCACTGCAACGCATTGATTTATTTTTCTATTTATTTATTAGGCCAAAATGATTCAATACTGTACAGTAAAATGAGTTGCTGTTGTAAAATATGCTTCATAAAACAGGAAATGTGAGTGAAAAGAATAAAAATATCAGAATTTTTAACAGATGTTGACGGCTTCAGTCTGCTGGACATCTAACAGTCTGAGGTGAAGTGGTGTTGATGTGATGAAAGGAAGGAAAGGAAATTTTTCGACATACTATACTATGACTTTTTTTTAATGTTTTTTTTCATGTACTATATTAGGACTTTTTTGTACTTGAAATGAATGCATATACTATACTATGATGTTTTTACATTAAATTTTCAATATATACAACTATGACGTTTTTCCATGAAATGTTTCGACATACAATACAATGAATTTTTTTAAGGTTTTTCTTCATGTACTATATTATGACTTTCACTTACATGAAATGAATGCACATATGACTTTTTTTTACATGAAATTTCATCACATATGATGAGTTTTTCTTACTTTCTTACATATGATGAGTTTTTCTTACTTTCTTACATATGAGTTTTTCTTACTTGAAATGAATGCACATAATATACTATGATGGTTTTAGATGAAATTTTTCAATATATATGACTATGACGTTTTTCAAAGAAATTTTTCGACATATTATACGATGACTTTTTTTTTACATGTTTTTTTTTCATGTACTGTATTAGGACTTTTCCTTACACGAAATGAATACACATACTATACTATGATGGTTTTAGATGAAATTTTTTCAAAATATTCTATGACGTTTTTCCATGAAATTTTTCAACATACTATGACTTTTTTTTTTAAGGTTTTTCTTCATGTAGTATATTATGACTTTTACTTACATGAAATGAATGCACATACTATACTATGATGTTTTTTCATGAAATTATTTAACATATGCTACTATGACATCTTTATTACATTTTTCCATATACTATGACTTTTTTTAGATATAGGTACTATGACGTTTTAATGACTTTTGTGGACATAAATTATGATTTTTCAACATACTACACTGATTTTTTGATGACATTTTTCGCCATACTATACTATGACGTTTTTGGAAATTGTATACTATTGCTGTTTTTCGACATACTATACTATGACATGTTGACATTTGTTGAAATACTATAGGATGACACTGTCAACACAATATACTTTGAATTTTTAACATTGTTAGACATACTATACTTTGACAATTTTATGACATTTTTCGACATACTATACATGATGTTATAACTTTTTTCATCAAACTATACGATGACTGTTATTGACATATTATACAATGACTTTTTAATGAATTTTTAAAAATGCTATTCTACGACTATTTTTGACATAGTATCCTATGACATTTTCGACACAATAATTTTTATTTTTTAGGACATACTATACGTTGATTTTTTTTCGACATACTATGACTATTTTAGGACATTTTTGGACATACTATAGTAAATAAATACAAAAGTCATACCACAGTGTGTTAAAGTCATAAAAGTCATCGTATAGTATTTTATTAAAAAGTCATAGTATAGTATGTCGAAAAAGACATTAAAAAGTCATAGTATGATTTGTCGATAAAAGTCACAGTATAGTATGTTGAAAAAAATTATAAATAAGTCATACTATAGTACGTCAAAAAAAAGTCATCGTATACTATGACAAAAAAAAAAGTCCTGGTATAGTATGTCAAAAAAAGTAATTAAAAAGTCATACTACAATTTCTCAAAAATTTCATAGTATAGTATGTGGGGAAAAAAGTCATAGTACAGTATGTCAAAAAAAAGTCCTAGTATAGTGTGTCAAAAAAAATCATAAAACTCATAGTATAGTATGCTAAAAAGTATAGTATGTTAAAAAAAAGTATAGAGTATAACATGATGGAAAAAGCCATAAATAAATCATAGTATATCATGTTGTTAGTCATAGCATGCTCTTGGTAATTTTTCAAAAAAAGTCATAGTATACTATGCCAAAAAAAGTCCTCGTATAGTATGACGATAATAGTCACAAAAAGTCTCATTATGCTGAAAAATGTCATAGTATAGTACATTGAAAAATGTAATGAAAAAGAACAGTATAGTATATCGCAAAATGTCATAGTATAGCATGTTGAAAAAAGTCATTAAAAAGTCATCGTAGAATATGTTGAAAAGAGTAAAAGGATAGCATGTCAAAATAGGGTCATAGTATAGTGTGTAGAAAAAAAGGATAAAAAGTCATAGTGTAGCATGTCGAAAAAGTCAAAGTATAGAAGGTCGAAAAGACATAAAAAGTCATAGTATAGCATGTCGAAAAAAAAGTCATAGTACAGTATGCCAAAAAAAAAAGTCATACTATAATTTCTCTACAAAATCACCGTATAGGCTGTCGAAAAAGGTTATAGTATAGTATGTTGAAAAAAGATAGTATAGTATGTTGAAAAAAGTTAGAAACACCATAGTACAGTATGTCAAAAAATGTCATAGTATAGTATGTTGAAAAAAGGCATAGTATAGTATGTCGAAAAAAGTCAGTTTACTATGACAAAAAGTCATAGTATGTCAAAAAGTCACAAAAAAGTCTTCGTATATTATGTTGAAAAAAGTCATAGTATAGTATGTTAAACAAATACATAGAACAGTGTCAAAAAATTCATAAAAGTCAGAGTATAGTGTATCGAAAAAAGTCATAAAAGTATAGTATAGTATAGTAAGGCATAGTATGTCGAAAGAAATTATTAAAATGTCATAATATATGTCGAAAAAGTTATTGTATAGTATGTCAAAAAAGTCATTGTGTAGTATGTCGAGAAAAATCATAAAAAAAAGTCATACTATAGTATGTTGAAAAAAGTTTAAAAAAAAAAGTCATATTATGGTGTGTCGAATAAACTCATAGTATGTTGAAAAAAGTCAATATGGTATGTTGAAAAAAGTCATTAAAAAGTCATAGTACAGCATTTCAAAAAAGTCATTAAAAAGTCATAGTATAGTACATGGAAAAATGTAAAAAAAAAAAAAAAACTCAGTCTATACTGAACTAAAATAGCCACTTTTGCTTTTGCTCCCATGTTTTATGCGCTAAAGTCAAACGTAAGACTTTTTCTATGGACACAAAAGGCCTATTTCTCTCATGGCCAAATACAGGCTTCTTGAGGCCACAGTAACTTGGCCTTCGCCTGCCAAAATCAGTGGCTGTTTGTGCCAAATTTAAAGAAAATTTCCTGAGATATTATGAGAAACATATGGATGTTATGTCGCAGTGACCTTGACCTGTGACCACCAAAATGTCATCGGTTCATCCTTTAGTGTAAGTTTGAAGAAATTCCCTCCAGACATTCCAGAGATATTGTGTTCTGTGGACCGGACAGATGGACAACCCGGAAACATACTGCCTCCGGCCACGCAGCTGACAGCAGATACAAAGATATTCAGTACTGAATTTACCACCACAGAAACTGTACCGAGGACACCTGGATGAAAACCAGACCACTATACATTTACTTACAAATCTACAAGGAGATGTTGTTATAGGTCCTTTAAGACATTTTTTTTTTAAATTAAAAATATTTGCCCCTCAACTCCTTGGGCTGACATGGACTTATCTGTTCTCTGTTTTGTCTTTGTTGGTCAACAGTAGAAATTCACAAGTTTGAAATTGGCACAAAGTTGCAATGAACCTCATTTGCAAACACAAGGTTTGAGACTTTTTTTTTTGTTTGTTTAGACCCGGCAAATAAAATCGCACACGCCTGTGTGACGTACCTCGGGTGGGGATCGAACCATGTCCGCACGTTGGTGGTCGGCGTCCTTCACTACTGGACCATTTCTGGTTACGATCAACAAGAAGAAAATGAGGCCGAAGCTGCAGAAAGTTCACCTCCCATCAACCTGCAGAGAAACAGAGATAACAGACTGAAACCTGACCTGGTGTTCTTTAGGCAGTTCAGTTGTTTCTTAGAGGACGTTTCAGTGCTCACTGAGGAGTTTACAATGGCCCTTTGGGGGTTCAAGGGTCATTTGGATATTGTATTGATCACTGAAGAGATTCAGCGTGTCAGCGTGTGCGTTTTTTAACACACTGAAACTTTTGCCAATTCTTCTCTGATAAGAATCCAGGCAGCTCAAGCACAATTTCCTTCCACTGCATATCTCATGCATCCTTGTTTCCGCTCATGTATCTTACAATGGAGATGACCTTTGAGCGTGTTGTAGCCTAATAACTGATCTGAGTTAGAGTTTATAATGAATCACCATGGCCAAAAGCATGTTTACATGCTTGTTAAATAATAGTGAAGTGTGCAGCATTATTTCATTTTCAGACACTAGATACTACAAGGAGACTGCAGTTTTTAATGCTTTTCATTGAGATTGTCAGATGTTTACTATATCACTAATGTCCTAAAAAAGTCATACTGTTGAGAAAAAGTGTAGTGCATTATAAAATTACACAAAGTCTGTCACAAAAATGTCATAAAAAAATCATACTATCATGAAACAGCACAAGTATAGTACATTATAAAGTCATAGTCATAAAAAAAAATCATACTGTAGTATACTATCATAATGTCATAAAAAGTTATAGCACAATGTGTTATAACATTTCCTGAAATCATAAAAAGTCATACTATAGTATAAAAATGTCAATAAAAAGTCATAGTATAAAAGTCTCGAGTGTCTACCCTTGGGCATAATCAATGGACAGCAGGCATAAAACAGAAAAGGGATACGGCCGTAATTGTCTGCCTTGTTTTTAACTGCTGTCTGATGTTACTTACTTACTAAGAACAGTTTATTATTTATATGGAGTTTCATATCCAAGTTTCCTGAAACATTAGTAACTCACATGCCAAGCAATGCCGATTCTATTAACTACATGCCAGTTATAAAACATTAATCAAGGGGGACTTCTTAAACAGATCTACATTTTATTATCATTTTTATTATTGAAACTTCTTGTAGTTACTTTACATTTCATGTGATGTCCAGCAAAGTGTTGCACAACTCATAAATTCACAGTAGTAATCTGCTTTCTCTTGAGGCCAATATTCTACAACTTACATGGAAATATATAGGCTGTGAAACTAACTACAAACCAAATTCTCCCTCTGAAGACAATGAAACTGAACACACACACACACACACACACACACACACACACACACACACACACACACACACACACACACACACACACACACACACACACACACACACACACACACACAAGATAACAAATGCACAAGACTGGTCTGTGCAAAGACACAGGCCGATAAGCAGTTTTTGTCTCTTCTGCACATGTCCACTCAAGTCTGACTGTGTCATCAGACCTGTGATCAGATAGGACTGAAGCCAAGACGGATATTAAACAACGATCAAACGCTGGCTGTTCGTCTGCTCAGTACTGTAAGCGTGGGAGGGACAATAACAGTGATGCAACAGTAGGCGGTTTCGTAGAGGAATTTCCTGCTAAATGGGTCACAGTAAACCAGTAGACTGAAACACACAGACACACAGACAGAGAGGTTGCTTGAAATGGCACTTTCATATTTCTTTGTACATCCGCGTTCAGTCAACCTCTGTGTTTTGCCGCCCCTGCATTTGAGTGAAACAGGTTGCACAATTAACGCTGGGCAGGTGAAAGCACCACGTGCACTCGCCAAGTCTTATCATCAAGATATTTTGCAGCCTCACTTGCGCTGCCATGTTGATAATACTGTATATAATGCACTTTTCTTCATGTAGGAAGAACTGAAAAAGTTGCACACATCAGAGATGACCATGCAGTGGCTTCAGGTGTTCATTCATGTTTGATAATTGCTTTGCTTTAACAGAGACAAAAATAGTTCCTGGAAGAAATACAAGTGCAGCAATAGCTCTGTGCCTGTCTGTGCATGCACTGTAGACAGGACATTACAGAGTCATCACTGGAGTGAGAGGATCCTCTCATCGAGTGTGCATGAACAGCGAGGGCCGAGGGCGCAGATTAATCCTTTAGGTGCCAGGACACTGACTGACAAAGAAAGTTTGAATGCAAATGTTACAAATTGTTCATCAAATGTTAACTTGACTTTGAAACACACACATTACACAACACCCACAAGCACAGCTACATCTGAGACTCAACTCACTACACTGTGTAATTATTAAGCCAGTTTTGTTGCGTGGGTGTCTAGGGATTCCCTCTGCTTTCTGTTAGCTTTTTATTGCACAGGGGCGGGAACTAACGGAGCTTGGGATTCCCACTTTCTCTCTCTGTGTGTGGGAAGATGGACTACTATATTAAGGAGCCACGATTCAATCCACAACAAGTATCACAGTCTGCAATATGGAGAGTCAACAAGCAGGACAGGAGGAAGCACTGGTGGAGGTCAAGGTGGAAACGGACTGTCTGGAAGCTGTTCAGCGACCCAGAGGCTCACCTGCAGACTGCCGTGGCTGCCTCAAGTGTACAGTTGCTTTGGCAACAGTGATGGGATTGGTCATTGTGGCTCTGGTGGCGGTCTATATCCATCTTTTTTTCATGTTCACCATGCCATCATGCAACCAGGTGAGAAACAACTCATAGCATTAATTTAACCAAATATTATTTCTGATGTGTCGTTACTATGTGTATCTGTTAAAAATCATTCTCTCTGTCTACAGGATTCCCATCCGCTCAATGATACAGCAAAATTTTACATAACCTGCAAACTAAACAGTAAGCATCACTTATATTTCAATTGCTTCCTACATTCCTATTTACATGTCTCAGTGTGCTGATGGAAAATATATTCTTTTCCTCCATAGAGAGTGATGAACAGCGAAGATATGACATCTTAACTGTGAATAAAACTGCAACCTACTTAATCTACGGAGAGGTGAAGAACGCCAGCAAAGAGGTTACTCTCATTCAAACACGGAGGAGTAGCAGTCCAATCCAAAAGAAGACAGGGAGTAAGGAAGAGAGAGACATATTCTTTTTAGATAAGGTCAAACTGATCAGTGGCACCAGAATAAGCATTGACTTTGAGTCTAACCTCCCAGACAGCTGCAAGTTCCTTCTCTTTGAACTCTGATTTGGCTGAAACCTGTCTGCATGTAGGCAACACACACTGCTGTCAGAGCGTCATGTTTATATGTGACATGCTACTGAATGTCAAAATCTGTTGCTCTAGATGTTGTGCAGTTTCCCTAGATCCACATGTAGGCATTTATCAGACGATACTTTCATGAACAAAGTGGTTTCCTGGCGGTGTTTGCTGTGGAGAGAGTGGGTGCGGTCGCTCTGAGGTTTCAAGTCTCATGAGGAGGGATGTGATTTTTCCTCCAGAGCTGAGCAGCAAACCACAGATGCAGTCACACAAGTTTATAAAGCCTATTTTGAATGAGTGCCAATGGAAATGCTCATGTTCATGATTGCTACTCTAATTTGAAACAGAAAGTCCCATAAGGTGGAGCTACTTGTTTAATTCGATAGATGTTGACAAGATTTTGACCAAAAAATGTCTCATAGCTTCAATGGTAATTCGTAATGTGCTTTACTTTCTTCTCATCCATTCAAGTGTTAATTACACTTTCACAAGTAAACAAGTTTCTTGTTAGTCATTTCCAGCTCTCTGTTTGAATACTTTTACCTGACCAACTGGGCGAGAACTGCACGTTTCATTTCCAACTCACTGTCATATTAAAAGTTGTAGTTGTTTACTGAGGTGGAAGGTTTAAACACTGTAATACTCCCAAAGACCTCTGTCCACTTTGCTTTCTGTGAATGATGAAATTCTTGAGTGCAGATTAAAGCCTGCTTTGTATTTAATATGCGCATGTTGTGAGTTCACTGGCAGGTGGATAGCAACATACTGCAGTGGTTCTCATTTGAATATTGGGATGCCATATTGGTATTAATCCAGTATTTTATACAAATCAACAATAAACAGATTTTACTACAGTCTGAAATAAATCTGTGACTTTTGCCATGTACTAAATAAAGTATACGATAAAGCTGGTAAAGTATTGTAACTTTGTAATGTGGTTCTCTGTTTTCTGTCAAATTTTGTATTGTTTTAGTGAGAGTTTAAAAAATAGGTTCTCACATATTTTCATGTTTATAGTCGATATTTCATATTTGAATTTATTGAAAAGATGGCCTCTTGAGATGCAGCATCTCATTTTCAAGGGGGTCACAAATACCTAATTATGAAACACATACAAACATCATTTGCTATAAATATAGAGATACAGGCAGCTTGCTCAGCCACCAACACTCCCAGACGTCAGGTGTACAAGAAAGATTAGCTACGATGACCCAGATCATAAATCAAATACATCAAAATAAGGAGAAACTGAAGCAGCCTTTCTTCAGTTTATTTTTAGCACAAAAACAAAGTGTATCTTATCATAATGGCCACTCCCCCATACGTAGATCAAAAGAGCTATTGGTTACTGTAATTCTTCCTCCTGCCCACACTAGCAGCAAAATGATCCCCTCCTAAATCGATTCAACAAAATCCACAGACCTCCTCATTCTATCTAAACCTGCGTTAAGCTGATATGAGGAATCAGCCAGTCGGAGCTTAACAAATCAAGTGTCTTTGAAAGTTAATGTTCAAAGTGAAAAAAAAAAAATCTTCTTGCGCTTTAAGAGAGTTGTTGACCGAACTGTATGGCCATTCAGGAGTTTGTAGTTTGAGCTTAATGCATTTTATTGAAACTGTATGTGTTGATTTTAGGTTCTATGTCATAAAAAATGTCATTAACAAAAGTCATAGTATAGTTGTTACAAAAATGTCACTAAAAAGGCATAGTATAGTATGCCACAGAAAATATAAAAAAAATATATATACAATATAAAAAATAGCACAGCATGTTACTTTATAAAGTCTTAGTTTGTTAAAAATCATGTCATAGTACAGTATGTTATAAAAATGTCAAAAATCATTAAGTCATAGATTGTCACAAAAATGGCATGAAAAATTAAAAAAAATTATAGTATGTTATAAAAATGTCAAAAAATAATTTGTCATAGTATGTTATAAAAAGTCACTGGAAAAAATCATTAATCATAGTACAGTATGTTGTAAAGTCAAAAATTAAAAAGTCATAGTATAGCATGTCACAAAATGTCATAAAAATATTTTAAAAGTCATAGTACAGTACAAAATATGAAAAAAATTAAAAAGTCATAGTATAATGTAAAAAAATGGCACTGAAAATCATTAAACAGTCACGGCATGTGTTACAAAAAATGTCATAAAAAATCATTAAAGTCATGGCACATGTTATAAAAAATGTCATATAAAATCATTAAAAAGTGACAGTATATGTTATAAAAAAGGTCATAAAAAATCATTAAAAAGTCACAGCATATGTTATAAAAATGTCATAAAAAATCATTAAAAAGTCACGGCATATGTTATAAAAATGTCATAAAAAATCATTAAAGTCACGGCATATGTTATAAAAAATGTCATAAAAAATCATTAAAAAGTCACAGCATGTGTTACAAAAAATGGCATAAAAAAATCATTAAAGTCACGGCATATGTTATAAAAAATGTCATATAAAATCATTAAAAAGTGACAGTATATGTTATAAAAAAGGTCATAAAAAATCATTAAATGTCACAGTATATGTTATAAAAATGTCATAAAAAAATCATTAAAAAGTCACGGCATATGTTATAAAAAAATGTTTAAAAAAATCATTAAAAAGTCATAGAGTATGTCATAAAAAAGTGTGATAATAACAATAACAATAAGGTGAAAGGTGAAAGGTGAAATGCCAACCCGCTGCTGTTTCGACACACCTTAAACGCCCACTCTGTTTATCAGACATGAATCTCATTTGCTCAGAGGAAATGGTTACGTTATCATCTGCATGCAATGTTTGAAGTAACACCTCCAGTTCTTCCGCCCCAAGCATCAAGTATTGCCTCATCCAACGAACAAGTCAAAATGTTTTTGTTACTTCCAAGGACTTTTAATCTGTGCTATATCTTTCTACACAAGGAGAAATGAAAGGAGAGTGAAAACTGGCCCTGAGGAAGGGAAATCACTAATACAGTAAACAAGAAACGTTGCATCAGCAATTACTTCACATAAACGTTATGAGGTAATGCAGGTAGTAAGTAAAACAGGCACACGTAAACCAGAAAAAAAATGATTCATTATCTTAATAAAGCGGAAAAGTGAGTTGCTTTTTTAAGCATTTACAACAACAACAAATGATTTTACAAATGAGTTAAAATGATCAATTTAACATTCTGGTGTAACTGAAGCGAACAAGAAGAGATGTTCTGGTACCATTTTTTCCTTCCCGATACCGATTCATGATTTGTGATATTGGCTGATACTGAGTACCAAATTATTATTTAACTATTGTGACAAACTACCTGCAATTAATTCTTCTTCGCTACTCTAAACCAGCACAATGAAGGCTACTGTTTTGGATCATCGAAGAGGAATTAAATTGTGGTTAAAAAAGATTTTTTTTTTTTCTAGGTTAATTAATTACGGTATCATACCAGTGCATAGAATGGCATACTTGCCGGCACTGAATTTTGGGTAGTATCGGCCACATTTCCAACACTGGTATCGAATTCGGAACAACTCTACGCACAGGTTCAAATAATTGCATACATTTTTGTTCACATTTTACACTGCATGAAGGTAATAAAAATTATGGTGATAATTATGTGTTGTCAGCAAAGTGATATCATCACAATGACTGTGTGGATAAACCTGCAGTTGGCCGAATATTTTTGGCATCATTGGACAAAAGTTCCATAATAACCTTTCAGCATATTATAATTCAGCTGTTCTGAGGGAAAACTAGATATCTGCACCTCCTCCTCACTCTGTTTTCAGGCTTTAAAAAAAAAAAGTAGCCTGTGATAGGAGACTGGCCAATCACGTCATTCGATCAAACCAGGCGGCGCTGATCAAATATTGCATAAATCTATAGTCTGTTACTGTAAGTCCTATTTCACGCCTAACATGTTTTCAGAAACATCTTGTAGTTATTGTTTAGCTGTAAAATGAGAAAGTTTGCTCCGGCTGGTGGATCAACGTGGCTGCTGGGGCACAAACTCTCATTTTTTTATTTAGGGGGAGGGTCCACACAAAGGGGCACGACACATTTCCTCAATGAGTGATCTCACTAACACTACAAGTTTTGGATGGATGGCTAGATGGATAGATGGATGGGTAGATGACAGATGAATAGATGGATGGATGGATAGATAGATACATAGATGAGAGATAATTAGTTGACTATTAATCCCCTGAGGGGAAATTAAATAAATAAAACATATTAGGATAAGTCAAATTTGTGAAGGTTCTCATTCATCCAGGTCATATTCATTCTGGCAAAAGTTGAATCGAAGGCAACTGGACTTAGATTTGTCCCTGAAGATGTTTCGCCCCTTATCCAAGTGGCTTCATCAGTTCGAACGCTGCAGTCTGACTAGTCCCCACTAAGTCCAGTTGCCTTCGATTCAACTTTTGCCAGAATGATTAGTCAAATGTGATAGTAAGAACATATTATAACAGGAAACAGAAATTATATTATTTTTATTATATATAGCTAAAAAAAGCAACAAAAAAACTGATGTATGATGATTTAATAGCTGTGTTTTTGTATGTGTTCATTGTTGCCACGACGGTGTCCAGAGGGTATAAAATGCATAAAGAGAGTATAAATGACATGTAAGAGTAAAACATGTCGGATCTCAAAAATTGTAATAAAAAGAAAAGTTCTTACAAAAATTCACACCATAAGCTGTAACACAGCCAAAATGATCACCAAAACAAAAAGGTACAAAAATGCCCAAGGAGGATATAAGGGTTTAAACAGGGCTCGTCTGCAGCATTAGCCTGAATCGTGTGCTGGCTGCAGTGGGCCCTACAGTAAGTTTCTCAAAGCTCAGACTGTGTACCAGCAGCTGCTTCACTGTCCTTTTAATTAAAATGCATAGCTGTTGACCTGTGCCCTCAAGGCTCCTCAAAGCACCGGGTTAATAATTTCAAAACCTATGTCACGTAACGATGGGTTCACACTGGACACGGAGGAGCACCATCTGACCAGGACAATGCAACTGTACATTTGGAAACAACCTGGCTAGTTCCACTCAAGATTTTACTGCTCATGTTGAAAATATGTAAATAAAAGTTGAATGATAATGTACTTTTTTTTATTAACTCCTTTTCAAGCTAACTAGCATACTCCATTTGATTCTTCTTCGATTAAAAAACAAGCAGGAGGACAAAAGAAGAATGATTTTTCAGATAATCTGACTAACATTTTACAAAAAAACCCACGTAAGTAATTATATTAATGATGACTCTGTTATATTTACATGAGGAGGATACTTGAAGATACAAAAACATCTCCTTTAATTATCATGTGGACATTACTGTCAAGCAAACTGATTGGCTGTTAATAATCAGGCTCGAAACAGAGAAGAAAAACAGGTATAGCAGCATTAATCCATTGTTAATGTTATTAGCTATACCTGTCTTTGACAAGTGCGATGATGTCTATATGTAGAGAGCATGTTTAATTCATCCATCATTCTTCCCTTGTTTTTAAATTCATCCATTTATTGTGTAAAACCTACCATTACACTGCAGGGAATAAGTGAATAAGTGGAAACTATATTAGAAACATAACCTCCCTGACTTATACAGACTTGTAGTGAATAGTTCAGTGGTGAATGCCCTGCCCAGTCCACCCACACATACTGTGGCAGTTTACATACTTGAAAAGATGATTCCATTCAGGCAACAGACAGATGAAAAGAGTGGGAGAGAGAAACTGGCAAGAGTAAACTAGATTTTTTTTTTTTTTTTTAATGATCCAACCATAAAACAACCACAGTGTTGGCAACTCTTTTCCAATCAGAACAGCAGCAGCCAACAAGCAGCAGCAGCTCTAACGGTTCCCAAATCTAGCAAGAAAGTCACCAAGTCGGTAACACTGACTCTTATCGCGAATAAACATATCATTACTGCATGTGTAGTGTTTACCACACACATGCTACGTTTAAAATGTTAGAGTGCAGGTCATATCCATGCAGACCCTCCACCGTTTTCTACTTTTTTGTTTCGGTTCACAGCAGTGAGTAGCAGCAGCTGTTTGTTTCGGCTGAAGGGTACGGAACGGATATGACGTCACGTTACTCATCTTCATCTTCAACCGCTTATCCAGGGTCAGGTCGCAGGGGACCCCAAACTTCCCTTTCCCGGGCCACATTAACCAGGTCTGACTGGGGGATCCCGAGGCGTTCCCAGGCCAGTGTGGAGATGTAATCTCTCCATCTAGTCCTGGGTCGTCCCCGGGGCCTCCTCCCAGCTGGTCGAGCCTGGAACACCTCCCTAGGGAGTGATGTTATTGAACATCGCCCACTCAGGTTCAATGCCCCCAGCCTCCACAGGGATGCTAGAAAAGCTCTGCTGGAGGTGTGAGTTGAAGATCTCTCGGATAGGGGCCTCCTCCAGACGTTCCCAGTTCACCCGCACTACACGTTTGGGTTTACCAGGTCTGTCCAGAGTCTTCCCCCACCCTCTGATCCAACTCACCACCAGATGGTGATCAGTTGACAGCTCTGCCCCTCTCTTCACCCGAGTGTCCAAAACATGCGGCCTCAGAGCAGATGATACAATCACAAAATTGATCATCAATCTTCGGCCTAGGGTACTCTGGTACCAAGTACACTTATGAGCATCCTTATGTTCGAACATGGTATTTGTTATGGATAACCCATGACTAGCACAGAAGTTCAATAACAAACGACCGCTCGGGTTCAGATCAGGTAGGCCATTCCTCCCATTCACCCATACAGGACTCCATTCAGGGTCTCCAAGAAGGTCAAATACTCTGAACTGCTGTTTGGTGCATATGCACAGACAACAGTCAGAGCCCACCCCCCCACAACCTGAAGGCGCAGGGAGGCGACCCTCTCGTCCACCGGGGTAAACCCCAACATAGCAGCACTCAACCGGGGATTTGTGAGTATCCCCACACCCGCTTGGCGCCTCACACCTTGGGCAACTCCAGAGAAGAATAGAGTCCAACCCCTATCCAGGAGAACGGTTCCAGAGCTGAGGCTGTGCGTAGAGATAAGCCCCACCAGATCTAACTGATAGCGCTCCACCTTCCGCACAAGCTCCGGCTCCTTCCCCCACAGAGAGGTGACGTTCCACGTCCCCAGAGCCAACCTGTGCCGCCCAGGTCTGGTCCGTCGAGGTCCCTGGCTTTCACTACCCGGCTGGGCTCAGCCTGAAGCCCGGCCACCAGGCGCTCGCTCACGGGCCCTCCATCTGGGCCTGGCTCCAGATGGGGGCCCCGGGCTTCCTCCGGGCCGGGTCACTTCTCCTCTGCCTCGGTTACTCACATTACTCAGTCTAGACCAGGGGTCGGCAACCTTTAACACTCAAAGAGCCATTTCGACCCGGTTTCCACGGAAAAGACAACACTGGGAGCCGCAAACACTTTTTGACATCTGAAATGATGTTAGCCTATATATATCTTTACACTTGTAAAATAGTGGGTTGCTTGTGAAATCCATGCAGTCTGAACATGTTTCAGAAAATTTTATTTTTTAAATGAACCCATTTTGAACTCTTACAAAAAAAAAATAAAAATCGAAGAGTTGAAGGTCTCTTTCAAATAAATTAAAAAGCTGAACTTAAATTATCCATCTAGCAAACAAAAATGCCGTGAGCCGTCATCCTTTGGGCTTTCGGAGCGCGTAGCGGAGCCTTGACCTGAATTTAAAAATTCAATGGAAAAACGAACACTATTTCACTGAACAATAAAAATAAATATTTGCAAAATAACTGCCTGAATATTTATTTTACCTGGTTGATGGGACTTCTGCTCCTGAACCTCTGCGCACAGCGTCTGCAGATCAGGACTGTAGGACGTCACTTTCATCTTTACGCAGGACTGTAAGCTGCCCTCTGTGAGGCGTGAGCTGTGTTTGTTTTTAACATGGTTCATAATTTTATTCTAATATTTCGAGATCACAATAATCTTACAATTTACAGCTATAATTAAACAAACCCAAATAAAATACTTTGTTCAGATATTGGGCAGTTTTGGTGTCGCTGGGCTTTCCGCGCATGCCGGCTGCCTGCTGACAAAGTGACAAAGTGCTGTCAAACGCCTCTGAAGAAGGCGAACGCTGATCACCGAAATTGCACAAGGTGCAAGAAAGAAGTTAAAAACTTCGATTTAATAAGATGACATGACACGCGTTTTTGAGACTAATAAAATACACTTCAATCGGACCCTTATAATTTATTTTCCCAAGCCACGCAGAGCCGCAACATAAGGATGAGAGAGCCGCATGCGGCTCCGGAGCCACGGGTTGCCGACCCCTGGTCTAGACCAATAAAAGTGGTAACTTCCTTTTACCTCTGCATAGAATCAAATGAAGTAAAACATCTGTTCTGGCATTAAAAAAATCAATTTCTCACCACACATTTATAGTAAGTTTTAGGCTGGAATATCACCAAATTGTATTAGGTACAAGGTTTCATCGCTTGTGGGAGTGCAGCCAGATTCAGTTATTCTGGAGGAGCAATATGCAGTGACATTAGTAGAGGTGTCACAGGTGTCAAACCCACTTCTATGTTTGCTCGGAAATGTCCCTGACCCTCTAAGACAGTGAGGAGGTGGCTCAATCACTTACAATGTTGGTGAGGAAGGCCATTATGATTCAGTGGGTGTGCGACTGCCCTCCTTCTATTGAGACTGGGAAAAAACTAGACATATCAATGGAAGGACTCTTCTTTTTCTAAAGAAATTGAAGAACCCACTGGAAACTAAGGGAGTTCAATATAATCTGGAGTTAAATGGATAACAACAAATGTTTGAATTAGGGACACTGGGTCTGAATCAGATCCACATACTCAACTTTATTCAACATTTAATTTATTCATACTTTCTTTCTTATAGAAGTGCAGTGCCTAAGCTTTATTTAGCTTATTTTAATATACTTAATCTTTTTTTGTTTTCTTCTGTGGACCAGTCTCATAATGCTACTCTATCACTGTATTATGTTTTTGTTGTTGTTTGTTAAGGGTTTAATAAAATAAAAGTCTAAAAAAAAAAAATCAATCTCAAAATCATAAAAAAATAACACATACACATACATAGGCTGATGGAGAAGCGTCCACTCTGTCACGTGGCTCAGTCACAGCCGTCACAGCTTGTTAATTCCACCTCCCAGCACTCGCTCCCGCTACAGTCACATGACCGAAGAAAGGAAGATAACTCATGGCTATTAGTGCATTTTACTACTTTTAGAACCTAATGATTTAAATAAGGGCTATGTTCATACTGGAAAGTTGATTTACCTCAAAAAAAATTATCTTATGAATTACAGATGTCCCTTTCCCAATATAAGTCTACGGGAAAAAGTCTTTTTGGAGTTAATGGCATCACATGATGGACAAGGAAGTTGTAGTATCACTGTTTGGCTACGATGAAAATCCAACGACCTGCACTCCTCCTGGGGGCTTAATTGAACCAAGCTAGCTTATTTGTAAATGGCTCTTCTTCTGAACACAGTAAATTAAGCAGCATTGTCCTCAGTTTTAGAGGGAAAGTCTGCATATATCAAGATGTCCGTGTTACGCCCCTGAGATTACTGCTGCGTGTATTATGTTACTGTTGAAATTAAACTAAATTCAGCTCATCCCCTGCAGTGATGCATCTCACACGGCAACAAATATCAAGCCATAAACTATATTTTGATTTTGTTGCCTGAGATCCCAAAATTTCAGCTCATATGCACTGTACACACTGCTGTTAATGTGAGTGGAGGCGGCGACAGCGAAGACTTTATTTGTCACATACAAAAAAAAAGAAATTTGACCTTTCTTATTTTATTTATTTTATTTTTTAAATATTTTTTGGAAGGCTTTTCCTTTTTATTGACAGAGACACTGGTGAAAGTGGGAGACGGAGGGGACAACATGCAGCAAAGGGCTCCGGGCAGGATTCGACCCCGGGGCCACTCCAGCAAAAACAACAGCCTCAGCATATGCTGCTCCACTGCTCTACCATGTGAGCTAAACAGCGCCCCTTATAACCCATCCTAGTAGTGGGCTGCTGTAGGACCCAGAGAGCAACTTAGGGGTTCAGTGTCTCACTCAAGGACACTTCAATAGACTGTAGGAGCCGGGGATCACACCGTCTACTTTGTGGTTAAAGGACGACCCGCTCTACCCACTGAGCTACAGCCGCCCCGCAATCCTCCGGAGCTCCACTGCACATTGGTTTGCAGCCTGGCATTGCGGGAGAGAAGCTTAGCCTACAACTACGTGATGAGGAGAAGGTTAGGGTACACAACGTGGGCGCTGGTTGTGAAAATGACTCCTGCGTCAGTCTGAAACTAGCAATGACAAGTGTGCTGCTCTTTGCATTTGGTGTAAGATAGCGCCCACTGACTATCATGTATCCTCAGACAAAGTGCGTGGCAAGTGTCCTGACTGGCTGGGAGCTACTGGCCATACTCTGCAGAGGTATGCAGTAACTTGTGAGTGCAGCAGCTGCCAAAATCATACAGCGATGCCATGTCAGTGGTGCAGTTGTGAAATTTTGAGAGTATTGCCGGGTCAATGCCAAACTTCTTAGAGGAGGTCTCCTCCTCCTCCTTTCCTGGAGGAGGTGGAAGCATTGAAACACTACTCCTGGAGAGGTTGTAAGGGCAGCAGAGAAAAGTTTATCCTACGACTACACTCGCACACACAGAGGGATGAGGAGAAGGTTAGGGTACACAACGTGGGCGCTGGGTGTGAAAATGATTCCTGCGTCAGTCTGAAACTAGCAATGACAAGTGTGCTGCTCTTTGCATTTGGTGTAAGATAGCGCCCACTGACTATCATGTATCCTCAGACAAAGTGCGTGGCAAGTGTCCTGACTGGCTGGGAGCTCCCGGCCATACTCTGCAGAGTTTTGCCGTAACTTGTGAGTGCAGCAGCTGCCAAAACCATACAGCTATGCTGTAACAGTGGTGCAGTTGTAAAATTTTGAGAGTCATGCCGGGTCAATGCCAAATTTCTTAGAGGAGGCCTCCTCCTCCTCCTTTTCCAGAGGAGGTGAAGGCATTGAAACACTACTCCTGGAGAGCTTGTCAGGGCAGCCATTCTGGAAGCTGGAGCTATTGTATTTTATGTTCAACTTTGCTTTGTTTGCACAAATAAGTAATAGTCTACAATAATGTAAATATAAAGTATATATACAGGACTTACTAAACTTATAGAATGGCTTTAAAGCTTTGAGCTCCTCAGTGTGGACAAAACCGATATGCTCACAGCACTAAGTTAGAAGTCATTTATCACTTCACCTTGAAGAGTACACAACCAAAACCTGACTCACTATAAAACTTCAGACTCATAATCAATTCATTTAGTTTAATCTAGAGTAGGTCATATCTGCTCTCCTGTGAGGCATTCCTCTTCCGTCCCCTCCATGCTGAATGGCTTTCTCAACTTCTGCATCATTTTTTATACCATTAAATTAACATTCTGGGATCAAAGTTACAGTTTTTTTTCTCCCCACGTCCAGAAGTTAGTTTAATTACAACATCAGAGATGTTAAAATATATTCATATCATATGGAATATCAAACCGCCTTGCCACATCAGTGCCCCACCTCTGATAGCTGATATTTGCAGTAAAGTTAAAAGCGTGGTCGTGTTTAGTAGGTGAAGGCATGACATCAGACTCTAACCACTGGTCTAATGAGATAATGAACTTGAAAAAAATCCTTCCAGGAAGAAGAATGAAGATGATTCAGACGCAAAACGTTCAGTTCCAGTTTCCAGGAGTAAATGTCTAACAGTTTTTTTCCATCAGATGCACAACTGCACTTTCACACATTTTCGCTTTTCATTGCCACTTGTTTGTACTTTATTCTTTTTAGTTTCATGTAGGTATGCTGTTGCTCTGTAAAGCAGAGATGGTTCATAAATTTATTTAATTTGGTTACACAAAGCTTTAACCCCACAGTGTGTGGTTCTGCTCTCAGAAACACAAAAGCTTAACCTCAGCCCAGACCTTTTCCAATGTAAACTTCACCATAATTTTGCTATAAGGGTGGCAGATTGTTCTGGAGAAGTCATTAGGCTCATTTTGGCACTGACAAATGACCTATTCCGCTGTGTAGGTGTGAGGATGTTTAGTCAAAACCTTAATTTCTTTCCCATCATAGCCTTTAGCATCTTCTTATCCTCTAGCATTGGCTTTACTCCCTTTCTATTTTTTGAGGATATTATTTAGCCAAAATCATATTACACTACACTGAACAAAATTATAAACAACACTTTTGTTTTTGGTTCCCATTTTTTATGCGCTCAAGTCAAACATCTAAGACTTTTTCTATGTACACAAAAGGCCTATTTCTCTCAAATATTGACTCCTTCACATAGAGCTGATCATGTTGTTGATTGTGGCCTGTGGAATGTCGGTCCACTCCTCTTCAATGGCTGCGTGAAGTTGCTGGATATTGGCAGGAACTGGAAAACGCTGACGTATATGTTGGTCCAGAGCATCCCAAACATGCTCAGTGGGTGACATGTCTAGTGAGTATGCAGGCCATGCAAGAACTGGGATGTTTTCAGCTTCCAGGAACTGAGTACAGATCCTGGAACATGGAGCCAAGCAGTATCATGCTGCAACATGAGGTGACGGCGGTGGATGAATGGCACAACAACGGGCCTCAGGTTCTTGGACCAAGACCAACTGGTTGCTGGAGAGGTGCCAGTTTACCTCTTGGGCACTGCCGAGGTGCCCCTGAGCAAGACACCAAACCCCCAACTGCTCTGGGAGCAGCCCCCTCACTCTGACATCTCTCCATTGACATGTATATGTACTGTGTGAACAACAGAGTGTAAAACTGAATTTCCCCACTGTGGGACTAATAAAGGAATATCTTCTTCTTCTTCTTCTTCTTGGCACATTATCTCTGCGCATCTCTGTTTGGGTTAAAATAACTCTGGAAGTGGAACTTAGGTGCATAAGTTACATGACAAATTAACCAACTCTGATGTATGGTTTCACACGGGCCTTATGAAAGTCACAAAATCTAATCTATTTGATTTGTGTACTTTGATACGATTTTCCCTTTTTTCTGATGCTCAGCATGACTTTCAATAAGGTAATTTTAGTGCACTTTCCTACAAATCACCAGCAATATGTGATGTGTCAATTTCCGCTCAAGTGATTGCTAAATAAAACTACTCACGTTTAGGAATAAAGTGACTTGGTTAGGTTTAGGCAACACTCCTGAGTGTCGCATGGGACACTCATGACACAAAATTTATCCTATTTCATTTGTGTACATTGACACGAGTTTCCTTTTTTTTCCCCATGATGCTCAGCACGAGTTCCAACAACATATTTTAGTGTGCTTATATACAAATGATCAACAACACATGACTGCTCCAGTGTTTTCAAAATAAAACTACTCAGGTTTAGGAATAGATCGACTTGGTTAGATTGAGGCAACAAATCCACTTAGTTAGGTGTTGAAGGTCAGAAAAGTCATCTTGGGCCAGCCTAATTCTCCTCTCCAACAGTTTTATCGTATCAAAAATTTGTTAAAGTCTTCAAAAATGGGTTCAAAAAATTCCTCTGGAGATTGTTCAGGTTGTGTTCATTTTGTCACCAAAGTAAACAATGAGCGGTCAGCTCCAGAGCAGAACACTGAAATCTTACATGCAAAACACACTTTATATGCTCCCCTCTGGGTGTAAACAGTGTCTTTTTACCATTTTCCTCCAATCACCTTTCTGACATGACCATGTTTCGGACAGCTCTGCCCCTCTGTTTCGTTGCCAAATTCTAATTCGCATTTTGTGCCTCCACCGAAAATCTGTGATCTGTTGGTTTTAAAGGCAGGTGCCAAGTTGCCTCTCACTTCAGACAGAAAATAAGTGCTCGGGGTTCAAAAAAGGGATGTAAGTATCAATGAAACAGCATCGCAACCTTTATGATGCTTTTTTTTTTGTAGCTGTGAGCTGACTCTCCGTCAACAGAAATGAACCACTTGCAGTGCCAGTGAGGTACAGGGTGGATGTGTTGTAACAGAAGTTACGTGACGTATAAATCGACTCTGACTTGTGGTTTCACAGGAGCCATAAACACCAGTCTCTTGGGTGAAAGTCTTCTGTTTTTTGACCCACCAATCTACCCAAACTTCCTCCCTATGTGGCGTTCGCTGCTCTCCTTCTTCCTGATCACAATTGTGTAGTGTACAAATGCACACTAATCAATACATTCATAGACTACTTAGCCCAAGGGGTGGGCAAAATTTTTGAATCACAGGCCACAATGGGTTCTAAAATTTGATAGAGCAGCCGGGCCAGGAGCAGAAGGATGGAGTGTTTGTGTGAACTAATATAAATGACATGTAAAAAGCCATTACATAAAGGGTTTTGGCCTTTAACAGGTAGTAAAGCATGAATATGCACGGCTTATCTTATTATTATTTTCCAAATGCATTTTTTTTTCATAACACAGTAACAAAACCGTGGCTTTTCAGTGGGAACAGTGTTGTTGGGGTTAGTTTTGTTGTGGCAGTTTTCAGGATAGATGTGAGGTGTTGGTCAGTTAACCTGGCTCTGTGATGGGATTCGTTGATGTTCATGAACATCTGCTGACACACGTAGGTCGAGCCAAACAACGCCGCCATCTTCTGTGCCGTCCTTCGTTAAGTGAAGCATAAAAGTCATTTAGTTTAAGAGAGTTGAACTTCTCCTTTAAGACGGAGTCATACTGAAGATCGATCAATTCCAGTTGCAGCTCCTGCCGTGCTTTATCAGGGTATTGTGACAGGGGACAGGACACCAAATGAAGTGACTTGTCAATTTTTTCAAAATCAGAGAACCGACAGCAGTTTTGGGTGGTCTCTTTCTGCATGGCTAGAGTGGGGAAATGAGTGAAAGATGTGTTTGAAATTTGTCTGGAGAATAAAGCCAGCTTGGTTTTGAAGGCTCACACTTGTGTACATGTCGTGCACAACCAGACCTTTCCTTCCCCTGTAGCTTCACGTTCATCTCATTCATGTGTGAAAATATGTCCACAGCAAATGCAAAGTCGCAAAACCAGTTCATGACGCTCAGCTCAGGGAAATCGGATTTCCCCATTAACTCCAAAAATGAGCTAAGTTGAGCAAGTTCCGAATTGTCTTGAATGACGCAATAATACACCACACTCCAACAAAAGTCAATGTGTCTGGAGTGCGTCAACTATTGGGGAAGCACGGGCATTGCAAGAAAAAGGCAAAATGAATGAAGTTTTTACTATAATTTGGACAAGTTCAGCAGGCCGGATTAAAAAGTTTAACGGGCCGTATATAGCACACGGGCTGTAATTTGCCCATGCCTGACCTAGACTCACCTTATCTGTGTGAACCAAAGTTGATCGGTGAGTAGATATTAATGATTCATGAGGAGGAGACAACAGTTGTGAAAAGTTGTGAGTGGAAGCTTTAACATCAATAGTAGAGATAAAGTCTTTATGTTATGATGCTCAAACTTTGCTGCTTTACTCAATGATTAAGATTACGACCTTACAGACCCGATAGAGTGATCAGATCACACCTCACCTTGCTGCATTCACAAATTAACAACCTCTTCTTGTGAAGAAGATCAAAGCACAGTCCGAGACAAGAATATATACGTAAGTAGGAGTAAGAAGTTAATTTTTTTCTCATCTTGTGTATTTGGGAAAGTCTGTGGTCAACTACTGTACGTCACAAAATCATTTATTTTTCCACTGATACCACAATCCATCAGGTTGCCCATCTGATCAACTTTAAACGACCCCCACATCTCTGTGTGTGCGAGTGTGTCTTTCTCGCCTACAGTCTCTCCACCATCATCCATTTCCTCTACTTTTGATCTACTGTGGGAGGTGAAGTTGGAACACAGTATAGCTACCAATATCACTGGTCTGTCTTTCCACTGTGACACATAAACATCCTCTTCATGACAGCAGATCTCCCACCACACAGGTCAGCTGACTTCCTGTGTTAACTGTCTTGTGCTTCGGCAGGTAAACAAATTGTCCATTCATATGCTATCTTCCCACACGGCTGGCTCAGTCTCAGATGACAGACCACGCAATGATGCGTCTTTGTCCGAGTCACCTTACACGGCCACATCGGCCTTCAGTCAAGTGCTAACAGCCATTGAAACAGCCAGATACTCCTAAGTAATGTTTCATAAGTCAATTCAAGGGCAAATTTAATCTGAGCCAGAGGTTCAGCCGGACCTCCGACAAAAACCTGCCTTTTAATATCTTGTGGGGGCCAGTCCAAAACTAATAGAGCCCTAGGAACTCAGTCCTCATTCATGAACTGACAGGAAAAGTGTCATGGAAAAACAACACATTTACAAACAGCCTCTACTTAAATGCTGAACTTAAGTGACTCTCTCTTTCACACTAGCGTCCTTTTCCTTGATGAGAGGATTTCGCAAGATGTCCAAGGCACAGAAGCAATGACATCAGTGTTATGAAATGGAAAATTTTCAGATGAGGAATGGCCCTTTCTATGTCAATCCAATCCTATTGCTTGCAATATTTCCGAGCGCATTACTTTCACTTGCTGTTCGCCTTCCGTGGTGATGAAATGGCATAGTCACTTAAGTTGAAGTTCCATGATACAACAGGCAGTTATTGGTGTTAGATGATCAGGGCGGCAGTAGTTCAGTCCGTAAGGACTTGGGTTAGGATGCGGAGGACCCGGGTTCAAGTCCCCCATGGACCAAGACCAACTGGTTGCTTGAGAGGTGCCAGTTTACCTCTTGGGCACTGCCGAGGTGCCCCTGAGCAAGGCACCAAACCCCCAACTGCTCTGGGCGCTTGTCAGGAGCAGCCCCCTCACTCTGACATCTCTCCATTGACATGTATATGTACTGTGTGAAAAGTGTAAAACTGAATTTCCCCACTGTGGGACTAATAAAGGAATATCTTTCTTTCTTTTCTTTCAGAGCTACTATCAGCGGCCATCACGAGGGCCGAACCTGGCCCGGGAGGTCTCAGACAAACCACATAATTTTACTTACGAAGCTAAAAAAAAAAAAAAAAAAAAAAAAAGCTTTTGGTTTGAAATGCTTGCTTCTTCCTGTCACACTTGACACTGATGTAACCTGACGTGAGTGATGTTTGAAGTAGTGTCACCTGCTGAGGCGGCATGTTTATAATAAGTCATGGACGGAACTGTTTTTTTTGCGGAGGTTGGCAGTAAAGCTGTGTGCTTAGTCTGCAACAAACATGTCGCTGTATTCAAAGAATTCAACTTGAACCGTCACTTTGAGACAAAACATACAGAAAAATACAGAAAGCTGTCTGGAGATGAGAAGGAGAGGACAGCCGAGGGGCTGCTAGCTAAGATACTAAAGCAGAGAGGACTTTTTACAAAGCTGCATGCAACCAGATAAGGAAATGTAAATGTTTATGGTAAGTTACATGCAAGTGTTACAAGGACAACATCTGAAAGCGTCTTGGAGGTTTAGGCTATACTCAAGAATAGGTTTGATTTTGTATGTCCATCTGATTTTAGGTGCTTCAAAATCTGCGTACTTGCCAATTCTGCAGTTGGAAAACATCTGGCAGGAGGCTGGCACGCTGAGTGGCCTGATTCATCTGTATTTGGGGCTTTTCAGATAAACTCGATGAAAAGAGCCCCATAGAGAATATACGTAGGTGAAAGTGTACATTTCTCATTTACTCACTGTGACTGTGCTACAGTGTAAAACCTTGTGGTCTTGGCGAAGCTTCAGTAATGTCATCCAGACTTAGTCTTCCTTAGTCTTGCTGGGCACATATTCTTGCTTATTAATGTAATCAGTAGAGCTGCTCAATTATGGCAAAAAACATAATCACAATTATTTTGGTGAAGATTATGATCATGATCATTATTTAACACCTGACACATTGAAAACATCACACATTTAGAAAGAAGACTTTGTAGACTTTTTAATTTGACATTTTAAAGTTAAATGCATCAATCTAATACACTGGGTGTAATTAAGAAGTTGGATCTGTGAAGAACTTTGTGCTCTGGAGAACAATTTAATCATAAACATATAGGTTGTATTGATATTAATTGGGTTTGCCAATATTGGGTGGGTTTGCCAGCATTGCCACACTGAGGACTGCAAGCGCTAAGCGATGGGTGCTGTAAAGCGCCACTTTCATCCCAGGCCTTCTTGAGCAGGCCTAGAGCCAGTCATAGCTCACCACTATGTAGGAAATACACTCAGCAAAGGCCAAACAGTGGCGGGGAGACTTTCCATGAGGGGGTCCTTCCACACCGAACGGCTGTTCCTGAACTCCTGCTGGGTTTATAACAAGACAAAATTTTTCATAATTGTTGGAAGCCAAAATTGTTATTGAAATTTGATTAACTGCATAGCTCCCGTAGTCACTGTTATGTACTGTATCCATGTATTTGACCTGAGGTGATTCCTGCAGGTCTGATGATTCAGCATCTCAAGTTTAGGGGGTGTAGAGTATTCACTATTTTTAAAGACAGGATTGATTTTTGTTTCACAGAAAACAAACCTCGGATTGAAGAGGAACAATGTAGATTTCGTTCTGGCCATGGAACAATGGACCAGCTCTTCACTCTCGCAAGGACCCTGGAGTGGGCCTGGGAATACACCCATCCAGTCTACATGTGTGGCGTACGATCAGGTCCCCCGGGGGATACTGTGGGAGATGCTGCAGGAGTATGGGTTGAGGGGGTCACTTCTCAGGGCCATCAAATCTCTATACAACCAAGGCGAGAGCTGTGTCCGGGTTCTAGGCAGTAAGTCAGACTCGTTTCCGGTGGGGGGTGGCCTCCAGAGTTGCGCCTTGTCACCAATCCAGTTCAAGATATCGAGGCATAGTCGGGGGGAGGAGGGTTTGCAGATCGGTGTGCTGAGGATCTCATTGCTGCTTTTTGCAGATGATGTGGTCCTGCTGGCATCATCAGTCTGCGACCTCCAGCAACCACTGGATTGGTTCGCAGCCGAGTGTAAAGTGGCTGGGATGAGGATCACCACCTCTAAATCGGAGGCCATGGTTCTCACCAGAAAACCGATGGATTGTATATTCCGGGGAGGGAATGAATCTTTACCCCAAATGAGGGAGTTCAAGTACCTCGGGGTCTTGTTCGCGAGTGAGGAGACAATGGTACGCGAGATTGGCCGGAGAATCGGAGCAGCCGGGGTGGTACTGCAGTCGCTTTAACCGCAACGTTGTGAGAGAGAGAGTTGAGCCGGAAGGCAAAGCTCTCGATCTACCGGTCAATCTTTGTTCCTACTCTCACCTACTCTCACCTATGGTCATGAGGGCTGGGTCATGACCAAAAGAACTAGATTGCAGGTACAAGCAGCCAAAATGGGTTTTCTCAGGAGGGTGGCTGGCGTCTTAGAGATGAGGTGAGAAGCTCAGCCATCTGTGAGGGACTCAGAGTAGAGCCGCTGTTCTTTTGCGTTGAAAGGAGCCAGTTGAGGTGCTTCGGGCATCTGGTAAGGATGCCTCCTGGGCGCCTCCCTAGGGAGGTGTTCCAGGCACGACCAGCTGGGAGGAGGCCCCGGGAAAGACCCAGGACTAGGTGGAGAGATTATATCTCCACACTGGCCTGGGAACGCCTCGGGTTCCCCCAGTCAGAGCTGGTTTATGTGGCCTGGGAAAGGGAAGTTTGGAGTCCCTGCTGGAGCTCAGACAAACTGTTGAAGATGAGTGAGTGCGAGGATGAGTGAGAAAAGAGAATATGTATGGGGGGAGTCCCACAAGCTCTTTAGGGGCTTCTTCACACCACCTCCCACCTGTGTCTGCAAAAACGTTATACTTCAGTTTCTTTACATTGTGGAGTCTGAACTTGTAACTTTTACTCATCAGATCAACACATATTTCAACTTAAAATCAGTATTTAGTTGAGTGAATTACAGTCAATGATGCAAACAACAGCATGTGACATTTGGGAAGGAAGGTTTGTTTCCTGTCAGATTAAATATATGGGTCAGAGAAACTGCTTTCAAAACAGTTTTCAAAGTATGTTGTATAGGGACAGGGGGTGGCAGGCAGGTAACATACCCTTACTGTTTCTAACCATATTTGTAGTAGATGGACCAAAAAATGTTTACTGTAGCAGAAAGACTCCAGATCATTGAAACATGAGCCTCAATACACTTCATCAACATACCAGGTTGCCCCGACAGCTTAGTTTTAAGTATTTCTGTATAATATTAAATAGTCAAAGAATCAAAGTGGAAAAAAACAAAACAAATTAACAGTCAAAAACACAGCTGCTCTGTTTCAGTAGGACTGTGGTTTGGACAGATCTGATTGACAGTTTAGGTAAAACAAGCAGACAACCCCTACAACAGTCATCTTATTTTTGTGTGTAGCTAAACTTGATAAGTAAGGGCCAAAACACAAACACAGAAATCCTTCATTCATTTAAATATACCATAAAGCAGGGGATGCTTTAGGGCGTGGCTACCTTGTGCTTAACAGGTCGCTATCACACCATTGTCCAATCAACGAGTTGATGCCCAAAGGGATGTGCCCCAAACATTTCTGGCAGTAATTTTAACACTAATTCATTTTTTTCTGGAATAAAGAGAATCTGATGATGCTGAAGACCGTCAAGACACTTCAGGATGTCTTGCTGACACCTGCCTCACCCATTTGTTTAAGTAGGTCACCATTGACTGAATCGAAACAAGACCGGGCAAGTCTGGGAGAGCTGAAACACAGGTCACAGTTTGTCACGCTCACGTTGAAAATGATCAGATTTCAACATAAACAAGGATCAAATTTTGAGGTGCCTGTCATATCCCTTCTCAATACTGAAGGCATCAGATTGACCTAGGCTGACAGCAGAGGGCTAGCTCCGGTTCTGAAAAGTAAAGCGAATGCTGAAGTGCCTTTAACTTGCATTCTTTCTAATATCCAACAGGGGGCAACTCCTCTGGTTGCAAAAAGAAGTCTTTCCATATTCCATATCTATATTCCATATAGAATATTTATCACTGAATTACAAGAAAACATGCTATATTGTGATATACTGTATATTGTTGTCAAGATATAAAATGACCTATATCGTGATAGAAGATTTTGGCCATATTGCCCAGCCTTAATTGCAGATTTACACTGAGAACCTGGTACAACTAAGACCACATGCTGCATGTAATGCCTTTAATAATAATAATATAATAATAATAATAAAAACTTATAACATGTCAACACAGGAATTTGGCAGTGATCTGGCAATGCAATGAGCTTGACCAAAAAGTAAAAACTGTTTAGTTATTTGCAGAAATGATTGTTTAGATAATCTACTGATCTGCAGCCTACATTTCTGGTAAACTCATACTTTCCATTTCATTCACACAGGGAGGAGATGGGCACATTTCTTGGACAACACACCCACACTTTTTGGTACTGTGCTCCCAAAACAGCAAGTGTGATGGCTGTGGGGAGAGCCGTGTGGAACAGGTTTCATCTGCTGGCTGAGTCATTATGAACCCGTCTATGCATCAGAGAGGACAGTGTCAGAGGGACACTGAGGGAGAGAGAGACCTACTTAAATAGCGTGTACCTATGTATGGAAAATCAAAAAGTGTTGCATGTGCATGTGGCAGGGGTGATGTGAAACTGCAGAGAGGATAATACAACAAGAAATTGAGAGAGAGAGAAAGAAAGAAAGGGAGAAGAAGAAATGCAGACAGAGAGAGGAAGAGAGAATCAGAGAAAGCGAGAAATAGATTTCCCAATATAAAGACAGGGGAGTCCCCCATGCTCAGCTACAGTGGGGCTTATTCATCCCACCTCCACACGGGCCAACAGGCTTTATCTCGCATCATGAGTGGGCTTCTTTCAAAGCTGTGTGTCTATCACTGGCGCTGTTTAGCGTTGCCTTCCCTAAACAGGCACACAATGCTTCAAAATGGCATGGGGAATCCCCCCTGCAGCTCTCTGCCAGTATCTGTGATCCGCTCCAGCTGCATTAAGCTTCATAAACATGTTATAGGCATTTGTGAGCAATTTATAGAGATTTAATGCACACTGTACAATTCCAGGAACACTCCTACTGACTAAAATAATAAATACATGGTGGACCCCCTTACAGTTATTATTGGTACACTGTCAGAAAAAAGGTACAGTCCCAGCAACACTTGGATGCCGCTCTACGCCTTTTATTCGGGAGAAAGTTGTGGTCTCAAGTTTCAATTAAGATGCTTAAATCGGTCTATGAGTGTGATCTTGATAATAAATGAAGCAGACTTTGAGGTAATCAGATGAGATCACATTAAATAAACAATAGAGGTTCAGTGACCCCTGTGTGCAATATTGGTAACTGCACAGAAAGGGATATGAAAACAACAGATTAATAATATTAATGGGTCTGATTAAGGTCAAGGATTTATCGCAAACTACTCATGGTTTTTATCTGTTCAAAATGTACCTCAAAGGGAGATTTGTCAAGTATTTAATACTCTTATCAACATGGGAGTGAGCAAATCTGCTGCTTTATGCAAATTTATGTACCTGTATATATTCATATAACACACAAAATAGCAAATATTGTCTAGAAACCCTCACAGGTACTGCATTTAGCATAAAAAATATACTCAAATCATAACATGGCAACTGTCAGTGTCAGTGTGCTGACTTAAACTATGACTTGCCCCAAACTGATTGTGATTATCATAAAGTGGACATGTCCGTAAAGGGGAGACTGGTGGGGACCCAGAGAAGCCATTTACATTCACATATCTGGAGGTCAGAGGTCAAGGGACCCCTTTGAAAATGGCAATGACAGTGACCATGACTCCCCAAAATTTATTATGTTTGGAGCTTTATTCAACCTCCTTCATGACAAGCTAGTACAACATGGTTGGTACCAGAGGATTCCTTATGTTTTCTACGTTCATATGATGCCAGTATCGTCACTCTAGCTTTAAAAAAGCCTGTTAAATCCTTAAAATTGCAAGTTGCGTTAATGCGTTAAAGAAATTAGTGGCGTTAAATTGAATTTGCATTACTGTGTTATCGTGTTAACTTTGACAGAACTAATGATTGATTTTAAAAACAAAATACTACATTTCTTACACATAATACACTAAATACCACATGGATGGTTTTATGCATATATTATATGGTATGTACTTGCTTTATGCTCTTTTCATTCAGACTGATGATACGTATCCTCTGCCAGCCTAAATATCTAAGCGTTCTCATCAGTTTTCCAGATCAACATTTTCAAAGTACACAGGCCAAATAATTGCAAAGTTAAAGCTTTTTTTTTTTTTAATCTGGTATGAACAGATTTCTTTTAATGAAGGTGAAGGGTAATATATGACCATAATTGACTCACAATACTCAGTAAGTAAAAATAACACAAATCTAATTTACATCTAATTTCAGTATAAAATTCCTGGTGGTATCGTGACTTCAAATCTTAATAAATTTACTCATGCGCACCTGTGTTGGATATTGGATATAAAGGCTGACATTGCAGTAGGCTCCCATAGCTCTGGACCTTCAGACTAGCCTGACTCACCAATACTGGCATAAAGCATTGAAAAAATGAATACTGGGGCTGTTTTTTCGGTTGTTTTTGTGAGTACTTTCACACAGAATGCAAATATTACACTGCAAAAAAGGGGCATAATTTTCTTGCAGAACAAGGTAAATTTTTTCTGAGCTTTTGCACTGAGAATAAAGCTTTATTACTCTTTAATCCTCCTTCATAAACTCAACCTTGACAACGACAGGCAGACCAGATCCACTCCTTCTGTTCTTACCTTTCACAATAAAAGCCCTAACTATATATAATGTGTCTAACAGAGGCAAATTCACTGAGAGCATTTTGCTAAAAGGAAACTACAACAGGTTACAGTAGTTTAGGCTGTATAAAAATTTACAGCAGACAGACGGTTAGATGTTTCTCTGGGTCATAGGATCCCAGCCTCTGCCTGCACAACTTTTACTGAAATTATTTTGTATGTTATCACTGTGGCAATATTAGACGCTACAGGTAAGTGCTCCAGAATTCAGGTGATGTAGTATCAAGAGCGAGAATGCAGGAAGGACGACGGGTGGATGGACGGGTCAAAATAAATAAATAAATAAATATAAAAAAAAAAACACCCAGGAGATCGCCGTTTGTGACCTGTGTGCAACCAAAAGTCAACCTTTGACTCATCTATGTTGACAACTTAACTTGCATCTGTAACCTAATTTACGTCACAAAGTCTTTATTTCAACCCAAACCATGACGCTAAACATAACCAAGCAGTTTTGTTTGAATCCACAACATTAACCACGTTTAAAACTGCGACCGCACATCTGTATGTGACAAGCTGGGAACGAGAACGTGGTGTTAAAAGCGATATACATGATGCACAAAATGTCCTTAAATGTGCCATACTATTTATATGCCTTAACATTATGGGTAGGAATCACCAAAGGGCCCATGACATGATATTACCATTATACATACCTACACCACAATGTGATCTTATTGCAATTTAAACATTCTGTAATATGCTGAGTATTGTGATAAGATACATTAAGATTTATTACCCATTTTTATCTGCAAATTATGCAGTTTGTCAACATCTGTTTTAGATGAGCTTCATTTTTCGCTCTCATATCTTGAGGTCATAGGTCAAGAGAAAAGACCATGCCAGTTTTTCCTTGCAGTTTTTCCTTTTCCTACGCATTCACATCTTTCTTTTGCCAGCCGTCCTTGCATTTGGCAGCTTCTGCTGTGTTACCTATAGTCTGGATTATGTGTTTAACTTTTTTGTATCTGTCTAATATTAAAATTTGCTCCAAGTTTGTAAAATGTGCCGCTCTGCTGACAGCTCTGGTCACATGCTGTAAACACCACCCCTCACATGTGAGTGCGCTCATAGCCAGATTGAGATGCCCGGGGTTGATTTACAGATTTCCAAGACGATACCCGGGGTATGTTGAACTCGCTTCGTAGTACAGTTCTCAGAAGTAGTGGAATGCTTGCAGTCAGATCAGTTGTCATATTGAGTTTTTTCACCATTACCTCAGAGACCATAGCACCCAACCTAACAAAGCACCTTTATCATTCTGTTTGTTTGATATGTTAACGACGGCCTCATAACGCCATACAGTTCCCTCTCTGTCAGGATACCACTGGAGGGGTTGACTTACTGAGTTTTTGGTTTCTGAACAAGAGGCGTTCGCCTGTTCTTAACTGTCATGACTCACTGTCACAGGTATTACACCTTAACTAGAACTCATTAAAATGGTGATTATCAGTATTACATGTTCCTCCACCCACACCCACACACACACACACACACACACACACACACACACACACACACACACACACACTGATCATGTCAAACCTGAACAGATGCTCACACCGTCACCTATCACATTTCACAAGGCTTTATTTCAATTAGTTGTGTCTCAGACTGTTATGATAGGCTCACACCTACATACACAGGTGATTTCACCGGCTGATTAGAGCTGACTCAGTGAACATGAACACAGAGTGACTGACATGTTCCTCACCTGTCCTGTTCACTTACGACAGGGAGGACTTTTTATTCATCGACTGATAATCCTCAAACAGCGTATAAAATCAAAGCCACAGCTGACCCATGAAACTAGTAAATGTTATGTGACGATTACATTCAGCTAATGTTCATGATATTATTCTGTAGGGCTGATGTTTGTTCACAGTTTTTAAACACAGTTCTTTAAATAGGATAATATGCTACATTCACAGCTATAATGCCACGACAAACCCACACTCACCACCACCACACACACGGTCTGTTGGAAGCTCACTGAAGTTACGCTAAAGCAGACATGAAGCCGGCGGCAAAGCTAGTAGCTGGCAGCTGGCAAGTTTGTCAGACAGTCGCTATTGTTAATCTGGGCAGACATACAGCTGACAAGCTGCTAAACTAAACTAAACTAAATGTGTGGTGGAGACTTTTACTGGGAAAGTGGCTGCATATCGGTGACACTACACACAGCATCGTGACTGCTAACGCTCCCAGACAGTGAGCTGGGGACAGTGAACGTAGCACCATAGCTGCTACAGTAACTCTCCTGATGGTGAACTGGAGACAGTGAACGCAGCACTGTGGCTGCTACAGTAACTCTCCTGATGGTGAACTGTTGACTCAGTTGTCTGTTGTGCTCATATACTGCAGCTGGCGCAAAGCTGCATACGAGGCACAAATCTTGTCAATTAACGGTTAATAATCAGTTAACAAGGGTCGGTTATTGGTTAAGAACATTTTTCAAAATTAAAATCCCTACACTACATGATATGTCATTGCCAAAAGAATTCACAAAACTGAAATTAATGCAATATTTGTAGAAAATTTGCAAAAAACATGAGATTAGGAGTGCAGAGACAGAGAGAAGAACAGAGGAGGAAGCGATGCAATTTATGAGATAAAGAAACCCTCATCATTACTCATCCATCAAAGATCAAAATAATTCTCAAGTCAATAATAAAGTTTTTTTTTTACCATCACTCAAATATTATCAACAACAATTTATCCATTAACTTTGGTTAACTTTGTGGTGGGAGTTGAGAGGGGCAGAACTATAGTCCAACAGATCAATGAGCTCTGATCTAACGTTCAGTCTGTAGCGTATAAACTGATCATGTGGTAGATGACAGTGGTGTGACAGTGTTTTACTGCCTCGTAGCAAAGAAGACATACCGGCTGGTCTCCATTAACCACTAACATGGATTCTCTTTCTGTCTCTCAGTAAATTTCCTTCCCTCTGCATCAACTTTTCTTTTCTTGGACGTTTTGGTACTATTCATATTTTTTTACGACCCCATCACTCTGCTAGAGTGCTGCTGCTGGAAACCGGTGATATTGAGACGCTTCAGTGCGCATGTAACAAAATCAAGATGCATTGTGGGACATGTAGTTTAAGGACACTGTACTTCTGTAAAACCGAATAGAATTGTATGATAAGTATAATATCTTATTTGCAAGCCCTCGTGGACAACATAAAATGAAGTGGTAGGCCGTATTTGGCCTGCAGGCCTTGAGTTTGATACATGTGATATAAAATCTAATAAAATTCACAGGAGACTTCTCTATAATTAAAAATATGCCATGAATAATACATGATTCTGGATACAGTCACACTTGTGATGTGGAGCACCATATGAGCGAGTACGTAATCAACATGAATGACACTCGACCCACACTTACCCTAATACCACCGTGGAGAGGTAATCAGAACAAAATATATCCCACAGTTCATCACAGTCTGCTGTAACACATCAGTCTATTGCTGCCAGTAATTGTGGACTAACACTTATCAACACCTCTGACGTTACGATAACCCGTGAAACATTCACCACAAAAATGCAATAATTATAACATCAGCAGGGTTACGAAATACAAGACACTTGTATTGTGGTAGTTGTGAATGAGGAACTACTAGTGTTATCTTAAGATATTTACTGACAACACTGTGTTTTAAATTTTATAAATATAAGTAATATAAGTGTTTGTTTCTCGGCCTACCTATCTCTGCAGTATCAACAATTAAAACAACATTAAATCCCCTTTATATGCCAGGCTGACCTTCATGTTTCTTCATTTTCAGATAGAAGTAGCTGCAAGGCTTTGAAAAGGTAACACTCAGCCTTGTGAAGGGCTCGTTGTATGGCTGGAATATTATCTCAAAAAAGTACAAAATGCAAGTAAAGGAAATTTCCCTGTTTGTTGACCAATAGGCTTGCACATTGAAGGAGAATCAGCCTTTCATATTCCCGATTAGTGTAACGCAATATAAGTGTGCAAGCTACTGCTGAGTGCTGACAGTGACCCTGATGAAGACTGAATAAGTCCAATACACCTGAAGGATCCAAAAAGCACCTGTGTGTGACTACCACAAACACCCAGCAGTGCTTCCACTCCACTGTCTACATACTGTATTAATATTTGATGCTCATCATCTTAACAACAGCTCTGGATGTTTTGAATTGTTTTTAATTTGTGGCCTTACAAACTCAGAGTAGAAAACGGTGACACGAGCACTTCGAGTTAACAAAGATTAGGGGTGGGAAATTATTTTTCCACATGAGAAACCCAGATTGTTGCCAGGGGCCAAACAAATACTGTCACAAGTAACCTCTATTTTATCGCTATAGAAAACATAGTGGTCACTTATTTTTCAGCATTTATTATACTGAACATCACTCCAAACAGCATATTATTAAGAAAATTAAATTATATGCAGGAGTCTTTGAACCGTACAGGACTGACTGTTTTGGGCAGTAATGTTTCCATTAAAAAAAAACAAAAACATTTAACTTAACATTAGTGGTTCATCAGAGACCTCCCTGGCCGGACAGAAGCATCACGAGGGCCGTGTAATACCCAGGTCTGACATAGATGAAACTCTAATGCCATCTAGTGGCATAAAGATAAACTGCATGGGAAACGTTTGAATTGATGCATATGACATAAATATTTTCACACTTTCCATGTAAAACCATTTAAAATAGTATTGAGTATTCCTATTTTGTACCTAATTTATTATTTCTTAAATTTATTATTATTATTAAACTAAACCTGCACTTTTAAATCACAGCTGTTTGCTGCTGCTTTATATTAAATAATTTCTTACAGTGCACAGTATCTTTTAGTACTGTATTTTAAACCTGTATTATTCTATTTAGCTTGTTTATATTTTCTAGTCTCTTGGATTTTTAATTCTATTTAAATGCCCTTTTATATTGGGTTTCTTTTGCACTTTGTTTTGATGCTTTTGATATTTTATGTAAAGCACTTTCAGTTGCCTTGTTGCTGCAATGTGCTATATAATTAAACTCGACTTGCCGTAATTTGCACATGGTTACAGCTGCTTGTTGGCTATGCTGCAGTGTTTGTAAGTAGGTCCCACCTGGACATGAAGTTGGGTGACCGCCTGTAGTTTCCAGCTCTGCCCACTTCAGGTTGGAGTTGTATTACCATCAGCCACGGTATCTTTTACCAGTGATTTGCTGGCTGCATTTCACAAAAAACACACACAGAAAAACCCTTAAATCGATCTGAACTGAACAGATCGTGAACAGAGAAAGTTCTATTAAGATATTAATGTCATTTAGCACCAGCTGAGAAGCTGACTAAACACTTGACATTTATAAGCAGGATTTAGTTAACGTGGCAGTCCTTAAGATTTCAGTCATTCAGGTGACATAGTATAAAGAGCGAGACAGTCCACGTAGGAAGGAGGACGGGTGGATGGACAGTTCAAACAAATACAAGACTTTCACCGAGGAAGACGCTGTTCGTGTCCCGTGAGAAACCAGCTGACTTATTAATGTTGATTACAAAACATATGTACTGTAGAACTCCACCGTTTGGCCACTATGAAAATTTTCGCCAAAGCCAAGCGCTCCTCCTGGAGGCCTCTGCTACCAGCACAAACATCTCATTATGAAAGCTGAGACTCCACAGATTCCAGCAGTTATAGTCTTATCACACTACAACCAAAACGCACTGAAGAAAAAAACAGACTTCGCTTTAAGCAGCCATAACCATAATTTAAGTCTTACCTTTGCTGTTTTGTTGGTCACAAGTTGTGTTCGAGGGCATATCAACGCTGCTAATGGCTACTCCAGTGTTGTGTTGATTCAAGCCGTCTATTTTCATTTGCATGGCACACAGCCTTCCTCCAGCTAGACAGGATTGTAAACAACAAGTGGGAGAATAAAACATAGTTTATTAATATTTGAAGCTCTTCACAGTCTAAGTGCAAACCTGTGGCCCTCACAAACTCAAGTGGGTAGAGAAGGGGGACAGGAGCACCAGGGGAGTAATTAACATATGGTAGATGATATGTTGGCGCCCTCTGGTGGCATAACTATAAACTGTATGAGAAATGTTTTGATCTTAACATTTATTGGGAGGATTTTGTTAAGTGACAATATTTAAGATTTCAGTCTTGGTTGATTTAGATTTTCTATTGAAGTAAATGAAAAATTGTGCTCAGAGTTTAGCAGTCTGGAGTCTTTCTGATGATATATGAGCTTAGAAATAAAGGAGAAAACTTCAGTTTATATGTGCTTGAGCTTCAGGTTTTCAGAGTTTATATATATATATATATATATATATATATATATATATATATATATATATATATATATATATATATATATATAAGGATAAGAACTGTAATATAGCTTTTTTGGGTCAAAACAGACACCATTTCATAACACAGCAAATATACAGTATAAATATTGCAGTACCACTTTCACCAGTGGACTAAATCACCATTGTGTTCCTTCAGATAGCTATAGATAGTGACTGAGGAGACATTTATTTAAATGAAAATCTTTGGAAAATGTGCCAAATGTGTGTGTTTCTGCATTACAGTTTGTACACGTGTGACAGCCAGAGATGGGATCTGACTTTAAAAGAGGCAGAAGTTTAAAACTGTCCTGTCCAAACCAGATTGGTCCAAATATCTAACAAAATACAAAACAAGGACTTCATGGCTTTGTGGTTAAAACTGAGATTTAAATGACTCGTGGTGTGACAGAGTTTAACGTGTTTTTAAGTTCATGACAAAAGTAACGTTATCGTTAGGAGACAGCACTGAAATAAAATGGCGCCGCATCCAAACACCAGATAACAGGTAAAACATTTCGCAGCGTATTCTCACCTAAACCGAAAAGCTCGTTTTTACCTGAACGAAACACGATTCCAACACCAAGCAACTCAGTGAGCACCCAGCAGAGGCCTGCTAACGGTGTGGTGCTAGCGACTGTGCTAATTCGTGGAACAGGTGTTTGAGGGAGTACTGTTTCCCGTCGGTAGGTGTTTCCCCTAACCCACACCGGAACCAACCCTTTTTTAAAGTAAACTTTATCAACACATAACATACAAACAATATGGCATAACCATAGGAACAGGTGCAACATAAGGAAACATACCAGATGAACGGAACCAACCCTTATCCGTAACGCTAAATACCGTTGGGAAGCGAAGAGGAGGGGACACTATTGGACGGGGTAACCGGCTGCAACACAACACCGGCACAAACGATACGTCATTCTGAAAGCGGAGATTCAACAGATTTCAACGGTTTTACGAGCAAAACGCAGCCTACGAAGAGAAAAAAAAACTTAACCTAACTTTATAGAGTCATAACAATAATTTATGAGTCTTACGTGTTGTTGTTTGGTCTAAAGTTGTGTTCGCGGGCTGCTCCTATATGTCTTCTATGTCTTCTTCTTCTTCCTCTTCTTCGATCGTCATGGAGGAGGTTTTGCACACGGCCTTCCTCCAGCTGGACAGGATAGAGAACAACAATGAAATATATTGTATTAATATTTGAGGCTATTTGTGTTAATAATAGCTCTGAATGCGACCTGGGTTTGAAATCGGCTTTAACATAACAGTCGAAATGCAAACTCAGGGCCATTTTAAACTCAAGTGGGGTCACAGCAGGTGTATATTAGCACAGATGGCACGTTGGCGCCCTCTGGTGTCGTAAAGATAAACTGTATGTTCATGCACGTTTGGCTTTAAATAAACAGGTCAGGTTAACGAAAGGTTCACCGGTGCAGAGAATTTGTGAGTTAGATTTAATTTGGATAATAACGCATGTACATTTTGCCAAGAAGATATTGAATCTCAACATCTCTTTACTATTGTCAGAACTTTTTGGGACAGAGCGCATGAATGGATACTGTCAAATAATTTAATACCTGTTTTTAAATATTATTATATTATTAAGTTTGGTGTTTTTGAAAAAAACAAGATGTGTAATTTCTATGTAATAATATTTTGATTGTGGTTCAGTATTTAATGTGGGGAAATACTTCAGTTCTGGAACCCAGGTTTCAGGGGCTTTAACTGAAACCGATGAACTAACCCAGGACTAAAAAACAGTCCCCTAAGTACACAATAGCATCTAGACAGGGGTGTCCACATACTTTTTCCACTACCACTACCACAGTGTAACAGGAGCCTGTGTCACATTTTACCCCATCACTCTTTCCAAGTCAAGATAATCCCCACATGCCCAGATTTTGTTGTAATTTTTTCTGTTCTCAGCAAAATCTACAGTCCTCGTTCTCCAAAGAAAAGTTTGCCTGAACACAGAAAAACATCAGTAGTCAGTACTGTCAGACAGACAGACTTGAAAGATGTAAACCTACTCTTTAGTTCAGTGTTTAAATACATGTTCATGCTTGTAATAAAAATGAGCATTTCTAACGTGAATCATGTCCCAGATTTCTTCTGTGATCAACTTCTGCACAAATGTCACAAGCTCTGGATTGAGTGACGGTGGCGAGCAAATTAAATCAGTTGCCTCTCATATTTTAACTTTAGCTTTAAACTTCAACAGAAAACAATCTGCCTTGTAACGGTTGCTCTCACTTTTTAACATGATGGTCTGTTATCTCAAAGTGCTGCCGTTTATAAAACATAAAGTAAACACATTACAGATGGAGGGAAAGAAAATGATGAAGTGACAAACCGAAATGTGTGTAATGAGTGTTACATGGAACATTTCATGCACGTATCAGTGGTGAAAAGTACTCAGACACTTTACTTCAGTAAAAGTGACAATACCACACAGTAAAAATACTCTGTCACAAGTAAAAGTCTTGCATTCAAAATTCTACTTGACTAAAAGTACTAGAGTCTTACCAGTAAAAAGTACTTAAAGTAGCAAATGTAACAGTACTCAATATGCAAACTGACCCCTTTGAAAGTATTTTACGTGATATATATGTAACATACAGTACACTGTACATACACACAGTGTAGTATATAACACACATATAGTGTATATACCACACACACACACATACACACACACTCACACACACACACAAACTATATTATCTTATGCGTATTTTATCTTATGGACACAAAGTAAGTTATTTTTCTGTGCTACAAAATAAACATATATTAACAGATAGCACATAGCTCTTATTTTAAGCCAAACCATGATGTTTTCCTAAACATAACCAACTAGTTTTGATTCACAGTGTCAACCACTTTTTTTTTTTTTTTTAATTTTATCTTAACATTTATTAGGAGGATTTAGTTCAAGTGTCAATCCTTAAGATTTCAGTCGTGGTTGATTTAGATATTCGTTCGAAGTCTGGGGTCTTTTTGCTGATACATTAGTGTAGAAATAACCAGGTTCCAGATGCTTGTTGGCTTTGTTGCAGTGTTTGTAAGTAGGTCCTACCTGGACATGAAGTTGGGTGACCTCCTGTAGTTTCCAGCTCTGCCATGTTGGAGCTGCATTACTACCTGCCCCGGTGTCTTTTACCAGTGATTTACTGGCTGCATTTCACAAAAACACACAGAAAAACACTTAAGATGATCTGAACTGAACAGATCGTGAACAGAGAAAGTTCTTACAATATTAATGTCATTTAGCACCAGCTGAGAAGCTGACTATAGAGATTATTAACCACACTTTTTTTAAAAAGTATTTGATCTGAATATTCATTCATTCATTCATTTAAGTGAAAATGTTAAGAGCAGGTGCTCTGGTATTCAGGTGACGTGGTATGAAGCGCGAGAAAGTCCACGTAGGGGGGAGGACGAGATGGGTGGACAGTTCAAACAAATACAGGACTTTCACAGACCAGGTGTTCATGTCCTGTGTGAAACCAAAAGTCAGCAGCTGACCTATTTACAGTAAGTTGACATGACTAATGTCCTTGTTTTATGCCAAACCATATTATATATTAATATAAAATATATCACATTTAATAAGTTGATCACATGTTTTGTTTGTAAAATATAGGAAACTGCAGCTGCAAAATACATGTAGTGAAGTAAAAAGTACAATATTTCCCTCTGAGATGTCATATAAATGGAAATATTCAAGTAAAGTACAAGTTCCTCAAAACTGAACGTAAATATAGTACTTGAGTAAATGTACTTAGTTATTTTCCACCACTGGCCCTGATATTCCCAGCTTTTACCCTCCAAAAATGACCATTATTGTGTAGATCCAGACAAGCGGATACAAACAACAGCCCCGCTTGTAGGTCTACAGGGGTTGAGGGTTGTAGAGTCAGATGAAAGATTTGGGTATCATTTTGAACAGCCAGTATCATGATGAGTAAACAAAGAGACTACTGGAACAAGATGCAACCGCAAGACTGTTGAATCCAGACAGCGTTATTTGAATGAAGTGGTTGAGTAAAATCCTGAGATCTGTGGTGTCTGAATAACTCAGTAATCCAGTAATCTTAGAGTGGGACAGAAACATTTTACATGACAAATTAACCTTTGATTTCTTTTGGGAGATGTTGCTTTTAGCTCATTTGCTCCTTGAAATGTTATATTCTGCACTGCAGGAGAAATGAACAGTCAAATCAACTTGTTGCACTCATGTTGATGGGAAACAGCACACAAAAAAGTCAAAATTTGCTTCTGTTGCCCAGTAACCACTGAAAGTCTGAGAGAGTTTGTTCATGTTAAAAAAAACAGTAATGCTAGTAACACCAGGTCTGGAGACAGAAACAAACACATATGAGTGTAGAAGTTAAACATGTGGATGAAAAGAAGCTCAAGCTCTTTTGCAAAAATCAGCCTGCACAGAAGCGAGACCCTCGTGATATTCACACAGGAAGGAAACTCACGTCAAAGCTGCCACTGTTTAGTCCCCTCGTCTGTACGTGTGCTCACACTGCACTAACATGAATGTTTGTGGTGTCCTGAAAAAGAGCAGCGCAATGAGGGTGTTAATCTGCAACGATGCAGCTGCACTGTGGCCTCTAAGCTACATTTTTATCTTTTAATTAACCAAGAAAAAAGTACTTTTTCCCCCTCCATATTTCGTCTGCTTTGAGATTTACTGACATCTTTCAAAACACTTGTTTTAGACTCCTACTGTAGCTCAGTGGAATATATGGAAATCCACTTCATTATCAGGAGCAAAACCACATGTGAGTTGGTGTCCTTATCTAAATACTTTCCAGTGGTCATGACCAAAACTCATGTGGGTGTTCACTACATAAAACAGTCTTCAGATGTTTTTAACAAAGGATTTCTCAGTGTCAACAAATGAAAATCAACTTAAATTATTTTATTTTCCATTATACAATCTCACCGTTTCACACATTTAGACATCAGATCCACACTAAAATAAATATTTTTTTAAATGCTACAACTAAATCAGCATGTTAGTGTTAACTGATTCTCTCCACGTTTATTAAAGGCACTATTTGTTTATGTACGTGTGGAAATTGTTTCAATCGATTTCACAGCCAGTTTTAAATGGCAATAAAAAGAATATTTCCCCTGGGTTTTAACATCACAGATGATTTCATGTTATGTTCAGTGCAGTTATTATAGCAAATCTCATTCAGGGAGACTTTGTGACCAGCTTCCATTCTTACAGTGGAGTAAAATTACTACACTAAAACACAAAGGCCTTCAGATCTTGTAGAGACCAAAGAAGTTGGCGTAATGTGCATGACTAAGATAAACGGGGTGCGATACATTCACAAAAACTCTGTCGGATTTCTTCAGCTGCAGGGCGGAGGCGAGGTAACTCTCTGTGGTCCAGGCGTACCCTCGCTGCTGAGAGCAGAAGCCTGCCCTGTGGGCCTCCATCAGGGTCAAAGGTGAAGGGCGTCCTGCTCTCCTCACAAACACAGAGTGAGTGAACTCGGACGTCGGGGAGCAGGCCTTAAAAATCAACTCCACCCGAGAGTAGATGTGGTAGAGTCCGGTCTCGTTGACTTGCAGGGCGCCGTCTGCAGACCTGTACTCCACCGCTCCGGATATGAACGCCCGACCTGCCTGCTGCTCCCACCGCAAAGTCTTAGGGAATTCTTCTTTCTCAACCCGCCCTGCAAGAGAGGAGAAACAGTGTCATCTCTTTCAGTCCTACGTAGGATAGAAAATCAGTGCATTTGTATTATTGCGTTACCTATCACGTGGGCAGCAGGTCTGTTGTCTTTGTCTTGAGCTGAAACAACCGTCACATCAGAGTCACATCACCTGCTCTTTGACTTTATTGTTTAACATTTATTTATTGTGCTGAGAAGTCTTTATATTTACCAATTTGCATCTGAGGTGCATTAAACTCAGTCCTGGGTAGAGCCTTTAGTGAAACGAAAAAGAGAAACAGAGAAATCTCATTATTACCACATCACACAGTCACTCGTTTATCTTCTAAAAGATCCTCTCAGAGCACATTAGTAGAGAGGAAATCCTGCCTCACTGGACCGGTGACCACAGACCGGTGATTCAGATCGTGGCTTGCATTGTCTAAATGTCAGATCAGAGCTGAGGTATATTAACGCTTCAAATGATGGCAAAGTCAAAGTAAAAGTCAATTCTTTAACTTTCCAGATCTGTTTTCCACTCTCTCCCACCTGACACCTCTATATCATCACCTCCTCTCTATGCAAGGGGGAGAGTCACACCTTTTTCATTTTTTAGCTTTAGCTAACCTCATTAAAGCTGTACAAGAAGGAAAACTACTAATATTGACAGTATTTCTTGGTATCCGTTGCTCAGTTGTTACTTCATTACTTTGTCTCTCTGATGAATACTTAACATCAGTCACACACTGTCAATAACCCTCTAACACCAAAATATTCACTGATGCTGTTATAGAATATAATTTGAAAATACCTTATACACACACACACACACACTCCATTAAGTATGTATTTCTTTGCACTATTTGTACTGTTTACAACTTACACAACTCTTGCCTTGCATGTGTGTGTTGTCCATGTCTTTCTGTGCATCAAGGGAGAGATGCTCCTATGTGCTCACATACTTGGCAAATAAATCTGATTTGTGAAGAGTCATCCTGTCACTATTTCTTGATCTCTACAAACTCAAAACAATTTATTTCCATACACTGCTGCAGTCATTGTTATCTTACTAATATAAAACAAACCACTCTCTCTCTCTCTCTCTTTCACTCTCCACGTTCACATCCATATACCATCACATCTTGTGGCTCCTTACCTTTCTCATCTGTCTCAGTTCTTCCTGCATGTTGTGAATCTGGTAGGCTTCGAGCCCCAAGGCCGCAAACACAAGCAGAAACAGCATCAGCACGACCAGGACCAGACCGGGGCTGACCCCCATGCAGCCCCGACTCTTCCCACGGCTCCTCGCCCTCTCCTGGGCCGGCGGGAAGGACCAGCAGGGCACAAGATTCGGCGGCTGGGCGCTGGAGTGCCGCGAACCTTCGCCTCCATCCACAAGGAACACCTGTGGGTACGGATAGCTCTGGTCACAGCTCATGGTGCAGGTGGTGCCGTGAGACATACTGTCTGTGCATCTATCACCTCTGCATGAAGGAGGTGTGTACTTCAGTATGAGCACCTCTGTCTTAAAAAAAAAAAAAAGACAACTTCAGCTGTCAAGTCATTCACCACCCACAAATCCCTCCCACACGTACCAGGGACTGGAGACAAGTGCGCATTACTTATCATACCTATCAAACCATCAACCCATCCATCTAGCCCTCTTCTCTGGTCTGTATTGCTGCATTGTTGCATGATATTTAGTTAAAACTACAGAACTTTATGACACAGTTCGGGTCTTTTATGTGCTTACTAGTTCAACCGTTTCACAGGTGCATATAGAAAACTGAACCTCGGTCTAAAGGCAAAGGAAGCTAGAGGTTTCAGCTGACCCCCACCTCACTCACCACCATCAAGTCATCATCAGAAAGAGACCTTTTCACAAATTCCACGAAAGGAAAGACTGAGCAACCACAAACCGTAACCTGGACAGCATTTTATAAGCAATACAGGTCTTGTGGCCCAGGTAACATACTTTTAATTGCTGGGGATTTCTCTTTCTCTGGCGTCACTGTGCTTCTTCACATCTGAACCATGTTGTGAAACTGAACATTTATCTCCAGCCTATTTAAAAATGCATCTTGACGATGCAAAGCGTGTCAGTCAACAGTGATGCAGCAGTTCCAGCAGCGTATTCTTGGTGGGAAGATGCTGATGCCACATAACAAAGACATATGTCTCTGCATTGGCTTTCCTGCTTGTGAAACACTGGTAGCGAGAGACAGCGATACTTCACAGAGGTGAGAATTAACCCCAATCAATACCTCAAGAGATGAGCTTACAGGAAAGCTGAATATGTACACACCGCTTCCTCCACCATTGTGGTCTTTCTGCCACTTCCGGGTTTGTTTCATAGGATACAGACTATTACTGCTCCTTCATTGTGGTTGCAGCAGTTCCCAGAACCATCAGGTCTAATGTATCAGTACCGTTTAGTGGGCTTTGGTAGTTTTTGATAAAAAGCATCTTTCCAACCTCATAGATGCAAGAAATAAGCAGCCTTGCAGCGGACGGTGTTGCAACAGTGCTGTCTCACTTTCTCAAACTGCTTCTTCATGATTTACATTAATTGTGAAACTAAGCCAGTTTTGTACATTGTGTAATACAGATTTGTGTGTATTTTGGTACCTGAAAGGAAGCTTTCGGGCCTCTGCTCTGTCCACTGTTGCAACAGTTTCGTTTCCCTCCTCCAGGCCCCTGCAGAGACCAAGGGAAACCCACCTTGCACACAGAGCTCTTTCTAAAACGATAACTACGTCAAACATAACCATAAACTGCACAGGGCGTCTGCACTCTTCAATATGATGTGTCTGTTTCCCAGAAGTGTCATGCGGCCCTGTCAGCAGCAGCACAGCAGCAGAAGCAGCAGCAGCAGCAGCGGCAGCACAGGGTGGGTTAAGTGGGAGGGTGGGGTTGTGGGGTCTAACCAAGCCGTGTTCGCTGTCGCTCCAGTTAATAAGGCAACTAAAATGAATCACTGAATCAGCAAGTATCTCTATCAGTTACCACCTGTTTCTCACAGTTTCTCTGCTTTCTGCTGCAGAATGGAGATAGTTGTGGTCATGATGACTGATTACTATAAAAATTACAATGAATTTCTCAACCATTACTCAAGTCTCTCAATCATACCTTTTCCCATACACGGGTCTTCTGAGCTGGGCATTAATATTCAGCTTTTCTGTGCTCCATTTTTCATAGAGACTTCGATTCACAGTCCATCATGGTTAAAAGAATAAGTTGAATTTAGCTTATATCTGTCACAACATCTTAGGCCCTGTTCAGACCTGGTATTAACATGCATCCTCAGTGATCGGATGACAAGTGGACAGCTCTAAGTACAGGTGTGAATGCACTCAAGATGCATTGTGGATGGACTGAGATCAGATCTTTCAGACCACATTCAGAGGTGTCTGGGCCATATATGGACACATTCTTTTAGCACTGTGTACGCGAATGTGTCCTGGACCACATTAAGCACCAGATACTCTACTGACGTCTCGTTGGGATCTGCGGGACTCGAGTGAAGAAACAAGCAGAGGTGAGAGCTTTTCTGCCACGCAGAATAGAAACAACCTCTGTGCTCTACTGTATTCTGTCGGGACAACTGTATTTTATTTATATATATCTTACCTACATAATCTACAGACTATCAGACTAGCCACACAAAATGGATTATTATCATACTGTCGGAGATGTGTCTGTGTTTTTGTTCCGGTGCTTTGCACGGAGCTGAAACTCGCCCGCCTGCCCGTCTGCGCGCTCTCATCCCCGGCTCTCTGAAGCTCTGTAGCCCAATGATGCCTGACAGAGATCCGTGGGGATCTTTTGATGTTAATAAAATGTACCAGAATTCAGGAATACGTAGGACATTACTACTGACATTCCTGCAGTATTACGTCACAACGTCTGCTGTTATAGCCATGGTTTTACTACGCGTTTATTCACATATAGAGCGGGGAAGTGAGATCCGATTACAAGTGGTCATTGTAGAGGAGACTCATTCTAATGCCAAGTGTGAACTGACGTACTTGGATGCATGTTAATGCCAGGTCTGAACAGGGCCTTAGATATTTGAGACAATGTGGGCTTATTAAAAATTACAGGATTGGTTTATACTAAAAATCTGATGCCTACAGTATATGAGACCACTCAGGAAGCCGTAAAAGGAGGTTCCAAAAAACACTTCATTGTGGTTCAAAATTTAAAAAAATGTGCACCATTAAATGTCATGATCAAAAACATCAAGTGTCACACTCCTCATCGGAAGAAGAGTAACAGTCTAGACCCAGGACATGACCTGTCCTCTCCTCTGTTGTCCCAGCATTGGATGACTTCCCAGGTATCCTTTCTGCTGCCTCACAGGCTAACTTGCGGTCGTATACGTCAACAGATCCCACTGTCGCACCGTCATCATCTCTGCTCTGGGTTGAAAGTGTTTGCCTGAATGAGGTGTTAACAAGGTTTGGCAGGCCAGACTGCAGCACCCGGGCTAGGCTCTGTGTTTGAGAGGAGTCTCGCTGAACTGGCAGTCCCCTGAATGCAGCAGTGGCCACCGCCAGCCTTGTGTGATCAAAGGAGAGGGGCTGGTCTTGGTCTTCGTCTGCATAGACTGCCTCTGAGGTTTCTGAGATTGGGTTGGTGGGGACAGGGGTTTGAAACTGGCTGAGAGGTCCCTGCCTCTCAGGGGCTGAGGTTTTGTGACATCCTCTCCAACTGCTGGTCAAGTCACTCTCACCTCCACTCAACGGACTGCTACCATCATGTGACTCACAGGGCCGAAGGTGTTTAACTGTAAATGAGAGTGAAGATACACAGAGGCATGACATATCAGCTACTAATGTCTTAAAGGAACAGTTCAACAAAAAATGAAATTCAGTCAGGAAAAAAGGACATTAGACAAGTAATAACAAATTAAGATTATATATTTATATGTCTGTCAGAGGGGTTTTTTTTTGTACTGGACAGTCACAAAAACAATCAGTGATCAAGAGAATCTGCAGGGAGCAAAATGCATCTCTAAGGGGGTACAAGATACAGTATCACTGAGAAATGTAATGTATATAATGTACACAATATATAGTTTTTAGTATGACAAAAAAGACCTGGCTGGTGAAAGGGGGAATCAGTGTTATCAGGAGAAAAGGATGATTAGTTTGAGTTAAGGATGTCAGTGGTTAACTGTTGATCGGTTAACCACTGCAATTGACATTTTAATATAATAATAATAATAATAATTTAGTTTATTGACTTAAAGGTGTTATCAGCTGTATGAACAGAAAGTGTAACTGTCATACAAAATTGCCAGCATTCCCATTTCTATCTACCTCTTCGTTGAGATATTCAACCACGCTAAACCTGATTAAACTTGAATCTCCCAGACAACTTACAATGTGCTGTCCTGAAGTTCTCAATAAACTAATAATAGCAAGCTGTTAATAAAAACACAAGCTCTTACTGCATGTGAGAGATTAAACACAAGCTTTAACACACTGACCGACACTAGGAGAGTCCTGTGTGTCCGCTCTCCTTTTGCAATATGCTCGAGGAGTCCAAGGTTTATGTTTGCAGGCAGGGTCAAGAACTCGTAGTTTGGCAATGAAGCTCTTGTAGTCTCTTTCTAAAGCCTCGATGTGCAGCTGGAATTCGTCTATCTTCCTTTCTGGGTAATGAGACAGCTGCGACTGCTGAGAGACAGACAAAAGACAAAAACAGATATTCAGCTTTAGTCAGGGAATTCAGTGTTATTAGAAACCATCTGTCTGTAGAATCCATTTTATACATTACTGCTGATTCACTTACCTGCAGATAATACTCTATTTCTTTCTTGATGCTGGGGATCCACTTTTTCACAGAAGAAGCTGAATTAAGAGTAGACTGCAAAGAAAATGGGTTGGCTGAGACAAACTAGTCCTTGTAAACGTGAATAAAGATGAAGTGTTAACAATCATTAATACCAATTTATAACTTCTTCATTACCAGCTTGGGTCTCCGTTCATGAACATCTTTGAGGCGTCCCTCTGTAAATGATATATTGAGAGAAAACATTAGTTTAGGTGCCTTAAGAGGGTGCCTCAGTATTTACTCTGAGCAATATGGTGAATGCTAAACAAACAAAATGCAAGCTGTTAGCCTCTAAACATTAAAAAAAACTTGGAAGCATTTATGATAGAGACTAGATTGGAACTGTGTCTGAACTGTGAGACTCTAAGCTTGTGAGTCTCTGTGTTTGAGTCATCATAGCAAATTCCTGGTCCTGGAGACACCAACTGTAGCGGGAACTACCACAGAGTCGGTTTTGAGTCCTCTTCCAGGTGTTTAGAAGCTTGTGGACAGATTTTGTGACTGCAATAGAGTCACACACAAACAAAACTTTACAGTGAAGATCATATTTAAGGCCCAGATTGAAGATGGGTGTGGAAAGCAAGGGTGCTGGAAGTAGGGGTTACTTACACACACACACACACACAACACACAACACACAACACACACACTTTGTGCCCCTCGATTTAATGTCATGGCTGGCCAGAGGCAACAACATCCAAGAAATGGCTGTAACTGTGGAGCTCCAAGACAGCTAAATACACATTTTTTTAACTCCAGACCAGCTGGTTTGTGGGCGAAACTTTACTGTGTAAAGTGTGTCATTTTCACCTATCCCAAAAATTACGTTTTGGATATTTCTGCATACTGTAGTCTCTTCACAAATATTTGGTATCACTGTAAAGCTGAGACTCTTGTGGATCCAATGAGCCCAACTGTATTCATGTGCGATCATGTTAGTCTCCATAGTAGCCATTTCATTTTTACTGAGACAACAGATAACACTGCACCGGGGAGAAAGGGGCAGCTTAACCTGAATCATATGACGTAGGTTATAACACTTAATACTGACTGAAAGAATAAGCCCAAGCGTTTCTATGTCTATAGGCTCTAGATAGTTGGGAGAAATACGTAGCACTATCTTTTTATATTACTTCATACAGGCAGCACCTTAGTTGTCTTCTCTCTGTCATTTCAAGCTGACGGAGTTAGCTCAATAATCTAACAACTGTGAGTTAGCATCAGTGTAGCTAACAGTTAAAGCTAGCTGTCCGTACAGCAGGGTGTTTTTGTCGGACAAATATTAATTAAATAATTACAGCGCATGTTATGGCTGCAAGCCGCTTACCCTCTCTCTCTTTCTGGAGCCACAGTCTGTTCAGTTTCCCTTGTTGTTTCTCCTCGTTTCTTGCCATTTCAAACTTGTCTGCACCGACCGCAGCTCATGTCAAATAATGTCACGTGACACAAAGCAGCTGTCACATGATACTAAAATATCGCGAGAGTGTCTTCCAACGTGTTTATGGTGTTTATATGCACTTCCGGATTGTCCATCACTCTTTTAAAATGCTCTCTCAATTGCTTGAGTTCTATATTGATTAACCTCCTTAATGTGAATTTAAGTTATGTATATTTATTTATTTATATATGTATGTATGTATGTATGTATGTATGTATGTATGTATGTATGTAAGTATGTATGTATGTATGTATGTATGACCAGCTGGGAGGAGGCCCCGGGGACAACCCAGGACTAGGTGGAGAGATTATATCTCCACACTGGCCTGGGAACGCCTCGGGATCCCCCAGTCAGAGCTGGTTAATGTGGCCCGGGAAAGGGAAGATTGGGGTCCCCTGCTGGAGCTGTTGCCCCGCGAATCGACCCTGGATAAGCGGTTGAAGATGAGGAGATGAAGATTTAAGCATTCTGTTTGAGAGTCACTTCATAGAGTCCAGGTAGCTCAGCTGGTAGGAAAAATAGGAAAAAATGGGATTGGCTCAAATTAAAGGATAGAAAAAAATACTTTTAATTAATCTGCAACCTGCTGTGAAGCCCCACAAATGTGGATCAACCCTCTATAATTGCACCCTTATTGTCTTATGGCTCAGCTGATAGAAGGATTCTTCTGAAGGTTGTAAATTCAAGTCACATGTGCTGTTTGTGTTTTCCTTCTGTCAACCCTCAGCGAGATGTTTCATGAATCATCGTATTGTGAAAAGCCCGTCTTGAATGTAAGAGTAAAAATATTTTATCAACTTTTCTAACTATTTTCTAAATATTTTATCAACTTGACTAACTTGATTAATGTGGTTGTGATTAATCAATTAATTATTATTATGTCTTTAAAATAATGAATAAATTGATTGATTTTGAAATAGTTATGGAATTTAAAGCCAGAATAAATGATTAATAATTTATGACAGATTACTGGTATTTCCATCACTCTCCATAATAAAATGTCAACATTAAAGATCAGGATTTTTTTTATGTTAAAGTTTCCTACAGGGTTTTGATTTCTCTGACATACTTTATGGTATCTGTTTCTGGTCAACTTTCTTTGCATTCGCTCCAAACATGTTTAACATGATATCATTATAACTTGGGCCATGTTAAACTGAAATTGTGTCAGTTTATTGTTGTGACCAAGGATTTTCTGATGAAAGACAATGGAAAAGTGATGTGTGTGGGGGGTGCAAAAGAATTACCAAGTAATTAAGTGAGAAAACACAAAGCTAGAAAAAAAAAAAAATCCCACCACGACCTTCTCGGGTCTCCCGTGGTTTTAGTTTCAATGTCAGTCACTCGTGAAGGGAGGATGTGAATCACCAGCAGTTACCTTCATCAGACTACATTCATCCAGCAAGACTTGCATCTTTGCAGAGCTTTTGTCAATAAAGGGGATGTGAAATAGAGAATAATACGTCTTTGTGAGCAAATTTTGAAATGTTTTTAACAACATTACGAATAGAAATAGAAAACACAGAACTGAACATCACAACCAACCGACCAATAGACCAACAGCATAAAATTAATGAACTAAAAATCTGCTTTTTGGAATGACGTGTCTATACATTATTTATCTTTCCTTATTTTTAAGGGGACCTGTTTCTGACCTGAAATATGATGCTAACCCCAAACTAAATTCTCCTTTCATGGAGGTTTACTTAAGAACTACGATTGTTTTGGTTCAGTGTTCAAGAAAAACTTTATTGGCATGGAGAGTGTTAGATGTGGGACATATTTGCTTCATTACAGACAGTAAAAGCCCTCAACAACCAACTTTTGCCTATTCTTATGTCCAATTTCATTCTTTTATTTCTGTATTATTTGTTATTTGTTTCCCTCACTAATTTAAACAACAAACACAACAAAATATGGCCTAAATACCTTTCACAGGATGGGACACCACACTTTTTCAGACCTCCGTCACTCTTCGGTTGCAGCTAACATGTGGTTAATGTTGTGAATTAAACAAAAGCTTAGGTTTAGGCAACAAAACCGATTAGCTAAGTTTAGGAAAATAACACATGGTTGGGCTTTAAATGAACACAGGACACGCACAAACAGCTAAACATTAAGTTAAAGTGAATAGCAACAGACACAAACAGCTGTCTCCTGGAGGACAGCCTTGTGTTTGTTGGACCAGGACTGTCAGACCCTGCTGTCAGTGAAATAAAGGGTTTTCTAAAGGGACTCTGGGGCTCAGAAACGCTACTGCTTTGTCCACAGGGACCAGCATTATCAATACAAAATCAAAGTTCCTTGTAGTGACTTTAAGTCGACTTTATGTTTTCAGCTCCTGTTGTTTGCTCCCTTTACTCCTCTTCCTTTATTTGATAAGAAACATCTTTCTCATGAGTAGAGTTGCAATGCTCTCATGTTCTGTTGTGTCGCCACTCTCTGCCACCTGCAGAGGTGTCTTCCCAACATTATTGGTAGCCTGCAGATTCACCTTCTTCCGTCGCCCCATGCGCCCAGCTTGGCCCCAGTTTACAAGCCTCTGCACCACCTCCTGGTGTCCACCTCGTGCAGCACAGTGCAGAGGAGTGTCTTTACTGTGATCTGTGCTGTTGATCTTTGCTCCGGCTTCCAGGAGCAGCACCACTACACCATCATGGCCCCTCTCAGCTGCAGCATGAAGCGACGTTTTCCTCCATGCGTTCCTCTCCTCTATCCCTTTGTTGTTGAGTGACTGTAGAAGAGCTGAAATCACACCGGCATGCCCACCAGCTGCTGCGTAATGGAGAGGCGTGGAGCCATTCGTGTCCTTAGCCTTACCCTTTGCTTTGTGGGACAACAGTGAGGTCACAGCATCAACGTTCCCCTCCATCGCAGCAAGATGGAGAGCAGTTTTTTTCTCGTTATCAGTGGTGTTTGGGCTGGCTTTGGCTGACAGCAGCAAGTCTACCACACGACTTCCTCCCTGTGAAGAGGTTGCCCAGTGCAAGGCTGTCCTCCCCAGCTTGTCTTTGACTCCTGGGTCTGCCTTGCCTTGAAGAAGCTGAATCACTGGGTCTGCATGGCCCTGTTGACTGGCTATATGCAGAGGGGTCAGCCCATCCTGGGCTACTGCATTTACCTAAAGAAATGACACACATCTCTCAGTCTCCACAAACATAAACAAAAAATGGACACTAATGACCAAGTGGTTTTACGGTTACCTGTGCTCCAGCTCTCAACAACAGACCAACTAATTCTGGCCTATTGCACTGAGCTGCCAGGTGTAGAGGAGTTTGGGTTTTGGGTCCAGTAATGTTCGAGTCTAATCCCTTTTCCAGCAACATCTGCATTATGGGCACACTGCCACTGTGGACAGCCAGGTGCAACGCTGAGGAGAGGTCGGATAAAGTAGCATCCACTTTGGCTTGCTTTGTTACCAGCACTCTGAAATTAAAAAAAAGTAAGGTTACTATTTAAGATAATGTTACAAGTACTTACTGGGAAACCCAGTAGCAGCAGTAACAGCAGTAGCTAGTAATATCAATAATAAAAGAGCTGCACTATTAATTAGTGTGCAATAAATATGCCTTTCTTGATTTCCATGTGTCATATACACCATGCATCCTGTACTCACTGCAACACAAACACATCCATGAATAAATGCAACGGTAAGAGCGAGTGACGTAGTAGGGAAAGTGAGAAAGCTCACTCAGGGGGTGGGAGGTTGATGGGTCCATCAACTGGACTGTAACCTGACGACCCGTGTTCATCAAATCATTCTAGACCAGTGTAGTTATGTTAGTGATGTTCTTTATTGAAGTTTGTTTGTTTGTTTTTTTGTTTCTGTACATACTTAAAGCCCAACCATTACATTTTCTTGCCTAAACGTAAGTTAGTGGGCTTGTTGCCCAAACCTAACTGCGGACATCTGCGTGCTGTAAAAATCAGATGCAAAAAGCAACACAGAAGAGCCCCAAACCGGATTCAAACCTGTGATCCTCTTGCTGTGAGGCAACAGTGCTAATCACTGCACCACCGTGCAGCCCCAGTCAGTGCTGTATCACTGATAATAACACCCCATAGCTAGCAGATTCCCCTCTGTGTGAATGTGTAGAAGACTCACGTCACTGTGTTGTTTTAGTCGTTGTTTGACAGTTACCTGAAGACCTCAGTGTGCCCCAGCTCAGCTGACAACAGGAGAGGAGTGTACCCCTCTTTGTCTACCGTGTTCACATTTGCTCCGCTGTCTATGAGAGCAGTTACCACTCCATCATGGTTCTGATGAACAGCTGAGAAGAGAGCAGAGTCCAGGGTTTCTTCACTCAGAGCTCCTCTGGAATTATCTACAGTTTAAAACAAGACGTACTGTGAGCTTGTATGTTTGCTTCCTTGTCTCAGAAAGAAAGTTTAATGCATCGTGAAAAAAGTATAAATCTGTAAAAGAATAAGAAAATAAATGTGGACATATATAAATGAATAAAAAATAAATGTGGAAATATAATGAAATAACAGAATATATAATAATTAAGTAGTATAAGTACTTTCATTTATTTTCACAATATTTGTTAATTTATTTCTGTATATATCTTAAAATATATACCTTTTGCATATAAATTACTATAATTAAATTACTATAATATATATATAAATAAATATATATAATATATTAAATATTACATAATATAATATATAATAAAAATATATATAATTCTTTTACAGATTTACTATTTTTTATGGCACTACTATGACTCCATTGTAGCATTCCTCAAGATGTTAGATAAATATCACGAATAAAAAGACCCACCAAGCAGCAGGCGGAGAAATGATTCTTCACTGAGCTTAATGGCCTCATTTATAACATCATTGTCAACTTTAGCCCCTGCATTTAGGAGGACTGTCGCCATTTTCTCGTTGTTCCTGGAAACTGCATAAAACAGAGGTGTTTTTTTGTGGTTGTTTCTGGCGTCGACAGCGGCCCCGTTCTGCAGCAGCAACTCAGCCAGCCTCCAGTCATCTTCCACAGCTGCCATGTGAAGAAACATGTCCTGAGTGTGGCTCTCGGACTGCTGGTGCTCCTCCTTCACCAAGACCTCCACAGACTCCAAGTGCACATTTACCGCCGCCAGGTGAATGGGGGTTTTGCCTTGTAGATCCAGAGTGTAGATGGGTGTCCCAGCCTGTATGAGGGCCCTGACTATCTCAGTGTGACCTCTGCTGGCTGCTCTGTGAAGAGCTGTGTGACCCTTATTATCCTGCAGGTCCAGTCTGGCTCCCTTACGGATCAAGAGGTCAATGATGGACAGGTGACCGTGCTCAGCAGCTACATGTAATAGAGTCTCATTGGAGGAGTTGACAGTGTTAATATTGTTGTCCTCTAAGAGCTCTTCCAATAGCACTAGCTCCCCGTCTGAGGCAATCATGTGGATGAGATTTTCTGGTTGTGCTGGTTTGTGCTCCTCTGGTTTTAAAAGTGGTTTTCTGTCCATCTTTTTAGAGCTAGATTTCTTAGTTCTTTTGGTGGTTAATAAAGTCTTCTGAGATACAGCTCTCTCAGTAATGTCATCCATCCCCTCCTGGTCCCTCTCCAGCAAATATCCAATCAGCTGCCTCCTTGTGTCTCGAATGCGTTCATTCACACCACCCACGTAAGTCTTGATTCGCTGATAGAGGTCGGGTTCTGCCAGCATAAGACATGGATGGAAGAATTTCCGACATGCCCTTTCACCTCTGGCCTCCAGGATGTCCAGGACCCTGGAGTTTTGATCTTTGCGAGTCCTGATGGTCAAGATGATGGATCTCTTTGCCGCTGTCATGGCCCCCTCTGTGACAAGGAGATCCAGTAGATTCTCGGTGTGTGAGATCCCATAAACCAGATCCCTTCTCTTTGAGCGGATTACATCCACTGCGTAGGGGTTGATGTAGGTTGATACTGCTTCAGCATCAAAACCCTTGAGTATGTTTAACATTTTAAATATGTGGTGACACCAAAGATTTTCTTGAGCTTTCACACGCAGCGAGTCATTGTTGTAAGTCGTGGTTCTGGCTGTGTGTGTGTGTTTTATATTACTTATTGCTAAGTGAACCACCTCGCCATAGCAACAAAATACAGACATTCACCATACAGATCTGTCCAGCTCAAAATGCCCTTTGTGAGATTATGTGAGCAACTAACAATTGGCCTCATGCAGCAACATACTCTTACATTGACTCCAGATGATAGTACATTATTATTAAAGTTTGCAATAACACTGTTATTTCTGAGCTTGATTACTGTAAAATAATCCATTTTTGATGAACAGATTTTGAACCTTAGCTGAGAGAGAGAGACAAAGCCAAAGTAGATTATCTGTCCCTAAAAAGAAATCATGAATTGGCAGATTATCTCTCTAATGTCAGAGACAGAAAGCAGAGATCTCAACCAAGTGCAGGCTCAGTGACAAACGCAAACTGGAAACTGAAATAGGAAGATTACAAAAGGTGAGTCTGAGACACAAACACTCTTCTTCCTACAATGTAAAACCTTCAGGAAAATAAGGAACATTTACTTTGACAAGTTCAACTCTGTAATACCACATTTTAAAGAGCATAATGTCTTCTAGACTGTAAATATAATATAGGAGGAGGACACGAGGCATACATTGCTGCCCAAGATGTATCAGCATGCCACAACCTGAGGGACAGCAACTGACCTAGACACAACAATGCTGAAGGATCACTCTTTCACTGCTTGTGGGAATGTAATGTGGTCAAATGTTCTTGACGGTTAGTCTGATAACAAAGCTATTACTGTCAATTATAAGTGTTTAGTGTTAATTTACTGTTAAATGAAAATGATTTCAGCTGAAGTTTTACCTGAACATTGTCGTAGCTTAAGAGAGAACCTGCTAACAAGCTCTCATAATTCAGTTATACTATTTATAATATTTAATAGACCCATGACTGTTTATACAAATAGCACAAGATCTCACACATAGGTTATTTTATGGTCTTATAAATCATTTACCAAAAAGTGGCCCATTTTACCTGACTCCATCCAGCACTTGAATGTAGTCTTAACGTCATGTTTGCAGTTATTATACAGATGACTTTAGTTTTAGATATAAGATAAGATATTCTTTTATTAGTCCCACAGTGGAGAAATTTACAATTTATATATTATTATTATATATATATATATATATATATATATATATATATATATATATATATATTGTGTTTTCATTGCGATTTTTGTGTTGATTTTTTTTATTTATATACTTATTTTGCATCCAGTAGGATAGGCCTACGTTGTGATCTCTTCATTGGTGCCACAGTCCCTCGTGGACATCTCTTCAGGGCTCACCTCACCACATTATGCAGAGATTACAGAGGCGACTCACTTCCCGTAAGACACGCCCCCTCCGTCGTGACGTAGATCCTCCGAGCGCTCCCTCTCCTTATATGGTAGGAGAGGACTCCGCTTTCCGGGAATGATGTCATGATGCCCCAAATTTGAGAAATCAGAGCAGGTTAAAGCAGATTTATAGAGAAATTATAATCCCAATTATAATTATAATAATTTATCATTCTATTGTACTGTATTGTGATTATAGAAGGATGTTTTTATTGTGTGCTGGACTGTATGAGGCAGTTGATATGACAATAAATTATTGAAACTTGAATATACTACTGCTACTATTGATAATAAGTATCATAATAATGATAATAAAATAATAATAATCTATTTAGACCTAACAAATGAATTAGAATAAACCGCCAACGTTCTTAATTGGTTCATATTTCATTTTTATTTTGTCTATAATAATGGATAGTGAATTTGTCTAATGTAATTTCATTTGTTTATGAATTTCTTAAGATAAGACAGTTGACAAACAGCTGAATTAACAGCATTTATAAATCAAAAGACGTTATGAAAATCTTCCCAATACAAGAGAAAAAATATAGTGACAAGAAAAATGCATAAACAAGGAAAGGCAAAATGAAAAAAAGCAAAAAAAAAAAAAAAAGAATAGTTTCTCATTTATGCCACACACAGTACTGGCTTCTGTGTGTTGGCACGTTTCACTTCATGTCAGGTGAATCGGTCTGTGTCGCCCCCTAGTGTTGTATTATACGCACTGGTGGCGTTTGAGTACAACATCCTGAATGCCATGTCTGACCTGTCCTGCCACATTCACCTCCTCTAATTTCTATTATTTATATACAGGGATAAGGCTTATAATGTTATAGTAATGTTTATAATAATCACGTTTGATCACTCTATGTATGTCTGTCCATCCTTGAGGAGGAATCCCTCCTCTGTTGCTCTTCTTGAGGCTTCTTTCATCTTTTTCTTATTTCCCTGTTAAAAGGTTTTTTGTTTTATTCAGTTGGGGAGTTTTCCCTTATCCAGTAAAAGCACTGCACTGTAAAGGACAGAGGGCGTGACTGAAAAGTCTCGTGATTTGTGATATTGGGCTATACATATAAAATTGACTTGACTAATTTCAGTATACAGGTATACAGATTAATTTAATAAAGTACTAAAAAAATAACTGAAGAAAAATAATATTACTTCTCAGCTGGTCACGACTGAACATGTTTGAATGGATTTACCAGAATTTATTGAAAGAAACATTTATCAGATTTGTCTTGTGTCAGTCCCTTAATTTATAGGCCTGTCTCATGTATTCTGGTGTTAGAGTTATTTCCTTTGTTTACATTTTGATTCAGTTTTTTTTAGAGAGGAGTTTATAGCACTTAATCACTGAAATTACACTAATTGATAATAGGCTACAATATATCTGGAATATGCTGTGACAATGGTACTATTAATGAGTTGACATTCAATAATATGTCATTGACAACGTGGCCTGTATCTCTATATTTGCAATAAGACTTTATCTGAGTTTATTTCAACATGCTGGGGCATTCTCAATTTACAACAGGACAGGAAGTAATGTTGAATAACTGTATGGTGCAATAGCACAGAGGATGGCCTGATTTTCCTGTCATTACGTGTCAAATCAGTGATACCTCGGATGTCTTCAGTTGGGATTTATTGCTTCTTCAACCTGTGTAGCAGCATATTGTATAATTATAGTGTCACATTGTCTTATCACCTGAGAACAATGGGGGGTTTTGTGTGGTATTTATACTCGGGTAGGTCTGTGCAGGCTGAGGCACAAAGCGAAGATCTCAAGCTCCACAACCCGGACCTGCAGGATTGGCCTCTCATCAGTAGTATGAGCCTGGAACACAATCACTTAGCCTGGATCGATACCAGTACTAATGGAATTTACCTTGAGGTACTGGGAACTGGCAGCTCTTACAACATGTTGCAACATGTTTTATTGTTTGAGCTCCTGAGATGGCACACCCACTTTTTTTTTCCTGCTGTCACACAACTTACAAGAACACAGAGGCAATGTTGCTTCATTTCATCTGGTTTATTTTCTTAAATATTGATTAGTTTCTGAAGTGCTCAGAAAACAAAAACATAAAAAATTATACAGTATTCTTATTACAAATGGTAAACATAAGTACTCCAAGTTGATCTTATATACATATAACAATGAGTGAAACCCCATTAAACAACTTTAGAAAAAAAACAAGTAAATCTTGAAGCTTTTCTAATTGGATTTCTTACAATTAAGAAACAAAAGTACATTGTACTGTAACTCAGAAGTCAGGCAGCTTTTGTTACAACTTTTCAGCCGTTTAGAGTTGGCCAACACGCCCAAGTTTGAGGCCATTATGGCTACAGCAAGAAAAGTCTCTATTGCGTGTTCTTAAATCCTCTAATACTGAATTTCTCCTTTGATGGTCATGATAAGGTCCATGCAGAGCTGGGTGTAAATCAAGAAAACTTCAGTCCAGTCCAGTTCTGTAAAAACAGCATGAAACAGAAAGGTATCCTGCTTGCATGCCCCCTCTGGTTCATGGCTGCTGTCACTGTCCCGAGCCCCTCTCTGGGACGCGCCAACGGGGAGCGCGCGGCACTCAGTCAGGAACTTTAGTGCGGCCCCCGGTCCTGCCAGTGTGGCGCCACATCATCCCAACACGACTTCGGGAGATACAGCCACTCACTATCACAGGACGCGTCCGTTTCGTTCAACTCAAACAGTCTTTTCTCTCTCCGCCGCCGCTGACGCCACCTCAGAAGGTCTGGAGCTGCTGCGTTAACATGAGCTGACACCCGCTGTTGACGTGGTTCATCACCTTCTGCTTCAGCTGGGCCACCTGCTCGCGCAACATGTTGGCGGTGGACGCGAGCTCCGAGTTCTGGGACTTGAGGTTCTTCACTTTATCCTCCAGCCTCGAGATCCGCTCCAGCTTCCTCTTCCGGCACTTGGAGGCAGCGATGCGGTTCCTCATCCGCTTTCGCTCGGCCTTGATGCGCTCCTGGTTCTCCATGTCGATTGGGGAGAGGGGAGGCGTCTCCCCCGGCATCTCAGGCACGGTCTGCGGCTCCTCTTTGAGCGTGGTGAGCCGGGGGAGCTGGGCGGAGGACGGCTGCCCGTAAATGGGAAGCTGCGGCGGGGCAGCAGGGAAGGACATCGTCGGGGCTGAGGTGGTGTAGTTCGGCGCCGAGACGGTGCTGATGGCCGGGTTGAAAGTGTTCAAGTCCTCATAAACCGGCGAGTCGGAACGCATGGCTGCGCTGTTGTAAACTGTGGCACCGGCAACTGACGAGACCGGCGGCAGGGCAGTGTTGACACTCTGAGGAGCCGAGGTGACGCTCACATTAGCTGTGCTCGGCATGTGCTGGTGGTGGAGCTCGGCCAGGGCTCGGACGAACCCCTCAGCGAATCCCTCCTGCTCGTCGGTGACATTCTTGGGGCACATGAACTGGGTCGGAGTTGGCGTAGTGGTGATGAGTCCGTTGCTGGACTGGATGATGAGCCGCTCCAGCTCCGGGGAGGCCAGCTTCAGCAAGCCCACATCGGGAGAGGTGAGGATGTCGCTGGCTTTGGCGCGGAGGTGAGGTTTCAGAGTGCCCGTCGGGTCGGTGAGGTTCAGTGTCATGTTGTGTTTCAGCACTTTGGGATTGCTGTATCCGAAGCCGGCGTTGTCGTGCTGGGAGAAAGCGTTGAGTGAGTCGTCATAGAAAGTAGTTTCCATCTTGGTATACATGGAAGAGAAACCAAAGTAGCTACAGAGTCTCCTACTAAACCCTCCTTCTCTTCTCAGTTGAGGGAAAACACTGGTTTCCAAACGTCCAATCTGTGCGTAAAAACTTCCAAACTTTGAGTGCGCACTGTTCTTGACACAGGAATCGGGACTTACTTCTGTCAGCCAGCGATGGTCGATTGTTCACAGCTGAGTTGTAACAGTTCACAAAGTATCCAGACTTGTACTGAGTCCGTGAATGAAACGCGCTCTAACTTCTCTTGTCGGGCACCGACACTGTCCGTCTGTGGCGCTTCCTCTGCCGGGCTGTGTATATACTCTGAGCCGTGCAGCGTGGAGGCAAACCTTATCTGCTGCCGCTGCCTCTCTAAAAATAGCCATGATGTCATGATGCGGCTCTCCCATTGGCTGGGGGGCGTGTCGAGGGACCGGGGCCCAGCCCTCCGATAAGGCGCGTTGCCTTGACGACCACCCAGAAGATTCTGAATCTCGCGGTGGATTGTGGGATGAGGTAATGCTGCAAGGAGAGCGTAAGCGCGGTGCATTGTGGGATGACGTATTGTTTTTGAATATCTAGTTACCCGCTTTACTGTCAGTGGCGGGACAGCCAGCGTTGCTGCTGGATGTTTCTCTCTCCTTTTTTTGTTCTTAATAATTATTTAATGAACAAATGGCACATTTTGACAATGAGAAACACAGAGCTAAATGCATATGTTCAAACATGTCAGGGGGGCAACTGCAAAAAATAAATATACCCCCCAAAAGTTAATAATACCAAATAAATAAATCCATAATAATAATAAATAAATATTTTATATATAATCGTCTATTAACATACATTCTAAATCCAACACGCCTTTATAGTTTTATGGCCTTGTTTTTGGTACAAGATTTAATAGTTTTTATGCAGCCTATACTTCAAAATCTTTGTAAAATGAGCGTTTGGCTTGTAAACATACTGTGTATATATAATTGAACTAGAGTAATAGATTTCTAATATATGTCTTTTCCTATGTCACATGTTAGTAATCCAAATATAACATGTTTGTAAAATAATGCAATATTTGTGCACATAATGTCAACAATAAAACAAATTGTTTTGTTGTGAAACAGTTGTATTATACATCTGTTTTCTTTTATTACACTTTTTCTGTTTACCTAAACTTTTGTACACATAGAAGTCTTTAACTTAACCTAGTATAAGCCGGGGATTAATAAAGGTTCATCTTATCTTATCTTATCTTATCTTATCTTATCTTATCTTATCTTATCATACCAGTAAAACTGAGTGATCTCTAATAGCCTGTGAATTTCATAAAATGGTATAAATCATTCATTTTTTTCTATTCAGCCATATTCCACTAACAGTAAATGATATTTATTTCTTCTATATTCTCTTCTATTCAAGTTCGTTATTGTTTATATGGCTTCAAAACATCTATTTTGTTATACAGTAAAAAATGATTATTCTTTAAAAATTATATTGTATTCTGACATGCAAGGTTTTTAAAGTTTGTTTCACTTAAAAATGCCTTTATGTGATACACTATTCTATTTTGCAAATCAGGTTTACTCGCTTTCAGCCAACTTCAAAATATCCATATTATATGATATGACATGAATAAATTAAAATGACCTTCACAGATTTCTATTCTGTGCTTCACTCTTCTGTAGTTTTTTGCTCTTTGCCAAATATCTACGTTGCAGCTGAATCGGAGCTCTTATTTCTGTGGGTTCGAAACTGGAGTTTCGAACCCACAGAAAAGTTATGACCTCAAACAAAACTTAAAAATGTAAATGAAATCTGTGATTTGAAAAGAAATTATATATTTTTACGTCTGTGTGTGTGTGCACTCATGGTGGAAAGTCTTCTGACGGTCATTTTGCTTCTCAGTCGTGTGGTCATGGTGGTCTCTGGTTGGTGGTCCGTTCCTCTATAAATTGTCCTATGCAGCACAAATAAACATCTTGTTTTGATTAGTGGGAGGTCAAATTTGACACCTGGGCAGGTTAATATAAACATAGACATAATTATTCATATAAGAAATGCATTAAAGCTACGTTATTTACCTGAAGTGTTGAGCCAAGTCCATCTCAGTGAGTCATGTAGCAGTCGTTCCTCCCAGCAGCCATTAGGAGACAGATTTAATAGGACCTTTTTACTTTTACTACATAGACCACACGTCTGAAAAGCTACATTTAAGACGCTTTATTTCTGCTCCAACTACAAATTGTTAAAGATAGATCTACAGACGTCTGTTCGTCCTCATAAAGAGCAAGTACATTTCCTATTATCCATGTCAGGGTGTGTAATTAGTGTAGTGCAGTCCATTGTCCCCTGGCCTTTGGTCAGAAATCACAGCTGCTTTAATGGCAGGAGGTTAACCGGTGTGTCTTACGTGTTCCCCTCTAGTCCTCCACACTCCCACTGTCTGGGTCATTTTCTGCCCTGCCAGCTTTACCGCCTACTATCTCAAGCACACCACGTCTAAATATGTCCCCCTTGTGTGACAAGTAAATCAGTCCCCTGGCGCTGGCTGGCTCAGAGAGGCACCTAAGGAGGATGAACCAGATCATAAAACACCACCAGAGTCTGACTTTTTATGGCCGCTAATGTTGTCTTTATGTACTGTTGTATATGTCAAACCTTGGCAGTTAATAAAGTTGGATATAATCTGATCTAAGTGGTTGATCTTGTGCAGTTTATTTTTTGAGTGAATGCAGACACGAGGTAAAGGTTAAGGTGGGTCATTCTTGGGAATATCATGGCACCTAACAAACCTTTAAAGGATTTTGCTTTACTTTCTTTCATTTTTCCTGGGTTTCTTTCTCCAAATGTACAACTACAATATTATAGTCTTTCTTATTCTTTCATTTTCTGGCAGTTTCATTCACGTTGTCATATTTTTATTTCACTCTGGTGATGAAATAAGAGGAAGCAAAATAAGGACAAGTTGTTCAGTTGCTTGTTTACACTCAATGTTCCACTGGCACATTCTGAAATATTTATCCACTTTGGCTCATTCATCTATTCATGACCGCTTTTCTTCTGAATTACAGCACATGAAAGAGTCTTAAGTAGGTGGTCTAGTGTCCCCCACCTGACAGTAGGGATCCTCGTGTATGACTTCACCCATCGGCCCAAATAGACAAATTAAGTTAGGGTTAAAACATAAGACGTCATTTAAAGTTATTATCTCGTTTAAATTGGAGCCCTTATTTTCAGAGTCAAATCCCATGGCAGACCTTGGTGAATTCTGTTTTATATACTTTTAAATAGTGTTTAATACTGAACCCTTAAATGATTCAATATGGCTGGAAGGAGCGCAGGATGAACTGGGTCTGCTTTTCTTCCATGGTCGCCAAGTTATAAAGGGGGTAACCACAGCATGGGAGTTTGCCAAAGTAATTTTCTGTGTAGGAATGTATGGGAGAGTTAGCACGGAGGAACCCTACTGTTTGAGTCACTATTTAACATGAGGCTGGGATATCCTGCTGCTGCCTTGGTTCAGGACATTTGGTCAGTTGAGGTCACATCCAGTACTTATTCAGCATTGTCCTCAAATGTAGTAGGATAGAGGCTGCAGACCAGGAGAAGCCAATAAATGCTGCCAAAAAGTAACCACATTCAGTTTATAATAGATAAAATAATATTTATAACATTGTTTTTTGTAAAAATCTGTCTCACATGAATGACTTACAGATTGTAAGTCAGGCGGCACTGATATTAGCTGATTCACTGCCACCAATGAAAAGGATTCTCTTCTTTTGAGACTTAGTGTTTTTATTCAATTATTTCTGGTTGGTGGAGCTAACTGCAGGCTCTCAGGACTTTGGGAAGTGAGGTTTCAGCACTCTGGAAAAAAGCTAAATACAGCAGGATACATGGATAGGTAGCGGCGGAATCATTTAATTTGTACTTTCCATCTGTGGAAAATCCAAAATCAGTATTAATAGTATGGCGTATGCTGCACTTCAGCAATGACTAGAAGCTAGATTGTTTCTTATGTAGCATACTTATGTGACTTACATGGTTTGGTGGTCAATGCCATTCTCCAGCTAAAATACTACTAACAGTCTTGGAATGCTAAGGAATCACAAAATAAGCACATACAGTATGATGAATTTAGTCTGACAGGTAAAGTCAAGTCAAGTTTATTTGTATAGCCCAAAATCACAAATGCCAATTTTGCCTCCGGGGGCTTCACAGTCTGTACAGGATACGACACCCTCTGTCCTTTACAGGTTCACCTTCTCACTATATCTCATATATATCATTGAAACAGGGGAAAAAAGAAAAAGGAAAATACAACATTGGTAATCCATATGATAAATATTAATACATATAATGTGAATATAATTGCATGAGAATGTGGCTCCAGAAAAATGTCAATCAGCTTCCTGGCATTGTCAAACAGACAGAGGCAGAGCAACACAACCTCCTCTCAGATATTTTGGTCATGAATCAAAACATTGAAAAATTGAAATTGACCTGATGGTGATGCTAGATTAAAAGTCAGACGATCACTAAAGTTATGACAATTCATCCTGAGGGAGACATGAGCGTGTGTACGAAATTTCATGGCAGTCCATCCAATAGTTGCTGATCCGTCAAGTAGATGGAGATATTAGTCATTAGGTTTCATCCTCTGGGGACCATGAACATACTGTATGAATGTGACATATTACATGGAAATCCAAGCAACAGTTATATTTATCAGATACCTTAGTCTGGACGGTACTGGTGGACCAACCGACTAACCGATACCGCCATCCCTTGAAATTGGACAAACTGTTTCTGGCACACTGAGGTGAAGTTCTGCAGTGACGACCAAACAAGTCGCAGTATGAAGCATGGGGAGGTGTCCTGTGCTCTCTCTCTGTTGCCTTGCTGCTAGAGAAATTGAGGATTGCTGGATTTAATTGCTTCAGATTTAATGATAAAATGATGAGTTCTCAAACGAGTGATTGTTACAACTGACAACAATCTCCATTTTCACATTCCTTTCTCTGGATCTGTGTTTTATTTCCAGGATTAATAATGAACAAAGACTCTCACACAAACTTACATGTTTTTCAAGTACTGTGTTCCTGCTCAACTGCATCCCGACCTGAGGTGGTAAATCGAGCTTTCTGAGTTCTTTAGCCTCTCCTCGTTCAACTTTCTTTATCATTACCTCCCCCTCTCTCCTGAGTCTCACCTCTTTCACTCCCTCCACCTTGAAGTTACCTCTGCACTGTGTTTTCCCTCTGGACTGGATCCCAAATGTCCTCCACTTCTACCTCCCACGCACACTTTGCCTTTCTCCTATCTCTCTCCCTCTCTCTCTCGTCCCTCTCCCTCTCATCTAACTCCTATCAGTGGCCGTCCAGGCAGCAGGATTTCCCCTGTGATGGAAACAGGCTGTGGCCCAGTTGTATTGTTTCAGCAGTTCTTTTCAGTGAATTCTCAGTGCTCTCTCTCTCTCTGTGTGTGCTGGTATGATTAAAAGTTAAACCACTGGCCTTAAAGCACTGCACAACACAAAGTACAAGCACAAGTATAAAGCCAATGAAACATTAAAAAAACACAACATTTTTGGGTTTTTTTCATCAAACTGGACATCCCCTGAGGTTAGCAGGGTGAATGAGAGACAGGGAGACAGGACAGACTGTTGAAGCTTTTGAGACAGTGCACACTCACAATGGTCTTAGCCTGTCAGTACAATTGTTGTTTCAGCTGTTATGTGAAGGGAAAAAGCAGCCGGCGGTGTAGATTGTGTCCGTCTGGCCTGTAAGCAAGCTCACATACTCAGATGTGTATCTGTATACACGTCTGGGTCTGCCTTTACTAGTGCAGGAATTTGTAAATGTGTTTGTCATTATGTGAAGATACAAAGCAGGTGGAGCGTATTCGCACCAGAACGACGTATACTGTCCGTGTTTCCCAACCAGGGGTGTTTCGATCCCATGGGAACGTTGGAAGACTACGGTAGCTCAACTGATGGTATAAAATAAAAATTAGGATTTGATTCAAATAAAAAATACAATCAGATAAGATTAAGAGTGTGTGAAAACTAGTTTACATGTGAGTAGAGAAGTTAAAGTACTGGATATAATAGTTGATAGTTCACTAAGAATCATGGGTAAATGGTTACAATAGCTAAAAGTCATGGATAAATGGTCGAACTAGTTATCTAAAAGTTACATTAGATAACATTACATGGTTTTAACAGATATCTGAAAGTGATGGATAAAAGCTGTTATGCTAAATGTAAGTGTGTTTCTCCTTCCAACAGAAATGTGGGCTTTTCTTTTGGGCATACATCTCTGCAAAGTGTCAGCTAGTTGGTATGTGTTCATGTCTGGAAAGAAAGAAAGAAAGAAAGAAAGATATTCCTTTATTAGTCCCACAGTGGGGAAATTCAGTTTTACACTCTGTTGTTCACACAGTACATATACATGCGTCAATGGAGAGATGTCAGAGTGAGGGGGCTGCTCCTGACAAGCGCCCAGAGCAGTTGGGGGTTCGGTGCCTTGCTCAGGGGCACCTCGGCAGTGCCCAAGAGGTAAACTGGCACCTCTCCAGCAACCAGTTGGTCTTGGTCCATGGGGGTCTTGAACCCGTGACGTCCGCGTCCTAACCCAAGTCCTTACAGCCCCCAAGGTGACCCATGAGCTGGGAAACTCTGGCATTGATAGTTAAGGTCATTGATAGTTAAGTCATTAATAGTTGAGGTAAGGATAGGTCGTCGGGCAGTCTTTTTTAAGTTTTTACACATTACACATCAGATGTCACAATTTGGAGGTTACTTTCTGGACACGACCACAATGCAGAAAGCTGACAGTTAACAGGTAAGAGGCCGTGAGTCGTAAACTGCGCTAAAAAATTGATTGAGATGCATATTATTATTATTTTTTGAATATTTTTACTTTCCTTTAAAGCACAGAAGCAAAACAAACAGTACAAAAAAATAAACAAACAACACACAATACAATACAGTGGCCACAAAAACAGTAAATAAACATTTAACTGACCCCAGAGTCATAACACACATAGCACACGATATATTTAAATTTTTCTTTTTAAATTAGTGATTGCACCGGATCACACATCCATGTCATGGAAAATGTCAATGTGTGTCAGAGTGCTCGGTCCGTTACCATGACAACTGACAGTGATGCAACAACTAAACATCAAGTGAGAGAAAGAGAAAAATAACAAAACATAAAAACAATTTATATGAATAAATTACTAAATAATAAAAACATTAATCGAACAAGGAGATCATTTTAAAAAGTTTTAAGAACCTGTAAGCAAGATGAGTAACAGAAATAATAACATGAAAAGAGTTTAAAAAAAACAGTATATACCATCTATCACCCAAAAATGCCACTTTGCCATCTTTCAGTATTACAGTCCAGCAATCCTTTCAATTCAGCATTTGTAGGCCTCCAACCAGCATATTTAAAGAAGGGTGCCCAGCTCTCAAAGACGTCACTTGTCTTACATTTAAATCTGAGATGCATATGTTGTATACATGTCCAGAGCATGCTCCTAAAAGCTGAATAATAGCGGCAAATCCCACATGTCTTAATTGGAAAATTCTCCATTTAGAAAAAGGCCTAATTCAGAATATTCAGATGGAATATGCTGTTTACATGATCCAGAATAACAGTGTAATATTTAGTGGTAAATATCAATGCACCTTTCAATAACAGCATGTTCTTCCACACATTCTTCCTACTTTTCTTTTGTTCTTTTCCCCTTCAACCTTCTCCACATCTTTCAGTCTCTCTGATTGCCTCCTTTCTTTTATCATCCTCACCTGAATTATGTGCACACATGCACGCTTATCCTCACACATTAACGAGATACTGCGGCAGCCATTTTTTTAATGAAAAAGGAAAGACGCAGCTAAATGACAAACGTCCCTCTTTCTCTTCTGGATTTACGACGTGGTGTAAAAGCAGGAATCATTGTGTTTGATTACCACACACACACACACACACACACACACACACACACACACACACACACAGTCATATGTCCCTGAGTGATGTCTCATTGTTACGCCCTTCACCGAGTGGGGAATGAGTGTTTGATGCCCGTCTTCGACAGGGTTTTTCAGGCACTGTTTTAATTAATTTGCCCATAAAGTGAACCATGATTCCCAGCAGCCTCTCTGGCACCCTCAGCCACAAAAGACTTTATTAGCTTTGACAATTAATCGTCGCTAACTACCCGGACTAATCACATCTTAGATTTATTGGTCAGAATCATATGGAATATCGATTGGCTCTCCCTCGTTTTGACCCTTTCAGCTCACCGTAACTCACCCGGCGAGTGTACAATGACATCATTGGGTAAGGGTGGGTACTCTGCAGGACTTTACTTTTACATATTTTTTTTAATCGTAGGTCAGAGAGAAGCATGGAGAGCAACTTCACTTCAAGTGTTACATAGACCGGGGTCTGTATGTTTTTAGGGGGGTGCTTGTCTGCATGCTTTTTTATTTGTTGTCTCAGAGTAATTTAATCTATGAGAGTGAGTCTGGGCCTCATTATGTAAATTAAATAACCTCATCTAGAAAGAAAGAAAGACAGAGTGAGCCACAGCAGGACTACCACACACACACACACACACACACACACACACACACACACACACACACACACACACACACACACACACACACACACACACACACACACACAGTAGTGTACACAGAAGCACACACACACACACACACACACACACACACAGACAGGCAAAGTAACTGGCCTTTTTGACACCGCACTGGTTGTGTGCACACGTGCAGCCTCTGTGTACATTCAGAGCCCGGTATGAGTCCTCAGCTGGCTCTGTAACAGGGAGGTGAGTGTGTCACCAGGGAAAATGATCGATAGCTATTAAAACCCACCAGTGTCTGGACCCAGATGGAGGACTATTTGTGTGTCTGTGTGTGCATGATCATGCACTTTGTTTGTACAGGTGGGACACTGTATGGCTGCAGTGCTAACCTGTTCCACTCCATTTACCTCTGCAAGCTGCAGGACCTCACCAACCGCACAAGGTGTGTGTGTTTCTGTTTTAGTACATTGCATTTGTGTTGTTTGTGTGTGTGTGTTGTTGTGCGACTGGGAGGTTGTCAGTGTGTGTTTGGACTTGCTGGTTATTCTAGCCTGGCTTTTCAGAGGCAATAAAAAAAGTAAAGGGGGAAGAAGGAGGGAGGGAGGGAGGAGGTAGAGTGACAGGACTGAGCGATTGTTTTAAGTCGAGCAGCACTTTCAGTCTGTGGTTGAGAGAAACCAAAAGAAGGAAGAATGGAAGTTTGTTCTTTTTCATTTACTGAAGAAGAGAGAACATAAATTTGGGTCAGAGAGAGAGAGAGAGAGAGAGAGAGAGAGAGAGAGAGAGAGAGAGAGAGAGAGAGAGAGAGGCTTTTAGAAATGAAACATGACTCACTGCCCGATGAATATTTAGCTTAAATCATATTCAGCCTTTATTGGATATATGATAAGTGTAAGTGAAGTTGATCTTGCAGACTGCAGTCCTATGAAACAAGAGACATGCAACTGTAAAAAACACTCTTCTTTCTTGCTCTCTCTCTCTCTCTCTCTCTCTCTCTCTCCCTCTCTCACATGTAGAGTGTGTGCACACTCACACAGAGAGATCGTCCTCACCACCCTCCTCTGAGACCGCTATGAAACCTGATCACAGATCAATACTGAGTGGTGTAATATTTTGGGGGAGGGGGGATCAGACTTTGATGGTTTTCTAGCTGTTGGACGAGGGATTTTATCCCATTTTATACAGCGGTAAGACTATGCAAAATACTACTCTCAGTTGGGGTGAAAGGTTAAAATTACATACCACAACACCTCAAACTGTGTCCAGATCACGTATTTAAACCCTGTTTCAGGTATATGTTAAAGCCAGCCTCTGTAACTTTTGCTGAACACAAAAAGCAACAATTATGGAATAATATGGATAAAGTCTTGACTAAGACATAGTCACTTACACAGCAATGTCCCTAAAGTCTGCGTACATTAGTCACCATGAGCTGCTGGTCATACCACAGTAAGAAAGGCTATAACAGGAAAACTCTTGATAGTATTACAGTTACGGCACTTTTAGTCTGTGTCGTCACTGCCAAGATGGCGCCCACTTTGAGCTCCACACTGGCTCCTCAGAATCCTACGGTTGGTGTCACGGAGACTATTAGTGCCTTCAAATGGAGTCGTGTTTATCGTGTTTACGAGTTGGGTCCACACGAACGCCCCCCTCATGTCATATTCATGACCTCGTAACAGCAAAGGTTGTGACATGTTTATTGAGATGGTGGAGCCCACCGAAGTTCATTTATCAGTGCATAATAAGTTAATATTGCACAGTCTATTCTAATTTAAGCCATATAATGTTTTTCTTGGTAATTTTACAATCTGTCTGAGGTAAATGTTGATATTCTCAACGACCTCATCTTCCCTCTCTGTCATTGTGCCTTTGCATTTCCTACATTATTTTACCCCCTTGCTTGCTTGCTAAACTGTTAGCCTCTGTGGCTTCTAGACTCGGTCAGTAAATTTCCCCACTGTGGGACTAATAAAGGAATATCTTATCTTATCTTATCTTAATGTCGATACTGCCGTGGCTTAGCAGCGCTGTTCTTCACGACTTAACCACTTGAATGCCAAGCATATCGTGTACACGACTTGTGTACACTTGTACTTGCATTGTGCACGCTGATGGAGGCTTTTGGCCGAACCGCATACGTTTATTTGCCCTATAAATAAAAGAAGTTACTTCATCTGAGAGTGCTGGAGATTTTGTTTCTTTTGTTAATGCTGCTGTCTGGCTCTCGATATATTTTTCAAGATTTGGAGTCGTGCTCACTGTTATTTTGATTTTTATCGTGTACACGACTTCCTATTTCGTAAAAATGACCGCATTTTAAGGCACCATCTGTCCATATTTTACAGTCTATGGTTACAGCACAGTAAATTTTGAGTTTTATGACTTGTGAGAGCAACTTTTCATTTGCAAAAGGAATAGGGTGTTATTTCTTCTTTCAAAGGTTACATAGACTCATTTTTAACTCTCAGTTTTCATGTAATGTTTTCATCTATGGCCTGTATCACAATGCCAGTAACCATAGAAACAAAACTAAACCCAGCAGAGACTAAGCTAACTAATCAAAGGTAGCCTGCTAATTGTTTCATTCATGCTTCAGTAACTGTTTGCAGTGCCCCAATGTTATCAGATAATGTATATTATAGACACCAGTGACCCACGAATGAGACCTTCATGTGTGTGTGTGTGTGTGTGTGTGTGTGTGTGTGTGTGTGTGTGTGTGTGTGTGTGTGTGTGTGTGTGTGTGTGTGTGTGTGTTTGGCGCTAGGTTGGGCGAGGCTGAGGGGAGGAAGCAGCAGTACATAGTTGAGTGACAGTCGCTGATTCTGTGTTACCCCCGTCGCTGCTGTGTTTACCTGTAGCTCTCAGAGTGTGTGTGTGTGTGTGTGTGTGTGTGTATGTGTTGGCACGTGTCTTCACTCCAGAGTCAACAGCGAAACAAAGACCCTCATTCTCTGATTCCCCCCCAACCCCTGCCCCCTTTATTTTATTATTGAACCCATTTCTTGTCAAAATGATATACTTGTTTCCCATATCACAACCCACTGTGTTTCCTCTGCTCCCTGCCTCGCTGTTATCATTGTAGAGAGATTATAGCTAATAAAGGTGTTGGTTGTCCTGTTGCCGAGCCAACCGGGCAACAAATATTTGGAGCTATGTGGCACCTTCCACCAACATTCCAGGATCTGCTGTTTTGGAAAGTTCTTCTGTCAGTTTTTCTCTCCTCCTCCTTTCCTTCTCTCTCCATCCAACTTTCAGCCCCCTCTCTCTCTCTCTCTCTCTCTCTCTCTCTCTCTCTCTCTCTCACCCTTCACTGTCTCCTCCTCCTCTTTCCTGTCTCCCTCTAGATAAATGGACTCTTTGTCTCCTGGTAAAATGAACTTGAAAACAGTAGTTGGGACAAGTGGTTCTGTCTAACAGCAGGAACACATATTAGAACTGGACACAGATCACGAATAGTAACTGCTTTGTCATTATAACTGTCCCAATACTGTTTTTCCTTCCCATACCAATACTGAACTACCTTAACTAGCATATCGGCAAATACTGAGTACCTATCTGACATCGGCGTGATGAAAACGTTCCTTTTAACACCACTAATTTCTTTAACATATTTGATCTTTTGGAAGTTGCAGCGGGCTCGAGGATACTGGTCATATGAAGCTAGAAAACCTAATGAATCCATTGGTACCATCTACAGTATGTCATACCAGCTTGTTGCGAAGGAGGTTAAATAACGCTCCACACACTAAATTTTAGTGAAGAAAACTGGCATGGCCATTTTCAAAGGGGTCCTCTGACCTCAAGATATGTGAATGAAAAGTAAAGAATGAAAAGTCTTGATTGCAAGACTTTTACCTGCGCTGAAGGATTCTTACATTGTCTCTGACACAGTCTTAAAAACTAGACATGTTGTATGTAGTACACTGTACCGTACTGTAATAAATGCAAGCTTGCAGCAGACAGTGAGTTTCAGAAGCTTAAGACTGAGGCGATAAGAACTTCCCCTTCTTGATATGCTGCTTCGATTTCATTTCAGCTTTTCCTTCCTGTTCGTGCATCATGAATCTCAATCTGCGACTAGTGAATTCTCAGTTAATCATTACATTAAGTTATGACTCGCTGCACTTCTAAGAGGCGATCGATTCTTTGAGTGTGATATCTGAAACTTCTGACAAGTGATATAGTGTACAAGCAGTGCCTGGGAATGTGCCTACCTAAGGAGTTACGTGCAGGTTTGCACACACGTACTGTGCACAAAGTCACTAGCTGCTGCAAAGTGCAGTCCTGCAGCACGTCTGCATGCTGATGGAAACCAGGAGCAGTGGAGCTCTGTGAGACATCCAGCCCATCTGGTCTCATACAATTCATCTTAAGGGCTTCACACCGTGATGTGGCATGTGTGTAGGTGAACCCACAACGTGGAGCACAATTTATTTTCTTATATGAACTGACTGAACTCTTAATTATTAAATGACTTTGCTCCATTGATTATTGTACAGGCAAGAAGTACAGTCTGAACTTACCAGGAGACACAGCGGGGATTGTTGCTGTAAACTGAGCTTTTTAGTGTTCTGTAACTGCTCAGGGTGCAGAATTTATGAGATCAGTTGTGGTGTACAGTGTCTGATTTGCTTTTATCTGATGTTACAGATTCTTGTAATTGAATGTGTTCCTTGTGTTTTATGTGTGCAGGTGACCTTTATGTGCTCTTAAATCAGTAGGAGTCAACCACATAATTTCTAGCTTTCTTAGAAATCTCTAAGAAGAGATAGTGATCTTGCAGCATGTAGCGTGTGTGTGTGTGTGTGTATGTACATCATTTGAGCTGGAGGTGGTTGCCATCAGTGGCTAACTCTGTGGAATGCACTTCCGCCCTCTCAACCAATCATTAATCTGTATTTACTCAGGGTAGCTCGGGGCGCTCTGGCCCTGAGAAATCTTTCCCAAATCACGTCTCTACTTTAACACACTTACATGTGTGTTTGTGTGTGTGTGTGCGTGCAGTCAGACTGGTTTGTCAGAGAGGAATAGAAAAAAACGTCTCAGCCGAAACTGGTGCATGCACATATACTCACATGCTCTCCGTGTTTCACATGCAAACACACAGGAGTGATTGAGTGAGCGGTTGGAATCCCGTCTGCACTTAAAGTCCTGCCTCTATCTCGAAAGGTTAAGGGCTATGGCTCTTATCACATACTGAGACTGTGTGTGTGCACATGCATTAGCGTGCTTGTATGTGCATGTTTGTATAACCCTGTGCATGTGTGTGTGTGTGTGTGTGTGTGTGCATGTTTGAGAAAACACAGACTGGCCCATGGGACTGCTCAGGCTGTGTGTTTTGGCTCTGTCAGGCAGACCATTACTGTGGCGTTGAAGGTCAGGTGGTCCAGCCAGAAGGCCCAGATATATCTGTATGTTTGAATTAGGTATGCAGGTCTGATGAATGACCTCTCTGGGAAGTTGATGTGCACTTCCTTAGTTCCCAGTGGGTTTTGTGGGATACTCAAAACACTTCCCAAATCTGTTGTGCATGTCTTTGTGCAGCGGAAGTGTGAGATAGTGATGAGACAGGCCAGCCTCAGATCTTATACCTGAAATAAAGCAGCATTTTTATCACTCACCTGTGTCAAAGAGATTACAAACAGCTGTTTGCTGAATCTCTGGCTATAAGCATTAAAATATGAACACATGTTCTCAAGCGTAATCCTTCTTTTCTCCATACCCAGGGAGCTGTTAGTGGCCATGTTGCTGTTCAGCAGTGAAATAATGGGACCATCGGTTTCTCATGATACATGATGTTTTACACAAAATCACAACAGAACAGTCATGATTCAGTGTCAAGAGAGTGAAAGACATGTTTTGTTAGTACACAACCAGGAAACAATAACATTTAACAATGACATTTGTTGTCATGATGAACAAGGAAACTTCAGTGATACTAATTCAAGCAGAACAATACAAGTACTACAAACAAAATCTGTACTTATACTAAAACTGCTGATGGTAATACTACGAATCAAAGCTGTTCAGTGACATTGAAATAGCAGCAGATAAATAATGAAATCTCTGTTTTTACTCTATGTGTTGGCAGACAGTAGAAAGCCCCCACATACCAGGGTTACCTGAGGTCTACATGCGGCCAGGCTGACCCACTATCTCACTTCTTCTCCTCCTATTCTCTCTTCCTGTCATCATGCTTTTTAGCAGGCTGTTTTAATAATTAATGTCCAGAGGTCTCTGTTTCTCTCTTTTTGTTTCTCTCTCTTTGAATCCAGGTCAACAACCATGTAAATCCTGGGTGACGTGTTCCTCGGTGGTTTAGCGTAACTCTGGTTGTCTCCCTGGTTTCTGCATGCAAAAGGTTATTGTGCAGACACATCACCTCTTTAGCTTTACTTGGGCATTTGGATCCATTTGCTCTGCAAATAAAATCTCACTTTTTTGTCCTAACAGTGGGTTCCTAAAAGGGTCCCTTTATTTCTTTATGTTTCCATTTGTCAACCATTAAAATAATAGTTTGACATTCTGGGAAATACCCTCATTTGATTTCTTGCTGAGAGTTAGATGAGAAGATTACTACCACTCTCACAAGTAAAGTTTTTGTATTTTTTTATGGGTGGATTTGTTTATTTGTCTTGCGCATGTGCACGAGGACTCACATGTGACACTAGAAATCCAAAAGCTTCACACTATTCTAACACACTAAGTGTAGATAATGCCAACGTGCACTTGAATGCACCAACAAAGGCAGGGAAGAAGAAGACTGCTAGCACAGCCTGTTCCCCCCAACTCATCAAATATGGACGCTTGCTTGGTCAGCCGTAGTTATGGTGATATGCAACAGTAATAAGATATGTATTAGTATTATGATTTGGTGTCAATGGATGGGTCAACATTAGACTTTTAGCCAGGAGAGTGGTGTTTGCATCCCTTTAAGTTACATAACATTATTACTGATACATTATCTCTTACCTAATGCAGCATAGTTATGTAGGTTATATAACATTACTACATTACAAACATAATGTAGCCTTCTTGAAATACGCAACAAATATACTTATTTTAACCCAAACCATGATCTTTTCCTAAACCTAGCCAAGCTGTTTCCTGTGAAAATGTAAGCTTATTTTGATATGGCAGTGTATGCATGTAACAAGTGGAAACTGACACGTGAAAAACTGATGCTAGAGGTGCACCTAGAGCGTCAGAGTTTGAAACGTAGAGCAACCGACTAAGCTGCCGTACTTGAGGAGTTTTGAGTTTGAACGGGTTGGCAAGCAAGTACATATGGATGTAAATATAACATAGTCTACTTGAAGCAAACATACTTATTTTAACTCAAACCATGATATTTTCCTAAACCTAGCCAAGCTGCTGCCAAGCTGACAGTGTATGAATTTAACGAGCGGAAACTGACACATGAAAAACTGATGCTAGAGCATCATAGCTTGAAGCATACGGCAACTGACCAAGCTGCCATATTTGAGGAGTTGGGTGTTTGAACGGGTTGGCAAGCAAGTACACATGGATGTAAACAATGCAGGATTCAAAATGTTTTAAAAAATGGATTTGCAAATATTCTCCTAAGAAGGACATGTAACATGCTGCAACAGCAACAACTCAAAGGTTATCTTTATGCTTTTATGTTCATGAAATACGCTTACAGTGTTCTCACAGTCTTCACCGTTTATGTCACATCGTTTCTGTTCCACTGTGTGCAGATTAAAATGAGCTGTCAAGGCTGCAGGTGGATGAAATAAATGCTGTATTTACGGTTGTCAGGACGTCTCAGCTCTTATTTGTGAACAAATTAAAGCTGGTAACGGTAAGTGAAATGCACCTTATTGATAAATGTGCTTTAATTGCTTAATGGTGTCGAGTCTGTCAAGCCCACATATCTAAATGACATTTCCAGACTGATGTGCATTCAAACAGGCAGCGGAGGAAGTGGTTTTGGCGTAATAGCGATAAATGAGTGGGCCAACTGGCACTAATTACCCATTGTGCATATATGTGTGTCACAGTGTGAGTCTTTGACAGGCCGAGTAGAGACACCTATGATAACACAGCTGTGTCTTATTCCCCTGGGTCTGGGAGTGATTATATTGGAAGTGAATGACTCACATTTTAGATATTTATTTATATATATATATTATATATTAAACTTCAGCTTTACTTCTGCCCATTGTGTTCTTTCTGTCTGGCATGTGGGACGGAGAAATGGAGAGACTGGTGGAGGTGGTGGAGAGAATGGACAGACGTCACTGTCAGTTGATGTAGGAGATCTCAGACACTCACACACTTTCATTCAGCTCATCACAAACGCCCCGCTGTCTTTGTCTGTCTGAGTCACAGTGGGTGTGTGACGTTATAGGGGAGTAGGATTCCACTGTTTGCTTTTGACGTGCGTCCGCCCATCGACTGCGTGTGCATGCATTTCTGTGTCTATGTGGTTTTCGTGAGGAGACATTTTTTTTGTGTGGTTTTGCACGGCAGAGAAGTGAAACCAGTGTAGCCTCGGAGACGCCACCGTCCTATCTCTTTCAACCCTAACGTGAAATTCGCAGATCGAAAGCGCTCCGTGTCACGTACTCACTAGGCCTGCTGTTTCTGTTGATGAGGCTGCTTTATTTTGTAGCAACAGTCACAGCAATAGCAGAAATTACAACCGTCTTATTGTAGATTCAAGTTTATGGATTATATGTTGACAGTGACATTTAGATGTTGCACATGAAGAACATAAAACATGTGAGGAATGCACTGCTACCCAGAAGGCTAACCTGTTTGGACAATAGACCATTACAGAGGCATTTCACAGCCGTATGCCACTTTTGAGTGCCTCTCTGCCAACCTGCCTTTCAGCTGTGACTGTCCCATGTTGATGTACACAAAATCCCTGACATGAGGACTAGAGGTAAGATCGGGCCTAAAAAATCCAGCCCGACCCGACCCAGGCCCGCGGGTATTAAAGCCCGACCCGGCCCGAGCCCGATACAATTAACTTGATTTGCAGGCCCGAGCCCGAAACAAACCCGAAATTTTATATTTTATTTGTGAGGACTCAGGAGGAGGAGGAAAGGGAGGGGGTGCGTCAGTCAGACCCGGACAGAGCACTGCTCCGGACTGGTTGCGATTTGTGTGATCACATTTGTGACGATGCCTGTGCATAATGATAACAAATTAAAGCCTGTCTTTTGTAACGAATTCTCCCAGTTAAACAAGACTGTAAGATGCATATTCAATAAACATTTATATCTTACCATACAGCGCCTTCTCTGTTTTATCCAAATGATTTATTTTATAACAAGTATTCCTTAGTTTAATATCCATACATCGTTTTAGTATACATAATATATAAATATATATTTATTAAAAAAAGTTAGTGAGAGAAGCCCGGCCTGACCCGAACGTAATAATTGACATTTTGGGACGGGTCGGGCTTGGACTCGGGCTCGGGCTAATGATCTTACCTCTAATGAGGACAGGCCTCAGAGGAACATAGGTTCTGCCTTTCAAGAGTGGCAGGAAGGACTTACAATGAAACTACTCAGGCTGCTTCCTTTCTGTGCACAGGCTCTGAAAAAGGAGGCACAGTGCCAGTTTCTCCTCCTCTAGCCCGAGGTGCGTTTTTTGAAATTTTTATAGCGAACTGCTCAAGACTTTGGGAACATACAGAGCAAATAGTTTGATGGGCTGTTGACTGATTGATTGATGACTTTGTTTGTCAAGGCACTGCGAAAGCTGTTCAGGTGTTACATTAGTACGTATTAAAAACACACCATGTTATTATCATATTCCCAATGCACAAACTTGTTGAGTGCACTTTCTTTCGCATGCACCGTGCCGTGTTGTAAGAAAGGCGCTGATGCATACACTTGAGTCACTGTGCTCGCGTGCACCTGAAGGCTGTGTTTATTTTCCCCGATGCTGTATATCCGAGCTCTGCTTTGCGCGTCGGCCCTGAGAGCAACTTCCTGAGGTTCTCTCCAAGCTTCCTGTCTGAGAAGTCAGCGGTTATCTGCAAACCCTGCCCCTTGCAACCCACACGGGTCCATGCAGCTGTTTCCTCAGATGATTATGGACACACATGTTCTGGGATTTCAGGAAAGCATAAAAGCTACTGGACGAAGTTTATCCAAAGTTTCCTTTCTTGCTGGGAGGATGCTTTTCTGTGTCTGATGTGATCCCTAACTTCTCTTTTTAACATCAGTGTGAATTTGTGTGCATGCGTAGAAGGGGTGTGGTCATTGTCTCAAGTCTAGGAGGAACTACTACACTCCGTCAGTGTGTTTCTGTGTGTGTGTTTTTGAACATCTGCTCCTCATTGGCTTTGTTTCCCCCCTCTACATGGCCCACCCTTGTAGTGGGCGATGGACACCCCAAGCTCCTCTGTTGTTTGTCTACGGAAAGAGAGAAGGAGCACGGAAGAGACGAAGCCATTTTCAAGAGTGTTAAAAGATCTCATTGTCAAGCGATTAGCATCAGTTGATTTTTTTTTTCCCAAGCTCCAGTTCTTTTTGTTGCCACAATTCTTATCCCCAGCTTTTTTCTCCTCCTCCTACTTTTGTTTTCCCTCGCTCTCCTCTTCCTTCCCCTCAATGTTTCTCCCGTGGCCTTGCTCGCTCGATCCACCTCCCTCAAGGCAGCAGATGTTGGGATCTGCGTCCAGATGTTTTCTGTTTATCACTCTCTGGTCACATCTTTAACAAACTCTCGTACAGTAAACATTTACAGAGGCGTCTCCTGTCCTCTGCTGCCACGCTGCACAGCAACCGGCACACGAGAAGAGAGACGCTGATATTATACAGAGTGAAGGGAATATAGAGTATAAAGGACAGAAATCCAATGCCACCTACACACCCACAGACTTGTTGCTAAGAGTGACAGCTGTTCATGTCCTCCTCTGTTTGTATGAAACACAAATGCATCAACGCACAAACACACATGCAAATACTCAGGTATGCACGCACTTTTCTGTAGTGGTTTGAGTGCAACCTTTTCTCTGCCGACTGTGTTGACTTAACAGCAAAGACAGCGTTCTGTCACGTGTCGTGCAGCCACACTCACTACAGTCTTGAAACGCATTGCTTACATAGCAGCATTTTTCTTATTTTTTTTTTTAATCTGCAATTTCCTCTCTTTTCTGTCTCACATCCATCTGACCTCTGTTGTTTCATATCTGTGTCATGCACAGAACTCAATCCTGGGAGGCAGTTTTATTGATTTTTATTTTACATTCGACTGCGACATAATAATTCTGTCCCAGCTGCTTTCTCACACGCAGCCACGAAGGGAAACATTGACTATTAATATTGAGCAACTCAGCAGTGAGATACCAATAACAAGACCATAAATATGTCTTTCTTCATTTCACCTGGCTTGTTCTGCCAAGGAGGTTTGATGGAACAGGCAGAGTGTACATACCAGCACAGAGACATGCAGATAAACACCCATGCATGCTTACACACATTCATGTATTTATACTGTATAGAGTATGTGTGTGTGCATTTGTACTTTATACACACATCTGTTAAATCTCTCAACAGCATATATTTTATAATCTTGTAAACTGTGCATGCAACATCATTATTTTTACTGCTTATTATTATAGTATATCTTTTGGTTGTCATGCAATCAGCCAAATTAATGACTACGTTTGATTTTAAGTTCAGCTGACAAACTGAGTCAAGTTTTCACCATGCTAGCAGTATGATTTTATGGATCACAATGTTGGTCGGTCAGTTGGTAAACAAATATGGTCCAGGCTGGAATATCTCTGGATTGAGATGAAATATTGTGCAGATGTTCAGGACTCCCCATGTAACGGTACAGGAAATACTCAAACAGGTACTGTATCCAAATCCAGAGAGTTGGGGAGGCAGCAGGATCACTCAAGTGATTTATTCATGATTCATCTTACAGGTGGCAAGAGTTCAAATAGGCAGAAGGTGACATGAAAACAGACAACAGAGCACCACATAACAACAATGACAAACTGACAAAGAACAAAGGAACTGGGCTGGTAGATGTAGTGAAGGTGAGCAGGAGGTCTGGTGAGTGCAGGGCTACCAGAGGAGAGGTTAAACTAATCAGGGAGGGGCAGACAATCAAAACCGGTGGGAAGCAAAGTGATCTGAAACGAGAGGAGGGACCCGAGCGTAGAGACTTGAGGCACGCCTTGAGGAGTTTTAACAGCCAGCCAGGTAGTTTTAACACATAAGAAGTAAAGAAGTAAAAGAAGACAGACAGGCAGACAGACAGACAGACAGACAGACAGGTCAGTGGAGAAGCTTAAAGCAGCATTATGCAAGAACTGGTAAATACAAATTGCACTTTGAACCCCCCTTTACACAAATATGACCCTGCATAGTTTTATTTATTATGATATTGGAAAAAAAAAGAATTACAATCCGACAAAATCTGACAGAAACTTTTATTTTTGCTGAAATTCAGCTAGCGTTTTCAGCCCATATACATTTGACTTTGGGGATGGCACAGATAACGTTACAGCCTACAGGGCAATCTTTCTTAAATAACATTCGCAGGGATGTACACTGTGCCATCAGATTGTCATTGTTTTCCCGTTAGTTGTGATGCATGCTGATACATCGTGATACATACATGATGTCCGTACAATACCGAGCTAGCTTCTTCTTATGGCTAACTGGTGGTGTGTGACAGTGTGCCGTAAAGCTTTACGCACTTCTACTACCCGCTCACCAAATAGTGAAAGAACAGGCATTCAGGGTGCGGAGTGGGAATGAAAGAGGCGCCATTCGCCATAAAAATGACTTTGATGCTGTTATTTTAAAACAGTTGCATAATGTTGCATTAAGGAAAGGCAGACGCAGACGCAAGTGAGTGACAATGCTTGAAACTCTGGTTGCTGAACTTGACCGCAGGCCAAACTCTGACACGGAGGTGTGACCCCCAGCTTGATGACATGGCACCCTGCTGCCAATGAGGGAGGGATTCCCTTCTCTCCTCCCCTCTCCTCTCCTCTCCTCTCCTCTCCTTCATCTTGTACAATATGTTCTACCTGTTCTGTGTTGTATGGCTGATTGATGGACCACTGAAGATCACAGTTTATTACTTCCACAGGCTTTTTGGACAACACTATCTTCCGCCTCTTCGTGCCTTCCTCCTCTTGGCTTGGACATGAATCCTACTACTGTACCTCTCTCTCTCCCTGTGGTTCCTCCTCCTCTTGTTGCTCTCCTCCCCCTCGCTCTGTCAACCCTCCACATCACTTATCCAGGTGATGACATCCATCTCATGTCGTGGCAGACAGGCTGCTCTGTGTGATGTCCAGGTGCTTAATCCTTCTCTTATATCCAGTTAGCCCCAGTTAGCCCTGTGACATGCTGGGCTGGGGACATGGAGCCAGGGAGGGCGTGAGGCCACCAGACAGCTGCTGCTGTTCTGGGGTGACAATCCAACCTCCCACTACCCTCTACTAAACACACACATATACACTCCATTGTAGGTTTTAAACAGACTGCCTGACCTAACATTAACTTTCATTAAATGACTAATCTTGTTCTCTCATCCTTATACCAGAATAAATACAGGCACATACTGTCAGTACCAGCGGTGGGAGTCTGTAAAAGCAACAATGCTACAGTGTAAAATGAAAGTACAAAGCATCAAACTATGCTTGAAGTTAGTCTGGTTAACACGCTGCAACATGCCCTTTTGGATCCGAAATTGCTTTTAAACTCAACCAAATCTAAAGCTATGATTTTCTCTCCTGAGCGAACAAAAGTTCCTCCCCTGTCTGTTAATACTCTAGATGGTGTTTCTATTCAGTCTGTTGACAATTGCAAATACTTGGGAATTTGGATGGACAAAAGTCTAAGTTTATATGCCATATTGACCATCTTACAAAGAAATTAATATTCACACTGGGTTTTCTGTACAGGCTAAAGTCTTGTTTGTTTGTTTCTTTCTTTCTTGTTTCAGGACCCATCATTGTACCATTATACAGCATGGTAGGATAGTCATCCCTCGCTCTGCAGAGGTACATTTTAGTCTACAGGATCATCTCTAGCAAATTTCCTACTTACTTAAGCTGGAAGTTTGTTTTTCTCCAAATGGCTTCACAAAAATGGCTTCTAGGTGCCTTCTACCAGTAAAGAACCTGACAAAACGAGCCTGGTCCACGATGGACCTTGGTCCTGGGACAATCTGCAGGCCAAGCTTAAACTTGAGACCCTAATAAAGGCAGTGGTCACTGCTGACAAACAAACAAATCAACTGCTGTTAATGCACTGTGTAATGTGATGTGTTATGTCATTCTTGAGACAAAGTACTATACTAGTAACTAGTATAACTACTACTAATATAACTACTCAAAAGTAAAAGTAATCATTATGCAGAATGGCCCATTTTGGGAGAATATATGTGACAACTGAATTATAATTAGTGTATTTTTCACTTTAATGTTGCAGCTGGTAAAGGTGGAGCTAAATGTATGTACTTTGTATACTGCTAGTCAACTAAACCTCTGATAATACATCAGAATGTATTAGCTGATTATTTTTTTCTATAAATCTGAATATGCACAATAACTAAAACTGTTAAATAAATGTAGTGGAGCACAAAGTGCAATAGTTGCTTACAAACTGGAGAGTAGTAAAAGTATAAAGTAACATAATGTAAATAATCAAATAAAGTACAAGTACCTCATAACTGTACAGTACTTTCGATCCAATCCAATCCAAATTTATTCATAAAGCACATTTAAAAACAACAAAAGTTGACCAAAGTGTTAATTAATTATACAATTATACATAAAACATATAATTATACAATTATACATAAAAAAAAAATAACAAACAACACTATAAAACACTGAGACCAATTGAATACCAACAGGACATTAAAAATAGTAAAAGCACTAAGACCAATAGGAAAGACAAAAGGAAACTCTGAGCCAAAAGCCAAGGAATAAAAATGCATTTTGAGGTCTGATTTAGAAACAGGCAGTGTGGGGGACAGCCCAACATGTGGAGGCAGAGCGTTCCTGGGCTTCGGAGCTGCAACTGAAAAGACTTGGTCAACGTTGAGCTTCAACCTAGACCGCAGAAGTCAGAAGCAACTGGTCAGTGATGTGTACTTAGTTATATCCCACTTCTGGTCGGTAGCACACACACACACACACACACACACACACACACACACACACACACACACACACAATGAGAATCAGGACCTAAAGTCTTACCAGCAGTTTCAGTTTCACATTATAAAGACAATGGGAATTCGTTCCTCTCCATGCCAGCAGTCATACTTGGCTCATTCTCCACAAATTTATAGCAGGGTTCAAGTTGAGCTTTTTTCTGCTGAGTGACTGGAAATAGTAAGTGAAGACTTTTACATCGGTGCTGGCAGCATCCTTTCATCTGCCTATATATGACAGGAAATAGCAAAGGGTTTTAGCTCAATGGCTACTGGAGGAAAAGTACTCCAACATGGTGAAACGTGTTGTTTGTGGTTGATAAAACGGCAATGCTAGTAAACACTGTGATCCGCATGCATGGATACAGAGGAGGATACACACACACACACACACACACACACACACACACACACACACACACACACACACACACAATAAGACACACTTATTCACTCCACTTAGTGGTTCTGAGAAGGAGCAATGCTCCCCGTAAAGTACTGAGTCATGAGTATGGCCCAGAATTCAATCATCATTTCCCTCTGGTCCCTGAGATTGATTCCCATCACACACACACACACACACACACACACACACACACACACACACACACACACACACACACACACACACACATACACACACACAGCACATTTTCACATCAACACATCACGATTATCCAGTGCTGTTTAATAGCTAATGAATTTATATGCCTGCCATCCAATGGGCCTCCTCACCACTCATGTAAAGCAGGCCTGAGTGTGTGTGTGTGTGTGTGTGTGTGTGTGTGTGTGTGTGTGTGTGTGTGTGTGTGTGTGTGTGCGCGCGCATGCCCTTGGGTATATCAGTAATGAAATAAGAAGGCTGATTTCATGGTGATTGCTTACAGAACAAGTCCCATCCCATAAATTGGCCATCTTCCATCTTATTGTTTTAAATGGTTGGAGTGGAGATAGAAGGATACAATCTAGAGATTGGAGAGAAAGGAGGGATGAAAGGTTTAGAGGAGGAGGAGGAGGAGGAGGAGGAGTGGTTAATGGAGAAATAAGATGAATAAGGATGAATTAAGAAAGAGTAGATAGCGTCCCTTTCATTTCCCTTTCACTGTGGGACTAATAAAGGAATATCTTATTTGTTAGGAGTCACCAAGGAGTTCCAGAAAGTTTAGTCAGTTGTGAAACTGTAAATTCACCAGATTAAATAGCTCAAATTGACTGACTGATTGATTGACACTTACAAGCACACTACTAGTACACTGATATTAGTATGTTCTGTGCATAAAATATATACTTGGGATTATACTTGATTGTACGTATGACATAAACTTGAAGTATACTTCTTTTTGTCAGGGTTGATTGGATGGAAGTTGTATGAAGTGACAAGAATTACTTTTAGATATGAGTTAGCACAAATCTGGCTCAAAGCAAGTACAAATGGGAGGAGAGACAGAAAAGAGAGGGGAGAGAATCTGAAGAAGACGTGGGGTGCGTTTCAGATCGAGGAGGAGGAGGAGGAGGAGGGGGGGGGAATGGGATGATGAGGAGCAGGGCGAGATGCAGAGATGGTGGAGTGAAGGGAGGGGAAATCCCACAGGGAGGTTCATCTGTCCACGTAAGTAATGAAAAGATAGTCATCCATGTACCCGCCTAATGTAGTGTATCGATGAACAGCTAACAGCCGCCCCCCTCTCTCTCTCGCTCATCGCTTGTGTGCAGCAGTGAGGTTAAAGGCTTTGTTGAGGTCTCCCTGCCTGAAGGCAAACCAAAGCCTTTCAACTTTGTGGCTTGTGGACCACCCTACCCAACACTGGTATGCACTCAATCCCCCCCAATCCCCAGCTCTGTAGCAGAAGTCAGAGGTCAGGAGCTGGCAGGTGATTGGATGTTGTTGTGGTAAGGGAATACTGGGCCGCTAAGTGCTGCGAAAACACCAACTGTCTCTGATATTACTAGCCACAGTCTACCAGTGTGTGTGTGTGTGTGTGTGTAGGTCAAAAAGGGACAAGGACCAGATTTTTGTATTGAACTAGACCTGCTAAACACCTGGAAATTAACAGGATCCATGTGTCTGTGTGTGTATGAGACTTTAAAAGAGACGCATTGCTGGCTCCAAAATATCTACAGATTATATCTGCATTAAAATAAGTTAAAGTTAGAGCCTTAAACTGACAGTAACAGTTGGACATGCTCACACATTCAGTTCAGTTGCTGGAGAAGTTAAGTCAGGGGAATGCAGACAGACTCTCCAGTAATGTTTTTGATGACCCGGCTGCGGCCACCACATAAACTAGCGTGGCTGGGAGAACGGCGTGTAGGAGGAGAGTAAGAAGAAACACTCTCCCGCCTAGAGTGGTAGAAAGAAAGAAAGAAAAATAAACTAGAAAACATTGCATTTTCCAAAGAAAAAGTACAGATGCTTCCTGCTAAGTGCTAAAAGGTTTCAGGTGGGTTGCCAAGGTTTTTACCAGGTAGTTGCGAGGTATGTTTGGGTGTTTGACATGGAGTTTCCAGGAGGTTGCTAAGTGTTTTTCTAGGTGGTTGCCTACTGAATAAAAATCCCGCTAACACCCCCTAATATCTGGTTTTTGTCTTTTGTGGGAAAGATTACAATCAGCGTTCATTCCCGGGACAAATGACTGCAGTAGTCCCGGTTATTTATCAGCTCCAGCTCTGATTGGCAGTGATGGAAATGTGACACCGAGGTGGACATGCTAATTTTCATCCTTTTTCCGATGAGATGCTATGAGTAATATGACCGACAAACAGCACTTGAACATCTTCACAAACTAGTCGGAATAGAGTTTGAAGAGATACTGAATAAGTAGACTAGAGTAACATTTTCACTGGCTGTTTTCCGGTGAGTTTGTGACAACATGAACCAGTAAAAAAATAAACAGAAAAGCATACTTGTCTACTGGCAATGGGACTCGAGATTATGGCCTATTTTTATTTATTTATTTTTAGCAGGGTTTCCCATATTTGAAAAATCTGCATATACTGGACAAAAAAACCTGCTTATCATTATCATCTGGCTTTTGTCTTTAATGGGAAAGGTTAAAAACGGCTTTCATTCCCGGGACAAATGACTCTGCAGTAGTCACAAGTATTTATCGGCTCCAGCTCCAGTCCGCAGTGATGGAAACATGACATCCGAGTGGACACACTAATTTTCACCCCTTTCTTTGTCAGATTGGCCACAAACTGTCCATCTCCATAAAGCAGTGCTCGAACATCGTTTCAAATTAGTCGGCACCGAGTTTGAAAAGAGACTGAATATGAACAGATATAAACAAGAAGTAATCACCGTAACGTTTTCACTGTTTCTAACCCTGTTTTTTTTTTTTTTTACACCTTCATTCATTTAGACGAGGTTCACTGAGAGTGTTGCTCTCTTTTTTCCAACAACACCCTGATCACGTTTACACAGTTATACATTCACACCTGGAAACTGCTCAGTACAACCACAGTCTGATCTGCTGGCCACTGAGCAGTTTGGGTTAAGTGCTTTGCTCAAGGTCGAATCAGAGGTGGTAATGAGGAGAGGCAAGTGTTGCTTCTTCACTTTCCCTGCCCAGATTTAGCCTGCTGGACATATAAAAACCTGACATATAATTAGCCGGACTGAACCGATGACCCTCCAGTCACAAGCTCGCTTCAATGTTTGTGGCATTGAACGTGACACACCAGAAAAATAACAAAGGCTACTTGTCTACCGGCAACGGGAAGGAGTGTACCGCTATTTTAATGGCTTTTCCCTTGTTTAGAAAACCAGCATATATGTGCTAATTTTGGTGGAAAAGGGTTTAAAGTTGTATTTCGTAAAGTCTGTATTATTAAGTCTGAAAATAGGTAGGTTGCTGGCTCTTTGGAAGATAAATGTTAAATACTAGCAGGTTGCCAAGGTTTTTTCCAGGTAGTTGCTATGGGTGTTTCAGGTGGAGTTTCCAGGTGGTTGCTAAGTGGTTTTCATTGTGGCTGCTAGAGCCCCTTTCCCATTAAAATCAGCATTCATTCCCAGGATTCCCATTCCCAGAATAAAATCGGAAAACAAGCATAAAACTTGTGATGAAAGTGTGATTTCTCAATAAAAGTAGGAAAGATATGAAGAAACTAAAAGAGGCTTAAAGTTGGGTAAAAGGTTGGCAAAAACTGTAGGCTTTTTTTCTACAGAGTCATAGCACCCCCCCCTATTTGTACAATTTGATGTGTCATATGTGTAGGTGGGAGGAGTGGGACAGAAAAAAATGAAAAGATTTAAAATATAATACGTGTGCATTACAAGCACACATAATGAATAGACTGAGTCTGAGGAAAAGATACGCCCTTGACTTTCTTGTCTCTAAAACCAATCAGCTTTGCTTGTGTGTCAGCGTATACGTGAAGGCGGCTGCTCAGGATGACACGTGACGCGACATTTGTAGAGCACGTTCGTGGGTGTTTGACTCAGAGTCAGACAGCTGAATGAGACACACACACACACACACACAATCAGTGTTTTGGGCTGAAGGTTGCGGACTGAGAGGATTCACTAGTAATTATGGGTCTATTCTCATCACTCTTCATCTGAAGGCTAAAGTGCTCTCTTGGCGCTCCCTCCTCCACTTTAGTTTGATTGAAAAGACTCTCAAGCAGACACAGTTTCCAACATGGTACACAAACATATGCTTGCATATGAGCATGCAAGTACACAAAACACACATGCAAACACACACCACAGCTGTTCTTGTATAATATTTTTTTATGAGCACACAATGCTCTCTTGGCAGCGCCTCGGCTCCCCAAAGTTCAAGCACCCTATAGTTGATATCCTGGGTTAATGCCAGATTGACTCACAAGCTTACACACCCGTACACAGCCCCAAAGCTTTGATTGTTCAGTGCCCTTGCCAAATGTTTCACTGCAAAGGGGAACTGACTGCAGCCATTTCTCATGTAAGCTCGCTCTATTCTCTCACCTCTACTCCACTTCTCGGCCTCGACTCTCCCTCCGAAGCGTGCAATAAATAATCACAAAGTGAGGCCCAATAATTAGCTGGCAAAAGTGTGAGAGGGCTATCGAGCCTGCAGGAATGAGATGATATAGCGGGAAGGAGTGCAGAATGAAAGGGTAGGCTGCGGGAGTTAAAGATTAAAAGGTGATAGAATCGTGCAGACACGGCAGACGTCGGAGCAGCCAAACAAACCCGGTGACCCCCCTCCTCGGCCCAGCGCTGCTTTTCCGTCTCTAATGTACTCGTCTTTTGGCAGCAACGAGACATCTCCATCCCAGCCCGGCCCTGCCCATCCTCTCTTAGCCTCACCTAGCATACCAAATCATCATCCAGTCCAGCAGAGCAGCATGAGCCAGCGCCGCCCAATCCAACCCTGCAGGAGGCAAAGCGTGGAAGCTCCGCTGCTCATATGAAAAGCTGGAAAGCTTTTATAGCTCCATAATATTTAAAAACTCCCCTCAGCCCACTTTAATTTCCCATGAAGCAGTCACATTATTTCTGCATGTGCCACAGATGTTCTGACTTTATTGAAGCACTGTCTTTGCTATCTTATTCTTCCTCTATCTCATACCCTTTCTTTGCTTTCTCTTTCTCCATCTTCACCCCTCACGCCCACTCCACCACAGCCTCCACTGCGCTCTGCCTCCTCCTCGCCTCTCTGGCTTGCTGTAACAAAATCAGGGGCTTAAGAGAGCAGTCAGCGCCGAGATCGTCCACAATGTAAAGCAGATGTGTGACACACACACACACGTGGAAGAGCAGCCCGGAGCATTTTGGGCCAGAGGGTGGAGAGAGAAGTAAGCAGAAACAGCTCTGTTGCTAGGCGACGGCCAAAATAAAACAGACGCTGCAGACTCTAGCTGAAACAGGCGGTTTGTTTCACACACACTAACTGTCAAGACTGGAAAACAATGTTTTGAGAGAGTCCTGGGAAAGTGGACGGGTTGAACTCGTAGGCTTTCATAAACTTTGTTGTGTCAGATTTCTTGCAGTCGTGTCTCATGTTCAGTTCCAGTTTGTTCACAATCAAGTAAAAAGATGCAAATTGTTGGCTTTGGCAATCTGTTGCTGATTGTGATTCAGTGTAGGATGAGTGTGTGTGCGTGTGTGTGTGGTGTGTGTGCGTGTGTGTGTGTGTGGGTGGAGAGTTGAGGAGTTCAGGCTTGCTAGTACATGCAGGTGTGTGTGTTGTGTTCAACAGAGGAAATCTCTTACTGATTGAACTGTTTTCCAGGGTGCTTATCGTAGCCAAAGGTTGGCTGTCTTCCTGACGGAGAATGTGTGTGTGTGTGTGTGTGTGTGTGTGTGTGTGTGTGTGTGTGTGTGTGTGAGAGAGAGAGAGAGAGAGAGAGAGAGAGAGAGAGAGAGAGAGAGATGGTGGCTGTCTAAGAGCTTGCCCATGCCATTTAAGGCCTTTACACACCGGGGTGTGACAAATAAATGACATGAAAATGCAAAATACTCACCTGCAGATTTCATTCACCATATACAGTGGTTCGTATGATATCTTACGTTATCAGATAAAAAAGACATTCCTCCATTTTTCTTTGTTTTCCCATGAATTTCCAGCAACACGTGTCAATTTCCACTTGTTACATGCATACAGTCTTTTCAAAATAAACTTCTGTCTTCCCAGGAAACAACGTCCTTAGGTTTAGGCAACAAAACTACTTAGTTAGGTTTAGGAAAAGATCATGCTTTGACTTAAAATAACTCCATAAGTGCCGTTAGTTATAAAATAGTCACTATATCCTGACACTAGTGTATGAGACAGGTAATCTGGAAAAAAAAAAACAAAAAAAAAAAAACATATGCGTCTGTGTCTTCTGTGATTTCTGCAAGATACACAGATAACCAGTCAGAGCTGATCTGAAGACTTCTGTCTAGTAGAGCCGGTTGTCCGTCACTCGCAAACTCCAATCAAATGGTCAAACTACGCAGCGCTGATCAATATGAATCAATACTCTGTTACTGTAATGCTTATTTCTGGTCTCAAATGGTTTCAGAAACATCTTGTAGTTACTGTTTAGCTGTAAAATGAGAAAGTTTGTGACCCAGCAGCCATGTTGAGATCTGTTGAGGAAATACCAAGCACCGCCCACCAGTTGGAGGACAGCCAATAGGAACGCTCTCTTTGTAATGACCTGTGATTGGTCGTTATGGGCTACATTTTCTAAAACCTGAAAACAGAGCCATGAGGAGGTGCAGTTTTCTAGTTTCAGAACACTTGAATTACAACATGCTTAAAGCTTATTATGGAATTTTTGCCGAATGATGCCAAAAATAAGCTGCCTACTGCAGATTTAAGTATGTAAGTTACATGACAAATAAATCAACACTGACTTGTGGTTTCACACAGGCCACAAACGCTAGTCCCCTCCACCCATCCACCCCGACCTCCACCCTACACGGCGTGTACGGATTACATACAAACTGATTTTGTAGGATATACACAAATTACAGTGCATTATTTTTGTAGGTATAGCTACGAACAGTGTATGAGTTTATGACTTTTATTGTGAAAGGGAAGAACTGAAGGATTTGGTCTGCTCTGCCTTTGTCACAGTTGAAAGGAACAATACAATTTGCCATCTTGGTTTGGACAACAGCATCTCTATGTTGATTCATGAATACAGGCGCTCAATCCGTTCTGCACAACGCGATAGGTTGATGCCTTTAATGGAGGTACGAATGCTCAGAAAAACTACCAACAAACAAAAACAGAAGTCGCTTTTATGCTGGATGTGCGAAACAGTTTGAAAAAATATACTGACGTGAATTGACCTGACCTAAATTAATCGCATGAAAAAAGGTTGGCGGTGTGTAAAGGCCTGAACTCTGTCTTTTGTCTCTCCCTCTCTTTGTGCGTCTGTCTCTTTGGTATTTTGGCCTCTTTGGCTTGAGCAGCTCTCATGGTTGTTAAATACATGTACGTGAACAACTCCTCAGAGACGTGTGTGTCCTAACCTTCCTCAGACAGAAGGTCTGCAGGAATGTTTATTTCCTTCTTCTCCAGAACAGGTGCTATCTTCTTGGAAATCTCCTGATGGCTGTAAGGATTTACACACACACACACACACACACACACACACACACACACACACACACACACACACACACACACACACACACAAAGCCAAGGGAGATTCCTGGGACTAATGTTTAACAGGGAGAAATTGGACTGCACCATCAATTTTAGCTCTCTGTGTGCAGACACTGTGGTTTACTCTAGATAGCCGGGCCAAGCCTCAGAGATAAGAGGACTCTTGGCCTGCCTGTGGGAAACATGAAAGCATTCTCTATGAAACTGACTTCTCTCTGAAACCCCTTTTCCACCCTCTCTCGCTGTAAGTGTACTCCGTGTGAATGTGAAAGATTGTGTAAGCAGATTTAAAACTTTAAAATGCAGTCATTGCATCACAAAGGCTTTTACTAGTCTGTATACACAGGCCCATTCTCATTCCCAGGGTGTTAAATACCGAGTGATCGGTACCGCTGCATAAGGCACCCCTTAGCGCGACCATGAAATGCTCCAGGCGTTCCTTTAACTATAATATAAACCCATCTGTGGCAACAGTAAATGCTCTGAGAAAGTGTGCCGGGAGTGTGGTGGCATGGTTTAAAGAGCGAAAAGACACATGGCAGGCGGTAGGGGAGGTGGATCGGTTTAACAAACACAAGGCTTTCAGGTTTGTGTCCTGTGCATCATGTTACAGTTATGGATATATAAAGAGAACTGGATCCAGCGTTGGAGGCGGTCTCCTGTTCATTCTTATGAGAGTTGCTCAGTGGCACATGAGGCCAAAATGGCTCGACTGCTGAGTGTTAAAATAATCGGATCATCCGCATCCGTTGGGCCCATAGAGCAGGCGCAGTAGCATTTCCTTTAACTCCGCCTCCCAGCACTCGCTCCAGCGAGGAAGGAATGAAATTTTACATTTTACAGCTTTTAGAACCAAATGATTTATTCATGTGTTCATACTGGGAAGCTGATTTACCTCAAAAAAATATTGAGTTGAGATACAAACATCTGTCTTCCCTTGTAAATCTATGGGGAAAAGTCTTTTTGGGCCGAATGGCATCATGTGACAGACACAGGAGTTGTAGTACCGCCATTTGGCTCCTGCGAAAACTCGCATCAAAGCCTGGTGCTCTTCCTGGGGGCGTGGTTACAATCAGCTGTTCATTCGTGTCACGTGTTCACAGCATTCAGTGTCATTTTCACTTAGCAGTTTTAAGCCCAACCATGTCTTTCTTTTCTAAACCTAGCTATGGTGGTTTTGTTGTCTAATCCTAAAGTGCCGCCAAAGGGCATGACAAAGAGGTGGTATGTGACGAGCTGGGATGAGAACGTGGTACATGCAATCTCATGGGAAGGTGTATAAATAGCACAACAATTTAACGACATTCCACGTGTCATGATAACGCATTTTAGGCATCTTGTGTCAGTTCACATTGTTACTGTGGAATGGTTGTGGTTAGTGTTAGGCAACAAAACCCTTTAGTTAGGTTTAGGTTTCATTCAAATTAACTTCCCCGTGTGAACATTTGAATAACATTTGGTTCTAAAAGCTGTAAAATGTAAAATTATTTGACATTTTTCATAATCGCCATCGGCTGATGTCTGAGCTTAGTAAGATGATTATCATGCAGGCGCAGAAATGCTAAGTGTACTAAAACTTTATTTTTTCATCCAAAACTTTATTCGACAAAGTTTAGTTTTTTTTGATTACCTGTTTCATGTATTCAATATTTAGTTTATAGATTATTTTTATTTAAAATATATAAGTGCATTGCAGTGCAGACACAAAATGTAGATTGGAGAGACAGAGCATAGGTGTTGTTCAATAATGTTTACTGAAGTTGAGAAATTTGGTGGATCATTTGTTATTATTAAGCTGTTATATTTTATCAGATGGAGGAAAAAATGTAAATCAGCCAAACACATTGGCCGCTAAAAAATCGGCATCATATATCCGCCATCGGCTATCCTGATTCTCCAATAAATTGGCATCTGCCATAAAAAAACTCATATCGTTCGACCTCTAAAAATTTCCTTCTCTGTGTATGAATGAGCCTCAGACCGAGGTTGGAGGGAGGGCTGGGAGCCGGGGTTAAAGGAAGCGCCACTGCGCCTTCTCTGGGCCCAACGGATGCGGAAGATTGCCAGATGATCCAGTTATTTTAATATTTAGCAGTCGAGCCATTTTGGCTTCATGGGCCACTGAGCAACTCTCATACAAATGAACAGGAGACCGTCTCCAACGCTGGATCCAGTTCTCTTTACACATCCATGATTGTAACATAACGCACAGGCCATAAAGAGCGGTCTTCTGGATGAAAGCCTTGTGTTTGTTAAACCAATCCACCTCCCCTACTGCCTTCTCCATGTGTGTTGTTTGCTCTTGCCACAGATGGGTTTATATTATAATTAAAGGAACGCCCGGTGTATTTCATACTGCTGCTAAAGGGTGTCTTGTGCAGCGGTACCAAGCACAGATGGCCAAGACAAAGCCTCTGTTTTTAACGCTTTTGTAATGAGAATGGGCCTGCGTATACAGACTAGTGAAAACCTTTGTGATACTATGACTACATTTTAAAGTTTTAAATCTGCTTCTCACATTCACACGGAGTACACTTACAGCGAGAGGGTGGAAAAGAGGCCGCGAGAGAGAAGTCAGTTTCAAAGAGAAAAAGTCTTAGATCTTTGACTTCAGCCCATAAAAAATGGGAGCATGTGTTGCCTTCATATTTTTGTTCAGTGCATGTATGTAAACAACATAACATATGGTTGGAAAACACATCACAAACATGACCAACGTAACTTCAAAACAACTCAGCAACACTTTGGGACACGAACGCTGCTCTGGTTGAAAGTCCTGTGGTTGTTGGACCCTTCCACCCACCATATGTCGTCTTTCTCTACGTCACTAGCTCTGAACATAGCATGTTCACGTGTATGCATGCACACTGTAGTCAGTACAGCCTACATGATGTACACATGACACGCCAAAAGCAACAAAGGCGTTGTTATTGCATTCATACGACATACGGAGAGATCGGGCTTGTACACGATTGCACCCTTTAAAGGTGGACACATGTTTAAACACAGTGACCAAATCATTATAGCATTACACTCATCATGTACGTCAAGTGCAGCGCACTCTCTACAGGCACTCGTTTAAATATCTTTCCAAATACTGTAGATTAAACACATAAACCATCGTACATGATGAAAACCTGTGTACTTTAACTGAATCATTTCCAGCCTGACTTGGTGACAGCTTTAGGTTGTGCAGCTGGACGTCATCATGCTTTCCATATTTGCTCACATGCTGTGCATTTCCAGGGACTTACAGGGGTCACGGAGGAGAAGAAGAATGAATATTTCTGTATCATCATAACTCATCATATCACAGCTGAATAAACTTAAAAGCAACGGGAAAGGAGCTGTTCACGAAAGTCAGATTCTGCACATATTGAAGAGCGGAGAGAAACTGTAGGTATGAAGTTAATTTGTAACTTGCCATGCCAACCAACACACGTTTATATACAAGTGCACACACACTCTCTACGCCCATACACAAACAGACCTACCATGGTGAGTGCTGTGAGTAACTCTAGATTACAGAGCTGTCAAACTGGCTGCTGGAAGGAGGCAATTAGATCAGGGGTTGTCTTGCTAATGGGCTGCCTGACCCCAGCACACACACACACACACACACACACACACACACACACACACACACACACACACACTAGCAGAGACAGAGCTTCTTGGTCACCCTCCTGAACCTTGCCCCAAACAAAAGCAGAGTACTGTTTTGTGAAATGCTGCCTTCAGGCTCAGAGGACTGAGGCTCACACAGGCAAACTCAGACTAGGAGAGCAGGATATGCAGAGGCATGCACCTCACTAAGCCCTGACACACAGGTATGAAAAAGATTCCACTGGAAAACCACTGGAATACTGTACCGTTTCCCAGGATCTCCTAACTACTAGTAAACACTGAGTGTGAATCTCTGTGGGTTCGTATGGATATTTATATACACGAGTATGTGTGTGGACAAGTGGGTGTGTGCCTGAGCACACGTTTTAGGCAGACAGAGGAGTCATTGTGATACGGTTGTATCCCTCAAGGCGCTGGAATCTGGCACATTGTCTTCGTCGGAAACTCAAACCATTTACAACTCTCGACTTGTTTTGATCCTTTCAGAAAAATTCCATTTCCTGCGGTCATTCGGGGAGTGACTGTGGAGAAGCCTCTGGAAGGAAAAGCCTCATTATGGCTTCAGTGTGAGTTGGAAGGCTTGATGTGAAGGTCAGTGCCAGCCTCACCGCTCTAGTTTCCCCCATGAAAGGGTGAATTTTGGATGAAAAGGTGACCGTCAGATAAGAGGGAACACCCAGGGTGGGCTCTTTGATACTGGATGGGAAGCTTCTTTAGGCTTCACTTGTCAGCACAAGCACAAGCCGTTTGATGATGGGGATGATTTGGTGATTGATCGATGTATTCATTAATTTAGTTGCTATCTGTTTCATTAAATTAAAATGTCTGTTAACTGTACTTTAAAAGAGTAAAGATAAAACCACATGTTTTTGCGGTTTTACTTATTCTTCCATGTGCAGTTCTTTTCCAATTCTTTTCTAATCCCTGGCCTCGCCCTGCTGGACAATCCAGCTTCAGTTTTCCACATACAGCTATGCATGCAAGGGTGAAATCTTCAGTCAGACACTGGCGGGGACCAATTTCCTTGCACAGCAGCTGGATTCTAGCGATGTCAAGAGATCACATGGAAATCGTGGGATCACGTATCATGAAAATCCATCTTGTCAGAGTTTAAGTAATGCGTTTGTGTCTGGCCAGCTAGTGACTGGACCAGTCGACGACGGCTCCTCAACAGGCTAACACACATGTAGACGCTGCAATACAGATGACCTGACGAGGACTTTTTGGTCATTACAAATATTGTTGGGGATATATTTCCATTTGTCATGTATTGGGGGTGACATGACGCATGTGCATGTTCGTGTTTGTAGGTTTGCATGTGATGTAATGTCTGAAAGAGTTGCCCTGCTCATTGCTCCAGAAATACAGCCAGTATGACCTCAGCTGATGCAAACTCCATGGATGGTGTGAATCAAGGAACTGGAGCACAGTGTGTGAGAGAGAGGGAGGGAGAAAAGCCTGAAGTTACACTATATGGCCAAAGGTATGTGGACACCCACATACAGTATTTTAATTTGCTTTTTGCCAGCGGCTGGTTGTCATGGTTTGGGTAAGGCCTTGCAGCTCCAATTAAGCAAAGCCTTAATGCTACAGCACACAATGATATTTAACGTAACAGTGTTCTTGAACTTTGTGGCAACAGTGTGAGGATGGTCCTCTCTCCTCTCTCCTTTCCGTATGAGGTGAGATCCATCAAGGAGTTTTTCCCAGATTCGTGTGGAAGACCTTGACTGGCCTGTACAGAGCTCTGATCTTAGTCCTATCCAACACCTTTAGCATGAACCGAATCATTGACTACATTTAGGGTGCTTTCGCATGAGGGACCTGGACCCGAGTACTCTTGAAAAGGTGGTTTTGAGTACAACTCATGTGTACTCGGGTACGGCTGGCTTCAGGTGTGAAAGCCAATCGTACCAAAACACGGAAGTGGATTGCTATTTAACTATTAACTGCTATTTAACGAGTAACTTCTGCAGTCAGAGGGTAGTTGTGAAAGGGCAGGCTTTTTCTGGCGTCAAAATCTGTATATATGCAGCATGTGCTGCTGTCATCTTCTGACCTGCATGGCTGTGGGTGACAAAGCAGGGAGGCAGGCGAGAGGTTACTTGAAATATAAAAAAATAATAGGCGATGGGGTCGGGTGATGTTTGTTATTTTATTTAGCTAATTTAATGGTCTGCGTCTGAAGAATGAGAACCGCTCAGTGGAAAGGGAGAGACCGGGGGGAAACACTGTGTGGAGCTGGAATATTTTCACATGAAACTCGATGAAATTAGCGTTTATTTAGACCAAACCAGAGTTGGTGATTGTAGGAAAGAGCAACTATGGCAGTTTTATTATGTCAAGTTTGAATGATGTGTTTTATGATGCTCTGCCACTGGAACAGTTAATCTCATCATAAACAAATACACGTGGACTCTAGTATGGAATAACTTGACTAATGTGAAAGCTGAGCAGCAGGGTAGCGGGTAGGGGGGCAATCATACCAGGGAACGATAGGAATCAATTGTACCTGATATGAAAACACCCTTACATGCACACTAATATTCCATTATTATTCCAAATATGACAATTTGTGAATTTGATACGGGTCGTGTAAACAGCATACTCCATTTGGATATTCTGAATCGGTCCCTCTGAATGAAGCATTTTTCAATTAAGACGTGAAATTTGTCTGTATTATTCAGGTTTTAGGAGCAGTCTTTGAACATGTTTAAAGTGAATTTGGAATATTCATCTCAAATGGGACTTTTACAGCAGTTTGTGACACCAACTAGTCGAGAGTTTGCACAAATGCATGCCCAACAGAAAAGCTCACTTTTCTAGATGGAAGGAGGAACCTACTTTTAAACATTATGAAAGAGCTGGATGTCAACAGGTTTTTGGATATATGCAAATATCACAGCACCAACGTTTTCAAGAAGGTGGTTGAAGGAATGAAAGAGGAAGGCTGGAGTATGCACAGCTGCACTTAAACAGGAAAATTAGTGGAATATTCTTTGTCATTAGCCATGTAAATGGCTTAATAGGAATATTTGGAACGTCGAAAAAGGAATATTTTGTGCATGCAAACATAGTCATTGTGTTGTGGCTGATGACGCAGCACATGCAGGAGGGACCCAAATGCTGATACAGATGAGGCTGACTGGTGCTGCTGAATGATTCATTAAACAAAAGGATTAAAAACTGAGAGGCCAAGATAAAGACAGGTAACCACACACAGGTAACAAACAACCAAAACTCCACGCAGTAAGAAAAGACTACCTGAACTGGGCTGGTATAAATAATGACTATGACTAATGGGGAAGTGGTAACAGGAGATCAGGAGGTCTGGTGAGTGCAGGGCTAATGGGAGACAGGTGAAACTAGTCAGGGTGGGGCAGACAATCAACAGTGGTGGGAAAACACACAAAGGCAGGAAGTAAAACAACAGACGCATGAGGTAAGTGACTATTAAAATAAAACAGGAAATAAACTACAAACAAAACCTAGGATCATGACACTACATTAACCCTTGTGTTTATTTGAGATTTGCTTTAATTCTTCATCGTTTGTGTGTCTGTGTGTAAAAATAATATCAGATTGTTGTTCCTGTAAATAACTCTGACCTTCATATGTAGGACAGTATTGAAGTGGTAACTCTTCTCTTTGCCACAAAGTAAGCTTCGACATTTGATGACGGTGTGAAATGTTCAGTATATTTTTGGAGCAGATCACCGCTGTCGCCCAAAACCTTCCCAGAGGAGTGTAAGCTGGTGCAGCAGTAACCGAAATGACATGTTCAACACATCACATCAAGGCATAATGTTTGGGGGTCCACATGGACAAACACATGCTGCATGTGCTACGAAGCGAGTTCAACGCACAACCAGCTACCAACCAACAACCATGATCCCGCCAACGATGGTGGTTATCAACTTGGTAAATCGACCCAGGGTTTCTCAGTCTGGCTTTGAGCGTGTTCACATGAATGGGGCTGTGTCTGCAGCATCACAATCATGGACAAGTCTACTGTCAGCAGAGCAGCGTATTTTACAAACCAAGGGCAAACTATAATATTAGATGAACATTAATAATTTAAACACATAATCCAGACTAAAGGTAATACAGTAGACACTGCCAAATGCAAGAAGGATGACTGGTAAAAGAAAAAAATGCCAATGTGAATGCGCAAATTGTCAGATTTATTAAGTTAACGGAATACTCAAAAATCAGATATAGTTGTCTAGATGGGGCAGTAATATATAAATTGGTTTCAGAGTATACTGGATGATTAGTTTACACTTCTAACATTATGACATTTAACAAGGTTGTGGTGTGTATGACTAAACTGAAACAGACTTGAAAACAAGTAAAAAATATATAGAAAAACATAATTCACAGCACCTACAGCAAGCTGTCCTTCCTGCATTTGTCAGTTTAAACTGTTTTGTTTTTAGTCGGGATTATGACTTTAATGTCTTCATATAAGCTATGTGTAATATTATCATACAATCTCTGCACCAAGCTGTGATTGGTCAGTAGGCGGTGCTTTTATATGAGTTGATCTCTTATCTGGAACATAACCTGCTCCGGAGCAGATCAGGTAGTCACGGCGATGTACCCCAGTAAGTAGTGGACCACCATCGTAGGACTGAAAACCTTGAAGGGTTAACCGTGGAGTTACCTCGCTAACCCTAAATCCAGTTTCGTAGTGCAGGCCTCTGGTCTGGTGAAGGGGATTCTCCAAGCCTTTGTTTAGCTCGCGCATGGTTTTTCAGCTTATTTCTGTGCAATGTATATGAAAGGGTGTCGTGCCTACTTGCAGATGCGAACGCCGGGTTAGTGGCAGAAAGAAATAGAGAGAGTGAGAGAGGTTATTTGTGTGTGACAGAGGGCAGCCTGTATCTGTAGCGTGTGACACACAGTGCTCTCTCTGCAGCAGCCAGGCCACAGTTTAGGGCCTTGTGCCAAGGGACAGAATAGCCTGCCTGTTTCCTGCCTCTTACGGAGCGCTGATTGACAGCAGGGCTTCTTTGTGTGTGTGTCAATGTGTGTGTGCACAACTTCTCTGTCTCCGTGTGCATCAAACTGACAGACTGACAGAAATACACCACACATCTCATGATGTAAAGAAGTTGCCATCGCCACAGAAAATAAGACACCCAGCCAGCCTCCTGTCAAACTGCCACTTATTTAACAGTGTGTTTGTCTGGTCTTTTTGTTCGCAATATCACACTCATTTGAAACACTGGAGAACACAGAATTCACACAAATTCTCACGGACCAGTCAGCCTCCTTTTAAATAAACAATTTCTCCACAGAACATACCGCGGTTTATTTATTCAGGGTGTCAAATGGCACATGTGAACCCACACATACAGACGGGCACAAACACACACACTGGTCTCAGCTGTCATGTTTCTGGAGTGTCAGGTTGTGAAGAGCAGAGGTAGCTGCCTCACCCCTGACCTCGTCCCCGCAGTCCCTCGAGGTCATGAGGACTGCAGACGCATAACATGTGTATCCGAAGTTTCACCATTCAGACAGAGGAAGGCAGAGATCAATGTAGGACGGGTTAGAGTGTGTTTGCGTAGGTCAGAGGGTCTGCTGAGGAGATATAGAACAGATAAAGACAAAAAAAAAAACAGATGTTTGCATACAGGAACAAAGTACAGGATGTGGCTGGAGAATAGCAGAAGCTAATATGGTAAATAAGCGTCTTTTATTTAGGGTGTCTTTCTGAGACTGAGCACATGAGAAGAAATCCAGTCATCAAAAATATGGATGCACTGATTGAAAAGAAGTATAAAGATGAACTGATATGTAATTGATAAGAGCCAGAGATTTGACTACATTAATACAGAACTACAAGTTTGACATCATTTCTGCACGAAATTTGGAAAATTGCTCAGACCACCTTGCACAACAATGCCTGAAATCTTTACATTGAATTAGCAGTCATAAAGACGCACAGTGATATCATAAAATAAGCAGGCGGCAACATAAACCTTGCTACTAATTTAAAGAAGGTGACATGTGCGCTTATAATAAACTTAAATGTGCTAAATTTGAAACCCAGAGCATTAATATAGCAGCAAACAACTACTTGCTATGTAAAGATATAGAGGGGGAACTAACTGGGGGACCCTGCTGTATGGAAGTGGCAAAATTTGATAAAACTTCCTCTCGCTTTAGGTGGTTTTTGCTTTTGTTGAAAAAGAGTTGATGCACTAAAAATTTTATAGAAACGCTGAATGAATCCCGAGAGAACATTTAACTCATATGACTTTAACTCATATGAGGGGCGGCAGTGCTCAGTCTGTGGGAGTTGGCTTGGGAACCGGAGGGTCACCGGTTCAGTCCCGACATGGACCAAAAAAAGAGTGTGAACTGGTGCTGGAGAGGTGCCAGTTTACCTCTTGGGGACTGCCGAGGTGTGAGCAAGGCACCAAACCCCCAACTGCTCGGGGGCTTGTCAGGAGCAGCCCCCTCACTCTGACATCTCTCCATTAATGCATGTATGTGTGTGTTTCAGGTCTGATGTACCATGTATGAGTTTAACAGAGTGTAAATTGAATTTCCCCATTGTGGGACTAATAAAGGTAGATCTTCTTCTTCTTCTTCTTCTTATCAGCTGTTTCTGCTGTCGGCATCTTCCTGTATATATATTTATATTGTCTTTGGACAGCATGAAACATGGCCAGTGCTAGCTGACATGAAAAAACAATTTTATCTTGCCCAGTTGAAACAGTGATATCATAAAATAAGTAGGTGGTAACATAAACCTTGCTACTAATTTAAAGAAGGTGACGTGCACTTATAACAAACTTAAAGGTGCTAAATTTGATATCCAGAGTATTAATATAGCAGCAAACAACTATTTGCTATGTAATGATATAGATAAATAATGTGTGTTGATTTGATTAATTTATGAACTTAAGCAATATAAGTCTCTTTATTTTGCATCACTTGTTTTTCTATGTGGGTCAGTACACACAATGTTAGAAATGTAGAAGGATCACGCTGCTAAGTTGCTAAATTTACATGATATGAGTAGAGGGTTATTTGAAATCTCTTAATTCACAGGGAAGTTAGGTAACAGGAGAAAGGAAAGAAACGAGTCAGTAGAAGGATGTACTGTAAATGTGTTTTGAAAATATACATAATTTAAGAAATTGTTGTTTAGCCCTGTTGAACTCATTTTTGAAGTAATACAATAGAAAAGTTGTATGTCAGCAAACCCCATTAGATGGCCTGTGGGCCAGGTCCGACCCACGCCAGCCTATTGGCACTTATGTGAATACACCTGTCAGTCATAACATGAAACAAAGTGGAATATGTGAAACAAAGTGTGTGCTACTGTGCTTTATTTTGACCTCATCCCACACCGGACACTTGAACTACACCGAGCATGCCTGACATAACTACGTACAGTAAATGCATGCTCTGCTCTCCATGTCCATGGAATACGCCACCACTCTCCAGCAAAGCCACCTGTCATGTGAGCGAATTGTTGCCAGTAAGTTACCGAAAATCAAACCAAGAACAACATGCCCTACAGCATGAAAAAGCCTACAAAAAAATGAAAATATGAGAACATCATACAAGCACTCCATTTCTCCATCCATCTGCAACGGCTTATATCATTAGGGGTCGCGGGGGGGCTGGAGCCGATCCCAGCTGGCATTGGGCGAAGGCGGGGATTCACCCTGGACTGGTCGCCAGTCCATCGCAGAGCACATAGAGACAGACAACCGTTCACAGTCATATTCACACCTATTGGAAATTTAGAGTCATCATTTAACCTGCATGCCTTTGGACTGTGGGAGGAAGCTGGAGAACCCACGCTAACACTGGGAGAACATGCACTCCATTTCTACTATCTGTAACTCAACGTTGGCACAAAAGAGCGCAACAGCAGCATTGTTGCTTTGTTCATGGAACCTAACATCTGCACATAAAATAGCTTTTATTGGCACGGTGGGGACAAAGGGACTAACTGGGGGACCCTGCTGTATAGAAATGGCAAAATTTGATAAAACTTCCCCTTGCTTGAGGTGGCTTTTGCTTCTGTTGAAAAAGAGGTGATACGCTAAATGGTTTATTGAAACACTGAGTAAATATTGAGAGAACATTTATCATATGACTGATCAGCTGTTTCTGCTGTTGGCATATTCCTGAATGTATATTTATATTTTCTTAGGACAGCACGAAACATGGCCAATACAAGCTGACATAAAAAAAAAAAAAAATTAAAACTTGCCCAACAGAAACAAATTGAAGACCCCTCACCATTTTTCAGGTCCAAGCCAAAGCGCCTTTTTTGTTTCCGCTTCGCAGCCTCTACTTCTTCTTCTACTCTGTTTACTGGCAGATTACAGCCATGTGTAAAGTGCAGCATCTACCACCAACTTCTGAAACTATGCTGTAGCCCAGTCTATTTTTCTTTTCTTTTTGCCGACATTTCAAAAGTTTGCTTAGAGTTTGCTTGACAATTGAATGGCAACACCGCTACCGATGTGGTTTTGTTTTGTTTTAGTGCTTTTTCTTTTACAAAACAAGACATGACACACATGGGAAGCAGCAGTGAACCAATATCAAAACAGACTGTGAAGAGGGCATGAGTTTGGTGGAGCTCAAGGTGTGTTTTATGTGTTTTCATTAAGAAGAGAAGCTGTGGGAGAGAGTAGGAAAGAAGTGGAGCGAGGAGACATGAACTATAAACAACAGAAATTGGACACATCATCGAGGGCAGCTGATAGCCTACCCCCACCCCCAATCCCTTCTCAGCCCTCCCAGCAGCTCCGCCTGCTCGCTGCAATGAGCCCCCAGACATTCACTGAAGGACTAAACAGGAATCCCCCATAGTCCCACGACAGACTGACTGACTCTGCATGGTCTACATCCACACACACACACACACACACGCACACACACACACACACAAGGAAACACACACTCAAATGCACACATGCTTATACACACAGGCTTACAGACAGCACAGAAATAACCCTAGTCTGGGGTATTACCATACACACTATCTGAACATCGCCTCCAGAACATCACCTCATATCACACTGCAGCACTGTATGGCTTTACCACATGGACTCGTTTAAAAAAGGAGTCCCCCCCGTCTGTATATATTTGTCACAATCATCTTCATTTCAACTTTTCAGCCAGTCAGTTGTTTTGTCATTGGTCTTTTTTTAATTTTAGTTTTAATTTCTGTTTTAATTTCTTTTTCACTTTCTCTTTCACACACACAGACATTTATGTTAATGCCTAAAATCTGTACGGTAACACACTCTCTGTTTCCTGAAAGCACTTCTCACATTGTTTATTTTGGTGTCGACACCATCGTGTGATGCACAGGCGTGACAGTAAGAGCAGACGAAGGGAAAGGCCAGGAGTTCCTCAGCCTCCAGTTCCTGACATTGCATTACCTCCCACAGCTGGGTCGATGTGCTTCGGTTCCCCCTCGGTGTTCAGTGAGGTGCTGCAGCAACAAGGAGGGGCTTTCTTATGCCCTTTCCCCTCAACATTTGCATGGCACTCACTATTAGGATTTTCCCTCAAACAAACATAATGCCACATGAAGTGACACACACCGTAAAGGCATGGTCTGTCAAAGCCAAAAGAGGTTGGAGGGCTACCTACCTGACAAAAATGATAAAGTCCAGAGTGTTTTCACAGGTGCTGTTCAGGGGAGATAGCAGAGGTTATTTGGGAAATCTTTTGATTTAGGATCAACACTTCAACAGATTGAAGATTATAAGAAGTAACCCAAACTCCAGAATAATCCCCATCATAATCCATAACTAAGACCTCTGCTATATCTAGATGGCCACTTCTGTGTTTCCCCAACAATGTCATAATCTGTGAAATCCCATTCAGCACTCCTGAATATTTACTGAATGTAATTTGAATATCTTCTCAATATCCTCTTCAAGTTTTGCACCATTTGGTCATGATAAGTCATTTCACGCTTCCACAGCAAGCCTCATCTGAGTATGATTCAGTGGTTTCGATCAGTACATACTCGAGCATGAAAGAGCTTTCATAAAGCAGTATTATGTCAGCAGCAATTAAAATATTGTGTTCAGGAGATATTGCATGGTACAATGACAAAAGACTGGATACCATCATTGGTGACGCTCAGAAGATAAAGAAATAGGCTTTTTTTTTGCCTTTTTGCTGGGAGTTACATGAGAAGATCAATACCAGCCTCCTCAGCCCAGTCATCGGGAAAAAATGTTGGCATTGTTTCTGCAAACCAGGGATATGCTGAATGTTGACGTTTCTGTATTTGGTCAGAGCAAGAGAAGAAGTAGAGTAACAAAAAGAGACACTCAGGGCGGGTGGGAAGGGAGGTCCAAGAAACACAAGGCTTTCATCCAGGACACTGCTGTTTGTGTCCTGTGCATCACGTTGCAATCAGCCGTTCATTCGTATCCCGTGTTCACAATGTTCAGTGTCATGTTCACTGTACAAACATATGCTAAGCCTAATTATGTAGTTTTTTCCTAAACCTAATTATAGTGGGGGGTTTTTTTTTGCGTTGTTACCGTTGATTTTTTTTTTACATTACATTATGTTGTCTTTTTTCTAACCTTAACCAAACAGTTTTGTTGCCTAAACCTAACCAATCATTTTTATTTAAGCACATGGCATTGTGTGTTTCTGCAAGCGTGATATGAGGCTTTATGAAACATTTTTAGAAAACATATTTTTGGTTCAGAAACATGGCCATTCAGTGTATCTGTGCTTTACAGAAACGCCCAATGCAAACATTTTTTGTGCCAGTTGGTCTTCGTTAAACGTACTGTATTGACAAGAACAACAACATAATGACAAATGTGTGTATCTCAACAAAGAGAAAAAGAAGAAACTTTTAGTTTAACCTTTGAGACCATTCGAGTTTTTGGAGTTTAGGTGGTGCACTTGAATGCACCATCAGTTTGACGGGACCCACATGTTTTACCGTACAAAGTAAAAGTTGAGATAGCGTGACTGACCGCGGCTGTGCGATACTGTGGCTGGCCGTAGCCATGATACTGTGATGGAGAGTTTTCAGACACACCAAAACGTCTTGTTTTCTCTGAGCGGGATTCAGAGAGACATCCACATGATCTGCATCGATTCCTCTCCTTCCCCACTTTCGTGTCAGTCTGCTGCTTAAGACCAGCGCCATTGAAAAAGGTACCAGCTGACAGCCAATCAGAGAGCCCGCTACATCCCAATTAATTTGCATTGATTTTCCTTGTGTCATTTGTGGAGGACTGTGAGAGTCACTGAAAAGCTAAATGCAGAGGCTAAATGGAGAAGCTAAACAAGTTAGCAAATCCACATTTAGTAAAAGCATTAAGGAAAAGCTAATGCAAATGAGAAAACAAGTTGCCCTTTTAGATGCCTGATTAAAACCAGTGTTCTTAATTCAATTTGTGAATCCAGTTATTTAGTTCTCTTTCAAAACTGCATTTTCAGATAGAATTTTAAATTCTGTTATTTGTGAATTCATTAATGTATTTTTTAAATGATGAACTCAGACTGTTTTCTGGTGTTTTCGTAAATCCCTTTTTAATTTGAAGTATTTTATTCGAGGATTAATATTTCATTTGTAAATTCTTTTCGTTATTCATCTTAATTGCCAATTGAAATGTCAAGTAATACTTTGCAATTTTGTCCATTTATTCAATTTGTAAACACATTTATTAATACTTATATTTATTGTACAATTAATAAATTAATTTGTAAACACATGTATTAATGTTTATTTTTATTGCAATATTACTTATTAATCAATTAAATGCTATTTTGTGGTCCTCCACAGGCTCCTACATATCTGTAGCAGGCGGCTGGTTAGCGTAGCTTAGCATAAAGACTGGAAACAGGGAAAATCTGCTTGTCTGGCATTTTCTAAAGGTGAGTGGCGTTTTATTGCCAGTTAAGGTTGATGTTCATTTGGGCATGAGGTTGCGAGCAGATTTGCTATGTCATGATGGCTGCTCAGGAGGACACATGATCCTCTCCGCCGCAGCGTGCACCCGGCCGGTTTCTGTATCAGGTCAAGCTACCCGTCAAGAATGCCGTCTATTTCCAGTTGACCTGCCGTGACAGCAAGTTATATACCCGAGTGGGTTATGCGATTAGGGCTGCCACAGCGGAGGAAGAGGAGGGTGAGGAAGATGAGTGTGGGGTTTCCTGGGAAGCTCCCAGTCAGACATCTGCTGCCATCACTCTATCACTCCCTCCCTCCTACTCTACTGTCTATCTAACCTCTTTCTGTCCCAGTGATGGCTCTTTGTGGCGAGCAGCAGCGCTCCACTGAATAATTCAAAGAGCCAGCAGGGATAGACAGTGGATTAAGTCCCCGTAGATGTGGAGGAGGAGGAGGAGGTAGAGGGATGAAGAGGGAGGACAGAGGGGATTTTACCCCATTAGACACGAGGAGCTGAGGGGAACTTCATCGCGGGGTGTTAAATCAGCAGGGTGGAAAGAAGGGGTAGCGTTAAAAGGGAAAGAGAAATGGAGGAGAGAGGCAGGAATGAGTGTGAGCTGGCAGCACGTCACATGACCATCGGGAGATCCCTGAGCGGAGCTGGTCACCTGACTGACTGGAAACGCACCCTGCTGCCTGAGAACGATTCCCAGAAGTTACGTCTGTGTGTGTGAAACCATGCCTCTTTGTCTTTAATAGAGATATCACTACATCACATCATGGTATAGGTGTGTCCTTTATACATTCAAAAATTACAGAATTAAATCCTACTATTTAAAACAAATCAAGTCAAACATGGCAGTAGAAATGCCCCTCAGATGTGAGCTTGAAGTGCTGGAGGCGGGGATGAAAAGAGGATTTTGTTGAGACAAAGCTGTGTGTTTAAATGTCAAAGGTGCAGAGTTAGTGTGACTGATCAGAGACTAAACCGGGGTAATTCTCTTTCTTCTTCTTCTGATGCTGTTGGACTTTTGGGCCAGCTGCCTCACGCCCACTCAGTCACACAAAAATGCACAATTTCACACACCAAAACAGCCAGAATGTCATTTACAGTTCGGTTCTAGTTCAGAAAGTCAGGGGGATTTGATCAGTTACCTTTCTTAGAAAAGCAGTTTCTAGTTGATTTAAGACTGAATGAAATGAGCTCTGAGCTGAGGCTTATTGTTCTTCTTGAATGGGCCTGTAGCATGTTGGTCTGAGGCCACTGTGGTGAGTGACTAACCATTCAGTGGCTCTGTGTAGGTGTGGGATCAAGATCAGTCCAGGTTCAAATGTTTTTGTCTTGTTTTTTGGTCTGAAACTTTTAATCTGCTGGTTTTAAAGCAAATCTCACTGTTCCCATTCTCATATTTCAGTAATAAAAAAGTAAAAAAAAATGCCAGATTCATATGAGATTAAACTATTTTAATTGAACACAACCTATAATATAGTGCAATGTGGTGTTTCAAAATCAAATAAAATTTTGAAAAAGTTGGACAGACAAACATGGTTATAACAAGGAGCATCAATAGACCGGGGATTAAGTGGTTAAAATCCTGCATTTGAATAACTCTAAACTCAAGGAACATTTGCCTGCAGTCAACCAGGTGGAGGACTGGAGAAAGATCAAGGGGTCTCTCTTTATAGCACCATTGATTATGGTAGTCTTTGCTTCTTCCAACAAAAACTACAATAAAGAGTAGACTGTTTCCTATGAAATTATGTTTCCATATAACTGAACTGTATTCTCAATTACATTTTGAGGGAAAGGTATTTTCTCCCAGATTACGATCGCAGTTTTAAACAGTTTTAAAGTGGTTAACGTTGCAAATTGAAACAAAACAATAGAGAAAAAACACAATAAAACTACCTGGTTAGGTTTAGTAACAAACATCATGGTTTAGCTTAAAATGGCGACGTCTGGTATGTTATTTAAGCTATGCACTTAAATTAAAACAACGGTGACTTTTGGTCTCACAGGACACAAAAAACGTTCTCCTGGGTGACTGTCGTGTTTGTTTGACAATATCAGTTTGCACTGATAAAAAAAAAAACACATTAAAGGAATAGTTTGACATTTTTGGAGGGTAGTCTTATAGGCCTAAAAGTGAGGTTAACTTTACATACTTGACCTAGGTTAAGTATGTTACTTCTCAGTTAGATTCAGGCACCAAAATAGTGTATCATACAACGGTTTGTATGATATCTTACATCATACGTCATTTTTCATGTGTTTTCCGAGGAATGTCAAGTAACATGTGATGCACATGTCAATTTCTGGTCCAGTCTTTACAAAATAAACCTCCAGCTAAATGGGAAACAACTTAATTAGGTTTAGGAAAAGATTGTGGTTTGGGTTAAAATAACTCCGGAAGTGGTGTAACTTTAAAATGGAGGTTGACTTCTGGTTACACATGGGGAACAAACATCATTCCCCTGTGCGAAAGTCACCCATCCACCCTAACCTCCTCCTTACAGTGGAAGTGTATTTGTGATCCGTCAGCAAACACATGTAATCTGCGACACAATACGAATCCCGTTTATCATAATTCACAATACAGCACTTTTTCATGTGCAGCAGACTGGTGAGTAAAACGTTAGTAAGAGGTCTGAAAGTTTAACAGAAGTGACTGTTACTCATGCTGCCCTGAGTCTTGCTCATCATACCCGGCCGACACAGTTCATGCTAAGGCTGATCGAGCAGCATCCAAAGCCCTGTGCATTCTGGGAGCGTGACTAAATAAGCACATTGCGACCACAACTGCACAGTTCGTTGCTGGACTTTATGGCCCTTCTCTGTGCGCAGCGTTGTCAGGCTTTGTAGCAGTGGATGAAGAATGCACTCCGCATGAAAAGATGTTAAATACTTTCCATGCACGTACGTTGGTTTGTGTTCCCTGGAGGACGTCTGCACGTTAGTTTATATGTCCCCGGTGGGAATCTGGTGTTTGCTTTAGTTCCGGGTGGGTTACGCTCTGGGTTTGTGGGTCGCTGTTTTCAGGCCAGTAGCTTCAGAAACAGGACTGGGCAGGACTTCTGTGTTTTTAAAAGGAAGCTATGCAGCTGTTATTGCTCTCATCACCAATTTTTTTTTTTTTTTCAGTGAAAGAATGAGAATTATGAAAAATGATCCCCTGGGCCTCGGTAAATGTAGGTGAGGTTAAATGCATTGAATTCTTTGAAGCTTACACGCAACCAGTGTTGCTTTCAGAGCTCCCACTCTTGTTTCAGAGCATCAATAATGAAGAGTCACTCAGCAGACGCAGACCTCTAAACACTGGCCTGCTGCTGTGAACAAATGTGGGCCGACATCACTGCAATGAGCATAATAATAATGTCCGTCCACCATCAATCAGACAGACATCTGGCAGTGATCCATTTTATTAAACTGCAGTGTATTTCAGTTTTATACCTGCTCCTCTGTCTCCTTCCCCATCGCCCTTCCTCCCTATTCCTCCGTCTTTCCATCTAACATAATTGAAGTGAGCTTCTCCTCTCCTATGTAACCCAATGCTCGTCCCACAGCACTAAAGTGTCGTTTGGGCTGCAGCTTAAGTACTCGGTGTGCTCTGCTCTGCGCTCTAACTTGTACAGATCAGCAGAAGCCCAGATTAGACAAATGAATAATTCAGCTTATTGCCTTAAATGCAGTTTGTGGTAAAAGATAGTTATATGTCCTATTAGACTTCTGACCCTGTTCATTTCACTGGTATGACCTGAGGATCCTGCTTTGACCAACATGCAGTGCAAAGTATTAATATTTCTTCTTTTTCTTTCTCAGCCACTCGCTCTACATTTTGAGGAAAGTGACATCTCATCATTATTCCTGCCAGGACTCAAGGACAAGCGGGCACATCTGCAGCCTTATACATGCATGTGTGTACGTTTTACGTCCATAATATTGATTGTCTTGTATAAAAACGGTGCAAAATAGTATTGAGTTTGGCAGAGCAGATCCTCTCAAGGCCAAGACGAATATAACGATTTTTTGCTCTTCCCTCAGATCCATTTATATAATAATGGATGTCAACATATTAAAGTGAATTAAGGTGGGGTTGGTGTTCATCATCATCAATAATTGATCTTAAATAATTAATGCAGGTGATGTTTAGTGTAGCTGATATTCTGATAATGGGTTGATGCTGCCCAAGTGGATCAGCATGTTAAAACCATAATGTTTTTCCTGAGTGTGTGTGAGGATCAGTTGTTTTCACTGTGTTGTTAGTCTGTCAGTGTGCCTGAGCTGCTGCTGCGTCTGTCGGGGGTGAGATTAACCTGATGATCTCATACCGTGGGGTGATGTGTGTCTTACGGCAGGTGAGTCATCAGGCGATGCTGTGGGCGTCTTACTGGAAGAAACAGACACGCTCAGATCATCTCCCCTGCAGCTTTTATCTACTGCTGTACTTACGGCTGCATCATCTCCCCGTCCTCGCACGTGCTGATTTCCACTCCAGGCTTTTCAAAATAAACTTAATTTTTCACAGGAAACAACTTAGTTAGGTTTCGGCAACAAAACTACTTATATTTAACGTTATATTTATCTTTAGGAAAAGATCATGGTTTGGGTTAAAATAAAGTGGTGTAATTCCATTGTTTTTTGACCCATCCTCCTCCCTACACAGCGTTTGCTGCTCTTTAGTAGATATGCTTTAGTAGATATGTGGGATATATGCAAATTACAGTGCATTACTTTCCGGAGGTATAGCTAAAATGATGCAAATAAGTGCGTTTATTACATTCAAAAGTGAATTAGTGTATTTCCAAAAATGTAAAACTAATATCACTAAATACAAATTAAGCAACAAATTAACCCTCAGACCTTCATGAATACAGAGCCCTCTGTCATCTGTTCATCCCTCCTTTCTCTGGCCTCTTTTCCACCAGCATAGGTCAGTTCTACACACAATAAGTTGGTTTCACATGGGTCACAAACAGCGGTATCCTGGATCAAAGTTGTGTGTTTGTGGGGCGCTGCTGTGGCTCACTTGGTGGAGTGGGCGCCCCATGTGCCAGGACTGAATCCTTGCCACAGCGGTCCCGGGTTCAGTTCGGGTCTGGGACCCTTTGCTGCATGTCATCCCCTCTGTTTCCCCCTATCAAATGCTTTCCCTGTCAATACAAAGAAAATTAGAAAAGCACTCGGAGAGCGCAGACCTCCGCCAAGCACCATAGTTTCCCCCCATATTGTAATTCACTCCAAAATAAAAATCCTACTTTTTTTTTGGGTCCCATTTACCCCAATGTTAACGAAAATTTCAAAGTGATCCAGAATCCAGGATTCTTCCGGATCACCCCCAAAATTAAATCAGTTCTTCCTTTCCACATTTTCGACACACCCTGAAAATTTCATCAAAATCCATCCATAAGTTTTTGAGTTATCTTGAACACAGACAAACAAACAAACAGACAAACAAACAAACAGACAGATAAACGCTGGCAAAAACATAACCTCCTTGGCAGAGGTAATAAAAAGGCTCCAAAAAAGTGACTTCCTCTTTTACTTCCGTCATACTATGGCCACTAGAGGCAGCCCTGCATGTCCAAAACTGACCCTACATGGAGCACGAAAGTTTGACGCAAAGCGACACTGATCAAGCTGCCATAATTGATGAGTTGGGAGTGAGAAAACAACAGTTTTTAGGGGGCTGTACTGAACCATTATGGACTATATTGGCAGGGACCATTAAGAAATAGTCAAGCACATAACCCTGCTGTAAAACCAGAACTTGATGTTTTATACTTTGGCTTTTGTACAAATTAAACAGACGATATATGACGTGTTAATTAATGAGCTTCAGGTGCTGGTAAGCTGGTTCTGTTCGTATAGAGCCAGGCTAGCTGGTAGCTTGTATGCTCTCATCGATCAGCAAGAAAGCTAACAAGTGTATTTCCCCATATGTACAATTATTCCTTTAACAACAAATACAAATAGATATGTTAATAAATGAAGCTCAATCTTAAGTCTCTTCTCCTCCTCTGTTGTCCGTTCATTTCTCCTTCCTTTGTCCTCTGCCTCTTTTCCTCCAGCTTTTCTCTGTCCCCCTGCTGTCTGTTTGCATTTCTACTGCTGCTTGTGTTTTATGCTCCCCATCGCACAGCAGCAGCAAACACACAAGCCACAGAGACTGCTGGTTTGTTTTTTTAATTAGGTAAATGGACTTGAGTCTGCCGGACCAGACTGAGAAATCACTCTCTGGACTTGAGAGCTGTCATAACAATTTCTTAAATTAATGACTTTGTCTAAATGTTATTAAAATCTTGCCGTGCAGCGGGTTATGCGTATTTTACCCACTGCTGTTTTTGTTTGGGGTTTTGTAGGTTTGCTCTCAGGATCGGACAAGGTGAACACTCCACAGTTTCCACAGTCGACAGATGCTCATGCCAGAAGGGTAACTCACCCACGCAGAGGCCGACCTCAAACCTCAGCCTTACCTGCTCCTGACAGGCTGCAATCTGACTCCCACACCCACAGAAGGTGAGGCTTGGCTGGGTTCAGAGTACAAGTGGCACTGCCCATCTTTCCAGGGAGGATCCCTTCAGACACAACAATAACAAACATGCGCTCAGACAGAGGAGTATTATCTGTTGTTATTATTGGAGATAATTATGTCAGATAATTATATCTATTAGCTGTGTTGTGTCTTTTCAGCCAGTGTCAATATTATTTCAATCTCAGTCCTGAGCGTGCTGCACCCCATGGGAAAATACTGTGGGTCAGGTAAAGATGGGGTGTGAGGTGACCATGACGCAAGAGAGGCATATGGATTTTATTTATTTATGTGACAAGGCTCTAATAATAATAATAATTAAAAACACAGTGAGTATATTTGTACAGCAGGTTTAATGTATTTCTGAGCACTTCTGACCAAAAAAGAAAAATTTCATAATATAATTAATTGTTTAAGCAGGTATACTCAAGAAAAGCTATCATATATGTGGGTCAATGCGCTTTAATCCATTGCAGCATAAATGAAACTCACATCTGTGTTTTTCCTAAATAGACACTGTTACCCAACATTCCCTGTTTCTGACTTTTGAGGGACCGTTTCACTCACAGAGGGCTTTTGTATGCTGCAGGTGTTGAGGTATATGAGGCTGTGCTTAGGAGTGTTTTATTCCTATGGGCCCCCTGAGGCCCCGAGGCCTGGTCCAAGAGAAAGACCAGAAGCTGTTTCAGCTTCCTCTACTGTTGTTTTGTATGGAACACGACTTCAAACACTGTACGTCAGAGCGCACGGCCAGCCACAGCTACACACACACAACACAGCACACACAACACAGCACACACAACACAGCACACACAACACACACAACACAGCACACACAACACAGCACACACAACACACACAACACAGCACACACAACACAACGCACACAACACTACACATACACACTGTATGTTTCGGTCTCTTATTACACAGAATTGAATTCCTCTTTCTGCTGTACTTTCTAAAAATACATTTATAGAAATAGAGATGTTAGATAGATACATAGAAATGTTAACATGGCCGTACGTATATATATAGAGAGAGAGAGAGAGAGAGAGAGAGAGAGAGAGAGAGAGAGAGAGAGAGAGAGAGAGAGAGAGGCAGTGATAGTTAATAAAGTTGTATGTATTAGGGCCTATTAGGGAAAGGGAAGTTTGGGGTCCCCTCCTGGAGCTGTTGCCACGGTAACCCGACCCCAGATAAGAGGTTGAAGATGAGCCATGAGATGAGTATTAGGGCCTGTGTGCTGGGTAAGCTTATTGTCCCATATTATATTAGCAGTATCTCATCTCCAAATGGTGGAAAAAGTATTATTTTTAGTACTAAAGGCAGTAACACAAATATAAAAGTACATTAAAATAGTGTATGTAAAAGTCCTGCAATCAAATAAGTCCAATAAGTCAGTAAAAAAAGGTATTCTTGTTTTTTGTGCGTTCTACAAATGTCCAGCCACACATGTGGTTTTCCGTACGTCACATTCATACAGTCTTTAAAAAAAAAATCCATCTTTAAAGGAAGCAATTTGGTTAGGTTTAGGAAAATATTGTGGTTTGAAAGTGGTGTCACTTATGTGCAGAAGTTACGAGATAAATAAATCAGTACTGACTTCTGGTCCTTTTGGACCCACCCGTCCACCCCGACCTCCTCCTTACACGGACTTTATCACTCTTTATACTTCTTGTTTCACGATTACGTTGATTACATACAAATTTTGTGGGTTATATATGAACTGTTATATTACATTATATTAGTGTATGAGAACAGCCTGAAGAAGTATAGCACACAGTAAAGTTTCATAAAAGTCAAACCTTTTCATTATGCATTACTGATAGTTTTTTTTATTATAATATATTATTGGATTATAGTGGGGCTGCACGGTGGTGCAGTGGTTAGCGCTGTTGCATCACAGCAAGAGGGTCACAGGTTTGATTCCGGCTTGGGACTCTCGATTCCGGCTTGGGCTTGAGTTTGCATGTTCTCCCTGTGTAAGCGTGGGTTTTCTCCGGGTACTCCGGCTTCCTCCCACAGTCCAAAGACATGCTGTTTAGGTTAATTGATGACTCTAAATTGCCCGTAGGTGTAAATGTGAGCGTGAATGGTTGTCTGTCTCTATGTGCCCTGCGATGGACTGGCGACCTGTCCAGGGTGAACCCCGCCTTCGCCCAATGCCAGCTGGGATCAGCTCCAGCCTCCCCGCGACCCCTAACGGGATAAGCGGTTGATGATGGATGGATGGATTACTAGGGCATTAGCATTTTAATGAAGCTAAATGTTACTGTTTTTAACACTGTTAGGCAGTTTAATCTATAATAATATCATATTCAACAAGATCATAATTTCAGATCTTCACAAAGATGATGTTTTGAGTGTACGTCTGTAAAGTAGCTATAACTGTCAAATTAATGCAGTGTCATAAAAAGTAAAATTAATATTTTCCTTGGAAAATATTTCAGTCATTTATTCGTCTTTTCTTAAACCTAACTAAAGAGTTTTGTTGCCTGAACCTAACCACGTTATTTTCTGTGAAGACGAATGATTATTTTGAAGACTACGCATGTAACGACATTCATAGGAAAACACGTGAAAAATGAGGAATAACTTGAACCATTGTACGAGGAAACATTGGTCTATGTGCTCTATAATCCTGGAGTAATATCCTACACTTCCTATACTTTTTCAAGTCTGAGGTTTCTCTTCATCCCTCTCACAGAAGGAAATACAAAATAATTTTTCAATTTCAGCAGAAGTTTTAGAACCAAAAACAAAACAAAACAAAACACACCAACAGTCCCAAACGGTTGCTGCATTTGAAAGATGATCGCTTGGCTGTAAGTATAAAATGGGTTACTGAGTTATCTCACAGACCATGTCTTACTTTATTCTATTTTGAAGATACAGAAACTTTAGAATACAGTTTGTGGAGAACAAAATCCCTCAAGAATAGTTTGTGCTATATATAATATAGCAGAAATTAGTTAAACTTAGAGTGATGATATACAATACAGTGTGTAAAATTAGACTATAGCACCAAATGGAGTCAAGCCAACAGGTAGAGCAGCAGAGCAGAGAGCTCCCAGTATGGATTGTGTTAGCGTCTCTAAAGCCCCTGGAGCCACAACACTGACCTTTCCTGTTATGGAAATGTACTGCAGGCTGTTCTAGGCCCGCAGCCACACGCTGCTTGTTTGAATGGCCACACAGGCCCCCTTCTGCTGCCTGCCTCTTTCCTGAAGACTGCTTTTACTGTTGGAGCCGCTTTGTGAACGCACCGTTGTGGAGCATTGTTCAACAGAATGGGCACAGTGTGTTCCCTTTTTATGTTATTCTGTCTTTATTTTGGCAACCTTTAACTCGACTGCGTGGTGGTACAATTGCGTGGAAATTTGTACTCTGACCTCTTCATAATAATCCCATGAAGATTGTCCACTCAGGCCAATCATCAGAAAAAATGTTGGTATTTTACATTTTTACAAACCACGGGATACTTTGAATGTCGACATTTCTGAACCAGAAATATGTTTCACATCAGCCTCATATCACGCTTGCAGAAAGGCACAATGCCACATGGTTAACGTAGTGTAACAATGCAGCGTAACAAGGCAATGTAACAATGCAACAACAATATAGTGTAATAATGTAGCTTAACAGCGTAGCATAACAAGGCAATGTAACAACGTAGCGTAACAATACGTTTTTACCGTTAAACAGTTAACATCATGGTTGGGTTTAAAAGTATATAATTGTAAAATATGTACTAAAACAATGTAAGATAACGATGGAAAATGGCACAGCTGTCACTAATATCACTTCAAAATAATTTAACAACACTTTGTATCACAAACACCGGTCTCCTAGTTGAAAGTCCTGACTTTGTTGGACTCTCACAGCCACCATAAGCAGTCTTTCTCACTGTTTATTCTACATCACTAGCTGAGCGTAGTCTATTCATGCTGATTCATGTATATTACAGTCAGTACAGACTACATGGCAAACACGACACGCCATAAGCAAGTCAGTTCATTTGTGATTCCAAACCAAAAACATAGCAGAGCGTAGAGAGACCACTTGTTGTCTTACAGTTAACTCCATGCTGCTCGCCGCCCGTCACAGAGCCTCCCTCTCTCTCCCGTCCGTCACTGTGATTAGAGGCTAAACTGGGCCAAATGAAGTGACATGTTTTGCTTTGCAAAGAAAACAGAGCTGTGTTAATCCTCGCGTGTGGAGTTGTGTGAGCGTCGGAGGAGCAGGGGGCTCACGCTGCACACTGGGTCAGCAGTGATGCAGCGCTGCGCCCTGTCCGCCATCATCTGGACTTTCCATATGTGATGTGATTAGAAAGCAATTTGCTCCTTGACAGTCTGAGCCAAGAAAAACACCTGCTTTATTAAAACAAAACAAATTACCCCATTTAGCCCCAAAGACACTGAACTGCGTGGTTTAGCGGGCTGAATACATCACATGGATGGATTATTATAAACAAATGGAGGCTTTAGGAGTAAATCAGAGTACAGTGAACATGATCCTTATTGTGACGTATGGCAGCACTCCACCAAAATCTCCAGTATTTTTGTTTAACCTGCAATCTGGACTGAAAGGCTTAACAAAACACAGCTGAACATGTGGGGATTATCAGAAGTATTGTAATTACAGAGCAAGTGATCCACTTTAGATAAACTTTGTATGTCTCACAGTATTTACATGTACTGTACTGTGTGGCCTCTTCATCTTCAGTTTTTATTTAAGTAGTTTTTAAAGTTTCACCTTGTGTCATACTGTGTTAAGTATTGATTCTCCAAAGCTCTGGTAGAAACCAAGCTTTCTGAATAGTATCATAATGTCAATGTCACATCATTTAGAAATGAATCAGATTGTACTCAAGGGAATTACACTGTGCAGGGTTACATAAAAAACAAGCGACCTTGTAAAAATAAATACCTCTGGATTGATGTGGCTGAAGCGTCAGAGAAATTTACCAACATGTTTTGTGTGAATAGGAGATTTTAAAGACAACAATTTTAGCTATGAGGTTTGACCACAAGAAAGCAGGTAGGGGGGATTATACAGTGTGACGTAAACACAGATCAGTCCCTCAGTGCTGGTAAAAATAGATTTAACAAACATTCACCAATAGGAACTTGCATTACATTTGACTTGAAATATCCTAGAAATGCCAATGCAGCTTAGCTCTACTTAGACGTGTGAAGCGTCCCATTGTGAGGACGTTTGTTCCCCCGCAAGCCCTCAGAGAACAGTAATCGCCTTGCCAGTGTTTGTGAGATGTTAGCATAGCATAGCGTGGCTTAGCATTAGATTCACATTGTTTATGATTTGTCAGAGAAACAAGGCAAGGCATGATAGTCGCTAAGCTATTGGGATGCCCTTTCAGTTTTGGCATTTTGTGCAGTTTCAGATGCTTCCTGTATACAATGAGGCCTTTTCATACAATTGTTACACCAGTAAATCTCGGCTGAATGTGTGTTTGACTCAGAAATCTGAACGCAATTTCCCTTTTGGGCTTCAACAGAAATCTGTGTTAGAATCTGTAATTTTTCAGCGTTGCAACCACCTTGAAATACCTTCAAGCATGACCGTGGTCTTCTGTAGAAACCAAAGAGCCAGCGGCGTTATCTCCCCTCAGGGTTACCCCCGTCTGTTTGGCTTGATCTTCGGATGAAGTTCTGTAAAATGAAAGAACAACAGTATTTCTGTGTAACTCAGTGTTTCAGAGAAACTTTTTCACTTCCATGTGCAAAGTCACAGACATTCTTCTCTGTTTTTTATGCTTCACTGGAAGCATTTCTGTCTGGCTCCTCTCGGTGGTGGAAGTTTCTCCTTCATTCACTCTCTCTTCTGCAAAGCTGCTGTTAATTCATTCAGCTTTAGACGTCCCCTCAGTGTCTCTGGCTGAATGGCTGGGTTTTTCTATATTTTCTGTGATTGTAGCCTGTGTAGGATGCAACGGGAGAACGGCCAAAAGCAGCTTCCCTGACTTTTTATTGTATTATTATCTTATTGTATTGTTTTGTTTTCATGCATTTGTTATTATGTTTTCTGGTTGCATGTACGTCAACCAGAAAACATAATAACAATCCTAACCCTAACCCTCCCATTCTTGTGAATGTGATATCTCAGGAACACCTTGAGGGAATTTCTTTAAGTTTGGCACTTGGACTCAAAGATGAACTGATTAGATTTTGGCAGTCAAAGGTCAATGTCCATCCATCCATTGTCAACCGTTTATCCCGTTAGGGGCCGCGGGGGGCTGGAGCTGATCCCAGCTGGCATTGGGCAAAGGCGAGGTTCACCCTGGACAGGTCGCCGGTCCATCACAGGGCACATAGAGACAGACAACATATAGACAGACAATCATTCACGCTCACATCCACACCTACGGGCAATTTAGAGTCATCAATTAACCTAAACAGCATGTCTTTGGACTGTGGGAGGAAGCCGGAGTACCCGGAGAGAACCCACGCTTACACAGGGAGAACATGCAAACTCCACACAGAGGAGTCCCAAGCCGGTTTTGAACCTGCAACCCTCTTGCTGTGAGGTGAGAGTGCTAACCACTGCAGCCCTCAAAGGTCAATGTGATCTTACAAACTAATTTTTGGCCATAACTCAAGAAGTCATTTGCTAGTTTTGACAATTTCACATGTCTACGAAGACAAAGTGATGATATTGTGGACAGATATGGATATAAACTGCAACTTCACTGGTTGGCGGAGGCATCCAACCGCAAGATGGTAATTCCAGTTTTTAGCAAATTGTCAGCATTCTAGCTTGCCATGTTTCTGAGCCAGACATTCATCGCAGTGTTGTTTACTTCCCTTTTTTTGAATCATGAGCCCATGAAAGCCTGCTTTCTGATCCCTTTGTTGCTACAGACCGAACTACTCAGACTAATGCTCTCTTTCCAAAACAAGCAAATTCCTTTTTCTTCCCCCTAAATTTAATTTTGGAATTTGCATCTTGTTTAAATTTACAGGTGAGGCAGTAAAAAAAAGTAGTAAAAGTGATAGTAATAGTAAAAGTGTCTATGAAATATTAAAAGTATGGGAACAGTAAAGAAAATTATGATCAGGGAATAATGATAATAGACTTTTCCTCTTCCAGTAAATCAATTAGTATATTAGTATAATAGTAGCATTATTTATTTGTCAGACCAATGAAATCCACATCAAGACTAGGAGTCTAAAGACATGCAAGCAGCTCTGTGAGGCTACATTTAGGTACTGCAGAGCTTTGTGCTAAATGTTGTGATCAGCATGCTAACATGCTGATGTTTACCATGTTAGTTTAGCATGTTAACATGCTAACATGTTTAAAAAAAAAACAGCTGAGGCTAATAGGAATGGCATTAGCTTAGCAGGTACTTGATCACAGACCAAAGTATTTCACAAATACTTACAAATTAAAAGTTTGACCTGATGGTGTTACTAGTGCAAACGTCAGGGGATCACTTAAGTCAGATTCATCCTCTGGGGACCATGGATGGCAGTCCATCAAATAGTTGCATGACTAAAAAGTGTAAAATTATTCAGACCACATTCCCTTTAACAACGCAGCAGTGTGTTTGTAAAAGTAAGACAAACTTCTGTCTCCCTGTTTTCAAATTACTTAGCCGACCAAATATAGTACACATCTGCTGCTAACGCTCACATCTTAATGTCTGTTAAGAATATCAGCTGTAGATCAGTGTTTGACACAGTTTGACCATGAGTTGAATTTAGCAACCACTCAGGATTATATGAAAAATGACCCGAGGTGTTCTGTGGAGACAAACTGGCCAAGTTTACCAGCTATACAAGGGTTTCAGGCAGACAATTGTCAGGAGCGCTACTCCCACAACTTGGTTTTCCAGTATTTAGTAGTTTCACAGTGACGACTCCAAGCCAACGGTAAGCAGGGATTTGTTTTTTGTTTTTTTTCGAAGAGTTGGCCTACTTACGCCGAGAACACAAAAGTCTAAATCTGTTCTTTCAGTGCCGCTCACCGTCGCAGACAAACAGACAGACAAGATTCCAGCACTGGTGCCAGCCACAATAACGTGTGCGTGTGCATGTACGTGTGTGTGTGTGTGTGTCTGTGTCAGCATGTGTGCATTTTTGGACTGAAGATGGAGGGTAGTGAGTTCAGAGGAGGAGAGCGGTCGGGTGAAAGAAAAGAGAGATGAAGCAGATGCTATTACTCAGTTGGGGCAACGTTAACCGTGGGTGGTGCCAAGAGGCAGCAGCCGTTGGCACGGGACTAACAAATGTGTATGTGTGTGTGAGTGAGTGTAATTACAAATGGTGGTGGGGGGGGGGGTTGTCTCAGTATTGCATTAGCTGTGCCCTTATAAAGACGGGAGCAGGATATACTGTTCTCATACTGAAATGCCATATTAAACAAACACCAAGCAGTGGGTGGTGAGACAGTGTGTGTGTGTGTGTGTGTGTGTGTGTGTGTGTGTGTAGGGAGATGGTGTCTTTCTCTGTGTGAGGCCTTTACGGGCTTTAGGAGCTGGAAGACCGCAGTCCTCTTGATGTAAAAATAGACTGTATATACTTACAGTCTCTATACGCTCTGTGTAGACATTCAAGCCCAATTACCTCCTGTGTGCACAAAAGAGAAGTCCATCTCAACTCAATCACTCGATAAAAAATGTTGCCATTGTATGTTTCAGCAAAACCAGGGGACACGCTGAATGTCAGCGTTTCTGAACTGAAGTTTCACAAATACGTTTCATATTAGCCTTGTATTACGCATGCAGAAATGCATGATGCCACATGAGTAACACTGTGAAATGTTTGTTTAGGGTTAGGCAACAAAACTACTTGATTGTGATTAGAAAGAAATCATGATATAACAATGCAATTTTCTTTCTTATTTGTTCTTATTGTTCCTCTTCCTGTCTTACATAACATTACAAAACAAGTGTAAAAAATGTAACGAGCGTATAGTCAACATTTACTTTTGGTTGCACGCAGAACACAAACAACGGTCCCTTTGGTGGAAGCATGGATGTATGAAGGCCAGCTCTGTGAGCTCCGTCAGCTCAGTAGCACGTGAAGCCAAAATGGCACCATTGCCGAGTGATGAAGTACCCAGATCTACCGCATCCATTGAGCCCATTGACTCCGCCTAACAGCCCGCGGCTCATTCATATGAACGGAGGGAGGAAAATAACACTGGAATTTGATTTAGCTAAAAATAAATTACCTGTCAAGTTACAGACGTCTCTTCTCCAATGTAAGTCTATGGGGAAAAGTCCTCTTGGTCCCAATGGCATCACGTAACGGACACAGAAGTTGTAGTACCGCCGTTTGGCCACGACAAAAAGTTGCTTCAAAGCCTGCCGCTCTTCCTGGGGGTTTGGATGAAAGTCTTTGCTCTTTATCGTTCGTTGTACGACGTCTCTTGCTCTGAATGAATGCCAACATTTTTTCCTGGCAACTGGGTTGTCCATCTTGAGTTGACTGTCTGTCTGTCTTAAATTCGTTTAATACAGAAGTAGTCAATGACTGGCTCTGACCAAAAGCAGCCTGATTTCATGCTGCATGTCGCAGGTTTGTTACCTGGCTGAGGTGTCTCACTGTGGCTATTCCCTCTTGTTCCATCACTCCCTGCAATATTTAAAACTGATCCACTCTCATGATCAAAAGCATATGAAATAATATCTTGTTTATGCCATGTTTTTGATTCACGCTAACCTCAGAAACAAATACATCCTGTGACTCCTTCACAGTTAAAGCCACCTCATGTTTTGCCAGAATGTTTTCAATGTGAACTCACAGTAAGAAATGTTTGGTTTGCATTATCAGTGACTTAATGCAGCTCCGATACAGCTGTGGAAGATTAAACAGTAAAAAGTGGGGCTGTTATAATTTAGATGAAATTATAAACAGTAAGCGTTGGATTATTTGCATGCTTTGTTTCCTGTGAGGGAGGAGGAGGACTCTGTCACTAACAACGAAAGCTTATATATAGAGAGAGATCATTATTGATTGTAAATGCTTTGTAGAAACATACATTTTTTTATAAAATTTTCAGAAAATTTTTATCAAGAATTATGACTTTTAAATTTGCTCAAGTAATGTTATAAAAAGTGGCATGTATGTTGGAGTAGGGCTGCACAGCGGTGCAGTGGTTAGCGCTGTTGCCTCACACCAACATAGTTGCAGGTTTGAATCTGGCTTTGGGCCCTTCTGTGTGGACTTTGCATGTTCTCCCTGTGTTAGTGTGGGTTTCCTCCAGGTTCTCTGGTTTCCTCCCACAGTGCAAAGATATGCAGGTTAACTGATGAATCTAAATTGCCCATAGGTGTGAATGTGAGCGTGAATGGTTGTCTGTCTCTATGTGCCCTGTGATATACTGTCAGCCTGTCCAGGTTGTACCCCACCTTCACCCAATGCCATCTGGGATCCCCCCAACCCCATCCCCATGATGGATAGATGGATGGATGGATGTGGAGTAGGGTTAAATATCATTTTATTATTATTATTATTTTTAATTTTGATAATCAAAACAAAATGGGGAAAATCAGATATTTAACAATCAATAATACAGTTGAAAATCCTTGAAAAGCCTTTTGGTTAACGCTAGCACATTTACAGTGATGCTGGCCAGTATTTCTTCTGAGTATTTCTTTGAGCTGGAGGTTTACTGTAAACTGTGGTGATCAATGGCCACTTCCAGTTGGAAACAAACAGTCTTTGGGTGCGTGGAGGTATAAAATTCAATAAAATTTCCTTTAGTGTGTAATTTTTTGTGCATGTAAATCATTTGCAAAGTTAGAAAGCCCAAAGTCCACGCCAAGGGGAGCTACACTGCTCCTGACCTGCTTGAAGTCCTGGCTTTTCTTCTGTAACGTGGTGATGTCACCAGGTAACACATTTGCATAACGGCTAGCACAGAAAAGTAAAGGTTATTTTTAACACTGAAGCAACTCAAAATTGTAATAAAAGTATGCACCTGAAAATAAGCATAATAGGTTTTCTATAGAGCAAATTAAATTTGGTGAATATCAGTAAAGATTGTAAACAGTGAGCCTCACTGTGGATGTAGTATATTAACGCTAGGTGTTAAACTTTCAGGGTAGTTTGATGTGCGTCAGTTTCTGCAGCAGCTTAGAGTGAAAATGACCTTTATAAGAGGAAAGTTTGTGCACTGCTCATTTTCCTCTTCCTCCTTCCTTTCCCTGCTTCCTTGTCTCCTCTCCTCTGTCTTAAGGTCACAGATCAGCATGTGTGTGGCTCACTCCATCAGCTCTGAGCAGCTGGCACAGGTTGACCCCAGTGGTATGGGCCGCTTACACCAGCATTAACACACTCATACATGCACAAACAAACTGACATACAGTTACACAAAGGTGCATGCTCTGCAGCGAGGATATATTCTAGGAAACACGCACAGACGTGTGCACAAGATGTTTGTTATGTCTGTCTGTGTGGTATTATGTGAAGCAGGCCCCATGCAGAGCGTCTGATACACTTCCACTGTGTGTGAACCGAGTAGCTGCGTGGTTCACTTCTTCTTTTTGAAGATGAAGAACATATGGACACTAAATTATTGGGTGGAGAGACTTCTCAAACATAACTTCTATTCCACAACACTCTTGTTTTTAAGCCACTCTCATGTCCTGCCACATTGGTTTTTGATTACAGCATTACTGATCACTATCATGAGTACTTTTGGCCTTTAAGGCAGCAGTTGAAATTGGCAGAGGCTGCTCACATTTTAACCCCTTGGACTGGCTTGGCAGCGTGTTTGAAAGTCTTCAAGCTCTTTGGCATAACAGGTTGACTCTAACTGCCTGGTGTAAAAGCACATAGATCTGTCTCTGGTTACAACAGTACAGTCTATGGACTGACACCCAAAAAAGAGATGGAAAGAGTACTAGAATATCGTACTCAAGTAAAAGTACTTGTGTAAAAATGTAGTTAAAGAAATGTAAAAAGTAGGCCAGTTAGTATATACGCTGACATATCTGTCTCTGATATATGATACTGCTGTTAGATTAAAGAACACATCTAGGCTACAAAATAGACATCATTAAATGTCAACTTATGCACATGTGGAACAACATCAGCAACAAGACCTCTTCTGTCCAAACCAACAGACGGGCACTCTGCAGTCTCTGCAACTGATTGTCAATTATATAGATAAACAACTGCCCTCCTCAGTGTGGCCTCACAAGAATTTAACAAAAAAGAGACAAAACTCAGACAATAAAACAAAAATGATCAACACTAAAATAGAAAGAGCTATGTGGACACAATGGCGCCTGAAACTGCTTTTTGAATCAATAGTAGAATAAAACATCAGCAAAGCAAACAACATGGACATGTAAACAATAAAAACTCCACAGAGGCTGCAGCCACTAAACACAAATATTACAGCAAATTAGAGACTGCACAATTTTACCACATTTCTATGGTTTTTATACACAGCGTAGCATGCACATGCAACTACGTTGCTAGGCAACAAAGGACAAAGACGTTCTCACCTGGAGAGTCAAGAGTGTGTTGTCGTACTCACCTGTCACCTGAACGGCATCCAGCAAGTCTTCAGCACCAACAGATCCTCCACAATCTGGTCCAGGCCCAACTTCTGTCCTTGTTCATTGTCCACCCTATCGGCCTCTCTGGTCCCAGTATAATCAGTCCACTGAGCCTCTCTGGTCCCAGTATAAACAGTTCACTGAGCCTCTCTGGTCCCAGTATAAACAGTTCACTGAGCCTCTCTGGTCCCAGTATAACCAGTCCACTGAACCTCTCTGGTCCCAGTATAACCAGTTCACTGAGCCTCTCTGGTCCCAGTATAACCAATCCACTGAGCCTCTCTGGTCCCAGTATAACCAGTCCGCTGAGCCTCTCTGGTCCCACAGTGCTTCTCAAATTCAAATCTTTTTGAGCAGAATGAGGCTGTACTGTCACATCAGTCGCAAACAGCAGAAAGTCCTCACACACCTCACTGACGGTAGAAGTCTTGAAGCCACCTGGAGGATATAAGCATTTAGCATGTTAGCATTAGCATGTTAGCCAGACCCAGTGTGGTCCTACTGTACAGGTCACAGACATTGTGGGTGTGTCACTTCGCATGCTCTCCAGGTGATGCATTATATCAGTCATTCATTGTCTGTGACATCTATTAAAGATAGATGCAACATTTATGCTGAAGTACAATTATGCTAATTAGTCTATAACCGCATCCCATAAGTGATCCTTAATTTATTGCATTTGAAGTGGCCCTGGCCCACAAACTTGGCCCATGAATGCAAACATTTATAACCTCTCATATCTGTAGTGTCACCACTCTGAACATGGAGCTCTGCCCTCAACACACCAGACACACCTGCAGCTTCTTCTCATCTGACTTTGTGTTCACGGACATGAACTGAAATGTAGCTCACCATAATTTTTCAGTGCAGTTTCTTTGTATGGGAATGTAAATTTTAGGCCACAGCCTTTCAGGCTGCCTTTTACTATGCAGTTTAGTTTTACTCTTACACTTTTGCATTCACACGGTTTCACACTTTTATGTTGTTGACATATGTCATCTCCTGTGCACCACAGTCTACGCTGCACTTGGAGCCGAGTCAAGAAAAAGTCATGCTTGGAAGCAAATGAAAAAGCGAAAATATTGCTCTTCCATTTTTAGGCGGCGCAGTTTAGTCAGCTTGCTGCTTTTAATGAGGCTATGGCAAAGCCTATGTGAGGGTGTTGAGTGAGAAAACAACTGAAAGTGTTGGTAAAACAAAATGAGAGAAAGAGTAAACTTCACTCTGGCTTTAAAATAAATATGAGTGAGCAGCAATGTTTCACTGAGCAGTTTTTGACCATACAGCTGTTTTCTGTGGCAGGAGCCATCTTCACTTTATTCTAACAGAGCGAGACAATGAACGAGAGAATGGGAGAGAGATTGGCTGGTCTTAACATTGTGGTGTGTATGCATGCATGTGTGTGTGTGTGTGTGTGTGTGTGTGTGTGTGTGTGTGTGTGTGTAGGGCTCGTTGCAGATGTAGGGCTGGCCGTGTGCCAGCAGCAGGGATCTCTGGGAGCAGACCCAGGCATGATGTCATTACCAGTCAGACCAAGGAGCCGCAGTAATCTGTGACATTGTGTCTTCGAAGGAGAGAGCCAAGCACCCAGTGTGTGTGTGTGTGTGTGTGTGTGTGTGTGTGTGTGTGTGTGTGTGTGTGTGTGTGTAGGACATGGTTATTGTCAGTTTTCTATGCCTGGTGTCCATCAGTCACACTGCTCCTTCATACTCGCTCTGGTCATCAAAAGATGACCCTCTGAAGTTCAAGTGTGTGTGAGCGTTTATGTGTCTTGTGGAGGTGAAATATGAGACTGTCTTGCCGTTTTCTGTTTCAGGTTCACGACTTTAGCGGGACAGGTAAGACGTCTGTCGGGATGACATTTCTCGGTGGCCATCACAGCTGATGTGATTTGGATGTTGGAGGAGAGGCAGTGGCAGTCTGGCGGTCTAATCCAATTGGTCTTTTTATAGGATGGAAACGACAAAACTCACCATGACAATTTTTCCCCTTTCTCATTCACTTCATACTGCCGTTTCTCTGAGATGTATGTTTTCCACGTTATATTTGTTTATGCTTGGCTAGTGAGGGGGGAGGCAGAGAGAGGAATCATTGAAGTGCTCGCCAGTGTTTATGTTTGTGTCTGGGTTTCCCTCTCTCTCTTTTCCCTCATATCCACAACAGCAAGCGGCTTCAGTTTCTTCACCTCTCTCCATCTTTTCCTCTCTCTCTACCCGTCTCACCCCTTCCTACGCTCTAGTACAATTCAGCCCCAACCGAACCCAAACCCCTTAACTTTCCCTCCACCCTGCTGTCTCTCTATGCACCTGCCAACCTTTACTCTCGCGCCTGTGTTTGTGCTCCAGTCTGGCTCTTGGCGTGGTCCGACCGTCTGGACGCTGAGGAGAAGGAAAACCCATCAGGTGGAGCGCAGCCGGGAAGAAAGAGCGACTGTGGTGTGCAGTATGGAGCTTCAGGGTTTTCCATCGCAACGCCAAAACCCAGACGTCTGAGCAAGCTTTATCAGGAAGGAGTTTGCTCCAAATGCACATACGGTGCAACAACACGCTGAATATTATGGAGCAGGAGTGTGTAGTGGAAATTTTAACAGCCTGGTTGACTCATGCTAACTCTTTCTGTCTTTTTCTCTTTGTGTGTGTGTTCATGTGATTGTGGCTAAACTGAATAGGCACTTCAGGTTTCACATGTCAGCAGGGAGCTCTGTTTTCAGAAGGTCGGTTTCACATGACGACCCAGTCCCTTGTCTACGTCTCTTTCTACCCAAACACATTAGCACTCGCACCGCTGCTCCAATGAGCCCTCTGACCTCGAAATATGAGGTTCACCCCACACTGCCTTTAACTCATTTCACCTCGTTTTAGAGGTTCAGAGGTACCCCCAGGCCATAAGACTGACACACAACACCACTAAGCTGCCTGTCACCACTTAGACTGGGAGACATGCAAAACCACCCAGCTCTGCAGGAGTGAACAAAAAATTACATACAGGTATGTTGAAAAATGGCATGCAATATATTACAAATTTGAATATAGGGTGATACTTACAATATCAAAATGCTATACCGATCAAGATCAATATTCTAATTGTTGCATCCGTTTTAATCTTTTTTGCATATGTACGTTATTTTCGTTTTGAGTTACCACAAAAACAATCGCAGCGTCATTTCCAAATGTTCTCAAGCAAATGTCATAAGCTAGTGCCCACGCATTCAGTAAGGGAGCTGCATTGTTTTCCCAGAAGACAAACAAACACTCAAAATGGCTGGTTGTTTACCGCAGGGCCACCAGGTTTGAGCAGATTGTTACTGGAAGTTAAAGGGGCAAATTTGTACTTTCAGTATGACTCCTCCTCTTAAAACTGCCATCCCAACCCTCAGTGGCTTTGTTTACATAGTGTCTGTTTTTATCTCCTAAAGTTTAGCAACTCACATGATTTTACCATTGCATCTTTAAATGTCAGGCATGAAGCCACACACTCATTATATTAAAGCTTCTCAAAGTGGTTATGGTTTACCTGAGATTACAGGAACTGTTTTTGAGAATATTTCTTTTATATTTCCACTCTTTCTCACTGGGAGTTTTGCTGTAGTTTACTATGAAGAAAGTGTAAACATGAGGAGAAACCTTTGACCTTTGGGTTTGCACTTTCTGTCCACCTCTGCACCAGCTACATCTGCTGAAGCTCACCTTGTGCACTCATCTGTATCCCGTCTAACTCACCCCACCTCTCCGATTCAGACTGAGCGGACTAAGAGGGATTCCCAGCTAGTTCACGGTTGGTTAACACCCCCCGTTGTACATCGCTGTCACCTCCCTCCTCCCCTGTGGTTTCTCCTGCCTACACTGTGGTGAGCCTGTGAGGGAACATGAGTCAGTTAAGCACTATGGTAGAGAGACATGCTGTGGTTAGTTGATCTTTATGGTGATGATAAGTATCCATGAGAAGGAGACCCCCATGATGCTTCATTCGTAACCACGCAGGGACGTAGTTGTATGCAAAATGTGTGCACAGTCTCTCAGGTCAGGTTCACACCTAAAGGTTCCTGAACCAAACCAATGTGAGGATGATACCTTGTTTCAGTTGTACAACTGGTCTGGTTTACGTTCACAAAGGCAAAACTCAAACAGTCAAGAAATTGTAAACAAATCTCGCGTGGTGGAAATGTCATTTGATTATTGGTCAGAGAGATGGCGGGTAAAAAGACAAAAAGAGACAACAAACCTCCTAATTTCTAGCTGGAAATCGTAAATCACTGAGTACTGCCAGGTTCATGTTGGTGTTGATCTGGAGCACATCTGCAGAGGTTATGTATTAATGCAGGCAGACCTCAGTGGTCTCATACACCTTCTGGAGTAATTGAATAATTTTCTCTTCCGTCCAGATATTCAGGAGGCATCTGACAGCACTGCGAGTCCAGGTTTGTCTCCTGACACTCGACATTTTGCTAGCAAACATGCTACAACATCACCATTCACCAAAAGAAGAAAGGGAGGCGTTCTTTTAACCAATGACATGACAGATAAAATGATACGCTTCCTGTGATTGGTTTGAATGGTGTTTACACTAGAAATGAACCACTCCAGAGTTCACTTGACAGTGGACCGATACCCCCCTTCGAGGAGGACCAGGGGTTGTTTGGTCCACATAAGGGTTCAATTCCTGCGTTCACACCAACCCAAACAAACTGCATGAAGGGGGTAAACGCTTGAAGGTTCAGTTCAACCAGACTAAAAAAAGGCTGGTGTGAACATGCCCTCATTTATCCAGAAATGAAACCAAGTGAAATGACTTTGCAGCTATAAGATATGTATCATCATTTTACACTAAGTGTAATGTGATACTATAACTAGAAGGACTACACCTGTTCTTAGGTTAAGGCAAAGCTGACTGATGATTCAGGGCAAGAATATTAGTTTTAGCTAGTAGCTACAGGTAGTAAACAAGCCAGCAGTGTAGCCAAAATATCTCAACTACTTCAATTGCAGGTAAAAACAAAAGTTTAAAAATGTAACTGTGGTAAGCATGATAAGTCAAAGTTGAACCCAAAAGCTGTTCTGTAAACTGTGATAGAAGTTTATAAGGGACAGTTTGGATAATAATTTTACCATTTTCAAGTGTTTTCTCTTTCAAATAAGTATATCTAACCTGGGTTTGCTTATGAGCAGCCCTGTGAGGATGTACTTTGAGCTAAATGCTAACATGTCTTGGACTTAAGATCAGCTGCCTCCACAGCAGCATCAATAAATAAAAACATTAAAATCAAACAACTGTCTACATATAAACAGAGAAAAGTATTGTAGTTTAAACAACAACCATACAATATATTGCACAAGATCTGCATAAAACAGCATAAACAAAAGATAAAGATAAGAATACCATGACACTATTGCACAACCTTACAGCCTCAAGAAACATTTAACATCATTTTCCAAGTTTGCTATCTTAACATGCTAGCATGCTAACATATGGTAATTAGCACTAAACGCAAAGAACAGTTGAGGCTGATGGATTGTCTTTAGTTTTGCAAACATGGTCATAAAAGAAAGTATTACAAATGTAAAATTCGACTCATGATGGCTCTTTATGGAAAGTTAAGGGATGACTGAAGTTGTTACAGACCATCCTGAGAGGAATGTGAATGTCTGTACCAGTTTCATTACAATCTATCCAAAATCACAAATGTGAACTTCATGATGGCTTTAAAACCAGAGTCATCTTTTTGGATCCATTTCATGGCAATCCATCCAGTAGAGATAGACCAAAGTGGACCGACTAACAGACCATCATGCTGTTAGCGTGGCTAACCTATCTGATCGTGTCACAGCTTATGTTTGCTGCCTCGTCTCTTGCTGCGTTGCTGTGTTCGCAGATCTCAACTATTAAAGTTAAAGCATCTGTGATTTGGTGCAAACATTTCCTCATTTACAGCAGATAGAAACATTGAATCAGAGGCCTGATTTTCGTGCAGAGGTCCACTATTCTTCGACAGTGGAGCGCTCATCGCAAGAGACATTTATCAAAACCACTCTAACCTTTCAGTTTGAATGTCATTATGTGGAGCATTAACTTCTATCTCAGGTGTGAGCAGTGTAGGAGAGGGGATCCCATTGTTGAGACGCGACCCAGCAGCAGAGTGTCACAGATGCAAAGCAGAAGTGTGTACATCAGCCCCACGCAGTGTGTGGGCGCACCGCTGGTGGGGGGTTGTGAAACTGCAGGGGGAAAGGAAAGCCCTCGTTTCAAAGTGTGCCGAGCAACGGCAGTTGACACCGGAGCTGAGGTGGCGGGTACATGGTCTTTACTACGCCCACACATCCTCTTTTTGCCTCTCACACACTTTTTTTCTAGCTACACTTACAATCAGATGCATTTTTGAGTTGAATTCATCCATCAAACATGATTTTTCAAAAGATAGACACCAATGAGCATGTGGAGTGAGATGAATAAGGGGGGCAATTTTCCTAATGTTCTTCCCAATAAAATGATTCCCATCTAGTAACATTTACTGGTGCAGCATTATGTATAGGACCCCACAACAGCTTCCCACCAATAAACAAAACCAACGCTGCCAATTCAGGTGCACTGTTGAACCCAGTCCTCTTGGCAAGATTAATTAAATCACAAATAGTGGGCAACGCCATGGTCCGAAAAGTGAAGCTAATGCTGAAGTGTCTTAAACCTGTATTCTTTCTAACAGCCAGCAGAGGGCGACTCCTCTGGTTGCAAAAAGAAGTCTGATTGTATAGAAGTCTATGAGAAAATGACCCTACTTCTCACTTGATTTACTACCTCAGTAAACATTGTAAACATGAGTTTATGTCACTAAGTCACTAGTTTCAAGTCTTCTTCGATACAACATGATGTTTAATTAGTAAATGATGGTCCCATTTAGAGTCAAATAGACCATAAAGCAGGGGGTGCTTTAGGAGTGGCTACCTTGTAATCGACAGGTTGCTACCACAGCGTTGTGCAGTCTGGGAGTTGTCCGTGTTTTCGTCTTACAACTTTAACTCTTTCACAGTGTTTTCAGTTCATGAAAGTTAATGTCAAATGTTTTTGGTCACCTAAAAATGTCTCATTCAGCATTCAGTTGTACTTAGCCCCACCCTTTCATGTCACTTCTGGGTCCAAAAAGCCAAGATGGTGACGGCCAAAATGCCAAGCTCAAGGTTTCAAAATGGCAGTCCACAAACCAATGGGTGATGCCACGGTAACAATGTCCACTTGTTATACACAGTCTATGGTCATGAAGGGCGATTTCACTCTTTTGTGAGGAGATAAACTTACTGTAAGTCACAGCTTCCCATGAATGACACTGATTTCAGTCAAATATCTGGGCTTGCACAATAATACAGGGCTATTTAGTGAGGAGATGATATGGTGCTGTACTTTAGCTCTGGACGGTACAGAGTCTTAGCATGAAGCTGTGAAGGTGCTGTTGGTCTCAGTGAGCGGGTGTCCTGGTTGATAATTAGGTCAGCACAGCCCTCCTGGGAGGAGAGGGCAGAGGGGACACTGTAGAAACCCCTGAGCCCCATCACAGCCAGATGAAAAGAAAACACTCACAGTACAGGTTCCACATGTCAGGGCGAAGGGTGAAAATGTGGTTTAGATTTTCCTCCTTCCCTCTCCTCTCTGGTCCGGTTTGATTCAGAGCTGGGAGGGAGGAACCTCCTAAGAGCTCTTATAACGCCTCTCTGTCCCGGCGTTTCGGCTTGTTACGTGTGTGTGCACACTGTGATGTGGTCCAGCATATCTGTTTCTTCCTTCCTTTGGGTTTTAGCTAATCCACTTCTCCAGGCTTCCTTCCCAGAACAGCGAGACCTTTCTAAAGAAAACAGGCCAGAGCAGCACCTTGGAAATCCCTCCACCTCTCTCATTAAAGATGAGGATGAAGACAAAGTTGATTTTCCTGATTCAATTTAAGCCCGTGAAACTGGACCTCAGCCACGTCGCTTCGAGAGATGGATGAAAGAGAGACAGCTGGAGGGGGGGGGTGCTTAAGTGCAAAGATGAATCTGTTATATCACTTCTCTTCAGATCTGACTGCAGGATCTGAGATCCGTCTGTTAAAGTTCTTGGTGTTTGTTTCGACTTCTCCATTAGGTCAAAATTGTTGTTAATTGTTGTTACCAAAGAGAAAAAAATGTTGTCAAGCAATTTCACATGAACTCTCACCATAGAGATGTGAAGGGTGTACTATGATGCAAGTTCAGCATAGGTGCATGGATGATATGCTGTGTACCATTTACAGTGTTAATATTAGGCTAGCTAAAGCAAAAATTGAGAGGAGAAAGACTGAAGGGGGGGAAGCTCCACCAGAATCAATACAGTCTCATTCCCAACTCATCAAATACCACAGACTCTGACGCTATTAATGCTATGTCATTTACTCCATCCATCGAATAACACTGAGGATGGGTTTACACTGAAGCTAGTCGAAAAACCAGTTCATCGCATACTAAAGCGTGTGTCCATGTGTTTGTATTTACCAAGGGGCGCTGCCTAGTCTGCGCTTTGTATTAGCAAAATTACCCTAATGCCTCCATAGAGCTCCAGTGATGGGTATGCAGGTACAATCTAATGAAGCTCTAGCAAAAGTTCAGTCAGGAAGACTGTTCTTTTGCCTACTTACTTACTTACTTACTTAAACCAGTAATTTATTTTAATGTATTTCTCATACATCCTGCCATTTAAAGTTGCTGTTTAATGTTGTTAGGGGACAATACACAACCAACGCTGCTATACAGGCTTGTTTCAAAAGGTTATCAAAGTTTGACGGCTGTTCACAGCATTGATGTACTCCAACCAGGTGCCAGGGGGCGACTCCTCTGGTTGCAAAATTCAATGAGAAAATGATCTCACTTGATTTATTATGCCAGTAAACATTGTAAAAATGAGTATATGGTCTCAATCACTACTTTCAAGTCTTCTTCATTACAGCATGATGTTCATTTAGTAAATTATGGTCCCATTTAGAGTCAAATAGGCCATAAGTGAGGGGATGCTTTAGTGCGGGGCTACCTTGTGATTGAATGGTCATTACCACACCATTGTCCGGTCTGGAAGTTGTCTGTGTTTTCTTCTTATGACTTTAACCCTGTCACAGTGTGTTTTCAGTTCATGAAAATTATTTGTAACATTTTCATTACCTAAAAATGTCTTATTCAGCATTCAGTTGTAGCTCCACCCTCTCATGTCACTTCTGGTTGCAAAAAAAAAACAACCAAAAAGGCGGCAGCAAAAAATGCTTCAAAACAGTAGGCCACAAACCTGTGGGTGACGTCACAGTGACTTGGTCCACTTCTTACAGTATATACTTTACAGTCCATGATTTAAGTCCACCATGGAAGTTAACAATTTGTCTCCTAGCAAAGCCTACACTCAGCTGTCAGTCAGCCTCTCTCATGGGAAATGGCCACCCGGAGGCCTGAAGTGTTTTCACCTGCTGCAGCATTATCATAGTTTATATTTCCTCACATGATTCAAAATTCTCCTCCACACCAAGCTGATAAATCATGAGCAAATGTGATGAGATTTACTGTATTTAGAGAGAGAAAGACGCTTTGTGAATGTCTGAGGTTGCATCCTGCATGTGCATGTGTCCGCCTATGCGCATGTGCAGGCATGTGGTTGTGCACAACATAATAACCCACTAGCAGAATTGCACGTCAGGCAAATGACAGACCTGCAGAGATAAAGACTGTTCTTATGTTCATGTAATTCAAACAATAATCTGCTGTGGACTTGCTGATCCCACCAAGCTGGGGATCTTCTCTGTAATCACACAGTCACGTTTGCACAGAAGAGAAGAGCAACAACTCCTGTCTCCAACCAGGCCCTGATCTTTTTATAACCTTCATTAATAATACATAAAACCCCTAATAACAGGAATTCTGAATGAAATGTATAAAATGTATGATTTGCGCAGGCTTATTTAAATACCTTCGTCATCTGCAGGCCTATAAACCAACCGAGTTATCTCTAAGCATGTATTATTTTAACATCTTCCCCCTGAGTGAATGGAAAGGAGACACAGAATAAAGGAGATTGTTGAGAAAAAGACTATTTCTCCTGAAAGTATTAGTAATATGGATGACTATACAAAATACCTGCTGTTGTGAGCTTCTAGTGAATCACAGTCAGTGGGGTCTGCTTACTGGAAGAGTGTGTGGGTTGTGCCACTTCACACACCAAAACCAGTGTATCCACCCATTAAATTATTCAGTCTAATATAAGCTGGACTATAGAATGACAAAGTGCTACTGAACTGTACATTTACTGTCACTTTACCTCAAAGCAGAGTGGTAAAAAAGACGGTGTAAATGTACTGGATGGCGGCTCGTGGTTCCCCTCACAAGAGGGAACTAACTGGGTATTCAAAGTAGAGCGAGAGTGTGTTTTCACAACTCAAACCTGAGACTTTTTTTCCTCTCATCTCACACTACCAGCTGTGTTTTTGTTGTCTTTTCTGTCTCTCTTTTCATTTCAGAAGAAGTGCTGACAGGGCCTTTCAAACACTACACAAACTTCTCTTTCTTCAGACTCTGACTATTGTTCGCTTTGAGTTGAACTGGCAAAAGCCTTTATGGCCACACAATACATGCATGAACCCATATTTAAGACCTCAAACACTGTAAAGATTGTGGCGACACTCTGGTTTGTATTGTGCGCATCTACGTCATGTCCAATAAACAATGTGTGGCTAATTGAGGAGCTAAATGTATTGAGCAGATGTCCACACTGGATAAAAACCTGCACTCAACTGCTGCATTTCTGCTTGACAAATCATCCCCCCACCCTCTCAACTCTAGACCTCTCTGGGGAGCCACTACAAGCAGCCTGGCTCCAGTGTTCTGCACCAAGAGCCAGGGGGTCTCCATGGAGGGCATACCCAAACTGTGAGTCCCCACTGGGGGCGCAGGGAGTCTCATTGCCCTGGAATCACAGTACAGGAGGGGAGGGGGGTCATAAACACGGTGCAAGCACAGTTTATGAGTCACAGTAAATCCCTGATCTTGGCTGACATTCTGAGTTGTGTGGTGGACATTTAGTCAGGAAAGTATTTGTGGAGAAGAGGAGGAAAAGGTCTAACTCATTATCTATGAGCACTCTCTCTCTGCCTCTTATAAATCTCTACGTAAACACGAAGTGCAGTGATAAGCACCTCGCCTGAATTTAGAAGGGAACGAGTCATAGAAAAAAGGTTGAAGTTCTAGCACTGTGACTTAATGTACAGCCATTAACATCGCCAAGTCTGCCAAAACCTAATTTCATGCTATATACATGTTACTCAGAATCCATCTCCATGAAACCCTTACCACCCTAATATTCCCAGTTTCCCTTAAGTAGCTTGGAAATTAGATAAAATATTTTCTTCCACGCTATCTCTGTTATATCTTCTGGTACTTAATTGAAGCCACAGGAGGTTGCTCTATATCAAAATCATAATGAATGAAATATTCACATTTTTTTTATGGCTGTAGGATTAAATGAATAGGAAAATTGGATGTTTTATGCAACATTTTATAGACACTTCCCTGTTACTTCAGCATCAGCCAAGCACATCTTAACTCTTAAGTTATCTGATTTCACAACACATTCTCACTCCCAACTTGTCAAATACCACTATCTGGTCAGTGGCCCAATGCTTCAAACTATGGTAAATTTAATTTATATAGTACTTCCTTGTTTTACGACTATTCAAAGTGCTTTATATTAAATATATAAGTTGCAAGGTTAAACACACTCCTCCTCCGTCGCCTGTTGCAAGTTGCCTGCCCATTACAATCTAATCTTAGTCATTCACACACTGATGGCACAGCCTTCGGGAGCAATTTTGGGTTAAGTATCTTGCTCAAGGACACTTCAACATGTGGACATGAGGAGCCGGGGATCGAACCACCGACCTTCCAGTTGTTGAATGACGCTTTATCTCTGCCCAACAGGAACCCTATGATGCTCTATGTACCCCTCTAACATCAGTTTTGGAGATGTTATGGACAGTATGTCAGTTTCCACTTGTTACATGCATAGTGTCATTTAGTATTAGTAGTATGGAAGATATGTAATAAAACTACATAAGTCAACATTGACTTGGTTTGACAAGCAGCGGTGGATGAAAGTCCTATGGTTGTTTGACAGCCTCCCACCCCAAGGCCCTACGCAGACTTTTTTGCTCATTATACTACGTCCTTTGCCCTGAGCATATAATAATGATGTGAATGGGTTTACATTGGATTAGTTGAAAGTCTGGTGCGTCTCAGCAGACACATCGATATCAGACACCAAGGGGCACTGACCAAGCAGTGGTATTTGACGAGTTGGGAGTGAGAACAGGTTGGATTTCAACGCTTACATTATACTTCAACTGATATTTCAGCTATTTTTAGTCAAGCAAGCTGCATGACAGTCTGTCCGTCTGTCCACCACTTTGATCCACACTGAACTATTTGATGGAAAAGCAAAAAATATGGTACAGATATCCACAGACAGTGAATGACTTTGGTGATCCCTTTCCTTAGAGCACCACCATGTATCAAGCTGGTGCCAACACACAAAGGATTCAAATGCAAGACTCAACACACTGGGAGGTAATGAATAAAAAATCTTACTAGAAGGCAGAGTTTGGTACACAGGCAGCAGTCCAAAAACAGGCCAAAGAATCCAAAAACTCTGGGCAAGATTTGAGTAAAGGTACCTGAAGATTAGTCTGAAAAACACAGGGAACTTACAGCTGGAAAGCTCACTGAACGAGATAAGACAACCTAGCACACAGGCCAACAATGAGTGAAGGGCGGTAACGAGGGACAGGTGAAAACAGACAATCACACAGGCGGAAACACATAAGGGCAGGAAGTGAAATATTTCAAACAAGAAACAAAGGTGAGTGTAGCAAAATAAAATGAAACAAGGACAACATAACCCGAGAGCAGGGGTCCCCGACCACCAGACCGCGGACCGGTACCAGACCTTGGGTCAGTTGGTACTGGGTTGCACAGAATGGATATTATTGATTATCAGAGTCTGAAATATGTGATGATGCCCAGATACATCTGTATGTGCCTCTCTGCCTTTTGACACACGTCAAGATGCTCGTCTCAGTCACGTGATACATCACCCCATAAATGAAGCCCACAAGCAGCAAAAATTAGTAAAAAACAAATGTCTCTGGAGAGTTTCTTTGGAAAGAAGAAAAGGCCCAATGAGGAGACAGAAGAAGAAGAAGGGCTTCCAAGAAAAAGAAAGTTGCATTAAAAGACAAAATCAGGAGTCCTACTTAAAATACGGGTTTATCACTACAGGTGATGCTCACACGCCAAGCCCACTCTCCATAATATGTGGCGACAGGTTAGCAAATGAGGCAATGAAGCCTTCAAAACTGCTTTGGCACATGGAGACCTTAAAAGGCTTTAAAAGTGTGTTTCAGACAACAACTCTGTGTTCTGGATTAAAATCAAGGCAGAATACCCTGAGATCGCCACTAAAGAACTGAAATCCCTGTTTCCATTTCCAACATCCTCTTTGTGAAGTGGGGTTTTCTGCAGTGACCACAACAAACTTACTGAGTAGACTGGACATAAGGAACACACTTTGAGTGTCATTGTCTCCCATTACCCTGAGATTAGACCAGCTGGTTGCAGAGAACCCATCTCAGGGCTTCCATGAATGCAGCGTAATGGTGAGTTGTATTTTTTATGCACTTTATATTTGTTTTTATGCCGGTAGCATTATTTCATATCATCATATTTATCTGTGAAAATACTGTTTTACATGAAACCGGTCTACGGTGCAAAAAAGGTTTGGGACCGTTGCCTTAAAGGACACCACAAGACATTTGGGATTTTAAATAAAATGTCTCAACAACGCCAATATCACGTCACATCATTTATCCGATACTTTTGTTTAAGACCAACTAAAACTGCAAAACTGATGACATTCCCATCAGTCTCAGCTGTACTTTGTGTTCAGTACTAATTAGCGTATGTTAGCATTTAGCTCAAAGCACTGCTGTGCGTAAGTACAACCTCACGGAGCCTCTAGCATGTCTGTAGACATTCATCTTGTTTACTCCTCAGCTGACACTTCAAATACTTTCAATGCTTCAACTTCACTCTACAGAGCAGTTCCCATAGCCCAACGTTTCACATTCTAACAAATCATATTTTATGACATTTTAACTTGTTTAGTTTTTAGAGTTTACCAGCAACTTTCAGCATCAGCGAGCACAAGGTCCGAGAAGGCTTGCCCGAGGAGCTATAAGCAAGGATATAATGGTGTATCCTTTGCAGAGGTCTTTTTGGCACCTATGACGTACAAAAGAGATGTGACAGACGTGATGCAGCTGTGACCCACGTCATATTTTGTTGATGTTTTAAAATGACATCTCTGAAGCAAAGATGTCTCACTTTGTTAAATGCATGTTGCCTCGACTTCCTCTCTCCTTGTGGCTCTGTCTTGCCTCCTCCGCTCACATCTCCCTTGGGCAGGACTGAGACATGAAGAGAGGAGTCGAGGGAAGGAATCGAGGATGCACAAACTTGGAAATGGGAAAGGCCCCGTCATGCATTTCAGTATCACATTTCAAGATGGACTGACAAGTTTATTTTGTATTATTGTGGCCTAATGGAAATTCTTTACATTCCACTTGACAAATTTGTCCACCTGGCTGCACAACATCCAGTATAACAGGTATATTAAGGTAGCATGCTATAACGTGAGCCGATGTATACCAATGCAGCCACATTCACTCATTCTCTGAAGGCTTCTGTTTCCTTCTCACTGTCCCAGATTCATTTGCAATTTGCCCCATCAGAGACCCACAGGCCACTTAGAGCCTGTTGCCCTCTGATCTCTGGGAGGGGTTAAGTATGGGAATGAGAGGGTCACAGAGAAGCTAAGGGTTAATTGTAGTCCCTCTTAGAAGTAATCGCCAACATCACCCACGCCTAGTGCCACCCCCACTGCCTCCCAGCACACACTCACACATTTGACAGCTACAACAGCGGCCCAGATCTCTGCAGTGTCCCTTCACATCCTGGCCTGCAGGCAAACAGTCCCTCTTTTTATGTCGACAGATAGATGCTCAGCTTGTTTCCTGCTACATATTTAGCATACCACAGAGCACAAGAAGGTCATGCCTTGCACCAAGCCTCTCCCCCGGGGACTTGAACTGGACTGTACCCCTGGGTCACCCAAAAACACAACCAGACCACAGTCTCAGACATCCTTGCGGGACTGAATACAGCAGAGATGCAGCACTGTCTGCTAATCTGTTACAACCCACAGCACAGACGGATGAAGCTTCGGGAGGAAGAGGAATGTTAATTGGAGTGGAATTTTCATCCTTTTTTTTTTTTTTTTTATCAAGCTTGACTTAATTTATTGAACAATTCCAGTTTGTCATCCTATCTGAGCTTTTCATTTGAAGGACAGTGCAGGACTGTGTGTGTGAGAAGTGACATGCATGTGTTCATTCATGTGAGGCAGAATGGATGCGATTAGAGGACTGGGTTGAGCACAGCAGGGTAAGAGGGCCAGATGGAGAGACAGAGGAACGCCGGGTTGGAATGGGAGGGTAATTGGCTGAGATGAAAAATGAGAGTCCTTGACCTTTTGTTACCTCCAGGGATGGCTGATAGTATGAGAGCCCATCCAATCGCCCCACTGATGTGCCACTCCCTCACCCATAAAGATCTTTAACTACAGGGATGGAGGACAGGAGGGATGAAGGTAAAGACAGGCGGAGGAGCTCAGGGGGGAGTCGCTCGGTTGTTCTTGGGCGTGGTGGTCTTTTATTGTGTGTGTGTGTGTGTGTGTGTGTGTCGAGGTCTCAGCTGTCTCAGCCTCCATTAGTCTCTAATAGGGCTGTCACTCTGGGCTTTTAACTCTGCTTGTTAGCATGGCAGACAACCAACAAACCCGCCGCCCCTCGCGTTCCATGCACCCAGTCCCAATCCCACAGATGTCCCCATTAGCATTGCTCTCCACCCGCCCACTCATCCCTGCACTTCATGTACCAATGTACACAAGCGTGCTGGGTGAGTCCTACCTCGACCGCAACACCTGTGGGGAGAAAGATTCTTGCTTTCTTTTGAACGGATCAACAACTACATGCGGGCTCCGTAATCTAATGAGCAATTCAGTTTTAGCGGGAATTCCCCAGCGTCCCCAGTATGACCTGCTGTGTCTAGTGGTGACAGGTGTGTCCGTTAATTAAAGCTCAGAGCTAATGACAGGGCGGCAGACCTGAAGCCAGGCTGAAAAGAAAAGGGGCCCTGGGGATGGAGAAGTGCCGGCACAAGTGTACTTGAAGACTGAAATTCTCCTTGATGACAAATGACTAAAGAAAAGAGTTGAAGGAAAGGGAGCATTTGTTGTTTTTTCCTTCTTAAGTTATATCTTTTCAGTTAAAGGAACAGGGTGTAGGATCTGGCAGTAGCTGTGAGCTTCCAGATTACAACTTCTCCCGTGTGCCAAGTGTGTAGGAGAGCTACAGTGGCTGACATGAAAACATGAATGGCCCTATCTAGGGCCAGTTGTTGTAAGAGTAGAGTGCTAAAAGTGTGAGTGTGAGTGCATGGGAAGTGAGTGGTGAAGCAAGAGAGAGAAAGAGTGGTGGTGATGAGAGAGAGTGATGTTATCGACTCTGGCCCAAGCAGAAACAGTTAACAGTGTTTGGTTTATCCATTATGGACTACTATAGAAACATGACATACAACATGGTGGACTTTGTGAACCCATGGACCCACTCCTTATGTAGATATAAACGGCTCATTCTAAGCGAATGAATGCACAATGATTCGTATTATCAACTGATTATACACCAAAGAAAACATACTTAATAACATTACATTTCTGGAAATGGATCCCCCTAAATGCTTCACACTGGTCTTTTAATGGCACCCTGCTGCAGTATTGGCACTACCAAGTGTTTATCTCTGAGGGTGCGTTCACACCATCTTTGTTTAGTCTGGATTAACCGAATCCTGCAGCGTTTACCCCCTTTGTGTGGTTCATTTGGGTTGTTACGAATGCAGGAATCGAACCCCGATGCGGATCAAACAACCGCTCCCTGGTCCTCAATCAATCAATGCAACATGGCGGACTTCATGAAAAGGACCTGCTCCTTATGTAGACATAAACAGCTCATTCTAAGGTAACAAATACACAACAATTCTTATTATCAGGTGATTATACTAACTGAAGAAAACATATATAAATGTTATTTTCCATTTTTGCCAAGAGATCACCTTAATAGCTATACACCGTCTCCTTTAACTAAAACAACATAGAGTTAAAGGAGTCATATCATGCTCATTTCCAGGTTCATACTTGTATTTTGGGTTTCCACTAGAACATGTTTACATGCTTTACTGTTCAAAAAGCACATTATCTTTCGCATACTGTCTGTGTGAATATACCTCTATTCACCCTTTGTCTGAAATGCTCAGTTTTAGCGCTTGTCTCTTTAAGAAGCATAGTCTGCTCTGATTGGCTTGACAGAAAAATATGGTATACTTTTGCAAATGTGGCTGTCAGCCTTTGGGTGGTATATTCTAATGAGTCCGCATGTGCAACACGTTCTCATCCCAACTCGTCACATACTGACAGGTTTAGGTGTTGGCATCAAAATCACTTAGTTAGGTTCAGGAAAGAACTGGATGGTTGGGCTTAAGCTACCATTTGTTAAATTGAAACTGAATGTTGTGAACACGGGAAATGGCGGGAAATTCTCTCCCGCCTGTCCGCTGGCCCTTAGTGTGTCTTTTGCTCATTCGTCACCACAGTTGGACCCCGGCACACTTTCTCTGAGCTTTTACTGGTGCCATGGATGGGTTACAGTGTAGTTAATGGAAAACCCAGTGTGCCTCAGACAGGCGCTAAAAGGTGTCTTGTGTGGCGGTACCACATACCAATGGCCGTGACAAAGCCTCAGTATTTGACACCCTGGAAATGTTGAATTGCATGTTTTCTGATCTAGGCAGCCCTAAAGTGAGTTTTTCATATGTCCCCCTATAGGATGCATAGTTGTTGAAGGAACTCAGTTTATTTAAAAAAGGCTTGAATTAGCACCATTAGCTCAATATGAAACCAGTAACCTCAAGAAATTCAAACATTTTGTGAGACTCCTTCGTGCTCACATTAAATGGAAAAGTCTGAACTTTTATGGTTTAGACTATTGCAGGAATGTAGCGGCACATTATGAAGTGGATCTCTTTATGCCATTGAAGTTCATCACCTGGAGCTCCACAACACACCAGGACACAATGGCTGCAAACTGAATTAAATCACTGATCAGTGTAGGAAGCACATACTGTGGACTAACCAGGAGAGGGGACAAAGAGCTCAGATACATGGGGAGGGAATGAAAGAAGAAAAAAAGCAGAAACAGGGAAGGATTGAACCCGAGAGAGCAGGCAGCTGTGAGGAGGTGCAGTTTGTCCTTGTTAAACTCGCAGCCCATATGGCCGGCATCTGAGCTGGTTCTGGAGGTGATTTTTATAGCTTCTTTTATAGCTTGGCAAGCTCGCACTGCTCCAATGAGAGAGTGCCTGCCTACCTGCCAGTGCACGGCCATTCAGCTGATGGAGAGGAATAAACATGAATAATGTCCTGAACTTTATTCTACATTTGGAATATTAAAAAGCACAGAGATCCATGCGCCTTGAAAAGCGATTAGTTGGGATATATATGGTTCGGCCTGCGCCGCTGTCCTTCCCCTTTTGTCTTTCCTTTGTTACATTTCTTTGTCCCCTGCTCTATCCATCATCCATCCCTTTAGGCCTTCTTGGACTTTAAAATGTGTCCATTTGAAATGAAAATAAACACGGCTGATTTCAGTCGTGTCCTTCCCCATCCTGATGGATAACAGTATTACTACACTAGTCGTGCACAAATCACAGCTTCCACTAACAAACAAGGAATACAGTGGTTCTCCATCACATCGACCCCATTACTTAGCCATTAGGATCACTAATAAACACTTAACAAATCATTATGCTTGATACTAACAACATTAATTTCTGCATTTTTTAGATAAGCACATGGTTGACTATGTTAACACACACACACAAATTGAGTAGATCTTAAAGACCTTAAATAGTCGAAGAAGCACAGATGTAAAACCACCCTATGGGAACCTGTCTTCATTCATACTCACACACATACATTATATCTGCCATGCAGCTAATTTCTTTTCATCTTTTCCCACAAAGTTCATTAGGTTTCACTGCCGTTGTTGTTTGACTTGCCAAGCCTCTCCACCAACTTGCATTTCTCAGGCATTTCTCTCAGCGTTTGAACTGGAAATATGAAGCGGATCAGGTTTCCACTGAGGGGAACTGGTGAGTGTGTGTGTGCAGCTAAATGGAGGTTTCTCGTCCTTTGTGGACAGACAGATGCTCCACACACATATGGCAAGGCATTGACTGGAAAGGCTGAGATTTTGCAAAAACAAAAACATATGTCGTGAAAATTATAACAATAAAACTTTAACAAAAAAGCAAAAGTAAGTGTTAAGAAAAAAACATCTGAACTGAACAACTGAAAATAATGCACAGGAAATAATAAGCTAGTGCTGGCCAAAGTGCAAAAGTCACCCACAGTGCCTCTTGTTAAGGTGTTCAGAGAGAGAGCAAAGCAAATTTTTTCCTCACGGTCCAAACTGACATTGGGCGAGGGCACGTTATGAAACAAACGCCATATTTCCATCACCTTTTCCATATGTTTTTTTTTTTTTTTATATGAATGGTGCTCTTTTAATTCCATCATCTTGTTGCACCCTTTTCTTCTGCAGTACTTTAAAGGAGCAGTGCATGGGATCTGACTGTATCCAGCAGCGAGGTTTGCAACCAACTGAAGCCTCACCCACATGCCAAGCGTGTAGAGGAACCACGGTGGCCGATGTGAAAACATGAATGGTCCTATTTAGAGCCAGTTGCTTTAAGAGTAGCGTAGGTCATTTGGAGCAGATCTACACATGTAGAGTGTCTGTGTACGAGGAAAGTGAGAGGTGAAGCAGGAGAGAGAGAGATTGTCAGTGAGTAACATTATGGACTCCGGCCCAAACAGAGAAAGTTAACAATGTTTGGTTTCTCCATTCTGGGCTACTGTTGAATCCTGGAGGTGCAACATGGTGGACTTCGTAAAGAGGACCTGCTCCCTATATAGATATAAACGGCTCATTCTAAGGTAACGAAAACGCAACAATTTTTTATTATCAGGTGATTATACACTAAAGAAAACATTTCTGAGAATAGATCCTCCTAAATGCTACACACTTGTCCTTTAATGGCACTCTGCTGCAGTATTAACACCACCAACTGTTTATCTCTGAGGGCGCGTTCACACCAGCCTTGTTTCGTTCGGCTGAACCAAACTCTGGACTGTTGGTGTTGGTGTTGGTTTGGGTTGGTGTGAACGCCGAAATCAAATCCTGGTACGGACCAAACAACCACTCCCTGGTCCACCTCGAAGGAGTGGTCTCGGTCCTTGTCAAGTGAACTATGGAGCAGTTCATTTCTGGTGTAAATACCATTCAAACCAATCACAGGAAGCATATCATTTTATCTGTCATTTCATTGGTTAAACAAACGCCTCGTTTTCCTCTTTTGATGAATGGTGGCTATTAACTTGTTTGCTAACAAAATGTCAGGTGTCAGGGGACAAACCTAGATTCACAGTGCAGTCAGATGCCTCCTGAATATCTGGGCAAATTACTCAGTTACTCCAGAAGGTGTATAAGAACACAGAGGTCTGCCTGCATTAATAAATAACAGCTGCAGATGAACCTGACGGTGCGCCAGGATTTACAGTATCCAGCTAAAAATTAGGAGCAGTTTGTTGCCTTTTTTTTGTCTTTTTAACCCGCCATTTCTCTGATGAATAATCAAATAACATTTCCACCACATGAGTTTTTTTTACAATTTCTGGACTGTTTGAGTTTTGCCTTTGTGAACACAAACCACACCAGGTGTAAAACTGAAACCGAATACCTTTAGGTGTGAACCTGACCTTAAACCCCTAATGTTTGTACAACACCAGTGGATGAAAACATGAATCTATTCATACTTTCTTCTGGTGATTTTATGTAAATTCTGTTATAATTTGGGCTACATTTGGATGGACATTTATTTGGCTTTGTATGCAACTACACTGTGTCTAAATTTTGCCTTACATTCTGTCTTAACACATTTTTTATTGGTTTACACTTAACTGCACGAGAAACCTGAAACATTTGAAACATGACAACTTTGGGGGGAAAAAAGTAAATCAAGTGTGAATCTACAAGTTCAGAAACTCTCCTGATGCATCAGAGAGAGAATACAATACAAACAAAAGGTCGGTCAAGGTCCATCAACTGGCCTGAGATGTGTGTATGTGTGAGTTCAAAGTGAAATACACATTGACGTGCATGTTGGCTGCAGAGGTGATTGAGAAAAGTGAGGGTTTATCTCTGCGTCAGGTAACCACATCTGTGGGGCCTGTATTCGTGTTTACATCATGATAATAGAGTCTCAACTCACCACATGCCTCGCTCCAACTCTCTCTCTCTTTCATCATAACACTGTGTTGTGGAGGCCTCGTGGATCACAGCCAGTTTAAACAGTCCCCCCTCCCAGTTGCTGTCACATCAAACCTGACCTTCAGAAAGTGACTGCAGGCCCGCTTTAAGCATGAGTTGTGGTTTTGGCAAATGGCAAAAAGGGGATATGTAGGAGGGAGATGGAGAAAGACAGGCACAAATTCAACTGGGGGAGAAAAGATGGTTAAAAATACTTGATTCAAGAGCATTCATACAAATATGGGCAGGCAGAGAAAAGCACAACAGAGAGGAGCTGAAGAGAAGGGTGGCACAAAGCTGAAATGACGGGAGCACAAGCAGAAGCCAAATGCTGTGGTATAGATGGCGTGAAACTCCATATGAGAAAGAGGTTGAGGACAAAGGATAGGACACAAAACAAAGGCCCTTCATCCAGGAGTCCGCAGTTCGCATCCTGTGTGAAACCAACAATGTGAAGTTGTCTTTGTGTTTGTAGTTATTTAAACCCAAAACACAATGTTTTTCCCTAAACTTACCCAAGTGGAGTTTTTTACCTAAACCTAAAGAAGTTGTATTGTTTGTTTGCCTAAACTTAGAGAAGCTGTAGTTTTGTTGTCTAAACCTAAAGAAGTTGTAGTTTCATTGCCTAAACCTAAAGACTGTAGTTTTATTAAACCTAAGAAGATGTATTTTTGTTGCCTAAACCTAAATAAGTTTTTTTTTTGCCTAAGCCTAAAGACGTTGTAGTTTTGTTGCCTTAACCTAGACGTTGTAGTTGTGTTGCCTAAAACTAAAGTAGTTGTTTTGTTGCCTAAATATAAAGAAGTTGTTCTGTTGCCTCAAACTAAATAAGTGATAGTTTTACTGCCTAAACCTAAAGAAGCCTTTTTGTTTGTGTCAAACAAACGCGTTGCTTTTAAGTTTCACTTTTATAACCTAGTAGGTGGAGTAGGCCCTTAATGACCCACATCTATGGTACTTATAGTGACTGAAAACGCCTATTAATGGCCTGATAACAGTCGAATTGGGTGAAAACAGAGCTCTCAGTCCTAAAAAAATCTGGTCACACACTAACGCAAGGGTCGTGCAAACGCACTCCGGTGTGACAGATGTGTGTGTCGTGAAATCTAAAAGTGTCCATTCCAAAGAAACAGAGGAGCAATTTGGAAATAACTCCAGGTTGATGCAAGGAGGGTGAAATGGAGGAGAAAGGAGGGGACGTTAAATGGAAAATGGCCGAGTGCCAAGTGGCAAAGTGCCCTTTCAGCTGCCTGCTTGTTTTACACAGACTCCTCCATCACAAACATCTCATCGCTGTGTGTGTGTGTGTGTGTGTGTGTGTGTGTGTGTGTGTGTGTGTGTGTGTGTGTGTGTGTGTGTGTGTGTGTGTGTGTGTGTGTGTGTGTGTGTGTGTGTGTGTGTGTGTGTGTGTGTGTGTGTGTGTGTGTGTGTGTGTGTGTGTGCGTGCGTACCTGCAATAACCTGTTCCTTTGACCATAAAATGTAAAAGGCTTTGTTTCACAGAGGGACGGTTAAGAAGCGACTGTTTTGTTCGACAGACAGGATTGCGGACACAGAGACATGTAATTTAGAGTGCAGCCTCATACTTCCTGTCAGCTACTCATAAAGAGAGATGATAACACACTCGTGGAGATGTGCCTGTCACAAACCTCTCGACAAGCCTGATAATGTGTGTGTATGTGCGTGTGTGTGTGTGCATGCTCATCAGTCAAACTCCTCTCCTCCCCGTCTGCGGTCAAAGAAGTGTATTGTCTGCTCTTATCTGTGCATCTGTGCAGAAAGAGTGGAGGGGGAGCTGCAGGGTTGTTGTTAAACCTCCTGTTGTCTCCATGCTTTTTAAGCTGTGATTTATTTCACCTCTTAACTCTGACAAAACGGATAGACTGCATATTACTGAATGATGAATGTTGCTTTTGACGGGGGTCACCTCAAACTTAAGGACAACTCAGCTTTTCTCCTGTCAGCCATGAGCTACAGTACAGACAGGTGGTGACAAATGAAAACAAAAACCTGAATAAATGAGTGGAGAAACAGATGCTTCTATACACGCCCTGAATAGTCACTGACGGGTTTGATGAGTGTGAAAATAATGTGAATCATTTGCAGTGACCTTCAGTGTCACTAGATCTCACAGAGATGGTGGTTAAAGTTGGGTTCATCATATATTCCTGTAAAGGAAATTTCAATCTCTATTAACAGATTTTTTGGCCATTTGGGAGCAGTGATCAATTTTTACAGGGCTTTTATTATGAAAAACACATTTTTGGTGCTTGTGCACATACATCTCGACACTACATATCTGGAGTGCGTACCAACCCACAAACTGTGAATAATAATGTTAATTATAGCTGCTTTGAATGGATTATCCTCCCAACTGAAATGTAGTAGTTTGGTATGCGTTCAGAGATCTTCTAATGTGTAAAGGCTGGCACACACTAAAAGGTTTTTTAAATCTTAGAAGAGTTTATACATTATGTGATAGACTATGCACATAACGGCATGTTATGTTAGATTTTATAGTTTTGTTCCTATGATCAAAAATAGCACACCATACACTAACAGACTCCATTCATCAACAACAAGCGTCCAGAGTAAAAAAAAAAAAAAAAAAAATGAAAATCGCGCAAAATCTCGTGTGATCAAATGTGAATAACATGGAGACAGGGCAGGAAGAATTAGTGATGTTAGTTTTTGCACTACTTTCTACTGAAAATTTACAATGAAAAATGTCATGGAAACATGTTAAACAAACACTTGTGTTGTTGCCACAAATCAACAAGTTGGTCCTCCATTTCTGAGCTCCATCTTACTACTACTTCATGCTTTGTATTTTGCATTAGCTCACGCATTGTTCCTCAGTCAGTTGTTCTTTCCTATGTGACCACGTCATCGGCTGTCCTAGGGGTTCCCCAAACAGGATATCCAATCTTTAATATTGAACATGTGTAATTTTCCAATTTGAAATCAGTGCAACCAGGATGGATCTATGAGCTGATCTGGGATGTAAAAAGCTCTCTTAACATAACTCACAACACAGGACTAACTGGAAAGATAATCCTTAGAACCATTAAAAAATCAGGGCTTTGCTAACGATTGTCGAGAGGGGGGAATCAGGCTCAAAATTGTCTTGATTCTCGGGTAGTGTATGCGCTGCATAAGTAGAATAACAGATTTCAGAATGTCAAAACCAACCACATTAATGGGGGTACTTGTGATTAGATTACTTTCCGTGCATGTTAAAATGTTAAGCACTTGGACCTGCCAAACATGAGCCTCTCAACACAGTGTGGTAGCATTGGTATATAACACTATTCAGTGTGGTACAGTATAAGTATTGTTCCTGCTGTATTTAGAGCTCCCAGCAGAGTAGTAACCACGGTGAATGCAATAAAACAAAGACCTCTATTTAAAAAGTAGGGCTCTGTTTGCTGCTGGATCAGTGATGTGTAGCTTGTGCCTGGCGTGTTCTGTAAATGGTATCAAGTAGATTTTAGTTGCTATTTTGGAAAGTAAAAGAAAAAAAAAGCATGTTCAAAATCCCCATGAATCCTCTATACCCCACCGTGCCTGATTGTCAGTGCCCCGGCATGAGAAAACCTGGCTGGGTACGCACCAGCTGGAGCGGCCCTGAGCTCCATTGAGAACCACAGTTACAAAGGTTCACTGTGCTGGAGTGGCACTGAGAACGGCACCCTGGCAGCCGCTCTGAGACTTCACCAACGCTGGGCGGTAACACTTGAAAAGACCTGGGATTTTTCTGTCTGCCTTTCACCTCCATCCGCCTCGTTCTGTTTCCTACTGGCGTCGCCCTGTCTCACCTTTGCTGTCTGTCTCTGTCTGTCTGTACATATTTTCCCAGTGGCGGAATGTAACTAAGTACATTTACCAAAGTGCTGTGCTTAAGTACAGATTCAAGGTACTTGTACTTGACTTGAGTATTTCTATTTGATGTCGTTTTATACATCTACTCCAACGACATCTCACTTTTTACTCTACTATTTCTCTGACAGCTTTAGTTGCTATACAGATTACAATTTTCCATCCCTTTCCTGTCCAGTAAAAACCACCTGTGCCTTACAATATACCTATACTACTATACTATTTAGTATGCCATAAAAAACATTTAGTGTGTCCGATACTATGTCAAATGCAGTATGCCAAAAATACCAGGATGTCCAATTGTAAACCAGCATGTTTTTCTGGCTATTCTGACCCACAATCCTCACCACAGATATAAGAGCAAGAGGGTCAAAGTTCAAGGTGCAATCTAAGGACGATGTAGTACGTCTCAACTGTATGCATACTGCATGCAATAGTTGTTATATTAGTAGAATCCGTCCCAGTTCCCCCGGTATTTCCTGTGTTTTTTCTGCCCTTTTGTCTCTCGTTTTGTCTGCTCTTGTATGTGTGCTTGTGCAGGTGGGCATGGTCTCCGGTCTCCTCTGGCCGCATGCGTCTGGCACACCTGAGAGCAATCCCCAATCACTCACAACCTCTGCAGTATATCTACCCTGGGATTCCTTCCACACTCCACCAGATTGTTCAGCCACCCACCGTGGTAGCGTACATCTCAGACAAACTACCTTGTAGCTTGTCTTTCTTCAAATCTGACTTGTTTTTTTTCTACCTAATCCTGTTTTTTTCCTGTGTCTAGCTCTGCTATCTGCCAGCCACTCCTGCTTGCTCACCTGCCCACTTCCATTTGGTTACAATTTCCTGATAACTACACCATGCCGTGTTAAGCCTCTGGAGGTTCTGTGGATCTCGCCCCTCGCCACCTGCCAGTTTCTCTACCACCATTTCCCCCTGAGTCAAAAGCGCTTCTTCTCACGAGCCATTACCAGCAACATTAACATTTACGTTTTTTTTGTAATAAATTCCTTTTGAACTGATTCCGGACTGTTTGTGCTCTGCTTTTGGGTCCACTTTTTGCCAAATCATAACAACCATACGTAATTTGTAAGGGCAGCTGCAGTGTGTAGCTGGAAAATGCATTGTCACAAAGCTGAAACAGCGCTGTTTTTCTGACACTGTGAAAAGTTGACTTCTTAGAGAAGTGTGGTTCTCATAGAAGAGGAGCAACGTACAAACATGATCTTATGTGGTGTCATGATGCATTGCTGAAGAATAAACTAGCCAACAGTATATAAAAAAAGTTAAAACATCTACAGCACTAAAATGCAACGTACACATTAATGCAGCAGTTATGTTAATCCAGAAACATTATATGGAGCATAATAGTCAAACACTGACAGGGAACATTATACTGCACAGTTAAGTACTTTAAGTACATGTTGCTGATAATAATTGCATACAGGGGACATATCATGTGTGCATACATTTGGGTATCTGGAGCTCCTACCAACCCACAAACTGTGAAATAAGACAACCAGTCCTAGATCAGAAAACATGTGATTCAACAAGCAGTTCAGATCTGGCTCCCCTTCCCACGTCACATGCAGGCTCATTAGAAAATATCGCCCACAGCTTGTGAACTACCTCTGCAAGGGTGCATCATGTTATTCTCAAAAGCCAATCAGAGCAGGCTGGGCTTTTTCAGGTGGGGGGTTTAAAGAGATGGAGCGTTTTAGACAGAAGGTGAATACAGGTACGTACTGAATATTCACTGCTTACAGTGAAAAAAATAAGCACCATACTCCTATTTTCATATGCTGGCGACTGTATCAGCCAGTATCAGTAATCTCTTGCGACTTATTCCTATATATTCATTATTTCTTTAATCATGTTTTACTGAGTCAGTTGTAATAAGTTGTCATTTTATTACTATTATTATATATGCAAATGCATCTTCTATTGTAGGCCTATAATACTGCAATAATATTCCAGCTGTGCTTTACTTTAGGGTATCATTCAGGTTGTAGGAGCAGTGTCCCAGTCAGGATGTTCCTACATATTATGCAGCAGGATAAAGAGGCACCTTCTCAATTTCTATGGTCAATAAAAGATATGAGATATAGGAAAGAAAACATTTTTTTGGCTTATTTTTTGGACCATTATTATTACTTAAAATTGTTATTTTATTTATCGCAGCCTTTGAACATTAAATTCTTCTGGAAATGTTGGTCCAGTAAAATCATATTCTACAAATCAAAAGAGCAGATTCAGAAAAGTTTTAAACAATGTTTCAATAATTATATTTGTACATGGTTGCACATGGTTTTTAGGATCAAACGGCTTATGAGGCACAGCTCAAATACACTGGTGCTGTGCTGTGCTGTGCTGGGGGCGGCAGTAGCTCAGTCCGTAAGGACTTGGGTTAGGATGTGGAGGACACCGGGTTCAAATCCCCCATGGACCAAGACCAACTGGTTGCTGGAGAGGTGCCAGTTTACCTCTTGGGCACTGCCGAGGTGCCCCTGAGCAAGGCACCAAACCCCCAACTGCTCTGGGCGCTTGTCAGGAGCAGCCCCATCACTCTGACATCTCTCCATTGACATGTATATGTACTGTGTGAACAACAGAGTGTAAAACTGAATTTCCCCACTGTGGGACTAATAAAGGAATATCTTTCTTTCTTTCTTTCTTTCTGTCATGAATCTCCCCAAGAACCTGACATGGGGAGGGCAGAGAAGAGTACCGGCAACTTGACAGAAGCGGCAGTGATCAAGAATAAGTCGCGCTAAGGAGTAAAATGTCGAAGTGCCGGTACTGCATACTGGTGAGTACCAGCTCACTTCAAGCACTGGGTACATTCAGACAGTATGAGAAAAATCAATGTGTTTTTGGACATTAAAGCACATGTTCTAGTAGAAACCCAAAATACAAGTATGAACCTGAAAATGAGCATGAAAGGTCCCCTTTAAGTAAGGTCTGAATGCAGGAGATTTACTAGTTGAGTTTTTTAATGGTATGTTACTACTTTTACTAAAGTAAAGGATATGAATACTTCTTCCACCACTGCATTTTCACAGGTGGATGTCAAGCTGTTTCCCTCTCTGTTTCTTTCTCTTTTCATTTCCTGCCCCCGAACCGAAATTTCTTCCAAGGGGATCAGTGAGGAGTGAGGAGTCTTACAGATTTTCCTTCTCTGTTTGCACTAGTTTTTATTGCGTCAAATCCCTTGACAACTTGGCTGTGACGCCATCACCTCGAGACGACTGGACTTAGATCAGGTGCACTGAGGTGGAAGCAGGGCTCTAATCCTGCTAGAAGAGGCCTAAATGGCACCCTCCAACTAGCAGCAGGGAGGAGGGATGAAGTATTGGGTGCAGGTGATAACAGAACAGGGCAGCGGGGAAATCCCTGGTGAGGTCACACTCCTATTCTAAGACCTAAGTCCCCCCAACTCTACCTCCTACTGGGTTCAACTAAAGCCTTAAAAAAACACTAAAAAAGAAGCCAGACAGCCAGTAAGCAACCTGATGCAACCTGCTTCCTACTCTATGTATAACTGCAGTCTCTTTCTCTCAGGTGGATAAACTCCCTTACCAAAAAGACATTTATTCAAGTGTATTATTAGAATAATTCTTTTAAATACTTTCAGTTTATGTTTTATGTCCTTATCAGTATATACTAATATACATACAAAAGTATATTGAAGTATACTTGTCTCATACTGACAAGTATAAAGAAAAGTCTCAGTATATCTGGTTTATAGGCCAACTTGTACTTATCCTGTTGATCAAGATATACTTATATTATATAGTACATTTAAGTTTTCTTGAGTAGCAGACTCAAGTCTCTGCTGAAAAGTGGGCTACAAGTATACTTGCTGTATAAAAACTGTTAAATTAATAGTTTACTGAGAGTATACTTTAGAGTGCAAGTATAAAATTAGTAAACTACAGTATACTTAAAGTGTTCTTGCAGTACAAAATTGGTGTGAACTAGTTGTGTAGTCAATGTTCATTATTTTTACACTTAAAGTATACTTAAAAGTGTACTTTTCTAAACTAAAAAGTGTGCCAATTCAGTCCCAAGAAGTATTAAAGTAGTACACAAGTGGAGTACTAGTACATTAATATTAGTATACGTGCAACACAAAGCATACATGGGAACTACAGTATATACTTGAACTTTACATATGTATACAACGCAGTACACTACTTTTTCAGGTTACAGAAAAACAGGAATCATAGCTGCGTTCTTTTGAAATCACATTTCCTTTTTTGTGTGTAACTCTGTGGGATATGTGTGACATTTAGCAGGATTTGTGATAAATCAGTAGTGACACAGAGAGCCAAAGAATGTCTTGGACTGAGCTTCGGGTCTAATCACTTTATCCCTGCTTGTGACCGCATCGCTACTGTCCCAAACACCCTTTTACAAATACTGGACCTCACCAAGAATTAATATGTCTGAGGCCTTTGAGAGAGCTACAAATATCCAGGGTTATTCAAACAGCTCACATCTTTGTGCATTCTTGTGCCTGCTGCCACTGAATCGGGCTGGTTTGTCCATAATCCGAGAACAAACAGCAAATATTTGACTTTCAGTTTGTTATTCCGTGTTGCAGATAAGCTCAGAAGCCCCACATGAGGCCACTCTCACCCTGCAAGTTACAACCCTTAAACAACAGCGTTGAAAATATTTCTGTCCCTGTGCCACCTCTTTGGGAAAAACATGTTGTTGATGTAAGTTTTTCTTTTGTGAGATTATGCTGTATGTTTATGTATGAAAGAAATATTTTAACGTTTTGGGAAATACGCTAACCCACTTTCTGAGTTAGCATAGCAACTGCACAATGAAATATGTTTGCTATGGCAAATAAAAAATATTCATACCTGGGAGCAGGAACCAGCGGAGACTCCAAGAAGTTCCTGGTCCCAGTCAAGAAGTAGTCTGCCACATACAGGAACCCCCTGTAAACAGTGAATTGTAATTTTTACATTTGGTTTTACAGATTTAACAAATGAGATAGAGGAGTTAATCAGTGAGTAGTGCCTCTAGGTGGACTTTATTACCTTTGAACAGAGCCAGGCTAGCTGTTTTCCTTAGTTTCCAGTCTTTATGCTAAGCTAAGCTAATCATCTGCAGGCTCCAGCTCCATATTTACTGTACAGATGTAAGAATGGTATTGATAGTAAGTATATTACTGAAGTGGCAAGCAGTTCTAACTATTATGTGTAAGAGGCTGATAGGGGTAATCGGAGCCATCTGCATCCCTGCCAGGTGATTGGGAGTGGGAAGCCCCACACCTGGAGCTGATCTCGTCATCATGGGAGACTAATGGTGCCTTCCAATGGAACTGAACTTGTGTTCACAAGATTGGAAGTCGTGAACACGACATGCGTTGTGTTCAAGTGGTTAAGTTGTGAAGAACGCCGCTGCTAAGCAATGGCAATATTAACGTTACTGTCTGAGTCTAGAAGCCACAGAGGCTAACAATTCAGCAAGCTACCAAGTGGGTAACATAACGCAGGAAATGCAAAGGCATAATGACAGAGGAGGAAGATGAGGGCGTAGGGAATATCAACATTTTTCTCAGACATATTCTAAAATTACCAAGAAAACAATATGTGACTAAAATTCTAATATACTGTACAATATTAACTTAAGCACCAATAAATGAACTTTGATTGCTGTACTTATTTCCATATCATCCACCCAGTCCTGTTACATATGAAACGTGGCTTAAAATCTCTCTAAGATCAACCCGATCTCATGGGAAGGCATATAAATGAGGATCATGAGGATGGATTTTTGTGTGTCATTTTTACGCCACGCAACAAAACTACAGTAACGTCCACAGCTAGGTTTAGGCCACAAAACCACTTAGTTAGTTTTAAACATCATGGGCTTAAAATATGTAAGCTAAATACAATAACTACAAACATTACTAAAAAACATGTCACTAACGTAACTAGAAAACACCAGTCTCAAACACTGGTCTTGTGGTTGAAAATCCTGTGTTTGTTTGTTTGCATGCTTCTGCCTTTGTGCATTACATGTCATTCACACGGCTTTTCAGGCTGCTCAGTAAACAAAGGTCAGCGGTTATAGTTTTTGCTGTTCTCATGAATGATGTTAGGACTTTTTTTTTATCACTTCATGTGAAATATATAAAGTGAAATACAATGATGAACTTTCTTTGAATGTGTTTGCTGACGGCAGTTTGGTCGTGACAAAGTTTGTGTTCAGCTGCACCCTGAGGTGGGATGCACCCACAGCCATAGAGACCCTGGTAAAGGGCAGCTCCTGACCCTCGATCGCCTAAAGTTTCAGGTCAGACTGGAGGTGGAGAGCAGCCGCCCTCAGTGGCTTCATGTCCAGCATGTTAGCGATAGAGTTGACCTCTGCATCATGGCCACTGGGTCGGTCCAAGGTGTGAAGCCACTGACCCGACATCTACGCTGATGTGTGCTTGTCATTTTTTTTGTTCCCAGCAGACAAATTTGTTGGAACCCAAACACGAAAATCAAAGTCACATCAACTTATTCTTGCCCCCATTTCCTCCTCCTCAAATCCTCAGCCCCTACCTACATATAAATAAACATGTGTACAGGCGGTCGACTCACCTTAACTCCCCACCATCCCCTAGTTAAATAAACATAGAGGGGGAAGCGAGGGGTTAATAGGGCCAAGTTTAGGGAAAAGCAGGAGAAGGGAGGGAGGCATGGAGGGAGGGGTGGAAGGTGAGGGAGGCCCAGGGGAGCTCATTATGCTCAGACAGAGGAGACATTAACTCACATACACACACTTTGACACAAACCTCCAAACTTCTTTAACACACACATAGAGACTTGTTACTCTCCATGTGTAGCATATGCTGGCTTAAAGCCCCATTAACACAAAACATTTTATAAGCGTACTTATTGAAAGCAGTAACCCAGAAGACTCACTGGTTCCTGGTGGGGCGAAGCCTGCAAGCTACATTATAACATGAGAAAAAAATACATATCTGCTCTCCCTTTATTAAACCATGTGTAACAAAGAAGTGGTGTCTCATATCTGGCGATGTTAACATGGGATTTTTTTTTCTCTTTCTCTGCCTCTCTCTGTGCAACATATCCTCATATGATGGTTCGCATTATGTTTTACATAAAGGTATTTATTTTTCATGCGTTCTCCGACGAATTTCCAGCAGCACAAGTGATTGGTGCACCTGTGCAAGCCCAAACTAACTGATTAGGTTTAGAAAAAAGAAAAAGATTGTGGTTTGGGTTCAAATAAATATGTTTGTTAAGTAACATACGTAACTTTGCATATATGACATTAGTTACGTAACAAAAGTAAGGTAAAATAAGTCAGCTATGACTTTTGGTTTCACACAGAAGGAACATAAACTCCGGCACACACAGATAAAGTGTCTTCTTTATTATATTGGGCAAACAGACGAATGTGTTTTCGTTAGCATGACAAAGGCTTATTGCTGAAACGTGTTCATTTGTTTGTTTATTCTAGATGTCTGCGTTATGTTATTATATTTTCATAGTAGATTTTTTTGCTAGTTATTTGTTTTGATTCATTATTTGTCTTTTTAAAAATTTTTAGCATAATTTGAATTTTATTTTGTTTTGTTAGCGAACTGGATAACACTGTGGGCCTACAGTGTATACAGGTAGGCAGGTATAGGACCAGCATGCACCTGGGTTGACCTATGTCTTTTTTTACCGGACCAAGAGAGGCAGTGGCAGCCATGCTTACTTGTTTGTGAAGAAATACATCACAAGAAACAATTCAAATTTTTCGCATAAATGACCACTACATAAAGTCAAAAAACATAGGCCCACCCAGGTGCATGCTGACCTCCTCTCTCCTCGTCGCCCCAAGATGCATTTAAGGGACTGAAGATCCTCCATGATGGCGGAGGGTCACAGGAGGAGAGAGGACAAGAGGAAGCATAAAGTTAGAGTAATGAAAATCACCCACGGTCGCTTTCTATACCACATCACCTGACTTCCTTAGAGGCAGCGCTGGCTCACAATTACGTGGGTTACATATGAATCACGGTGCATTACTTTTCATAAGTGTAAGTTGGAGCAGCGAATGAGAACAGCCTGCTCTGTGTTAGCTTGGCAGTGTTTATTTACAAGTGCTTGTTTTATGATCATCGCTTTAATTGATAGTTAACCATGGCTCTGCTCTCCCACTGTTGAATGAACATAAACAAGTACTAAAGCAAAACATGTGTCACTCTCTCAACTCTCTCTCTCTCTCTCTCTCTCTGTGTGTGTGTGTGTGTGTGTGTGTGTGTGTGTGTGTGTGTGTGTGTGTGCGCACATGACCCGGGGTGTGAGAGCCAGGAAAGCCAGACTGGTTTCATTATGCTCCAAACTAGCCCATTATGGTTTGGGAAAATCATCCAAACCCTAAACAGTTGCTATAGCAACGACATGTCACCCCTCTTTTTTTTTCAACCTCTCTCGTTCTCTCTCTTCTCCCTATTTCTTCCCGTTCCTCACCTCCACCCGTTCTTTACCCCCTCCTCCTCTTCTTCTGCTCTCCCCACCACATCGCACTCAACACACACACTGCCACACACACAAGCTCACACATCACACACACACACACACACACGAACGTGGCACTCTCTCTCTCTTCCCCCCGGCGGCGAGTTTCACATGCAGCCTCTGCCCTCTCACACTGACTGCCCTCTGCTTAAAGAAAAATAAACCAGTGGAAAAGAACACAGAGGGAGGAAATAAAACAGCAACAGGGGTCTGGAATTGTAAGGTCGCTGTCCTTTTCCTCTCTGCGTTATTCTGTTCAAAGGTTTGCGTTCCACGCAAGTTTTCTGGCCCATCCGCTACCTTTCCTGTAAAGTTCAAGTAAGGTTTCAGCGTGAGCATGAGGACCAGGTCAGCGTAATTGTTATTACTGGGAGAATTAACATTATAATCTGTAGTAACTTGATTATTGGAAATGGATCTTTGATTCAATAAGTCTACTTTTCCTTATTTAATACTTCTTTATACTTTAATCATTAAAACTGGGGTAGGCAACGTTGCAGAGCCAGTAAGAGTAAGTTGGATTTTGAGGTAGGTAGGCCATCCAGTCATTTCATACAAGCCGAATGAAAGGCTTATTAGTAGAGTATTTGATTTGTTGATTGCTGTCGGACGATCGAATATAACAAAAAATGCCTCTGAAGTTTTGAAATTGCCTATATCCTAGCTTTATATATATTTTCCCACTCGTGATGTGGAACCAAACTTTGCTATGTTCCACATATTTCAAATTTCAGCAAAGATCCAAAAGTTTCCAGTGAAACAGGTGGTTCACTCGTAGCAAACATCCTGTAGCTTCAATGAAGAGCTGGAACAAGCAGATGCAGAATATACTGTATATGTGATGCTGCCAGATAGTGTCAAGTGAGATCATTTTCCAACCAACAGTTATTGAACAATTTGGCAATCCACTTGTTCGCTTTCTTGTTGAGAATTAGATTAGAAGAATGATACCACTCTCATGTCCGAAGGGTAAATGTCAGTGCGCTGGTTAGCTTAGGTTAACATAAAGACTGGAAATAGGGAGAAACTGCTAGCCTGTGTGGTGGGTTATGTGACCGGTGACTTTCTGGAGACAACAACAAACACAAACTCTGAAACAAAAAAGGTTGGAAATTTGTGTTTGGTGGATTATTTCTCTGTTGTTACAGTGCTAACTGTCAATGTATTTAACATCATTGGAAAACCTGTTTATTTACTTTCACCATGATGTCCGACTTGTGAGGATCATGTATTTGTGGGATGAACAGCACAGATGATTATGTGGGTATCACCCAAGTGAAATTTGCCAGAATTCTGTGGCCAGTGCTAAACAAAGCATTCAAATGTTGGTATGGAGTCTTGTTTTGAGCTGCAGGTGCTGCCAATCAGGCAGCTGACTGTCGGCAATCAACAATAATTAGGCTTTCCAACCATGTAAAATACAATGTTAATTAGCACTTTAACAACACAGAAATAATCAACCAAAAATCAAATGTTTGAACTTTTTTTTTTCAGAGTTTATAACACAATCAATTAGTGAGCTTCAGAGGTGGTAGGTGGATTATGCCACCTTCGGACAGAGCCAGGTTAGCTGTTTCCCCATTTCCAGTCTCTATGCTAAGCTAAGCTAAGCTAATATCTGCCGGCTGTAGTCACGGATGTTTAAAGAGAACTGAAAACAGCACTGGACTGCCTATTCATTCATATGAAAGTTTCTCAGTGGCACATGAAGCAAAAAAAGCTCAACTTCGATTATAAAATTGCCTGGATCATCCGGCGATCAGCTGCATCCATTGGGCACACAGAGCAAACTCAGTAGTGTTTAGTCCTTTATCTCCACCTCCCAGCCCTCGGTCTGGGTCTCATTGGAGGAAGGGAAATAATCCTGGATTCAGCTATTAGTGCATTTTTACAACTTTTAGGGCCTAGTGATTCAAGTAAGAACTATTCGTGTTCATACTGGACAGTTGATTTACCCAAAGAAAAAATCTGCTGTTTTTTTTTCTCAGTGTCAGTCTGGGAAAAAGTATTTTTGGGTCCAGTGGCATCATGTGATCAATCCGTAAGTTGTAATTCCAACGTTTGGCCACTATGTAAAATTTGCTTCAAAATCTGGCGCTTGTCCCGGGGGGATTGGCTGTAGCTGTAGTTATTTGTCTGTTAGCTCTGTGTATGACAATCCGGACGGTCAAACGAACGGTATTCATGGTAAGTTAAAGGGTTAAAGTGTAAATATCCCTTGAGAATACTGAGTGTGTGGTTATAGGAACCTAAAACACACACACACACACACACACATGCTGAAGACATTATTAATGACTTAAAGTGGTCTAGTAGTGCTGCGCTTTGTGGCAGGTCTGGTGGTCTGGGATCCTTATTGGGTTGTGTTTGATGTCTCTTCTTAATGGCAAAGTCCCCTGCGTTATGATTACACACACACACACACACACACACACACACACACACACACACACACACACAGAGAGAGGCACACTTTATTATGAGAACAGCCATTTACCTTGTCGCCATGATGAAGCTCTTGGCGCTCTACTGGGGTTGTTTTAAAGCCCAGACACCCTTAGCCATTACTCAGGTGATATGCCAGCAGTTGGTGATCAATGTGTCTCTAATAGAGAGAACAGGGGGAGCAAAAAGCGAGAGAAAGACAGCGATATTGATAGAGAGAGATAAAGATAAGCACAGAGAGTGATTGCACTTTTACCTTCTCATCCATCACCCTGCACTAACTGGCCCTAACCTGCTTTGCAGTAATGGCCTGTCTGGATGTTGTATTTACGAGGTGCCATCAAAACAATGGCATTTATCTAGGCGCTCGGATCATACACTTTTATCACTTTTATCATTATGTCTTTGTGTCTGTGTGCAGGTGTGTGTGTAGATCTGCTGAAAGGCTCGTTGACCTGTGCTGTAGCAGGAGTGAGGGAAGCTCAAGGGTGGTGGGTGTCGAATGCAAAGGCGGCTAATGTTCCTTAAAGTTCAGCCAAATCCTGAGGTCAGCACGCATGTTTCTATTTGTCTGTCTGACCTTCAATCTGTCCATCTATCTTTACCACCTCTCTTGGTTGTATTTGGTAAGTTGGGGCACAGAAATGTCAACAGGTTTTGCAGGAGTTTCAGCCCATCATGAGTAAGGAAGAAACAAAGAGAAGAATTTCGCAGTGTTTTGTCTGTGCATGGGAAAGAAGCTGAAAAAGCAAAAAACTTCGATAAGCGGAGCTGAGTGAGATGGGGGAGGTGCTAGTGTATGTGTGTGTGGGAGATGTGTAGAGGGGGTGAGAGTGCCAGGCGATGTAGGAGGGAGAGAAAGAGAGGGCACGTCTGGAAAGCATCAAGCCATAGCTCGGCATATGTGTGAGTGCATGTGTGTGTTTTGTAGCTCCTCTGGTCTCTGGCTTGTTAACCCACAGGTCACGGGCAGCTTCAATGCCTGGCACACAGCATGGGAATAATGACCTCTTCCATAGCAAGCACATGCTCATGAATAAACACACATACACAAAAACATACATACTGAGTGTGTGTGTGTTTATGGCGTTTTTGTTTTTTTTATAGCTGCTGCCCCTCTACGTAAAAGGTCTGCAACACCTTTGTAGGAATAGTTTGACATTTTTGGAGAAACAGGCTTATTTGCTTTCTGTTATCTTTGGGAAGTGCCAAGCTAGCTGTTTTCCAAGGTTTACAGTGTTTATGCTAAGCTAAGCTCACTGGCTGTAGTCATGGACAAATTAAGAGACAACAGGTCCCTGGGCACAGACATGTAAGAGGTGCCCTACCCTGTCTACATCAGAACAAGATAGCCAAACTCAAGTCTCAAATCCTTTGAGTAGACTACAGTCATTTTGTATCTTTTATACGAATTTTATGTCTATTTGCAGTCATTTTACATCTATTTCTAATATAATGTTCTGTCTATGATTTTTTGCAGCTATTTTTGGTAATTTCTGCATCTTCTTGTAGTCATTTTACATCTCTTTGTGGTGATTTTTTTTTCTCTTTGTCGTTGTTTTACATCATAGTTTTAGTCATTTTGTGTCCATCCATCCATCCATCGTCAACCGCTTATCCCGTTAGGGGGGGGGGGGGGGGGGGGATCCAGCTGGCATTGGGCGAAGGCAGGGTACACCCTGGACAGGTCGCCAGTCTATCGCAGGGCACATAGAGACAGACAACATATAGACAGACAACCATTCACACTCACATCCACACCTAGGGGCAATTTAGAGTCATCAATTAACCTAAACAACGGTGGGAGGAAGCCGGAGTACCCGGAGAAAACCCACGCATACACGGGTAGAACATTTTTTTGCAAACTCCACACAGAAGAGCCGCAAGCTGGAATAGAACCTGCAACCCTCTTGCTGTGAGGCGACAGTGCTAACCACTACACCACAGTTTTAGCCCTCATTTTGTGTCCCTTTGTTGTCATTTTATGTCTATTCTTTTTTTGTTTTGCACGTCCTTGTTGTCATTTTGGATCGTTTACATTCATTTTGCATCTATTTTTAGTAATTTAGCATCTCTTTTTGATTTTTTTGCAACTATTTTTAGTAATTTTGGCTTCCCTTTGTGATTATTTTGCAACAATTTTTTTGTATTTTTTGCATCTTTGTGATCATTTTGCACCTCCTCATAGTCATTTTGTTTCATTTGCAGTTGTTTCACATGCATCTTTAGTGATTTTGTGTCACTTAGTGATTGTTTTGCAGCTATTTTTAATCATTTTTGAATGTCTTTGTAGTAATTTTGTATCATTTTGTGCTTCTTTCTAATTGTTTTGCATCTATTTTTAGTCATTTCTCTTTGTAGTCATGTTGGATAGTCTGTAGTCATTTTATGTCTATGGTGATTTAGCAGCTCTTTGTGATGGTTTTTGTGGGGCCTGTGCTCAGTAGGCCCGTTCAATAATCCATCCATGGCTGTAGCTTGTAGTTAGTGTACAAACATTAGAGTGGTTATATTAATCTTCTCATTTAACTCCTGGCAACAAATTCCCCAAAATGTCAAACCAGTCTCTGATTCTTCACAGTAAGATTCATGGAGCTACTGGCATACAGCTTGTTTTGCTGGTACAGATCCTTCTGGTTATCTCAGGAAAACTGGAGCCTGGTGTGTCTGAGAGGAAAACATCTTCTTCTCTGAGATAAGACAAGTTTGGTGAGAGGCCACTCCTTTCAGAGTGGTGCTTGTGTCTTTGATCAGCAGTGTGGTGTGTGTATGTGTGTGTGTGTGTGTGTGTGTGTGTGTGTGTGTGTGTGTGTGTGTGTGTGTGTGTGTGTGTGTGTGTGTGTGTGTGTGTGTGCGGATTATAGAGAACGGTAGATAGAGAGACCAGCAGCTGGTGTGTTGTGTTTTGCCCTGTGAGACCTGCCTGGGCTGGTGTTGTATTACATGTAATGTTGCTGAGGCGAGGTGGGGTGAGTTGGCTTGATAGCCAAGAAGCGAGGGGTGGCAGATGATGGGAGGGAGGGGAGGAGAGGGGGGATTGGTACTGGGCAATAAAGCTAGCGTCTGACACCCAAAGCGCTTCTCATGCTCTGGCACTTGCTATTGTACTCTGGAATTTGAGAAATGCATTTGATCAGTACGGTGCGTCTGTGTGGGTGTTATTTTGGATGACTCGTGGGGACAAAACAGCCACCAGAGAAGGGAAGGAGAGGAGGAGGAGGAGGGTAAGGGTTACCTGATGAATGCTTGTACTTGAGAAGTCAGCATCCTGTATTTTTGTCAAGAAGAATGTTTCTCTCTGTCAGAAGCTCTGCAGAAAGAACAATATATGAAAACACAATATAGCAGTGTTTCTTTAACCTTTATGGGGTGATTCTGTGAAGTGAGCAACTGATTAGAAAAAGAAAAAAGAGAAGAATAACATTCCAGTTCACAATGTGTGGATGACAGGAGTGAAAAGGAGGAGGGCCCGACGATATTGTATCTGGCTCTGCTCACTCTCTGCCTCCCTCCTCACTCAAAGGGAATCCCATCTTTTCTCTTTGACCTCAGCATTCCTCAGTGTGAATACAAGGCCAGAGTGTGTGTGTGTGTGAGAGAGATCAGTGTTCACCTTCAAACTACTTGAAGTAATTAATATGATCCTCAGCCATGCAGTCGTGAGGGTTGAATGACTCAGAGGAAACTTACACCTTGGTCCTGGCTTCAGTGTCATCTACAGTTGAGGCCGACCTGCTGAAATGTGTTAACTCTCGGTTCAGTCCTTCATCTGCATCTGCAACACAGAGATGTGATGACAAGCTTTATTGTTACAAGATACCAGTACTTTATTATTGCCACGCACAGTGTTGCTGGTAATTGTTTTGGTACAGGATGGTACAGCTCAGTTCCAGTGCAAAGAAAACAAGCAAACGGACACAAAAAGGAAACACATGAATGTGAAATTATGTGATATGGACAGTTCACTTCCTCAGCATACCAAGTAGCCCAACAGGCAAAAAGTGATTTAAGTACCAGTACAAACAAGTCCAGTTCCTGCAGAGCAACAAGTCAGTATGAGTTTTACATATACATGATCATGCTGAGTTAAATGAAATAAAGATATACTGAAAAATGCATGCTTGACATTATGAAATCTGTAATAGTCTGTGCTGTTTGGGTAGTTAATACTATGTTATTCAAGCAAGCTAATACAAGAACTTCAGTAACTAATTTTCAGTGGTGGAACAAGTATGCAGGTTCTTTAATAAATGGAATGAAGTTTCTGGCGGCATCTAACAGTGAGGTTGCAGATTGCAACCATCTGAAAGTTGTCCCTGTGTGTTGAATCATGTAGGAGAACTATGGTGGCTAACACAGAAAAGCAAAAGATTTGTCCGTTCTGGGCTATTGTAGAAACATGGCAGCCAGCTCCATGAAGAGGACTCGCGCCGTATGTAGAAATACAGTAAATGGCTCATTCTAAGCTAACAAAAACACAACAATTTTTTATATTCAGGTGATTATACACTAAAGAAATCACATTTCTGCCAATAGATTCCCCAAAATACTACACACTGGCTCTTGAAAAGTACCAATACCAACAGTGAAAACAACTGAATGAAAGTTCTGCATTCAAATTTCTACTTAAGTTTAAAAAACTACAAAATCCAAAGTAAAAGTACTCCTTCTGCAGTCCTGCCCCCTGTGACTGATACAATATAACATTATTAATACTGATGCATCAGTATGTAATATCATTTGACTGTTGCATGAGGTAGAGGTGGAGCTTGTTTCGACTACTTTATATTCCTGTTTCTGTGTTTTAGCTGTTTTTGTGTTGCATACAAACTGCATATCATGCCCGTTCACTCGTGGTGTGACTGCTGTATTTGTCTGCTTGTGGTGTTTGCTTTTATTGTCGTAACAATGTCAGTGCTGCCCTCTTGGCCAGGTCACCCTTGGAAAAGAGATTTTAACCTCAATTAAGTTAAGTTTTTTGTCATCTGGTTAAATAAAGGATATATATACAGGTAGGTAGTTTAGTCCAGTGATTCTCAACCTAGGGAATCACAAGATAAATTTGAGGTGATTAATGGGAGAAGATAAATGTTCTGCTGCACAAATTTCTGTTCATATTAAATGCAGGCTTTACTGTAATCTTTGTGAAATAATGGATCATTTTATCTTCTTGGCCCTTGAACAGTTATTTCAGTAACAAAGATCATGCTATTAGCACGGTACAAAAGTAGTTTTATTTGGAATGGCTGGAGGATGTGGGAAAGACTGAAAGAGGCTCGTGTTCAGTGGGATGATTGTGGTCAAGAGGAGGGATGAAAAGGTGGGCGGTTACCAGGGGATGAACGGGAACTGAAGGTCGGTCGGGGTGGTGTATGGTTGGATGGTAGGGGTCAAAGAGAAAGATGAAAAGGAGGCTGAAGCATCTGGAATCCAGGGATAGAGACTCAGAGTGGGGGTACGCCTCGATGAACTTCACTCTGGGTACAAATCCATAACGTCCTCTTTGTGAGGCAGCAGTGCCAACCGCTGAGCCACTGTACCGCCCTGCTGAGAGGACATGAACGGGGCTTGGGTGGGAGGGTCATGATTACTGAAGACAGGAGGGTTAGACGCCCATATAGGTCTGCACAGGTGATTGAATTAGTGAGGCACAAGTGGTGGAACTAACGAGACACAGGTGATTGAATTAGCAAGGGAGAGAAGAGTGGCCTTGTTCCCGAACCTTTGTTATATAATGAACCCATATGAATTTTTTAGAGGGGAAATGTAAATGCAGAATCTTAATCTGTAAAGTAATCAGTAACTACAGCCGTCATATCAATGTCCCAGAGTAAAAAGTGCATTTCCCTCTAAAAATTTAGAGGAGTAAAAGTGTAAAGCACCATAAAATGGATATACTCAAAGAACAAGTATCTTGAAGTTGTACTTAAGGAAATGTACTTAGTTACTTTCCACTACTGCATCTTTGGCTGTGCAGCTGCTAAATTTCATCTAGAGAATGACATTTAAAAAGTCTCCACATGAAGCAAACAGAACAATCAGTTTAAAAGACCAATCCATTGTGCATTAAGACATTTAGACAGCTATGGCATTAACCTGTAATGCTGAGTTGGCAAAATGATTAAAAGTAGAGTAAAAGGGGGAGAAGGTTTTGTAAAGCTCACTGTGTACTTTGAGAAACATTGCTGAAAGTAGATCAACTTGATGTGGTTCAATCCTGTTTTTTTAATTAATGGAAATGTAAATAAAGTCGTCTTTTCACTACATGTGGCACCACTCCCCACCCCTGCGACTGACTGGTGCTTTCACCCTAATTGCTGTCAGGGGTACAGCCAGTGGGTCAATCACTGTGGATTTACTGCCACCTATTAGTATAACGTGGTACTGCAGTTAAAGCTGCAAAATTGTATTTCTAATTTAAGTTGTAGAGCAACATCTAGTGGTACAGTAAGTCATAGCAGAGGTTACCAGCCTGAAAAGATTCGAAGATTCAGAGGACATGTGTGAAAAGTGTTTATTGAAGGAAACAAGGCACTGTCAAATGACACCATATACTCCTGGTTCGTTGCATGACACTAGTCACTAAACCAGATAAGTGCATCTATGCTTTTGGTCAGTTGTATGTGTGAATTTTCATCCATTTGCTTTTTTGAAAGAGCGTTAAACTAGAGAAGGATGTAGTATTAAGCGGCTCTTCAGAGCTGGGTGTAGCGCAAGTACTTCTTCCCAGAAGGCAACTCTTTTGTGGTCACACCATTGGGGAAGAGTTCAGCAGCTTCAGCGTCAGAGAGCGAAGGAATGACCATGACTTTCTCACCAAGCTGAAAGAGACGACAACAAGGCGGCGTGTTTTAAGAGCAGGGTCTAGTTTTGATTACAGTCATTACAGGAAGCCTTCAATGTGATGTTTATTATGCAGCAGCCTCCAGTGGCTCCTGTGTCATGTGGCTTTTGGTCATTTTTTCAGCTTTCCCACTAAAAATTAGGTCACATAGTTACAAGCATCAGCTGCAATCTGCTCCGGTTACAATTAAATGTCTGTAAGACTGTTTTAAAACTGCTTTTCAGAGCATTGTTGAGTTCTGTAGAGAAAAACAGGAGGCTGGAACTGTAGAGAGTCTGGACTGACTGTGAGGTCTATACTAACAGTTAGAATGGGAGAGAGGACAAATGAAAAGGCAAAGACACTGCGGAAACTTAAAGGACTATTTTGACATTTTGGGAAATGGGCTTTTTTGATGCCTTTCTCATATCTGCACACCTAATATGAAGCTGGAGCAAGAAGACAGTTAGCTTAGCGTAGCACCGATCACTGCTCCATGTCAAGACACAGTTTGACCGTTTACCTTCCAGTTGGCAGGTGTGGCAACCTTCTTCTGTGCAGTGAGCTGCAGCGAGTCGATAACTCGGAGCAACTCATCAAAATTCCTCCCTGTGGTGGCGGGGTAGAGGATGGACAGCTTCAGCCTCTTGTCTGGGCCGATCACAAAGACCTAAAGTGGGTTAAGATGGCACCGGGTCAACATACACAGAATAGGCTTCTCCTTTTAATACAGTGAGGAATTTTTATAATTCTACCTTCTATCAGTCCGTTATGGCCAGTGCACAGACTTAAGCAACTGATTAAGTACACCAGCTCTGTAACTGGCTGCAAACCTGTCATTTTTGAAGAAGGATACTGAACATACTAATATCCTTCATGGATCATCCTGACTACCTTCTCTACTACCTATGGGTCCGGCAGAAGACTTTAACGGACTGATTCAGCTTTGCTGTCACAAGGACCAATACAAGAAATCTTTCCTGTTCAGAGCAATAATCCCCCCCAACACCTCACCTCTGGCTAACAGATAACGCTAAGCTTTATAGTTTCTATCACAACCATACTCCATTCTGTTTGCTCCTGCAACAACCTTGCTCATGTTGAATTTGCAAATTGGTTTCCTCCCTCATTTAGTTTTTATTTAAAAACAAAAATTGTCATTTGTGCACTTACATAGTATGTTATTCTATGTTTATATTTTATATGTTCCATGTTAGTTGTAGTAGTCTGGTATACAGTATTTATAATGTATTCTAATACATTCTTTATATTGTCGTCTATGTGAGGGATAATATACAGCTAGCGGGTCATTGTTGTACAATAAACACTGACTGAAGGGGTTTACTGCACAACAACAATGACCCACTAGCTGTACATTATCCCAATTATTACACAGCTTCTTACTTTAAATAAAGTCAATAATTTGACACAAAAACTGTCCACCAGAGTCCGTCTGTAATACATAGCAACAGTCTGCTATAACGAAATAAAACACTGAGGATTATTGAGTATTCAACAGCACCTTGTAATAAAGGTATTTATCTCTAGTGCTGATATGTGTATTTTATTTTCTGTTGCTGTGCATTGTCTGGATAACCTGCTGCTGTAATTCCCCAATTTGGGATCAATAAAGTGCATCCATCCATCCATCCATCCATTCATTCATCCCATTTCCCATAAACATAAGTTTTTACTCTCTATATGAATACTTTTGCCCCCTAAAAAAATATGTAATTCAATTTATTTCCATGTACAGAAACAAGTCATGTGAGAGACGTTTGGACTGCTGTGTGTCACATGAGGATTTCATTAACATTCAGCTCAAAGAGATAGCATGGGAACATTTGTTTATATGCGGTATATTGCCTGAATAACATGCGAGCCTGCTCTGATTTGACTGTATCCCAGCTAATCAATGTGTTAGTCAGCTGCAACAAAATTTAAGAACAGACCAAAACCTTTCACAAGCAAAAATTTGGGGCAGGACAGTTTTTTTTCTGCAAAAGATAAATTTCACTGGCATCTGTTCATTTTGGATCATGATGCGGTCTGGGCCTTTGTTTTTGTAGTGAAGTAATAAAAATATAAAATAGCACTGAGGACAGGTTTCTTACACAGCGAGCGGTGAGGGGCATCCCTTGCTGGTCCAGCTCATCGGGGTCCAGCATGCCCAGTTGGAGGGACAGCTTTCTGTCGTCATCAGCGATGATGGGGAAAGGCAGAGAGCTTTCAGCCTCACTGTTGAATGCCATCACATCCTGTATAAGAGAGAAGGGACACATTCAGCCTGTACACCTTTGTTATTATGTGTATATCATCATCCTGTGTTAATAATTCTCACTATCCTGACAGTCTGTCCATCATTGCAGCACCAGTTTGATCAGTGACCAGAGACCTTTAATCTTTAACTCTACCAGGTGCTCACACTGTTGCCTAAGAGCGTTCAAAAAGCACTTTGTTTTCTACTTTAACAGGAGGACAGGGAGGTGTTACCATTGTAAAATCAAAACTACACAGTTTATCTAACTTGACACTTGACCAGTCAACATTGATTTCCTCTTGGTCCAATCACTGGCCTGTCTGAGGAGGCGTTGTTAATGTGGCAAACCAGTTCAAAGTGTCTGTGTTGAGGGTAGAGGTTAACCCCCCAAATACTATACCCCTCAGTTTCCACCAAACCACAGGAGCACAATTACAATGCTATTCAGAGTTCGAGGCAGGCAAGAGAAAATAAATTCAAGTTACGTTAAAATACATTAGATTGAAATAAAAAATAAATTTAAGTGATTAAATTTAAATAGAAAATTATATTAAATGTGATTAAAGTACAGTAAATAATCAATTAAATTAAATTCAAATATTTTTTACCTCAATGAGTTTTTCACCTGGTTAAATAAAGGATATAGTAATTAAAAAAAAATATGTTAAATTAAAAATAAATTAAGTTAATAAAATAAAAATAATAAAAATTAGAAATTAAAAATCCAATTAAACATTAAAATATATTAAAATAAAAATAATCAATTAAGTTAAATTCAATTTGATTTAAAACCATAAATCTAAAATATAATTCGATAAAACAAACATTTCTAAATTGTATTAGTAGAAAAGTAGAAAAGAAGTAAGAATTCAGTAAAATTAAAGTTAATAAAATTAGAAATGAAATTACACAAAAATTGACAGACCAATGTACATGTAATGAACTGAAGAGAGCGTTCATCAGCACTGCAAACTTCATGTTTCTTGTGGCCATGTAGTGGAGAGTTGTGAAAACAATCATCTCTATGTTACTGGACTGTTTCAATTTTATTTAATTTTTTTTTTATTTAAAAGTTCATAACCTACAGCACATGGCCTGTCCAACTAACTTCTCTCAGACTAAGAACCTACTTTTAGCATTAAAATACTTTGTGAATTAGAGTGAAAATGTAGGAGTCATTAAGTTTGGACTGACACCGAGTTTATCCTCACTGCCAGTTAGGAGCTTCTTTTATCCCTCGGATCTTAAGTGAATACGGTACATAGACTTTAAAGAGACACCGAATGAGCTTGATTTTGGTCAAAATGGGAGTATACTGAATTCAGGCAATAGGATGGCAAGCAGTGATAGTCAGCCAAATGCAAGCTTTAGCATGTCAGTGTTACGCAATATATTATGTATATCTTATTTTTTAAATTTTATTTCTTAATTATATCTTATTTATGCTGGAGGCACACAGTATATGCGTGTGTGCATCCCCAACCTTGCTCCAGTGGCGGTGATCTGCAACACTGTCAATGGACAAGGCGATCATCTTCACGTCCCGTTCCTTGAACTGATCGCTGATCCTGGCAGCGCAGGCGAGCTCAGTGGTGCAGACAGGAGTGAAGTCCTTTGGGTGGGAGAACAGGATACCCCATCTACAGAGGCAACAGAAATAAAAGCAGTGAGGTCTTTACTCTACACAACATTTTCAGCCCCAGAAACCTCAATGTAAAAAAACTGTATAAGGGAAATTAGCAGCTAAGTCAACCAAAACCTGCATATTGCTTTTAAAGACAGACCTTGTGCAACACTCAGTTTGTGGGCCGGCCATGTTAAGACTTTTTAGGCACAAGTTCAAGTAACCACACTAAAAAAAGTAGAACAACAGTCAAACCTGCAAAGAGTTTAAGAACTATGTAATGCACATTCATAACATACACATTTATTCTGTTTAATACGTGTTCTGTATTTTGTCTGTTGTGCTTGAGCATGTATGTTTTAGGAACACAGAGTGGGGAATGGCTGATAGGAGTAAGAGCAAAAGCAGTGGGAGTTGAGACAACAGAAGAGGTAGACATGGCTATAAAAAAAGAGAAAGAGAGAAAGACTGAGAACATTAAATCTCAGTAGAGGAAATTCCAGCCACAGATTGAAACAACAGGTGTCTGTGGATCTGGCAGACTCAAGTTCAAAATCCAGCTGTGTAGTGAAAATGAACGCCAGTTTTCCTGCAAAAACACTTGAAATGTTTGATCTTCTTCAAGGACAATGCAATGTTGAATTGCATGACTTTTCTGCCTCACATGATGTTTGACATTTCCTCTTAACTATGTTATATTATACTATCACATGGTGTAGAGGCAACTGCTCCAGGCAGGCATTGTGATCGCTTGATATGGGATGACCAGATGTCCTGATTAGGACACAACTGACACAGTTTATAAGAGGAATGTGTTTAGAAGCTGGTGTTGGTTTAAATATTGACAAGAAGATTAAAAAAAAACTATTTTTTTTTGCAGCAAAAACTTGAGCTTTAAATCCACACATGGACTTGAAGACAATTGCAGCTTGGCAGGCACAAACTGGCCGATGCACAATGGACTGTAAAACTAGGACACGTTTTCAACAGTCTCACAGTCCAACATAAAAAAAATATATAGATTAAGTTAAATTTAAAAAAATAAATAAATGAAAATTCGAAATTAAAAAATTGAATTAAACATTTAATTTTATTAAAGTAAATATATATTCAATTACATTAAATTAAATTAAATGATTTTTTAAAAATAAATTAAATTAAAATGTAATTTTATAAATTATTATATATTATAAATATTTTAAAATTGTATTTGATTGAAAATCTATTAAAATAAATTAATGTAAAATAAATTAAATTCCATTTAAAAATGATTATTTAATGTATACTTAATGAACTGTGGATCGTCCTGTGTCCATGTAGTGGAGAGCTGTGAAAACTGTCATCTAGTCCCACTAGGGAAACAAGGAAGTTATCACTGTGACTAGGTAGTTTCTCAACAATGACTACAGCAGGTCTTGCCAGTTTGGGAATTAGTGGCAGTTGCAACAGCATATCTGCTCCTCCACTGTGTGTCCAACCTTCAGGATACAGAAATAAATCATGACATTATCGTCGAGAATAGACGATGCACTGTCAAACAAGTTGAACCTGATTATTCTGAAGAGATTTTAGAAACTGTATGGATCAGAACAAGTAAATCTATCCATGTGAAAATCATTCTGCATGCGTGTTTCTCTCTGCTGGATACCAAAGGGGATGCAAGCACTGAGGCACAGTTCCAAGTTACACAATACAGGCCTTGTCCTGAATGTGCTTACAGCTCATTAATGAGTTGGCAAGAGAAAATGACGGTAAAATGCCCATGAGCCTTGCAGCCAGTGCTCTCTTTGTAGTCTGCAGCTAGGGCAGCTCTATGTAGCTCTGAATCACTAAGAAACACAGAAATAAAGTGCGTGTATTACATCACATTTAAGTAATATTATCATTTTCTAATGCAACACAGTCATGCTTATGCAACTCTATCTGTGTCAGCCAGGAGGTGTGGCATGAAGTCACACGGTCAAGTGGTCTGCGATCTCTATAAAATCATGCGCCTTTTGAATTCAGAATTAATACTCAGAACTCAGATCAGCACTCGAGCGTCTCATTCTGACAGCAGGCCCACACTCAGTCAGCTCCCATGGCTCAATCGGATGCAGCATGGTCACAAACATGATTAAAAACTCTGAATAAAACACACGCGATGTTCATGCGGGGAGGCTGCGCACTTACGAGCTTCCCAGGAAGTCGTGGAACGTGATCTTGCCGATGGTGGTGTCGGCCTCGAAGTTGGGGAACTCGTCTCCCAGCAGAAGTCCAGGCATGGTGGCTCTTCTCCGCAGCTTAGACACAACAGAAAGGACGAGGGCTAACCGGCCTGCTGACCTGTAGTTCTCAGCAACTCATGAATGGATCCGGATAGGGGCGGAGTTGAGTTATATTACGTAGAGATCATCAACCAACCAGAAGAGAGTGTTGGTCTTCTTCTTCCTCGTTGAGCGTTAAGGTAGCTGACCTGCGTTATGTTGCATCGCTGCTGCCACCTGCAGGCACTGATTTGTTACTGTGCCCACCCATAGATAGACAACATGCACTGTGCCTTTTTAATGATTTGTTTCTGACACACCATATTACTTTTTATGATTTAAAAAAAAAAAAAAAAATTGACACACACTTTGCTTTTTCATTGCTTTTTTAAATGACACACTATATCCTATTACTTTTATGTGATTTTTCTTAAAATCACATACTATATACTATGACTTTTTATTACTTTTATAATCACACACTATATTCTGTTAAATTTTCAGCTTTTTTAAAAAAGACATACTATATACTATTAGTTTTTATTTTTTACAATTACAAACTATATACTGTTACTTGTTATGATTTTTTTAAATAACAAATGATATATTATTATCTTTAAAGATTTTTAAAAATGATATAGTATATACATTACCTTTTAATGATTTTTTGAGAGGGAGAGAGAGAGAGAGAGAGAGAAATAGAGATGTACGAGATGTACGAGATGTAGATATAATAATATAATATAGATATAATAGATACAGGTGTGTCTACTGTACTGTATTTACTGCAGACCCACTTGATGATAGGGGAAGTATCAGAAGTTCATCTAAGATAAAGTCATCTAAAATAATGAGGTCATCTGCATAATAGTTAAAGTTATCTAAAATAAAGTCCTTTTTCAGTTGGAAATATCTGGCTCTAATGGTCCCTAATTTTAGTTTCCTCATATCTGATACTTGAGTGTGCCCCTCGATTCTGGCCCTCGCCAATAAGGTCACCTGAACAATGAATGCGCCGTCTTCATTCAATACCAGTGTTTGTTGTTTTTTTTAACTCTATCAAAACAACATTAAAATTAGAAAATTAGAAAATTTGAAAAAATACAAAAACATTTCAAAAAATTTATAAAATTATAAAAAAAAAAAAAAAAAATAATAAATTTTACAATATAAAAGATATTTTGAAATCATATTTTTTGATTTGATTTTACAGATTTCACAGACAGAATTATAGACAGACTGAAGTTTCAACATAAATGATATATTTGGTAGAAATGGAAGAAATCTGACTTTGTGAATGTGATGTTTTCCCAAGAGACAACGCCGTTTTGTGTTGTAAAGAATAAGAACATACTTTCTATAATAGAGATCATGATATTACCCTGAATCTGAGGTGTAATATACTGTAATTTCTTTTATTTTATGACAGAAAAAAAAATAGAAAAAGAAATCTGAATTCTATTCAAACATTCATTTTAATGTGCATAGAAATTGCTTTCCAATAATAAAAGGACTTTGGACACCGACTCTGAACAAAAGTTAAAGATTAAAGATAAACCTGGCAATATTTTTTACATGTTTTTATTATCACTGGCAACAAATCAAGCACACTAAAACCAACAATGAAGTGACAGAGCCTTTCAAAATAAAACTAAATATTAATGATTTAGGCTACACATTCAGAGAGAAAGCATAATTAATAGTTAGTATTGAAAAGTCAGTCAGTATTGAGTGTTCGTTTTAACCTTTTGGCGGACCGTCCACCAACATCTGATAAAAAATAACATTTTTAATATTTATATTATTACAATATCAATCAATGAGATCTTCCTATTAAGGCACATCTTGTTGCTTTATTTTTTATTTTATTTTAGGGTGCCCGGTTACAGCACCAGATGAATACAAAGAAACTGGTTATGTACACATTTCTACACAAAACTCCATTTCCCAGTAAGCTTTGCGCTTAGAACAACAAAGATGGCGATTCAGCTCAGTGTTTCAGGACGTGATATGAATCGTGAAACGTACAACAGATGAACTAAAGCAGCGACAACCAGCACAGCATTGCAGATAATTTACCACTGCGGGTCAGCTCCATCACGCCTGCCTACGCCGGTAAATTAACAGGTAAAATGCCCTCTCCTAAAGCTAAAAACCCCGGTCGCAGCGGTGGGAGCCCGGTGCTCGGCAGCACCAACGGCCGCTACGAGTTCATGTCGCTAACGAAGCCGCTGAACCGCTCGCCGCCGCCGCTCCTCCTCCAGCGGCAGGGCTCCGACCCGACCACCGCCCGCCTACGAGCTTCGGAGAGCCCCATTCGGCGCCGGGGCTCCAGCTCCTCCACGGGCTCGGCGAGCGGTCAGGGGCCGCCAGAAGAGGACGGTATGCGGCTCAACCCCTCCTTCATCCGCGTGGCGCTCAGCTCCCTCCTCGCCATCGACCTGTGGATGTCCAAGCGGCTGGGGGTCTGTGCCTGTGAGGACTCCTCCTGGGGCAGTGTGCGCCCCTTAATGAAACTGATAGAGATATCGGGTCATGGCATCCCCTGGCTGGCTGGTTCCGCCTACTGTCTGTACAAGAGTGACAGCGCTGCAGGACAAGAAGTCATGCTCAACCTACTCATGGGTAAAACACTCTTTTTGTTGTGTCACTGTGTGTCCCCCTGCAGGGCAGAAGTAGCTCTCATCATTACTTATGCCAGTGCAGATGCATCCATGGTGCAGACAGGTATGCAGGTGAGCATGGCTGAGGTGCAGTATTTGTGTCACCCCCGCCCATGTGCACCTCTTAATCAGGACTCACAGGTGATCCCATGATTATCTATACTCATTTTCTGACCCATTTTTATCTTTCCTCCATCAGTGCTGGCACGTTCTCACACATATATATCTGTTGTTAATTCTGGCCTTAATCCACCTCCTAATTACAGCTATGGTCTGTTCCAAAATAACCCTCGGTCTGTGCGGCTGACACTGTGTGAAACCACAGGAGAGATATGTAAAAATATGTTGTTGTATTTTACATCATTAGAAAGCCTGTTTATTTACCTTCACAATGATGTCCTACTTGTGAGAATCATGCATTTCTAGGATGAGCAGCACAGCTGATTATGTGGGTAGTGCCCAAGTGAAATTTTCCAAAACTCTCTGCTGAACAGTGTATTCTGCTTTTGGTATAGACTCTTGTTTTGAGCTCCAGGTGCTGGCACCACACAATAAGACCACCGCAAAGTGAGCTATTTCATTCTGAAAATTTTTTGCCCTGAGCATATGGAAGCCGATTGGTAAGCAGACGCATCTGCGGACAGCCCAGTGTTGTTGCTGTAGAACAGATGTGACTCCCCTTGTGTTAGTTCAATTTCCATAAGTGTTGCTCAGTAAATATTTCAGTTAAGAATTTCTGTGTATAGTTTGTTATTAGGAAGCTGTTATATTTTATCAGATGGAGGAAAAAATAAAACCAGCCAAAGATATCAGCAAAAAAAAAAAAAAAAAAAAAAATCAGCGTCATATATCAGCGATCAGCTGTCTTTATTCTGTAAAAAATCTGCATCAGCCATAAATATCTCATATCGGTCAACCTCTAACTCTTTCTTTCAAAATTGTTTGAGTCAGCTAAGAGTGTCTTTGGTTGAGGACAGCCCTTGTAAAAACCTAAAAGGAATTAAAAGACATACTGCTGCATGCCAAATAGACTCCCCTCATTTTAACTTTCTTCACTGAAACCCATATGGACTCGAGTGTGCGTCCACTTTGTACATCAAGGTTTGTTATTACAGGAAGAGGATTTGTGCGTCTCCGTCTTTGCTATCAGATGTTGTTTTTCCCCAGTAACACAAGCAAACTAAACGGCAGTTTTGCCTGATATTTGATTTTTTTGACTGTTTGTCCTGTGTGTGGATAAAAGGATGTTTCTCTTTGGTGTGGGGATCAGGATTATGAATGTCCATAATTATGAGCCAGGTAAAGGAAAGTCTGTCTCCATCATCTTCCCACAATCATAATAATTTTTTCTGATGCACTTAAATCTTTCCTCCACCAGTCCTGGCAGGTTCTCTCCTGTAGATGGCATCTGTTGTTCATTCTGACCTTAATCCAGCTCTGCTTGCAGTTTCTCCTCTTCATTTCTAGTTCCAGCTGGTCTCTTATAATATAATCCCTATGTTAGTCCATGTACAACTGGTTGAAGTTTTGCCTGATGTGAATTTAACCTTTGTGCAGGTGTTGGAGTGCTTTAAAGAGACAGCGAACACTGGGGCAGGCAGAAGCAAGTTTGTAGAGTAGTTGTGAGAAACTTACATTTTAGTACCTGTCTGAGGTTTGTCAGAAGTGTGTTGACTGTTGGAATGCAAATACGAGACAGTATGAGCTGGTACTTAAACTGCAAGTTGATTAATCAATCAGGCCTTGACAACAGGTCTGATAGGATTCACCCTTTAAGTCAAATGTTAAGGAAAAACACTGAACAGTTGACTGTTTCAGATTCTCAAATATGAGGATTTGCTGATATTTTCCATTTTATCTCATTCTTAATTCAGTATATTTGGATGTTAGATTGTTGTTTGGGCTAAACTAACACATTTGAAGATGCCAACTTGGGTCCTAGCAAATTTTAATTAATATTTTCTCACTGTTTTCTGACCTTCTTATATTTTATAGTGCTTAGTACTGTACAAGTTTACAAGGGCTGTCAGTCGATTCAAATATTTAAAAGCGGTTAATGGCATCAGGGCTGCACGAATCCGGCTTGAGGCTCTTCTGTGTGGAATTTGCATGTTCTCCCCATGTTAGCGTGGGTTTTCTCCAGGTGCTCCAGCTTCCTCCCACAGTCCAAAGACCTGCAGGTTAATTGATGTCTCTAAATTGCCCGAATGTGAGCGTGAATGGTTGTCTGTCTCTATGTGCCCTGAGATGGATTTGCGACTTGTCCAGGGTGAACCCCGCCTTAGACTCCAGCCCCCTGCAGCCCCTAATGGGACAAGCGGTTTCAGATGGATGGATGGTTAATGGCATCATTCTCCGTAGTTAACTGTGATTAATTGCAAATGTTTTTTTTCATGCTGAATGAATTATTTCCAGAAACGTATGAGCACATCTGTGGTTAGTGATGCTGCTGTAATTGAAATAAATGAAATCATTTGAGTTAGTCAACTAAGAATTCTCTTAAATCTATAAAATCTATAAGGAATTAAAACACATTATGCTGCATGCAAACCCCTCAAGCATTTTTCTTTTGTGGACAGAACTGCTTCATTTGTTAACACGAGGCTTTTAAATACAGTATGAGCAGGACCGTGTTGTAGAACATACAGTGACTTGCAGGGCTCCATGAATGAATATAGTACAGGATTTTAATTGAGGATTATTACAATAATTACCACACGTTTCTTGACCTTTCTCTGTCTAACATACATATCAATGACATTTATCATGACATGAAATGACCAAGTCAAACTCTGTGTAGAAAGAGCAGCAGCAGAACACCCAGCTGTTGTGAACAACAGATGTATGAATCACACAGCCGTGAGGTAATGCAGCTGGTCGGGCCAGCTTTAGACTTCTTTAGTCACTTTTTTAAATGCTGAATGACTTGAATGACAAAATTGTTTGAATTAGTCAGCTAAGACTGTCTCTGGTTGAGGACAGCCCTAGTAAAAACCAACAAGAAATGAAAACACATGATGCTGCATGCCAAACAGACTCCCCTCATTTTAACTTTCTTCACTGAAACCCATTTGTGTACAAGTGTGCGTCCACTTTGTACATGGAGGTTTGCCTACTGTTAAAGGAAGAGGATTTGTGCGTCTCCCTCTTTGTTTTCAGAGGTTGTTTTGCTCAGTAACACAAGCAGACTAAATTACAGTTTTGTCTGATGTGAACTTTGATTGCATGCAGGTGAATGAATGTTTGAATGACAACGTATTTCAGATAATACGAGGCAGGTCGAGGTAAAAGTCTCCATCATCTGCCATTTCATTGAATTTCCCCTTGTGGGACTAATAAAGGTTGTTGTTGTTGTTCTTCTTCATGCCATCTCTCGTGACTATTTATGGTGTTTTTTCTGACACACTTTATCTTTCTCTCGAGTGTTCGTTGATGAGGAATTTCTTTTGTCGGGGACAACCCAACTCTCTTTACATGTCTTGACATGTAACTCAGTGTCTTATATCCGTTTGCAAGTGTTTGTGTGTTTCCTTGCTGTTTTTCCTGCTGTATTACAGTTGTAGTCAGAAGTTTACATACACTTGTAAAGAACATAATGTCATGGCTTCTTTGTCACAAAAACATTCATGAAGTTTGGTTCATTTATGACTTTATTATGGGTCAACTGAAAAAGTGACCAAATCTGCTGGGTCAAATATATACATACAGCAATGCTAATATTTGTTTACATGTCTCTTGGCCATTTTCACTTCAATTAGGCGCTTTTGGTAGCCATCCACAAGCTTCTGGCAAGCTGCTGGTTGAATCTTTGACCACTCCTCTTGACAGAATTGGTGCAGTTCTGTTGAATTTGTTGGCTTTCTGACATGGACTTGTTTCTTCAGCATTGTCCGCATGTCCTCAATGGGGTTGAAGTCAGGACTTTGGGAAGGCCGTTCTAAAACCTTAATTGTAGCCCGATTTAGCCTTTCCATTACCACTGTTGATGTGTGTTTGGGGTCACTGTCCTGTTGGAACACCCAACTGTGCCCAAGACCCAACCTTCGGGCTGATGATTTAAGGTTATCTTGAAGAATTTAAAGGTAATCCTCCTTCTTCATTATCCCATTTACTCTCTGTAAAGTACCAGTTCCACTGGCAGCAAAACAGCCCCACAGCATAATACTACCACCACCGTGCTTGACGGTAGGTGTGGTGTTCTTGGGGTTAAAGGCATCACCTTTTCTCCTCCAAACATATTGCTGGGCATTGTGGCCAAACAGCTCGATTTTTGTTTCGTCTGACCACAGAACTTTCCTCCAGAAGGTCTTATCTTTGTCCATATGATCAGCAGAAAACTTCAGTGGAGCCTTAAGGTGCCTCTTTTGGAGCTAGCGCTTCCTTCTTGCACTGCAGCCTCTCAGTCCATGGCGATGCAAAACAGGCTTGACTGTGGACACTGACACCTGTGTTCCAGCAGCTGCTAATTCTTGGCAGATCTGCTTGTTGGTGGTTCTTGGTTGACTCTTCACCCTGCTGACCAATTTCCTCTCAGCAGCAGGTGACATCTTGCATTTTCTTCCTGATGGTGGCAGTGACAAAACAGTGCCATGCACTTTATACTTACAAACAATTGTTTGCACTGTTGCTCTTAGGACCTGCAGCTGCTTTGAAATGGCTCCAAGTGACTTTCCTGACTTGTTCAAGTCAGTGATTGGCTTTTTCAGATCCGTGCTGAGCACCTTTGACTTTCTCATTGTAGCGTTTGTGGGCGTTTGTATCCAATGAGCTCTATTTAAATGGCCTCAGAGAAGTCAGCAGCTGTAGTCACTCATAAGAAGAGTTAAGTTAAGAAGTTAAGAGGCCATGCTATGAGGCTCATTTCATTGACACAACTTTCTAAGTCACCAAAATTGCTAATTCATGTTGCTGTATGTATATTTTTGACTCAGCAGATTTGGTCGCATTTTCTTTTAACCCATAATAAAGTCATAGAAGAACCAAACTTCATGAATGTTTTTCATGACAAAGAAGTATCTGTTCCAATCACTCTATCAGAGAAAAATCAGAGTTGTAGAGATAACTGGAAACTCAAGACAGCCATGACATTATGTTCTTTACAAGTGTATGTAAACTTTTGACTACAACTGTACATCTATCTCCCCATTCATCCCCTCCAGGCCTGCTGTTGGACCTGGTCCTGGTTGCCATTGTTAAGGCAGTGGTGCGTCGCCGTCGGCCAGCACATAACCGCATGGACATGTTCGCCACCTTTTCCGTGGACCGCTACTCCTTCCCTTCAGGCCACGCCACCCGTGCCGCCATGTGTGGGCGGTTCCTTCTGGCTCACCTCGTGTTGGCGGCCCCGCTGAGGGTCCTAGTCTTCCTTTGGGCCGGCCTGGTGGGGCTGAGCCGTGTGCTGCTGGGCAGGCACAACGTGACTGATGTGATGTTTGGCTTCTGGATGGGCTACTGCCAGTATAACCTGGTAGAGATGTTGTGGTTCTCGCCTCAAACCCTGCAAGGGCTGCTGGGACAGTTATCTTAATATGAAGGATTGGAGGAGGAGGAGACATGGTGGTCTGAATTGTGATTGTTTGAGCATCTGTACACTTTTTTCTTTTAGTCTAAAATAAAATACAAATGGTCGTTTGGCTAGAGAAGAGAGCTCGATGAAATACCTGACACAAGCATAATAAGTAGGATTTGATGGTTGCAGTTTGTTTTTTGTTATCCGCTTTTCAGTTAATGCCGACACAAACAGAAGTCAGTGATAAAAAAAATATTTAACACTAATATCAAAGTAAATAATGAATCAGTGGGAATATGTCCTAATCCAAGGAGTCAAACATACGGCCCAAGGCCCAGAACCGGCCCTCAAAAGGGTCCAGTCCGGCCCACTGGATGACTTTGCCATGTGTAAAAATTGCAGAAAGTTTATTTTTTCATGGGTCAATTCTGAAATGCTTTGTCATATTAATGACTTTCATTGGGAATTGTTTCCAAATTTAAGTTAAAATAAAGTCAGAGTTTTGACACAGAAAGCCAAAATAATGAGATATTAAGTCAAATTTAGTATTAGTTTTAATAGAAAGTCACAATTAAGAGAATTAAGTTAAACGTTTGACTTATTAAACTTGGAGAGTCAAACTTAAAAGATACGACTTAAAGCTATGTATATTTAACGTGAAAAATGAAATTTTCATTTGATTTTGAAATGTTTTGTCACATTTATGACTTTTTATGGGAATTAAGTCCAGGTTTTCAGCAAATGATATACAATTTTTGACTCAGTAAGCCGAAGTTATGAGATATTAAGTTGAATGTATTACTTTTTAAGTCAATGAATAATTAATTCCAATGTTGCAGTTAAATGCACTTTTGTTTGTGTTTTGGGCCAATTTTTCATTAATTGTGATTATTTTCAGAATGTACTTGTACGTCTTTACACTAACAGGAAGGGGACATTTGAAGGTGTTGTTATTTAGAGGTTACTGTGCAGTGGTTTTACTGTCCCACTGGACATCAAACTGGACTGTATGTGGCCCCTGAAGTAAAATGAGTTTGACACCTCTGTCCTAAACAGTTCTAACAAACCGTGATGAAATTCCTTGTTTAAAGTTTCAAAGTCTCCAGTAGAAACTGCACTTTAGTCACTGCTCACAAACGACAATTTCTAAACCTACTTGTTGCACAGTGTGCTCACAGTTGTAAGCCTCCTCCGGTTATTTCCCTATAAGGCCAGGGATAATGGGAGGACCTTGCCCAACTTGTCCCGACCTGACCTCTGTCTTTAGGGCAATTCTTTTAGGACAAAGAGCTGATTTTGATATACGATCTCCTCACAAAGCAGTTTACAGTTTATGACCCTGTTCACCTGCAGATCTGTGAGCCTCAGCCTCTGTCACAGAGCGAACTGAACTTTAATTTCCTCCTTGCATGACAACATCTGATAGGATTACACATTGTGTTTCAAGTAGGCAAACCCAAACCCTCATAAACCTGAATTTCACCCACTTACGATACTACAATTTCAATAAAACAGTGATGTGAAAGTGTCAAAGGAATAAAGATAGCAATCAGAAATGTATATGTGCTTTGATATTTGAACACCAAATTATGTTGTTTATCAAACTCTAGTTTCTAAAATGTTTACTTTTCAAGACATGTTGTTCAAAGTTAGAAGAAGTGTGTGGGAACCCTGTTCTCTTGGCACTGACAGTCTGTGATGGTGTAATGAGGCTGAACACTGACATACTGAGGAGGGAAAGCCACACAATGAAAGGACTTGAGTCTCAGGTAGTAGGGTGGTATCCTATATCTTTACATCTTCACTGTAAAGTAATGAATGTCCATTTACTAATCAGAATCTGCTGAACTGAGGAAAACAATCAGTTTGGCGTGATGAGTAAAGGATCAGATTTGCTGTTTTACTGAGAAAAAACTATGACTAAATGTATAATACATGAATATGTCTCTTCTACAGAAGCCCTGATTCTAGTGATTTAAGTCTAATTTAAATTGTTTTCTCTAATGTGTTTATGACTTAAGAACAAGTGGAAAAAGGTTTTACTGTTGTATTTGTAAAATCCGTTAAACAATCTGTGAAACAGGTGAAAAAATGTTGAAATTCGGGCTGTCAATCAATTCAAATGTTTAATTGTGATTAATCAAAATCGTCCATAGTAATCATGATAAATCACAAACGAATCACACATTTTTCTTTAAAAATTTACCTTGAATGGATTTGTCAGATATTTAATAGTCTTATCAGCATGTTACAACGTGATCAACGAAGATGCCAACTTGGGTTGTTATTGTATAGTGCTTAGTACTGTACAAGTTTACTAGGGCAACATTTCAATTTAAAATGTTTAGTCACGATAATGGCATGTTTGTCCATAGTTAATTGTGATTAATTGCAAATGACTCAAACATTTATCTGTTCAAAATGTACCTTAAAGTGAGATTTGTCGAGTTATCAGAAAGTGGGCTAATATGCTGCTTTATGCAAACGGAAGTACCGTATATATTTATTATTGGAACTCATTTAACAACTCAAATCAATGACAGATATTTTCCAGAAACCCTCACAGGTACATTTAACAAAAAAAAATGCTCAAATCATAACATGGCAAACTGCAGCCCAACAGGCAACAACAGCTGTCAGTGTGTCAGAGTGCTGACTTGACTATGACTTGATCCAAACTGACTGTGATTATCATGCAGTGGACATGTCTGTAAAGCCAAATACCCATTGAACCCATTTACATCTACATATCTTGAGGTCAGAGGTCAAGGGACCCCTTTGAAAATGACCATGCGAGTTAGTGTAAGTTTAAAGCATTATTTAGCCTGTTTATGTGGATTCCTTAGGTTTTCTAGTTTCATATGATACCACTAAGCCGGCTGGAACATAAAAATGACAAGTTGCATTAATGCGTTAAAGAAATTAATGGTGCGAAGGCATTATTATTGCATTAACTTTGACAGCCCTTGTTAAAATGACAACAAACACAACAAGAAAAAAAATCACCAGCTAAAACTTTTCCACTTGTGTCACAGATTAAAAAATGAAAAAATGGATCAGCACTCTGTCTCACTTGCCTCCCAGGGCTTCTGTACTATTCAGATACCAAACTAATCCTTTATTGACATTACATAAGCAAATTTGTCCTCAGTGAGATTGTTGACATGTGTGTACATGTTTTAGATGTTGGTAGTTTAAGCTCACACTTGCTGTTAGTTAATCTCTGTCCAAAGAGACAGTACAAACACTTGAAATGTATTATGTGCACTGCTCAAAATATAAAGGGAACACTAAATTAACACAGCCTAGATCGCAATGAATAAAATATTCCAGTTGAAAATCTTTATTCATGACATACATTGAGAACAAAATAACATAAAAATGATCAATGTAAATCAAATTTATCCCATGGAGGTCTGGATTTGAAATCATACTCAAAATAAACATGGAAATCACACTTCATGCTGATCCAACTTGAGTGGAAATTCCTCAAGACAAGTCAGAAGGAGGCTAGTGACACTACTCAGTAGTGTGGGTGGCCTCCAGGTGCCTGTAGGACCTCCCTACAACACCTCGGCCTGCTCCTGATGAGGCGGCGGATGTTCTCCTGGGGGATCTCCTCCTAGACCTGGATTAAAGCATCAGTCAACTCCTGGACAGTCTGTGGTGCAACGTGGCCTTGGTGGATGGAACGAGACATGATGTCCCAGATGTGCTTGGATTCAGGTCTGGAGAATGGGCAGGCCAGTCCATAGCATCAATGCCTTCATCATACAGGAACAGCTAACACACATGAGGCCTAGCATTGTCATGCATCAGAAGAAACCCAGGGCCCACTGCACCAACATATGGTCTCACAATGGGTCTGAGGATCTCATCCCGGTACCCAATGGCAGTCAGGGTACCTCTGGCTAGCACATGGAGGGCTGTGTGGCCCTCCAAAGAAATGGCTCCCCACACCATTACTGACCCGCCGCCAAACCGGTGATGCTGGAGGATGTTGCAGGCAGTAAAACGTTCTCCACTGCGTCTCCAGACTCGGTCACATCTGTCACATGTGTTCAGTGTGAACCTGCTCTCATCTGTGAAGAGCACAGGGCGCCAATAGCGAATATGCTAATCTTGGTGTTCTCTGGCAAATGCCAATCACCCTGCATAGTGTTGGGCTGTAAGCACAAGCCCCACTTGTAGATGTCAGGCCCTCATACCACCCTCATGGTGTCTGTTTCTGACAGTTTGAGCAGAAACATGCATATTAGTGGCCTGCTGGAGATCATTTTGCAGGGCTGTGGCAGTGGTCCTCCTGTTCTTCCTTGTACAAAGGAGGAGGTAGCGGTTGTTGCCCTCCTACGGCCTGCTCCACGTCTCCTGGTGTGTTGGCCTGACTCCTGGTATCTCCTCCATGTTCTGGACACTGTGCTGACAGACACAGCAACCTTGCCACATCTCACATTGATGTGCCATCCTGGATTAGTTGCACTACCTGAGCTACGTCTGTGGGTTGTAGACACTGCCTCATGCTACCTCTAGGGGATAGAGTACTGACAAAATGCAAAAGTGACCAAAACATCAGTCAGAAAGGATGAGAACAGAGAAATAGTCTGTGGTCACCACCTGCAGAGCCACTCCTTTACAGGGGTTGTCTTGCTAATTTCCTCTCATTTCCACCTGTTGTCTGTTCCATTTGCACAACAGCAGGTGAAATTGATTCACAATCAGTGTTGCCTCCTAACTGAACTGGTTGATTTCACAGAAGTGTGATTGACTTGGAGTTACACTGTGTTGTTTAAGTGTTACCTTTATTTTTTTTGAGCAGTGTATTTAAATTAAGACTCACAGAATGCACCTGACTTTTTATTGTTACCTTTATTGGCTCTTACAGTCAGATGAAGATATGTGGGTGATTAAGATATTTGTTGAGTGGATAAGATGCAGTTTGGAGCATTGGAACCATTCAGGTTTTTACCCTGAAATGAAGTCTTGCTAGAATTGTGTACTGTGACCTCTAGAGACATTGGCATTGTACTTTTTTTTTGCTTCAGCAAGCACTTTAATGATTATAGACTCACAAACTAGGTTAGACAACATTTGTTCATTAAGCTAGACATTTTTAATATGTAACTACACACACCATTTTCCCATCAGCGCCGTGGCAGCACACAGAGACATACTGTCATATCTCAGTTTTGTGAAAATGTACTTTGCAAATTTTTTATATTTTAATGACACTGGCTGTATGTTTGGGGTCGTTGTCCTGCTGCAGAATAAATTTGGGGCCAATCATAGACCTCCCTGATGACACTGCATGATGGACAAGTATCTGCCTGTATTTCTCAGCACTGAGGACACCATTAATCCTGACCAAATCTCCAGCTCTGTTCGGAGAAATGCAGCCCCAAACGTGCAAGGACCCTCCACCATGCTTCACTGTTGCCTGCAGACACTCATTATTGTACTGCTCTCCAGCCTTTCAGCAAACAGCCTGCCTTCTGCTACAGACAAATATTTCAAATTCTGACTCATCAGTCCAGAGCACCTGCTGCCATTTTTCTGCACCCCAGTTCCAATGTTTTCGTGCATAGTTGAGTCGCTTGGCCTTGTTTCCATGTCGGCGGTATGGTTTTTAGGCTGCAACTCTTCAGTGAAGACCACTTCTGGCCAGACTTCTCTGGACAGGAGATGGGTGGACCTGGGTCCTGCTGGTTTTTGCCAGTTCTGAGCTGATGGTACTGCAGGACATCTTCTGATTTCGAAGGGAAATAAGCTTGATGTTTGTCATCAAGTTTCCTTCACACCTGCCTAAAAGTTTTGCAGAGCACTATGTGAACGTAAAGAAAATTCTTGCCATAGTTTCTCATCTTCTAATTCAAACATGATACCACATGGCACAGTGGGGCGATTTCTTGTGACCTTTATCCTTTGTCGTGGGGTTTCATAATGTTTTACGTTTCCCACAAATTCAATGATCTGTAAAGGGATTAACATCCAATTGTTGCAGATGTTTCCACAGTTAATGTTTGATGATGACGTCTGAGCTACTGTCTGCAGACATTAATATTAAACTGCTAATGACGCCAGCGATCAAGATGTTGGAATCCAGATGGGTGTTTGATGTTAGTGCTGCCACGAGGGCCGTTGACTCATATGAGTCATTTGGGGGCACAGCATGTGGGAAGTTAACTGATTTGTGCCGTGTTAACTGCTCCATGCTCTTCAAAAAGCTTGTCTTTACTGTCAGATCAGTATGATAACATGAAGCTGTTGAGCAGAATTGCTCACATTTTTTCCAAAGTTGCTGAGACTAAAGAAATTTCAACAAAAGTAAAGGAAGTGTTGTGCATGTATTATTGCGCTGACTTTGGCTGCCATGTGAGGACACGACCGCTCTGTCAGGACAACGCAGATTATTGATAAGTTAAAGCTGGCTCTGATCCCAGGTATGCAGGTGTCCTGCTATAAACTTTCGTTGCCCTCTTACATGCTGTGCCCACTCCACAGTAATTCACCAGTGATCTTCCCATAGTGGGCGATAAGATGGCCAGCAAGTGTTGTAGCTTCCATTCTTTTTATTTTAATACCCACCTGTCGTAAATCTAAATATGCTGGACAGGGAACTCTGTGACCAAATGATTTTCATGATTTTGTTAATATCATTATTTTTTTGCTATTTTACATGTTTATATTCCAGTGATGCAGAAACCTAAAAACGATGTCTGCTGAATGATTATAGAATAGATTTTACACATTCCACAAGTCACCTGTCAGCTCTCAAAGATTCAGCATATATCACATCCGTGACTGCACACTGTCAAACATGAAGCCAGCTGCAATATATTTCACTGCACTCAGTTTTGCCTGCTATATACTGTAAATGATACTGTGTGTTTCCTGTATAGATCTGTCTTACTCTTAATCTATATAAATCTGCCTGTATGGTCATGTGGTTGCACTGTGTTGATTAATGTTCAGTGGATTTGAACCTTGCTGCTCAGTATTCCCTGAGAGTAGACAGACACAATCATTGCTACTCAGATACACAATGACACTTGATTCAAATCAGAGAACACAAATTGAACTTTGGCCTTAATCATGCCCACTGGATTTGAGTACACACAATTGTATTTAGCTGTTACCTTTCTAGGGTAGCGTTGGAGAAAAAAAGAAAAGACTGTCTTCAGTCAACGCCCCACCTCACATAAAAGTATGTGCTCAGGTTATCATGCCTTGTCTTCCACAAGAAACCAACCTGAAAGTATCAAGGTAAGAAGGTTCTGGTGTATTTTACTGCATAATTCTGGTATTTTATGGTGCCACTGTTGATTGAACCGCTTTGGCTGAGAAAATGTCATCCAGTAGGTCATTTTAAAGTTTCACTGCTTTTCTTTCTACTTCTACGAGCTGAGAAAGTTTTATTACACAATCCGAGATCAGGCGTCATTACATTACAAGTTCAGTAATATTGCTTTATGCTGTATGTACAATCAGGAATATTTTCAAAGTAGTTTTGTAATCTAATGTAAATTGGAGTGGGAGCTGGTACAAAGACGTTAGATATCTGATCTCTCTCCTTTGTGCAACTGTAAACTTGAGCCTTTTCAAAGGGCTGGGAACAGGGCTGGGACCAAATAATCAGCCCTGGCATTTATTGCATATTTTAATGAGTTTGCTTGTCTGATTGAACAAATCTGGTGAATTATTGTAAAGGCGAATTAGTCTTCTTGTGTGTTTTAGCCCACACAGTCTGTAAATAGGTATTAATATTTATAGCCAGGACTATTCCAGACTGTTCAGAACCTTTTGAATTAAGAATCATTAGACCTAGACTTTTGACTTAAAACTATGCAGTTTCACCTCATTTTGGACCATTAGGCTAGTTAAATATTTTATTATTTACTTATATTACAGCCTTTGTCTGAACATTTAATACATCTGGAAAAGCGATTAAAGCAATTAAAATCATATTCTAGAAAAAAATAATGTTTCATTAATTGTATTTGTTCACAATGAAAAAATGAGTTATGCAAAACAAAACAGTTCACTAATTATTTTATTTTAAAAAGGATGTGAACATTGGATCATACTGACGCTGCATTATGAATCTCCCAAAGAACCTGAGTGCACAAGAAAAACTCACAATAAGCCGGAGAGAAAAATGTAGTAATAGTGCCAGCACTGCCAGGTACAGACTCCCAGCTGAGTGCACGCACACAATCAAAGCCTCCAAAGCATGTGAGGACACGTCTGATACAGACAGAATTTAGAAAAAATAAAACCTACAGAATGATCTACCTGTTTCGTGGGCCACTTGCACCAAAAAGAGGGCGGCTGCTTCGGCTCAAAAGAAACGTCGACCAAATGGCCCATCCAGCCCTGGCTGGGATGAAACTGAGCTTTATTGATGTCAATGCCTGCAAACACAAAATAAATAATAATAAGAATAAAGTCATATTCTATACAGGATCCTTGTGTTTTTCACAGTCAGTTTTTGGCACAAGATTTTAGCACACATTAAGGTTCAGGTTTCAGAGCAACAATATGTTCAGATCTGTTAATCTTACAGTAACCAGTTGAACCGATTTTTCCCTTGTCTCGGTGCAGCTCCATCATGGTGCACAGAGTAGCGGTGATCGGTGCAGGCCCTGCTGGTATGACCAGTGTAAAGGCTTGTCTGGATGAGGGCATGGTGCCAACCTGCTTCGAAAGCAGCGATGACTTGGGAGGACTGTGGAAGTTCAAGGCAGGTCACCACTCTCGAATAAAAATGCAGACAGCCATTTTGTGTTTATGCTCCAAGCTGTTCAAATCAAACTGGATGAAAGGGGTTAAGTTGCTGCCAAATCTTACCACCGTTTTTTCTTTTCCCGCACTTTCTGTCATCTGAATCCTCTTCTCTGCAGGAAGTGTCAGAGCCAAACAGAGCCAGCATCTACCGTTCCCTCACCATCAACATCTCCAAGGAGATGATGTGTTACAGTGACTTCCCCATCCCTGCAGATTACCCCAACTACATGCACCACTCTAAAATCCTGAAATATTTCAGGATGTATGCAGAACACTTTAAACTGGTGAAACACATTCGCTTCCAGGTAACAAGATAGATGCTACATTAGATATTTTGGCCACAGTTTAAAACAGTATCTTCAAACTAATCTACTGTGTGTATTTTCTTATACAGACCACAGTAAAGAGTGTCAAACAGAGACCAGACTTTTCTCGCACTGGTCAGTGGGAAGTGCTGACAGAGAACAGAGATGGACAGGAGGAGAGGCATGTCTTTGATGCAGTTATCTGCTGCTCTGGTCACTACACCTACCCCAACCTGCCGCTCAAAGACTTCCCAGGTAAAGACTGATTACACTCCAAGACATGCCCAAAACAACAGTGCCATTGCGGTATCACGTTGTTTTCCAATTCTTCCTGTTTGCATAAGATTCCAACTTTTTTTTTCACCTTTATTTATTCAGGGGCGAACAATACTCCCACTATGGGATGTCACAATATACAATTTTCACTATACATGATTATCATGACCAAAATAATTCACAATCTCTTGACAGCCTCCTCAGGTTATGGACATTACCAATAACAATTAAAAGTAGGCAGATCAGATTACTGTGCATTTGACAGCTATAAATCACAAAACCATAAAGGTGAGGTTAATTAGGATCAGGTGAGGATAATAAGTGCAGGTGAAACCCACACAGGCGGGAACATACAAGGTTAGAAAGTGATGTATCTGAAACAAGAGGAAAGGTAAGTACCATCTAATAAAACAGGAAATAATAACTGAATATTGTAGAAAATAAAACATGTAACCTGAGGAGCAGGACAAGACATGACATTATTCAGCATTCAGTTGTAGGTCACTCCGTCCTTTTGTGTCACTTCTGGTTGCAAAATGCTTCAAAACAGCAGTCCCCAAAGCAATGGGTGACGTCACAGTCCACTTGTTATATTCAGTCTATGGTTGTAACACACAACAAACAACGTGATCTCATCCCTACTTGTCATAATTTGTCATCTTTTTTTGTAATATCTTATTGCAGAAAGCCTCCAAAGTTGTGAAATGGTTGCAGTTAGGGTAACAAGACTACGTGGTTAGGGTTACAAAGAAGATCATCGTCTGTAATGGATTGCATTTATATAGTGCTTTTTGAGTCTTCCGACCACTCAAAGTGCTTTACACTGCGTGTCAGCATTCACACATTCATACACTGATGGCAGAGGCTGTCATACAAGGTATCAACCTGCCCATCATGATCTAATCTAAATACTCACCACTTTTTTCTGATGGCTCAGTCTTCCAGAGCCATTCTTGTGGTTAAGTGTCTTTCTCAAGGACACTTCAACAGCACGAACCGGGGATCGACCCTCCAACTTGAGCTACAGACAGTAAAAGCAACTTATCTTTTGGTTTCACACGGGACACAAACACTGGTCCTCTGGGTGAAAGTCCTGTTTGTTTGACCCATCTGTCACCCCTCTCTCATGCCCTTAGCAGACTTTCTCGCTTTTTATAGTGAGTATCCAATAATGACACAGATGGGTTTACACAGGTGTTAGCTGAAAGCCTGGTGCATCTCATACAAGCGTTAAAGTGTGCCTTACGCGTCAGTAGACAAGGACTATAGCGTCAGTATTTGGTGCCCTGGGAGTGAGACGAGGCTGCATCACCATAAAGTAACACAATATGAAAATTCTGCTGTGTTGCAGGAATTGAGTCATTTGAGGGAAAATACTTCCACAGCTGGGACTACAAGGGGCCTGAGGACATGTTCGGGAAGAGAGTGGTGGTCATCGGCATCGGTAACTCAGGAGGCGACATCGCTGTGGAGAGCAGCAGAGTGGCAGAACAGGTTGGAGAGTCTTTTCTGATTGCTTCTGTCTCCCTTCTTCTTGGCGATAATCCACGTTGCATGTTGATGTCTGACTCTTGCTCTCGTTCTTCAGGTGTATATGAGCACTCGTCGTGGTGCCTGGGTCATCCGTCAGGTTTCTGACAATGGCCTGCCAGTGGACATGAAGTACAACACACGTTTTGTCCACATCCTCTTCCAGCTGTTGCCCATCAACGTCCTTAACTGGATTGGCGAAAAGAAACTCAACGCCATGTATGACCACACCATGTATGCCCTCAAACCCAAACACAGGTAGGAGTCAGGATCATACAAATCATTACTCTGCAGTGTAAACTGCAGTGATGTCACATGAATGTATAAATAATTAAAACTATCATAAATACAAGAGAAAAATAAAATGGAAATTGAATTTCACAGAAATTTACTCAAACCACACCGAGAACAATAAGGACAAGGATTTGGGATTTTGAAAAATGGTCTCCCAGGTCATGAGAATCAGGGGGGAAATAAACTAACACACATTTTACAGAGTCCTGGTGTTTTTCTGTCCATTTTTCTACAAAAACAGAGCTGTGCCATGCTTGATATCAGCTCCCATCAGCAGTGACACAGAGCTCCTTGTTTGTTGCTGGGCAGGATGCTCATCACGCTCTTCAGCAGCCCATTGGCTCATCATCACTGTAAAACAAATAAAAAACGTTTCAAATATTGAAGGTCTGAAATATCAGATCATATCAGGTCAAAAGTTTACATACACTTGTAAAGAACATAATATCCTGGCTCTTCTGATTTTCAAGTTATTTCTACAACTCTGATTTTTCTCTGATAGAGTGATTGGAACAGACACTTCTTTGTCACAAAAAACATTCATGAAGTTTGTTTTTTTTTATGACTTTATTATGGGTTAACTGAAAATGTGACCAAATCTGGGTCAGCTGGGTCAAAGTATACATACAGCAACATGAATTAGCAATTTTGGTGATTTAGAAAGTTGTGTCAATGAAATGAGCCTCATAGCATGGCCTCTTAACTTCTTAACTTAACTCTTCTTATGAGTGACTACAGCTGCTGACTTCTCTGAGGCCATTTAAATAGAGCTCATTGGATACAAACGCCCACAAACGCTACAATGAGAAAGTCAAAGGTGCTCAGCACGGATCTGAAAAAGAAAGAAAGAAAGAAAGATATTCTTTATTAGTCAAGTGGGGAAATTAGTTTTTCACTCTGTTTTTCACACACAGTACATATACATGCGAATGGAGAGATGTAGAGTGATGGGGCTGCTCCTGACAAGCGCCAGAGCAGTTGGGGGTTTGGTGCTTGCTCAGGGGCACCTCGGCAGTGCCCAAGAGGTAAACTGGCACCTCTCCAGTAACCAGTTGGTCTTGGTCCATGGGGGTCTTGAACCTGTGACGTCCGCGTCCTAACCCAAGTCCTTACAGACTGAGCTACTGCCGCCCCCAAAAAGAAAAAGCCAATCACTGACTTGAACAAGTCAGGAAAGTCACTTGGAGCCATTTCAAAGCAGCTGCAGGTCCTAAGAGCAACAGTGCAAACAATTGTTTGTAAGTATAAAGTGCATGGCACTGTTTTGTCACTGCCACCATCAGGAAGAAAATGCAAGATGTCACCTGCTGCTGAGAGGAAATTGGTCAGCAGGGTGAAGAGTCAACCAAGAACCACCAACAAGCAGATCTGCCAAGAATTAGCAGCTGCTGGAACACAGGTGTCAGTGTCCACAGTCAAGCCTGTTTTGCATCGCCATGGACTGAGAGGCTGCAGTGCAAGAAGGAAGCCCTTGTGGATGGCTACCAAAAGCGCTTAATTAAAGTGAAAATGGCCAAGAGACATGTCAACAAATATTAGCATTGCTGTATGTATGTATTTGACCCAGCAGATTTGGTCACTTTTTTAGATAAAGTCATAAAAGAACCAAACTTCATGAATGTGACAAAGAAGTATCTGTTCCAATCACGCTATCAGAGAAAAATCAGAGTTGTAGAGATAACTGGAAACTCAAGACAGCCATGACATTATGTTCTTTACAAGTGTATGTAAACTTTTGACCACAACTGTATTTAACAGTAAGTGTTTTTTGTGCTGTCTCACAGGACATGAGGACATGTGAGATTGCTTGGCAGCTACAGTGTTTCAAATATCTGACACCTTCAATATAATCATAAAACACTCTCTCCGCCCAAATCACCTCCAAATGTACAAATATATAAACTATCCATGTATATGTTCTCATTTTTTTTCCAAATATACTGAGAATAAACACAAGTCACTTACAAATCTCCCCAAATGACCACCAAACATACAAATATAAAAACTATCCATATTTTCATTTGAATTACAAATATAATGAAAACAAACGTGAGCCACTTGTAAATTATCAGCTGCATCAGTTTCCTCTTGATAAGCCATTTCTTCATCTGCTCCCGATCCTCCTTTATCTTAACTTTCCAGAATAAGTGTGGGATTTCTTCATTATCTGTGACTTGATGCCAGTTTTGCAAAAATAAAATTTTCAAAAATCGCAACTGACTACATCTCGAGCTAGCTCTGGCATCTGTAAGCTGTAGCTAATGGACATCGACACCAACTGCTTTCAAATAATGATATCCACTCCTCAGACTCTTCAGTCAGATCCCAGTGATCAACGATGATCTGCCTTTAAAGATTCTGTCTGGGTCGGTCATTCTCAAACCAAACGTGAAGGAGATCCGTGGCTCCACCGTGGTGTTTGAGGACGGCAGCACTGTGGAAAACGTAAGAGAACTCTGTTTCCAAACTATACTGTCTTCTTTTTACTTCACAACTTACCAAACTATCTCTTCCTCGTTACAGGTGGATACGATCGTGTTCGCCACAGGGTACAACTATGATTTTCCTTACTTGCCAAACAATGCTATTTACAAGTCGGGGCACCGCGTGGGTCTGTACAAGCATGTCTTTCCTCCCAACCTGGAGCACAACACTCTGGCTGTTGTGGGTTTCATCCATGCCCTTGGAGCCATCATGCCCCAGGCTGAAATGCAGGCCCGCTGGGTTGCACGTGTCTTCAAAGGTGAGGCGGCATGCATGTCCAGTTTAACACCTGTTGCTAGTCTAGATACTTTCCAATAGTGTATTTACCTCCGTCTGTCTTCTGTCTTTTGCTCCTCAGGACTTAAAAAGTTGCCCTCAAACCAGGCCATGATAAAGGCTGTTGATAAGGACACCAAGGACATCTCGAAAAAGTAAAACTGAGTGGATGTTAAAACTTGCATTTTTTATTTATTTATTTATTTTTATTTTGTTTAGCAGTGATGAAAACAAAACAAAAACAGTAATAATATACTACATAATACAACTGTAGGCCTAAATTCCAGAGTAACCGGTCATCAAAACCACATCATGCACTGTTCATGAAGGGACTTCCACTCAGTGTTTTCCCTTTATAAGTAAGCTCTTCAGGTCTGTCGGTAAATAATCTAGAAAAGGTGACCATGCCTTTAGAAACAGGTTGTGCTCTCCCCTGAAACAGCCTTCAGTCTGCAGAGATGCAGCAGAGAAGGCAGATATTCATTTTCCTTTCGCGTATCACATGCCATGAATTCCATTCTCATTTAGTTCTGTACTTTGGGGGGAATTAAAGAACATTCTGCAATGGCATGAAAATGACAGATCTATTTCATGCAGAATAACAGGGGTAATATGAAGTCTATGAAGTATCTTGTACTGAGTGTCCCTTAACCTGCTGCATGTAAACGTGCAGTTAATCAGGCGTCTAGCAGCCTGCCAATCATAGTCTATATATTCAGCGCCCAGATCTTTTTCCCACTTCTGCAAAATATTTGGTAATTCATACATGCCAGAGGAACCAAGGAGTGAGTAGAAGGCTGATATAAAATGTTTTCCATTTTTCCGATCTAGGATGAATTTCTCTACATCACTGCAAACTTGCATTTTTAAAGCTGCATTATCATTTTTTTTCTTTTGGCCTCATTAAAGTTTGGCAGTTCTTCAAATCAGATTACCTTTATTCATGGATAGTAAACACACCAGTCTGACTGCAGATAAAGAATGCCATATTTTCTATACATATTGGACTATATTGATTCTGTGCTCATTTTAGTGTAGAATTCCTACAGTCATTCCTGGTGTATCCTCTCCACAGCTACATAGTGTCAAAGTTGACACCTCTGCAGGTGGACTTTGTCACCTACATGGATGATATAGCAGGAGAGATTGGGGTGCAGCCAAGTCTCCTCTGGCTCTTCTTCACAGACTACCCGATGTTTAAGAGGGTCCTGTGGGGACCTGTCACCTCCTACCAGTACCGCCTGATGGGACCAGGGAAATGGGATGGAGCCCGCAGAGCCATCGTCACTCAGTTTGACCGCATGTTCCAGCCCCTAAAAACCAGACAGGTCTGAAATGTTTCTTCTACATCTTTTAAACCTTGCATGAATTTAAATAAATGTATGCTGAACTTGTCTGACTTTCTGAGAGTTTGGCCAAACATAAACATAACCTTTTCCCTCCCTTCTCTTCCAGATTGAGACAGACGAGCCCTCCATCGCTGGCCGCCTGATTAAGCTGAGCCTGACCGTTATGGTTGGAGGAGCTGCCATCTGCTGCGTCCATGTGCGCAACCCGACCGCCATCCCCACCCTGCTGTCCAACCTCCGCCCACAGACAGTCTGAACACGCTGCATTAATTAGACAAGGTGGAGCACAAAAAGAAATTGTATATGTACTGTCTCTATATCCCTTTGGCAATCTAGCTGAGAAAACCCCCGTTTGGGCTGTGATTATGGGAATGATTATCAGGGTCACTGTCTAAGCAAGAGGTATTAATATAGCTGTACATTTAATTTATTTAAATGCCCAAATATTTCCCCTAAAAAATGTGATCTTGATATGCAACTTTTTTACATCTACAAACTATTAAAATGTATGGTTTACATGTATGTATCAAACCAATAGTTAGCTGCTAATAATTGCTGTCAGCAGTACAATATCCATTCTCTGCAGTGTTCCAGTCATGGTAAATATTGAAAATCAACACTGACTTAGAGGTGCTTTGTACAATATGCAGAGCATTAATGTAGCAGCAAACAGCTATTGCCTATGTAAAGATGTAGAGGAGTAATGTCTAGCTGAGCTTCTCTGTGCTTTTCTTTACATAACCATGTATACCTTTTAGTGCATGTGAGCCAGCAGTGTAACATAATTGCGATTGGTCCCACGTACACATAAAACCACTCGAGACAATTGCTGTGCCACCATGGAGAAGCTCACCATGCATCTCCAATACTGCAAACCAGCCTTTGACCAGCACCACAGACGGCAGCCAGAGCACCAAATTCATCTAATTTAACAGCCTGCCGCGGACTCAGCAGCCAATGTTATCATGCACAGAGATTTCAGTAGTTGTGCATTTTCCAGCATATGACATGTAAGATTTTAATCCCTGATCCCACTCCATAATAACAAAAAAAAACAGTACTCACCCATTAGAGGTTTATGCTATAGGTCTTGCAAAGTCATTAATAACAATGCTTATTAAATATGATAAAAAAAATTTAAAGGTTTACCTGATGTAAAGTTTTGACTGGGCGCGGGTGAATTAATGTTGCATGCAGGCAAATGAATGTTTTTCTTTTGATATAAGGTTAGCATTAAGTCTCGTGACCATTTAAGTTGCTTTTCTGACACAACGTATGTTTCTCTCAAGAGGAGATGCAGAAGTGTAGTTTTCTCTCAGAACACTGGAATTACAATATGCTGAAAGGTTATTATGACATTTTTGCCCAATGATGCAAAAAAAATAAATAAATAAACCATTGCCTACTTAAGCTTTAACTTTGACAGCAAGTTTACATATTTTCAGAAATGTGATGTCAGGAACCGATCTCACCTTTCAGGAGATAGAGTTGCTGTAAAGAGGAACACTGAAGGTTAATGGTATTGGATAATTCATTTATTTTACCACCAAACATGTTTTACTGGTCTTTTAATATTTACCAGCCTCACGTTAGTAAGCACCAGCCTCTGGTTCTCTGCATCGACAGTTTGTATCTGCCTTAAGATAGACTTGTTTGAAGCACCAGAAGGCAGTTTGAACAGTGTGTGTATTATCCCAGTGAAAGAAACTGTTTGGTGGCATCATTTTGCCTCTAAAACCATCCATGTTTCTGTTGTTGTGATGTAAATCTACACCAAAGATCCTCTGTTTAGAGCTGCCTCCTTTTCAGTCGGTTAGTCAACTAATCAGTCATTTTGGGCTTTGTCGCATAAGATTTCAATAGTTGTTTTTTATGTTTTTTTCATGCTGAATGACCAGTTTTTGAGAAACGAATTAACACATCTCCAGTAAACAAAATTTAAAGCAATGTGCTCTTAGTGGAGAAACTCAATTCTACAGATCTGTCAGATAAATCAACTAATCAATTAGTTCACAAAATTGTATGACTGTTAGTTGACTGAGAATTTCCTTTCATTTTCAGCTGTTTATTGGATTATGTCCATTAACAGCCAGTGAAAGAACATGCAGTGACTTGCAGGGCTCCATGAATGAATATAGTACAGGATTTTAATTGCGGATTATTACAGTTATTTAATAATTACCACACGTTTCTTGACCTTTCTCTGTCTAACATACATTTCAATGACATTTATCATGACATGAAATGACCAAGTCAAACTCTGTGTAGAAAGAGCAGCAGCAGAACACCCAGCTGTTGTGAACAACAGATGTGTGAATCACACAGCCGTGAGGTAACGCAGCCGGTCGGGCCCAGGGCTTAGTCAACTAAGACTTCTTTAGTCGCTTTTTTAAACGCTGAATGACTTATTTCTAAGCACATCTCTGGTAAAAACAAGATTTAAAGTGGTGCTTTTGAGTGATTCTTTGTGACAAAATTGTTTGAATTAGTCATCTAAGACTGTCTCTGGTTGAGGACAGCCCTAGTAAAAACCAACAAGAAATGAAAACACATGATGCTGCATGCCAAACAGACTCCCCTCATTTTAACTTTCTTCACTGAAACCCATTTGTGTACAAGTGTGCGTCCACTTTGTACATGGAGGTTTGCCTACTGTTAAAGGAAGAGGATTTGTGCGTCTCCCTCTTTGTTTTCAGAGGTTGTTTTGCTCAGTAACACAAGCAGACTAAATTACAGTTTTATCTGATGTGAACTATTGACTGTATGCAGGTGAATGAATGTTTGAATGACAACGTATTTCAGATAATACGAGGCAGGTCGAGGTAAAAGTCATCATCATCTGCCATCATCATCTGCAATCATCATCTGCCATTTCATTGAATTTCCCCTCGTGGGACTAATAAAAGTTGTTGTTGTTCTTCTTCATCATGCCATCTCTCGTGACTATTTATGGTGTTTTTTCTGACACACTATCTTTCTCTTGAGTGTTCGTTGACGAGGAATTTCTTTAGTTGGGGACAACCCAACTCTCTTTACATGTCTTGACATGTAACATGTAACTTGCCATTGTTAAGGCAGTGGTGCATCGCCGTCCCTTCAGGCCACGCCACCCGTGCCGCCATGTGTGGGCGGTTCCTTCTGGCTCACCTCGTGTTGGCGGCCCCGCTGAGGGTCCTAGTCTTCCTTTGGGCCGGCCTGGTGGGGCTGAGCCGTGTGCTGCTGGGCAGGCACAACGTGACTGATGTGATGTTTGGCTTCTGGATGGGCTACTGCCAGTATAACCTGGTAGAGATGTTGTGGTTCTCGCCTCAAACCCTGCAAGGGCTGCTGGGACAGTTAGCTTAATATGAAGGATTGGAGGAGGAGGAGACATGGTGGTCTGAATTGTGATTGTTTGAGCATCTGTACACTTTTTTCTTTTAGTCTAAAATAAAATACAAATGGTCGTTTGGCTAGAGAAGAGAGCTCGATGAAATACCTGACACAAGCATAATAAGTAGGATTTGATGGTTGCAGTTTGTTTTTTGTTATCCGCTTTTCAGTTAATGCCGACACAAACAGAAGTCAGTGATAAAAAAAATATTTAACACTAATATCAAAGTAAATAATGAATCAGTGGGAATATGTCCTAATCCAAGGAGTCAAACATACGGCCCAAGGCCCAGAACCGGCCCTCAAAAGGGTCCAGTCCGGCCCACTGGATGACTTTGCCATGTGTAAAAAATTGCAGAAATGTATGAAGTTTATTTTTTCATGGGTCAATTCTGAAATGTTTTGTCATATTAATGACTTTCAATGGGAATTATTTCCAAATTTAAGTTAAAATAAAGTCAGAGTTTTGACACAGAAAGCCAAAATAATGAGATATTAAGTCAAATTTAGTATTAGTTTTAATAGAAAGTCACAATTAAGAGAATTAAGTTAAACGTTTGACTTAAACTTGGAGAGTCAAACTTAAAAGATACGACTTAAAGCTATGTATATTTAACGTGAAAAATGAAATTTTCATTTGATTTTGAAATGTTTTGTCACATTTATGACTTTTTATGGGAATTAAGTCCAGGTTTTAAGCAAATGATATACAATTTTTGACTCAGTAAGCCGAAGTTATGAGATATTAAGTTGAATGTATTACTTTTTAAGTCAATGAATAATTAATTCCAATTTTGCAGTTAAATGCACTTTTGTTTGTGTTTTGGGCCAATTTTTCATTAATTGTGATCATTTTCAGAATGTACTTGTACGTCTTTACGCTAACAGGAAGGGGACATTTGAAGGTGTTGTTATTTAGAGGTTACTGTGCAGTGGTTTTACTGTCCCACTGGACATCAAACTGGACTGTATGTGGCCCCTGAAGTAAAATGAGTTTGACACCTCTGTCCTAAACAGTTCTAACAAACCGTGATGAAATTCCTTGTTTAAAGTTTCAAAGTCTCCAGTAGAAACTGCACTTTAGTCACTGCTCACAAACGACAATTTCTAAACCTACTTGTTGCACAGTGTGCTCACAGTTGTAAGCCTCCTCCGGTTATTTCCCTATAAGGCCAGGGATAATGGGAGGACCTTGCCCAACTTGTCCCGACCTGACCTCTGTCTTTAGGGCAATTCTTTTAGGAAAAAGAGCTGATTTTGATATACGATCTCCTCACAAAGCAGTTTACGGTTTATGACCCTGTTCACCTGCAGATCTGTGAGCCTCAGCCTCTGTCACAGAGCGAACTGAACTTTAATTTCCTCCTTGCATGACAACATCTGATAGGATTACACATTGTGTTTCAAGTAGGCAAACCCAAACCCCCATAAACCTGAATTTCACCCATTTATGATACTGGTTGTGGCGGTATGAGGGCTGATACAATATTATGGTAAAGATTTAAGCTTAAACCCTGGGCCACCCTGGGAATTTCACCCAGGGAATTCTTAGTAAATACAAATGGGAATAGAGAGGCACCAAGCAATACAGGGAAGGGCAGGAGACGTGGTTCAAACTGTGACAAATATTGAACTAATTTTATTTAGTTGGTCACAATATATTAAAATGACTGATAAAGGAAAACTAAAGTGCTAACACCTTGATCCAGTGCTGAGGCTTACCGACAGTGATAGGACATCCAAATGAAGAGGAGCACCCCACTCATATGTGACACAGCAAACCTGAAATGCTCAGAAAACACAAATCCAGGATCACACCTCACACAAAGCCAAACCAGGGACAAGGAGAAGGGGAAGCACAATGAGTTCACACAGTAAACTAAGCCAGAGAGGAAAATATGCCAGCAGGTCAAACTAAAAAAAAAAAAAAACATGCAAACAAAGATCATTAAACTATCTCATTACTAGCAACTTAGCAGACAAACAATACCAAACGAGTTAACAAAAAATGAGTTACCAAATCAACAAATGAACATAATCATTTAATTAAGATGAAAAATAAATTATAACTGACCAACCTATGAATTAAAAAGAATACAATGCACTCAGAGAAAACAGATAAAGTAGATAAAATGTCCTGATCACCTATAACCCTCCTCACACACGCTCACTTTCATCCACGCACAGCCAGTTAGTGTGTATGACCATCCACCCGGCTCTCAGTCCTCACAAACACCCACGCGTCCACACGCACACAGTGCCGACTGGGCAACAGTCACGGAGGCCGGAGAACCGGGGACACGCAGCAGGTTCACGAGGTAACCCCAAGCCAGCGCACACCGAGGGGCGGCGAAGCAGCGGTGTTCCCACGCTTATCTTAGACTTCAACCACAGGTTCGATCAGCTGCCGTCCTCCCGGGGAGGAGAACGACTCGGAGGCTCCGCACCGCTCCGTGCTAACCGGAGCATCTGTGGTGCGCCGGTGATGCGCTCAGGGTGCGCTGCGTGCTCTGACAGCACATGTCTAAACATCGGAGGTCACCGCGATTATACTGGCCAACGTGGACCACCGAATGGAGAGCAGAGACGGAGATGAAAGGCCGGGAAGTGGGAGGACCTTCGAGCCGGGGAGAGAGAGGTCGAGGGAGGGACACAGCCGCGTACTGAGCCCTGATGGATTCATGAGCCAGGTGAAGGGCAGTAAAGCAGGTTTGCCTGCATTCAGCCGCAGCAGCACATCATACTGCTACGATCATACTGCTACGATCAGTTTCAATGTCACTAAAACAGTGATGTGACAGTGTCAAAGGAATAAAGATAGCAATCAGAAATGTATATGTGCTTTAGTATTTAAACACCAAATTATGATTTTTTTTATCACACTAGTTTCTAAAATGTTTACTTTTCAAGACATGTTGTTCAAAGTTAGAAGAAGTGTGTGGGAACCCTCTTCTCTTGGCACTGACAGTCTGTGATGGTGTAATGAGGCTGAACACTGACATACTGAGGAGGGAAAGCCACACAATGAAAGGACTTGAGTCTCAGGTAGTAGGGTGGTATCCTATATCTTTACATCTTCACTGTAAAGTAATGAATGTCCATTTACTAATCAGAATCTGCTGAACTGGGCTGCACGGTGGTGTAGTGGTTAGCGCTGTCGCCTCACAGCAAGAGGGTCGCAGGTTCGATTCCAGCTTGCGGCTCTTCTGTGTGGAGTTTGCATGTTCTCCCCGTGTAAGCGTGGGTTTTCTCCGGGTACTCCGGCTTCCTCCCACCATCCAAAGACATGCTGTTTAGGTTAATTGATGACTCTAAATTGCCCGTAGGTGTGGCTGTGCGCGTGAATGGTTGTCTGTCTATATGTTGTCTGTTTCTATGTGCCCTGCGATGGACTGGCGACCTGTCCAGGGTGTACCCTGCCTTCGCCCAATGCCAGCTGGGATCGGCTCCAGCCTCCCCGCGACCCCTAACGGGATAAGCGGTTGACGATGGATGGATGGATGGATGAATCTGCTGAACTGAGGAAAACAATCAGTTTGGCGTGATGAGTAAAGGATCAGATTTGCTGTTTTACTGAGAAAAAACTATGACTAAATGTATAATACATGAATATGTCTCTTCTACAGAAGCCCTGATTCTAGTGATTTAAGTCTAATTTAAATTGTTTTCTCTAATGTGTTTATGACTTAAGAACAAGTGGAAAAAGGTTTTACTGTTGTATTTGTAAAATCCGTTAAACAATCTGTGAAACAGGTGAAAAAATGTTGAAATTCGGGCTGTCAATCAATTCAAATGTTTAATTGTGATTAATCAAGACCGTCCATAGTAATCATGATTAATCACAAACAAATCACACATTTTTCTTTAAAAATTTACCTCGAATGGATTTGTCAGATATTTAGTAGTCTTATCAGCATGTTACAACGTGATCAACGAAGATGCCAACTTGGGTTCTAGCAAATTTTGCTGAATATTTTGTAATTTTTTTCTCACTTTTTCATATTGTGTAGTGCTTAGTACTGTACAAGTTTACTAGGGCTGTCAATCAATTAAAATATTTAGTCACGACTAATAGCATGATTTTCCATAGGTAACTGTGATTAATTGCAAATGAAATGAACATTTTTTATCTGTTCAAAATGTACCTTAAAAGGAAACGCAAGTATATATTTATTATTTGAAATCAATTAACAACTCAAATCAATGACAGATATTGTCCAGAAACCCTCACAGGTACATTTAGTATAAAAATATGCTCAAATCATAACATGGCAAACTGCAGCCCAACAGGCAACAACAGCTGTCAGTGTGCTGACTTGACTATGACTTGATCCAAACTGACTGTGATTATCATAAAGTGGACATGTCTGTAAAGCCAAATACCCATTGAACCCATTTACATCCACATATGTTGAGGTCAGAGGTCAAGGGACCCCTTTGAATGAAATGACCATGCGAGTTAGTGTAAGTTTGAAGCATTATTTCGCCTGTTTATGTGGATTTATGTGGATTCCTTAGGTTTTCTAGTTTCATATGATACCACTAAGCCGGCTGGAACATAATAATGACAAGTTGCATTAATGCGTTAAAGAAATTAGTGCCGTTAAAACAAATTTTCGTGAAGGCATCATTAATGCATTACCTTTGACAGCACTTGTTAAAATGACAACAAACTTTTTCACAGTTTTGTGAAAATGTACAGTACGTGCTTTGCAAAAGTTTTAAGCAGGTCTGGAGAGAATGCTGTAAACTAAGAATGCTGTAAAAAAAAAGTGTTAATAGTTTATTGTCATCAATTAACAAAATGCGGTGAATGAACAGAAGAGAATCTAAATCAAATCAATTTTTGGTGTGACCACCCTTTGCCTTCAAAACAGCATCGGTTCCTCTAGGTACACTTGCACACAGTTTTGAAGGACCTTGGCTGGTAGGTTGTTGTAAACATCTTGGAGATCTTCTGTGCATGTAGGCTTCCTCAGATCCTTCTGTCTCTTCCTGTAATCCCCGACAGACTCGATGATGTTGAGATCAGGGCTCTGTGGAGACCATATCATCACTTCCAGGACTTCTTGTTCTTCTATACGCTGAAAATAGTTGTTAATGACACTGGCTGTATGTTTGGGGTCGTTGTCCTGCTGCAGAATAAATTTGGGGCCAATCATAGACCTCCCTGATGGCACTGCATGATGGACAAGTATCTGCCTGTATTTCTCAGCACTGAGGACACCATTAATCCTGACCAAATCTCCAGCTCTGTTCGCAGAAATGCAGCCCCAAACGTGCAAGGACCCTCCACCATGCTTCACTGTTGCCTGCAGATACTCGTTATTGTACTGCTCTCCAGCCTTTCAGCAAACAGCCTGCCTTCTGCTGCAGACAAATATTTCAAATTCTGACTCATCAGTCCAGAGCACCTGCTGCCATTTTTCTGCACCCCAGTTCCAATGTTTTCGTGCATAGTTGAGTCGCTTGGCCTTGTTTCCATGTCGGCGGTATGGTTTTTAGGCTGCAACTCTTCAGTGAAGACCACTTCTGGCCAGACTTCTCTGGACAGGAGATGGGTGGACCTGGGTCCTGCTGGTTTTTGCCAGTTCTGAGCTGATGGTACTGCAGGACATCTTCTGATTTCGAAGGGAAATAAGCTTGATGTGTTTTTCATCAAATTTCATTGTCCGACCTCTGCGTCTATGGTCCTTAATGTTGCCCGTTTCTTTGTGCTTCTTCAGAGGAGCTTGAACAGCACAACTAGAAACCACAGTCTGCTTTGAAATCTTTGTCAGAGACCTTGCTGATGCAGGCACTACATTGTGCCTGGTTGCTGTGCTCAGTCTTGCCATAGTGTATGACTTGTGACATGAAACTGTCTTCCACAGCCTCACCTTGGTAGCAGTTTGACTGTTCCTCACCCAGTTTTAGGCCTCCTACTCAGCTTTTTCTGTTTCAGTTAATCACTGTGTTTCAACCTACATGTGAAATCATTAACACTTGTTTGGTATAACTGGTTGATCGTACACAAGTGTGCCTGTAGTGTCCACTCACTTATCATTTTGTACATTGATAGAAATAAACTATTATTATTTTTATCATTTATTAGTATTTTTGAAAGTATTCTTAGTTTACAGCATTTTCTCACACCTGCCTAAAAGTTTTACAGAGCACTATGTGAACGTAAAGAAAATTCTTGCCATAGTTTCTTATCTTCTAATTCAAACATGATACCACATGGCACAGTGGGGCGATTTCTTGTGACCTTAATCCTTTGTCGTGGGGTTTCATAATGTTTTAAGTTTCCCACAAATTCTCAGCAAAAGCCAATAATCTGTAAAGGGATTAACAGCCAATTGCCATTTTTTCCAAAGTTGCTGAGACTAAAGAAATTTCAACAAAAGTAAAGGAAGTGTTGTGCATGTATTATTGCACTGACTTTGGCTGCCATGTGAGGACATGACCGCTCTGTCAGGACAACGCAGATTATTGATAAGTAAAAGCTGGCTCTGATCCCAGGTATGCAGGTGTCCTGCATAGGCCACAGTAATTCACCAGTGATCTTCCCATAGTGGGCGATAAGATGGCCAGCGAGTGTTGTAGCTTCCATTCTTTTTATTTTAATACCCACCTGTCGTAAATCTAAATATGCTGGACAGGGAACTCTGTGACCAAATGATTGTCATGATTTGGTTAATATCATAATTTTTTTGCTATTTTACATGTTTATATTGAAAAATGAGAAAACAGAAACAAAACATGACCTAGGCTCTGGTAGCCGTGACACATGTCACCTGTTTACTTGTTTGCTTATTCAGTTTTCAAAGATTCAGCATATATCACATCCGTGACTGCACACTGTCAAACATGAAGCCAGCTGCAATATATTTCACTGCACTCAGTTTCGCCTGCAATATACTATAAATGATACTGTGTGTTTCCTGTATAGATCTGTCTTACTCTTAATCTATATAAATCTGCCTGTATGGTCATGTGGTTGCACTGTGTTGATTAATGTTCAGTGGATTTGAACCTTGCTGCTCAGTATTCCCTGAGAGTAGACAGACACAATCATTGCTACTCAGATACACAATGACACTTGATTCAAATCAGAGAACAAAAACTGAACTTTAGTCTAAATCATACCCATAATAATATCAATCATTTGAGTATACACAATTGTATTTGGTTGTTGCCTTTTTAGGGTAGACTTAGAAAAATGAAGTCAGTCACCGCCCATCCATCTATAAAAATGTGCTCAGGTTATCATGCCTTGTCTTCCACAAAAAACCAACCTGAAAGTATCAAGGTAAGAAGGTTCTGGTGTATTTTACTGCAGAATTCTGGTATTTTATGGTGCCACTGTTGATTGAACCGCTTTGGCTGAGAAAATGTCATCCAGTAGGTCATTTTAAAGTTTCACTGCTTTTCTTTCTACTTCTACGAGCTGAGAAAGTTTTATGACACAATCCGAGATCAGGCGTCATTACATTACAAGTTCAGTAATATTGCTTTATGCCGTATGTACAATCAGGAATATTTTCAAAGTAGTTTTGTAATCTAATGTAAATTGGAGTGGGAGCTGGTACAAAGACGTTAGATATCTGATCTCTCTCCTTTGCGTCATTAGGCTAGTTAAATAAATATTTTATTATTTACTGATATTACAGCCTTTGTCTGAACATTTAATACATCTGGAAAAGTTTGCTCCATTAATATCATATTCTAGAAAAAAAAAGTTTCATTATTTTTTTTCACAAATGAAAAAATGAGTTATGCAAAACAAAACAGTTCACTAATTATTTTATTTCAAAAAGGATGTGAACATTGGATCATACTGATGCTGCATTATGAATCTCCCAAAGAACCTGAGTGCACAAGAAAAACTCACAATAAGCCGGAGAGAAAAATGTAGTAATAGTGCCAGCACTGCCAGGTACAGACTCCCAGCTGAGTGCACGCACACAATCAAAGCCTCCAAAGCATGTGAGGACACGTCTGATACAGACAGAATTTAGAAAAAATAAAACCTACAGAATGATCTACCTGTTTCGTGGGCCACTTGCACCAAAAAGAGGGCGGCTGCTTCGGCTCAAAAGAAACGTCGACCAAATGGCCCATCCAGCCCTGGCTGGGATGAAACTGAGCTTTATTGATGTCAATGCCTGCAAACACAAAATAAATAATAATAAGAATAAAGTCATATTCTATACAGGATCTATGTGTTTTTCACAGTCAGTTTTTGGCACAAGATTTTAGCACACATTAAGGTTCAGGTTTCAGAGCAACAATATGTTCAGATCTGTTAATCTTACAGTAACCAGTTGAACCGATTTTTCCCTTGTCTCGGTGCAGCTCCATCATGGTGCACAGAGTAGCGGTGATCGGTGCAGGCCCTGCTGGTATGACCAGTGTAAAGGCTTGTCTGGATGAGGGCATGGTGCCAACCTGCTTCGAAAGCAGCGATGACTTGGGAGGACTGTGGAAGTTCAAGGCAGGTCACCACTCTCGAATAAAAATGCAGACAACCATTTTGTGTTTATGCTCCAAGCTGTTCAAATCAAACTGGATGAAAGGGGTTAAGTTGCTGCCAAATCTTACCATCGTTTTTTCTTTTCCCGCACTTTCTGTCATCTGAATCCTCTTCTCTGCAGGAAGTGTCAGAGCCAAACAGAGCCAGCATCTACCGTTCCCTCACCATCAACAGCTCCAAGGAGATGATGTGTTACAGTGACTTCCCCATCCCTGCAGATTACCCCAACTACATGCACCACTCTAAAATCCTGAAATATTTCAGGATGTATGCAGAACACTTTAAACTGGTGAAACACATTCGCTTCCAGGTAACAAGATAGATGCTACATTAGATATTTTGGCCACAGTTTAAAACAGTATCTTCAAACTAATCTACTGTGTGTATTTTCTTATACAGACCACAGTAAAGAGTGTCAAACAGAGACCAGACTTTTCTCGCACTGGTCAGTGGGAAGTGCTGACAGAGAATAGAGATGGACAGGAGGAGAGGCATGTCTTTGATGCAGTTATCTGCTGCTCTGGTCACTACACCTACCCCAACCTGCCGCTCAAAGACTTCCCAGGTAAAGACTGGGATTGGCTCCAACCCCACCATGACCCCTGACGGGATAAGCGGTTGAAGATGGATGGATGGATATTAACATGATCTTGATATCTATTTTTTTCTTTTTTTCATATTTGCTGTCCAGTATAACCACTATTTGATCTACCGTGCAGCTCATCCACATTCATCCCTACAGTCTGCAGGACTGAACTGATAATCATAAGTTCCCTTCTCTAACCTTGAGGCCACTGCTGTGTTGTAACCAGTGGGCAACTCTTGGATCTGAAAAGTGAAGCCAATGCGTGCGCGTTCCGGGTGGCTTTAAGTGAGTATCCAATAATGACACGATGGGTTTACAAGTGTTAGCTGAAAGCCTGGTGCATCGGGGCCCTTGCCCTGTCCGGGCGTGGATTTAAAAAAAAAAAAAAGGAAAAACATACAAGCGTTAAAGTGTGCCTTACGCGTCAGTAGACAAGGACTATAGCGTCAGTATTTGGTGCCCTGGGAGTGAGACGAGGCTGCATCACCATAAAGTAACACAATATGAAAATTCTGCTGTGTTGCAGGAATTGAGTCATTTGAGGGAAAATACTTCCACAGCTGGGACTACAAGGGGCCTGAGGACATGTTCGGGAAGAGAGTGGTGGTCATCGGCATCGGTAACTCAGGAGGCGACATCGCTGTGGAGAGCAGCAGAGTGGCAGAACAGGTTGGAGAGTCTTTTCTGATTGCTTCTGTCTCCCTTCTTCTTGGCGATAATCCACGTTGCATGTTGATGTCTGACTCTTGCTCTCGTTCTTCAGGTGTATATGAGCACTCGTCGTGGTGCCTGGGTCATCCGTCAGGTTTCTGACAATGGCCTGCCAGTGGACATGAAGCATAAGACACGCTTTGCCTACATCCTCTCCCAGCTGTTGCCCATCAACATCCTTAACTGGATTGGCGAAAAGAAACTCAACGCCATGTATGACCACACCATGTATGCCCTCAAACCCAAACACAGGTAGGAGTCAGGATCATATAAATCATTACTCTGCATAAAGTCAGACTTACATTGTTTCTGATGTGCATTACAACTGAGGACTAAGCCATTTTTTGCTATTTTTGGTCCTCTTGGTCTCCTTTTGTAAAAATTACTCCAGAATCTCAAAACTATGATACACAATCATGACGATTACATATTTTTTTAGGACAAACTGGGCTATCAGACTATGTAAACTGCAGTGGTGTCACGTGAATGCATAAATAATTAAAATGACTATAAATACAAGAGAAAAAAATACAACAGAAACTGAATTTCACAGAAATTTACTCAAACCACACCAAGAACAATAAAGAACAAGGATTTGGGATTTTGAAAAATGGTCTCCCAGGTCATGAGAATCAGGGGGGAAATAAACCAACACACATCAGAAGATATTCTTTTTTTTTTTTTTTACAGAGTCCTGGTGTTTTTTTGTGCTGTCTCACAGGACATGAGGACATGTGAGATTGTTTGGCAGCTACAGTGTTTCAAATATCTGACACCTTCAATATAATCATAAAACACTCTCTCCGCCCAAATCCCCTCCAAATGTACAAATATATAAACTATCCATGTATATGTTCTCATTTTTTTTCCAAATATACTGAGAATAAACACAAGTCACTTACAAATCTCCCCAAATGACCACCAAACATACAAATATAAAAACTATCCATATTTTCATTTGTATTACAAATATAATGAAAACAAACGTGAGCCACTTGTAAATTATCAGCTGCATCAGTTTCCTCTTGATAAGCCATTTCTTCATCTGCTCCCGATCCTCCTTTATCTTAACTTTCCAGAATAAGTGTGGGATTTCTTCATTATCTGTGACTTGATGCCAGTTTTGCAAAAATAAAATTTTCAAAAATCGCAACTGACTACATCTCGAGCTAGCTCTGGCATCTGTAAGCTGTAGCTAATGGACATCGACACCAACTGCTTTCAAATAATGATATCCACTCCTCAGACTCTTCAGTCAGATCCCAGTGATCAACGATGATCTGCCTTTAAAGATTCTGTCTGGGTCGGTCATTCTCAAACCAAACGTGAAGGAGATCCGTGGCTCCACCGTGGTGTTTGAGGACGGCAGCACTGTGGAAAACGTAAGAGAACTCTGTTTCCAAACTATACTGTCTTCTTTTTACTTCACAACTTACCAAACTATCTCTTCCTCGTTACAGGTGGATACGATCGTGTTCGCCACAGGGTACAACTATGATTTTCCTTACTTGCCAAACAATGCTATTTACAAGTCGGGGCACCGCGTGGGTCTGTACAAGCATGTCTTTCCTCCCAACCTGGAGCACAACACTCTGGCTGTTGTGGGTTTCATCCATGCCCTTGGAGCCATCATGCCCCAAGCTGAAATGCAGGCCCGCTGGGTTGCACGTGTCTTTAAAGGTGAGGCGGCATGCATGTCCAGTTTAACACCTGTTGCTAGTCTAGACACTTTCCAATAGTGTATTTACCTCCGTCTGTCTTCTGTCTTTTGCTCCTCAGGACTTAAAAAGTTGCCCTCAAACCAGGCCATGATAAAGGCTGTTGATAAGGACACCAAGGACATCTCGAAAAAGTAAAACTGAGTGGATGTTAAAACTTGCATTTTTTATTTATTTATTTATTTTTATTTTGTTTAGCAGTGATGAAAACAAAACAAAAACAGTAATAATATACTACATAATACAACTGTAGGCCTAAATTCCAGAGTAACCGGTCATCAAAACCACATCATGCACTGTTCATGAAGGGACTTCCACTCAGTGTTTTCCCTTTATAAGTAAGCTCTTCAGGTCTGTCGGTAAATAATCTAGAAAAGGTGACCATGCCTTTAGAAACAGGTTGTGCTCTCCCCTGAAACAGCCTTCAGTCTGCAGAGATGCAGCAGAGAAGGCAGATATTCATTTTCCTTTCGCTTATCACATGCCATGAATTCCATTCTCATTTAGTTCTGTACTTTGGGGGGAATTAAAGAACATTCTGCAATGGCATGAAAATGACCGATCTATTTCATGCAGAATAACAGGGGTAATATGAAGTCTATGAAGTATCTTGTACTGAGTGTCCCTTAACCTGCTGCATGTAAACGTGCAGTTAATCTGCAAACTTGCATTTTTAAAGCTGCATTGTCATTTTTTTTTCTTTTGGCCTCATTAAAGTTTGGCAGTTCTTCAAATCAGATTACCTTTATTCATGGATAGTAAACACACCAGTCTGACTGCAGATAAAGAATGCCATATTTTCTATACATATTGGACTATATTGATTCTGTGCTCATTTTAGTGTAGAATTCCTACAGTCATTCCTGGTGTATCCTCTCCACAGCTACATAGTGTCAAAGTTGACACCTCTGCAGGTGGACTTTGTCACCTACATGGATGATATAGCAGGAGAGATTGGGGTGCAGCCAAGTCTCCTCTGGCTCTTCTTCACAGACTACCCGATGTTTAAGAGGGTCCTGTGGGGACCTGTCACCCCCTACCAGTTCCGCCTGATGGGACCAGGGAAATGGGATGGAGCCCGCAGAGCCATCTTCACTCAGTTTGACCGTGTGTTCCAGCCCCTAAAAACCAGACAGGTCTGAAATGTTCCTTCTACATCCTTCAAACCTTGCATGAATTTAAATAAATGTGTGCTGAACTTCCTTCTCTTCCAGATTGAGACAGACGAGCCCTCCATCGCTGGCCGCCTGATTAAGCTGAGCCTGACCGTTATGGTTGGAGGAGCTGCCATCTACTGTGTCCATGTGCGCAACCCAACCTTCATCCCCACCCTGCTGTCCAACCTCCGCCCACAGACAGTCTGAACATGCTACATTAATAACGTAACGATTTTAATCCCTGATCCCACTCCATAATAATAAAAAAATAGTACTCACCCATTAGCGATTTATCCTACAGGTCTTGCAAAGTCATTAACAACAATGCTTATTAAATATGATTTTTAAAAAAATGTAAAAAGTTTACCTGATGTAAACTTTTCATTGTGCGTAGGTGAATTAATGTTAAACCATGTCCTGTTTTATTAAAATGTCCTGGCTGTGAGTGACACGGCCCAGCTGTTTCTATTTATTCCTGTCACTTGCCATGTTATCTACATGATACCTCCTCCCTCCTCAGCTGGCTGGAGGGAGACTGCCAGAAACATTACAGTTTCCTACTGCTGGTGGCTATGTTGTTTGTCATTTTGAATAAATATCACAATATTAAACGCATGTTTTCTGTTTAAAAAGTAAAAATGTATGAAGATAAGTGGTTATGTCTCCAGTCTGATTTCAGGCTCACAGCTGGTAGGTAGACTTCTACACAGAAGTGCAGATAACAGATTGATGGGTGGACAGCGTGGAAAGGTGATTTTTGGGCCCTTTGCAGCTTCTGGGCCTCTGGCTGCTGAACAGCATTCTGTAAAATGGGAACATTTGTGACCCAGCAGGTAGCCATGTTGAGAACAGCTGAGGAAATACCAAGCACTGCCTACCACCTTGAGCAAACTTTCTCATTTTACAGCTAAACAGCGACTACAAGATGTTTCTGAACACATCTGAGGAGAGAAATAGGCATTACAGTAACAGAATATTGATTCATATTTGATCAGCACTGCCTAGTTTGACCACTGAGTGATTGACAGCTGCCAACATTGAATGAACAGCCAACAGCTAGATTTTTTTAAAGCCTGAAAACGGAGACATGAGGAGGTGCAGAAGTCTAGTTTTCTCCCAGAACACTTGAATTACAATATGCTGAAGGATTATTATGGATTTTTTGCCCAATGCCACCAAACACCTTCTGCCTACTGCAGGTTTAAGGCCTTGGGGGCGACACTGGGATCTGGCTGGGATGCACGGTGGTGTAGTGGTCAGCGCTGTCACCTCACAGCAAGAGGGTCGCAGGTTTGAATCCGGCTTGGTGCTCTTCTGTGTGGAGTTTGCATGTTCACATGTAAACATTGGTTTTCTCCGGGTACTCCAGCTTCCTCCCACAGTCCAAAAACATGCATTCCATCCACACCCACATTGCCCGTGGGTGTGGATGTGAGTGTGAATGGTTGTCTCTATGTGCCCTGCGATGGACTTGGCGACCTGTCCAGGGTGAACCCCGCCTTCGCCCAATACCAGCTGGGATTGGCTCCAGCCCCCCCGCGACCCCCAACGAGATAAGCGGTTGAAGGATTGGGCCAAAGCAGTTAATGATGCCATGTTCCTCAATGACCTTGTTCCTCAAAAGTGGAAAGCTTTCTCAGTTTACAAGTTGTAACATGTTTGTTGATATTGTCAGAAATGGGCCATGGAAGTTCATGTTTCGGTACATGATAAGTTAATATATTGTAATTTTAGTTGTACATCATAATTCTTCATAATTTTATAATATGTTTGAGGAAAATGTTGATACTCCCAACTGCCTCATAGTTTTCCTCTGTGATTGTGCCTTTGCATTTCCTGCATTATGTGACTTGCTTGCTAAATTACAGTACTACAGTACAGTACACTTACAGTAACGTCAACATTGCTGTTGGTTAACAGCAGTGTTCTTCACAACTTAACCACTTGACCAGTAAGCATATTGTGTACACGACTTCCCATGTTGTAAACACAAGCTCACGAGTTTCATTTGTGTTGTGTTTCCATCTGTGGAGTTCATCCATCATTAATTTCACTATTTACACCTGCTTTTCTGACTGTGACAAGTCAAAATGCGTGCTGTGAGAAAGGCCTATAGTGACTCTGAAGGGAAGTTAAAGAGAAAGTTAACCTTTGACATGTACCACAAACCACATTAAATATTAAGCTGAGTCCCTCCCCTACAGTCCCTCCTCTGTGATATTTTTACCTGGCAAGCAACAGCTCAGATCATGTGAGTTTAGAGGCTGTTTAGCATTTGATCACAGCTGCCCAGGACTTGCAATCAGCATACAGGAGAAGGTAAGAGCAGTCTTTCAGACTATTGTGCCTATTGTATTCAACATAACAATACAGAGACCTAGTTTTTGTGCCAGCAGTGTTCTGCTGATTGTCCATCTGCCAAAAATGTCTCTCTTGATATGCGTAAAGCATGTTCTGTAACTGTAGACTGATTAAACGTCCTCAAAGCAATATTCCTATGAGTTTAACTACGTAATGATAGGAGATACTTGACAGGGCTGTTCTTAAATAAGTGGTAACTGTTAAGTTACCACTTATTCAACTCTTCAACTCTTGAGTAGCTTCTCTGTAAAGTAGGAGTCATTTAGCAAGCAAATTTTTTTTTTTTTTTTTGCCGTATGTGTCACACAAACACAATTTTCGCTGGACTGAATAGGTGCCATCTTGGGGTCCATTGTCTAGTTTTATAATACATCCATGCTAAGTACAGCCTCACAGAGCTGCTAGCATGGCTGTAGACTGACTGTCTTGTTTTTTTTCAGTACTCACCAATGGTTCGTGTGGCTGTGATTGGAGCAGGCAGTTCTGGTCTGGTTTGTACCAAGATCTGTGTTGATGAGGGCCTGGAGCCTGTCTGCTTTGAAAGCAGTGATGACATTGGGGGCCTGTGGAAATTTAAGGTGAGCATGGCGCACCATTTAAGTAGTATCCCGCATACTAATCTTGATACCAGTTCAGGATTTGTTGAATGATGATGTGTGGCCAAAGCACTTTTCATCACATCTAGAATAAGCCTTTCATTCATAAGATAAGATAAGATAAGATGAACTTTTATGAATCCCCGGTGGGAATATTTATGATATATGAACAAAGATTGTGTAGCTTGTGCACAACAATAATTGTCAACACCATTAAAAAAGAGTAAAATGTCCTCATCAGAGTGACATATTCATCAGCTCTAATCTTGTTTTCCTTTGGTGTCCACAGGAGTCACCTGAGCCGGAACGATCCAGCATCTATCGGTCCTTGATGGCCAACACCTCCAAAGAGATGATGTGTTTTAGTGATTTCCCCATGCCTGCTGACTATCCAAACTACATGCACAACTCCCAGCTGCTGCATTACTTCCGGCTCTATGCTGACCACTTTGGCCTGCTCAGATACATTCATTTCCAGGTCGGTCACTGTGTTTTCGCAAGTTTTTAGGTAAAGTCAAAGTTTATTAATGCATGTGTGTATGTTTGTGTGCATTGTAAATTTCCCCACTGTGGGACTAATAAAGGAATATCTTATCTTATCTTATCTTATGCATTAGACCACAGTAAGGAGTGTTACACAAAGGCCAGATTTCTCTCTGTCGGGTCAGTGGGACATAGTGACTGTTAACAGGGATGGAGAAGAGGAGAGACACGTCTTTGATGCTGTTATGGTGTGTTCAGGCCACTTCACCCATCCAACTGTACCCCTGTCAGACTTCCCAGGTTGGTAAATCAATAAGAATTTCATGGAAGAGTAAAATGGGTTGATTTATTTCACATTCTTGCAAGGAAGTCCTGCTTTCCTTTGATCTGTTGCACCATCTGTACCTCTTCAGGATATGAGGTGTTTTCTGGCAGATGTTTTCACAGCTGGGAATATAAAGATGCAGACGCCTTCAGAGGAAAGAGGGTGGTGGTGGTTGGCATTGGCAATTCTGGAGGAGATATTGCCGTGGAGATCAGTAGATATGCAGAGAAGGTAGGACCGAAAAATAGAATAGAATAGCATCGTTCTTTGTCAAAGCCAGGGGAACGGAGGAAAACGTACATAATTGCCAACTTAAGTCCCAAAAAATAGGGGCAAGTGATGGGTCTGAGGGTCCTCCCCTAGAACAATTTGAGTTTCCTGCATTCCAGTGGCTGAATGAATGAATGAATGAAAACTGCAAAATAATTATAATTATAAAGTTCACTGCAAAAGCAGTTTTATGTTTTATTTCTCAGGAGCAAATCCAGAGTAATTGGCCCTTCTGGTGTGTACTGTAAATCTCTGGAATCATCAGTTTTCATTCTTTCTTTTTCTGCCCCTGCTTGTGTCAATGTCTTTCTCCTACTCTCCATTTCTCTCTCCTTCTCTCACTCACTGAAGGTCATTTTAGACACAATGAAACAACAGCACCACTGTGCTCTGAAACCTGTTATTTCCAACGCCAAAGCCCAAGTTTGGGTGCAGCATGCACCGACTGAACCCAGCGGCAGGCACAGCTCTCTTCCCCGATAGACATTTGGTGTAGCTGTATTGCTGTCCGGGAAGAAACAGTAGGGCTTTTTCATGTTGTACAGCCCCAGAAACTGGCTGAGACAATGAAAAGGAAAAAAAGTGTGAACATTTGTCATAAATCTGGAGAAAAATGGGAGAATTGTGACTCTGGGAGGAAATCGGAAGAGGGCAATGAAAACAGGAGTTTCTGTGAATTTCTCCACTGTGAGACTAATAAAGGAATATCTTATCTTATCTTATCTTATCTTAGGAAAATGGGAAGGGTTGGCAAGTATGTATTTGCAGCCTACTGCTCTTGCTGGTCACTGCATTGTTACAATAACAGAATTTAGTACATCTATCACAATCCAGTCTTCTCACTGTCTCTGACAGACATTTCTCAGCACACGCCAGGGGGCCTGGGTGATAGGCAGGATGTCCAGTAAAGGTCTTCCCCTGGATATGACATTTCTCACCAGATACAACCGCGTCCTCTCACTTTTTCTTCCCAAGACTCTGGTCAACTGGGCAGTAGAGAGAGCACTGAACCAGAAATATGACCACAGTCTGTATGGCCTGAAGCCCAGACACAGGTGACCTGTTCCTCTCTGCCTCATAATCCCAATGCGAGTTAAGTGCAGTTAATGCAATGGTGTAATTTTGATTGTGACATAATCAATAGGTTTGGTTGACTATATACTTGACTATATACTTTCCCTTCTTTCCTAGAGTTTTTGACAAAAGGACTGTGATCAATGATGACCTTCCTGGTCGAATCCTTTTAGGGGCTTTAACAGTGAAACCCAATCTGAAAGCATTCAAGGGCTCTGGAGTTGTATTTGAAGATGGCACTGTGGAGGAGAACATTGCTGCTGTGGTCTTCTGTACAGGTTATAATGGAACCTTCCCATTCCTGCCTCCAGCTCTAACTGAGGGGCCTCACGGACAGCTGACATTGTATAAGTACGTTCACGGAGTACAGATTTCTGTATCGCTCAGGCTGATTGTCATGTTTTGTGAAGAAGATAGGCTGAAATTTTACATTACACAATTAAAACTCAAGCCCTCATTTAGAATGGAGCCCCCAAACCGATGAAACTCTTGTGAGATTGTTAAGGTGAGGCATTGACCTGGAACGGTTAAGGTGAGACATTGACCTGCAACCATTAAGGTGATACGTTGAACTGGAACAATTAAGGTGAAGCATTGAACTGGAACAGTTAAGGTGAGGCATTGAACTGGAACGGTTTAGGTGAGGTGCTGATCTGGAGCAGTGAAGGTGAGGCATTGAACTGGAACGGTTAAGGTGAGGCATTGAACTGGAACGGTTAAGGTGAGACGTTGACCTGCAACCATTAAAGTGAGATGTTGAACTGGAACAATTAAGGTGAAGCATTGAACTGGAACAGTTATGGTGAGGCAGTTAAGGTGAGGCATTGAACTGGAACAGTTAAGGTGAGGCATTGAACTGGAACAGTTATGGTGAGGCAGTTAAGGTGAGGCATTGAACTGGAACAGTTAAGGTGAGGCATTGAAATGGAACGGTTTAGGTGAGGTGCTGATCTGGAACAGTGAAGGTGAGGCATTGACCTAGAACGGTTAAGGTGAGGCATTGAACTGGAACGGTTAAGGTGAGACGTTGACCTGCAACCATTAAGGTGAGATGTTGAACTGGAACAATTAATGTGAAGCATTGAACTGGAACAGTTAAGGTGAGGCATTGAACTGGAACAGTTATGGTGAGGCAGTTTAGGTGAGGCATTGAACTGGAACAGTTAAGGTGAGGCATTGAACTGGAACGGTTAAGGTGAGGTGTTGATCTGGAGCAGTGATGGTGAGGCATTGAACTGGAATGGTTAAGGTGAGGTGTTGATCTGGAGCAGTTAAGGTGAGGCATTGACCTTGAACAGTTAAGGTGAGGCATTGAACTTGAACAGTTAAGGTGAGGCGTTGACCTGGAACAGTTAAGGTGAGATGTTGAACTGGAATAATTAAGGTAAGGCGTTGACCTGGAACGGTTAAGGTGAGGCGTTGACCTGGAACGGTTAAGGTGAGACGTTGACCTGCAACCATTAAGGCGAGACGTTGAACTGGAATAATTAAGGTGAGGCATTGAACTGGAACAGTTAAGGTGAGGCATTGAACTGGAACAGTTAAGGTGAGGCATTGAACTGGAACAGTTAAGATAAGATAAGATAAGATATTCCTTTATTGGTCCCACAGTGGGGAAATTCACAACTTAAGTTAAGTTAAGTTAAGGTGAGGCATTGAACTGGAACAGTTAAGGTGAGGCTTTGAACTGGAACGGTTAAGGTGAGGCGTTGAACTGGAACGGTTAAGGTGAGGCGTTGAACTGGAACGGTTAAGGTGAGGCATTGAACTGGAACGGTTAAGGTGAGGCGTTGAACTGGAACGGTTAAGGTGAGGCGTTGAACTGGAACGGTTAAGGTGAGGCGTTGAACTGGAACGGTTAAGGTGAGGCGTTGAACTGGAACAGTTAAGGTGAGGCGTTGAACTGGAGCAGTGAAGGTGAGGCATTGAACTGGAACAGTTAAGGTGAGGCGTTGATCTGGAGCAGTTAAGGTGAGGCATTGACCTTGAACAGTTAAGGTAAGACGCTGATCTGGTGCGGTTAAGGTGAGGAATTGACCTGGAACAGTTAAGGTGAGATGTTGAACTGGAATAATTAAGGTAAGGCGTTGACCTGGAACGGTTAAGGTGAGACGCTGATCTGGTGCAGTTAAGGTGAGGCATTGATTTTGAACAGTTAAGGTAAGGCATTGACCTTGAACGGTTAAGGTGAGGCATTGAACTGGAACGGTTAAGGTTAGGCATTGACCTTGAATAGTTTAGCAAAAAGTGACTTTGAAGGGTCTAACAAAGCATCATAATTTGGATGAGAGTTGAGATGATGATGACAAGTGAGGGCAACTCAAGAAATTATTTCCAAAAATGTCAAACTATTCCTTTAATAGTTTTATTTATACTTCAGCAAATCAGTGCATAAATTCAATCGTTTACTGAATACAAATTCCATTAAATTGTACATCTTTTATAAATAAATCTGTGATGACCAATAATTACTTATTGAACTATATTATGTAATGATAAGTCTGACACAAAAAGGCTTATACTCCAGCAGGTAACAGTCAACCTTTTTTAAAAAAAAAAAAATGGAGCTTGCTGATTTGAATGACACATTACGTCTTTATAGATCTTAATAATGTTATAATATAATTTCAAAAGATCACCTTAAATGCTTTTTTTAATTTCAGGACAGTGTTTCCTGTTTCTCTTCTACAACCCACACTGGCCATCATCGGTCTTTTCCAGACAAATGGACCAATCATGCCCCCTGTGGAGATGCAGGCGCGATGGGCTGTTAAAGTCTTTACAGGTAAACAATGGTGAGCTTTAACTGCACACGCACACAAACACACACACACACACACACACACACAGAAGCAAACAGTGTCAGTTTGGTGTGTTTTATCTTCAAGGTTTGTGCCGTCTTCCACCTAAGGAGAAAATGCTGGAGGTCACTGAGAGTGAAACAAGGAGCTACATGAAAAGGTAGAAATCATATTCACACTGATGTCCTTTCGAAGTGTCATTTATGTTATACAACTCTTTACCAAAAGGAAGTTTATTGAAGTGTACTATTAGTATACTTCTTTTAAACTTAAGACAGAGTATACTTTCAGTTTCAGTATTGCTCTTTGAATCTTTATTAGTGCGAATGCTGTTAAACAGTATTGTTTTTTTATCTTTAATCAGCTTCAACTTCAACTATTTCTTCTGTACGTTTTTTGACTTTACTCCTGCATACTTTAAGCTACAGAGACCTTTCAACTATCAAAATATTGAGCTTGTTAAGGACATGACTTTTGTAGTTCCAACTATTTATACTTTTTATCATATTACTCTTTTTTCATATTTTTTTACAATATAACTCAGTAGAAGAAGTCTTCAAATCCGCTTAAAATTGAGCTCAAAACAAGAGTCAATACCAACAGGAGAATACACTGTTCAGCACTGGCAGAGAATTTTGGCAAATTTCACCTGGGTGCTACCCACATAATCAGCTGTGCTGCTCTCATCCCACAAATGCATGATCCTTACACGTTTGACATCATTGTGAAGGTAAATAAACAGGCTTTCTGACGATGTAAAATACAGTGCCAGTTAGCTTTGTAACAACAGAGAAATAATCCACCAAACACTCATTTCCAAACTTTTTTTCCTTAAACTTTACTTGAGTATACTTCATAAAATAAACTTAAAGTGTACTGTTTTTTTTGTAAGGGAAAGCAGAATTTTGGTTAAAATGTGTTGTGTAAATAATGACATTTGAATGAACCTGTTTTCTCAGGTTTCCCTGCCGACGTAAGGCAGCTCTCCAGGTAGATTACATCTCTTACCTGGATTTCATGGCTACTGAGGTCAGTTCAGCTCTATATAAAAATGTGTTACTGTAGTATTTATTCTGTATGTATAAGACTCAACCTTGATGACAGACTTCCAACCACAGGTCGGGGTTCGACCTAACCTCCTGAGACTGCTACTCAGAGATCCTGTGCTCTGGGTGAGGGTCTTCTTTGGTCCCTGCACTCCCTATCAGTATCGTCTCACAGGCCCTGGACAGTGGGCCGGAGCCCGTCAGGCTATCCTCTCTCAGTGGGAGCGGGTGGCTCAGCCTTTCAGAACCAGAGTGGTACCAGAACCAGAGAGCTGGTCTTCTGTCCTCTTTTCTCCCTGGCTGCTCACATTTGGAGGAACTGTGGCAATGGCTGTTCTTCTGTGTAAAAATGGGATCATTCCAGCGCTGCAGGGTGCAGCTCAGATTCTGAACCGGTGCAAAAATTTCCTGACGGACTCTTTGGTTCACTGGTTAACCACAATAACATGATGAAATGGGTCCAGTTTGTAACATAGGATCCTAAATCCTTTATGTTGCAGTAGGATGGACAATGTAAGACAACACTTACATGCAGTAAAAGAGAAGCCCTGCTCTGTAAATTTGTTGTTTGTTTATTTTGTTTGGCATGTGAGAGAGAGAGAGAGAGAGAGAGAGAGAGAGAGAGAGAGAGAGAGAGAGAGAGAGAGAGACAGCATCCCACTTTTAACCCCAAGACCCGCGATCCCGGACAAATTTACTGTATTTCGAAGGCTGTACCTTTAGAGCAGGAGTGAAGATGTGAATTTCTCCACTGTGGGACCAATAAAGGAATATCTTATCTTATCTTATCTTATCTTATCTTATCTTAAGATACATATGTACATATATGTACATATATATATGAAACTTGAGGAATCCATTGGTATCAACCATGTTATGGTAGCTTGGAAGAAGGCTAAATAATGCCCCTAAATTGGACTACATTTTTGGTGAGAAAAATTGGCATGGTCATTTTCAAAGGGGTCCCTTGACCTCTGACCTTAACATATGTGAATGAAAATGGGTTCTATGGGTACCCACAAGTCCCCCTTTACAGACATGCCAACTTTATGATAATCACATGCAGTTTAGAGCAAAAACCATGCAGTTTTTTGCACGCAGTAGAAATGTGTTATTTTTGCCTATTCTAAAATGGTATATCTGAATATTGCTGCATACTGGGTTCCCTAAACAGTCTTGGAATTACATAGATTGGGTATCACTGGAAAGATGAGACTGGTGATGATAGTCCCTGTTGTAGTCATTTCAATGAGTGAGACCATTTTTTTAAAATTTGACCTCATAATAATAAAATGACCTGTGGTGACCTCTAGGATAATCACACCCTCCTGCAGAATGAAAATGACCTCCAACAGGCTACTGGTGTGCATGTTTCTGACGAAACTGTTCAATGATTTGATTGTGATGATTTTTTAAGTAAATTTGGAGGGAACAAATCTAAAACTCGTGTCTTGATAGAGTCTATCATCCACTTGATTTAACTCAGGACTTACTCAAGTAAACACAATTAACGTGACTGTTGCCTTTTTAGAGCAGGGTTGGAGAAAAAAAGAAATAAAAATACTGTGTCTTCAGTCCCCACCTCACCACCTGTAATAGTATAATGCAGGCTGATCTGAGTCTCCCTCCAGATCTTCCGGCAGCGCCTGAGGTGATGCTGGACCGAGGGATCCGAGATCTCCTCCTCCAGGGCCGGAGAGAGAGATGGTTGGTACTGTGGGGAGGCCTCAAAAGGAGATAGGCCAGTGGTGTAAGAAGAGTGAGAGTTATGCGCATATTCAATCCAACATAATTAATTAATTAATAAGCATACCAGGAGGTGGGATTGGTGGCCACGACACAGCTTAGCGGCGACCCCAGATCCTGGTTGGTTCTCTGAGTTTGGCCATTGGTCTGAGGATGAAATCCAGAGGACAGACAAAGGCTCCTAATGCTTGGCAGAAGGATTTCCACTTGAGACGTGAACTGGGGGCCACGGTCGGACATGATGTGTTGGGAAGACTTATGAAGTGTGCCACCTTTGAGAGGCAGTCAACTATGGTGAGGATGACGATGTTCCCCTCAGAGGGGGATAAATCGGTCACAAAGTCCAAGGCAATGTGAGACCATGGTCAACCAGGAGAGGGTAAAGGGTGAAGCCCTGAAGAATGGCGATGCGAAGCTTTACTTCTGGCACAGGCAGAAAAGGCGAGGATGTAGGCTTTGACGTCAGCCTCCATGGTTGGCCAACAGAAATGTCTCTTAAGAAGAGAGAGCGTCCGGCTAATCCCAGGAAGCAAGCTTGGAGGTGTGGCCCCATTGTAACGCCTGGGGCCGAGCCGCTCTAGGGACAAAGAGATGACTGTGGCGTTCAGCACTGGGGTCTGGTTCAGTATGCTGCGCCTCTCAGATTCTTGACTCCACCTCCCAGGTGAATGCCCCACCCACTCAGGTTGGAGGCAGAATGGAGTCAGGATTTACTGAGGACTCCTCACAGGAAAACCGGTGAGGAAGTGTATTGGGTTTAATGATTTTGGACCCTAGCCAGGAGGTGAGAGAGAAGCTGAAGCGTCCAAAGAAGAGGGTCCATCGTGCTTGGGGTGAGTTCAGATGCTTGGCGGACTGAATGTAAGCGAGATTCTTATGATCTGTCCACACCACGAATGGGATTTCAGCTCCCTCCAGCCAGTGTCCAAAGCCAGTTTCACCGCAAGCAACTCCGGGTTTCCAGTATCATAGTTCCTCTCAGCAGGAGACAGGCAGTGAGAGAAGAAGGCACAGGGTTGTAACTTTTGATCAGGTAAGGAATGCTGGGCCAGCTCAGGATGTCATCTAAGTAGATAAGCAAAAAACGGTTAAGAAAATCCCTGAGGACATCATTAACTAAAGCTTAGAAGACTGCGGGGGTGTTGATGACCGTCGAAGGGCATGAACAAATACTCAGTGTCAGGAGTGTGTTAAACACAGTCTTCCACACATCTCCCTCTCAAATCCAAACCAGCTGATATGCATTCTGAATATCCAATTTCAAGACGATGGTGGTTCCCTGCAGTGGCTCAAAGGCAGAACTGTTCATAGGTAGAGGGTACTTATTTTTAAACTGTGATATTATTTAGTCCATGGTAATCAATACAAGGTTGCAGAGTGTTATCTGTCTTGTTAACAAAAAAGAACCCTGCTTCTACAGGCGAAAAGGAGGGGCAAAAAATACCTTTAGCGAGGGACTCCCTCTCAAGTCGGGACAGGTTGTAGAGGTGGCTAGCGAGTAAGGTAGCTCCAGGCATGAGTTCGAAGGAGCAGTTGTATGGTCCATGAGGTAGCAGAGACATGGCTCTGTCCTTGCTGAAAACTTCACCTAAATCATGATACTCAGAAGGGACAGCAGATAGATCAGGATGAGTGGGGGTCGGCTGGCTGACAGCGACCTCTACTGGAGGCAGGGCAGAAAACAGACAGAAACAATGGCATTGATTACTCCAATTAAGAATTGTGTTAGCAGCCGAATTGATGTGTGCTTATTCTTGGTTCCAGCTTACCTACAGAGCTATATCCTTCAAAAAGGACGGGAAGTTACTGTCTTCCCTCTTAGGACTTAATCCTATTAACTGTCCCAAAATTCTGTACTGAGCTGGGAAAAAGGGCATTTATGTATGTTGCTCCCTCTTCATGGAGTCAGTTACAAAACTACCTGAATCTTCAGAGCTGGTCTCACCGAATGTTTTTAAAGTGGCTTCTAAAAGACTTAGAAGCAAGCACATCTGGCTGTAGATGTTTTTTTTTTAATTAAATGCAGTTTATTGCCACATATTTGCAGCATGTAGTGAGTTTTACATATATTGTAACACTTGTCTTTGCACTTTGTCTTCTGTTTAGCTAGTTTTGCTTCATCTTGGTACTTATTAAACAGAGAACACCTACTGCCTTAATCATTATAGTGACATTGCAGCCCCCTCTGTGAGATACTGCGTTTCAAGTTACGTCTGTATCCACATGAACAAGACATGATTAGGACCCACAGTCGATCAATCATCAACCTGCCCTATTTGTGTGTTAAAACCTGACTGATGAACACATTTGTGTTTTAGTCCATCATTCCTTTTTCCCTGTGAAGAAGAGGTAAGGCTGATACGCTGTTGGTGTTGGCATGGTTTGCATTTGACATGGTTCAGCTATAGTGATGTTCTGAGAGATTTCTGCTCAGTTATTATAACTGTAGCTGAAGCACAAGTGCTTATGAAGTCGCAATTATAAAGTCAAGCTTCAGATTTACTGCTCTGTTATGATCATCAGTCTATTCAGTCTTACCTGTCTGACATTTAAAACAAATGTAATATAGTGTCATGTTTGTTATATACAGTATGTATGTTATATTATATAATATGTATTATTTCTGGCCTACTGTTCTTCTGTGCACTGTGAAAAAAATTAGTGTTTATTTTGCTATTGTTGCTTGTAAATCAATGTTGTGACTGTCAGTTTAATTCAGATGTTTCAACATGATGTTCACGAAAGTGCAGTCACATTTGTGTGAATATAACTATTTGATTTATTGTACTGTATTTTCTTTTCCTTGGCAAAGACATTTGTTACCTTTTACTGTAGTAAATGAGTAATTTGGTATTTTGACCAACTCAGTCGCTCTCTGCAGCACATTTTAAGATAAGATAAGATATTCCTTTGTTAGTACCACAGTGGGGAAAATAACGACAGTGAGGAATTTAAATTTTTAACAGTAGGTGGCAGCATGAGACTGTTACCCCATGGACTAGGTACATACTACCATCCCCTGGTCTATCAATATAAAGTAAATGAAAAAATATATAAATAAACATGTTAAATGGCTCCTACAATCAAAATATCATAGCTTTTTTTTCTTTAAGTTCCCCTTTTATTTTGGTAATAAATGCTAAATGTGGGGCTGTATGGTGATGCGCTGTTGCCTCACACCAAAAGGGTGGCAGCTTGAGTGTGGAGTTTGCATGTTCTCCCCGTGTTAGCGTGGGTTTCCTCTGGGTGCTCCGCTTCCTCCCATAGTCCAAAGACATATATATATATATATATATATATATATATATATATATATATATATATATATATATATATATATATATATATATATATATATATATATATATATATATATATACATATATATATATATATATATATATATATATATATATATATATAATTAGTAGTGTAGGGTGATGATAGTTTAGACAGCACTAACGAACCAGGTAGCTGCAGCAAAGTTAGAGAGCACCAGTTGCAGCCAGGGCTTTATAGACTGGGAGCACCAGGTTCACACCTGGAGCCCAGGTGTTCCCAGTTGGCATTAATGATCACCTGCCACCAGGTATTTGAAAGACAAGACAAACGACAGATTGGCAAGGGCTGGATTGTTACGCTTACTGAATAACTCTTTCTAACCTGTATCTTGAAAGCCCTGTCAGCAGAGAGCACTGTTTCTTTATTGTTGCTATTCACAGCAGACATTCTGTCATATAGCAGAAAAAGCATTAGCGGTTGTCTATCTACCTTTTTTTTCTGAGAAAGGGAATGGATTGAGTCAGACTTTAATCTTGTTTAGCACTCATCTGTCTCATACCAAAATTGATACGATCCTTAATTGAATCAAGCAACTTGAAAAGTCATCATTTATATGCAAATTCAAACACAAGGAGTGTGAAAGAGTCATACAGTCAACATGCATCTGCTTACAAAACAATAAAAACATTTCCTCTTCCACCTTTCTTTTTACTCCAGTTCCAACCTTGATATCAGATCAGAGCTCCTGCTGGTGTCAGCTGTGCTTCCTCTCCAGCATGGTTCAGAAGGTGGCAGTGATCGGTGCAGGGATTTCTGGTCTGACCAGTATCAAAGCCTGTTTGGATGAAGGTCTGGAGCCCACCTGCTTTGAGAGAGGCCATGACATTGGAGGTTTATGGAGGTTTAAGGTGAGGAACAAAGCTTTTACATAAAGGCTTGTACAAAATGTATGAAAGTGCTGTATGTCTGTTTAGTCACATCTCCCACAGTGCTTTGCTGATACAATATTATGCAGTAAGGTAAATAATTCATTTCTTTATTCATTTTTATTTGGATGAGAACATGTGAGAAGCACTGAAGCAGGATGCTAACATACCTGGGTTTTTAACTGGTAATATGCAGGGCTGGCTTAAGGCCTAAGTCATATAGGTGGTCACCTAGGATGCCACTTTCCTGCACTGGTCGCCCTCTAAAAAAATTAAAATAATAAAGAAAAAGACTGGCTTTGAGTGGTCTAGAAAAGCAGTCCATTTATATTTGCTGTGAAAGTGAAAAGATAAAAAAAAAAAAAAAAAAACATTAGGGAAGTCAGTTGATTCAACTGGAATTAATTACATCTGTCATGGTTCTGGACTTTATGTTAGTTTCTTCTATTAGTGTATTATTGGTTCTGTATTGTTATTTTGAGTTTCTGTTATACAGTGTTATTGTTTGTTTTGTTAACCACCTCTGGCGTCATGTCTTGTTTCACTCCCTGTCTTGGTCCTGAGTTCTTGTCTTGTTTTATTTTGAAAGTCTTGCGTCTCTGTATCATTTCTAGCGCTACTTCCTGCCCCTGTGTGTTTTCCCTCCGTTGTCATGATTGACAGCCCTGACCCAGTTTCCCTGATTGTTTCCACCTGGTTGTCTTCTGTGTGTTGTATTTAAGCCGTCCCTTTCCTTCTGGTCTCGTCGGTTCGTTTGTTCAGTCCCCGTGACCTTCCCGTGCTCTGTTGTCCAGCCGCTGTGACTTTCTTGTGCTTTGCTGTTTTTCCCCAGTTCCCCGTTAGACACCATCCTTCTCCGTGCAGCTTTGTGTTTCCTTTTCTTTCCTGATAGGTGTCCTTATCCTGTTAAGACGTTGTTCTCTCCACGTGTTACCCCATGTCTCTCCTCACACTCCTTGTTGTCCTGTGTCTCACTTGTCTTTTTTTCATTGTGTATCCCCACTGTCTCTCTGTGTATCTCTGTGTCGTCCATTTTCATTTTTCTCTGTGTACTCAGTATTTTAGTGTTAATTCGAGTTTCTGTGTATTTACTTTTCTCATAGTTACTTTGTGTTTATTTTATATTCCTTCGAGTTACAGTTTATTATTTTGTATTACTTTGAGATACTTTAACAGCCAAAGATTAAAGGCTCGCTTCTTGTTAACTCTACCTGTTTTTTCCTGCTTTCTGCGTTTGGTTGGTCCATTAAAGTCACTAGATTCTTAACATCAGTGTCCATAGTTAACCACAATTAATTTTAGATTAATCTCATGATTATCTGTTGAAAATGTACCTTAAAGGGAGATTTGTCTAGAATCTAATACTCTTATCAACGTGGGAGCAGACAAGTGCTGCTTTTTGCAAATGTATGTATTTATTTATGATTGGAAATCAATTAACAACACAAAACAATGACAGATATTGTCCAGAAATCCTCACAGGTTCTGACTTTAGCATAAAAAATATACTCGTATCAGAACATGGCAAACTGCAGCCCAACAGGCAACAACAGCTGTCAGTGTGTCAGAGTGCTGACTTGACTATGACTTGATCCAGACTGACTGGGATTATCATAAAGTGGGCATGTCTGTAACGGGGAGACTGGTGGGGACCCAGAGAACCCATTTACATTCACATATCTTGAGGTCAGAGGTCAAGGGACCCCTTTGAAAATGGCTAGTTTTTTCTTGCCAAAATTTAGCAAGTTTGGAGCGTTATTTTACCTCCTTTGTGACAAGCTAGTATCTGCATTAGTTTTCACTACAACCTAAAAATTGCAAGTTGCGTTAATGTGTCTAAAGACCTCAGTGGTGCTAAAAAGAATTTGCATTAACACATTATCATCACACTAACTTTGACAGCCCTAGTGACTATCTGTCTTTTTGTTGTCCTTCTGTAGGAGAAGTCAGAGCCTGGATGTGCCAGCATCTATCAGTCGGTGGTCATCAACAGCTCCAAAGAGAAGATGGCTCTCAGCGACTTCCCTCCTCCAGCTGAGCTCCCCAACCACATGCACCACTCTGAGGTGCTGCTGTACATGCGCCTCTACGCTCAGGCCTTCAAACTGTTGCAACACATTCACTTTAAGGTCAGCGAGCTTTAGGATTGTTTGTAAAGACGATACTAAGCTCAGGTATTTTTCTGTATGGAATAAAGCACAGAGGCTTGCCCAACAGGTTGTTAACCACATTAATGCTTTGACTCATGATGACTGTACAAATGATGGAAAACCTGCAAGGAAAATATTTATTCTGGTTATGGTGAATATACTGGTGAATTTAGACTTTTTATGAGCATTAATACTGGTTGTGAAAAACTGAATAACTAAAGGAATGATATAATTTGATGAATATTTGAAAGCTCGTACACACACTCAGCACTGACTCTGCACCAAATGACCTGCACTACTCTTACAACAACTGGCTCTATAGCCGTACTTGCATACCGTAAATATGTAGCTTATGGGTGTTGTTATGGCTCAACTGGTAGACTGGACACCCATATAGAAGAAGACACACTTTATTGATCCCCTGAGGGAAATACAATTTTTTCACTTATTTTTTCACAGTACAGACAGACCTGAAATACATATATATACAAACAGGATCTCTATACATGCATTAATGGAAACATGTCAGAGCTGCCCCTGACAAGCACTATGAGCAGTCTGGTTTTGGGTTCGGTGCCTTGAGGGAACCTCAGCAGAGCCCAAGAGGCAAACTGGCAGCTCTCCAGCTACTAGTTCACACTCAGTATTTGGTCCATATCAGGACGATCCATAACCGCTCCCGGTCCATAACAGCTCCCAAGCCAAGTCCTTACCTGTGGCCCTTTCCACATGTTGCCCCCTCTCTCCACCACTTAAATTAAAGTGGTACCAATAAATGCAACAAATAAATGTCAAAGTCAGCGGAGAATATTCACCACTGTTTGTGTGTGTTTGTGTTCAGATGTCCGTGGTCAGTGTGAGGCAGACTCCGGATTTTGCAGCGACAGGCCAGTGGGAGGTGGAGACGGAGAGGAGAGAGGGTCAGAGAGAGACTCACTTTTTTGATGCAGTGATAGTTTGTACCGGACACTTCACTCAGCCTCACCTGCCACTCAGAGACTTCCCAGGTACCAGGAATATTCACAGTATTTTCCTTCACATTTGAGAGAAACACCGTGCAGCTGCTGCTACTCCACTCTCACACTCTCTGCTCTTTAATTAAGGTACAACTACAGCTATGAAAATAATAGACAAGTTTGTTTTTATTATTCCATCTCAGGTATTGAGAGCTTCGAAGGCAGATATTTCCACAGCTGGGATTATCGCAACACGGAGGGTCTGCAGGGGAAACAAGTGGCGGTGATTGGGATTGGGAACTCTGGAGGTGATATTGCTGTTGATATCAGTAGAGTTGCTGAGAAGGTAGGCGACTAAATTACATTTCTGTCTTTCTGTGTTTTTCAAATCTATCATTGCTGTTTCATATTACAGTTTTTCTCATTCGCTTTGGCTCCATTCTCAAATGATCATTATTTATTTCAAAACAGTGAGTGCAAATCTCTGAATAATTTATTTGTTGTTGAATTTTAACCCTGTATGTGCTGACCTGACCTGCAGGTGTACCTCAGTACCAGGAGCGGAGCCTGGGTCGTCAGCCGAGTGGGACAAGGGGGGCTCCCAGTTGACCTTGTTGGGACTTCTCGAATGGATATGATGATACACAAGTTCTTCCCCTCATGGATCAACAGGATGGTGGAGAAGAAGGTGAACGAAGCATTTGACCATAGACTCTATGGTCTGAAACCAAAACATAGGTGAGCAGATACTTTAGATAAACATCTTTATTTTGTTGTATGGTCAACGTTTCAGTTAACCTCTTAGCCCTAGGGTGCTGGACGGTGTTGTTCGCCTGGACAGACATACCCAAAATAAGGTCAATCAAGAATACTTCCACAACTACCAGGTCTATATTCATGATCTTGGTCTCTATGGATAGGTAAGACCTCAGAACATGCATCCCCAGTATACATTGTGGCTCTCTATGCCAGAGTAAATTACGATGAACCACAGGAAAAATTTACATTTTTATCATCACCTAAAATGTTTTCTAGATTAGACAGTGGATAACGCCATTATAGCAATGATGCCATACACAGAGATGCCACTGAATTCATTCAGCAACTACATGACTACAGCTGTGCCAAAGTAGATATAAACTAGAAAAGCACTCGGAGAGCACAGACCTCCGCCAAGCACCATAGTTTCCCCCCTGGCGGTTTCTTCTGGATCTACCTCCTCAAGTATTAAAGCTAGATCAAATTCGTTGACATACTTCAGATGCGGAATTGTCTCAGCTACAAGATGCCGCTTGTTAGAAATCTCAAAGATAAGATAAGATAAGATGAACCTTTATTAGTCCCCGGAGGGAAATTCGGGAAACAATCATAATAATAATAATAATATTAAATGCACAGCAGGCCAAAATGTAAGAGTACCCCCATTTGTTTTATATAAATTGCTATAAAATCCGCCATCTGGATCAGATCTCGATCAGCCTTTGGGATTTGATAGAAGTACACATTGTAAGTCCCTGAGTCAAATTTCATGAGCTTTGGGCAACAATTACCCAAGATATTGAGAAACAATTTTTTGGGTCCCATTGACCCCAATGTTAACGAAAATTTCAAAGTGATCCAGAATCCAGGATTTCTTCCAGATCACCCCCAAAATTAAGTTCTTCCTTTTCACATTTTCGACACACCCTGAAAATTTCATTAAAATCCATCCATAAGTTTTTGAGTTATCTTGAACACAGACAGACAGATAAACACCGGCAAAAACATAACCTCCTTGGCGGAGGTAATAACACAAAACATATAGATTCAAGACAAAGGTTTTAGTAGATAGGGCCAGGCGGACTCTCCATTTGGCCACTTGGATACCCGAAGTGTGCCAAATGGGTTTTCTACCTCTTGAAAGGGAATCTGGTTATAAAATAATACTGATATCCACTACAGGAGCCATGGCCATGACATTTAACCTGTGCATCATCACATTCTACCATTGTGCACAGTATAAAGTCATTAAAAACAACAAAATTATATAATTTTGACTCCAAATGGAGCAGTTTTATTATAATAATGAAATATGATCAAGTAAAACTTAGAGAATAACAATGTAAATAAAATAAAATAAAGTCCAAATACAAGTATGTACATTCAATATAAGAATGGTAAAAACTATTATACTGTAAGTATGTGTTAGAGGTATATATTATAAGTAAAAGTACAATTTCTCATTCATTGATTTTGTAACTAAAATATGGAAATTTTTATGAACTTTTTAAAGACAGTGTGGCTGGCTGGCACCTTAGCTACCTAATGAACCTGGTACCCAGTACCAGGTACATCGGGTTATAAGTGATTCTTTTTCAGCTACCTGTCTATCAGTGTCTCAGACTGTTCATTACACCCTATTATATGAAAGTATTGGCAGAGCATACAACACACTGAAGAATTTGCTATTTGTGCAGCTTTTAGCAGTTGTCTTATGTATAGTAGCACCCATCACATTTTCTTAACATGTATTTTGTGAGCAATAACATGTTTGGCCATATGATGGTGCTAGAAGACAGATCATCTGGGTGCAAAGTGTTAATAGTACAGGTATAAATGCCACAATAAAAATATCTAAATATTGGTAATATAATTTTTTATTATCTGATTTGAATAAAAGGGAACAAACACTTTTTCTTTCCTCTGTGACAGTGGATGTAAGTGTGCACAGCGACTCCTCATATACTGTAGTTTCCTAACACAGCTCTTTTGTCCTTTTGACAGTTTTTTTGCACAGAACCCTCTTGTGAATGACGACCTGCCTGCTCGGATCATCTCAGGTCGTGTTCAGGTGAAACCAAATGTGAAGGAGTTCTGTGGGTCCAGTGTGGTCTTTGTGGATGGGAGTGTCATAGACAAGGTTTGTATTAGTACAATTAGACTGGTCTTGGTCATATAATATAAAAAGAACATGCATATTGTTGAATGTAGTACTGTGATAACCATTTTCTGTTTGTTATGCGTGTGTCATACAGGTAGATGTAGTGGTGTTTGCCACAGGGTACAACTACAGTTTCCCCTTCCTGCCCTCAGCTCTGCAGGCTAAATGTGGTTATAGGCTGCATCTCTACAAGCATGTGTTCCCTCCTGCAGTGACCCAGCCGACTCTGGCAGTGGTGGGCTTCATCCACGGCCTCGGGGCGATCAACCCTCTGGCTGAGATGCAGGCCCGCTGGGCTACAAGAGTGTTTAAAGGTAAAGTACAGCAGTCAAACAGAGTTTTATGCTCACTTGTATAAAATAGAATGAATCATGAAGCGTCAAGCTGACGAAACAATGATAGAGTTACTAAAAACAGACTCAGTGTAATACTTGTGGCTCTATTTGACCTACATAAGCAAATGAGGCCGTCAGCAAGACCATTTTTGTGTCTGTATTTCAAGTTGATTTTTTTTTTTTTTCATGCAGGCTTAGTGACTCTCCCCTCAAAAGAGATCATGATGAAGGAAATTGAAAAAGACACAGTAACCATGCATCAGAGGTAGGAGATAAGGGTGAAACTGAATAGCACATCCACATTAAGATGTTGAGATCCATCCAGTGTGAAAATGTCCATATCTGTATGTCATTGTTGTCTTACACACAGACAGGCAACAGGAAATGTGTAAACCCACGCTAACACAGGGAGAACATGCAAACTCTTTTAATATCATATAATTCATGTTTATGTTGAAGCATATAAAGTCCCATATGATGTTTTTTTTTTTTCTTTGTTTATTTCCCTCTGTTAGATATGCCTGCTCAAACCGTAACCCCCTCCAGGTGGACTACATCCCTTACCTGGACTCTCTGGCAGAGCAAGTGGGGGTTCGCCCAAACATACTGTGGCTCTTCCTGAAGGACCCCAGACTGGCCCTGCAGGTTTTGCTAGGTCCCTGTACTCCTTATCAGTACCGTCTGACAGGACCAGGCCAGTGGGCCGGAGCCCGTCAAGCCATTCTCACTCAATGGGAGAGGGTGTTTCAGCCTTTCAGGACCAGAGTGGTAGCAGAACCAGAGACCAGAACCTCTTCTAGATGGGGCGTCATAGTGATTTGCTCAGGTGCAGCGCTGCTGTGCTGCTTCAGCTACAAGAAACCCCATCCCTCCTGTTTCTTCTCTCCTCTGGCTTTCTTCAAATCTCCCCAGTAAACTGCGAGATTGTGATAACATGAATAATAACATGATGATGGAGGCAGCAGTGAAGCAGCAACACATTCTCATATCTCAGAGAGCTGTAAGCAGAGCATGATTTTAGACTGTAATTTGACAATTGTACTGAGAAATAATGTCTTTAAAATAAACATGCTAGTTTTGGCTTCAGCAAACAACATACTGAATGTATGTAATGTATGAATGCTTTTGTTTTAACTGTTTTATTTAAGGCACTCTTTTCTTGCAGTTTGATCATGCCAGATATTGTCGAAAGCTTTCTCTGTGGCTCTGCCCTGATTGTTCTTCTCATCCCCATAATCTTTGAATAAAGCTGGTCAGCCAGCTGCTTGTGAAACAAACAAACAACTCAAAGGTTAACTGGACAAACTTAGCCTGAAGTTACCTGAATACCTGCTATGCATATTTTAGCTTTTCTTTAGCCAGCAGCATTACATTCCTATGTAAACATACAGTATCTATAGAGCCCCTACTACTTGTGGTTAGGCTTTCCAAAATAATGAAACATTACTAGCATACAGTATATGCCTCGCCATGCACTTCCATGTCCATTATGTCATTGTCATCCTGGGGCAGTTTCTCATTTTAGTCTTTATCCTCAGGCTACTTTTTGGTCTTTTTATTATTTGGGGTCTCTGAGTTATTCATATAAAGCCTTGAAAAACAGATAACAGGTCACAACAGATTATAATTAAGTCTAATTAAGTCAAGCAAATTGCAACTGTGTGCAGGAGTAAGTTTAATCACAAACTGATGAGTTGATTCTCAGTGATTCACACCGTTTGAGCCCGTCCGCTTATCCCGTTATCGATCGTCGATAGTCTATCCCGATCCCAGCTGGCATTGGGCGAAAGTGGGGTACATTGCAGGGCACATGACCGGATTCGAACCTGTGATTCCATATATGATGAGGACGTACATGTGTTGTTTCTGAACTGAACTACAGCAGGTTTTTTTCATTCTTGCAAGGTTGTTTTATTTTGGCATAGATATACATTTATGTTCACTGTATATGACTTTGCATGAAAGATCCAAAAATAATTTTCTATTTACAGTACATGTAACACACAGCTACATGAATAAATTCCCTGTACACATAAAAAATATGCATATCCTTTTTCTGTGCAGCTGCTACAGTTTTGACTTTTCCAAGTGAACTTTGACCTATTGTTGAAATGCAAATCTAAAAAGCAGCCAGAGTCAACAAAAAGTGGAATAAAACAAAGATGTGTGTACAAAAAACACCGGTGGAAAAACAACTAAACATTTTGAGATGTATTGCTCACACCATGACAAAACAACAAGGTTTTGAAGGATGAATGCAGTATTTTGGGTGTTACTACTTTTTGCAAACATGCAGTAGAGTTGATGAGTTGTGACTCGATTACTCTCGCAGTTTAGAGGAAGTTCCCAAAGAGAAAAGCTGTAACTGTTTGACAGTGGCTGGCTGACAGCCGTGTGTTTGGCTTCCATTAGCTGTTTTTAATAGGATAATATACTCAGATTGGTCATGATATCGACCCCTGACTGTTAATTGGAGCTGACGGTGAGTCGTTATTGAGCAGAAGTGCAGTATGTTTGCTTTTCCACCAGGAGCCCTGATGCAGCAGCAGTCCAGCAGTGGCGAAAGGTCACCTCAGGGTAGAAACTCAAAAACGTCCCTTCACTGTCACTCCGCCCACTGCACAGCTACATGCAAGAGGAAGCAGCTTCCTTCTTCGATTCCGCAAAAGGTAGGAAAAATGTCCGAGCAGAAACGTAAATAGTTGATTTTAACAGTTGATTGCATTTAAGAGTCCATGAAAACAGAAACATGGTCGAGATAAACTCTTTACGCGCGAGTTAAACCAGCTGAGCCAGTGACGGCTGGACTGGTCTCCGTGCGCGCAGAGTCAAACTACGACAAAGTTAACGCTCGGTTGCAAAAGCAGGTTTGGTTGGCAGTTCTTGGTGATTAAAATCTCTGTCAACACTAGTGGCTTCATATTAATCCGTGTTGAATTGGTGGTATATATTGAGGTGTGGTCCTCACCACCAGTTCAAGTAAACAAGAATGCGGTCTAGTGTCCAGAACTGGAATTAAAATCCGTCATCTTCTTATTTCCATTTTTCACATAGATATCATTCAATGTGTGTCGTGGTATGTGTATTTGAGATGCATGTATTATTATTATTTCCATATTTATAGTGTATTATGGTTTTATGATACTGAAAGCTGCAGCCTATATGACTTCAGGGACAGAAAATGCTGAAAAATATAGTTCTTTTATCTATAAATATTCATCCGTTATATAACATAAGATAATATATTCCTTTATTAGTCCCACAGTGGGGAAGTTTGCAGTGTAAGGAAAGGGGATAGTGCAAAAACAAGAGGTTAAACAAAAGTAGACAGACATCAAATTTGGCAATTTAAATTGAAGGAAGTATGAAAAAAATAGGAACAATATATTGATAATAAACAGACAAATCTGTAATCTGTTACCGTTTATCCTGTTCAAGGGTCACAGGAGTGCTGGAGCCCATCCCAGCTGACGTTGGTCGAGGGCAGAGTACACGCTGGACAGGCTATCACAGGGCTGACACATAGAGACAGACAACCATTACCACTTTAGAGTCAATTTGATATTTTATAATTTTATGGCTTTTAGTACTCGTAGAAGTTGATTACTTTGCATTGGGGACATGGTAAAATCAAGCATGTGTACCAAAAAAGCTCAATTTAGTAAAAAAAACATAGTATAATAGTATAAAAATATTTTTAATGTGCGTTATTCTTTGTTTATGTTATAAAGAATACCTTAATCTATAATTTAGCCATTTGTTAGAAATATTTGATGCATTTTAAAGAAAACATGAAGTATTTCATAAGGACAGAAATGTTGCTGTGTAACAGGAATGACCCGTAACAGCCAAAATATTTTCAGATGGAAGTCCCTCAAGGGAAATCTTATCAAATGGTGGGTAAAGTGTATGAATTTAGGGATCATTGAAAAAAGTTGAGAACCACAATCAACTTGCTAAAATATGAAAAAAGTGGGAACCTCGTGATTATGGACAACTTCCTGTAGGGTGGAGCTCCATGAATGCATCATCTTCTTCACAGATGAAACTATTTTTATACTGATCAGTTTCATCTGGTTGATCCGCTTCACAGAGCTGAAGTATGACTCGTCGTGTGGCTGTGATTGGAGGAGGTAGCTCGGGTCTGGCCTGTATCAAGTGCTGTCTGGATGAGGGGCTGGAGCCTGTCTGCTTTGAAAGCAGCGATGACATCGGCGGCCTGTGGAGATTTAAGGTGGGTTTCACTATGTGCAGGTTCTCTCGCTTACAGCATATTTAATAAGCTAAGGTGAATATTATAAATATATTATTATTATTAAATTGCAGGAGAATCCAGAGCCAGACAGGGCCAGCATCTACCACTCTGTCATCATCAACACCTCCAAGGAGATGATGTGTTTCAGTGACTTTCCCATCCCTGCACACTTTCCCCAACTACATGCACAACTCCTTCATCATGGACTACTTTCACATGTATGCTGACTGCTTCCAGCTCACCAAGCACATACACTTCAATGTAAGTTAAAATATTATCTTATCAACAAATGGTTAAATATGTAGGAAATAGACCCTATTCACCTTATGAGAACAAAAATCTTTTATACTGTTATCACCAAAGTGTTATCTGTGTGCCTCTCTGTTTTTCAGACCAAAGTCTTGCAGGTGAAGCAGAGATCAGATTTCTCTCATTCAGGCCAGTGGGACGTTGAGACGGAGAACAAGGATGGCAAAAAGGAGAAACACATTTTTGATGCTGTGATGATCTGTATTGGACATCACTGCCACCCCAACTTGCCACTGCATGACTTCCCAGGTAGCATTTATAGGCTATAAATCCTTGTTACTCAACCACAAGTAGTGCTGATAGTGCTCCAGCAATATGAAGAGGACATTATGTCATTTCAGACTCAACCTTTGACACAGTCTGAACTCGTTTGTTTGGGCAACCGTGCACAATGTGGTTAATTAATATTGTTTGATAGAAAACAGCACCACCCAAAGAGAACAATGTTGTCAGTAAAATATCCTCAGCCTTGACTTAAATTATATTCTTATTATTCTTATTCTAGTCTTTTTTTTTCCTCAGGAATTGACACATTCAAAGGAAAGTACTTCCACAGTCGAGACTACAAGACTCCTGAGGAGTGGAGGGGTAAAAAGGCTGTAGTGCTTGGAATAGGAAACTCTGGAGGAGACATTGCAGTGGAATTGAGCAGAGTCACCAAGCAGGTTTGGATGACATGTTATGAAAGTGATGAAGTATTGACAGTCATTCACGTCAGTCAAGATAACATTTTATGCACCAACTTCATCATTCAGATCTGGGGACAGTGGCATCATTAACACAGCTTTACAGTAGCAGTCAGACAATCAAACCAAGTGTAATATAAATCTACAGTGTAGCCATAAACACTAAAAACGAATCCTTTGGATGTTAAATTGAAGATAAACATGCCCACTATAATAATGAATGTGTTGTTCTGCATATGTATACAACTACAGTAAATACAGTAAATTGTTGTTGAACCAGGATGTTGTTCTGCAAGCTCTATAAAAGACATTTTGGCTTATAATATGAAGGAAGATGCTTAATATGCTTCAACCACCTCACAAGGAGTTGCAGGCCGGTCTGGTGCTCTCAGAATACAGGAAATCTTGAATCAGGACAGTCAGTCAGTCTGACTGATGAAGCACATTCGGTCTTAATGTTAGAAACGTGCATCGTTGCACCTGGTCTTTAAGGTATAAACACACAAATGTAGCATCCCATCTTAATGGGTTAATTACATAACTCTATTACATGTAATGTCACGCCCCAACACTGATTACAGGTAACCGAGCCACATACTTTAGGGAAATAATGTTGAAACTAAATGCATTAAACAGATACAACCTCCTACTTTGAGTCCATCTTATGAATGATTCTTTTCAATATTAATATTTCCTACACAAAATTTTGCAAACTATCAATATTAAATAAAGATTTCTAACACACCTGCTCAATGACCAACTACCACTTCCACTATTTCTCTTCCCAGCTTTACCTGAGCACTCGAAGAGGAGCCTGGATTCTGAACCGAGTTGGGGACAATGGGCTGCCCTTCGACATGCTTTTTAACAGGGTGGTGAATTCTCTGCTGAGAATTATTCCCTTTGGGGTTTTCTGTAGTTTGGGGGAGAGCCTGCTCAACCAAAGATTTAATCACTCTCTGTACAATCTCAAGCCAAAGCACAGGTAGTGTATTTGGGGTTTTTTTTTTACTATTCTACTACATTGCTGTTATCTATTACAGCTATAGCATAGCTTGACCCTGCAAATAGCAGACTCTCTGACTCTGTTTGCCCCAATATTCATGGCCCCCAGACAACGGATCTGAACAACTATGCTCCCCCCTCAACATTTCCTAGGGCCACAATCAGGACAGGAAATAATTTTGGTTTTCACACTAAGGTTGAAGAGCTGAGGCAAAGATATTGTGTGAGGTGAAATGGACAAGTGCATGGTGGTGTTCTAAAACAGCAGGAAGTCAGTTATTTTAGCCTGACAAAGAATAATTAATATGCAGTAAATAGCATGTTCATTCAGTGCAACATGTTACTTGTGGTGGCTTAGATGTTTGGTTTTGTTTTAATTGAAACAACTGCAGTATTCATAAAACTGTAGTAGCATCACTAACCCGTGTGAACATGTGTCTCAGGTTGTTCAGCCAACATCCCACGGTGAACGATGAGCTTCCCAACCGCATCCTATCTGGAACAGTTCAGGTGAAACCCAACATCCGCAGGTTTCAGGGGTCCAGTGTGGAGTTTGCTGATGGAAGTGTGGTGGAAGATGTCGACCTGGTGGTAGGTTATTTGTGTATACACCTCAAACTTTGATAGATAACAGTATGGCTGTGACTGAGATGAGTCCCCTGGCTTGCAGGTGTTTGCCACAGGTTACAGGTTTTCCTTTCCATTCCTGGCCTCACATGTCATCTCAGTGTCTGAGAATAAAGCATCTCTCTACAAGTATGTGTTTCCTCCTGAGTTGGACCGCCCCACTCTGGCTATCATCGGTCTAGTGCAGCCACTGGGAGCCATTATGCCCATCTCTGAGATGCAGGCCCGATGGGCCACACGTGTCTTTAAAGGTAATACAGACTGCAGCCATTTATCATTACTCAGCTGTTATACAGAAGTATTTTGTGTTTAAGAAGACAAACCACTGTGTCAAAATGTGTCCTTTCAAACAGGCTGCATCAAGCTTCCTTCAATGGCTTCCATGCTAAAAGATATCCAGTGCAAGCAGGAGGCAATGGCTAATAGGTACTACAGTGGATTCACTCAACTATGTGATTACTTGCATGTTTTTGATCTAAAAGGCACTAAATCTTATTACGCACAACATGATGTCTTTTTCAGGTATGTCCCCAGTCAGAGACACACCATCCAGGTTGACTATGTCAGCTACATGGATGAGATAGCAGAGCTGGTGGGGGTTCAACCAAACTTCCTGAGGTTGCTGCTGACGGATCCCAGAATGGCACTGAATGTGATGTTCGGTCCCTGTACACCGTACCAGTATCGTCTCAGAGGGCCGGGGAAATGGGCTGGAGCCCGTCAGGCCATCCTCACTCAGTGGGAGAGAGTGGCTCAACCGATGCAGACCAGGCCCTGTGATGATCCCAAGCCCAAGAGATCGTTTATGTGGCCTCTGATTCTGTCAGCTGCTGCTGTTGGCTTGGCTGCCTACATTAACAGGAACAACCTTCCAGCTTTCCTACACGACCCCACTGTTCTGTTGGACAGGATAAAAGCTTGTGTTTGAAGACTACCAGCTTTCTATTTTCAATAACCTACAACGCAGAGGTGACAGCAATCTATAGAGGAGCTAAACACCAGCTGTCACCTGCACCTGGCCAACAGAAGTAAATGTCTTAGAAGTAGATATTTCTTTTTCCTTCTCTTTATTTTTCTCCTTCTGCTTAAACACACGTCTTAGGTGTGGAGATCAAAAAATCAGAGTGATCACGCACATCTGTGCCTTATACTGTGTAACTGTGTGTCAGCACTACCGGTGTGTAATTATCCAAGTCATCTGTCACATCCCTGCTGTCTTCAGGTAAGGGGGTCTTACCTTACCACACGGTGGTTAACTCTGTATAGGTTTGGATTTGGAATACTAGACACTAGGAGCACAAAAGTGTTGTTTGGGGTCCAGAACCAGGCTGGCCTATGCATTGAACTGTTCAGTTAAAGTATTTTTAGGATGACTAACTATCAGGCTTTCCTTGAAGTGGATTCACTCAATTATGTGATTACTTGCATGTTTTTGATCTAAAAGGCACCAAATGCAGAGCACAATATCTTTTTCAGGTGTTTCCCCAGTCAGAGACACACCATCCAGGTTGACTGTGTCAGCTACATCGATGAGATAGCAGAGCTGGTGGGGGTTCGACCCAACTTCCTGAGGCTACTGCTGACTGATCCCAGGCTGGCACTGCAGCTTTCAAACAGGACCCCACTGCACTGGTGGACAGGACAAAAGCTTACCTGCCTTCACAGTGATGTGCAATTCATGCTTGTTCCACTCATGAATGCAGTTTTTTATCTACCTTTTGCCCTGTTGTCACCTGTCCCTCATCATCACCCTCCTCTCCTTGAGTATTTAGTGTCTGTGCTGTCCTTTTGTTTTTTTGGGTTTTTTTTTTTTGTTTGTTTTTTTGTTATTTTGTGTTTGGTGCCCTTGCTGTCACTTGTGGTTCTGTTCACTTGTGAGTGAGTATCTTCATTGAATCTGCAAGTCTCTTACTTTGCATTTGGATCCTCCCTGCTTGTGCTGCACCCTGGACCATGACAGTACAAACCTGAGTACGGTACCATCCTGTATCTGTACCTTTTTCCATTTGATTAACCCACCAGCCCTCTGTCCTGTTTGCCTTTGGCTGCTTGGTGTTTCCGTCGGATGACGACGCTACAGTGTAGGTATTTGTGTCTGCTTACCTGTGGTTTCTGGTGGTCCAGAGACTCTCACTGTGTCACCACCCCTTTAACTTAGCTTCTGTGTGCCCCCAATGAGCTTGAATTGTTTGTTTACCTGGTTTCAGATCCTCTGCCTCCATGGCTACATCTCCTGCCTGCTCCTCTGCGGTACTGTTACCTTTACCTGAACTGTACTGTGTGTGTTAGGGCAAATGTCACCACATACTTGCCTGTTTCTTGGACCAAACAAACCATGTAATCAGAGATTCATTGCTGGATTGTTGTATTGCACTGTGCGTTGCTTTACCTGCCCTGCTGTGTCCCTGCTGATTTTGTCATTAAAAGTCCTTTCCAACTAACTCTGGTGTCCTGTGATCCACAACCTGTTACAATTTTTGGACAAAACACTTTCTCTTCCCTAAACTTAAAGCTGCAATGGGTAGAAATGGAGCAAATCCATCCATCCATCCATCGTCAACCGCTTTTCTCGTTAGGGGTCGCGGGGGGGGACTGGAGCCGATCCCAGCTGGCATTGGGCGAAGGCGGGGTACACCCTGGACAGGTCACCAGTCCATATGATTTTAAAAAAGATATTTTTATAAAATGGTCACTATACCTGACAGTTGTGCATGAGACAGGTAATCTGAGAAAAAATCGTGCCTCTGTGTCTTCTAGTGCTCCTATTGGCATCTGCAAGATTTCACAGACCAGCGGAAAACCAACCAACCAGTGATGATCTGGAGTCTGCCGTCCCGCTGCCATCTATGAGAGCCAGCTGTCAGTCACTCATGATCGCTGACCAAATGGTCAAACTAGGCAGCATTGATAAAATGCCTATTTCTCACATCAAACATTTTCAGAAATGTCTTGTACTCTTTAACTGTAAAATGAGAAAGATTGTGACCCAACAGTGACCCCCGTCTGTGATGCCGATAGTGAGCAATAACAGCCATTTAATGACCTGATAATAGTTGAACTGGGTGCTTTAAAGAGTATGCTATCAGACGTTGTTGGTGTACTTGAATGCATCCTATTGTTTGCACTTACAAAAACATTTTTTTATACTGATCAGGTTCATCTGGTTGATCAGCTTCACAGAGCTAAGCTGAAGTATGACTCGTCGTGTGGCCGTGATTGGAGCAGGTAGCTCGGGTCTGGCCTGTATCAAGTGTTGTCTGGATGAGGGGCTGGAGCCTGTCTGCTTTGAAGGCAGCGATGACATCGGTGGTCTGTGGAGGTTTAAGGTGGGTCACACTTTAATTTATTCATTTACGCAAAGAAAGTGAGAATGAATATGTTCCATCTTCCTGGCTGTTATTGCAGGAGAATCCAGAGCCAGACAGGGCCAGCATCTACCACTCTGTCACCATCAACTCCTCCAAGGAGATGATGTGTTTCAGTGACTTTCCCATCCCTGCACACTTCCCCAACTACATGCACAACTCCTTCATCATGGACTACTTTCACATGTATGCTGACCACTTCCAGCTCACCAAGCACATACATTTCAGTGTAAGGATACTTCATTAATTTTTTATGAATCTGTCCTTCAAATTATGCATATATTTCACCTCAATCTCAAATGTAAAGTGTTACATAATTCAAAATGACAGTCAGTAGATGTAACTGTATCAACACCTAGTTTATCTGTGTCTGCCTCTCTGTTTTTCAGACCAAAGTCTTGCAGGTGAAGCAGAGATCAGATTTCTCTCATTCAGGCCAGTGGGACGTTGAGACGGAGAACAAGGATGGCAAAAAGGAGAAACACATTTTTGATGCTGTGATGATCTGTATTGGACGTCACTGCCACCCCAACTTGCCACTGCATGACTTCCCAGGTAGCGTTTATTAAACTGTTCACTCTAGCACATTTTGTACTATGAAGCAGGAAATTATGGTAATGTCATTTCTTGTCATGTCATCTGTCAATCAAGACTTTACACGTAAAGATTAACTCAGTCAATACATTCTGTAATTTGAGATACACTCTTTCGGTGTATGTGCCCTCCCATAGCAATGCATTGATGTTGGATGTTACAGGCACTGTGATTAATAGAAATGCAGATCCCACTTTTCTGGTTGCATAAATAAGTGAACTTGTTTTATTCCAATTTTATGCACATGGTGGCGTGTTCATTATACTATGACAGCTTTCCTAAAGTTAGATTTTTAAAAAATCATAATATATTGCCTTGCTTATAGTATCGCAGTATCAGCGCATTAATGTGATAAACTAGGGGGAAATGGCAAATGAGTTGAATGAGTTTTTCTGCAGATTTGAAAAAAAAAAAAAAAAAAAAAAAGCAAAAAGTAACTCTGGATTGTGTACCTGTTTTGGACTCTGTGAACATCACCATTGATCAGTACACTGTTGAGAGACTTTTTCATGTATCTGCTCCAGGAAGGCCTCTGGACCAGACGGCATCTCTGGGGGCTTGTTGAAATCTTGTAGCAAAGAGCCAGCAGAAGCCTGGTGCTCCATCTCCCAGAAATCTCTTGATACTCACTGTGTTCCCTATATCTAGAGAAGCTACCATCCTGTTGCACTCACAGAAAATTATGATTCATTTTTTGAAAACAGAGGTCAGTTGTTTTTTAGATCCCTTTCAGCCTTCCAGCCATCCCTTTCAACGGCGCTGATACCAAATTTATGTTAATATTTTATCAGGCAGTTTTAGAGAGCCTGGTCAGATATGGCATAATAGTCTGGTTTGGTAACCTTTCTGTGCAGTTAAATAATAAACTCTTCTGTTTAATTCACACTGCATGGAAGATTATTGGTGTTACAGAGCACTTATCCCTGCAGAGTATTTATGAACAGGCTATGCTGCGCCAGGCCACTAAGATTTCAAGCGACACATCTCTCAAAACCTAAGACCTTATAGTTCTTACAGCTGGGTGTTTCTTTTTATCTATAGGAGCTACTACTTAAGAAGAAGAAGAAGAAGAAGATAGTCCTTTATTAGTCCCACGAGGGGAAATTCAATTTTTTTCACTCTGTTGTTAACTTATACACGGTACATGCAGACCCGAACACACACATGCACAAACATGCAACAATGGAGAGATGTCAGAGTGAGGGGGCTGCTCCTGACAAGCGCCCCGAGCAGTTGGGGGTTTGGTGCCTTGCTCAGGGGCACCTCGGCAGTGCCCAAGAGGTAAACTGGCACCTCTCCAGCTACCAGTTCACACTCAGTTCTTGGTCCATGTCGGGACTTGAACCGGTGACCCTCCGGTTCCCAAGCCAACTCCCTACAGACTGAGCTACTGCCGCCCCCAACAGTTTTATTTGTACAATTTTATTGCTCCAATTTAAGTCATGATGTTTCCCATTACTCATGTTATTTTATTTATTTTTTTATTTATTTGAATGGCTGCAGTATGGGGGGTTAACCCAAGACAAATTTCTCACCTGGTGGGACAATAAAGTTTACCCTGACCTTGACCTTGATATTGCAATACATTGAATCCTTCTGGCAAAAATTTAATCGAAGGCAACTGGACTTAGATTTGTCTCTGAAGACGTTTCGTCCCTTATCCAAGTGGCTTCATCAGTTCGAATGCTGCAGTCAGACCCCAAGTCTGAGGTTAAAGGGGACTAGTCTGACTGCAGTGTAAGGGGTGAAACGTCTTCAGAGACAAATCTAAGTCCAGTTGCCTTCGATTCAATTTTTGCCAGAATGAATATGACCTGGATGAATGAGAACCTTCACAGACTAATACACTGAATCCTATCCCCTGTATCAAGCTACGTATCATATCACCAGATTCTTGCTTCATTTCCTCGTACATACCAGTGGTTGCCTTTTTGGCTTGTCACAAAATAAAACCATGTCTACTTGCAGACGCCTGTTTTAAAAGTAAATCATCCTGTCTGTCATAAATCTCTCATCTCAGGAATTGACACTTTCAAGGGAAAGTACTTCCACAGCCGAGACTACAAGACTCCTGAGGAGTGGAGGGATAAAAAGGCTGTAGTGATTGGAATAGGAAACTCCGGAGGAGAGATAGCAGTGGAACTGAGCAGAGTCACCAAGCAGGTTGAGCAGTTATGGATTGTTGCACACCCATCAAACTTTGATGTCTTTATATACAAAAATATGCTGGCATGACGATTTACTTCTCGTATCTTATATTTACAGCTGTATCTAAGCACTCGGAGGGGAGCTTGGATCGCAAATCGAGTTTCAGACAATGGTCTTCCCCGTGATATACTGAACAGCAGGATGACACAATTTGTGCACCGAATTCTTCCCTTTGAATTACTCTGCAGCATGGCAGAAAGAAAACTCAACCAAAGATTTGATCACAGTCTGTACAACTTGAAGCCAAAGCACAGGTATGGCATTAGCAGTTTATCTTAGTGGCAGACATGGCTTTTGTATGTATGAAATGTTTTATGACTGACATACTTTAAATATTACTTATCAGTCTGAATACATGTCTCAGGTTGTTCAGCTATCATACCACACAGAATGATGAGCTTCCCAACCGCATCCTATCTGGAACAATTCAGGTGAAATCCAACATCCGCAGGTTTCAGGGGTCCAGTGTGGAGTTTGCTGATGGAAGTGTCGTGGAAGATGTCGACCTGGTGGTAGGTTTAATTAGGGTGAATTAAGAGTGAAGGGTGAGTTGATATTGGTACAGTCCAGGCCCTGGCCAAGAACCTTAACTTGGGTTGGTTCACCTCCACTATCTCCCTTGTACCTTTCAATGGCTCCCTTCATCCTGTCCTCTCCACTTGTATTTTTTCCTTGCTGTTTGTTTGTTCCTTCTTTGTGCGCTCCCTTTTGCTTTCTTCCTGCATCTTTCTCCCTGTCTTACTGGGGCATCTGCAATAGATTAAAGTGGATTAGTTAGGGATGAGTTAAGAGGTCAAGGCTAAACTTAAGTTACATTTGGCTTGGTTAGTGTATTAGGGTAAACTTGGTGCAAAATCCAGCTAGTCCATGAACATTTCTGCAGTTGATTAGGGCAGTGGTTCTCAACCTGGGGGTCAAGACCCCAAGGGGGTCACGTATGAGTTTCTGACAGAGGATTTCTGGCAGCCAGGAGGAGAAAAAGTCACAGAATGCATCAAAAATCCACAGTGCCTGGAGCACACTGGGCAATACCTAGGCTCTTGCTGTTTCAGCAAAACTCAGGGACTCACGAACACCAACCTGATTACTCTGCGGTGTTGCAACTTGAAAAGATTAAAACCACTGAATTAAAGGTCCATACACACTAATGTAGAGAAAACAGATCGTACAGTCATTCACAGAGTTGCAAGGTTCAGCATTTTCTTCATAAGTAAAGCTAGCACTGTCCAATCACCCAACACCATGCTGTTTTATTTACGAAACCGTGTTTGAGTCCCCATCCACCTATGTGATGTCACACCAATGAGGGCATGTAATTTTGATAATGTTTCATAGCCAGCAAAAGAAACATTTTTATTTTCACTCATCGGGTGAGAAAATAAACCTTAGTAATCCAGTAATCACCCTTAATTCACCTAAAAATGTGCATTCACCCACCACACACAGCAGCACAGCAGTATAGTTGGCTGCGAATGAGATGAGTCCTCTGTCTTGCAGGTGTTTGCCACAGGTTACAGGTTTTCCTTTCCATTCCTGGACTCAGATGTTGTCTCAGTGTCTGAGAATAAAGCATCTCTGTACAAGTATGTGTTTCCTCCTGAGTTGGACCGCCCGACTCTGGCTATCATCGGTCTAGTGAAGCCACTGGGAGCCATTATGCCCATCTCTGAGATGCAGGCCCGATGGGCCACACGTGTCTTTAAAGGTAACACAGATTCAGTAAATACATTTTTAAGAGTGTTAGTATAAGAAGCCAGTTGACTCGTCTTGGCTGTCATTATAAACAGGCACCATCAAGCTTCCCTCAGCGGCCTCCATGCTAAAAGATATTCAGTGCAAGCAGGAGACAATGGCTAAAAGGTAAAATTGTGGATTTTCTTAACTTCACGATTGTCTGTTTTGGATATAAAAGGCATAAAATCTCGTTATGCACAATGTTTAGTTCGGGTCTCTTTTTCAGGTATGTCAACACTCCCAAACACAGCATCCTGATTGGTGTCAGCTACATGGATGAGATAGCAGAGCTGGTGGGAGTTAAACCCAACTTCCTGAGGCTGCTGCTGACTGATCCCAAGCTGGGACTGAATCTGATACTCGGCCCCAGTACTCCATACCAGTATCGTCTCAGAGGCCCGGGGAAATGGGCTGGAGCCCGTCAGGCCATCCTCACTCAGTGGGAGAGAGTGGCTCAACCGATGCAGACCAGGCCCTGTGATGATCCCAGACCCAAGAGATCATTTATGTGGCCTCTGTTTCTGTCAGCTGCTGCTGTGGGCTTGGCTGCCTACGTTAACAGGAACAACCTCTCAACTTTCCTGCAAGACCCCACGGTACTGTTGGACAAGATCAGATCATTAGACCCATTTGAAGTTTTTGCACTATACTACCCCAACTTTTGAAACTGATAAAATACTAAAAGTACATAAATCAATGATGCCACCTCACTGTGGCTTTATTATCTTATACTATGCCAAGTATATTCAACACCTCTATGTGATTGCTAGGATCCCGGTCTGGAAACTCTCTCTTTATCATTGCATACCAGTTGCCTTAGTTGCCTCTTGAAGTTTTGTTCGCTTGTGATCTGCCAGCTGTTCCTGTCTGTCTTAATGAAAACCTGTTCAACTTTTGTTTGATTAGTATCCTCATTAAAGTTGCTTGTCTGACCAAAATTGGACCCAGCAGAGCAATGCTTTTCAGGTTTGGAGGTTTTGGAGTTTAAGCAGATTATGGCAAATCTCATTGCTGCACAATCACATCAGCATACTTCAGTCCAGGAGAATATCATGGTTCAGCAGCAATATTCCAAGAAAAAGCTGTGGGTAAGTCATTTTGATCCCCATCACCATATCATCTTTGGGAGGCTCAACTGGTTCCTGAAAAACCAGTCTGGTGTCACCCAAACGTGCTTCCCCATCAGATAACCTCCAGTTGGCTAGCCTTCAGCTGCCACCACCTGCACCTGGGCCTACAGCCAGCATACCTCCCAGTCTATGAGGCTTGGCTCTGTGAGTCTGCTGCCAGCCCACCTGGCCCTAGGAGGTCCTTGAAGCTTCCACCAGACTCCCAGGCATCATGACAAGAAACCCAGTCATTTTAATGATTTCTGAGGAGAATTTGTGTCTATGACAACCAGCATGCCTACAATCTGGTTCACCAGTCTAGTAGGTCAAGCATTGTAATGCTGATTGCGTAACTTCAGCTCCCTATTCATGGTGCATCACAGGGTAACTGACTAAACTCCCAAACAACTTCGTAGTCGCCAGTGGAGTTTAATGCAGGAAACATTGCACCCTGCAGGAATAGCAATTTGTGAGAAGTAGGTTATCCATTCCATGCATGAGCTAACCATGTGTTAAAGGTCGTTTTGCATGTGAAACAGTGCACTGTGTATTAGTCCTCCAACTGTTCTGTCTGTGCAACAGTGAGCTTTCTATTTTTGCATCACAACGGGTAAGTGTTTTGCAGGATTGCACAGAAAGATTGGAAAATTGGATTTGGTTGATTTGGTTTTCAATGCCTTCTAAGTCTTTTGTTTCTCATTAATTTTGGGGGGGAAACTGCTTTATGCCAGCTCTAAGTGACACATTTGATGAATTTTTGTGATCCAGTTGAATTTTCTTTGCTTTTCTCCTATGATTTGAATATTTGATCATGCATATTAATTTTGATTTCACCTGGCCTGCCACTTGGGGTAAGTATTGTAATTTATAAGATTTAGAAATTACAGTACTTACTCCAGATGATCTTTATTATCTATGTAATGTGACTTTGAACTTGATTTTACAATCAGAAGTATATTTTCCTTGGACACTCTTCATGCGCCCCCAAGAGCACTTACATGGTTATGTAAGTTTATTTTATTACATTTAGTTGTCAGGAGCCATGCACAAAACACATTAATCTCTTACAAGGAGACAAGTTATATTGTACAACATTTAGCAACTCACTAAATTCCACGTACTATATTTCCATTTGTTGATGTCTTATGATATTTAATGTGAAATTAACAAGCAAATTATTGTCTCTATGTTTATGCTGCATGTGTTGTTGGACCAAAGAGGTAATATATCTGAGTAGTTATAATTATTATATAATTTTCAGAGATTTAACCTATTTGTTTACAGTCGCCTAATCGTTCGTACAGATATTTAGTCACATTGCCTAATGCTTTGATTAAGTATTTTCCAAGATAAAAGAAGAGGAATCAATCTAAATGCTTCAAGAGGTAAAGTAAGGTTATGGTGTGGGTTGGACATGAACCCAAGGAATGTTTCAGGATTTGTGCCAAGTTACTATCAAAGCTATTGCTCGTAATCATTAACTCATCAAACAGGTGAACTCATGAGGACATGTGCTGCTGTTGTACATTGACATTTTATGACCAAGGTTATATATGTTATTTCTTTTTTGCGTTGTGGGCTGTAATTGATTAAATTGCTGTCAAGCTTTACGTAGATGCTGATTAGGACTTAGCACCTGTCCACAGTGCCTAAACTACTACTAACGGGTTTGCTGACTGAACCCCATAGCAAATCTATTGTTAAGAGGAAGATGAGCAACAATACAGATGAGCTGAAGGCCGCTATCAAAACAACCTGGGCTTCAATAAGGGCTTCACAGGCTGATCGCGTCCATGCCACGCTGCATTGATGCAGCAATTTGTGTTAAAGGAGCCCCGACCAAGTATTTAGTGAATAAATACACATACTTTTCAGAAGTTGTTCTGATATTTTGAGATACCTTTTTGTTCTTTATTGAGCTGTAGGTTCTAGTTATCTAAATTAAAATGAAAAAAATACTTGAAACATTTTAGTTTACATGTAATGAGTTTACAATACATGACAAAGAATAATGACCTTTTTCAATGATATTCTAATTTTTTTGAGCTACACCTATATACATACAGTATATCTATTAATTTATTTATTAATTTATTATTGTAGGTCAGCATCTAAGTAATCTATACAGAAAGTAGACCACAGGTCTGCAATCCACAGCAGAAAAAAAAAACTTGGTGGTGACCAACTTTCGCTGTTGTTTGTTGAATGCATCTTCCTGTTTACAGATTCCGACTAATCTGGTTGATCAGCTTCACAGAGCTGAAGTATGACTCGTCGTGTGGCTGTGATTGGAGCAGGTAGCTCGGGTCTGGCCTGTATCAAGTGCTGTCTGGATGAGGGGCTGGAGCCTGTCTGCTTTGAAAGCAGCGATGACATCGGTGGTCTGTGGAGGTTTAAGGTGGGTTTCACGATGCGCAGGTTCTCTTAGTTCCACAGCATATTTAGTAAGCTAGGATGATTATTGGTTTGTGTATTATTATTATCCATCCATCCATCGTGAACCGCTTATCCCGTTAGGCGTCGCGGGGGGGGGGCTGGAGCCAATCCCACCTGGCATTGGGTGAAGGCGGGGTTCACCCTGGACAGGTCGCCAGTCCATGGCAGGGCACATAGAGACAGACAACATATAGACAGACAACCATTCACGCTCACATTCACACCTACGGGCAATTTAGAGTCATCAATTAACCTAAACAGCATGTCTTTGGACTGTGGGAGGAAGCGGGAGTACCAGGAGAAAACCCACGCTAACACGAGGAGAACATGCAAACATGCACACAGAAGAGTCCCAAGCCGGAATCGAACCTGCGACCCTCTTGCTGTGAGGCGAGAGTGCTAAGCACTGCACCACCGTGCAGCCCTGTATTATTATTATTATTATTATTATTATTATTATAATTAAATTGCAGGAGAATCCAGAGCCAGACAGGGCCAGCATCTACCACTCTGTCATCATCAACACCTCCAAGGAGATGATGTGTTTCAGTGACTTTCCCATCCCTGCACACTTCCCCAACTACATGCACAACTCCTTCATCATGGACTACTTTCACATGTATGCTGACTGCTTCCAGCTCACCAAGCACATACACTTCAATGTAAGGACGCTTCACTTGTATATGGCTCTGTCTATGAAAGGATGAGCAGATAATTCAAGATACCTTTCAGTAGATGCAACTGTATCAACACCTAGTTTATCTGTGTCTGCCTCTCTGTTTTTCAGACCAAAGTCTTGCAGGTGAAGCAGAGATCAGATTTCTCTCATTCAGGCCAGTGGGACATTGAGACGGAGAACAAGGTTGGCGAAAAGGAGAAACACATTTTTGATGCTGTGATGATCTGTATTGGACATCACTGCCACCCCAACTTACCACTGCATGACTTCCCAGGTACCATATATTATGGGCTGTTAAAGAAACTGTTCACTTTAGCACATTTAGATAATTTCCTTTTGGGGATTAATAAAAATTTGTCTATTTTGCACTAGGAAGCATGAGAATAAAATTATGATAATGTCATTTATTACCTTTTAGCACTTAATGGATAGGCCATATATATCTATTGCGGTTGCATAATAATAAAAAGTATATGGGGTAGCCACCAAATAAAGAAATTAGTTAATGAGTTGTTCTTCTGTCTTGGCAAAAAGAAGTCTGATTCTATTGAAGTCTATGAGAAAATGATCCTACTTCTCACTTGCTTTATTACCTCAGTAAACATTGCAAACATGAGTTTATGGTCTCAATCACTAGCTTCAAGTCTTCTTCAATACAGCATGATGTTAATTTAGTAAATTATGGACCTGTTTAGAGTCCAATAGACCATAGAGCAGGGGATGCTTTAGGGTTGTCTTGACAGGTCGCTACGATGACGTTGTCTGGGAGTTTTCTTCTTTGCTATTTTCATCTTACAACTTTAACCCTTCACAGTGTGTTTTCAGCTCATTCATATTCAGCATTTGGTTGCACTTAGCTCCACCCTCTTGTGTCACTTGTGCCAAGACAACAATGGCCAAAAATCAAGATGGCGATGGCCAAAATGCCAAACTTGAGGCTTCAAAACAGCAGACCACAAACAACACAGTGACTATGTCCACTTCTTATATACAGTATATACTCCTGTACATAGAAGTGGTTCCTAAACTTTTTGGCGAGTGACCCTTTAAAATGAAGCCTTGACTACTTGCAACCCCCTGCGAATGTCAATAGGAATGAATAAAAAGTTTATTCTCCTTTCTAATCCCTTTATCACATTAGGAGGCATTGTCAAATTTGACTATTTCATAGGTTTCTGAAATGTTTTTTACTCGTGTCTCTGAAACAATGTTCCTTTGAGTGATTTTGTTATATTTTTAAAATGTTTCATAGCATCTTGAAACCAGAGCACAGGGTTAGATTAAAAACTTTTTTAAAATTTAAATACCAGTGTATTAAAACTTGGTGGCTTTGGATAAAAAGAAAGTCTGCCGAATTAATGTAATTTGATGTTAAAAAAATGTAATGCATTCTGTCTGACAGTCACAAATCTGTCCTCTCAGGTATTGACACATTCAAAGGAAAGTACTTCCACAGCCGAGACTACAAGACTCCTGAGGAGTGGAGGGATAAAAAGGTTGTGGTGCTTGGAATAGGAAACTCTGGAGGAGACATAGCAGTGGAACTGAGCAGAGTCACCAAGCAGGTTGGGCAGTTATGAATTGCCAGAGACACACAGAATTACACTTAACCTTAACACAGTGCTGCATGATGATTTACTTCTCGTATCTTATATTTACAGCTGTATCTAAGCACTCGGAGGGGAGCCTGGATCGCAAATCGAGTTTCAGACAATGGTCTTCCCCGTGATACACTGTACAGCAGGATGACTCTATTTGTGCGCCAAATCCTTCCCTTTGGCTTACTCTGTAGCATGGCAGAGAAAAAAGTCAACTATAGATTTGATCACAGTCTGTACAACTTGAAGCCAAAGCACAGGTATGGCAGCGTAGCTTAGTGGCAGACATTTAGATTTAGTTTTATTTGTCCCACAACAATATTTGTTTCCACAGCCAGTACACAGAAACATACATATAGACATAACAACATACTGATACACAGATCAGATATAAACAGTTCAGTGTATGTGTGCACTCATTCATCCCAGCTCAGTGTCAGCAGGGCAGTTTGTTCAGAAGGTGATCGGTGTTATTTGATGTTGTGAGTGCTAGGGTGTGATGGCTCTAAAGGTCATATCTGATAGTCTGGGTGCAGGAAGGCAGATGATTTTGGAGGCAGTGCGTGTTCTTGTTGGAGATGGCTAATATGGTGAAGAAGCAGGGAGAACAGTACAGCAGGATGGAATGGATTATGCTTTTGTAAAGCAACAACAGGAGGTGGGGAGTAACAGACCTGAGTTTGTTGTCTATGAGTTCAAGATATTTGAAGCTGCTCACCTGCTCAACTTGTCTTGCTGTGGATGGAGGTGGGGTTCAGTCCAGCATGGGGTGTATTTGATGTGCAATTGACCAGTTCTTTTGTTTTGTCCACCACCAGCATGGTGGTTATCAGTGCACCATTGTCTGAAGTATGAAATGTTTTATGACTGAAATGCTTGCAGTAGTGCTTATCAGTCTGAATATATATCAGGTTGTTCAGCCAACATCCCACGGTGAATGATGAGCTTCCCAACCGCATCCTATCTGGAACAGTTCAGATGAAACCCAACATCCGCAGGTTTCAGGGGTCCAGTGTGGAGTTTGCTGATGGAAGTGTGGTGGAAGATGTCGACCTGGTGGTAGGTTATTTGTGTATACACATTTCTGTCCTCAAACTTTCACAGCTGGCCCGTAGTGTGTGATGAGTCCCCTGTCTTGCAGGTGTTTGCCACAGGTTACAGGTTTTCCTTTCCATTCCTGGCTTCAAATGTGGTCCCAGTGTCTGAGAATAAAGCATCTCTGTACAAATATGTGTTTCCTCCTGAGTTGGATCGCCCCACTCTGGCTATCATCGGTCTTGTGCAGCCACTGGGAGCCATTATGCCCATCTCTGAGATGCAGGCCCGGTGTGCCACACGAGTCTTTAAAGGTAATCCAGGCTTCTGTAAATACATTTTCAAAAGCATGTGCTGCAAACGCCTTCCTTTACAGAAATACATTTCGAATAAGTTGCCAATTCACTCACCACAGCTGTCATTATAAACAGGCTGCATCAAGCTTCCATCAGTTCCCTCCATGCTACAAGATATCCAGTGCAAGCAGGAGACAATGGCAAAAAGGTAGAATTGTGAATTTTCTTAACTTCATGATCGTCTATTTTGGCCTGTCTTTCCACAAAATGTAAACCCGTCTGCGTCAACAGTAAACGCTCAGGAAAATTGATGTGACATAGTTTAAAGAGCAAAAGAAACACATAAGGTGGGCAAAAGACGAGGTGCTAACACAAGCCAGCCAGTCTTTGTTCCTACTCTCATCTGTGGTCATGAGGCCTGGGTCATGACCCAAAGAACTAGATTGCGGGTACAAGCACCCGAAATGGGTTTTCTCAGGAGGGTGGCTGGTGTCAGAGATAGGTGAGAAGCTCAGCCATCCGTGAGGGACTTGAAGCAGAGCTGCTGCTCCTTTGCATTGAAAGGAACCAGTTGAGGTGGTTCAGTTCATCTGGTAAGGATGGTCCCTGGGCACCTCCCAAGGGAGGTGCTCCAGGCATGACCAGCTGGAAGGAGGCCCCAGGGAAAACCCAGGAATAGATGGAGAGATTATATCGCCATACTTGCCTGGGAACGCCTCAGGATCTCCCAGTCAGAGCTGGTTAATGTGGCCCAGGAAAGGAAAGTTTGGGGTCCCCTGCTGGAGCTGTTGCCCTCACGACCCGACCCCGCATAAGAGGTTGACGAGTGAGTGAGATGTAATAGTTTTAAGCCCAATCATGTTTTTTCCCTAAAACTTACTATAGTGGTTTTGCTGCCTGAACCTAAGCAAGTGTTTAAATCATAGCATTAAAGGAACAATATAGCACTGACAGCTACCGTTTACATTTGGTAACAGCAGTCCAAGTTCAAAACATTGGAGCTGTGGCCCGTCCATCCACTCCTCCTGTGTGACTGACGGCAGTTTTTGAAATTTGAGGGTTACCTTCTAGACACAACCACATTAGCCACTGGCCAGCAGTAGTCGGAATCACTTCACTGTGGGTCTCAGTCTGAATGTGGGTCTCAGTCTAATCTAACGTTAACATTATCCCAGTTCTTTCCTTGCATCCATGGCTGCAGAATGTTGTGTTTGCCTGCCAATTTGTTTCATACCGCATGTGGCAACGGGGTGTCGAAATGGGCAATGGATGGGATCACACCAGCCAAAACAAAAACAGACGTTCCCAACCGGACTGGATATTTCGGGGGCGGCAGTAGCTCAGTCTGTAGGGAGTTGGCTTGGGAACCGGAGGATCACCGGTTCAAGTCCCGCCATGGACCAAGAACTGAGTGTGTTACCTCTTGGGCACTGCCGAGGTGCCCCTGAGCAAGGCACCAAACCCTCAACTGCTCGGGGCGCTTGTCAGGAGCAGCCCCATCACTCATCACACATCTCTCTCCATTGTTGCATGTGTGTGTTCGGGTCTGCATGTACCGTGTATAAGTTAACAACAGAGTGAAAAAATTGAATTTCCCCTCGTGGGACTAATAAAGGACTATCTTCTTCTTCTTCTTCTTCTATTTCAAAGGAGAAAAATGCTGGCTGTAGCTTTGTTGTCGGAGAAGCCAGTATTTCATCATGGTAATTTTATGATTTATTACAGTGAATATACTACATATTGGTCCTTTAAGCAAGTGTTTACTGTGACCGAAAAAGTGACACCAAGGGGCCTGACAATGCATCAGCAAATGACGAGCTCGGATGAGAATGTGTTGTCTATTTCGGATTAAAAAGGAACCAAATGTCATGCATATTATGGTCTGTTTTTCAGGTATGTCCCCAGTCAGAGACACACCATCCAGGTCGACTATGTCAGGTACATGGATGAGATAGCAGTGATGGTGGGGGTTCGACCCAACTTCCTGAAGCTGCTGCTGACTGATCCCAGGCTGGCACTGAATGTGATGTTCGGTCCCTGCACACCGTACCAGTATCGTCTCAAAGGGCCGGGGAAATGGGCTGGAGCCCGTCAGGCCATCCTCACTCAGTGGGAGAGAGTGGCTCAACCAATGCAGACCAGGCCCTGTGATGATCCCAGACCCAAGAGATCGTTTATGTGGCCTCTGATTCTGTCAGCTGCTGCTGTGGGCTTGGCTGCCTACTGGATCAAACTTCCAGCTTTCCTTCAGGATCCCACTGTACTGTTGGACAAGATAAAAGCTTACCTGCCTGCATAGTAATATGCAGTTCATATTCAGTTCATATCTGATGTCATTATGACTGTATACTACAAGCTCACTTGCTGATATGATTTAATAATCAGCATAGACAGCATAAATAAAAAATCTAAATAAATATAAATGTCAAAAGTAAAAGTACACAGCTCATTAAGTGTTCAGGTAATGTATTAGCAAGCAGCAGCTTCTAAATGTTACTCATGTGATCTGCTATTGTGTATGCTTTTTGTTAATTTAAACTGAAGTGATTAAGTATATTCCATACGCTTATATGTAAAATCTTTATCTAGAAAAGATGTTGTAAGTTCAGCTGTACAATAATGGTGTAAAACATGTATATGTACAGTATATATACTGCATGTAATTTATATTTCCCAAATTTTAATGTAAAACAAAAGGGAAATACTCAAGTAAAAGTACTTCAAAACTGTGCTGAAAAATGTACAGGACTTTGCATCTTTGCAGTTTCTTTGTCATAACTCCATCTCCAGGATGGGCCTTCAACTACAGTAAGATAGTGCACGTTGGTGAATGACGCCCCCTAGAGGCAGCTTCAGAGACCAGCTTAGACCAGACAGACAGACAGATAGAGAGACAGACAGACAGATAGATAGATAATCAATAAATAGATAGATAGATAGATAGATAGATAGATAGATACTCAATAGACAGATAGAATAGATAGATAGATAGATAGATAGATAGATAGATAATCAATAAAAATAGATAGATAGATAGATAGATAGATAGATAGATAGATAGATAATCAATAGATAGATAGATAGATAGATAATCAATAGATAGATAGATAGATAGATAGATAATCAATAGATAGATAGATAGATAGATAATCAATAGATAGATAGATAGATAGATAATCAATAGATAGATAATCAATAGATAGATAGATAGATAGATAATCAATAGATAGATAGATAGATAGATAATCAATAGATAGATAGATAGATAGATAGATAGATAGATGATCAATAGATAGATAGATAGATAGATAGATAGATAGATAGATAGAAAATCGATAGATAGATAGATAGATAGATAGATAGATAGATAGAAAATCAATAGATAGATAGATAGATAGATAGATAATCAATAGATAGATAGATAGATAGATAGATAGATAGATAGATAATCAATAGATAGATAGATAATCAATAGATAGATAGATAGATAGATAGATAGATAGATGATCAATAGATAGATAGATAGATAGATAGATAGATAGATAGAAAATCGATAGATAGATGATAGATAGATAGATAGATAGATAGAAAATCAATAGATAGATAGATAGATAGATAGAAAATCAATAGATAGATAGATAGATAGAAAATCAATAGATAGATAGATAGAAAATCGATAGATAGATAGATAGATAGATAGAAAATCAATAGATAGATAGATAGATAGAAAATCAATAGATAGATAGATAGAAAATCGATAGATAGATAGATAGATAGATAGATAGATAATAATAGATAGAAAATAGATAGATAGATAGATAGATAGATAGATAGATAATCAATAGATAGATAGATAGATAGATAGATAGATAGATAGATAGATAGACCTTCAAACTAACCGCTGCTCGTGAACCACCGGCAGACCCCGGAAGAAGAATCGTCCACGCGTGACTCGTTAACATTTGGGTTGCCAGGTTTGTTCATACCGATGATAAGAATGCTATTTGAGGTCATTTTAGTCAAGAAGACTCCCATCAACAGCGCACACCGGACATGTGTAAATATTACTTCAGCCAACACTGCAGTATTTTCTTTAACAATTTGATATAACATTTCAGTGCATAATGTGGAGGGTGACCAGATCCCCAAAAAACAAATGTGGGACAAAGTCCCTAATGATGAGAAGTCGTCTTCAGTTTTGAAATAATGTCCATCTAACTAACTCTAACAATAACTAATTTTGCAAGAACTCTTTGAGAATCACCTTCCAACAGCTTCATCCAGTTTTCAGTAGTTTAACAGTCTTTGTTGCAGCTGATTTCCTTTTATTTGTGCTAGTTTTCATCATATTCCACTTAGATCTGCATAGCTTGTGACTTTTCCCTGTTGGGGTGGCAAAGGCAAATTAACCTGCGTTTGACCCTCATGATGACAGCCTTCCCTGCTTTCTTCTCAGCCACTGGATAAAAGCCATAATTTAGCATAATGTGTAGCATTTGTCCTGCTGTGGTTTGACTTGTGAAAATCAACAGTGGGATGCAGGACAAGGGTTAAAGCTGCTGTCAGTCCCTCATGAAGTGGGACACCTGGTCACCATAATAATGTATACACAAATGTAGTTTCTTGTTATCAAATCACAAAGTTATTGTGACTTTATATGCAGCTTAATTACTGTTAGTTTTAATAGCCTCTTATTTTTATTACTGAATGTAGCTGCTTAGGCCTACTGCTGATTATATGTAACTCTAATCATACGGTAAATGGTCACGATCAACCATAACAAAATGTACGTTAGAAAAATATTAGTATTTTGGCTTTATAGCGTTAAATATATGCTTATCTACATGATGATACTGAAAACATATATATGATTTGAATCAGAATCAGAATGAGGTTTATTGTTTCGTAAGTTATTCAAGGAATTTGCTTTGGTGTTTGGTGCATACGATAAACAAATTAATTGGAAACGGTCCAGAACATAAATATAGTATGAAAAAAATTACAATAAAATCTGAAAACTTATCTTTAAAATATTTAAAATATAGGGATGCACCCATCCGACTTTTCCAGTCCCAATACCGATAGCAATACCTGAGCTTTGGGTATCGGTCGATACCAAGTACTGATCCGATATCAGGGTTTGATTAATGAGCTGCATGCCTCAATGTGTGGAAGTGACGGGGATCATTCTTTTATGTGTAAGACAACAGGCTACACTTAAACATTGCTTTGTTACATATACATATGTTTTTACTTTGTTACTTTACTATGTTTTAAACATTGCTTTGTTACATATATATATATATATATATATATATATATATATATATATATATATATATATATATATATATATATATATTTATTTTATTTTTTTTGGTGTGTGTGTATAATGGATATAGATTATACATGTTATTATATCTATAGATAGATAGATAGATAGATAGATAGATAGATAGATATGTGACTGAGCACCTTGCACACAGGCGGAGTTCGGGTTCGAGAGGGGGATGAGACGATAAATCTGGCAACTCCAGTCTGCCATCTTTGATTGTGCGACAGGCCGCGGCGCGAGCGGGGCCTCACACACAACTAGAAAACGGTCTGACACGAGATAACGGGTGTGGATAGACACGGAACCACGGGACGAGCGCGTACCGGTTCCCACAGTAACGGCCGAGCAGACGAGGACCGGCTGGCGACTTGAAACGGCCCGGAAGACGTAAAAAAACAGCAGCCGTGCATGTGGAGAGCAGTTTGTTGGCAGCCAACGAGCAAAGTAGCTAACCATCGTTAGCCGAACTGGGTTAGCGGGCTAGCCAGCTTTTGTAATCCGCCGGCCAGACACACACTCGTCCACCACAAAACCAGGCCGAAATCGGATTTCAAGTTAGGCCGCACAACAGCCGAAACGAGAAAGAAGGCACCGGCGGTGGCAGGTGGGTCTGCGTGTCACACAAGGTGAAAAACTGGAAGTTTTTTCCCCACAGTAGGTGATGTGTTGGTGCTCACACGACGCTAGCTGGTTAGCATGCTTTGGCCACTGCAGGATGTGGATGTGATGGCGACCAGTGTGAAACGAAACTATGCTAAACGATGCAAGCTGGCGGCCTTGCTCTTTTAACAGCTCTATGTGTGATATCCTGAATTTAAATATGTGTCGGCCAGGTTACGGTGTGCACATTTTTGTATACAACTTTAGCAAAATTAAAGTGTTATTTGAGCCCGGTGTGGTTGAGTTCCGGGCGAAGAGGGCCTCTGCTCCCTGCCGGTATGAGCCACCCAGCCCACCAGTATAGTTTGATTCATGGAAAAGGATGGTCTGCGGACTCATCAATCAGTCACTTACAGAAACTATACAATTTTATAAGTTTGGCTGTCATCTCATCCGTTATATCCTTTAATGGCTCTAACTGATTGATGATTTATTCTTGATTTTCATAATGTGAAGTCTCATGTACAGATTAGCACCGTGCTTTCTCAGTCATATCTTTCACATCCAACAGATGTGGTCTTAGAGACCAGCACATTTTTACTGTGTGAGTCTGTACATTTTGGAGCTTGGTAGGATTTGGGTGTCAAAGTGATTCATAGACTCTGTTTGCAGATGTGGAGATCACCTGGGGGATTACTAATAAGCAACATGGCATTGTTTTATAGAGATAGTCCCCTCCAAAACTGCGAGGCTAATTACAGTGTTTTTGCTGTACACTGAAAACATTTGGGTTTGACATCAAATGATTAATATGAGACGAGATCAGTATTTCAGCTTTTATTTCCAGGTATTTACATCTAGATCTGTTACACAACTTAGAAGACAGCATCATTTGTAACAGGAGACCACATTTTAGGTGACCCAAAGTATAGGAACAGATTTAAAATACATTAAAGTGAATATTACTTAATATGTAGTTGCAAAAACTGCATCAGGACTGTCACACACTGGCATCACCAAACTTTTACATCCATTTTTTTGTGATTCTTTTCCAGTCTTTCACAGCAGCCTCTTTCAGTTCTTTGTTTCATGGGGTTTCTCCCTTAAGTGTCCTCTTTAGCAGGTAAAATGCTGCTCACTAGGGCTTAGGTCTGGAGATTGACTTGGCCAGTCTAAAACCTTCCTCTTCTTTCCCCTGATGAACTCCTTGGTTCTTCTGACAGTGTGTTTTGGATCATTGTCTTGCTGCATGATTAAGGATCTCCCCATCATTTTGGTTCATCTCTCTTTAAATTGTCAGAGTAAGTGTTTCTGTAGACTTCTGAGTTCATCTTGCTGCTGCCATCATGTGTTACACCATCAGTGAAGATCAATGATCCATCTCAGAAGAAGCCATGCAAGCTCAAACCGTGACATTACCTCCACCGTGTTTCAGAGATGAGCTTGTGTGTTTGGGATCATGAGCAGATCCTTTCTGTGTCCTGACATTAGCCTTTCTGTCACTTTGGTAAAGAAAGAAAAGAAAGAAAGAAAGAAAGATATTCCTTTATTAGTCCCACAGTGGGGAAATTCAGTTTTACACTCTGTTGTTCACAGTACATAGTACATATACATGTCAATGGAGAGATGTCAGAGTGAGGGGGCTGCTCCTGACAAGCGCCCAGAGCAGTTGGGGGTTTGGTGCCTTGCTCAGGGGCACCTCGGCAGTGCCCAAGAGGTAAACTGGCACCTCTCCAGCAACCAGTTGGTCTTGGTCCATGGGGGATTTGAACCCGGGTCCTCCACATCCTAACCCAAGTCCTTACGGACTGAGCTACTGCCGAACAAAGGTTCATCTTTGTCTTTGTCTCATCAGTCCAGAAAACTTTGTCCCAGAACTTTTGAGCCTCGTGTCTGTACTTTTTGGTTGATTCCAATCCGTCCTTCCTATTCTTATTGCTAATGAGTGGTCTGTATTTTCTGATGTAGCCTCTGTCCTTTAGTTCCTGAAGTCTTCTGTGAATGGTGGATTGTGATTTCTTCACTCCTGCCCTCTGGAGGTTGTTGCTGATGTCACTGACGGTTGTTTTAGGGTTTTTCTTTACAGCTCTCACAATGTTTCTGTCATCAACTTCTGATGTTTTTCTTGGTCTTACCGGTTCCACATCTTTTGCCCAGTACACCAGTGGTTGCTTTCTTCAGGACGTTCCAAATGGTTGTACTGGCTATGGCCAATGTTTGTGCAATGGCACTGACTGAATTGCTTTAGAATTGATTGCTTTTCTCCAACAGACAGTTCTATGGTCTTCATGTTGGTTACACCTTTTTAACTATAAATGCAGTCTGCACAGGCAAAACCCAAAGCTGAAACTGAGAGTAGTCATCCAGCGCTATTTATTGTTTGAATAATCAATGTAATAGGACACACCAGGGCAACACCTGTCAGTCGCACGTTTCAATAACTTTGTTCGCTTGAAAAATGGGTGGGTTCAAACAAATGATGCTATCTTCCAAGTTGTGTCTAGACGTAATTACCTGGAATAGAAGCTGAAATACTGATCTCTCTTCTCATATTTATCTTTTGACGTCAAATCCAAATGTTTTCAGTGTGCAGCAAACAGCAAAAATAAAGGAATTTGCCTCGCCGTTCCAATTGTTTTGCAGGGGACGGAATGCATCCATCATTGAACATGGGTCTGCATCTGACTACATTTAAGGAGGTAATTTACATGTATTGATTGGAGTAGTACTTATTGATTGGCCTGTCAAAGGCATGGCCTGATCAGAGCTCTATAGCTGGAGATAGTAGTATCTTCTGGAAAGAGCTAAACAAAAAAGAGACACTAAATATTTCTGTATTGTGATTCTCTTTGTGATAAACTGGCTTTAATAAGGATGGGTATCAAACTGTGCATGTTATATACTGCATCACTTAGTTCCCATGTATAACTGGCATTTTCAGTAACAGATCTTCCATTTGTGCCTTCAATCTTAGCATTTAAGTGCCCAATCAATGAATGAAAATATAGCCACCCTTCAGTGCCTCATTTGCTTAATGAAATTACCAACAAGTCCCAGGGGAGACCATCTCAGTGGTATTGTAGCACCACAATAAACCGTGATTTCCAATCCTTGTCTTTTTTCTATGCTTTTTGTTAGAAAAAGCCCCTTGCATTGACTCTGATGATGAAGATGTTGGGTGTGTGCTAATAAATTCAAGTAACGGGTACAACTATACATTTTCTATTAATGGGCCTGGACCCGTAGTCCTGTATCTTGATATTGTGTCCACAACCCATGCAGTATACCGTATTTTCGTACTATAAGGCGCATTAAGCGAAACAAAACGGTCAGATAAGTCAAACTTTATTCAATTCATTTAATAACTCAATCACTTCAATTACTCCCAACATTTTTCAGTTGTAACACATGAAATACAAAACAATACACTCACTCTACAGTTTATTCCTCTTCCACAAATCCATCAAATCCTTCATCATCAGTGTCTGAGGGAAACAGTTGGGCGATTTTAAGTGCGCCTTATAGTGCGAAAAATACGATACATGTTTAAAATTACCAATTTAATCTTATTGTTGTAGCCAGTATACCTAAAGATGATAAACATAATGTACTCACTGTTGTCACTGTAGAGACTTTGTACCAGAGTTCTTAACATTAGAGTACAAACCTATAGGGACCATGAAATACAAACCTGTTCTTTCAGCACCCATCATGTAGGCCATCTACATGACTTCTCATTCTATGACTTCACTGTTGCAGTAGACAGGTCGGTCCCATGACCCACTGTAAACAAAAGATTGGGGTGCATGAGCACTGTACAGGTGAGTCATCTGAGCCAACCCACAGGTTCACCCTGGAAGTAGTTGCTAATGCACAAGAGAGTCATAATGGGCATTGAGGCACTGACGTTTTGTGTTGAGGCACTTACTTTTTGTGTAAGTGTGTATATGCAACAGTCATTGTTAAAGTGAACAAGAATCATGCACAAAGTGTAAAGTGGGACACTTGATTTTGTACCACCAGTAGGGTTGACCAGAAAGCTTCAAAGCTTTAACCATTGCCATGGGAATCAACCACTAAATCGGTATTCAAATGCTTAATTTTGTATATAGTATAAATCTCATAATAGCCCATAAAATAAGGAATAATCCCACATTAATTATTAATATTCAGCATTAATTATTATTAGTTATTCTTGGACAGATATCACTGTTTTTCTGTATAGAGGTGTGTGTACAGTAGTGCGGCAGTGGCACTGAAACAGTGTAGATGGAGACAGACAGACAGAAGAACATGTAAGCCACTTGCACTGAGCCACATTGCACTGCGAATATTTCTCACCGCAGCGTTGAAGCCTAGAAAATGGTATTCAGGACAACCCTAACTGCTAGTATTATCACCAAGACAGAAAAATAACTTTACTGGCCACATAGTTTGATGGATGGAAAATGCCAGTTGTATTGGTTTTGCTAAATCTATGAGAAGCATTCTTAACACATGTACACTCACAAATAAACTAGTTCTTGCCTAGCAGAAACACCCATATGTTTTTTTTTTTTTTTTTTTTTTTTTTTTTGTATTGTAAAAAATGATGGATTTTTTTTTTTTATGCAGAAGTAATTGCAGGAGTGCAGTGTCATGCTGGAGGTTGGGCTGATCTGATTGAAGCTGGGATGCTATTGTATGCTTAGGGACCATTCTCTGGTCCTTTTCTTGCAATGTCTTGATACAAACATCTGTAAATGCTTCAAATGGGAAGTCCAAGGTCCTTCCCATGTGCACCTTGTGACTATATATTAATAGTTTAAGAGATAGAGGCAGGCATTGTCTAGTGACTTGGCCCATTCTGTGTGGATCATGGCTAATGCCGAGGTGGCTTCGGGCCCCAGGCTTCTCCTGTGGACTATCAGTGGAACTGAGCAGGTAACATAATACAGTAGGTGGGTCTTTGCATGGAGGAAGTAGAACTATTGTCATTTTGGCTTGTCGGACTCTTATCAGAGTTTTCTCTTACTGTTTGCTTCCTTATTTCAAACACATATATCCTATATTCCTCTATTCCACACACAGTCCTCTCCACCATACTTCTTAAGACAACTTTCTGCAAGAAGAGAATCATGTCTGATGTGGTTAATATGATCAGAAAGTGTTGTGTGGTGTGGGAGTCCCATCCATACACCCTCAATTGCCAAGAGACTGCTACTACTTTGCTAGACCCGCTGCAGTGATGCAGCCTAACTACTTAAAAATTAAATGTTCATGCTACATTAAAATCATTTTGCCTCCACTCCGCCTGTCAAGCAACACTGCTGCACTTGATAAAATGGTGCAAGAAACACTGATTTATAATGAATAAATATGACTGTTTCACTTGTCAGTATCTTATAAATTGTCTGTTTCTCTGCCAAATAGAAGCAACACTCCGCCCGGTTTTCTACTACAGCTTCAACCATATAATTTTATCATGCCTTTTTATTGTTCCACTGTACAGAGTGCACACAAATCAACAAGCATTGTGTTAAATAACTCTGTGGGCAAGTTTGTGACAGCGCTTAGGTCAACAGGGACTACTTTGTCAGAACATGTGATGTGTTGGCTTAAAGACTGAGACTGGTGAAAACGCTTAAACATGCTCACCTCTTCAAATTTGAAAATCACTTGTAGTCTGTATCCAGCTTTAATACCATTTTCAGCCCTCTGGTGAGTGTATATGCAGATTCTTGGGCTGAAGGCCTCACTTGTCGGGGTAATGCATCAAAGTGTCACCATTCCTCTGCTTTCAGTGATCAACAACCACTACCTGAACTGGAAAAATGCTAGAGAAGATTCAATGAGTGTCTGTATAGTCTGCATTGTCCCATTACTTTGTTACACATTTGAAGAAGTGCACACAAGCTATGGTACTGTGCTCCACGTTCTCTTAATGGACACTTTGGACACCTACTGCAGAGGCACTAAACAATTTGTGCATCAAATTGTTTATGTGCTTCTGCAGCAAGTGTACACTAGTGTAAAGAAGATGCTGATGCCTTTACAATGCTGATGCCCTAACAGTACAAACTTTTTTACATTAAAGTGAAACTCTCAAAGCTACACAAATATTATTTATTTATTTATTTCATATTAAAGGATTAAAATCAGACAATACCTGATTTTAAGAATGTGTTTTTCCTCATGGCAGAATCCTACAAAACTATGAATTGATTAAAATATTTAATCACTTGATTGTCCATGATGAATCGTGATCAATCTGTTCAAAATGTTACCTTACAGAGAGATTTGTCAAGTATTTAATACTATTAATGTGGGAGTGGGCAAATCTGCTTGTTCACAACATAAAACAATGACAGATATTGTCCGAAAACCTTCACTGGTAGTGTATTTAGCTTTAAAAATTTGCTCAAATCATAGCATGGCAAACTGCAGCCCAACAGGCAACAACAGCTGTCAGTGTGCTGACTTGACTATGACTTGATCCAAACTTTGTGTGATTATTATAAAGTGGGCATGTCTGTAAAGGGGCGACTGGTGGGTACCCAGAGATCCCATTTACATTCATGTCTTGAGCTGAGAAATTCAGGGACCCTTTTGAAAATAAAAAATAAAATATGCCTCCTTTTTGAGCTAGTTAGCTAACTAGATAAGCTAGTGTGACCTGGTGAATTCTTTAGGTTTTATAGTTTCATATCATGCCATTACCTTCACTGTAGCTTTAAAACTGAGCCAGTTACAACCTCCAAAAGATCGATTACATTTATGCGTTTAAGAAATTAGTGGCCTAAAAATGAATTCGCATTATCACGTTAATGTTTTTGTCGACAACTACTAAGGAGCTGTATTGGCTAGCATCACTACTCGCATTTTAAAGATCAAAAGAAAATGCAACCTGGGTTTTATTGTCATAGTTTGGGCTAGCCTTGCATTTGTCAGTATTATACAAAATAAAAACTACGTTGGACAGGACTTTGCATTTAAGTAAATGTTCCTTTGTAAGGTGTTCAAAGGCCAAGTTGCAGTTAGAGCCTGAGCTCATCAGAGCTGTCACCTCCTCCCAACACACACACATACACACACATACTCACAGACACTGTTTCACCACTGCTCTGTTAATAATAAATGACCTCTGTGTGACTTGGGAAAGACACTGCAGCCCCAAACATGTTGTCTCTCTGGCCATGGTACTGCTCACTCTACTTCACTTACTGCCTTGTGTTTTTTGCTACCCTCCCAAGTAGCCATCGGTGCAGAGTGTGTTTCATAGTTAGGTTTGTCTTCCTAAAGCACTTGTGTCCTCAAAAGCAGATTCAGGGCAGCTTCATTGCTTTGTAAACCAGTATCAGGCTCAGGTGTTGGTGAATATGAAAGGAGGTTCAGAGATATCTGTTATGATCTAGTGTCCCAGAACCAATAACTTCCTCACCATTTGTGGTCTTATTTCTCTCTCACCCTTGGTCTATAGGAGGCTGGTTCTGGGGGCGAGGCCAAAGGACCAGACTCAATGAGTTTCCAGCGAAATGTCCGAGAAGTCAGGGCAAAGCACCAAGGCAAAGGATGGCAAAACAAAGTATGCAACCCTTAGCCTCTTCAACACCTACAAGGGCAAATCTCTGGAAACCCAGAAAACTGCAGGTAAGCCCCCAATTTTGTTCCCTATTAGCTTTACACACTGTTGCATGCAATAACCAGAGTGGAGTGTAGTTGCAGTAAATGTGAATAGCCTGTTTTGTCTTCATGGAGTTCAGTTAATCAATGCAATGCAATAATAATGTAATTTGTGAGAATGACAAAGTGCTCTCCCTGACCTTCTTAAAACCTCCTGATTTTGCTCTTCTCCTTCATTTGAACTATTTCTGCCTCCCAGTGGCTGCCAGACATGGGCTCCAAAGTTTGGGCAAAGTTGCTGCCAGCCGGCGCATGCCCCCTCCAGCCAACCTGCCCAGCCTGAAGGCAGAGAACAAAGGAAACGACCCCAACGTCAACATTGTCCCCAAAGACGGTAGTGGATGGGCATCTCGGACTGAGGGAGGCGAGGAGAGGTAAATTCAACAACTTAACGAACGTTTAGTTTATACACACAGTGAAACTAAAGGCCCAAACACACCAACCTGAACCAACGAACTATCAACAACGAAGGCCACCGGCTGTGTCACTTCACATTGCCTTTGTTTTGGCCTAAAAATTAAAAAACACACGCAAAGATGACAGCCGATGACCAACTACCACGTACATTCTCCGCCTGCGTGAGATGAAATAACTGTCCACACCAGCAGGTCACAGAAGTCTGTATTTGTCATTCAAAAATGGAAACCTGAAGACCGAGGACGTCGGATATGCAAGCTGTTGTTTTGATACGTACATGAAACAAAGGAGCGTTTGCCAACCATTTTCACACCACTCTCACTCACTGCTTAGCTTCACTCCAGATGGCCATGTTGTTGTGAAAATATTCTTTTAGTGGAATGATCAAATGAAATGAAGATGAAAAAAATGAGAAGAGCCTTCTGTGTTTTTCCTCTAGACTTAACTTGTTGGCTTGCTTTACTCACTTTGGTTTCTCTTCTTGTGCGCTGATTCATTTAAGCTGAACAGACAATCAGAGTGATTTCTCTCACCGAAGGGCTCTGCTGCCAATTCAACATGCTGAATTGGCCGAAAAACCTCAGACACAGGCAAACTAGAGCCGATGGTGCGGGATATACCGCAAAAACTAGGTCAACGAACACTCACCGAAGGCCCCAAACTGTCCAACGGCCGACTCTCTGCTTGGTGTACCAGGACCTTAAGAACGATCTCTTTTGTTTTGGTTCTACTTCAAATGAAAGTTTATGTTAAGCACTGCAGAATTACTAGAAGTATTGTAAGATGGAGGAGTCTGTTATCCATGTGTCAAATCATGAGTGTTGTTTGAAACTGTCTTGTTTTTATGTGCCACAGGCAACAGGAGACGCCCCCACCCCAGAACAAACCAGCAGTGCTCCAGCCACAAGAGCCTTCTATTGGGGGCAGCCGCTCCTGGGCTAACAGCAAACCGACACAGCTAGACGGTAAATATGATCTTTACTTGCTCAACACCTACTCATAAACACAGATCAGCTTGGGTCCTTCTTAGCATTTTTGTGGAAGGTTGTGAACAAACAAAAGCACAATCCTGAATTGCTTTACATCACTCAGACATCACAGTCCATGATGTGTGTGATGGTGCTGTACACCAAGTGAGGATCAGATAAGATTTCAATGCTTCTCTGTAAGTCACTGTATTATATTCAATTTTGGATTAAATTCATTCATAATGATGTGCTTTTATTGTACAGGTGCTCCTCGTGTGAGCAGTCATTTTCACCAGGAGTTTCCCAGCTTGCAGGCGGCTGGTGAGGTGGAGAAGGGGGACGGTCAAGAAGAGGAACCTTATGGACCAGGACCCAGCCTCAGACCTCAAAGTATGGCCACACCCATGCATGTAAACATCATTCACTGATTGACTTGACTTAGCAAACAATAAATATCTCTCCTCCTCCTTTCGTGTTAGATGTTGGCAGTTGGCGTGAGGGCGGTGGCAGGAATTTGAACACTGCACCCAGCCCCCCTGAGATGGACAACAGGGCTACGGAGGAGGGAAGTACAGGCCTTGGTACCTCTACACCACCAGCGGAAGCTGATGATCCTGGACGAAACGTAACCGCTGACGTCCAACGGGAGAAGAGGGATGGCAGGGAGAGGTTGCCTACCTCGGCCCCACCTCCTCAGCCTAAACTTAATGGGGGGCAGCAGCCTCCTGCTGGGGTACCAACTCACTTTGACCCCGCTTTCAGGAGCATGATGCCACCCTACGTAAGTCTCAGTTTGACATTCTGCACAGACTACATGGGTACATCATAGTTACAGTCTAGTTGTTGTGTTTATCTCTTCGTGAAACTGTGAGATGATTGCTGTCTCTCTTTTCAGATGTTCCATGCCTATCCTCAAATGACTTTTGGCCCAGCGCAAGGAAACTTCAGATACCCTGTACCACAGGATGGAGCAAAGTGAGTTCACATCCCCATGGCTAAGCCCTACATACTAGGGTTAAAGCAAACTAAAAGATGCAGTTAAATACAAATCAAAAAATGTATCCTTGCACAAATACAGTTTACTCTGGAACTGATAATCAAACACAACAAACAATTACTCAGTTTAAAGGCAATTTAAAAGCTTGTATAACCCATACATACCAACTGATATTTATGATAAAAAATTAACCCAAGTTTCCTAAACAACAAATACGAGTCGTCTAGTTATCACACAGAAGCACGCCATTCATATCAGCATAAAAGGAATCTTGCATGTTTTTGGTCCTGTGCACAATCACAATACTTCCCTCATATCTTACTTCCTTGTATAGAGTTAAGTAGAAGCAGTTGTTAATGTGCTAGAACAGCTGCCAGAACGAACTTGCCTCTCCTTTTTTCTCTGTCGGGTGGTCAGGGGTCCTCGTTCAGCACGACCCCAGCAGGCTCCCCCTCAGTCCTGGCTCCAGGACCCAGACAGACCCTCTATCGTCAGCGCAACAGAACTTAAAGAGCTGGACAACTTAGACACTGATGCTGATGAGGGCTGGGCAGGTTAGTAGCCATACTTTCAAACCTCAGCGTTAAACTAATCAGTCCGGAAAAGGTCATTTCATAATAGTTCTTGTATCTTATCAACTCCCTTCTGCATTCAAGGAGCTCAGATGGAGGTGGACTACACTGAGAAACTAAACTTCAGCGATGATGAGGAGAACCAAGCTGCTAAAGACAAAAGAGAAAACTGGTGAGTGTTTAATTTACATTACTGACATCAGGGCTCGAGCTTAAGCACGTCCTGTCAAAAAAAATATATGATTGGGGAGCATGAAAATTAATTTTGGGATGAGTTGAAAGAAAAATACCGGTGAAATTAGAATGAACAGTGATGAAAATGAGGGCATGTTTTGCATCATGCACATTTCTTGTTAAACCTCCTCGACAACATAAACGCACACACGGAGACACGCTGTTAGCATCTGATCTGTCCCCGTGTGTACAAACACAAACACACACACGCACACACACATACAGCACATTCTGCCAGCCTGTGACCTCACAAAAACCACAGCAGCAATGGAAAACTGTTCCCAAGTCAATGAAGTAAACTGTAGTATTAACGTTACTGTGAGACTGTTTGATGTTAATAGAAATGTCTTCATCTTCAACCACTTATCCAGGGGTCGGGTCGCAGGGGCAACAGCTCCAGCAGGGGACCCCAAACTTCCCTTTCCCAGGCCACAATAACCAGCTCTGACTGGGGGATCCCGAGGCGTTCCCAGGCCAGTGTGGAGATATAATTTCTCCATCTAGTCCTGGGTCGTCCGCGGGGTCTCCTCCCAGCTGGTCGTGCCTGGAACACCTCCCTAGGGAGGCGCCCAGGAGGCATCCTTACCAGATGCCCGAACCACCTCAACTGGCTCCTTTCAACGCAAAGGAGCAGCGGCTCTACTCCGAGTCCCTCACGGATGACTGAGCTTCTCACCTTATCTCTAAGGGAGATGCCAGCCACCCTCCTGAGAAAACCCATTTCGGCCGCTTGTACTCGCGATCTAGTTCTTTCGGTCATGACTCAGCCCTCATGACCATAGGTGAGAGTAGGCACAAAGATTGACCGGTAGATAGAGAGCTTTGCCTTCCGGCTCAACTCTCTCTTCGTCACAACGGTGCGATACAGCGACTGCAATACTGGCCCTAACTAACTAACCCTGCTGCTCCGATTCCCCGGCCAATCGCACGTTCCATTGTTCCCTCACTCATGAACAAGACCCCGAGGTACTTGAACTCCTTCACTTGGGGTAAAGACAGCAGTCAGCAGTAATAGTAATGTTACTCAATTAATTAACTCGCTAACAAGTCAAATTATTAAAAAATAATTCATTTATGAAGAAAAATAAGCCACTTTTGATGATGATGATGATGAGTTTATTTGAAATGTCACTTTGAATGATTAACTGATGATAATTTAGGAAAACAAAGGATGGTTCCGGGCAGATGGTGAACCCTGACTGCCGAGAGTCTGAAAACAGACCTTTTGAGACTTGTAAACGTGAGATAGGTAGTTATCAGTGTGTTTTATTAACATTTATCATTATGACATGGAAATTCAGTGCAGTTTTTTTTACTACAGCTGCATTACTTTTATGATACGCATTTGGCAATAATAAAGCTTCATATGATGTTGGTTTCTTAGTTTCCTATCAAACACATTTCAGTCTTTGAAACTGAATCCTTGAAGTCTTGCTAGATAAATTGTCCTCAGGTGATGCAGAAAACCATGGGAAAAAAACTAAGGCACTCTAGGTCCTAGAGGCGATTCACTTTGGTCTGTTTTATTGCCTCTGGCCAGAAAATAAAACAATATAAAAAATTTTACCAGAAGATAAAGTGCCTTCGTTTCTTTTGTGGGCAATTTACCCAGCAAGGGTTCATGGATTCTGTTTCATGTACTTTTACATGCTTTACTAAAGAGCACCTGTTGTGTGAGCCACCAGAACCAAGCAGCGCTTCCTTCCTCTGTTTTAAAACATTTCAGTCTTTCCAAGTTAATTTTTGTACTGTATACACACATGAATGCAGAGGCACAATGCACAAAAACATCTAAATCCTTATGGTATGCCTTGACATGTGGTTGACAGTAAGGTGTACATACTAAACATGGAAAGAAGAAGAAGAAGAAGATCTACCTTTATTAGTCCCACAATGGGGAAATTCAATTTACACTCTGTTAAACTCATACATGGTACATGCAGACCTGAAACACACATACATGCATTAATGGAGAGATGTCAGGAGTGAGGGGGCTGCTCCTGACAAGCGCCCCGAGCAGTTGGGGGTTTGGTGCCTTGCTCAGGGGCACCTCGGCAGTGCCCAAGAGGTAAACTGGCACCTCTCCAGCTACCAGTTCACACTCAGTTTTTGGTCCATGTCGGGACTTGAACCGGTGACCCTCCGGTTCCCAAGCCAACTCCCTACAGACTGAGCTACTGCCGCCCCCAAAAAAGACGGTTAATAGTGTAGTTCATATGGGGTGGGGGGGGGGTCCAATATGTTTGGGTGAATTATTATTATTTTTTATTTATTTATTTATTAACTATGTTGCCGTTATTTTCAGGGAGTGGATGGGTAAAGTGGAACGTATAAGATCTCGGCCTTCAGAGGGTCAAGAGGGCTGGAAGGAGGGCTCTGAGGACCGAGGGGGCAGTAAAACCTCTTGGGCAGATGGTGATCCAAGAGCGCCATCACCTGGCAGTATGGGGCAGTACAATAAGTCAGCTGCTCCACAGGACTACCAGGTAAAGCTCGACATGCACTACACAAGCCTCCCATCATGTGTGCACTGTTTATGTTAACAACAAGGTGGTGAGGCTCTATCTGCAATAATGTCTATTTTCCAGGGTGGCAGTCGTGTGTGCAGTGTTGGTGGCGGAGCTCCACGTGGGACCAAACCACAGGCTGCAGCAGCATCTGGTGCCGATGAGGACCCTGAGGCCTGGCGACAGAAGCGCAAGAAGCCTGCAGAAGTTTCTGAAGCTGTAGAACGAGCGAGACGGCGGAGAGAGGAGGAGGAACGGCGGATGGAAGAACAGCGGCTTGCTGCTTGTGCTGAAAAACTTAAACGTCTCAATGAAAAACACCGCCAGGCAACTGAGGGCAAATCTGCCCTCACTCAGACCACCAGTAATGAAACAGGAGCTGCCCAAGAGGAAGAGTCCTCATCAGCTCCTGCTCCTGTATCCAGTCCTGTACCTTCAGTCCCAGTTTCACAGTCACAAGCCCCAATCATGCAAGCTCCTCTACCTGAGAGGGTGGATCGTGACGGGGAGAGGATGGAACGAGAGCTAGTAGAACCAAGTGTAGAGGAGGAGGTTCATTTGCCTCGTCAGCCCAGCCCCCCCATCCAGAGACCTGTGGCTGTAGCTCCAGAGCCTCAGAGTGAGGGAGAAAACTCCTTGGTTGAGGTCAGCCCCCTGATGGAGGAGAACCAGGTAGACAGGACAACAGTGCCTATCCGAGACTATTTCAACATAGAGGACAACAGAGGTAAGACAGCTTGGAGCGTAATGTTTTTATTGCAAGGTTGCATGTAAATGATCATGGTATGGTTGCGACCAACTATCATTCTTTCGGTCATAGATGCCTTATGGTTTTGTTATCTTGCAGTGGATGAGCCCCACCTGTCTCTGCCTCACATGGACCCTCCCTGTGGTGAAGAAGTCCCTGTGGCACCACCACAGCTGGAAGGAGAAGCAGCAGCTGCGATGCGTCCCTCTCTTACCTCAGGCTATTCCAAACAGTTTCAAAAGTCTTTGCCTCCTCGTTTCCTCAGACAGCAGGTAAGAATGTCCATGTCTGGCTTCTTTAGTTACAGCAGTTGGGATGTTGGCTGCTAAGTCATATGTGGGCGTGTCAGCGGCTAGTGGGCTTGTAGGGGCACATGATAATGAACATTTTCTTTCAAAGTTGGCATAAGAAAATAACATTTAAGATTAATTACACCTTTTCACAGTGGACGTGTTGTAGGGTTGGGCGATATGCTCCAAACGTTAATAGTCAGCCTGACCACCAGCAGCTGCCGATAAGTTCATGCAGGTGTGTGTAGTGTCAGCTGCTCTAGCGGCGGAGCATTGTAAAACACATGTCTTTCAAACTCAACAGAATCAGCTCTGGTTTTGGTAAAATAAACCCTTTTTTCATCTAGTTAGATGTGAAAATATGCCGGCTTCACTTGCTGTTTCCCTCCATCTCTCTCTCTCTCTCTCTCTCTCTCTCTCTCTCTCTCTCTCTCTCTCTCTCTCTCTCTCTCTCTCTCTCTCTGCAGCTGAGCGGCTCTGGTTCTTCGGAGGCAGACCATTAAATTGGCAATATAATATGACAAACAGCCTAAATATTGTACCCAGACTATCAAGGATAGTCCAATCACCCAACCCTAATGTGCTGACTAATCATAGTATAAGCACTATACAGGTGTACCTAATAGCATTAATCTATTACTGTGCAGTATACAAAGATGCTGTCACATATTTGGGTTGGAGTAAATAGTGATTATAGGAGGCAATTTCTAAAGATGTATGTTGTCACAACAAGCAGATATGACATTTAGCCATCAGCAATACAAGGACAGCCACTTATGATGTAGTGTAAAAACAAATTAGCTTTATTGATCCTACTTTACTATTCCCTGTTGGTCTTGTAGGAGCAGATGAAGCAGCAACAATGGCAACAACAGCAACACCAGACCGGGGGCTCCGTGTCCCCATCAGGTGGTGGCAGCGTTCCAGCTCCCCAACAACAGCAGCAGCAACAGCAACAACACCGCTCCATGTATCAACCCATGGGCCCCCATCACCAGCACCTGGCCTCCATGGGGTTTGACCCCCGCTGGCTCATGATGCAGTCCTACATGGACCCACGCATGATGTCAGGTCGTCCTCCCATGGACATGCCCACTAACATTCATCCTGGTAGGGAGTTATGTGAAATAGAAATAGAATGACTGTATCTTTGTTTGTGATTAATGTACCAACAAGCTGACAGATGTGCCAGACAACCTGTTTAAAGTCACTCTGTGTTGTCGTCTTCAGGGAGGATGCCTCCAAAGCAGATTGTGCGCAGAGAGCCTGGTGACAACTCCAGCTCCAGCTCTGACTCCTTTGACCATTTGACGCGACCAATTCGAGACCATGGCCTGCCGTCAGACTCGCGGATAGTATGGGGATCGGACCCGTACCCACAGTCAGAGCCGTTACCATCTGTAACTCCTCCAAAAGGACGGGATGATAACAAGGAGCCAAGGTAAAGATAAATAAATAAATGCATGGCAACATAAGATAAGATTACTTTTTTTTTTTTATTATTATTATTATTATTTTCTTGACACAACCCAATAACAATTGTTTCTCTATAGGATGGACGCTGGTTTGGATCTGGACAGGGGTCTTCCAGCTATGTATCCCCAGGACCACGGTGCATTGGACTCTCATAAAAGTAATTTCTTCCAGGACCCTACAGAGTCCTTGTCAGCCTTTTCCCAGGGCCCAGAGGATGCATCAGGACCTCTAGACAGGGTCCCTGTAGGCTCAGCTTTTGATCCTGAGGAGCCAGGCCTACCCAGTGGAGAAGAGGTAGAAGCTCTTGGTCAGGCTATGCTCCAGAGGAGTGTATCCCAGGGCTCCAGCCATTCCCTCAAGCTGGATGAGCCCAGGTTTGATGGGCTATCTCTGGGAACAAAATCATTAGAGCTACAGGACACAGGAGAGCGGGCTGATGATAAGCCCCAGAATGAACTCTACCCCCAGGCTGCAGTGACTAGCAACCGGGCAACACCTCCTGCTGATGGATTACACAAACAAGAGAAGCTGCCTCTGCCAGCCCCTAGCAAGCAGAAAACTGATTTGCGCTGGGGTGGAAGATCAGGGGCCGGACGCAGAGAAGGACCAGGGGGGGAACGACCTGTCCGCAGGTCTGGGCCAATAAAGAAGCCTGTCCTAAGGGACATGAAAGAAGAGCGAGAGCAAAGAGAAGAAAGAGAGAAGCGTCACGAGAGAGGGGAAAGAGGAGACCGGTCCAAAAAGGATCAGTCATCCAAAGCTCCCTCTGCAGCTGCAGCTGTGTCTGAGGGCTCCAGACCTCAGGGAGAGGGGAAGAGAGAAGCTGCTGAGAATGAGGAAACATTGACTAGCCATCAGAGAGTCAGAGACTCGCAGCCTTCATCTGGGGTTCCCACCTCTTCCTCTCAGGAGGAGAAAGCAGATAAACCACCCAGCAATGACAAACATCCAGAACCCAAACTGCCCTCCAGGAAAGAGTCCAATCTTCCTCCACGTGCCTACCGACGGGAGGAGAGAGAGCGGGAACGTGAGAGGGAGAAGGAAATGGACAAAGACAGAGATAGAGAGTGGCCTATTGACTCAAATTTCAAAGGACGTGGTCGAGGGGAGTATTACTCCAGAGGACGGAGCTACCGGGGGACGTACAGTGGCCGAGGCAGGGGGAGTCGTGGTCGAAGCCGGGCAGAGTACAATTACCGAGAGCCCCGTTCACGCTCTGATTTACCTTCTGTTGGAGGTGGTGCTGCCTTTCGCAACAGGGAAGAAAGTGAAACACGCAGTGAGAGCTCAGACTTTGAGGTTATACCAAAACGTAGACGCCGCCGCGGTTCAGACACCGATTCTGAAAGTGAAGGTGGGAGAGAATCTGCCAGTGATACTGGACCCTCTGACCGTGAGCCTAGCACCAAACCTAGCCGTCCATTGAGACGAGAGCTCCCTGGGGAAGCCCGGTCTGGGCCCCACAAGCCAGGCTTTGGACCTCCTCACATGGGAGACAGGGTTGGATCCAGAGGGGATGATGAAAGCAGACCCAAGCCAGGATTTCTTCCTAAAGGAGAGCCTTCTCGGCGAGGAAGAGGAGGACTATACAGTAGACGAGGTGGCGCAAGGGAACGTGGTGGCCCTCGCTCAGGTCCTCTCAGACGGCCAGGAGCTAGAGAGTCTTCTTCTCAGTGGCCCTCTAAACCCATGGAGACATTCAGGCCTGAGGACACTGAGTCCACACCAAGATATGACAATCCTGCCACTGACCGACGACCCCCTAAGTCTGATGGCAAGAAATTTGGGGACGGGGGTCCTCAGAGTAGTAGAGAAAGGCCTCGTCGGTCCAGACCAGCACGGCCCCCCAGGCAAGATAAACCTCCCCGCTTTAGGCGCTTGAAGGAGCGGGAGGCTGCAGTGTTAGCTGGTGGAGAAACTGCCCCAAGTCCCCCTGTCCCTCTACTCCCAGTGCCTGTTGCTGCTGTCCCCAGCTCTGCCCCCATCTCCCTTTCCCCAACCCTGTCTAGAGCTCCAGGAACCCCTGTAACTGTGCCTGTGGAAGTGGCAGCCACTATGCCTGCTCCCGACTTGTCCTCTCCTATAGAAGCATCCTTGCCTGAGACCAGCAGCCCCACCATCACTGCAGTTGGTACTAAGTCCCCAGACTTGTCCAACCAGAACTCCTCAGATCAAGCCAATGAGGAATGGGAAACTGCCTCCGAGAGCAGCGACTTCAACGAAAGGAGAGAGCGAGAAGAAAGGAAAGGAGCACTGGAGGCCGCTAATGAAGCAGCCACTGCCTCTGCACCGGCACCTGCACCCTCCCAGGGCTCTCTAACCCCCAATAAAAGCCCTCCTGATGGAGGGGTGACTCCAAAACGGGATGGGGCTCCTGCAGCCAAGAGGAGCTTCTCAAGTCAGAGGCCTACAGAGAGACAGAATCGCAGAGGCAACAGTGGAGCCAAACCAGGCCGGAGCTACGCAGGGGGCAAGGGGGAAAGGAGGGGAGGAGCCAAAGCTGGCCGCAAAGGGTGAGTTTGAACAGTCAGGCTTTTGTCTGTTGTTGGGCATTAGCACAATGAAGTCAACTCAATGAACTGTGTGCAGTAGAATAATACTGCAGGTTTATTCACACACAAAGAACCTTTTGTGTAGTATTCTTCCTAATTAATAGTTGCACATATCACTAGTGAACAGATTAAACTGCCTTGGGTAGATTACTGTACTCAAGTGTGCTGTAATTGGCCATCAAATTGTCTGGGTTAAATAGCTAAATATGGATTCAGTGTAGTGGTATTTTTAGACTGTAATTGTACCTTGGCTGTGGTATTTCTAAAGGAGAGCAGAACAAAAACATTTTCTTCCTTCATCTGTCTGGTGCATCAACAGTCTTGCTGTCTAGTGGCTTCATTGTCATCTTCTACTTCAGTCAAAGGCAGTAAAAGTTAAACAGTAGAGGAATAATTGTTTGCACAGATCTGATGTCATTACAGAATTAATTAACATATTGGCATCACCAACATTAACCTCTTAAGACCTGAGCTCTTTTTTTTGATATGCATTTTTGATGTCTCTTTGCTATTTGGGCTTATTGGAACCTGATAAGTATAAAAACTAAGCATCATCTTTTGACATAATGTAGTTTTCAAGAAAAATTATGTCCACATATGTGGACACTCGTTCTGAATTTCCATAAAACACAATAAAATCACCATTGTGTAATAGTGCAAACCTCTATATGTCCACTCTGAACACAGCAGTGTTTTTCCTGACTGCTTTTGCATTTATTAATAACACTTGCAAACATGTTTTTTTTTTAATTTTGAAAGATCACAGTACAATTTAACAAAATGAAATTTTTTTCCCCTTTTGGACAGTCATAGCAACAGTATGGCTCATTTGAAGTGCTGCAAACAGTTGCAGGACTACTAGATGGCAGTGTACGTATCCTCGTACGTGTACACAAGACCCCAGTTAAATAAAATTAAGTATTATATTCATATGACCCAAAATGTGATGTCATCGCATGTGTACGCCAGGTCCTAAGAGGTTAAAATGTGTCAGTCTCTCTTGTTGGGCCTTGATTTTCCCTCTGTCTCCAACATGCATCTCTGATACAAACAGCCCTGCGGCCCAGCAGAACTCAGATGGGATGGTACAATCAGCTGGATCAGCATCCCAGAGACCTTCAAAAGACCAGTCTGGCCGTCGCAAAGATGAAGCCAAACAGGCCGCTAAGAAGCCCAAAGAGAATGCTCTTTCACAGTTTGATCTTAACAATTATGCCAGTAAGTAAACATATTTATACTCTGACGCTTGGCTTTTTACTGATAACCCAGGAACCTACACCTCGCTCTAGCTGCTCTTCACCTTAACTGTAAATGGAATGGACCCTCTTCTGTCCTGTCACAGGTGTTGTGATCATTGATGACCACCCAGAGGTCACCACCACAGAGGACCCACAGTCCAACACCAATGATGACGGCTTCACAGAGGTGGTCTCCCGCAAACAACAGAAACGGCTACAGGATGAAGAGAAACGGAAAAAAGAAGAGCAGACTACTCAGGTGAGAGGAGAGATAGCTTGTGCCGCATAGTTTAAAAAAACTTAAGAAGGACCTATTATGCTTATTTTCAGGTGTATATATGTGTTTGGAGTTTCTGCTAGAACATGTTTACATCCTTTAATGTTCAAAATGTGCTTTACTGTTCTCAAAGATAGATAGATTCTTTATTCATCCCCAAGGGGAAATTCACATACCATCTGTAACCTGTCTGAAATGCTCTGTTTGAGCTCCTTTGGTGTTGACTATGGGCTTTGTAATGGCACTTTTGCGTGCACAAAAAACTTTCTAAAGCACTAAAGGAAAAGAGGAAAAGCACATAAGCACAATAGGTCCACTTTAAATTAAAACAGCAATGCAATGCTTTGATGATAATGTGCTATACCTCGTTGATTCAGTATTACCTCTTGATACTTATACTGTGCTCTCATAGAACTGGAGTAAAAAAGGCTCTGGAGAGAAGGGCAGAGGAGGCGGAGGAAAGCTGCCCCCAAGATTTGCTAAAAAGCAGTCATCGCAGCAGCAACAACAACAACAACAACAACAACAACAACAACAGCAGCAGCAGCAGCAGCAGCAGCAACAACAACAACAACAACAGGCCCCACAGTCTCAGCCACCTGTAGCCCCCACACCTCAGTCCCAACAGCAACCTCCCATTTCTGCTCCGCAGCTTCCTCACCTTGCCCCCTCCCAGCCTGCTGCATCCCCTCAGACTCTGGAAGGAACGGTGGCTCCACTGCCCTCCATCCCCCCCGTCACTGTGGACTTTACCTCAAAGAGCCTACCCCCAGCACCTGCGCAGACACACAGCACTCTGGGTACAGAGCTGTGGGAGAACAAGGTAGCAGGCCCAACTGTTCTTCCCGATGTCAAGAAGCGTAAGTGAATTAGTCAGTTCTTGTTAAAAATGTCTTAAATTTGTCTTGACTCCTGAATCTCGTTGCGATGCAAGAGTGATCAGCAAACTGTTTGTCTAAAATATGTAATGTGTATATTCCAGTTGGTCCAATCAGCCCTCCCCAGCCACCTTCTGTGAGTGCCTGGAACAAACCTCTTACCTCCTTTACTGGCACTGTCTCCTCTGAGGTATGTTGAATATGTCAGTCTCAAATTCTATTGAGTGTATTGCTGTTTACCATGTTTACGAGTTGGACCCATGTGAACACCCCCCTCATGTCGTATTCACGACCTCTTAAGTGGAAAGTTTCTTAAAGCTCTGAGTTCACGACTTGTGACGTGTTTGTTGGCGTTGCGAGAAATGATGGAGCCCATGGAAGTTCATTTGTCAGTGCATAAGTTAATGTTGTACGGCATATTGTAATTTTAGCCATATATTGTTTTTCTTGATAATTTTATAATCTGAGGAAAATGTTGATATTCTCAATGAAATCATCTTTCTCCTCTGTTATTATGCCTTTGCATTTCCTGTAATATGTTACCCACTTGCCATCTTGCTAAATTGACAGTAACGTTAATATTACCGTTGCAGTGTTCTTCTCGACTTAACCACTTCCCATCTTGTAAACACAACCCCATTTGAAGGCAGCATATGGTCCTTTTCGCTATATGATAAATTGTGAATGTGGTGTTTCAGGGTGTGAAACCTGGATCAGAGGGCAGTGTGGAATTGGCAATAGACAGTATTCAGTTTGGAGCGCCGTCATCTGCAGGCAGCACTGACAGTGATGGAGTTCCAGCGTTGCTAGAAACCGTCTCTGACAACAAACTACCTGCTCCCAAAGAACAGAGACAGAAACAACCTCGAGCTGGCCCAATCAAAACACAAAAGGTAAGTGAGCTGTGGAAGAAAGTCACTGTTTAAACACTGATTCCTATCAATTCTTGTAATCATGTAAATGTTTAATCTCTCCTTCTCCACAGCTTCCTGAAATGGAACCAGTGGAAACCAAGGAGTACAAGCCAGGTCCCATCGGTAAAGAGCGCTCTTTAAAGAACCGCAAGGCCAAAGACGCACGTGGAGGAGAAGGCGAGGGGATGGAGGGAGGAGTCCCTGGAGGAGGAGTCAGTAGAGCCACAGACTCCAGTCCACCCACCAGTGACACCACAGTACCAGAGCTAGGAGGGGACATCGAGGGCATGATCACAGTCCCGTCAGCGGAGTACAGCAGTAACTCTAAGGTATATCAGTGTCACATGACTGCACGGCTAGACTTTACTTTCTTTTATCATACTTTTATGTTCGTTGGATTGAGCTAAGCAATCATTGTTGATTGATGGTGTTTCCTCAGTATTTCTCCAGTATTTGGTTTTGTGATGATGTAATGTGATTGTCAATTGTGAGTTATGTGAATGCTGATTGTAAAGCACTTTGTGCTACATTTCCTTTGTATGAAAAGTGCTATACAAATAAAGATATTATTATTATTATTATTATTATTATTATTATTATTATTATTATTGTACCTCTAGGCTGCTATTACACCCTGAACCCTGTACAGAGAACAATAACAAAGTATATTGCTGTAGTGTAACATTAGTGTGAATACTGAATTAATGTCTTTCCCTTTCAGGAGTCTGTCACTGACTACACGACCCCCTCTTCCTCACTGGCTGACAGTGTTCCTACAGGAGTGAACAAAATAGAAGAGAGTTTGGTGGCAAATGTGAGTACACATCCTTATTTTGTACAGCTCTCTCTTTAATATCCGAGTGAAGGTACGGATATATGAAACGAGAACACCATTGTATTCATTTGTGATTATGTTGGTCCTCATAGTAGCCATTTCATTGTCATGATCATGTCATCACCAATTTTTTTAACTAAATGACCTGTGGTGACCTCTAGGATAATCAAAGCCTCATGAAATTTTACAGCCACAAACTAGAGACCAGAGGAGGGATGGCTTTCTAAGTAAACTGACAACAAGGGGGTTTCTGAGCAGTTTTCATGACTGAAAAACGTAGTTCTTGCAGAAATCTCAGTGTTAAAAGTTTTTGATACCAAATCACAGCATGGCTTTTAGTATGGTGTTCCTGCGGTCATCTTAATGGTATTTTGGAGGGACTATTGATCACTTTTAGCAATTATTGGGTAGTAAAAAATGGCTAAATGTAGTACCAAATCTGTGTAAAAAATAGTAAATAATGCATGTTATTTCTGATTTATGACTAGAACTATTTAACTGAGCTGCATCTCAAATTAAACTTGAGGTTCACAGCTTTCAGATGTACTCCACTTCTGTGTGGTATATACTGTTGACATGCCATCTCCCCTTAAAGCACAAAAATTGGTCTATTGTGGTTCTTAGAAGGTTAATTTGAACATGTTTGTGCTATAATAAAAATGCTGTAATCCTAAATACCATGTATAGGTGGCGCTACCCCACTCATTGCCCCTTCCTCGGCGAGAGACCCTGCAGCAGAGCTCCAGCCTCAGCACCGTTTCTCCTGCTACTGTTGACCTAACACTAAAGGTACACAAAGAAAGTAACGTTGCCTGGAGGGAGCCATACATTTACGAAAAATTTCAGTGGTACATGACCGGAACACTTGTTTCTTTCTGTGTCCTCCTCAGATGGAATCGGCTCGTAAGGCGTGGGAGAACTCACCGAGTCTGGAGAAGAATTCTCCGGTCACCTCCTCGTCCTCCCCAATCACCTCCTGTGCATCCTCGTACTCCACCTTCTCCTCAGCCTCCATGCCACAGATCCCTGTGGCTTCTGTTACCCCCAGCACCTCGCTGTCAGGTAACAACATAACTCCCAGTTAAAGAGGTAGTTTAGATATTCTGATGTAGGTACTTATCCATAGTCAGTGTATTACCTACAGTAGGTGTCAACAGTCACAGGACAGGAGTACCAGTAGACTAGTAAAGTATGTACTGCTGTGGATGGGGGTAGCAGCAAAACATATTTTAGTCACATAAAAAAAATCAGTATTGGTTTAAAAGAGCATTGTGTAACAATTAGAGGGATCTATTGGCAGTAATAGAATATAGTATTAATAAATATATTTTCCTTGGTGTATAATCACCTGAAAATAAGAGTAATTGTGTTTTCATTAGCTTAAAAGGAGCCATTTATATCTACAGAGGGAGCCGCTCCTCTTCAGAGTCCTCCATGTCGTATGCCATGTTTCTACAGTAGCTCAGAACAGAAAAACCAGACACCGTTAACGTTTCCTACTTGTGCCGCAGTCAATAACAATACTCACTCCCGTCACTGCCGCTCGCTCTCTCGCTTCACCACTCACTTCCCATGTACACACTCTACTCTAACAACACCTGACTGTAGAGAGGACCATTCACGTTTTCGCATCGGCGATCGAAGCAATCCTGCACGCTTGGCATACAGGAGAAGTTGTAATCTGCAAGCTCACCACTAGAGACTGCCAGATCCTACACTGTCCCTTTAAGTGTATGCTGTATTTGGAATATTTTCACCGCTTTACCTTGTCATCAGACAGCCCTTTCCAACAGGAAACTGAACTTACTTTTAAGTAAGTATAGCTTTAATGAACTCATTGCATCCATCTATGCTCTCTCCAAAGCCACAACAGTCAATTGAGTAGATGTTAAATGGATAGTTCAGATTTTTTTGAAGTGCTTTGGTGTTGTAAAGGGTTAGTTCGGATTCACCAAAGTCACACAATAACACAAACGTACTGATCGAGGCAGCAATTTCCGTGTTCGGCAAAGTAAAATGACTGTTTTGGTCAAAGGCGTCTGGTGGTTTTGAAGAGAAAAGCGATAAAGACCTAGGTGAGGGTTTGGTAGGCCTTTTTTTTTTTTTTTTTTTTTTTTAAAGTGGCTAAAGTATGTTTTGCTGCTGTCCCCATCTACAGCAGTACTTTGCTTTGCTTCTGTGCTGACCCTTGAAAAAATATGAATGATCCCTTTTAATATCTACTGTGGAACTCCAACTCTGTATTATGTGTTGACACCTTATTTACCTTAGTGCTGCTCTGACATTCTGCAGTTCACTGACTTAATCTGTGTCTTTGTGTGTTTTGGGATTTCCCTAAAGTATCCAGGCATCCATTATGATCTCTTGTAATCACCATCTGGTAATGTTCTGTTTGTGAATTTCTCCATCTATTATCTTATCTTATCTTATCTCCACCCTGCAGGTTCTGGTACCTATACAACATCATCCCTTAGTACCAAGACCACCACAGCCTCTGACCCCCCTAACATCTGTAAGGTGAAGCCCCAACAACTGCAGGGTGGAAGTCTGTCCTCCTCTAGCAGTAGCAGTAGTAGCAGCAGCTTCTCTCAGTTGGGCTGCGTGCCTACCCTCCTGCCCCAGCAACAGCAGACCCCACAGGTGTATGTCTCTCAGTCTGCAGCAGGTGAGACACATGGCACTGGACTGTGATGTTAGTTATGTTGTCATTGAAATTATCATTAAGAGGAAGCAATTTGGTCTTAAACATATTTATTCATCGTTGTTTTTAACATCAAATTAGAGCACCGTCCTTGTTTTTTTATAGCCCTGATATTTCAGATGTTTGAAGAACTGTTCACTATGTAGTAGTCACTAATATTTAAACCCTTGTATGTCGAGGTTCTGCAGCTCAGATTCCAGCCTTCTATATGGACACTAGCCACCTCTTCAGTACCCCCCACCCTCGCTTGGCACCTCCCTCCCTGGCACAGCAGCAAGGCTTCCAGCCCGGTCTCTCGCAGGTAGGATTATCTGTTGGTCAATAACATGCTGCAGGAATGTTTTTATAATGTTAGAGGTAAAATCACTTGTCTGTCTGTTTTTCTACCTTATAGCCGACAGCAGTGCAGCAGATTCCCATCCCTATCTACGCTCCATTGCAAGGACAACCGCAACACCAACACCAACACCAACACACACACCAGGCTCAGCTGGGACTCAGCACTGGTCCTCCAGTCTCCCAGCCACAGGACCTGTTCAGCTCCTCACTGCAGCCTTACAGGTAACGCACACAGCTGAAACCATAGAAAAAGAAGAATGGTTGCAGCTCGCTGGTAGCTTGTCCTTCCCGGAGTGGCGGAAAGTGAGGTAGCCTAACCCACCAGTCCACTGTTTGGCTCATTTTCTGTAACCAGTGTAGTATTCATGATTACACTATTACAGAAATTAAGCCAACAAAGTTGTCATTCATGATGAGAGTGAGGATGAAGCATTAAGTTTTTCTCGTTTATTGTGGCTCTCTGTGCTTAGTAGCACTACTACTCCACTGCTTGTTTTTGTCGTTACTGCAAAACTTCAACTCTGTGAGTCCGCAACTTGCTATATGTTAGTTTAGTTTATATGGAGATTAACCCACTTCGATGGTACACATAAAAATGGCTGCTGCTGTTACCGTCCTGCTACATTGATTTCAGTGGGAATGTCCAGTCCACTCTTATTCCTATGACTAAAACATACAGTACTGGTGAGTCACCAGTATCCCTATTTTGAGGTACCATCATTCTCTCATCTGATCAATGTCTTGATCCATCCTCAGGTCTCAGCAGGCGTTCATGCAGAGCAGCCTGTCGCAGCCCTCCATGATGCTGTCAGGACCATCCCTGCACAGCTATCCTGGCGTGCAGGCACCTGAGCTGGGCAAGCCTCAGTCTAATCTGGCCTATCAGCAGGCCTCCTCCACACAGCACATTCCCATTCTGTTTGAGCCACAGCTCAACCAGCCCTCTGGCATGGGAGGCTCCCAGCTCATTGACACACACCTGCTGCAGGTAACCAGCAAGGACATAATAGTTTAGGAATTTCAATTATTTTCTATTTTCTATTACTTTTGACTTTTCTATTTTGTTTTAGTTACTTTTCAGAGTATGTTTGCTAATTTTAGTTTCAGTTTTTCAGAAAGGTTTAGTTTGAGTTCTTGTATATTTAGTTCTAGGTCTTGTTAGGGGCAGCTATAATGCCTCATGTATATAACTACATACAAAATGCATGGTTGTGTAGGAATGGCCATGTTTAATTTTTAATTTTTACACTACTTTATTGATGCTGTTGTGACAAAGTGTCATATCGTGGAGTGTCAAGTCCAGGCTCTCTGCTGAATTTATGTTCATTTGTGTTTTTTACCCAGGCAGTATTGTCTCAGTTTAGTTTTAGTTTTTCTTAAAGGATATCATTTTTATTTAGTTTTAGCTTAGTAAGAAAAGTTTAACTGCTTATTTTCGTTTTTTGTGACCAGTCTGCTCACAGGAATTGTTTCTCTCTACGTTATGATATTGACTCACATTTTGTCATACCGATATCTTTATTTAATTAATTTTCTATATGTTCCATCTGACATATCTGTCTTTGGTTTCAGGCTCGACAGGGGATGAGTCAGCATTCAAACATGTATTCGGGGCAGGTGCAACAACATGGCCAGAGTAGTTACTATAGCAACACTCAGTCGCCCAGTTCTGCAATGCAACAGGTAACCTACATGCAAACATAATGTTTAGAAACTTTGTAGCTTATCTTGTTTTCCAGTCATCAAACTCCCAACTTTTCCAGAAAAGCTGTACAATTTTGTGTCTGTTGATGAACTGGTGAATCAATGATTTGAGTGTTTTAACATTTGTGTGTTTTAGGTGACCGTCCCTCTTCCCAGCTCCCAGTTGTCCTTGCCAAACTTTGGCTCTGGTGGAGGTCAGCCCCTCCTGGCGCTGCCCCCCACTCCTCCCCAGGCGCAGCCCCCCAACATCAACCGACAGCCCCCAGTCTCCCAACCATACCGAGGCATCATGGGCCCCAATCACAGCATGATGCAGCCTCCCACCAGCAAGGTAGTGTAGTGTGTGCATGTATGACTCTAAGGTCAAGGTTATAATAGTTTTCAATTTTCAATTGGTTTCTGTTTTATTTTAGTTTTGACTTTTCAGTTTAGGTTTAGCTAGTTTTCAGAGTGTTTGGTAGTTTTAGTTTAGTCTTTCAGAATGGTTTAGCTTTTATATTTTTACTTGTACAGTAGTTTTTGTGAGGGTATAATATCTCAGAGGTATGTAGCTATATACATACAAAATACATGGTTAGAGAACTATGAATGGCCGTAATGTTTGATGTTTAATCTTCATGCTACTTTAGTGAAGAATTGCTGCACAGCGCCATCTCCTGGAATGTCTGTTTAAATTCTGTGGTTCAATGTCACAAGTTGACAGAAATTCATGCTGTCTCCTGTTTTCGGTGGTGATGTATTATGTTAAAGCAGAAAACAATTGAAATTAATTTATGTTCATTTTTATTTTATTAGGGTTTTTTTACCCAGGAAATATAGTTTGAGTTTTTCTTAAAGGATAATATTTTTATTTAGTTTCAGTGTATTAAAAATAGTTTTTGCTTGTTTTAGTTTATGATTAAAAGGCTGTCTCAGGCACACAGGCTGATTTTATTTCTAAAAGTGGAGGTTTTTTTTTTTGTATTGACACTTCGCAGATGGACATGGATCTGAAACTCTTCGGCAGTGGGATGGATGTGAAGCCCGGAACCCCTCCTATCGGCGCCAGAAGCACTACACCCACCTCCAGCCATTACAGGTACCAACCATAAATTCACATACTATCTAGTGCACCTTAGACCACACCAAGCGTAACCTTAAAAAAAAGTAAATGTATGTGCAGTGGTGGAAGAAGTACTTGGATCTTTTACTTTAATTAAAAGTACTACAGTGTAGAAATACAAGTCTTACAAGTCTTGTGTAAAAGTAAAATGTATTAGCATCACCCTGAGGTCTGAGCCTAAGTCCATCCACTGCATCATTTTGAAAAATGCTAAAAAAAAAAAAAAAAAATGGGTAAAGGGCTGAGATGAAACCACGCCTACCTCCGTATGGCGAGAGCTTTGACAGTGTTGACAAATACTGTATGACACAGCCACAGTAGCTTGGAAAATGGTGATATGGGCCACTGAATTTGATGAAGTTACTGTTAATCAAACTACAAATGGCACAAGATTAACCTAGCGTTAACATTCTTTTATATCATGAGGTAGATTATGGTGCCTTCAAATGGGGTGGCATTTACCATGTTTACGAGTTGGGCCCATCTGAACGCCCCCCCATGTCATATTAATAACCTCGTAAGTGGAAAGTTTCTTAAAGCTCAGAGTTCACGACTTATGACGTGTTTGTTGGCACTGTCGGACATGGTGAAGCCCATAGAAGTTCATTTATTGGTGCATAACAAGTTAATATAGTACAGTATATTGTAATTTTAGTCATATATTGTTTTTCTTGGTAATTTTAAAATAAATGTTGATATTCTCAACCTCATCTTTCTCCTCTGTCATTATTTACATGCATTTGCATTATGTCTTTGTTGGATAGTTTAATCTTTAGCACTGTATCATAATATATAAACTGGTCACTTTCCACCACTGTATGTGGATACACAAGCAGCACCAAAGCTCAAAGTGGCTAAGCCTTGTAAGGAAATCCTGTCTGTCATGTTTTTATTCAGGAGACGTTTGTTGCTACACAGACCAAAGTCAGCAATATATCTAGTGACAAACCCATCATTTGTCATATTTGATGCTCGCATAGTTAATTGTTTCCCTCTCCTGTGCCTGCAGGGCCAGCTCCACATCTCCTAGCAGCCAGTCCAGTAAGATCAACAGCATGCTCTACCAGAAGCAGTTTCAGGCGAGCTCTGCCGGCATGAGAATGACACAGCACTTCCCCGGCCAGTTCAATCCACAGGTATCGTAAGAATCTCAATACCTATATTTTGTGTGTGTATATTAGGGCTATCAAATAAATATTTAATTGTGATTAATCCCATGATTGTCCGTAGTTAATTGCATTTAATTGCACTTTTTTTTTTTAATCTGTTCAAAATGTATCTTAAAGGGAGATTAGTCAAGTATTTAATACTCTTTTCAACAGAGGAGTAGACAAATGCGCTACTTTATTTAAACGTATGTATATATTTATTATTGGAAATCAATTATCAACACAAAACAATGACAGATATTGTCCAGAAACCCTCACAGATACTGCATTTAACATAAAAATATGCTCAAATCATAATGTGGCAAACTGCAGCCCAACAGGCAACAACAGCTGTCAGTGTGTCAGAGTGCTGACTTGACTATGACTTGATCCAAACTGCATGTGATTATCATAAAGTGGACGTGTCTGTGAAGGAGACTGGTGGGGACCCAGAGAACCCATTTACATTCACGTATCTGGAGGTCAGAGGTCAAGGGCCCCCTTTGAAAGTGGCCATGACAGTTTTTCCACACAAAACTTCAGCATATGTTTGTAGCATTATTTAGCCTCCTTTGCAACAAGCTAGCACATAGACATAGTTGGTGCCAATGGATTTTCTTCAGTTTTTTAGTTTCTTATGATTCCAGCTTTACAATTGAGCCAGCTACCACCTAAAAATAACAATTTGCGTTAATGCAGTAAAGAATTGGTGATCTTAAAACAAATTTGCGTTATGTCTGGTATACAGTATATTAACGTGGAAGTCAGCCATCCATTTATTTTCTGGTTGTTCCTTTTCATTTCAGATTCTGTCTCAGCCCAACATTGTCTCTCCTCTGGTTCGACCTCCTCACGTTAACTCGTTTGCTGGAGGTGTCCAGCGCTCTCCCATGGGACCTCCAATGTCACCCAATGTGGGTGGTGGTCTCATGCCCCATCCCCGACCTCAGCACCCGCAACACAGCCAGCACCCTCCCCGCGGACCTCCTGGTCCCTCGCTTGCTCCCAGAGGCACACAGGCGGCTCTGAAGGCTGAACAGGACCTAAAGGTCTGTTTTTCTGTTTCATTTGTTTTATTTAAGAGTGGGTCCATTATTTTTGTGTACTTATTTATTTTTTTAGATTTTAAGTAATTCCCAGTGATGTTTCTTATGTATTCAAATCCGAACATTCACATTTTGGTCAAAGTACAAAGTGCTATTTTCCCAAGCCCCTCTAAAAACTTTTCCCACATGACCTGATGTAGGATTCTGCATGATGATGCTGCTACATGTACAGTATACATGTACATCCTTAGTACTCACATAGTGAGTGTATTAACATCACATACAATAATTTAGATGGCAGTCTGCATGCTCCCAGTTTGGAGAAGCAGACAAGAGTATCAGCATGGAAGCGAAGCAACATGCTGCTGAGGACGCCGCGCTAGTTCGAATCTGAATGTCACAATAACACTAACTAACCAGTCGATGCAGCAGCAGGCCAGCAACTCTGTGTTCTATGAGGTAAAATTACTGGTGTTGTCAGTGGAGTCTGGTGGCTTTGAAGAGTGCTGGGGACAGCAGCAAACCTAAACAAAGGCCCCCCTAACCCTCACCTAGGCTCTTATCTATGTTCTCTTCAAAGCCACCAGACTCCTGTGACAAAAACAGTAATTTTACCTCACAGAACATGGAAGTTGCTAGTCTACCGCTGCCTCAATCTGTTAGTTTGTTTGTATCATTGTGTTTTGGTGTTTTTAAAGGGTTAGTTCGGATTCACCAAAGTCAAACAATAATGCAAACAAGCTAACTGATCGAGCTAGCGGTAGGCCAGCGACTCCTGTGTTCTGAAAGGTGAAATTGCTGCTTTTGTCAATGGAGTCTGGATTTGAAGAGAGCATAGGTAACAGCCTCAGTGTCCCATCGGAACAGGCTGTCTGAGGTAAAGTGGTAAGAGGTAAACTATACAGTAAATATAGTGTACACCTAAACCTTTTTTTTTTTTTTTTTTAATCCGTTTTTCTGTTGCTTCTCATTACACAGCCGCTTTACCTCGCCATCAGACAGCTCTTTCCAGCGGGGAACTGAGGCCGTTATATCACTGTCGTCAAAGTCACCAGATTGCATTGACAGTAATTTTACCTCACAGAACGTGGGAGAATACATGCAATCTCGCTTCAGACAAATCCGAACTAATCCTTTTAGTTATTTCCAAAGTGAGTATGGCTGACATTGACCCATTTAGTGCTAGCTAGCTAGCTTGTAACAGCTGAGTGGCCGTATCCATATGAAAACCCCAGAAAAGAACGCAGATCGACTTTCACTTTGACTGGCCAGTCGGATGATGAGCTGATCTGTCGGTCTGTCTGTTGACTGATTTGTGTTTTTCTCTATCCCTCTTTAGGCAAAGCAGCGTGCTGAGGTGCTGCAGTCCACTCATAAGTTCTTCTCAGATCAGCAACAGCAGCAGCAACTCAAAGCTCCGCAAGTCAGCAAAGTGTCTCGGCTCGATCAGGGGGGAAAACCCCCACTCGACACGTCTGCGCCAAACCACCAGGCAATGGGCGACCGCCCAGATTCTGACAAACCCCCCATCTCCACGGCCAAGCCCATACGGACTGGCCCCATAAAACCGCAGGCCATCAAACCAGAAGAGGGCAAGTAAAGAGCTGACGAACCTCTTCAGATGACAATATGAATGGATGGAAGAGAGGAGGAAAGAGAATCTAGCCCCATTCACTCAGTCACCACCTCATATCAGCCCTGGGGGGACAGTGTGGGGGAGGAGGATGAGTCGATGTTAGTGGTTACTGAGAGTCGGCGCTGTCCTGCGTATACATATTCCTCGTCTTTCTTCCCCTCTCTCGTCCCACTGTAGGTGGTGGCGTTTGAGTTGGATTCTTCCATCATATTTAGATGCCGATAAAATGGCTGCACAAGTTGTTCCATAGAAATCTACTGAGACGGTAGATAAGAGGAGAGTCGGAAAAGAGAAAATTCAAAATGAGATTTGCTGCTGAGTTTGCCATTTTTTTATATAGCTCTTGATTTCTGTATTTTATTTTATTTCCCCTCCCCAAATAGGATCACGCATATTATAGGAGAAACCTGTTTTGTTAACGAACGAATGAATCAGTTTTGTTTTTGTAGTCGAAACAATCTTGTTAAGGAGATGTCATTTTAGTGAAGCACACGTTTTTGTTGCCCAATCTCCTATCGTAACTAATCCAGCAATTTGTGCACATTGAAATGCACCTCATTACACACATTTCATCCACGGTTACCGCACAAAAATCAGAAGTTTGCGTCATTGTTTTTGTTTTTACCAGAATGGAAATGTGAAAAATACAGCAGTTGATTGAAATGAATGATTTATTGAGTAGTCTGAGCGTTTGCTCCTGCCTTCTGCTCTCATCTCCTTGCCTGAGAATTACTGATGTGTCAGGATGCGTGTGTCAGGTGTGTGTTTGTGGTATAAACCGAGGGAAAGCTTGTAGCTGGACCCTCCTGTATATTTAGCCAAAGGTTAAAGCAGTGCAGAGATGATGTCACAGCCTTTAGGATTTTAGGTGTTTTGATTGGACTTACAGGATTACGCGGACGATGTATGATCACTACATACAGCTACTGTTACACACCTTTACACTGCTTCCTCTCACCCATCATTGCTGTCACACAAACACACACCGATACACACTTCACTGTAAAGCACCCAGACCTGCTGCTATTGACTGATTTCAGTGCCCTTAGCTAGAACATAGCTGCAGGATAGGGCTATTTAAAAGAATAGTAAACGGTGAGGAGTTGAAACGGTAAGAAAACTCATTGAGTGTGTGTATGTCAACCCTCACGAAGAGGGCGAACAACAACAGGACAGAGAACAAGGAAAATGAGAAGCCTCAAGTTGAGAAGCATTTGGGCAGAAGGACACTTATTGTTTATTTGTCCTTACTTATGAGAGCAATCAGTGCTGTTTTCTGTCTCTGCCTCACCTCCGCTGGCTGCTGTCCCTACCCACAATGCTTTCATCTCGGGGTTGTGGTGATGACAAAGGGTCCTTCAGAAATGTACAGTAGTATGCACCCTGAGGTCGGGAGGGCGTCCTCACCTCTACCCTAGTCGGGGAAGAGTCCTTGCTTTGGAGGATGGATGAGGGAGAGAGGGTAATGACTTTTTTTTTTTTTTTTTTTTGTTGAACTTGTACAGGGGTTTCATCGCTGTATTAAAATATGTACGGTCTTATTTACATTCTCTTGGTTTGGTTACAGAAACTAATAAAATAATATACTGTTGAGATGTTTTTCAGTGACGCCTGGTTTGTTCTTGGAGACATTTTCCACCATTTTTATTTTGCTCCAGATCAATTGAATTCAGCACAGATTACATTGTACCACTAGGTGTCACTACAGCACTTCACTGACGTAAAAGAGCATTTCAGAGCGCTTATTAGTACTACACCATAAATAAAGTTTATAAAATAACTGGCTTTATCAATAGTTATTAGTAGTATTAGTGGTTGAAAGCAACTGAGTACATTTACTCAAGCACAAAGCACTTCAAAACTGTACTTAAGTAGAGTTACTTAAGTACAATATTTCAATTTTATGCTACTTCACTCGAAAAATATTGTACTTTTTAATTGCACTAAATATATCTGACAGCTGGAGGTACTTTACAGATTAAGATTTAACAAACAGATCATGCAGTGGTTAGCACTGTCGCTTCACAGCTGGAGGCTAGAGGGCCCCAGGTTCAAATCCAGCTTCTGTGTGCATGTTCTCCGGATTCTCCGGCTTCTTCCCACAGTCCAAAGACATGCAGTTTAACTGATGACTCTAAATCGCCGGTACGTGTGAACGTGAGCGTGAATGGTTGTCTGTCTCTGTGTCAGCCCTGCGATGGACTGGTGACCTGTCCAAGGTGTACCCCAACATTCAACCAATGCCAGCTAGGATCGGCTCCTAGCTTACTAGAAACTGTTGGCCCTTTTAATCAATGATGACTCAACAGCCAGAGAGGTTTTTCACAACCTGAAAGTTATAAATGATTTTACAGCTTATACTCTTTATATAAAGTGGTACAAATACTTCTCTGAAGTACAGTCAACACAAACTGTAATTTAGGAAGAAGTTTATTTCAGGATTTTGAACATTACGTCATTATGTTGACTGCAGTGTACATGCAATATTCAATACATGCTGAGTGAGAGAGCAGTTTATTTAATAGAAGATGTTGACCGGTGAAACACTGTAGGGCGTGTAGTACCACAGGAGTTTGTGTTTTAATTGAATTGTGTGCATTAATTATCAAACTTAGCCTGTATTATATCTATTATATATATATATAGCTTATCAAGAAAACAATGAAATCATACATCTGAATTAAAGGCGGTACAAAAATAATTCCTCTAAAAACATGTCTGTGGGCTGCGCCACAGCAAAAGCCCTCCCACTGACGAACACAAAAGCGCACCTGCGGGGGACACTGATCCTTAAACATCTTCATTTCCAACAGGTTCTCATCCCACCTTGTCACATACCGACACTTTGTCACTCACCTTGGCGTCACTTTAGGCTGAGGCAACAAAACCACTTAGTTAGGAAAGAACCACAGTTGGGCTTAAATTACAATGTTTGTAAAGTGAAAATGAAACTGAACATTGTGAACATGAGACACCAATGAACAGCTGATTATAACGTGGATGTGAAACTTTTGTTGGACCCAGCCACTTCCCCTCCCACCTGCCCACCACATCACTGTGTGTTTACTGTCGCTGTGGATGGGTTTAGATTGTAGAAAGCCTGTTGCGTCTTACGCTTGGGCCAGACCAGCCGCGTAAACAACGTGTGGCGGCTGCGTGATTCACATGTCCTTTATTCAGCTGCATTTCTTTCTACATAGTATGACTTTCATAATGGCCATTTCATTTCATTATAAATGTCATTTACATTAATTTTAGACAGAGAAAGGTTAAGAAACGTGTAGTAATTTGTACATAATAGTAATAATCCACAATCAAAATTCTGTGCTATAGTCATTCATGGAGCTACTGCATGTTCTACAGCAATGTCCTGCACATATTTCAGAATAAAGGCCTTGTGTTAACAAATGTCTGTCCACAGAAAAAAATGCTTGTGGGTTTTCTCTACAAATATAGTCATTGAAAGTGTAGTAATGTTGCTGTTATGATATCAGTATACACTCCTTCACAGTCTGTTGCTGCTGTGAACCACGCGGCTCGCATCAAAAACCTTGAATCTCTACAAGAGACACAGCTGACACACAGCTGCTGCTCTAAACTGTTAACATGGACACTGAAATAAAAAACCACAGGTAACGCAGCTGCCCCGCACTCCTCACACGGCTGGTCTGGCCCAGGCTTTATACTGGTGCTAAAGGGTGCCTTGTGCAGCGTTACTGAATGTCGACAGTCGTGACAAAGCCTCGGTATTTGACGCCCTGGTAATGAGAACAGGCCGTCATTTCACTTTGGAGTTTAATAGTTCGGCTCTTCTACACATTGACATTGATGGCGTTGGCTTTATAACTACTACTACGACACACATATGCTCTAAAGCTCTGAGTCTTTGAAGCAGGAACAGGTGAGCAAATGTCGCTTTTCAACAGTCATCATGGCGGCCTTAGTTGGCGTGCTGCTGGCGCCCCAGCCTGATGTCATAGGACACCATGTGGAAGTTGTCCCAGGCAAACAGCTTCCTCTGAGCCAGATTGTAGTCGATCATGCTGTTGTAGCGGTACTTGTTCCTGAAGGGGATGGCCACGGACTTCCCTTGGCTGGTTTTAGTGTCGTACATGTAGTTGATGATGGTGTCGGGTGATGTGTAGCTGGCCACGGTGTACAGCTTGCCGCAGATGATGAAGGAGTTGGCCACGGAGTTCTTCCTGATGTTGGTCTCCCAGCTCCTCTTCACCTCCAGACTGTGTGGGTCCAGCTGCGAGATCACAATGGCTCCTTTGGCCTTGCTGGTGGAGTAGACGGCCCACAGCCCCTGCTCGTCCACAGAGAGGTCGATGTCCGTGTAGCCGCCCCAGGAATATGGGTACTGGCCATGGAAGCCGGCGTGGGGGAGGTCACGACGGGCTGCGGTGGTCTCAGAGGCCAGGTCAAAGCGGATGATGGAGCGGCTACGACGTCTCTGATAATACAGAGAGCCTCGGTACAGAGTGGCACCGGTGCTCTCTACCAGCTCCGGCAATATCATGACCTGTCATGAGATAATGATTACTAGGAATGTCCTTTTGGCTTATTCCCATGAATTAATATCATCCATGTGACACTGACCTTGGATGGAAAGCCTTTAGAGAGTTGTTCCATGTCGTCATACCCAAACAGCTGTCTGACGTCAGAGCCGATGGTGTCGATGCGCCAGACCATGTTTGGTCCATAAGGGGAGACAGCCTCAGGGTCCTGCATCCAAACACCATATTTACCTGCTATGTTGTCTGCCTTCCTGTGAGTGACCGGCTCACCGACTGAAACTAGCTCCCCGCAACCTGGAAGAAGGAAGGAGATTTGTGAGACACGTTCAAAACATCAAATGTTTGATATAATTATGACGGTCTGACGACAGGTGAGCATCTGGGGACAAGGGACTATATTTCCTGGGTTCTGGTGTAGCCGACGGATATCTGGATCTTCTGTTTCTCTGTACTGCTCATTGTTTACAGTTCATTTAGCAACCTGAGATGCGAGACAACGTGATTGTTTCACAAGTAGCCAAGCTAACAAGACAAGCTAACTTTAAACCAATAAAAAGCTAAATCCTCATCAGGAGATAGCTGGTGGGTTACATGTCTGCCAATGCAATCTGCCTCTTTTGCTCTCCACACAGACTGTTTATCTGCATTTAACCCTCATAATGTCCTCCCGTTTGCCATACACCTTTTGTCCTCTGGGGTCAAAATGACCCCACTTGGTTTGACTGTTATTTAAAGCATATAGTATAAATATTTCATTCATTTTTGTGTTATACCTTTAGTCTTACTTCAGTCCAACCCATTACCACACATTTTCCCTTCATTTTGGAATTTAGGGCCAATAGACCTTATTTACATGAAAGTATACCCTTTTTTGAGTTACAAAAATAAATGAAATGTGGGGTCAGATTGACCCCAGGACATTATGAGGGTTTTAACCAAAGCAGGCTTAGACGTGATTGGCTAATACTACTTGGACTACAAACAGAAACCAGAACGCTCACAATACTAAAATCTTCTCCCGTGGCCTATAGATTGTACATGTATCTTGACATTACGTGAAAAGCAAGAGCTTTGAATCCCTACATGATGGCGTATGCTGACTGTTGCCGGTAGGTGTTTGTATTTTTGGGTCTTGCATTTGTTTCCCCTTTAAATGATGTTTCCTGTAGGCATCACAGAGATGACTGGTTGGGGTTAGGTCTAAGGTTGGGTGAGCCAAGCCAACACATTCTCATCCCAACACACCACATACTGCTGCTTTGGCAGACCCTTTAGGCATCGCTTTTCAGTCTCAGTGAACACGTGTTTAATGTTGTGAATTAAACAAAAACACTTGCTTACCTTTAGGCAACAAAATCATTTAGTTAGATTCAGTAAAAACATGGTTGGGTTGAAAATGAATACATTCTTGCAGTGCAAATGTGACTGGATATTGTAAACGTGGGACACAAACAAACAGCTCATTGTAACGTGAAAGTGAAACGTAGCACGTGGGATGAAAGCCTTGTGTTTGTTGGACCCATCCACCTCAGCTCTCACCCACCCTGTGTCTCATACCACCGCTAAAGTGTGTCTTGTGCAGTGGCATCGAATGCCAACGGCCGTGGCAAAGCATCAGTGTTTGCATGTCAGGGAACTCTCGTGGCCGATGATATGACGTGTACGGCCCTCTCTAGAGTCAGTGTTTGGTTTGTCCATTCTGGACTTTATGGTAGAAGAGGACCTGCTCTGTATGTAGATAGGAACAGCTCATTCTAAGCTTTCGGTACTTATGCTTATTATTATACTATATTCAATTCCTGCCAATAGATCCTCCTAAATGCTTCCTTTAAATCGCTTTTCTGATTTAAGGTGACTTCAGGTTACACAGTGAGTGGTATACTGTACATTAAAGGGGGTCTACATGTTGATGTCTGTGGGGCGATGGAGGTAATCCGAGGGCTGGTCAGGGTATGATGAAGTCATCATTTCCCATCATGAAGGCAGACGGCAGGTCTAGAGATGCTGACTGACATCTCTGTTAGCCTCAGCTTCGTCTGAGTCACCACCATCAGAGCAGCTACTGGGCTACAACTCATCCTGGGCAGGAACTCATGCGCTGCTTGTCTTACTGAGAAAACGATAAGGCGGCCTTTATATTTACCACTTCCTAAAATACACGGTTGCTCTTAAGTCCAGGACTCAGCGCCGGATTAAGGGTTAGATAGGAATATGTCCTATAAATACACTCATTGCCATGCAGTTTCCCTGAGACGCGGCCTCATCAGAGGTAATATGACTTCACGTGGTGACCACACGTGTGTTTTCATGATCCCCCAAACAATGAAACCTGCAGAGCCTTTCAGGAGCACAAGCTATGTTGTGGTTTAGGGGGGGGGGGGGGTGGCAGTGTGTGTGACATCCTCGTTAGGGGTGCTTTCCCTTTACTTTTACGAGACAAACTCGGGCAGGCCCTCATTCCTTCGGATTGGCATGACTCTGGTATTCTCGCCCCAAATGCTGTAGTATTAATAGCAGTATTTGCTTTGAGTCTGTCAGCAGGGGGCTGAGTGTCATGTTTGCCTGGTCAGATGGAGGGAGAGAAGGGAGAAGGGGTGAGAGAGAGGGGTATAAGCTGCCAGGACTGGATTTTAAAGAACTATACTGGTGTTTGCAAGTTTTAGCCCTTTAACTAAAGAGTATGTGTTCTGTACATTTTTCGTTGCAATGCAGTTGAATATAGTTTTCTGACCATTACATGAAACTTCTCCTGTTCTCCTGCACACAGATTTGAACTTAACGGGGCCTGATGGAGTTTTCCAACGTGATCTCATCCTTGCTTGTCATATTTTGCCACTTGGACAGGAGCCAGGGGCAGCGTTTTGCGCTGTATCTTGACGCGAAAGATCTGTGTGTGTTAACGTTGCGAAACATGGAGGTTAGATTTAAGCAACAAAAGTATATGGTTAGGGTGAGAAAAAATGACGTGGTTTAGCTTCATATAAGTACGCCTGTAATGAAGGCACCTAGGGCAGCCTGAGCATTAGTATTTGACACCCTGGGAATGCGACCAGGCTGAGTTCTGTTAACATTCATTGTTTGTTATCCTTAAATGGATGTAAACAATACAAACAAATCAGACAAATCAGTTTTACAAGGACTGTTAAAGACAAGTAATGTTAAGGAAATACAAATCAACATGTTTGTCAGGCCCTTAAGCTAGCTTGTGGTCTTCTTCTCAGCTGTTTGCTTTGTACGTTATTGCTACCAACTGTTGATCAGTGGAATAGCATAAAACTGGCAGCAGGACTATGTATCACACTGATGGCGTGCATTTGCATGCACGTTGTTGTGAGTATGCACGATAAAAATGAAATGGGGAGCTGCTTGTAACAACATTGCTCCATAGTGCTTTTAGTGGTCAAAAAATCCACAGGGTACCTTTAACTAACTGTGAGGGCCAGCACTTAGATGGGGAGCACCGCCCCTTGTAGGTGGGGCTGAATAGAGCTGCCTACCTTTATAACGCCAGGTGTGAAGGATTAGACCCTCTTCATTTGACTCTGGGTAGACGTGTGGCAGAAAAGCACTGTGTGCAGGAAGGACAGTTTTATAAGTGCGTTTAACCACTTCTTTTGTATATAGGCCTGTACTGAATCCTGAACCATCCATAGTGATGCTCTGCATCCCCATATTGAAAAGGTATGTGGTATAAAGACTCCAGTTCTAAAGCGTATATGAAATGTTAAAGTGACACGCCCCATCTAAATTTATAGGGAAATCTTTTTGCCTTTCTCGGGAGTGAGCCACAGTCGACTCATTTATGTGACAAGTTGTTTAAGCTCATCCAAGGCCAACAGTCATCCATATGTTTTTAACCTGAAATTTTTTAACTTTTGTAAACGTGAACCAACCAACCAACTGTTTCTCACCCTGTATTTCTGTTCTTTGCTCTCTATGTCTTGGGAGACCCTGTGGGGAGTGGTAGTGGTCTCTTTGCATGCAGCGTGGTGGGCCCAAAAGGGTGATAGGCACTTTTATTATTTCATAAATTGTCTGATTGCAGTGATATTTGTGGTGCAGTGAGTGCTCAGGGTGTGCTCACTTGGTGGGTTAAGACGGAGGATACAATATGATCTCCCACAGGTAATACCCTGCCTAGCCTCTTTAGTATTTTCCTTGTATTTTCTCAGTTATTATTGTCTGCATCCGTTGGCAGTTTTAAACCGTTTTAGCTTATTTTCAAATAAATTGTACATTTTTTAATTGTCTTTCTTTCTGACTCTCCATTGGCCTAATTGTCTGCTATACTATAAATTTGATAGTGGTGAATTGAATGCACATCCCCTGCTCTTACCTTTGTTAATTATCGGTGTCAACAGTAGAGTAATTGTGGCCCAAGACCTGTGTATTATATTAATATCATTACATTTGCTATTCCTCCATACTGCACTGTTGCATAACAAAATAAAATATTTTGACAGATTTGTCATTGTTTTCTCATTTTCACAGTTTGTAGGTAAGAACTAAATCTACAAGTGTCTGACAACTGATGTCAAGAAAATACTAAAACATTTCAGCATGGTTTGCAGAATGGTTAACTACGATTTAAAGAACATGTAATGTGTAGAAATTGGACTAAATCTTCAAACAGAGACCTGTGTTGTCCTCAGATCCGTCAGGAGCAGGAACCTCTGTCACTTCGGCCTTCAGCTCCTGGAATCCTGGAGGTCCGTACTGCCACGCTGAGTCTGATGGGGACAGATGGACACATGGATTTAGCTGGCTAAGAAACAGTTGGGTGGAGGTGATTCTACAGGAAACGTGTCCCACCTCTCAAACTGCTGCTGTCTCCCTGCCTGTTGGGCCTGGTCATGAGGTGAGACATCGGATTGGAACCTAAACGCACACAGGAGTTTTGTGATTCCACATCCCGCATGCAGCGTACAATAGTTAAGAAAGTGTTTGTGTACCCAAACGTTGGCTTTGGCACTACTGACAGCAGGGAATGTGACAGCAGGAAACAAACACCCCTGAATGGATTCCCAGCTGCTCCGGAGTCAGCCAGTCGCTAGATTGGCCGACCACAACACACACGACACCCATCCCACCCCGGCACTGTCAACTTCACATCGTCAAAACATCAAACGAATCACTTGGCCCTTCTTCCCCTGTATCACTATCATGTGCCAGCCTTCCTCTCTTTTCTTTCTTCATTTACCCCCCGATCCTGTGCTTATTTTCCCATCTGGTTCCTTCCTGAAACCATTACTGTGCAAAGTAAATAATGTCAAACAATGTCTGTAAACTGTACTTTAAACTCCTCAGAGACATGGATATATAAACACTGTGATGTTTACACAAAATAGCTTTTCAAATATGTTATGAAAAGTGTGCGTTTGTGTACCTGCATCCATGGGTGACTGTTTGTGTGTGAGCACATGCCTGCTGTGCTTTTGCACGTGCAGTGTCCGGTTATTTCAGGCGCATAATGAGCTGTAATGATGCAGAGAACAGTAAGCACCAGCATCTGGAAGCTGATGTTGATTCTTCGTCGATGAGGAGGAGAGGGAAGTTGGTAATGGGGCAAATGATGAATACTGGTGACACAGGAAATTTAGAGGGTTGATCCCATTTAAGGGTTTGTGAAGAAAAAGGTCAGCGGCGTTTTAAGGGGGGCTGCTGTGAGAGGTGTTCCCACAGGACACAGCCATTCATCACCATCACAGGTAAACAGACACATCCTCCGTGTTTGTGTGTTAGCCATATGTGGCCACATATCCTGCCTCTTTGTTTGGGATGTCACCGAGCAGAATACCATAAACCTCACAGAGCCGACAGGTCTTAATTTCCCAGAGGAGGCTCAGCCAGAGGAGACGGTGGCGTAATCAACCCCTGCTTACAGAGCTCGCCAGAGCTGCTGGATCTTATTTGGGTCCATCTTCCCACAAAGTTAAAGCTTGGCATTCCCATTGTATTGCTGTCATGAAAAACTTTGCATCTGGGCATTTATTTTCTTTCCCCTGTATTCGTAATGAAGGGTTTAGTGAATAATCAAGAGAAGGAAGAAATTTACACATTTAAATTTGACTGAAACCTGCAGTAGGCATAAAATTTATGGCATTTTTAGGCTTTAAAATAGCTAGCCTGTGATGGGAGACACTGGCCAATCACAGGTTATGTCAGAGAGAGAACATTCGTATTGAGCGTCTCTATTGGCTGTTCTCCGGCTGGTGGGCGGTGCTTGGTGTTTCCTCATCTCAACATGGCTGCTGGGTCAGAAATTTTCTCATTTTACAGCTAAACAGTAACTACAAGATGATTCAGAAAACATTAGAAGAGAAATAGGCATTAGAGTAACAGAATATTGATTCATATTTGATAGTTTGATCAGAGTTTGTGAGTGATTGACAGCTGTTCATAGCTGCTCGGCTCTGATTGGTTGCCAGACTGTGAAATCCTGCAGATGCAAGAAGAAGAAGAAGAAGAAGATCAACCTAAAACCCAAAGGGGAAAATATTAACTCGTTTTAAATATAAAAAAAAAAAAAAAAAGAGGAGGGGGGAGGGAGGGGGGGGGGGGGAGGAACCGCCAACATTAGGAGCACCAGAGGACACAGAAGTATTATTGTTTTTTCAGATTACCTGTCTCATGCACTACTGTCAGGACATAGCGACCGTTTTTGTAAAAATAACTTTTTTTTGCTCCATTTCTACCTACTGCAGCTTTAAAATCAGCCACAGTCTGGCCGTTTAGTCCCTCTACCTACTGCATGATTTGCACATTGATAAGAGCTGATTAGAAATTATTTATTATTTATTGACTGCATTTCCTGTTGGTTGCACATTGAGGAATTTTAAAGAAAAAATGGTGAAATCTACTGTGTTTTGGTAATGGGCTAAACCTAAGTAAACTGCAGGCGCATGCTCTGACTAAAGTTTGAAATATACTTTGTTTAAACACAGTAATGTCTGTAAATGTGGCCCCTTAGGTTGCTACTTGAGGTTAGAAAATTTTCTCTTTGAAACGTAATTTTAAAATAATTTTCTTTTGGATGCTGTTGACTGTTGTCAGCCCATGCTGTTTACTGTTGTATTAGTTCTGCTTTGAACACATACCAGGTCTTCAATTGGCATAAAGGCTCGCTGGCTTGTGGCTTTAAAGTCATAAAATAACATTGCAGTATATCAGCTCATATATTTTGAGAGGCAGTTGATACTGGAGGTCATAACCACTGCTTGAGTTATAAACTTATAAATAATTTCCTGTTCAAACTTTGCCAAAATGCTTTGACTTGTATCTCTTCTCTGTGGTTCTGCATGTCGTCCTCTCACTGTGATCTATTCTACATCTGCCTCCCACCCTGAGGGGCCCTCTCTGTGTATTTCTGTCTGCAGGTGCAAACACAAGGAGCTTAGCAGATAACCTGGAGTATGCAGACGATATGAGCATGTAAGCTCTTCTGATGCAGAGGGAGTAGGGATGTCTGGTTGACGGGGAAGGATTTACGAGCAGTAGCCTACACTCTGAGAGCCAAGAGGGTAAAGAGAGTGATGGCTAAGAAAAATAAAGGGGGACTGTGACCAGCAGGAGATGGTGGGTGAAAAGACGAGCACGGAGGCTAATTAGACGGATGTTTGGCCACTGCAAACACACAGAATACCAGAGCTTAACCTCACTGGCTCCACCATAACTCCCTAGATCTGTGCAGCACCCTAACCCCCCTTCATCCCAGGCGTCATCAAAAGCCCTGAGATGAAACCCTGGCGCGGAACCGCCGCTTCCAGAGTGTGCATCACATTTCAGCCCCCTCCTCCCTCCCCTCTTCCACTTCCCAATCAGGCTATTCGCGCCCTGCTCGTCATGCAGAGGGAAACACCAGTCATAAAGAAAGCTGCAGCAGGATCTGCTCATAAATACTGAGCTGACCCTCTCTGGCCTGGCCTGCCACCACCATCACCCCTAAATGCAGGCGGGGAGCAGAAACCTGAGCCGAGTGTCTCTGCATACTAATGGGGCAACCACAACATTAACCGCACAAACACACAGAGGATACGTACTTTATTCCCCTGCTGTCTTTATGGGGATTTAAGCAGGAAGAGATGGTGTCAGGAGGAGCTTTAGTTGTACTGTTTTATATACAGTATATTTATACCTGTACATAGTCGTTAAATGTTTCCTAATTTACCTTTGCCCAGATTAATGCTTGTTTTAGCTATATGTCTTTTTCTGTGTATGTACATCGATAGCAATGGAAACCAGAGTTAAATTCTTCCCATGTGGACACATACTTGGCTAATTAATCAGATTATTTATCAGTTTTATCTCTGTTGCTGCAAGCAGTGTGCAGAAACATACACAGAACCCCTGTTCCTATGCAGTGTGCTGTAATTATGTGTGGATCTATATGTGCATGGCATTCCACACATAGATGACTTTATGCCTCATCATTTCTCTGCTCTTATTAATCCATCATCCTTCAGTTAAAGTCACCAGATATACAGTAAATTTGAGCAGAAACCTGTCTGCAGACAATCAGGTAATCTAGTTGTGTGCATATGTGCATAATTACCACAATTCAATATTCAGAAGTAAAATAAGTTTCTATTCATAAATGCCATTAAGCTTTGCCAATTTTCTAAATAGCTCATAAAGTGTGTGGTGTATCTCTTACCCCCAGCAGGTCTCATCAGGCCACTGTCCTGCAGAGGGGTGCTCGGTGGCACAATGGGGGTCTGTGGAGGACAGGGTCTGTTCCTCAGCCTCTCCGTCTCCCTCCTCATGTCCTCCATCCTGCGCTGCAGCCCCCCCAGCTCCTGCTCCAGGCGCTCCTTCTCCCGCTGCAGCAGGTTCCTCTCTGCCGTGGCCCTGTTCAGCGCCTCCTGAAGCCGAGAGTCAGCTTTGGTTGTGGCCCCCTGGGAGCCCCCAGTGTCCCCTCCGGTCAGCCGGGACACCAGCACCTCCAGCAGGTTGAGTCTAGCCTTCAGGCCTTCCACCTCGGGGCCCCCAGTCTGCGGGCAGCTGGCCTCCACGGGGCTTGGTACAGTGAAGGTGTACTGGCATCGTCCACTTCGGTCGTTCCCCCTCCACAGAGCTGCTCGGTCCTGAGCGTCCCCTCGCAGCAGGAGAAGACACATACACAAAGACAGAAGGAGGAACATATTGGAGACGGTCCTTCCACACACACAGATCAAGAGGTTACTTCAAATTATCTCTTCTGTCCAGTCTTTTTATTTCACAACTGGAATTCCCCTTAAATCAATTCCCAAAGTCCCTGTTGATGACTTTCTTTCTGATTTTCTTCTCTCAGGTATCTCTTCTTCTTCTGTCCTTCCCTCTCTTGTTCCTCTCTCCTTAGTGGACAGGTCTGTAACACTGAGCTCTCCCCAACAGTTCATGGATATTTATACAGTCTGGAGGGGAAGGAAGGAGGGAAAGAGAGGAGAGGTGAAGTGAAAGGGAGGGAGGAGAGAGAGGGATAAAACTTGGGTGAAGGGAGAGGGAGGGAAGAAGAAAAGGAATGGGATGCTGGTTGTTATGGGGACAAAAACATCCCATTTTCACACGTTTGAGTGTCTGTCTTTCTGCAAAAGCTGTTTTTTTTTTGTTTTTTTTATTGAAGGTTCCAACATGACAGCTCTGTCTTTTAAATTTATGTAAATCAGCCCCTCCAGTATCATTTATTCATTTCTTATCTGCAGAAACGTCCCCTGATATGCATGATGCAGTCCCATGTGTCGGAGGCGATTTGGCCCCAGCTGCATAGCAGGGAGAGCTGGGCCTCATTGGATACAATTACCTCCTAAGGAGCCAGTGTCCCCTTTCATGTCGGTAGGGGGCCAGAACGTGACGCAAGTTCAGCCGATAAGGGTCGTCATTAAGAGGGGTCGAAGTTACAAGTCAATCAATGACCTGATACGTGACGCTGACCGCGAGATAGACCAGCTGAGTCTGGGTTTGTTGTGGACTGTGTGTTCATGCTGCAGACTCCACTCAAATTTGTTTCATACAACATGAGTGAGCTCAGGGACCCTTCGTCCCCGAGCTCTCTTCCTGTCACTTTGGTGGATTTGTTGCTCCTCTTATCTCCCGTCTCTTTGCTTTAACAATCACAGACACGTTGAACTGCTGCCTGCGAGGCTCACTTCTCCAGTCATGTGAGACAGAGGATCATCTCTTGTTTATTTTCAGAAGAGGCAGGATGAGGAGATTTGGAAGTGAGACCCGGAGATGCACGCGATGAGGCAGGTGTGCAGATGCACGCACCTTCAAATCTCAACGGTACAGGTCTCAGCTTACAGTCATCCTGCCTCTTTGTTTAGGATCCTAAAATCTGTGCTGGCTCCTCTCCAACATGTCTTTTCATCTCCTTAATTCTGTGTGTCTTCAGACGTCTTGTGCATCCATCTCTGCTGACCTGCCAGTCCACCTTTAACCCTAAAACACCACCTGACCCAGATGCTTCACTCCAAGGAGGTTGGAGGGCGAAGGGTGCAGAGGGGAAGGCGTGCACACTCTTTAGAAACACACACTTCCTCTTGCAGGTTGATGCCAGCCAGTCAGTGCTTATTTACAGACAGCAGGTGGTACCTGAGACAGTCGTCTTGATTGATGAGGCACCTCCGTGATTGGTTGGACAGATGGGTGAGTGGATGAATACGGTCCAGTGTGTGTTTGACTTCCTCTTACAGGAAATATCTTCACAATGAGACACTGAAGAGACGGTGGATGGAGAGACGTGAAACAAAGGAGTGAATAAATCATCAAAGCAGGAAAAGATGAGAGTAAAACCATGTGTAAACAGAAACAGAGAAAAAGAGAAGAACGAAGCTTCTGGGAAAGTAGGAGGAGTGAGAAAGAGGTAAACTATAAAAAGATGAGGAGTGTTAAAACATATGAACAATGTTTTATTCACTAGAGAGTTTAAATATCATGGAAACATATTCTCTATTTCCTCATCCACAGTAGTGGACAGGGTGTGTGTGACTGACTAATGCTGGTTGGCACATTGTCCACTCTTCTCTCTTATGAGCCAGATTCACTGTTATATGACTCAAATAACTACTGCAATGCCCGGAATCTGAAATCATCCAGTATGAGCCACTAACGGACCAAAACATGCTCTGCTGCCAGTGTGGGTGTGTCTCTGCAGGAGGATACGATAGAAATGTCCTCTCATGCACAGATATACAGATGAGAGTGACTGAATCATTTCCTTTGCATACAGCTGGACAAAGACCTGACCAGACGCTAAATCAAACCTCAGGCACCCACTTTGACTTGTGTGTGTGAGACCTGAACATAGCTGTTGACATTTTACAGCCACTTGTCCAACCAGGACTTTACGACTTTTGTTTTTACTGCAATTGCGCAACAACTCAGGGACAATTGTATGCAGACTGTCATGGAGCCTATTTTCAAAAAGTCAAAGTTGGTATGCGTGCTGAGAGGGAGGTGCCTCTCGCTCCTCTCTTCAACATTTATATGAGCTTTTTGTTTGGCTGTCAAACTTCATTCAATAACTCATTAATGCAAATTTGTTTTAATGCAACTAATTTCTTTAAGGCATTAACACAAGCTGGAGAGAAGATACTGGCATCATATAAAACTAGAAAACCTAATGAATCCATTGGTGCCGACCAGGTCATACTAGCTTGTCAGGAAGAAGGAAATAATGCTCCAAACTTTTGTTAAGGAAAAACTGGCAAAGCCATTTTCTCTTCATTGTCTCTTGACCTTTTACCTCAAGATATGTGAATGAAACTTAGTTGTCTGATACCCACCAGTCTCCCCTTTACAGACATGCCCACTTTATGATAATCACATGCAGTTTGGATCAAGTCATAGTCAAGTCAGCACTCTGACACACTGACAGCTGTTGTTGCCTGTTGAACTGCAGTTTGCCATTTTATGATTTGAGCATATTTTTTATGCTAAATGCAGAACCTGTGAGGGTTTCTGGACAATATTTGTCATTTTGTGTTGTTAATAGATTTCATATAGTTAATATCTAAATACACTTGTGTAAAGCAGTATATCTGCTAACTCCCATGTTGATAAGATGATTAAATACTTGACAAATCTTTCTTTAAGGTACATTTTGAACACATAAAAAAATGAGTTATTAATATGCATGCAGGTTAATTGGTGACTCTAATCTGCCTGTAGGGGTGAATGTGAGCATGAATATTTGTCTGTCTCTATGTGCCCTGTGACAGACTGGTGACCTGTCCAGGGTGTACCCCGCCTTCACCCAGTCGGATCGGCTCCAGCCCCCCACCCCATTAATGCGATTGACAGCCCAAATATGCTTCGATTAAGCATCTTGAGAGGAAATATTTGATTAATATTTTTGTTGGAGTATATTAGACCACCAATTAGCACCACTTGAGGAGAGAGTGATGCCACCGCAGACAGCAGGTGACAGGGTAGAAAAAGTCTTGGAAGACAACAAACTGGTTGGTCTTCTTTGTCACTCTGCAGGGAAACAGAGGAAGGCCAGTGTTTTGTGCACCAGAAGGTTTTTGTCATTAATGTTGCATTGGACCCTACGTGATATCATGAAATGGTTTGTTTCTCCTTTTTGTGACTGAAAAGTTTTTTTCTTTTTCTGGAAAACCAATGTCTGCATGCTCATCAGGTCTATTCTTCTCCCTCACACTACCAACCAACTGCAAGTACAACATTAAAACAAGTGTATGAGATGAAATTCCCTCTCTCCTCTTCATCTTCAAAGCTAAAACAGTAAGGCCATCACCCCCTGCTGTGAGCACTGGAAACTAGTTCAAACTGGGTGACCAGCTGCCATAGATCAATGAGGCAAAAGACGCCTGAGGGCCAATTACTGTCTACTCCCTCAGAAGGGCTTGCTGAGCAAAGGGCAGAGCTGTCAGTGAGCATTTGCATCTACTGTCCGGAGAGGGCGAGAGCAGTGGGTCTGTCAGAACAATAACGCTTCACAGACTCCAGGCCCTCCAACTTTAGTGCCATCTTGGGACTCCACACCGCCAGTAAAGACACAGAGCAATAAAAGAAGCTGCTAATGAGAGGAGATAAAAGAAAAGTGAGGCCGAGGATATCCAAAGTGGTCAAGAGCGGAGGGATGGGATCTTCATCTTTCTTTCCATCAACCTAGTCAAACTTTTCTCTGTTCCCCTCTGATGATTTCCTCCTCCCAGGAAGACCGGTTAAGACCAGATGAAACCACACCAGTGCGCTTTAAAATCACTTTATTCCAGAGCAAAAAGGATCAGTATCTCACAGTCTTCCAATGCAATGTCAAGAGTATTGTACATCATTGAAGAATCAATATTTACAGCTAAAATAAATTACATTAAAATAATAAAATGACAATGTAAAGTTTCAATTATATCATACAGTAAATTAATCCAGACACAATGACACCTAAGCTCATTTCACAGCTCAACTTTTAACTTGCATCACTTAAAATGACCCCTGCTTAAAAGTAACAGTACAGAGAGACAAACTGCCTCTTCTGTGGCAACGGCAGGAATAACCAGCATTCATAAAAGCATCACGTTTAGACACCGGCGGAAATAAGAAGTAGTGGGGGTAAAAAAAGACAGAAGCAGTATTAAAACTAAACAGAACCATCTGCGGCGCGAGAGACAGTTTAATGTCACGAGCAGGAAAGCAGGACAGCCGTGACCAAACCGACCCTGAGCTCAGCACAGAAACCTCGGAGGAAGGTGAGCGGTTTAGAGCACAGAGGGCCGAGGAGACATTCATAACCTGGATGCTTGGAAGCGGTGATTTATGGAGTAGAATAATGTCAGCTAGCAGGATGTTGCCTCCTTTCTGGGCCCTTTTCTAGTCATCTGTACTGATGAGGAAACATACCTGATAAGTGAAACCACTTTCCTGTGAGAATGATTAAAAGAAGCCACAGGTTTGTCTACGCAGATGAACCTCAGATGTTCCCTCGCCTTATGTCCAACGGCAAAATGTGCTTGTTTTCACAAAATGTTCCCTATAAACGCTCTCAGAACAGACACAGACACACAAGGAATCATGGGTAGACATCTGAGGTTCATACGCTAAATGTTAAAGCCCCCTTTTATATGAGGCTGCTGCAGCAGATTCAGACCAGCTAAACTAAGAGAGGAGGGAGTTGGCATGGATTCCCGGCCTTTTACAGTATCTATCTATATGATGTAGGACCTGGAGTTTCCCTATTGTCAAGGCAAAGACGGGACCCTACACATGATATGTATCACGGCATGGAGCACTTTTCCTTCACACTGACATGAGGGCTGAGAGTCAGCGGTTTCTCCCAAACTGCATTAAAATATCCCCACAAGTCTCCTGTGCCCCTTCTCTGTAGCTTAGTTTCAAACCAGAGATCAAACCGTGAGTCTTAGTACTGATCTCACAGCAGATTTATGTGGAAAAATACCAATGATAAGATCTGTACTAAGGGCACGTTGAGGCCAGATCCTTGAGGGCACACAGGCCGACAGTGGGGAGGGTGTGGGAGGCTGGCTGGCGCCCCCTAGCTGGAGTGGAGGATTGGTGTGCAAAGGAGAGAAAGAGAGAGGAAGAAGAGGAAGAGGAGGGTTGACACTAGCGATATCGCAGGATCACTGGAACTGAAAGAGAGAAAAAAGAGAAAGAATATTTAATGATTTAAGTTCTGTACCTGATATAAGTGAGCTGATGTGTTTGGTGTATTACTCACTGATGATGATGAGCAGGAGAGCAACAACCACCAAGGCAATAATCATCTTCATCTGTGGAAGAAACAACACATTCCTAATCACACTGGATACCACAGAAACCTGAGTTACAAATTTGATGACTTTAGACTCAACTTTACGAAATCAACTCTACTTGCATTTAACACCAGCGACTTCACTTGGACTTGAAAACACTTTATAACTTCCTCCAAGCCCAAAGATTAAAAAGTGTGTTACTTAAAAAGTTCATTTCCTGAATCAACTATTGTTAAAAGTCCAATTTGTAGGATCTGGTAGTATCTAGCGGTGAGGTGAGGAGATTGCAACCAACTGAGGCCTCTCCCGTGTGCCAAGCGTGTATAAGAACTCCGGAGGCCGACCTAAAAACGCAGATGATCCTTTTTCTAGAGCCATTTGGAGCAGAACTAATGCATAGAGTGTATCTATGTGGGAAGTGAGTGGTAAAGCAAGAGAGAGAGAGCAGCGGTGATGGCAGCGAATAACATCATCAATTCCAGCCCAAGCAGGAAACGTTAACAGAGTTTGGTTTGTCCGTTCTGGGCTAATGTCAAAACATGGCGGACCCACAATTGATAGAAATGGCTGGATTCTCCCAAATGCTACACACTGTTCCTTTAACGGTATTCATTCCCAGCAAGTCAACACTTAATTCCCCAGATCCACGTTGTTTGAACCTGACAGCATCCATTCCAGTTGCAGGAGGGAACCATGAAGAACTAACGTTAATTTACTGAACGCAAGCTGGAAAAAATTATACCTCAGATAATTTTTTTTGCAAACAAAATACAACAAAAAACAAATTGCAGTATGCAAAACCTGCAGGTTGAAAACTACGGACGGAAAAGCAAATGGAAAAAGCAAGGACTCGAAATTCAATCTTTAGGATTTGCCACTTGACTTGTGATTTGTCCGTCTTGACTTGTGACTTGCCTGCTGTGACATGGGATTTGACTTGGAGCTTAAGTGCAAAGACTCAAGATGTATTTGTGGCTGGTAAAACAATAACCTCTGGATACCTCTGACTACAGTGTAAATGCAAACAAATAGAGAGACACAGTGAAGGTGTCATACATGCACATACAACAGACAGACGGCCCACCTTCATGTCTCTCCACCACATCCTCCTGTGCAGCTGTTTGGCTCGGCTACTGAAGGCAGACGCGTTGTCTGATAGGCTCTCTGGGACATGACGTGACCGCAGTACAGAGGAGGACATGGAAAATAAATTGGGGAAAACAAAAACATCTGTTAATCACCACATAAACAATAAGCCGGCAATTGATTCTAATTTGATGCTGGATGAGGTGACTCAAACCTGCCTGGCTCTGTGTTGGCTCTGTCTCAGTTTACAATGTGTTGGAGTTATGTAAGCTGCAGCTCTGCTGCTGAGATCACCCCTAAGTACTGGCATTAAATGGTGAACAACAAATTGCCAAATTTATACACAACAGAGCAAAAACACATTTCCTCTAACATCTGTCCTTGTTGTGACATTCCTCTCCAGAAGGCTCACCCACGCTGCTCTCTGTTTCTTAGATACTGTTGTTAACTTGATGTTTATGCATGTTAGCAGAGAGGTTACAGCTCCCTAGCATGCAGCGCTCTGCTTGTCCAAGCCCCTGTCCCTCTTTAGAGCCTTTGTGTCCGTCATGTGTCTGCTGTTTCCACGTCCATGTGCCGGTTTACGAGCAGTCGCTACTACAAAGAGAGAGGCACTGAGACGAGACGTCTGAGAAGATGCTTGTTAATGTTAAAGGTTTTAACAACAGGATACCTGCACATGGATCAGAGAGCTAACTGCACGTGTCAATCACAGACTATTACACATAAGGAGTATTAAGGACAACACGCAACAAGCAGAGACACGCTATCAGCCACACAAATACAGCAGGATTCACACAAAGACTTGTGCAAACACACACAAATGTGTTCCAGATGTGTGTCATTGTCTTGGTTGGCTGGTGGACATGACAGAGAGAAGCGTTATATAACATCTGTGTCATGATGAGGCTTATAGACAGAGAAGAGACACTTCAGCTTCATCTTTTCATCGACAGAGAAGAAGCAGGAGAAGATAACCGGTGCATGAAAAACAGTAAGTGTGTGAAATTGAGTAACAGAGCGAGTTAAACACATTTCACACACCTGAGAGAAAAAAAGAAAGTAGTTGTGTGAATGAGAGTGTGAGACTTGGCAAAGGCTTCCAGACAAACACCTGGAAAAACACTAAACCTGGATTTATCATTAGCACCTTTAAAGTTCACTGTTTTTACATGCAAGCGCCATCTACTACTGACAAAATCAAAGTTTTGCTGATTTTCCAAACTAAATTATGACATATATTATATATTTCTGCAAGGTTTTATGTAGAGCTGCAATAATTTCAGCAAAAACACAAATAATCTGCCTGTGTTTTTGATAGTCTTCTATGACCCTGATGAGCTCTGGGAGGAGCCACAAGCTCACCTGTGCTGTCTGGAGTCAACAGGTGAGTTTAATATACCCCGAATCAGTTATTACTAGGAGGAGAATCATTAGTCTGTTTGCTCTGCCACCAGCTTGTCAGGTGCATCTAAAGTAAGTTATTCTTCAAGGTTTATCAATCTGATAATGCCATGTGTTTGTTTAGTGCCATTTATAACTGATTTAACAGATTTGTGTTTGAATATTATCTAACTTTGTTCAGTCAATGAGTATTTGATAATAAAGATGGTTAGGATGAGTGAATGCATGGAACTCATCTCTAATGTCTATGTAATGTCTATTTGTGTAATTTCTACAGACCCACCCCTTGATAAAGGTAAAGGGGAAGTACTGCAGACCTGCTGTCCTCAATTCTGCTGCCTCATGGTAGATGAGCAAAGTCCCGCCTCTTCGGGGACTTTATTTGGGAAAAAATAAGTACGGCTGCCAATGGCGAGAGACAAATATTCCCATTTGTCACAATCCTACTAGGATAGTGCCATGAATTGCATGTTTATCAATTTAAAAAGACTTTTGCAAGTTAAAAAAAACTTGCAATTCTTAGTAGTACTATTTAGTTTTGTGTAAAACCGCTCAGTGAATTCCATCTCGTCTTGCACAATACAGCCTATGTCACCAACACCAACATGGCCATTACCTTGGCTGGCTAGCTAGCTAGGTAACCACTATTATTCACGCACAAACGTAATATTATCTGATGTTTATTATTCATCTGCTCTTTTTAATCAGCTGGGAAGTGAACAAACAAGCAAGACTCATTGCTCATGTGAGTACATCCCAGTATGAAACACACCGGTATTGTAGCTTCACCCAGACCAGACCAGACAACACTTGGGTGTGTAGTCTTTCTAATTACACTTCTTTTATACTTCAACAGTTCAAACTGCGACTTTCTTGACTTGCAAAATTATCTTTTAAATTGACAAACACGTTTTCATGGCACAAAATGGGATTACAAAATTTATCTTGCAGTACATGTACCATGGTGGTCAACCAGAAGGGGCGGGCCTCTGCCTCTCTATACTTGATGTCCCTTGACTCCCACCTTCGCCAGTTAGGTTACACCTAAAACATCTGTTTTAATTATCGAATAATCATTTTTCATGCAAAATAAGTGGGAGTTTTTATTTGATTATTTAACGCCTGAAAAATAAACTTGTAAAGGTAGCACATCCACTAAGTCAGTACACACAGCCTCAAAATATTAATATAGCAGATGATTTGTCTATTCTAACTTGAATTTTGAATTTCTTATTTGCAGAACATTTCTAGGAGGAAAAAATATTCCAAGTTTGTCTCAAATGCAGGTTTGAGAATTCACCTGAGATCACTGAAAAGACTGTCGAGGGTATACTGTACCTTAAACCTTCACTACTTGATTTAAAGATACATTTAGGATCTTTGGGCCTCATCAGCAAATGTTTTTCTTTTAAAACGGATGCACATTGCAGACATTTTGCTGTTAGACCAGATGCCCAAATGAGCCTACGTACGCTGATGATCCTCAGAGCCATGTGCAAACCATCTGTGAGCTACCTGTGGAAACTAGCCATTAAAACGAATGAGACTGCTAAAACATTGCCTGTAGAGCTTGTGTCAACTTCATTTTACTTTGTAAATAAACAAAACACACATTTTCCCAGTGACTCACCCGACTTGTCCTGCAGGTCGTCGAGCCGCTCGCCCCTCTCTATCACCTTGGAGATGTTCTCCTGCATCACATCGATCACCTCGTCAACCTGTGACTGCACCCTGAAGACAAACGTTGGTGGGGAAGGCAGAATCACAAACAACAGATATGAATCATAGGGGATAAAAGGTAAGATTTTTCAAGAATGATCTTTTCTTTTGTGGTAACCCACAACAGCACAAAGCACCTGTTTTCCCAACAATCTCCTCTATATCTGGCTTTGTCCAGTTGGCAGACAATAAAGACTGTCAGCCTCACGGTGACCCATCTGCACCTGTTGAGTATCTGCAGAATTATGCTCAAATCCTTTCTTTATTCTTTGTACTCATCATACCTGTGCAGGGCACGATGAGTCCACATTAACCTTCAATCTCTCTTATTTAAAATTAATTCTTAGCAAAACCTCTTGGAGGGATGCAGGGTCAGTGGGAGGGAGGGAGGGAGGGAGGACATTGGCAAAGACTTACAGGCTGAGAGGCTCATAAGGGAGATATAAGACAAAAGAATTTGTTTTGTCTAACAAATGATCACATTTTCCAGCATGATCACACTGATTTTTTCAGACAAGGAACTGCAGGAAATGATCAGTCTTGGAATTCAGCTTGATTGCATCATGTTGAAGACTGTAATATTAAACACACAAAACACATTCAGGGACCGGGGGACATGGAGGGCCTTTATCATTTCCCAGTTTTGTACATCCTTGACCCCTTTCCTCGCTTCCTCTCCTTGCTCCTAAACTTGATACTATATATTCAATATAAAAACATATTATGACCACCTGAAACACAGCAAATTAGTGCTTAACACCAGAGCAACTAGCACCTGTTTGCACTTCATCACATCAACCAATCATCAAACATCACATCATGATTATAGCAGCTGAATTGGGTGTAATCTACATTCAGCAATAACAAACAAGTAATATCAAGGTCAAGTCATTAAGGAATGTGGTTGGAGCAGCATCTGCACCTACACAAACAGTGAAAGGCAGAAAGTTTGATCGTTTTAAATAACAACTGACAATTATTTTCATTATCGATTAATCTGATGATTATTTTATTGATTAGTTGTTTGGGCAATAAAATGTCAGAAAATAATTAAAATGTTGATCAGTTTTTCCAAAAGCCTAAGATGAGGTCCTGAAATGTCCTATTTTGTCCATAACTCAAAGATATTCAGTTTACTTTCATAGAGGAGGAAACAAACCAGAAAATATTCACATGTAAGAGGCCGGAGTTTAGGCTTCTTGTTTTGTAACTAATCGTTGCAGCTCTACACAAACGGAACAGGTAATTTGTCGAGTCCTGCCACGGTTTGAGATGATTCCAGCTGTGTCACGCCTCTTTTAAATGTCACGGCTGCCAAAATGACTTCCGCAAAGGAATCACCGGTGTACAGCTCCTCAGGCAAGCCTTCTCGCTCCTCGAGATGCATTTTAGGAAATGAGATGTTCAAGATGGAACGCCGAGATCGATTTACAGGCCGGAGCCAGAGGAGCGAGGAGACCAAGGAGGGTTAAAAGAGGAGATGTCACAGCTTTGTATCATGTCATATCATCAGGGCATAACACATGTGCAGTAAAATCTGATCTGCATTTGTCAAACGGCTCACTAGCCGTAAACAGTTGCCTACTTTTTTGGTGAAAATCACAATTCTGCAATTATTGAAAACATATTTAATTAAAGACCACAAACAAATGCCTTCTATTAGAAAACACTCTATTGTATATCGGCAGCTGCTTGAGGATACCCAAAAAGTTCTGTCAGGTCGAGTGGAGCCAAAGATCACCTGAGTGGACACCATCACTTTGTTTTTCTCACTGTCTGCTCTAACCCTCCAACATGGCAGCTCCAGTTACACTGAACATGTCAAACCACATAGTCCAAGGTCGTGTCCCAGCCTCCATTCATTAGCCTTGGAAGAGACAAGGAGGCACAAATTGAGAAATGAGAACGGCCCAGAGAAGCATGGGCTGCTACCAACCCACATAAAGCCACTGTGAGTGAGGACCTGACCTCAGGGGTTCAGATGGACATGGAGGTGATGAGCCTGGGCAATGTGCAAACAGCATTCTTGGAATCTGTAATGATGGCATCTAGTTTCAGGAGCTCACACCAATGACAAACTGTCGGGTACAAACAGAATGTGGAGAAACGAATCTGGGTGCCGGACTGTTTCAACAATGACCTTGTCTGTTCTCTGTCCGTCTCTGGCTGGAGGTTAATATGAAAACAGACTGCAGAGGGACCGGGGAGTCTTGGGAAGGTTACACAATAACCTGCACATGGCGGCCGGCCTCTCTTACACAATCCACTACAAACCTGTACACATTATGAGCCACAGTTGCGTAACACCAACACCAAAACCGAGTGCTGGCAACACTACTCTGACCTTTAGTTATGAGGAATGTGTTTGTACTTACTGTTTGAATTTGTCATTCTGAGGTCCAAATCTGGGTCCTGTAGGTCCTCTCCTGGAAAACAGGTTAATTGAGCCAAAGTTACCAATTTAATGTATGAATCTGCAACTGTAACAACTTATTTTGTTTATTTCCTGTACTCTGCTTTAATAATCCATGTTTGTATTACTACCCTCATGATGTGGGTAAATTGTACTTTAAATATATTTGATTTATTTGTAATAAGCTCAGTACCTGAATAGAATATAAACAAACTCACAGAAAGAAGTCTTCCTCCTCATCGGAGTCCTCCTCTAGTAGGTTCCTCTGTAAAAGAGGAAGATGTCAGATAAGGTTTTAAATGACTATGATCGGAATGATTTCAGGAACAAGCTCCAGTATGAGAATGTCATCAGCTGAAAGGCCCAAACAGAGTACATTTCTGGCACTCACAACTGGTGTTGCTGATATAGATATATGACCTCCACAGTCCAGATAGCTGCTGTACTGATCAATAGACGTTTTTTCTGTCCATCTTCAGAGGGCAGATATGCCCAAATATGCTGCTATTGTAAAGCACAAAAATTATGATGACTTACTGAAAAATAAAAGACTGCTGTTGACCCAAACCTCAATAAAAACGCTTCCTCCAGTACTCTCTTGAGACTCCTCAACATCTACCTCTGACGAGGACAATCAGCTTACTGGGAAGCCAAAAGAAAAGAGAGGTTTCTGGGATCTCAAGGTAGTATATCTCACTTAAACACTGCCATGATCACAACCATGTCTGAACCAACCATGGCTTTAATTGGGGAAGAAAGTGCCCTGAGCAAAATGCTATTCATTGAGAATTAGTGAGGACAGCTGCATTAAATTCTCACAGGAGAACTGGACTCGGCAGACGGTAAGAGTCTGGTTCTCATTGGACAGCACACAGGGGGACTATATTTCCTGCTACTGGGAATTTCTTTCTCACTAGAGATTTCCTAAGCAACGCAGGAGACACTGCACCCATACATTATGTTGCTCCATGAGTTTATAAGCAGCAGAAATTACACTTGAATTATAGTATGCAGTCCTGGTCATCACCTTCTAACAATCATGACCCAGACACACCAAACCGACATCAAAGAGATAGCAGCGACAAAAGCCGAGTGTTACGTTGTCTCACGTCGCCTGTCTTGGCCAAAAAGTGAGGTGAAATAACGCTCCACACCAGCAGGTGGCGACAGTCTGTATTCGCCTTTCAAAAACGGAAACCTTTGAAGACCAGATAAGATGAAGATGAAAAAATGAGAAGAGCCCTCTGTGTTTTTCCTCTTGACTTCACGTTGGCTTGCTTTCCTTGCTTCCGGTTCTCTTCTCGTGCACTGATTCGTTTAAGATGAACTGACAATGAGAGTTATTTCTCTCACCGACGCAGGCAAGCCGATGCTGAAGGATAAACTAGGCCAATAGATGCTCATTGACGGCCCCACAGTGGCTGATAGTCGGTCATCAGCTTGGTGCATCACAGTCTTTAATGCTGCAAGCCAATGTCATGCCAATATAGGCACTGTTTTTCATCTGCAAAAAAAAAAAAAAGCTGAGGGAATGGTGTCCATATGATGATAAAGAGCTTTACAAGTCGGGGCACTAACACTCTCCTCCTGTACGTCTTTCTTTCTTTCCACTGTCTAGGATGGGAGACACGAGGGAGAACTGGTAGTCATTATCAGAGGGCAGGAGGTAGAAACCATGGACGGTTACGCAAGTCTGCCCGTAAGCGCTGCTTTGATCCCGGTTCAACACAATAGCAAACAGGATTACACAGAGAAACAGAGAACTGAGTAAAGCAAAGAATCGGGGAAGGTGGAGGTGGGGGGGATGATCACTTTGATGAGAACCAGACATTTGGCGGAGGAGTTTCTTCATTTTACCTCCTTCAAAGGTCTTCAAAGGTCTTTTGTGCATTCCCTCACATTTTTTCCACTAATACTAATTTAATGAAGCAATCTGTTTTTGACTAAAATGGACATTGTAAATGAAACCCTATTGTCTGCATACTGACTATCAGTTTCTAAAGGCCCTGACACACCAAGCAGACAGTTGGCTGTCAGACAGTTTTGGGCCATCGGTAAGTGTCTGTCTGCCTAGTTTTTACAGTGTGTCCTGAACCGTCAGCTCTAATCTGCCCGTGTTGGATTGGCACATTCAGCATGTTAAATTAGTGGCATGTTCTCCCCGTGTTAGCGTGGGTTTTCTCCGGGTTCTCCAGTTTCCTCCCAAAGTCCAAAGACATGCAGGTTAATTGTTGACTATAAACTGCCCGTAGGTGTGAATGTAAGCGTGAATGTTTGACTGTCTCAATGTGTCAGCCCTGTGATAGACTGGAAACTTGTCCAGGGTGTACCCCGCCTTCGTCCAGTGTCAGCAGGGATCAGCTCCACCCCCCCGTGACCCTGAAAAGGATAAGCAGTTACAGATAATGGATGGATGGATGGATGGATGGATGAATCAGCAGCAGTGCCCTTGGGTGAGAGAAATCACTCTTATTGGCTGTTCATCTTAAATGAATCAGTGCACAAGAAGAGAAAGAGAAACAAGCCAACGGGTAAAGTCGAGAAAAAACACAGAAGGCTCCTTCTTTTTCATCTTCATCTCATCTGATTCTTCACATACATGGATATTTTCTCAGCAACATGGCCATCTGGAGCAAGAGTGGTGTGAAAAGAGTCGGCTGACAGCGCTTTGTTTCAAGCACGTATCATAATAACAGCTTGTAAATCCACTGTCCTCGGTCTTTCAGTTTCCCTTTCTCCATGACGTATACAGACTACCGAGACCTGCTGGGAGGGAGCATTATTTCATCTCACGCAGGCGCAGAACGTACATGGTAGTTGGCTATCAATTGTCATCTTCGCAGTGTGTTTGAGTGCAACTGTTCGGCCAAAACAAAAGCGTGCTGAGGTGATGCAGCTGGTGGCCTTTGTCGCCGCTAGTACTTTGGTGTTGGGTTGGCGTGCCTGGGACTTTAATCATCAGGTGCTCCCTTTTCCCTGCCTGTATTCTGTTTGTTAACCTCCATCCCCAAACCCCAAACTCCCTCCATCTTGCTTCTCACCCTCTCGCTGCGAATGGATCCCGTGACCTCATCGTCATTGAGGTGTCGTTTAAACTTTGGGGGCATGTTGTCTTCAGGCTGCTCCTCCCGATCTGGCTCCCTCTGTGGGACAGGAGGAGGAGAAGATCATGACAGTGATTTGAGTTGAAGGCATAACCACAGCCAGGTTCTGCCTGGGAGCTACACATGGAGAACAAAGCATTAAGTGTATGAATAAAGAGAGACCCTAAACTCAATAACTCAGTTACTCTGTAATAACTGAAGTAAGAAACTGGTCATGGTCGAGCAATCTGAGGGGGCCTCTAGTCTCAACAGTTCCTGTATTAATTTCCTCTGCATCTAATATTTACCCCTGGAACATGTTAAGAAAGTGTCTCTTCCAGCTGTCTGTGAAATAATATTCCTCTCCTCTCCAGTGCCCGTCCGTAAACAAAAGAAATAAGAACTACTAAGATGTCCTGTTCAGATGCCTTAATTGGTAATATTTCTGCTGTGAGCTTGAGCCTCACTAGCTATGAACGGAAATGTCATCATTGCTCTGTGTGCCTTTGGATGAAGAGCTCAACCATGTCGGATGTGGAAAACACGCTGTTCTTCCAATTATACCCCCTCGAGTCTGTGTTTGGGTGTTATTTGTTCCAAACAGTGCAACAGAACACAACAGTGCCTCAATAAAGTGCCTCTATGACACTGAACTAAACAACATGTGATCCTCAGGCCCTTCTGGAACCATCAGGGGAGGAAACGCAGCAGTCCCACACATACACACACCATCGCTCTCAATCCAGCAATACACCATCATATACCATTGAATCCAGTTCAGTCTGACACTGTGGATTTCTCAGCAGCGTCCGTGTCTGGCACTGCGATATGGAAAACGGCCGTGCAGTAGCCAGGAGAGGAGAGGAACTTTCCAGTAAACAGAGGTGAAGAGAAGCAGGGGACGGGGCTTGCTCTGAGGCAGCGGCAGCGTGAAGAGACACAGAAAGAGAAAGAGAGGCCAACTCTAACATGTTAGCATTCCTGGAGGAAGACTGTTAATTGTGCAATCCATAAAAAAGCAGAATTGGCTTCAATTCAAAGTTGTCATTTATAACATAAAATAAAAATTACAGACTGTGTGTTGTCAGGTTTGGACAAAAGAACTGAGGTAATTGCATTGTGATGATCACAGGAGAGGACTGTAGATTATTAATGGTCCCAATCAGTGCATGGATTACAATTTGTTTTCCTCTTAGAGGAAAAAAATGCATTCATCGAGTCAAGTGCAGCTGTTTTTACTACAAAACTAATAGCTTTATGTGTGTATAGCTATGTATGTATATGTATAGCTATCTATGTTCTATGTTCCCAGGATCCTATGCTCGATATCCTCTTAATATGACACATTAAGGAGACCATTCAAGCAGTTTTATGTTCTTGCAATGTTTTCCCTTGGTCAAATGTGCAATCAATGTTTCCCTGGGTCTATATTGTGAAATAATCCACAGTTTGTCATAGAGGTCGACCGATTAATCAGCCGATTTTTTTGACATTTTTCATAATCAGCATCAGCTGATGCCTGACCATATTAAGCGGATAAGCAAGCAGGCGCATCTGCGGGCAGCCCAGTGTTGTTGCTGCTGTAGAAAATGTGACAACGCTGTTTGTGTCATTCTACCTGCAGACCTCAGTAGATGTGGCCCAGTGAGCTAACCTTTGCAGGAGTGCTTGAGAAGAGCAACGTCCTAACTGGGAGAAGGGAGAAACCATGCAGACACAAAATGCAGATTGGTGAGACAGACCAAGCCCAAGATATCTGCCCCCCAAAAAATCTGCATCATATATCAAATATCAATATTCTGTAATCTGTTCTGTTGTCTGTACTGTATTTGTCACTGTTGTCCTGTGTTTATGCCATTGTAAGTGTTGTTGCTGTATATGAGACTGAAGACAAATTTCCACATTGTGGACAATAAACAAACTAACTAACTAACTAACTAACTAATAAAATCGGCCATAAAAAAAACATACCGGTCGACGTCTAGTTTATAGCCCTGTGGTGTTATAACTTACTCCTCAATACGCCCTCAAATTTTGACATTTATATCTCCACAGCAGCTTAACAGATTTTTACCATTCTAACTTAATTTGAAACGTCCACCTTCCTTCTTTCTTTTGCAATTTGAACTACGAAGGTAGGCCTTACCGATCTCTAACAATGGTAGTTTATATCAAGAGACACACACGCCTTGGGGAACATAGGACCCTGGGATCAAGGGATGATCCCCATTAGATCACAGCCGTTGGCAACTTTAGCTGATTGAGCTGTTAGCATAAATTTAAATACGTCAGAATACCGTAACGACACTTTAATTACACCATTACATTACTACACCACATTAATTACAATAAAAACGAGCCAATAGAAACGCCAACACAGATAGCTCCTAGCTAATTCAGCTAATTCACACAGGCCGCTTGGTTCATTGATAAATTTAGCTACTCAGCTAAGCTAGGCTAAGCTAAGCTAATGGTGCTAACGTGGCTAGCTACCTGCTGTCTCCCACAAGATCCGATGCTCGATGCTGGCAACACACACCGTCTCGGGTATTAGTCCAGGCGTTTTCAGGGTTCGAGGTGGTTTCAGAGTTGTGTCACTTTCATTTTAAAGGCTGTCGGGACGATGAGACGGGATTGTCATTATGGATGCTAGCCGTCCGCTGGTCTTTCCTCCGTCTGAATCAGCTGACCAGGAAATGAACACAAACAGCTGGAGGAGGAGAGGGATGGCTGCAGATGTTTGACAGAAAATATACATAAAATAATATTGGAAATATACGTCATTTTTGTTATTTTATTATATATACAGTAAATATACTGAGTCCCCATAGAAATATACAACTATCTGGTTTATCTGAATGCAATAATTTAAATTTAAGTGAACCTTCGTCATGTTTTTACTTTTAACTTCTACCCTAATACAAGTCAGAAGGAATTATTTTGTCCTTTTTACACAAACAAATGCGTTTGACAGCTACAGTAACTGCTAATTAAGATTTACCATATGAACACTATAAAATAAAATTAGTAGTTATTATAAATTAAAATTGGCTTCACCTCAACTAATTACAAAGGTACTCTTCATCATAATGGTCACACTCAGATGAGACATTTTTCTATACAAGTACTTTTACTTTTGATTCTTTTCTCATTATATTGTCACTTTATTTTTTATATACTTTATATTTTTATTATACTTATTTTGTATATACATTTACTACATTCCTGTTTAAATTCAGTTCATTTATTTGCTATTACTGTCTATTGCTTGATTTTAGACTCTGATTATGTTATATTTTATCTTAATCTAACTTTCACTATTTTATGTTTAGATTCTTGTTTAGTTTTTGCTTCGGTGATCTGTTTTCCTTTTTATATACATATTTAAATAGCATTGTTGGAGAGAGCCTGAGAATTAAGATTGTCATTACTAATGACTCCTTTCTATAATTTTTTGCACAGATGATAAATAAAGAGCTTGAACTTATTACTTTTAAATAAGCACATGTTTCTGGTAGTCTAATACACCTGTAACTTTGCTTCTGTAAAAGTTACAGGGCCTTTACTTGGAATGCATTTTTATACTGTTGTACACATTTTTTTTTTTTAAACTTGTTTATAGACAAAATGAGACAGAACAAAACAAGGCAAAACAAACAAAAGTAAATAATACAAAAATACAAATATGTTATTACACATATGCAAAACTGTTTGTTGTTACTAGGGCTAGTTATGTGTTTGAGTGCATATGTACTTGTAATTATAAAAAAGAGAAAGTAAAAATGCATAATAATAATAATAATAATAATAATAATAATAATAATATAATAATAATAATGCAAGTTGGTATCACGCAGTTTTACATTAATAACATATTTTAGAATAAATGATAATAATAAATATTTTAAAAATTACTTTAAAATCGATTATAGATAAATAAAATATTTTATTACCAATTTCACCACTGCCTGTTTTAGGGTGTATTTCTGCCTGTCACCTGTAGATGGAAGCAGTGCGCATGACGCGTATCTAACGTGCCGGAAATGTAAGAAGAAGAAGAAGAAAAACTTTGACCGGAAGAGACTTCTGGTTTATTTGGTAAGCTGTTCGTCACGCTTTTTATAGATATGTTATTACGTTTTCCTGGATCAGTGTTGTAGTTTTAAACAGACGGTGTTTCTCTGACTGCAGGCAGTTAAAACAGTGTGTGTTAGTTTGTTTGTGTCTCTCCGAAGCTGCTCCCAGTCTTCCCAGTTCCCAGAGAGATGCAGCGTGCTGGAGATCAGCCTCATCCTCTGTTTGGAGGAGCGCTGTCAGCCGTCCTCCCTCACAGCGCCACAGACACCAGTGAGCTGAGGGAGATCCCGGACAACCAGGAGGTGTTTGCCCATGAACACACCGACCAGAGCCTGATCGTGGAGCTGGTGGAGTACCAGGATCAGGTGTCAGACCAGGATGCTGCCAGGTATCACTTTGAGGACATCGCAGGCAGCAACAAAGCTTTAGAACCAGGTGCTTTTGAAGTGACCAGTGTGGAGCCCCTGTCTAAATCTGAGTTGTCCCTGTCAGACTGCAGCTGTGCCTGGATGCTCACTGGGACACAGTGTGTGTCCAAATTCAACGAAGAAGCGAGGAATACAGTGACCCTCCATCTGGGTCTGTTCCGTCTGCCACAGTTCTCCACAGATGTCCTGATCACCTTCAATGACCCCCAGAGGATCAGCCCTGATAGCAGCAGTGCTGCTTCAGCAGAGACACACAGAGAGCCATGGACGGTGCAGGACTTCCAGCGCTTGTTGCAGACTCTGACTCTGCATGACCCAGGGCTGTTTGGGTAGAACAACTACTACCTTCTCAGCATGGGGCCTCACCTGATTACAGATTTAGCCTCAGGCACATTTAAACACATTAGGACTGTGTTTTGCTGGGACCCCCACAAGAATCAGAATCATGCTTTGGTTTCCAATCTGAATGGTAGGGAAGCAAGCACTGGTCCTGTTGCTGCCATGACACAGATGTCCTGTTCTGTCCTTGATGTTGACTTTGTCCTGACATATAAAAAATGAATTGAAAACCAAACATGTCATGATGTGAAGATAGTTTTGTCATAATAAATTTGTTGAATGAAAAATGTGGGACCATTTCATATTTATTTGTAGGTCAAAGATGCTCTAAAATTAGGGATGCCCCGATACCAAATCGGATATCAGACCTGTACTGATTCAAATAGCTGGATCGGGTATTGGTGACAATGTGAACGATCTGTTCAATTCATGTTTAATCAATTGATTATTGCGTCTTAATGAAACAGATGATATCCAAAGTGCAGGTATCACGATTGGTATCCAGACTGAAAAAGTCCCTACTTAAAATGCTCTGAAATCATCCCATACTGTGGAGACCTACAGTAACTCTCACAGATCAGATTAATATGTTAAGATTAATGTTATTTTTGTAAGGAATTTCAATTTTATGTGAAGCTATGCACCTGAGAGAAATATGAGATTTGAGACATACAGTCATGTCCTAGACATGCACATTTCCTGCTACTCTGTTTCCCACTACATTCCCCTTCTCCTACTCACTCAAGTATTTCCTCCTTCCTCAGTCATGCCACTCTTCTTCTTTTTTTTACCCTTTTTTTACTTAAAATACTGCCACCACCCTGAAGTGGGTTTTTATGTTTGGATACAAGCACCTAAGCACAGCAGAAGGAGTATGAGAGATCATGCCTTTTTGTCACTGGGTCCACGCTTGTGGAATCAGTTCCTAGGAGAGATTAGGGCCTCAGACTGCTGTTTTTAAACCTAATCTTGAGACTCACCTGTTCCCTTCAGCCTTCCCAGAGGGTCCTGGTTTCATTACTGCATTTAGCATAAAAAAATATGCTCAAATCATAACATGACAAACTGCAGCCCAACAGGCAAAGTGGGCATGTCTGTAAAGGGGAGATTCGTGGGTACCCATAGAACCCATTTACATTCATTTAACTTGAGGTCAGAGGTTAAGAGAACCTTTTGAAAATGTCTGTGACAGTTTTTCCTTGTTGAACTTTAGCACATATTGGGAGCATTATTTAACCTCCTTTGGGACAAGGTAGTATCACGTGATTGGTACCAATGATTCCTAAGGTTTTCTAGTTTTATATGATGCCAGTATGTTCATGCTACAACAAAAGTTTGTTACAGCATTAAAGAAATGAGTGGCATTAAAACAAATTTGTCTAAACACGTTACTATCACGTTAACTTTGACAACCTTTATTTTAACACTTCTAATTACATAGCTCTTTGCGTAAATTGTTTTATTATTATATTATTATTTTTTTCTCATTATTTTTAACTCTTTATGTGAAGCACCTTGAGATTTTGCTGTATTTTAAAATGAGCCATATGAATTAAATTCATAAATATTAGTAGCAGAATTTTGCCAGTATCTGTAATGCACAAACCTCCGACAGACCCCTAAATATTCACTCACTAACACAAAACTTGTGCTACTCTGTTCCGACCTCCATATTTTTAAACTAATGAAGACACACATGTAAAGGCAAAGGTCAAAATAGGGGTCAGAAGGTGACTTGAGGTTCTACATATAAACTCCCTCTGGAGCAGTTAATATTCACAGTATCTTCAGTGGGACCTGGTCATAAACAGTGAAACTTGAGAGAGAGAGACTCCCAGCAGGAATATGTATTAGGTCAACTGTTTCCATCATTTACTGCAGTGACCTCATGGAGGAATAATTCATTAGGCTGAACCCTAAAAACCCTGGAAAGACTTCATTCAGCTGGGTGAGTTTAGTGAAACACAAAATTTATGGAATGGAAATTCACCCTCATTAATTTTGCTTTGAATTTAAAACTTTTCCTCAGTTATGTCTGCTGTTTTTTGAGGAAACTTGAGTCTGCTGTTAAATAAAATCTCATAACAGCAAGGGAATTCAGGTAAGTCTTGCATAACAAACATAAGAGGAAGTCCAGTCTGTCACCCCAAAGCCAGATCAAACCCTTCTTATCCTCTGGTGCAACCATAACCGATTAAGATCTCATAATGTTACTCATCCTCTCCTCCCACTGATCCCAGTGTAGCACATTCCTTCATTAACCACAATAGTAAAGCCTCCTTCTGGATAAACAAGCGTGAAAACATCCTGTATTTCCAACCTGTGGGTTTTGGAACAGACATCTGACTTAAAGGTCAAGTCAGGAGACAATTTTCAGTGATATTAAAGGATTTAAAGCATTTTCCAGGCCCTGAAAACAGCTTGTGCAATCTGCTACTGGGTTACTATGGTGCAGTGGTCTAAAACGTTTTGCCTCATGAACAGTTTAACAAAACAATGATTGTCTCTTTCTAAGTTGTTTTATGTTGATCCATTATCAGATAAGAAATCAATAGATTCAGAGGTACAAATATTATCTATTGAAAGTCCACAGAAGGAGATCACATGACCACACATGAGTCAGGGAGGATAAAACCAACACTCCTGTCTAGAAAGGAGTGGCCTCCCTCAGGTGCAATCACTTTCTCTCAATCAGAGCTCTGGATTTACATTCTGCCTTCCTGTGTGATGTGTGTACGGGGCACACGGTTGATTAGCACTGTTGCCTCACAGCGAGAGGGTTGCCAGTTCAAATCCGGCTTGGGGCTCTTCTGTGTGGTTTACATGTTCTCCCCATGTTTGTGTGGGGTTTTTCCGGGTGCTCCAGCTTCCTCCCAAAGTCCAAAGACAAGCAGGTCAACTGATGACTCTGACTGATATTGTACTTAAATTTTCTAAATTCTCTAAAATGCATAGGCTGCAGCACTAACAGTAACTGTGTTGACTTTGAATCCTAGAGGAATAGAAGGGGGAAAAAGCCTTCGTTGTGATGTCTTTGACCCCTAGTGATCTGGAACAAGTCTTGGCTGACAGGTGAACTGAAGTCTCCCTGATGAAGACAGAATACAGCTTTCCTGTTCCTTCTCACAACTGACTTCTTCCTGTCCCCAAACAAAACTAAAAAAGGTCTAAGCAAACAGAGCGGTCCAGTCATTTCACCACCTACAGCATCTTTTTTTCAAAAAGTGTCAAAATTACTTGTGGAGCGTTTTATCCATAACCAGGTGTAAAAGTTGTCTTGTACATGATTAGAAAGGTTTCATGATGAGGAAACCATGCAAAAGTGACATTGTGTTGAGGAAATAAATATTTGTTAAATAAATATATATTTAAATATTTGTTAAAACACAAAGAATAACCTGTCAGTGGTAACATTAGTTGTTTCTACTGTCTGTTGGTCTCATTCAGGATGTGTGTATTTGTGAGTGTGTGGCATTTTCAGTACATCTGGGAGCCATCAGTCACAGGTGTATGCATAGTTCCTGCTCAGAGACTTCTAGCTCCAAGGTCATTTATTACCCAGAGTCCCCTGTTATCACTTGTGTTTGTACTGAACTCCCCCCACACAACCCCTCTCTCTCTCTCTGGACTCCAGCCTGAACATCCTTTCCTCACGAGCTCTCGGCCACAGAGCGGTCTGCTGCTCTCATCAGGATCCCAGAGCTCCTCCTTTTAAAATTTATGCTCTTCTCCAAGTCTACCTTTGTAAGTCTTTGGAAGCAAAAACTCAGAATGGTTGTCTTTGAGTATCCACTGTGGAACAATGAATCATGAGTCAACAACAACAATTTCCACTATCTTCCCATATTTTCTGGATGACATTTTAAGATGCCCAATTCTTTCACATTCTAACCACAACTAGGAAATCTTCACCAAGGATAACAAAGAAACAATTTGTCTTGAATTCGTTTAAAAATTAGTTTATTAAAAAAAAAAAAAAAAACAATATGCAGCACATGTCTCACTGGAGATTCTACATGTTGACATCATGACATTGTGTTTCTGACCCAACAATAAAACACATCTCAGTAATAAGGAGTATCCTCTGCATTGTCAAACCTAATGACATAAGGTTTGATACATTTTGCTCCAGATTCAGAACCTGAAGTTGGCCTAAAACGACTCTTTAGTCCTCCAGCTTCTTCTTCTTGCCCTGTGGTGAGGTATTATTGGTTTGAGAAAAGTGCTCAGACATGGCAGCAAGCGCTCGGTAGCGGTGAGAGATGGTATTCTTCACCTCTTTGGGCAGTTCAGCATAGCTGCAGAAGAGAGGGTAACGGTTAGTCAGTATGGGTGGGTTCTTATGCTTGGCACAGTATTGATAAATTGCTCATCACAATAATGCGTTTTGTTGTATGAACTAATCTGCAGTGCCCAACTCATTTCTACACTGAAAGTTAAGACCTCTGGCTCCCCCTTGTGATATGAACAGGACAATTCAAGCAGTCTTTGCTTACGTTTTGTCAAATCCGTCTGGCTGGAAACAGGGATCCCATCCAAAGTCTCGAGGCCCCCTGGGTTCCACAATGTGTCCCTTAAACACCAAGAGAAAAGAGTGAATGGAAAATAAAACACGCAGGCAAACACTGAGGTTTTGAGAGAGACTCTGACCTCTGTTTTCCCTCTGAAGAGCTGTACTGGTTCATCTTTCCCAGCAGAGAAAGCAAATGTGCAGAGAGCCCATGCTGATTTATCTTCAAATCCAGCTAGGAGTCTGTGCAAGCCTGCAACAGAACATTCAACAAGATTAGAGATGCTGTATTCACTTTATCTACCCAGGTCTAAATGTCTCTGTTAAACAATCTCAGTAGTGTTTTACCTATTACATACTTACCTTCTGGCTTAAGTTTATCCAGGAACCATTTTCTACAAAAACAATGTTTAGCTGTGATTATTACTGTTCATTATCACTAGATAAAATGGCTCAACAGATGTGCAAGTTTGTATACTAACATATAAGGACCAGGCAGGCCTCCCAAAGCCTTGAAACACAGACATGTGTCCTCTACTATGACCGGCCCATCAATCTGAAGGTGTAAAACAAACAACACATCAGTTTCAGACACTTAAGATGTACACACAGAATATATAGTTGTAATTATAGCATAATTACCTGCCGTGCAGCCTCCTTACATTTCTGTATGGAAATCTCATCTGGCTCTCCTTGGTATTCAGGCACTGGATAAAAAATAAATAGTTAGGTGAGCAGTGATTACAGGAACATGTTTAATCTACTGACGGTCTCTCTTTCTTTTGATACTTACAGTCAATCTTTTTTGACACTAGTTTGTAGGGAAACTTGTCTCCCAGGATCTGAATGACCTGATGGATGGCACCAAAAAGAGAATAAATCTAGTAAGACTGATTTCTGTGCAACAACAAACTGATGTATTAAATTACAGCTCATGCTCACTGTCTATAATTAGCTAGCACGGTCTGGAACAGCATAAGAGTACCAGTATATCCTGCCTGAAACGGTTAAAACAGGACAGCATACCATGCGATCAGCCAAAGGTGTAAAACAAACATTTTATATTTTATTCCATTACAGAATACTGTTACTCACTGTTTTTCTCATTGCCTTTTACTTTGCTTTTGTTTACTTTATTAATTGTATTTCAGAATCGTAATCGTGCTTCAGCAACACGTCAAATGTGACGAATAAAGCTTTTTGATTTGAACTGGACTGAAGTGACTCTTACCTCTTCGAGTTTTTTAGCATTTCCAGTCACGAAGACCACAGACCTTCCAGCAGGCACAGCCATGTTGAATGACACCCGGAGCACTAACAATGTCGGACCGAACACTTCCGGCTCAGCAACGGCCAATAAAATCAGCTCTCAGAGCTTCAGCGAATCACCGGGCAGTGTGTAGCCCCGCCTTCGGATAAATTCCCCAATCAGCGAGCGGTACTACTAGCAGTGTTGTCCGGCTTGGGAAGTCGGTGTGCCATGTGGACAAGTGGTTGTCAACAGACTGTCACAGTAAACTGAAACGTTTTAGACTCGTGTAACCAACAATGAGTCTTTTACCTCGCACTGCCGAGGAGTTCAGCTCCGCAGAATACTGGGAGAAGTTTTTCAAGAAGCGCGGAGAGAAAGCGTTTGAATGGTATGGAGACTACAACAAACTCTGCGGCGTCCTGCATAAATACATCAAAGTCCAAGATAAGGTAAGATAACTACAGTGATACACAAAATACCCGGAGTAGTACATGAAAGTGTCACTACAATACATATCAATACAACATAAACAATTTGTGTTGACAATTAGCCTACTGGTCATTCACTTCCTGCTTTTATGTGTATCAGTGGTGGAATGTAACTAAGTACTTTTATTCAATTAACTTTACTGTGCTTAAGTACAAATTCGAGGTACTACTACTTTGAGTATCTATTTTATGCCATTTTCTACTTCAACCCAACTACATTTATAAATGACTGTAAATATTGTACTTTTTACTCCACAGCATGTACATACAGGGCAAATATAAAAATAAGGCTGGCTATATAATTTTATTCCTGTTTACCTTCCTTCTTATTCAGAAGCAAAACAGTCAAGTGTATATTTGTGTATGGCAGTGTGATCCTCTTAAATTATGATACATGCATATCTAAACACTTATTTATTATTATACATTTACTGTACTTAAGTACAAATTCAAGGTACTTTATATGAGTTTTTCAATTATATGCTGCTTTATTCTACTGCGCTACATCCCAGAGGCAGATTTTGTAGTTTTTACTGCACTACACTTGTCTGACAGCTTTAGTTACTTTACAGATTACAGTTCATCTCCTCCTGTTAAGTGAAAAGATCCATCTCCAGATGTGTTGATACTTATGATAAACTGAAGGATGAAGTTTTCCTGTATGTGCTGATAAAATTCTCCTATTTGTTAAATTAGGTAAACTATTTAAAAAGCCTCTCAGATCAACTGGAAAGTGCATCATTACAAAGCTGAGTTTTATTTGTCATACTTTAAGTACTTTTAATGATACTTTCATACTTTTACTTTTTAGTTTTGAATGCATGACTTTTAGTTTTAAGTATTCAGATGCCAAATATTACAGTATACAAATACTCCATTACAAGAAAAAGTCCTGCATTCAAGATCTTACACGAGTAAATGTGTTGTTTATCACCATGCATGTACTTAAAGCATCAAAAACTAAAGCACTCAATATGCAAAATCGGCCTGGTTTGATGCTTGGTTGAATCTACAAAAATGCATAATTTGTTTTGCATATTAAATTTGAATCTGTGATGTAACCAGCAACTTTAGCTGTCAAATACATAACATTGAGTGAAAACTCCAGTATTTTGAAATTGAATGTGGTGGACTTGAAGTATAATGTAGCATAAAATGGAGCTACTTAAATAAAGCACAAGAGCCTCAAAAATGTATTTACAATACAGTAAATGTAGTTATTTACTTTCCACCATCGCAACAACAGTAACTGATTATAAGACTGTTTTGTGTTTCTGTCCTTCAGGTGTTGGTGGTCGGTTGTGGTAACTCTGAGCTGAGTGAACAGATGTATGATGTTGGCTACAAACATCTAACTAATATTGATATCAGTGAGACAGTGGTGACTCACATGAACCAGAGAAATGCTGAGCGCCGGCCAGGCCTGACCTTCCAGCAGGTGGATGCTACACAAACTCCATATGAGGAGGCCAGCTACCAGGCGGCTCTGGACAAGGGCACGCTGGATGCCATGGCATCAGAGGAAGAAGGAACACTGGCCAGGAGCATGCTCACTGAGGTGAGAAACCAACGGGTCGGGGTGTGCACAGACCATATACTGAGATTTCTCAACATTCATCTTTACATTCTCATCACAGCAGTGTTGTTGTGTCTGCAGGTGGGCCGTGTGCTGAGTGTTGGCGGCCGGTATGTCTGTGTGACGTTGGCTCAGGAGAGTGTGATCAAGTTGGCTGTGGAACACTTTGTTCAGCTGGGTTGGGCTGTGAGGCTCCACTGCCTGCAGCAGGAAAATGGGAAAGAAGAGGACTCCTTTGCTCTGCCTGTCTTTGTTCTGGTCTGTACCAAGTTCCGTCAGCCTATGCCCATGCCTATTCTGGAGATGTGTCTTGGGGAAGAAGGAGCCCCGACTCGTCTCACACAGGTAGCAGAGATATTGATGGCTGTGAGGGAGCATCAGGCTTACTCTGTCTTGAAAAAGAGGCTCCGTACAAGCACAGATGCCACCTCAAACCTCTCACTCACTCTCTGCCACACCAAGACTGGCCTCCCCAGATACACTCTCACAGTACAAGACTGTCCCCCAGGTGCCAAGGTGCCAAGATCAAACCAGTTTGCTATTTTTATTGGTGAGCCCTCGTGTTATATCATCGTGTTTCTGTCTTCTTATGTAAATCACACTGGTTGCATTTTGTTCTTCTTTGATTATTTCTTCCCCTCTGTTCATCCTGTCAGTGCCTCACGGCAGTGAGACAGCTTGGCTCTACAGCTCCAGTGAGGGGCGAAGGCAGCTGGCAGCCAGTGCTAACTTTCGGCGTCTGGTTGTTGTGGCAATGCACAGGAATCAGGAGTATACAGACATGCAAGCTGTCCAGTCAGAACTCTCACCAATGGTGATGGACCTGGCTCCTCCAGGTATGCCAGCCAACCAGCAGGTAAACACACTCAGATGATCCTTTTAGAAATGCCCTTTTGTACAGTAAAACATTTTACGTTGCATCAGTGTTTTCATTTGAGCTCTCCGTCCCAATTCAGGTGCCGTTTCTGTCAGTTGGAGGTGACCTGGGTTGGCGAGAGGAGGTCAGCAGGGGTGTGAGTGAGCTGAGTGGGGAGTACTGTGTGGAGAATGTCAGAGGAGAAGATGGAGAACTGTATCGGAGACTCATTTTCCTACATAATGCCTCCCTTGTCCAATCAGAGAGCCGCCTTGTCTCTTCAAATACTGGTCAGTTCTTTCACTGTCATTTTTTACGCTCTCTCGTGATATCCCAGGAGTGTCTGGTGGGAATTTCTTCAAATTTTGTACAAATATCCACTTAGATTCAGTGATGTCTAACAGGATAAAATGATGAAGTGATGACATTTTAGACAGGCATGAATGTAAACTGCAACTTGACTGGTTGATGGAGGTGTACAACCAACATATCAACCAAATGAAGGTAAAGGTCAGTGATCTTTAGAAACTAGCAAGAGTACGCTAGATTTCTAAAAATGTTCCAACCGAGAAGTTGGACCAGTTTAGTCCAGTATTGCCGACTCTTTTCCAATGAAAGTAGCTAGCAGCATTAGCTCCAAAAGTCACTAAATCAAGTGAGAAAGGCCTCTTTCCAAAGCCACTCCCCTAAAATGATCATTATGAACGTTGTTAGAACAGCAGGCAGGCTGGCAGCCTGTTCAAACATTACATCATGAAATGATTGGACGGGTTTATTACAGTCATGCAACAACCACAGATAACAGATTTTTTTCTTGTTTTTGCCAGAGCATTTGATTTATCAATTGCTGTCAGGATGTAATGAGAATTTCAACTAATATAACAAAAAAATGTCTCTAAAATCTTTACCAATCCTACTTTTATAATGCAGACAATGCATATTCATGTTAAATTAAATCAAACAAATACAACTGAAAATAAAAACAACAGAAGCAGAAAAGATGAGACAAACAATAAAAAGGAAAAATATTACGATAGTTTTACACAGAACATATAATATTATAATATCTTAATAGTTTTTTATAATGTGGATTGATTGAAATTAATTAATATTTGTTTTTTATATTTATGCAGCATTAAGTCAAAAGAAGAAAAGCAAAAAGAAGGTCAAGCCAGCAGCTGCTCCGAAAACATCCTCCAGCTCTCTGTCAGTGGACAGTGGCTTCCTCTGCTGTGCTCACCATGAAGTCATGGTGGCAGGCCTCACCATGCTTGGGGTGGGCACGCCACAGAACAAAGGTCAGTTCACACTCATTTTCTACAGTCTTGTTGAAGGATGGCAGGAGGAAATACTGAGTATACAGCCACAGCGTTCCAGCATCTTGCATAAAATATCACACTTTATTGAGCTTTCTGTAATTCTCCCCCCCCCCCCCCCCGTCATCCTTGTCAGATGTCCCAGTGTCAGTGCTCCTGGTAGGGCTCGGTGGAGGAGGCCTGCCTCAGTTTCTACGGGACTTTGTGCCCAATGTTACTGTCGAGGTTGTTGAACTAGACCCTGTTGTGATGCAAGTGGCAAAGGAGTGCTTCGGGTTCCGACCAGATGACCGCTTGACCGTCACTATTGGGGATGGCCTCGAACGCATCTGTGCCCTGGAGAATGAAGGTTAGTGATAGAGGAGTCAAAGAGAGGGCAATTAGAAATCAGTGAAAATTATATATTAGCAATACCAACAAGTGACTATGGCTATTTTTTTCTGTAGGTGGACATTTGTTTGATGCCATCATGTTTGATGTGGACAGTAAAGACACTACTGTGGGTATGAGCTGTCCCCCTGCTGCCTTTATTGAAACCACAATCCTGCAGAAGGTCTGCAGCCTGCTAACCCCCAGAGGTATAGTATTTTCTAACAATCTGTTTATCTCCATCTGCTGGAATCTGTCATTTTTATGCACATATCATTCTTATTTTCAGGTTCATACTTCGTCTGTCTGAATATACCTGTATTCACCCTCTGTCTGAGATACTTCACTTTAGTGCCTGTCTCTTTAAGCCTCCCTCTCAAAAAAGCCCAGTCTTTCCAAAGGCAGTTCTCAAGCTGTGGGTGGTATATTTTAATGAGCTTGCATGTGACTTAGGAAGGGAAGCCAAATCTGAATGTGGCTGAATCACATGTTTTTTTTTTTTTAATCTAGACAGCCCACAAAAAAACTGACTGGGTTGTCTTATGTCACAGTTTGTAGGTTGGTAGGCACTCCAGATACCCAAATGGATGTGCACAAGCACTAAAAAAGTGAGTTTTGATGATGTGTCCCATTTAAATAATCGCAATTAATATATTGGCATAACCCTTTTAAAGTTTTGTAAAGAACCCTCTGGTAAGACTATTAATAGGCACGTCATTAAACAAATTGCTGTTCAATCACAAGCAATCCCAATCAGCTTAACTGTCTTTCAGTGGCTGTAGCAGGTTCTTAGCTAGATTGAAGCTATAGATATCGTATGAAACTAGAAAACCTAAAGGATCCATTGGTACCAACCATATCATGCTAGCTTGTCAGGAAGGACGGTAAATTATGCTCCAAAATTTAGCTAAAATTTGGTAAGGATAAACTGTCATGGCCACTTTCACAGTTGGCCCTTGACCTCTGACCTTAAGTACCCATGAGTTGCCCCTTTTCAGACATGTCCACTCTATGATAATCACATGCAGTTTTTTGATTGTAGTATAAATGTGTTATTTCCACCTATTCTATAATTACGTATCTGAATATTTCTGCACACTGGGGTCCCAAACAGTCTTGGAATTACATAAATTAGGAGTCACTGTGAAGTTGAGACCTTTGTGGAGCCAATGAGCCCAACTGTATTCATGTGTGATGATGTTAGTCCCCACAGTAGCCATTTCAGTGTAGTGAGACCTTTTTTGAAATTTGAACTCACTCTATAAAATGAGCAGTGGGGACCTCTAGGATAATCAAAGCCTCAAGAAACTTTACAGCCACAAACTAGAGACTAGGGGCTTTATGAGCACTTTCCGCAACAGAAGTGCTCCCCATCCAATCACCAAAAACTGCAATTCTTGCAGAAATCTCCGAATGTCAAAACTTTTTTATACCAAATCGCAGCATGGCTTTTTCTGTGGTGTTCCTCAAGGTCTTGGTGTCATTTTTATCAATTTTTGACTGGTAAAATTGTTAAATTTAGCACCAAATCTGTGTAACAAATAGCATCAACCCAAAAATTAGTGCAATAAAATATAAGACATAATGGAGCATGAGGATGACCATCATATACATCAATTATGTTTTAAACCCTTAAACACTATCGCAGTTTATGTCTAGAATAACTTGGCAGACACTGCTGACCTGCATCTCAAATTGATCATCAGGTTTCCAGCTTTCAGATGATGTACACCACTTCTATGTGACACCTACTGTTGACCTGCTATCTCCCTCTAAAGACCCCTGTCCCCCCCTAAAAAACACAAAAACTGGTCTATTGTGGTTCTCAGAGGGCTGTGTTTCATCTTCTCTCCTCTGTCTGTCTGTCCCTGCCATTGGACCAGGTCTGTTCATACTGAACCTTGTGTGTCGTGACTCGGCCTTGAGGAAAAGCGTGTTGGAGCGTGTGAGCGCTGTGTTTCCCAGCATCCTCTCTCGAAAGATTGAAGGGGAAGTCAACGAGGTCCTTCTGTGCTCTCGTGGAGGGAATGAGACATTGGACACCGCTTGCATCCTTCCATCCCTGAACCAAGCAGCCAAAAGTCTGCAGAGCGCCCTGCTCTCTAATAAGACTGGAACCAACAGCAGCCCTCATATAGACATCGCAAAGTTGTTAAAAGATCTGAAAGTGGAGTGAGGTTTGTTTGCAGCCAGAGGGGATGGGATTTAATTACTGAGACACTATGGTGAAGATACTGAAATAGGAGAGAAAGTGCTTTGATTTTGTCGTACAGTTCAGTGTGATGAAAAGTATTATGATGTATAACATAAACATACAGTAATTCAGTCACAAGTAAAGGACATTTTATCTTAAAAGGGAACTATGGCCATTTTCAAAATTCATACATGTTGTTCTGATGGTTTGAAAAAGTCTAAAAAATATTAGTACACATGAACAACTCTCTCCTGAATCCAAAAGTCTCCAAAATCACATACTATGCACTACATACCCAAAATGTGTACCAACATTCAACATACTTTTGTATGAATAAACTGTAGTGTGTACCTTTTCAGAAACAGAGCAGTAATCATCATCATCATCATCACTCCCAGAGAGCCTGAGAGCCTACCTGCTGGTTAGAGATGTGTAACGATGGAAACCCGTGCCAACCTCATCTGACCAAACGATGATTTGTGACAATCATAAAGTCTGAACTGATTTTTAAAAATATATTACACCTAGCAAAGTGAAACCTTATACTCAAACTTAAATTGAACCTTATTGATGTTACAGAGCATTTCATCAACTTCTGCTATAAACGTTTTCAGCACTACCACATTGCATTTTGGGATACTTATGCTTCCATAGTGTCCAGCGTTTGTATACCGTAATATTTCACCAGAAATAGTATGCAATTCCCGTACTATTGGTTTCATACTCAGGCTTTAAACATACTAAAAAAAACTCACATAATTTTAGCCAGTGGGCAACTCTGGGGTCTGAAAAGTGCGAGCTGCTCAGAGAGGGCAAGGCTCTGATTGGTCGTTTTCCTCTGGTCTGTGAAATCTTGCAGATGCCATTATGAGCACCAGTGGACACAGAGACACATATTTTTTCCTGTCTCATGCACTACTGTCAGGATATAGTGACCATTTTATATTTTTAAAGCATATTTGCTCCAGTTCTACATGCGTATCCTGAAGCTGTGTTCCTCTTTAATATGGTGCTTCTACAAAAAAATCCCCAGTGCCTGAACTTTAATATTATTATTGCATAATTTCACCATTTAAGTAGCCTTCAGTTTCTCTTTCGCTTGCTTCTAGTTTCCAGTGTACTACATGGTGCTCACTCCCTCATGGCCCAAGAATGCAGCAGTGTTATTTACAGTAGATGAATCTGGTTCCAGTTGCAGTGTTGGAGCCAGTACGCACACACTCTCAGGATGTGTGGGATTTTAAATAGCTGGCGGCTAGAGGAGTGGATGCTTGCTCGGTGTCTGATAAATCTGCATAGTTTCATTTGGCTGTGAGGTTTGGTCCTCTTCTGCATGAGGGGGGGGGCTTGCCTAGTTGAACTTGTTGATTACCGCGCATGCGCGTTAAAGTTGATCCCGTTAGCTGTCAGTAGACTGTTTTCCTCCCAATCGTGGAGCAAGCGTAGCGGTTAGCTTCTTAAAAGTAGCCGCGGTGAAAGAGAAACTACACTGTGCGAGCTTTTTGAGTGTTAAAACAACCAAAAGGAGTATGGCGAAGTATTTTCCGATCCTCGAGGAGGTCTGTGAGTACAAACTTTGACACCACTGTCGTTACCAGACGCACTAACGGTAACGTACTATCGGCTAACGTCACGGAGCTTTTTTTAAAAAGAAAAGTTGGCACCGTCCTTCAAGAAGAGTTGTATTTTTAGTCGTTTTACATATCAGTCATGAAAACAGCAAGTTAACCGTTAACTATGGTGGCTACTCTAACGACTGGTGTGGTCTAGAACAGGAGTAAAACAGGGTTTAAAGGAGCTGGGGCTGGGCAGGGAGCCCGGCTGCGCTGTTGCGATGGGCAACCGCGGGATGGAGGATCTGATCCCGCTGGTCAACCGTCTCCAGGATGCCCTGAGCAGCGTGGGGCAGAGCTGCAGCCTCCACCTGCCGCAGATCGCTGTGGTTGGCGGTCAGAGCGCCGGCAAGAGCTCCGTCCTGGAAAACTTTGTGGGCAGGTAACGTTATGACCCGCACACACACACTGAACTCTGGACGAACTGTACAGTAAGGAGCATTAGCAATGTACACAACCACTCAGGGGAACACCACCCAAGTTAAAAATCCCTTGTTATTTTCATGGTCTAGGAGAGTTCAAATCAGTATTTTTGAGCATGAGCTACTCAAGTTGAAAGTCAGAAACACCAGAGGTAAGTCTCAAACCTGTCAAGTCTGGAGCTGATCCATAGACAATGAATAGGAGACTGATTATATATCCTCTCAGTGCAGATTTATAAATACACATGGTATAAATAATCCCAGAAGTAGCCAAAAGATTATTTTCCATTTGTTGTCCCTGGCCAAAAGTATTCCTAAAATACTTGAAAACAAGTACATTAAACAGGGTGAGCAGTTCAAATATTGTTAAAAGCAGTAGAAGCAGTAGTGACATTTATTCATATAAACCGACATTGCAGACCATATATATAAATGGGTATTTAAAAATGCCAGAATTAACCAAAAGATTATATTTCATCTGTTGTCCCTAGATGGCCAAGGTGTTATAAAAGCAAAAACATAAAACAGGGCTTGTTTAAATGTTGGAAAAGGACCCAGTCATTAAAAGCAGTAGTGACATTTATCCATATAAAACCACACTGCAGACCATATATATATATATATATATATATATATATATATATAATATATATATATATATATATAAATGGGTAAATTGGAAGCCACAGACAGTGAATGGGAGACTGATTTTGTGGACTCACAGTTTAGTTTATTTGAGAAGGGTGGTGGAAGTTAAGAAATATATTATTTTTCATCTGCAGATGGCCAAGGTGTTTCAAAAGCAAAAACATAAAACAGGGCTTGTTTAAATGTTGGAAAAGGACCCAGTTGTTAGAAGCAGTAGTGACATTTATCCATATAAAACCACATTGCAGACAAGCTGGACAATATAGATAGAGGGTTTATGTGTCTGTATAAATGATGAATTGTTTTACTGACGTGAATCAGACTTATATTCCACTCTCACAGAAATCTTTTGTTTTGTGTTTTTATACCCATATGAGCTTTATTCTACTTTAGTGTCCTCAGTAGTGAAACAGAAAATGTACCCAAACACTCTGATCATTTCCTGGGCTCTCTCAGTGTCACCTATAACACCCTTTTTTAATTAATTGTTTGTGGAGCGGCTCCAGACTTAATGCTTGTTAACATCTCATATTTTAGCTTTAGCACCCTGGGAGACTTGGTCATGTTTGCTGATATTTTTAGACTATCTTAGACCATAGGAATAACATGTATGAATTTTTAAAAATGGGCATAGTTCCCCTTTTAACTGTACTTCCTCTAGGTTAATAAGATTTATATGGCAAGAAGGTGTCATTGTCTAATAAAACATCTATTGTTCAGGGTTTATATTGTGCATTGTTAATAATGGCTTTATTTATATGAATAAATGATTTCCAGATGCCTTATAGGTTATTTAAAAAACATTAATAAGAACAGTCTTTGGTTTTCCAGGTTGTGTATAATCCCTTTGAGTGTTACCTGTCCTGGACCAAAATCTATCAACGACAAACACGCAAACATGCATTTTTACTAAATACAAATCAATCTGGATGCTGTCAATCCAGTAAATGATTTACTAAACATTAATAAAGCCATTACTTACCACTTATAAACCTCTTCTTTGGAATAAAAAATGAAAAGGCTGTAGGCCCATGTAAAGCATATGGAACCTATAAATGTTAAGTCACCCTAAATGACCTAATGACCATTAGAAAGTGTTACCAAAAATACACCCTGTAATTTTTAAATCTCCTGGCTAATTCTTATAAAGTACTTTAAAATGGATCAGGTGTTATCAGTGTAAATGGGATTTTCTTGATGTCTATAGATAAGTATGAATTTGTAAAATACTGCTATTTACTTATAACGCTAAAAGTGCAGCCATGGCAACTGGATCAGAAATTCAGGGTAAATTATTCAAATTAGTCAATGCAAATTATTAAATGGTAAATGGACTTACATTTGTACAGCACTTTTCTAGTCTAGTATTTACTAAATACTGATAAAGTTTAAAAAAAAATAGTTAAAATTAGTTAACACTTATAAACTTGTTCTTTTAAACAGCACCCATGAATTACACAAACTGTATGAAAAGAATATGTATAAACTGTATATGTCCTCCTATGCAGTCTATGCAAAGCTATTAAGTCACCCTAAATGAATGAATGACTTGAAAGACAATGCTATTAAAAGGTGTTACATATATATACTGTATATATATATATATATATATATCTATATATATATATATCTATATCTCTATATATATATATATATTATATATATATATATATATATATATATATATATATATATATATATATATATAAATTATTATCAATGAAAATGTGTTGTCTATGTTATAATAAATTAGGACAAAATCTGAATTTGTAATATACTGCTATTTGCTTGTGATACTAAAATCCATGGCAACTGTGTTTATGGGGTTGGGACATGCTTAATACACAACGATCTGTAACCAATTACCACACGCTGCTGAAATCACTGTGTTCATATATCACTGTCTCCACCCAGTTGCTTGGGTTGTTGCTTGTTGCTAACATGAAGTGGTGGATGCCAGCGGCGTCCGGCGGTGTCTGTTTGACAGTGGCCAGTGCAGCATGTTATCTCACTGTGTAGGTGTTGATGTAGGGGAGGTTAACATGGCTATCTGCATTCTTTTTATTAACCTACAAGTGGACCAGAACTGAGCTCAGCAGAGCTTTGTTGAATTATCATCTTATCTTGACCTTTAACAGATTTAAAAGGCCTTAAAATAGTGCAGACTACTCATGAATGCCAGTATTGTTTGGGTAAAGGTGGAGTCTGTAGTTCTAATCCAATGCAATTTTTTTTTTTTTGTCAGATTCAGTGAATATCTCCTCACTGTTGTCCAAGCTCTGGTGTTCATACACACCTCTGGCTCTGTAAATGGGAAACAAACAGCCAGAACAGGGGAAAGGTCATGGATGTATAAAGAGAAAGGCAGTGGAAGTGACAGGGATGGTAAATCTGGCACTAACGCTAACGCTCTGAAGGAGCGCTGATGGGAGTGGTGTCTCTCTATGGGTGTTGAGTTCAAATATCAGCAAACTTTCCTCAGTATTGCAGACTCCACCTTTTGAAGCAAATGAGACAATTCAGTTTGTGAGGAGGAAACTAAGTATTTCCATCCTGTCACTGTCAGAAAAGAATGCTGGTGACTAATAGTGAGTTGTTTCTGAGGGTCAGGACAGTGGAGCTCTGTTGACTACAGAAGACGTGCATGTTTTGTCCGCAGCAGTAGAATGTGCGAAACTAGAGGGGGCTATTAAAACTGGCTTTCCTGAGTGTGTAATGATATTTTAACACACGCCTCGGCTCTTTGTCTCAGCTATGATTATGTTATGACACCCCTTTGGTGGGGGGGGGGCTGTGCCAGCTGTTTCATCCGGGACAGGATGCAGTAAAACAAACTTCCTGAATCAGACTTTAATAGGAAAGAGGAGGATATTTTCCTTTGCGTTGTGTTTCTTTATAGCCAACACTACATTTAAACTTTTAGTCTTTACATAACTGGTAGGGGAAAGGTTTTCTTGACCTTTCTGATCAAGTTATTGATGTTTTGGATGGTATAAGGCAACTAAAATACAACCAATGTACAGTTGCCTGTTAGTGCTCATGACAGGCATTTGTTGAGGGGAAAAAAAAGTCATAAGTGATGTTTTTTTTCTGATAAAAATATAAATTAAAAACCATCAAAAAATGTATTCTTTTATACAAGCTAATGTTAATTTTGCATAAATAAAAGTGGTATCTGATGCATTAGAAGCAACAAAATATAATGACAGTTGAAGTTGATGTTTTGGATGATATAAGACAACTAAAATACAAGTAATGTACAGCTGTCCATTAGGCCCCACAGTAGGCATTATTAGCAAGTTAGGCATATGTATGCACACAGTACATCCAGTCACAGGTTTCCGGTGCTGAGCGTAACTATGCAGTAAATTAATGACCATTGGAGCCCTGCCATGTGCGAGCTATTAAGTTGTTTTTTTCCATTAGCAAGTTGCACATGGTTTTTGTGTAATGACCTTATCTGTGTGTGTGTACATCTACAGTGGCAGTGTGTAGATGTGTGTGTGTATCCTTCTCTAATTCAGTCTTTCCTCTCCAACAGAGACTTCCTTCCACGAGGTTCAGGAATTGTCACTCGCAGACCTTTAATCCTCCAGCTGCTCAGCGCTAAAGCAGGTAATGTAGGTTAGATACACATCATAGTCATACTCATGTAGGCTGTGCAGTGTTATTCTTAAGCCACCACCAGATGGCAGTATGATATCCTACAATGGTTTACGATTTGACTGTGAGAGCCCTAAACCCTCACAGACTTTGAGGGAAGTCTGTGAGTGTGGACTTTGTGATTGGGCCTGTGTATTCTGCTGCAGACAAGCAAGGTGGCAGGATGTATAACATTTTTACTCTCTAAAGACAATCTCAGATGGCTTTTCAAATCTTGCAGAAAGAACATTAAAAAATAAATATAATTGACTTAATTACATAACATAGCAGTTATTTTAAAATCTATTGCAATTTTCATGCTCTGGACGGGTTTGAGATTCCTAAGATCCTCCAAAATTATAATTGTATTATCATTCTGTCATTGTTTAAAGCTAGGGTCGGTAATCTTGAGAAACAAGCAAGAGTAAGAAAGATTTTTCTCCAAGGCCACTCCCCCACAATTATTACAATGAACGTAAACATCAAACATGGCTACTGTTAGTGTTCACAGCTGTCAAGGTAGCAGCTTGTTGAAGACTCTGGTGACGCGCAATTTATGAATGTGCTGTCGGCACGTAAAGAGAATTTCAGCAAATATAACTGAGAATATTTTTAAAAAGGTAACCAACCAGCTTTATCTGATGATCATTTTTCCCCTGCTCATTGTGTGTTTTTCTAGAATACGGTGAATTTTTCCATTGTAAGGGAAAGAAGTTCACCAACTTTGATGAGATCTGCAAAGAGATCGAGGCAGAGACACACAGAGTCACAGGATCCAATAAAGGGATCTCTCCTATCCCCATCAGCCTACGAATTTATTCACCACACGGTAACGCAATGTGTACTTGTGTGTGTTCAACGTGACATATCCATTCAAGTTTAAGTATTACCTGTGTGCTTATTTGTACTGTTTGTGCATGTGTGTGCTTGTAGTGCTGAACCTGACTCTTGTGGACCTTCCTGGAATCACCAAGGTGCCTGTCGGTGACCAGCCGCCGGACATTGAGTACCAGATACGAGACATGATCATGCAGTTCATCTGTAAGGAAAACTGCCTCATCTTGGCTGTCACACCAGCCAACACTGATCTGGCCAACTCTGATGCACTCAAACTGGCCAAAGATGTTGATCCACAGGGTGAGCCACAAGGTTGAAGAGGTTCTCATGTACTATTCAAACTTCCACAGGTTATTAAATCACATGTAGCGGCTATTAAATTTCCTGTTTTCTTCATCTTCTTTTCAGGCCAACGCACAATTGGTGTGATAACTAAGCTGGACCTGATGGATGAAGGAACAGATGCCCGGAAAATACTAGAGAACCGGTTGCTACCCCTACGCAGAGGTGTGCTGCCTGTATTTGTGTGTGCACATGTGCTTGTGTGTGTTGAGTAGAGCTGCAACGATGACTCTTTCCTTCTGCCTCCTGTGTTCATTATCTCTGTTTATCCATGTGCAGTGTTTCTTTATGGTCTGCCATGTGTTGAAATGTGGCCATGCAATTTGTGGCCATGGCACTCACAGTAGTACCATTAAATGTGTGTGTGTGTGTGTGTGTGTGTGTGTGTGTGTGTGTGTGTGTGTGTGTGTGTGTGTGTGTGTGTGTGTGTGTGTGTGTGTGTGTGTGTGTGTGTGTGTGTGTGTGTGTGTGTGTTGGGACATTTTATCTTGTGTGTATGTATTAGGGATGTTCCTAACAACTAATTTCCCTGACTTTTAAATGGAAGTTTAAACTTAGTCGAAATAATTCACAATTAAATCTATAACGTTAAACATTGTGTTTAAGAGTAATTAAAATGGTTAATCATGTTTTTCAATAGCTGAGTAGTATTTTCAGTGCTGCTGAAATCTGTATGTCCCCAGTGTCCGCTCCGGTCATCCCAGTTAGGAATGCACCTCATGAACCTGCCGTGTGATGTAATGTGATGAAACGCCAGCGCGGACTGTGGTCGAAGAGAAGTCATGGTTAGGCCTTGCTTACAGGCTACCATTCGTATCTTAGTGTGCAAGTTTTATGACCTCCCATCTTCTCTTTCTCTCTCTCTCAAAAACACACACATAGCAAGATAGCTCTCCACAGCTGCAGCTGAGACAGCATGTCAATATGTAATTTAAATGTGTTAATAAATTAAGAAAATTAGAAATATAAATATAACCGACGTGTGTTTCTGGTACGAACTAGCGAGACTCGCAACGTTTAGTCATAAATGATATTATTAGCTAGTAAAACTCAATGTGTGAGTAAGAGAGAGGGCGAGAGCAGCAGGGAGTTCCTGTGGGAGTGTCTGGACTGAGTAAAGCACCACCAGGTGCTGGCTCCTTCATGCTTCTCCTCCAGTGCTAATGCATTAGCCATGGAAGCCCACTGAAAACACTGCCCTGGTAGCAGCATAGAGCTAAAGCATTAGCTATGGAGCCTGATGCTGTTACATCTATTACTGTACTAAATAGGGGATTTGGCTCACTTTATACCACATGCTCTGTTGTTGAACAAACGTATTCATTTCCTGCCTGTGTGCTATAGTCTTAATGGAACGAATGACGGCCTGGGAAGTGTTCCCAAGGACACGTCAGAAAATGCAAGTTGAATCTGAACATCAGAGTCCTTGAGTGTTCCTTCCTCTTGTTACGCATTGTCTTCCTTAAAGTGAGCACATGCTCTTCATTTCCCCTCTCATCTCCTCCTTCCTAGGTTACATAGGGGTGGTGAACCGCAGTCAGAAGGACATTGATGGGAAAAAGGATATTAAGGCAGCCCTGCTTGCAGAGAAGAAGTTCTTCCTGTCCCATCCAGCCTACAAACACATGGCGGAAAGCATGGGCACCCCATATTTACAAAGAATACTAAACCAGGTTAAAGATACACACACACATATAGAGAAGTACAGTTACTGAGTGTATGTATCGCTACTCATAATGTTTGTTTGCAGCAACTGACAAACCACATCCGGGACACTCTGCCAGCCTTCCGTAGTCATCTGCAGAGCCAGCTTCTGGGCTTGAACAAGGAGGCTGAAGAGTGCAGACAGTACAGTCCTGATGACCCTGCACGCAGGACCAAGACACTGCTACAGTCAGTCAGTCAATCATTCTGGAAGTGAGCGTGTGTGTGTGTGTACCCATTTGTTGTTTATTAGATTATTTATATAGCTGTGTTTGTTTTCCAGGTTAGCTCAGCGATTGGCTGTTGACTTTGAGAAGCTGATCGAGGGCTCGGGTGACAAAGTAGACACCGTTAATTTGTCAGGAGGTGCCAGGATCAACCGGATCTTCCATGAGCGCTTCCCATATGAACTGGACAAGGTGAGTGTGTGATCCTGAATAAGATTTGCATTTGTCTTTGTATGTGTACTGTATAGTGCTTGTCATACAGCAACTCCATACTGCATCAATAACTCTGACTGACAGTGTGCTTTATTTGTTTTCAGCTTGAATCAGATGAGATGAAGTTGCGTCGGGAGATCAACTATGCTATCAGAAACATCCATGGTGTCAGGTAAAATACAAGCCTCCTTCCTCCAGAACTGTAGCTCAGTGGGTAGAGTGGGTCGTCCTTTAGGAAGGTTGGAGGTTTGATCCCAATTCCTGCTGTCTGTATGTTGAAGTGAGCGAGACACTGAACCCCAAGTTGCTCCCCGGGCGCTTCACAGCGGCCCACTGCACCTAAATGCTTAGGATGGATTAAATTCAGAGGTAAAATTTTATGTTTGTACTGTATATGATAATTCTGATAAAGTTTAAGGTTTAAGTTGAGGAACTCAGTGCATTTCGCCCGCAGGAACCAGGGTCTAAATGAAGTTACGAGGACATTTTCCAGAAACTTTTTACCCCCCCCCCAAAAGGCCCTGGTCGGAGGGTAGTACTTTCGGAAAGTACAGGAGCTTTCAGGTGGGGTTTTCAGGGATGACCGTCACCAATTGGTTAAACTCACGCTCACAGTGCCACGTTAATTTGTGTACTGCTTCATTCATAAAACAAAGAACTACTCTAGTTTAGATTCAAGACCATTTTTAGGACGAGGGGAGAGTATTTCTCTTTGTTTGATAATATTAATTGCACGGTTGAGCTCTCCTATCAGCTTCCTGACTCCTGTTAAAAATGACAAAGAAAAAGAGGGAGAGATCATGCAAGCGAGCTGAGAGGGCGAGTGGTAGAAGAGGGAGGCATCGCAGTGGTGTTGTGAATGAGAGAAAAATTATTTTCTTAGTTTCATAGCAGTTACGTTCTAAGGAACAAATAAACAACCCTCCAACACTCAGCAGATGATTTACTGTGGAGACAGAAGCTCTTAGTTTCATTTTCATCCTCTGCAGTTTGTCCAACGTGTATCAGTAAATATGTGCAGCAGTAAATATCATCACAGTGAGACAAAGTGTGTCTGTTGTGATATTTTTGTTTGCTGCAGCCAGATCTACCTTCTTATATTTTTTTTTTTGTCTTCCTTTCTTCCATCTGCCTCTGTTTCCCTGTAGGACAGGTCTGTTCACTCCTGACATGGCCTTTGAAGCCATCGTGAAGAAACAGATCTCAAGGCTAAAGGGGCCGTGTATTCAGTTTGTTGACATGGTCAGTCAAGAACTAATCACCACTGTGTACCAGTGTATCGACAAGGTATAAATGTATGATAAATATGATAAATGTCTGTGTGTGTCCTGTGACGGTGCAATATGCTGTACGTTTTTGTGTGTCAAAACTGTCGTCTGTCTAACTTCTGGTCTGTTTTCCCTCCATAGCTCAGCTCCTTTCCCAAACTGCAAGATGAGACAGAGAGAATTGTAACCACTGAAATACGAGAGCAAGAGAGTAAATGCAGGGATCAGGTCATTCACACACAGCTGGACATTCGGCATTCACAAATTCGTTTCACATAACTCTACTGGATTATAAAATTGCATGTGTTTGTCTGCTTTGTTCAGGTCTTATTGCTCATTGACATGCAGCTTGCCTACATAAATACCAAACATGAGGATTTCATTGGCTTTACTAAGTGGGTAACCTCATCGGTTTTAAACTATTAAAAAGAACTATAAATTTTAACACGCTAACAGAGTAAATAACATGAGCTCTTCCTCTCTCTCTCTCTCAGCGCCCAGCAGACACACAACCAAAGCAATAAGAAGACTGTGGCACCGATGGCAGGAAACCACGTAAGACTTTCAATAGCTCTACATTCATTCATCTACTCACACACTCATGATCCCTAGAGGATGCACCAGAGTTTCTGATCTACAGTAGCGTCATCACAAGGTTTACCTGCCAACTCAATATCCCCAAGTCTCATACAATAATCACCCTTTTGGAGGAAGGAACCTGCCAAAATCAAAATAAAATAAATAAATGACTCAATAAATAAATAAGTATCCCATTAAATGTTCCAAAAATAATATAAATTAAAGCTGCAAGCAGCATTGAACGGGCCCTCACACGTCAACTTTGAGGCTGATTGAATAAGGTATAGTCAATTTACAACAAATTCCTGTTTCCTGTAGGTGGCGCTATGACTGTCACTTATAATGGCACATATACTGTATGTCTTCAGGCCTGGACTCTTATCCAGCTTGTGAAATTTGGGACAGACTGGACTATGTTAAGTCAAGTTACAGCAGCCTCCTGTGTCATGTCGAAACAACGAAATTTGCTGCACTGCCACAACGCCAGTTTTCATGAGCTTTTCCATTTTTGTGAGTTTTCATGCATCCTAAGAGCCTCAAAAATGCAACTTTGCTGCAGATTTATAATAATTACTTGCTTCTTCATTTATTTACCTTTGTATTAATTCCCCTATCTGCTCTTCTATTTTATGTTCCATTTTATTAATTTTTATGAACTCTTAAATGTACTTATTTAATTTTGCATTTATTTTTGATTATTCTAAAGGTATTTATTCTTAATTCAATTATATGTATATATTTATTTTTGCATGATTTCCCTTTGCATTTCCCACCCCTCTTTATTTCCCCAAACTTATTTATTTCTGTCATTTTTTTCTTTATACTTTTCTTTTCTGCTTCATTAATTAAATGAAAGGGCTGTCATTCAACATGTGTCACAGGGTCAGAACATATAGATTGGCTATATGCAAACCAGCTAATGCAAAAAGGAGAATAAATAAATAGATTTAAGAATTAATAAAAAATAAAGAAATACTTTACAATACATTTAATGTCATATTAATAAATTTAATTATTTATCAAGTCATTCATTTATTTTGTATTATTTATTTTGGCAGGTTTCGTCCATCGGGCAACGTAAAAAGGCAGTGCCCGATCAGTGCTTTAGGTCCAAAAATATGGCTGGCAGTACAGTTTTAGTCTAGTTTGTTTTATTCAGAATCATCGGTTTTGTCATTTTTAATCAAAACAAACAAAAGTGTTTATTTGTGCATGACATTGTGCTCGTCTGTTATTATACCTGCAGGTCTTAACAGTCAGAATGATAATTTAGTGCCAATGGTTCTCTGCTGCATAACATTTGAGTGTGCATGGTTAGGAACAAAAAATTTTCCATCCATCTTTCTTTTTAAAAAAATATTTTCAATACTGTCCCATGTGTTGTGCATTAATCAACATTAATCAGAATTCATAGCTGCACATAATTAGATACAGTATGTTGTGATTTTATTGGAGGGGATTTATGGTCCAATCATGCAACCAGAGTTGATTTTGGCTTCTCATAGGAATGCAGTCAAGAAAAAAATTTGACTTTTTCTGTCTCAATCTGTTATGATTAATAGTAACATCATATTTATGTGACACATTTGAAAGCAGGAAAAATTAAAAACACGATCCCAGTATGATGTGTGATAATGTGATCTGTTGAACAGCAGTACATTTTAACCACAGCTGAAAAGAGATTTTAAAAAAAAGTTGCTAGTTATTTACGCAGTCTCTCATGTTGCTTTCATAGAAGTTAGCTATTAAGTGATCAATATCGATGTTATCCCCATAACAACATAATATTCCCCTAAAATAACGAAAACATTAAGTCTTAATTTTGCTCCATCGTCTCCTGTTTTTCTCCAGGGTGTGGCCCCTCCTTCAAGACTAATAGTAGGAGACCACTCTCTTTAAACCTACTCACTCTCTGCTGCCTCTACTGGAAATATTTGTGTGCAGGATTCAAGCTTAAGGGTTGTGGGTCAGCATGCAACTGATTGTACCAAACATGCACTCTGGCAAATGTCCTGTAGCTTTGTTAATTGAGTATTTCAGTATCTACAGCTGATGTACTGCTAACTCTTTTTCTATTGCAGTTGGCAGTATTCTCTCTCTGTCTCAACTTCATCATCTTTACCTTCAGCAGTCCCACTGCGTCATAAGTATGTGCAGATGTAATGTTCTCCTATAGTCTGCAGGATGTCTATGTCAGCTCATACTTAGTGTTTCCTTATTCCACATCTTTCTTCCAGTCTTGTGTCCTGTTTTTATCTCCAAATGTTTGGGGTTACTTTTGTTTCTGTGCTTGCTTTGTATGTGAAGGTGTGCATCTAGTCTTCTCTTTGACCACTGGTGGTTGCTGAATTGATCATTGCTGCATAATCTACGTCACATATCTCACAAATGTTTTTCCTACAGTGTCAGCTGTTTCTGACGTTGACTTATTTCCATAAAACTGTCCTCTGAGAGCTATTCATGATGTCAGTCTTGCCATCTGAGCTCCTTACCCTCTTTGGCTGTTGTGCAGGTCATACGCAAGGGCTGGCTGACCATCAGCAACATCGGCATCATGAAAGGTGGAGCCAAGGAGTACTGGTTTATCCTCAGTGCAGAGAGCCTGTCCTGGTTCAAGGATGATGAGGTGAGGCTCTTCCACTCCCACTTAGAAATAGATCACACCAAGGAATTTTTAAGTCATTACTAAATAGGAAAATAGTGAAGTCAACACACAGCAGTGCAGTTTATTAACACAAGTTTATTAACGCATATCTCAGCTTGAAACAGCTTGTTAATTGGGAGGTTGAGAGGTAATTAAGTAGAAGGGAGGGAATCCGTCATCTGTTGATATTGTTGTAACAGTTTCCGTAAAGCCCACTCATTTTTTTGACCTAAATGTCGGAGCGAGGGGCACCTCTGTTCTGATGTCAGTGGGGCTGCCATCTGTCTGCCTGTCTGTGCCTGCTGTACAGGAGCAGAAGGTCTGCACAGCAAGTGTAGACAGGCAGACACACCACAACAGTCTCATCCTGTCACAGTCGATGTCATGGGAAGAGCAGGGAAGGTGGCGTGTGCAGGAAGTGAGATCAGAAGAGGGGAAACACATTGTAATGTTTGAACATGGATATAAACAAGTACCTGTAAACACTCACATCTGGATGAAAACACTGAATATGATGTTGCTGCGGATGAAATTGAGCTGTGGATTGTTTGACAGACATAATTGTGTGGTTGGTAGGACGCTCTTAGAAATATGTTCTTGGTAACCGTTATGTTGTGGATAAAACTAAACAGACGGGCTCTGCCTTTATGGACATATGACACCATTAAAATCACAACTAAAAGAGCATCTTTAACCCTGTTTCTCTGTCACCCAACAGTTTTCTTTGCTTTTCTCTGCTGCCACCTGGACCTGTAAATGAGCCCCTCCATTCCCCCCATTCATTCCTCTGACACCCCCTCCTCCTCCCCATTCGTCCCGCTCTCCGCTTACTCTTCCCCTCCGCACTCCCCCTTTTCTTCCTCTTCTGGGAGTTCAGGCATTTGGAGCAGCTCACTCTGACACAGCTGGAGCTGCCCCAAGCCAAACTAAGACCCACACACACATGCACGCACAAACACACACACACAGTGGACAGACTTATATATACAGTATACAGCACACATGCAGAGTCTGATGTAAACAAACTGGCATGCAAATAGTGGAGAAAAATATACACTCACTCAGACAGACACACAGTCACTTTTCAGATAAACACTGGTTCTCTTGAACACAGCCCCAGGCATGCATATTGTACACACACAGTGTTAAAGGTTTCCTCTCACTGTCATCTCCTGATGATCAAATCAACTCACACATACACACAGACTTAGCACATCTGTGACAAATAATACACAGACAGGCAAGCACATATCTGTTGACCACATCAGAGCAACAAACATCTGCAGATCACGCTGAGACATGCGTGTTTCACTGCAAGGGCTGAAGCTAATATCAAAGTCTTAAACTTTTAATTCATCGTGATTCAGTTAGATTAGTGAGCATCTAATCCCTGCACCGCCTCACTATGTTGGGAGGTTTATCGGCTGTGTTTGCAAGGCCTGAATGCAAAATCAGTCACCCGTATTATCACAGATCAGATCTACTGGCCCTTCCACACGCATCTGTGTGTGTGTGTGTGCACGCCAGCCAAGCTTCTGCTTCTTCTCTCTTGCAGTTCCCGCTCCCACTCTCCCCGCCCACACTACCTTCCACAGACATTTATTTTTCTTCGACTACTGACCCCCCCCCTCCTTTTTTATTTTCTCTTTCTTTACCTCTGTTGCCTTTTCCTCCTCCTTTCTCTCTGTCTGTCTCCCCCTCTCTCTCTCTCTCCCTCTCTGTGTGGTTGGCAGTCTCCCTGGGACTGTGCACATTCCTGGCTGGAAAATCTGAAGCTTTGTCCAAACACCAGCTTCCAAGATCTGCCCAGAGAAATCCCACATGGCTGCTTCTATACTGCAGACCTCCCCTTTTGACTCCCCCCTCCTCTCCTCTCAACTCCCCCACAGTCTCTCTCACAAATACTCCCCCTCCTCCCCTCTCCATCCCTGTGGATCACTTCTATACACTTAAACATCTTTAAGGCCGTGCGGGTACATCTCCTGTCTGTGTACCCTCACACTGACCTCATACTGAGAGTGCAACATAATAGTTCAGAGTTTAATCTCCACAGCACACTGAACAGACATGCATTCCTTCACCCCTCGACTGCCAGGGCTCCACCAGGCAGTCTGAAGAAAAACAGACGGCTCATGCATATACACTTAATCTACACGCTACGCTTGTGTGTGTGTGTGTGTGTGTGTGTGTGTGTGTGTGTGTGTGTGTGTGTGTGTGTGTGTGTGTGTGTGTGTGTGTGTGTGTGTGTGTGTGTGTGTGTGTGTGTGAGGCCTGCTCCATATCTCAAATCCATTAGTCTAGAGGAAGAGGAGAAACAGCAGCTCTACTTCACGACCACCCTGACACCACTGGGAATATGACACACACACATACACACAAAACTTTGCCATGATGTCTGTGAACACATATTGCCGCACAAATGCACATGCAGAAACCCAAATGAGGCTCTGAAAAGAAAACCGTTATTGTAGCTTCTCTACAATAAATGTGTGTAAAAGAAGCTCAGTTAATTTGCTTGTTTATAGCTTTTTTGCCTTAATTATTGGTAAAAGAAAAGTCAGTCTTCTGTTGCTTAAAAGGGATGCATGCAAACTTCTCTGCCTCATACGTAGATATCACTCGCCATCAACAAAGACACTTAATTCAAGGTAATAAATCAGTTAATGGCTGCATATTGAAGAGTTGAAATGATGACAGGGAATGCATGGTTTTCACCCGTTCTAGCAAGAAACATCAGAGAATATTAGACCCTAGAGTTGCCTCAGCGTAGAGTACATGCAGGTTTTCACATTGTCCTGAGTCTTGCTGCTGAAGCACTTCCTTGCACAGTCTAACCAATGTGCAGACTACTGTACACCAGTAAGATCCTGAACAGGTAGTCTGAACACTGGGATGACGGAGCAGGACCCTTTCTGACTTTCTCCTCAGCCTCCCCCTTTTCACCGCTCTGGCTGTTTGCTCGCAGTCCTGCCAGCGGCAGAGGGGATTCGGAAAAAGATTTCCTCTGTTATACTTTTTCATTTTTTCTTATCCTGTGTCAGCGCTGGGTCGCAAAGGTGAGGGGTCTCATACACATCAGGCATCCACTTCTATGGCTGTCCCTCCTCCGGAGAAGTGAGCGTATCTCGAGTCGGGCGTCCGCAGGGCTGTGTCCCGGCGTAGTATCCAGTCTTGACGTGGCACATTCACTCATTCAGCTAGGGATCTGGTTGTTCACTCGGGGAAGGCATAAGGAAATGCTGGGAGTGAGAGAACGAGAGAGAGTTAGGGAGGAACTTAGCAGCCATATATGGGTTGATGGGACCCATGGGGAATCAACTTTGGAGTGGTCTGCAGTTTCTCCCCGCTTCTCCTGCACACTCTCTCCTGCTCTCTATGTTCCTCAACCATTCCTCTTCTACTCTAGCAAAACTCAAATCCCTCTGTCCACCTCTATCCCTCCTCTTCCTCTCTTCATCATCTCTACTTTCTATTTCTACCCCATCAGGGCTCACTATAGTCTCTCCAGTCTCCTCCCCCTCTGTCCAAAGCGATCCCAGATGTTGCTGTACGAGCGCCAATCCCATCCAGTCACTTTTTTTTCAGCCTCTGTTACAGGAAGTGGGCCCCTTTGGAAAAAAGGAAAGAGGAACGAAGGAAGAGAGTCGTAGGGTTCAGGGGAGCACTGAGAGAGGGAAGACCGATGTACTACCAGCACACGCATCTTGTACCACATGTGTGCACGTGCTCAAATTCAGGCGCGCACACATGCATATAGACAACATCCAGGATTTTTAGGACACCCGCTTTTGCAGACATACTTTTAGTTCACCTTTCCATTACTTATGTTTCCCTCTCTTTCCTCACCCATGGGTGTTCCTCCAGCCAACCTTTCTGGAAGCCCCCGTCTCAAAGATTAGAACGAGGGAGCAGGCCGAGGAAGAGAGATGAGGGGGAAGGGCTTCATTTTAGGAGAAATGTTGTGTTAGAGCTTGAGTCTGAGTAATGACTTTCACATGTGGGCCCAGCCTCTCTCCCCTCTCTTTTTTCTGTCATCCCCTCCCTCCCTTCCCTGCTTCATTTCTATGAACCCTGCCTCCATACTGTCTGGTTCTCCTCACACCGGCCGCTCCACTCCTCCAACTGTTCTCTGTCATTCATAAGTCCCAGCGGTGATGACAGACTATAGACTTATGGTATCCCCTTCTCTCGCCCTCTCTCTCTTTTGCTAGTTAGTGGGCTGTTAATGGGAGTCACTCCGACAGGCAGACACTTCATCTGATATGAACTTAGGTGCTCTGCTAGCGCAGCATCTCTGCTTCATTCTACAGTTCAAGTCCCCGTCTTTCTTCTCTAGAGGCTGAAAATATTTACAACCAGACATGCAACTGTTTTTGCTAAATCCCCCCAACTTCATTCTCTGTTATTTTTTGCTATCAACACCTGTGTTACTGTCTCTGTGATGTCATATTTTACCCTGCATACCTCTGTCAAACTTAATCTCTGTCTTTTCCAGGAGAAGGAGAAGAAGTACATGCTCCCCCTGGACAACCTAAAGCTCAGAGATGTGGAGAAGAGCTTCATGTCCAGCAAATTTGTCTTTGCTATCTTCAACACAGAGTTAAGGTTTGTTTGTGTGTATGTGCATGAGTCAGAAAAGGGGAGTTCTGTTCTTGTCACCTGTTTTTGTGATATTTTAGAGGGGTGGACTTGTCAGAGGAGGAAAGGAGGAGATGCGAGAGTGGTGTTTTGCCCTTCCTTTGACCTTTTCCATTCAACTTTGCCACAGGAACTGAAAGGATATCCAGTGGGTACTGCAGCGGGTGTAGTCTTTAGTAGATGCCAGGCTGTTTAGGGTAGGGGTGAGTTTGTTAGGTTTATGTGTGCGAAACAGATTGAGAAAGACAAAGAGCGAGCATTAGAGAAAGAGAGAGAGAGCGAGTGTTTAGGAGCTGGAGCTGACCCAAAGCCTGGCTGATTGTAGCAGAGCATGTGGGCTTTGTTTATAATACTGTGCTATGCTGCATTCGGACACACAAACTGGATTTGTGTGTGCGTTCCTTTGCCAATTGGGGGTGTGTGTGTGTGTGTGTGTGTGTGTGTGTGTGTGTGTGTGTGTGTGTGTGTGTGTGTGTGTGTGTGTGTGTGTGTGTGTGTGTGTGTGTGTGTGTGTGTGTGTGTGTGTGTGTGGACCACAGCATACCGACGGCAGGCTCATTAAGCAGCTAATCAAAGCCAGAGTGCTTGGATCAGAGATGAGGCTGCTCTTGTTTGGAAAGAATTGCTCGACTCACCACAAAAAGGAGGGAAAAGAAGAATTGGAAGGGTTGAGAGGAGAAAGAAAGCGGGAGAGAGAGAGAGTATCAGAGCCATCAGCCAGGAATGTGTCAAAGTCTGTCCTATGGCGCCCCCCCTCCCCTTTCCTGCGCCCTCACTCTTTCTCTTTCTGTATTTGCATGTGTGTGTGTGGCAGACATTGCAGTGGTTTTGTCCCTGTCTGACAGTAATCAAAAACCTCAGGAAACTTTTCAAATCTAAAGCAGTCGAGGATCAGCGCAGAAACTCCTCAAGATGAGCGCAAAAACTCACACTGGCTACGAGCTGAGGAGAGGATAGTGAAGGGGACGAGAGGAGAAGAAAAGTGTCGAAGTGAGCAATAAATCAGCATAGTGAAGCATTTTAATGTGTGCTCACTAGTGTATATGAATGCTAGTGTCCTGACCATAGTGTAACAGCACTTTAGTATTGTCATTGTTGGCCTGACTCCCCGGCTGTTAGCCACCACGCCCTGACTTATTAGCCCAGCCGTAAGCTCAAAAACGGACTATTTCGTGATCTTTCTGTATCGCTCTCTCTTGCTACAGTCTTTCCATTTCTGTTGTCTCTCTGATTCTCACACACATAGAAAAGGTTTCACATATTTGAGGTTAATTCTGAATGTGAGAAGGGAACAACAAAAGGAGGAAAGAAACAAGTGAGTGATTAAAGAAAAATGTTTAACAGATGGGCCACAGCCCGCTCCAGATCCTTTGCTTGTTTCTTTACTTTGCTGTGCTGCCGCCACAGCCAAAGCACAGAGATGAGATGATGGTGAAATGAGAGGAAAGAGGAGCTGGGGAATGAATAATAAGGAGGAAATGGATGATAGAGATAAAGGGATAAGTTGCAGTTAGGGAGGTCATTTCAAACACAGCCGTTGAAGATGTGTCTGTAGGTATGTGTGTTTCTGTGTCTCTATTTGTCAGTGAGTCATCCTCTCTTTACATTCTTTTGGATTGTACGTGCGGTATTATATTTAAAAGATCGTACCACATTTTGTGAAGACTGGCACAACCTGTTAAACCCTTTTTTCCATCGAGGACCTGTGTTCAATCTGTGGTTCCCAACACAGGGCTGACTCTGTTGGGGCCTTGGGCTGGGCAATATCCATCCATCCATCTTCAACCGCTTATCCCATTAGGGGTTGCGGGGGGGCTGGAGCCAATCCCAGCTAGCATTGGGCGAAGGCAGGTTACACCCTGGACAAGTTGCCAGTCCATCGCAGGGCTGACACATAATATGTTGATATTATATCAATATTACAATAAAGGACTAAATATTGCTGTAGATTTTGAATATCGTAATATGGCATAAGTGTTGTCTTTTCCTGCTTTTAAGGGGAGACACTCCAGTTGAATAGGGAAATAATGTCAACTTAATAGATATTACCATGATGCATCCCCAGCTGATTACTTACAATAAGACAATTATATTTTGTATTAAAAGTTTTCCGAAGATGTATGTTTAAATATGCAAAAGGAAGCACTGTCTTATCAAATTTCTGCTAATTTTCATACATTTGCTGAACAGAAATCCAACGTTGGATAAATCCAGGTTTAAAATTCGTGTTCTCTGGGCTGCATTACCCTAATTGGATGACATTTTTTAACTTTACCACACTGTTGCTATTATTTGTCTTTACCCATTTAGTCATTATAATATCGTTGCATATCCATATCAAGGTATTTGTTAAAAAATATGGTGATATTTGTTTTTCTCCATACTGCCCAGCCCGAGTGGGGCCCTTTTACACAAACCCAGTGACCTGTGTTACCCCTGTATCTAGTCATTTATAAAAGATGCAGGAATGGGACACAGGTTGAATAACTGCACATTAGACCAGGCTGTGACAATTGTCCTGTTAATAACTTTTACAAAATGGAGCATGGTAGCTCTGCTAATTAATTAATCAAATTCAAATATATTTTTCTTTTCATTTCAAGCGACATGTGCAACATTTACAATGTACCATACAAAGTAACAAGGTCAACATTTAATTATTCTTTTTATGCAAATACAAGAAACTTTTCAATCCTGTAAAGGAAAGAATTTTTAAGGATGATATTTTCACTCATCAGTAGTTGTGTGCAGGAGCTCAGGTGAGCAATAAAGAATAATACGAGACTAGACCAGACTAGAGCTTATTGTGTTGTCAGTTTAATCATAAGGCATGTTTCTAATGAGTTCGCATGATTTTACAAGCAAAGGCAGCCTTGTTCCAGCAACATTTGACTTGTGTACAAAGTGGGTCAAGAGCTGAGTGAAGAGGAGGCATTAAGAAACACAAACACCAAAATCATCCATGTGGTTCAGGTACATTTTTTTGCTCTGATGCACTAGTGGTGCAATGGTTCAACAAGCCCACGGTTTAGTTTTTTTCTGCAGAATTGGGGTCACGGTTTCAGTTTCGGTTCTGGTTCTGTATGTTTTGCACATTAGGGAGAGGAAAAACATTTAGAATCAGGTCAGGTGACTGACGATATATAGGTGGACCGATGACGGAGGAGGGGACTCAGTTTAACCACTGTGGTATTTTATTGAAAAGTTTGAGTGCAGTATAGAAAAACAAAACTAATTCAATGTCTGTTCAATGCCCATAATGGAATAGATGCAACATTGTTTATTGAAAGCGCAGTAATTACATTCAATAAATTCAAATATCAAATAAAATAAGAATATAATGCAAGTAATTTAAACATGATATTCAAGCAACTCATATTTGTGCTTCATAAGGAGGGGTGGGATGCCCCACGATACGATATCATCACCATAGTTAAATCACAATACGATCTCACTGCAATGTATTGCAATATCCTGAGTACTGCAATAAGTTATACTGTGATTAATTACCTTTCATTCAACTGCAAATTATGCAGTTTGTCAAATCTGTTTTATCGAATAAAATACAATTTTCACTGTTCATCTCAGTTTTCACATATCTTGAGGTCAGAGGTCAAGGGACCCCTTTGCAAATGGCCATTTCTTCGCCAAAATTTAGCATAACTTTGATTCCGTAGGTTTTCTAGTTTCATATGATACCAGTAACTTCACTATAGCCTTAAGGCTGAAAAACAAATATTTGAAAATTTACTTCAAATGTCCGTTTGAATTTTCAAGTTCCAACAGTCCACATTCTGTGCAGCTTATCAACTCAAATGCTACTGTTCATTATCTCTGGTCACAGTTTGTTTTTTATGGTTCATTTTTGCATCCCCAGTATGCACTAACTGATAAAATATGATTGGTATAATCTTAAAACCAGCCACTCACAAGATGGGTGATATAGGGCTGCAACTAACAATTATTTTCATTGTCATTATTTTCTCGATTAACGGATTAATTGTTTGGTTTGTGTTAGAAAATGTTGAAAAATGTAGATCAGTGTTTCCCAAAGCTCAAGCTAACGTCTGCAAATGGCTCTTTTTGTCCACAACACCACGATATTTGGTTTAATGTCATAGAAGAGTAAAGAATCCACAAAATATTCACATTTAAGAAGCTGAAATCAGAGAATTTTGACTTCTTTTATCAACTATCAAAATGTTGGCGATTAATTTAATAGTTGACAACTAATCGATTAATTGCTAATCGTTGCGGCTCTAAGGTGATAATTACTGCTTGTGGCTGAGTCTGATAATGTTTTGCAGAGGACGCTTTATGTTAGTACTACTAGAGTCTATGTTTTCCTCTCTTCCCACAAGACGTGGAGCAACACTTGTTTCCACTGGAAGTGTACATGGTAGGAAAGAGGAGACAGCGGGTAGCTATAAATGACGATGAAAACATTGCCGCTCAGCTGAAATTATCCCCCGCATCTTGACTGAAACTGGCTACATCATCTACACTGACTTCATACGAGAAACCAGTAACAGGTCATTAGTAAAAGGTCAGCGCTCCTTTTTTGGATAATGCTTGTCGTCACATCGTTCAGCAGTGTTACAACCTGTGGATGATTTTAGATGGTATTTTCTCACTGAGTCCATCTCCCTATAATTTTGTGTGTTAAAGGTATGTAAGGTTTATTACCCAGCATTGTGGAAAGAGTGTTATTAATGTCCAGGAAATGTAATTTTTGGAGCTGTCTAACAATGTTGCACTGAATTGCAGGAACGTGTATAAGGACTACAAATGCCTGGAGTTGGCCTGTTACTCACAGGAGGAGTTGGACAGCTGGAAGGCGTCTCTGCTACAGGCTGGAGTCTACCCTGAGAAAGTCACCGTTCGTATTCTGACCCCTAATTAAACCCAACCCTGACCTTAGCTGTGGGGAGCTGCACCTGTCTGCACCTTACCTTTGTGTTGCACACACTCACAGATTTTGCTAACCTTAAACCCTGGCCATAACCCCTTACCCTTCTCTCCATGCTCCCCCTTCTCTTCCCCTTGCCAAAGCGAAAAGAGCAAGTCCCCCACCCCTTCCATCTCGCTCTGTCGTTGGCTCTTCAGCACAGCATTCTTGGTCCATGATGTCACTACAACATGTGTGTGTGTTCTAGTCTGTTTCTAATCAGCAGTTCCTCGTCCCTCACCCGCTCCCCCTTTTCTTTCTTCTGCCCACTCCCCCTTACCTCCCCTCTCTTGTGTTCCCTCTGTTCTGCTCTCCCTGTTCCACAGTGGCTCCACACTTCTTGTCACAAGCATAGATTCAAAAATGAGATATAGAAATACACATCTTAATTGCTTCACACATCTGTGTTGACGTGAATAATAACAGCTGTGTTACCGCAGCAGTCACTGCAGCATACCACACTATACTATCCAGTACAGTATAACCTTGGTTAAAACAGATTCTGTACTGTATGTTGCAGTTACTCCCAACTCCATGTTGTTTCTCTGTGTGTCACTCAGGTGGATGGGCAGGGAAACGGAGCTCCTGAGAACTTCACAGACCCCCAGCTGGAGCGTCAGGTGGAAACCATCCGCAGCCTGGTCGACTCCTACATGAGCATCATCTATAAGACCTTTAAGGACTTAATGCCAAAGACCGTTATGCACCTCATGATCAACAGCGTAAGATATCCAGACCTTGCATAGAACCAGACCTAGTCTTTGTCTTAAATATAACTTAGTCAGACTCGCTATGGACACTTAAATATACCTGTTGCATAAAGCTTCCCTATGAGTGACCGATGTAAGACTGACTTAGATAGCCTGTCGTGCAATGCATTATGGGTGAAATAAGACAAAGAAGACAAAAAATGGCAGATGCAACAGCGACACCACATCAAGTATGGGAGAAAATAACAGAAAAGGTTAACAGCATAAATGTAACGGATAAACAATTGAAGTAGTTAGCTAAAAGCTGGCTAAATGTAACGGTAAACAGTTGAATAAGTAGGGGGAAACGTGACTATCTTCCCCACGTCAAAGTAAGTCAGTTTTAATATTTATGCAACAGACAGGCTTAATTAGAGTAGGCTTTAGTCAAGTTTATTCAACTGGTCCCAGACTTTAGTAATTTTTCCTTTATTTCTTTCTTTACATTTCTGTTTTTCTTGTGCTACCAGCCAAAAGCTCAGAATAAAAGCTGCTCTTTCTGTCTTTGTCTCTAAAACTTTTTAAAGTGACTTCATTTTGCATTAATCTTCCTCATAACTCTGTCATTAGCGTCTGTATTTTTTGTCTACCATACAAGTATTCACCATTTGAAACAGCATAGTCCAAAGAAACAAGATACCTTTGAGAAAAAAAAAAAAAGATTTGCGCCAGCCCTTAAAGAATTTAGAGCCATAATCCCAAATCAGAGTAAAATATCACTTTACAAAGTCTAACATTTTGACTTGTCGCAGCTGTTAATAATCCCTCTCTGTAGGTGAAGGAGTTCATTAGCTCCGAGCTGCTGGCCCAGCTCTACGCTCTGGGAGAATGCTCGGCACTGATGGATGAGTCACCGGAGCAGCAGCAGCACCGGGAGGAAGTGCTCCGCAAGCACGCTGCCCTGAAGGAGGCGCTCGCTGTCATCGGAAAGTTCTCCACCTCCACCTGCACCACCCCTCTGCCTCCGCCTGTAGACTCATCCTGGATTCGGCCCTCCAGGTAAAGAGTTAAACGACTACGACTGATGTGTAGATGTATGCATGCAGTAAACAAATCTGTGGCACTCATGCCTCTCTTCTCCGCCCAGCCCGACACTCCCTAAGAAGTCAGTAACCAGTGGCAGGCCAGTGGTTCGTGGCCATGCCCCGTCCGTCCCTCGGGTGCCTGCTCACACTGCTTCCCAGAGCGCTGACGGCCTTCAGCAGCTCGCCATACAACCCACCCGTGCTCCACCTAGCGTGCCAAGGTGACTCAGACCACACAGCCTGAAATCTGACCTGTTACATTACGATGACCTCCAGTCTGTCAATCAGGCATATACGACTGGCATGTATTCATACACACACTCGCACCATCAAACCTTGCGCTGCACAGGGGCAGAGGGAGTTGTTATTTGAGCTGGGTGGGGGTCTGCTGGAAAAATGTGTTTCTCATATTCTCTTTCCCATCAGCCTCAGTAGACAGGACTTCTCTCTGTGCAGCTTTCTACTGGAGCCAGAGACAACAGGCTGAGCGCTCTGTCAAGTTTTCATCTCTCTCTCCGTCCTTCATCCCCCCTTTTCCCCTCTTTCTCCTAGCATGCATTTGTTTTATTGCCTTCCCCACTTTCCCTCATGCAGTAACTGTTATTCCCCCCCCACCCCAACGTCTTTTTCTTGTACATTTCTTCACTTCTCCTCTTTCACTGGTTCCTCCCCTGTTTTTGGCCTGTCTCTCCTCTTTCTCTCTGCCTCATTTCCTCTGTGCTCTCCAATGGTTCTTTAGGTTCTTTCCTGCATGATCTGCCTCCTTCCTCTCCTGACTCTTTCCATCCAACGTTATGCCTCTTTTCCTGACTCAATCTCTCTTTCCCCCTATAGATATACAGTACATGGGGCATTGGCTTATTTCTGTTCACCCCCTATAATTATTCAAATCATTGTAAAGTCTGTTGACACTGCAGCTCATGAACTGTGTGATACTCAAAATGTGTGGCATTATGGCAAATAGAAAAATATTGCCAAATTAAGATGCAAAAAATTTGTCCATGGAAATTTGTGAGTAGGCAATTTTTAACCCTGAAAAGCTTTTTGCTAAATTGTGCATTTCTCCAATCTTTTATAAAATATAGTAGTAAATAACTAAGATGCAGTTGGGATGTAAACATCTGTAATTATACAGTATATATACATACAAAACGTGCAGCTGAAATGTTAAAATGTAATATAAAAATGTAAAAACATCCGTGCAGTGTACAATATATTCACACAAAATGGATGTAAGTGTCAGTATTGTAGTGTTGCTACTTGGTGTAGATAGTTGGTGTCAGTGTCATGTTCTGTAACCTGCTGTTTTACCTATATTATAGTTGTCTCTGCCAACTTCCAACCCATATATTTCTCCATGTAATATTTTTTTGCAAGTTTACATATCTTTCAGGTCAATCTTCTAATCCAGGTTCAGCAAATAGTTTTTTTTTTTTTTTTGTTTGTTTGTTTTCAAAAGTCTCCACTGAAGAGCCGACACAGGTTCATAGCTGCAGTGGAGACGCACAGTAAGACTGTGATTTAAATAGTTGCTTTTTTTTTTTAATAATTTTATGTATTAAATTAGCATATGAAGTTGAAATTTTGGTATTTGCTGTGGCCGGTGTTACAGCCCACAGTAGAGCTTGCTGCTGCATAACTAGATTTATAGATTGTGATGATTAGGGATCAGACGTCTCTGTAATCAATTTGTTAGGTTAAATCGAGCTCACTATCATAGTAGAGAAGTGAAACATAAAGCCAAAAATACAGGAATTATCTCAGACTCAGCATTGCTATTTTTTATTTATATATCCTTTATTCATGCAGGGGGACTGTATTATTTATGATTACCTTATTTAAGATTGATTGTTTTTCATTAAAAAAAGATGTGTCCTATCTGTGAGGCAATGAAGATATTTATTTCTTAACAAAATGTAAGTTAAAGTGATTACACTGTATGTTTTAGTACCATTTTAAGAATTGTAAACATGTTGATGATAATTGGTATATGTAATATCTTGAATCACAGTCAATCAGCCCTATAATTGTGACATGAAATATTTATATGTATTACTGTGAAAGTTATTATTAAACAGTAGTGTACTGTCATTTTAATTAGGGAGTAATTTATAGTATCTTAGTAGAAGAGTATCAGTGGTGTTAAGTTAATATGTTTATATTATATTGAATCTTATTGTAATATCTTTGATGTGATCTTCTCTCCAGGAGGCATCCTCCAGCCATCCCAAACATGAAATAAAACCCCTTTCTGCTCAGAACTCCATTACCCATCTACCCCAGTGAACCGTCCAACGGCATTTCACTGCTGCCCAGAGACAGCTGTGACCTGTGTGATGTGTAATCCAGCTGAACCACTATGCCGGGCTTCTCTCCGTCTCCTCTGGGAGCTGCTGTCTGCAAAACTCACCGAGTCCAGAGCCTGTTTTGTACATAATATCACCGGCCATAAATGCCGGAATGCGCTCGACTGTCTGCCGACTTTCCTTAAGTGCCTGAACTTTGTGTAAATAGAAATACCAGTTTTTAGTTATTCTATGAAAAGAGAATATACATGCACTATTTTCACTGTTTTTGAATAAACAGGTTTTATTTTTGAACATGTATCCTAGTTTGTCATTATTTTAAGGTTTGAGATAAAAAAAAATATATATTTTCTGTAGCAGTTATAAATTTTGTCACTTTATTTTTTTCTCTCATGCATTTCTACTCAGCCGACATTAATGTTTACTCACTGTTGCATCCAGTAGTAGAGGTGTACATCAGCAGTTTGCTAAGATCAGCAGTTTTCTAAGATCAGCAGTTTGCTAAAATCTGATGACATATAAAGCAGATCATAAGATAAGATAAGATGAACCTTTATTATGTTTAAGATGAATGTTTAACAGATGTTCTCTGCTCCAATTGTAGATACCAAAGATGTTATTTTGGAGTTTCTATTGTAAATAAAGCATTGTCTGAATAGACAGAGAAATAGAAGAAGAAGAAGAAGATCTACCTTTATTAGTCCCACAGTGGGGAAATTCAATTTACACTTTATATATATCATTTGTGACGTGCTGATGTAATTTCCTTGTTTGTGACAGAGTGGTTCAATCTGGGTTCTCTGAGGAGAAGGAGGCCGCTCAGCTGCAGGCGGCCCGGCTGAACCACGTTAAAGTCGGGCCTCATCTGCTGCGGACTGGCGCCACCAAGGCAGTCAAAACCCAACTGCAGAGCCAGCCGGCACATCTTGTACCAAGCTGGGGAGAGGAGAGGTGATGAAGGTATGACAGCTAGCGTCCACCACACACTGCTGTTGTTACTGGATGTGTGGCTCTGTTCAGGCTTTCTGGTATCACAAACCATGGAGTTCTTAGAAAGCTGGTCCCAAAGTAGTAGTAGTAGTAGTAGTAGTAGTAGTAGTAGTAGTAGTAGTTCTGCTGTGTTTTTATTTTGTTAAAGTGAAAGTAAGAATAAAGCCAAGCTGCTCTCTAATGTATCGAAACAAAAAAAACTACACAAAGGCTACAATGAACCACTGAATGCTGAACTAAAGCAACACAAGGAGTTGAAGCATGGTACTGTTAGATCAACAGTAAATCTGTCAGGACAGAGAAATGCTGCTGTGCTGCTCTCTATTGGCTGAAAGTTTTTAAACAACATGACGCTTACAACAGGTGTTTTTCATCAACGGGCAACGCCAGTGTGACGTCACTGACCGGGGTGTGTCCGGGAATGCAACATGGGTGATAGGCAGTCCCGCGAGAGCAGCAGTTTTCTGAGTCACACATTTGATGGTCTAAAATTAAGATGACTAGAGCATCATGGCCACTGCCAGTACATTTGAGGATAATATTTAAAGGTCCCATATTGTAAAAAGGTAGATTTTCATGTCTTTTATTGTTATAAAGCAGATTTAAATGCTTATATAAATACTGTGGAAGTATCGAAAATGCTCAGTCCACAGAGAAATACACAGCCTGCATTCAGAAACTTTAAAACAAGCTGTCAGGATTCCTGTATTCTGTGATGTCACAAAAATACAATAGCCTATATAGACCATTACACTCCAGCTTCCTCCCACAGTCCAAAGACATTCAAGTGAACTGATGCCACTAAATTGCTCGTAGGTGTGAATGTGAGCATGAATGGTTGTCTGTCTCTATGTGCTCTGCGATAGACTGTTGACCTGTCCTGGGTGTACCCCGCCTTCGCCCAGTGCCAGCTGGGATCGGCCCCACTGCGACCCCTAACGAGATAAGCGGTTAGGGAGATGATATAATTTGTTCAAAATTACACAAATGTTCACTTTTTATTTGTAACCCATAAAAATATTAAACCTTTTTAAAGGGTCACAGATGAAAAAGGTTTTATGAAAACTCTAAATGTGAAACTGTTCCTTTAAGGATCATGTGTCACCTCCTGCAGGTAAAGTACTGAACACACCACCTGTTGTTTGTGGTGGTATGCAATTTGCACACTATTGGTTTCATACCAAGGTTTCGGACATACCAAAATATCTCACATACAATTTTAGCGTACTAAATAGCATGTTAGTATGGAACTGAGTACGCAACTGCAGTGTATCTGAATGACAGGAAGTAAGCATGGACCCAAGCTGTTACCTAGTGATGCAATTTTGCTGAAATGCCCTAAAACAGAGCATTTCAGACGGGGTAATTACAGGTATATTCGGACAGACATTATGAGATAAATATGTTTTTTTAAAACATTAAAGCATGTAAAAATGTTCTATTAGAAAAACCAAGAACAAGAAAACTGAAATGCTGAAAATGAGCATATTATGGGACCTTTATTCATTGTTACATTATAGTTCCCCAGTAGTCCAGGTAAAAATGACCTTCTGGTAAGTATTTTATGACATTATTTACATAGAAGAAACTTTTCTTAGTTGTGAAACCCTTTAAAATCTTAATTTGTACTTCAACACCAAAAACATACTGTACAAACCATAAAAAACATCACTCAAATTATTAAAACATTACTGATATCAAATGGGTGCATGTAGCATCAGAATGTGTCCACTAATGTACGGCAGCATTGTATGATAGTTGATACCTTCCATACAAATTCTGAGGTCAACACTTTTAAGACAATAGCAGCTTGAATATTAAAAACATCGTCATGTTGTCATGGCTGCCCAAACAGATGTGGACAGATGATGAAAGAGTTAGTCAATTTAGATGTACAGCACCAACACAATACTGCAGACTGACAGTAAATTCATTCATATAAAATTCTGTCCTGGCTTACACCTTAAATATGAGAGGTGTCATGTCCTTTTGGCTCTGTCCATTAGTGAAGGAAGTTACTGAGGTCCTCCTGGATCTCAGCCTCATCCCAGGGTCCCTGGATGTTGTCCTTGTGCCTCTGTAGTCTGACTAACAGCAGGGGGCAGAGTAATGTCACACTTCCTAAGGCCAGGGCTAAGAGCATGGCTCCCCCTGGCGTCTGGGACCCCAGACCGCCCACCCCTCCGATACACACTCCCACACACACCCCAGTGAACTGATTCGGGGCGTTCTCTCTCAGCCTCTGCAGCAGGCAGGGCCACAGGGCAAACACCAGCAGGGCACAGCTGAGCATGGCGAAGGTGTGCAGGGCGCCGGGTAACCTCGAGGCTAAACACACCGAGGCGAACAGGGCTGCATTTAGGGAGAGGCTGCCAGGTGGTGAGGGCTGAGCGTAAGGAAACGACACCAGGTGAGCCAGCAGCATCACAGCAGACATGGCATACACTGTGTCAGTACTCACGGACTCTGTTAGTGTCTTCAGAACTGGCGAGAAGCCAAAGGTGAAGGAAAGAAAAATAGCAGCACTCTGTAAGTCAGCCAGACGGGTCCGAGGCTCACAGCCTGGTTCCACTTGAGACGACAAGGCTTGGTGCAGTCCATAACCCAGCAGGGCGCAGACCAGGCTGGTCCACAGCAGCCTCTCAGGGGACAGCAGACCCTGTGAGGAAAGCAGAGAAGTGGAGCATTTAATATACGCCATTCTACACGTCAGTTTGCTCTACAAGGACCACAGATGTTATTTACCTGCTCCATGTAGAGCCAGAGGGTGATAAAAATGGCCACACAGGACAGCTGCTCTCCAACAAAGCCTGCTTCTCTCACCACAGCCCAGTAGCGGTACTGCCGGATGCCCTCATTCCTCCGTAATTCCTCCAGGAACCGCTGGTCCACGTAGTTATCGGGGAACGGCTGGCGCTCCCATAGCACCTTCCGCCAGGGCACAGCTGGACCTGGGGCACCGTCTGGCCCCATCACCCTGACCACACACAAGCACAGTCACATTTATGAGCAACAACTGTACAGGAGCATATCTGCTGTATGTTCCCAGGGTCCCACTGTATGTACAGCCACAACAATTTATCAATTAGTTGTCACCTATTAAATAAATTGGCAACTATTTTGATAATTCATTCATCAAAATTCTCAATAAACTGAATATCTTTGAGTGGTGGACAAAACAAGACATCAGAGGACGTCATGTTGGGCTTTGGAAACACTGATCAATATTTTTCACCAGTTTCTGGCATTTTATAGACCAAACAACTGATCAATTAATCGAGGAAATAATCAACAGATTAATAACAATGAAAATAATTGTTCGTTGCAGCCCTAGTTCTATGCTCCTCAGCTCAGTATCATTCTAATATGCCACATTAAGGAGACCTTTCAATGGGTTTTATGTTCTCAGCTATATTTTTCCCCTCAGTCAAATATTCAGCGTTGTAGCAACTCATAATGTAATAATTTAAATGCAATAAAAGCTCATAATAATCAGAAAATGAGCACATAATGTAATACAAATTGTGTGCCTAACGTAATAAGTTCTTGCACAATAAGTTATTACATGTGTACGTTACAACATGAGAAAATGATTACATTATAAACTAAGCAAAAAATGTTGAATAATGTAATAAATTCAGCACATAGTGTTGCAATAACAAAAGGCATTTTGCCTTTTTTTAAAGTATGGGAACCCTTCTAAAAGTACATTAAATCCACGATGCAAGATGCACGATACATTTTCTATTAACCCCATGTTTATTTTGTAACGTGCCCAACTACATTTTATAACCAGAAACAACACAAACAACCCAAAATACAAGAAAACACACAAAACAATCTCAAGCTCAGTGGTCTATAGTCAGTAAACTAGTGGTGTTTTTTTAAACGTTAGCTTAGAAGCTAATGAGCTATCTGTCATGTCACTGGTGAGCGTCTCGCATTAATTATTTCATCGTCAGCTTTCACCGTGTTGAATGAGATCTATGAATCGTAACGTTACTCTCAGTGTTGCGTTTGCGGTCAGGTGAACGAGTCTATTCTGCTTTTAATAGTTGGACGGTGCTGCTAGCATGAAAGCTATCGGTACTTCCGGCTTGGACACGACAATAAAACCGGACATTCCGTATGTATGCGTGGGTTTATGAACACTAAGACGTTGGTAATCTGTTAAACACTCTCCACAAATACCTCAAAGGGGTTTTCCACCTACCTGAGCTCATGAGATGGGTTTTTGTTGAGAGCCAACGAGGCTACAATCTCATCCTGTCATTCTGCTCATTTATACAGCTGTCCTGTCGGAGACTGTTACCCCGTCGAATAGACTTCCGGTTAAGGTAGGAGGGGAAACAGAACTCGACACTACACCGGAAGTGAAGTACTTTAGAGCGCTCACAGCGCCCCCTGTTGTTGGATTCTTCTACCTTACCAGCTGTCTGTCAACTTCATACTGATACTAACGTCATCTTTTTCTTTTTCTTTGACAAAGTGTCTGTGTTGAACACATATGGCGCCTTTTCTGCTGACACCATAAGACCAGCCAACACACAGAACAACCGGCAAAAGGTAACCTCTAAACTGTTATTGGGGCAACTCGTAATGCAGCACTGGGATGTACATATTTAGCACAAATAAAACAGGGATATAAATTCAATTCTAAGACAATAAATAAATAAAAATATACCAAAAAATAGTCAAGTATAAAGATATGCAGATAATTTAATTAACAATTTACCTTCCCTTCTAGATTTTTGTAAGGAAATGGTGGAGGATATAAAAGATTGTTCGAATTTATTGGTTTTAGCTATAGTGGAAGTCTGAGCAGGGCTCCAGATGGCAGAGACTGAAACTTGATGTAAAGGATTGGGAACAATCAGGCAGGATGGATTCTGCTCTCTTATATATCTGTTTGTAGTAACGATCCTGCAGAGTTATCCTGTACGGTGCCTGTTATTTTGCTGCAGACACTGACCAGCTTATTGAGTATATTATAGCGTGTTGGGGGTGTGTCGGCAGAGTTCTCCCAATATGCCTTTAGACATTGTGTTTTTGGACTAGAAGTCAGAGGGAAGTGTGTTTAAATGTGTTCTGAGGCATTCAGATGTTGCCTGTATCAGTAATTGGTGTTAACTTTCTGTTATACATGTTTAATGGAGGATTACTACCACATTGTGGCAAGACATCTTTTTGTACCATGAGCTAAAAAAGTGACTCAGTAAATCACTTCTTGCACGTGAGGAGAGGCATTTGTGGATAAAAAGTAAGTTGAACAACAATAAAAATGGCTTTGTGGCTCAGAGTTTTCACTCTGGTCCTCTTTAGCATAAAGAAACATAAAGTCTGCTATGATATGTCAGTACTTGAAAGATTTTGACATGCAAAGATACCAGAAAAAGTCATCACAGATTCAGTACTTTTTTTTTTTTTACAATTTTAAAAGACTTGAAGATATGTAGCGTACCTATTGGCCAGGTATGTTAAACTATAAGCAGATTTTCTCCTTTACTCAGTTTTCTAAAATACACTTTATGCAAACAAGGCAGAAGGGAACTGGCTGACATACCCCTGCTCACCCCGCTCTCACAACACCATCAGCCATCATACCGACTTTGTTAAATAGGTTTCGAGTTCTACTACAGAAATGGACCAGAAGTTGAAAATAATCACCTTTTTTTAGACAAAATATAAATATACATATAGACTCCAGATAACAGTGTTTAGTACTTACTGTGGCATGTAGAAAGAGCTATGTATTTGGTGTTTTTTTTTTTTTTTTTTAATTTGGTGCTTGTGTGGTAAGTAGTGGTGAAAAAAATACCATTTGCTTTTGCAAGAGATGTTAGATATTTTTTTATGTATGTATATTTTTGGGTTTTATGTATAGAGGGCCCTAGTTTCATAAATTGTGTTTTATCAAGTGCAAAAAACTGTAAAAGGCTGATAAAACATTGTCATCAGGGTCTGGTCAACCTGGAACTTGGAGAGATTCCTGAGACAACAGAGACGCTGCCGGCTTTTCTTTTACACCATGTCAGTATTTCAGTTTATTGTCTCGTATCGGTCCTGCAGAATGCTGACAGTGATATTCTGTCATATTGATTAGCTTGTCTCCTGTCAAATAGCAGCATCCCAGTGCATGGACCACAACCCTCTGTCAGCGATGTGGCAACTCAGACAGCCAGTCTGCTCAGAGGAACCACAAACACCAACCGCCATGGTAAATTCTGCCTTAATATCTTTACCAATTCACATACAGTTGTTGCCTTTTTGGTATCTGTTGCTGAGTTGCCTCTTTCATTTCTTCCATCTTTGATTCTAGTTGAGGATAGGATCATGTCCTAACAAAGACGGTGTTTCCAGAAGGACTGGATCATCCACACAGCATCTGATAAGCCGGTAAGTGTCATGAATCAAAGTGTAATTCATTGCATATTATGCTGTTTGTATCAGGGAAACATAAAGTTGAATGTTAAAATGTCAGCATCATGTTGTATATTTAATTTGTTTCAGTCACAAAGTGAAGAACATCTGTTGCTTTTGTGACTGTTCAAAATGTAATGGTGGCTATTATTAAGTATTCATATCAGTACTTGGCAAGTGCCCAAATGTAAGTACTCTGAAAAAAGATGGCATCCTTGTATAATACTGTGAGGGTGAATAATAATGAACAACACCACTTCCTGTCAGTTTCTCCTGCGCTGTGCGGGGGTGGGGGGGGGTGGGAGGTGGGGACGGTCTAATCATCAGATCTCTGGTTCTACACCAGCAGAACCAGGAGAAGACCCAAGCTTACAATCAAAAAATGTTTTGCTCAATAGAAACACAATAGAACAACAAAGTCAAAGACAAAGTCAAGACAAAGTGTTTAATTTATACACATGTACAACTGCAGGACATTAGTTGAATAAATATCTTATAAGGTCACATTGCTTCTCCACATCAGGGTAGCAAAGAATACTTTTCAAATGTTGACACAGAAACTTTAACAATCTCCCGCTCAGCAAAGTAGAACTAAAAAATGTGTGGTCTTTTATTTATTTTTGAAGAACTTTAAAATAAATCAGAAACTGCATCTTCATATTACACAATCTCAACATACAATACTTAGATTAAACGCTGGATGACACAGTGAGACCGGAGGAATAAATGATGGTAGTGAGCACTTATACTGAGGCAGCCTCAGGCATCCTGTACATTATTCCAGGGACCCACAATATGTACATTACTGTATAGCAAAACTGTATCATTTAAAAAATGCTCAAAGTTTGGTTTAACAGCTCTTCCATCATAAGCATGTTAAACTATGAAGGCATGAACTCACTGCGTGATCTTTATCTTACAGCACAGGGCAAACTCAAGATGGCAACATGAAGCTCTCATCTGGGTAACCAAGTAAGTTTCTCCACAACAACAATAAAACAAATCCTCTCAGCAACCATAATCACAAGCCACACTCGTGTCTTAATACTGTATAAGCAACCAATGACATTGGAAAAAAAAAAAACCTCTTTCACTCACACTCAGAGCAAGCTGTGGACCTGTTTCTGGTTGGCCCCGATTATCCTTAAAAAACACTTTGAGTATGAAGACAAAAAATGAGTTGTTCTGTGGCATCAGAGGCAGTGCAATGATCAGATGTTAGTTTGTAATGACGGCTGATAAAATAGGAATATCAAACGAAATAAAAAGAATGCTGACAAGGCAGCGAATGGCTCGTGCATATTAAACTGAGCAGTGCACTCATGTCGTAGTTGAGATGACCTTCCAGGTGTCAGGAAGACAGAAATAGTCTTAGTCACCAGTGAGACAGGAAGGCCCATCTTCACATGGTAGGTGGCTGTAAGCAGACACCTACCAGCAGCAGCGGTGAGGCTTCACAGAGTCATGGCAGAGGAGAGTAGTCATTAAGAGATTAGAGGAAGGCCTGTTTGCCTTTATCCCGCTCCAGCATGAAAAGAAAAGTGTGACTGGATTTGTAGAAGCAACAAAAGTCCATGGCTGGCAGCTAAATACAAACCACTAAGGTGACCTGCTGACTTCCCGCTCTTTTTTGGCAGAAATAAATCAAATTCTTCAGACACCATATCATCTTCATCTCAAATTAAAACATGTCCAAAACTTGCCTGCCTCCATTAGAAAAACAGTCATGTCATAAATGTGCTTGTTATGTCACTTTCTGTGAAGAATTACAGCCACTAGGGAGGACTATAAAACAATAAAAGTTTTACTTTTTGTCTGTAGCAAAGAGAGGGTGAGATGGTTAGAAGTTGCTGTTCAAATCCAGGCGCTCACGTTGTCCCTCTAACTCCAGTGGACTGAGAACCAGAGCAACAACAGAGGTGACTTTGTCATTAAGAATGTCAAAATATCTGCCTTTATGTAGGTGTGCGTGCATATGTATGTGTATAGGTTGTGTTAAAAGTCACAAGCTAGGAGAGCTGCTGACAAAAAATCCCAATTTGAGGGCCAGTGCGTTAGTTTCTTTCGTCCCTCCGTTTGGGGTGGTGTTATGTACGAATTTTCCTTTTATCGTCAAACAGTGAGCGGACCAAGTAGACCTGAACCGTTGATACCAATATCATAATAACGACATTTACGACCGACCAAAAGTTCACCCTGTCAAAGTTACTCTCCTGGATGTTTCTGTCGCGAGCCTCGAACGCCCGCAGCAGGGTCTGGATGTGCACACTTTTGCCCAGCCGAGCCTTCACATTGTTGATGGTGTCCTAGAGGAGAAGAGACACACAGGTCAGAAAAACGAAACTGTTCCTCTTATGTGTCCGACACTAAACTCAACTCAACTTACAGAGCGATCAAAATGAGAGTTGGATCTCTTGCGACACTTTTGAGTTTGTAAAGAAGTGTAGAAGAAGGTGTATTCCTTCTTCAATGGGAAAACAACTTCCTGCACAGCTTCTGTGACTTCTGACACAGATTCAAGCAGATTCAAGCAGTTCCTGGTTCCTGGCGTTGCAGGCTATTGTGGTGCAAGCTGAGACAATTGGCCGCCCTCAGACAATAGGTGAGAGTTCATGATATTGTCTAATCTTAACACACTCCTTGTGACCCTGCATGTATGAGGGTTTTTCCACGGGCCCGGGTCGGTCCACTTTTAGCTGTGGCGTGACAACATCTACCACTTGGTAGGCAGCAGAACCAATCACAGCCAACCTGTGACCGTCTCCTTCACCGAGTTGTGGTGAAACTCATGCATGTGTATGCAGGAGACTAGAGGGGGAAGCTGGTTTTAAAAGTGTCTGTGTTCAGCTCAGTAGTCTTGTCTCTCTGTGGTTTAAGTTTAGTTTCACTCCAGATATCAGCCATATTTTAATGTTAACTAATTGCTTTAAGCTGCATTGGAGTTATGTTAAAGCTGCAGTAGGTGAGATTGGAGCAAATATGATTTTAAGAAGTTATCATAGTGCCTATATCCTGACAGTAGTACATGAAACAGGTAATCTGAAAAAAATCATGTGCCTCTGTGTCCTCTGGTGCTCCTAATAGCATCTGCAAGATTTCAAAGACTGGAGGAAAACAACCAATCAGAGCTGATCTAAGGTCTGCTGTCTAGCTGCCGTCTAAGAGAGCCACAAGTCATCAATCAATCAAATATGAGTAATGTCCTGTTCCGTTAACGCATATGTCTCGCCTCAAATGTTCTCAGAAACAACTTGTAGTTACTGTTTAGCTGTAAAATGAGAACGTTTGTGACCCAGCAGCCATGCTGAAATCTCTTAAGAAAATCCCCAACACTGCTCACATGACCAGAGCACAGCCAATAGAAACGCTCTCTCTCTAAAATGAGCTGTGATTGGTCAAAGTCTTCCGTCACAGGCTAAAATGCTGAAAGGTTATTATGGAATTTTTGCCCATTGATGCCGAAAAATGTAAGTGTCTGGACAAACTAATCGCTTCCTGCTATTGCTGCTTCACCTTAAAAGCTTTCCACCTGCGAACCAGTGTGGGATGCTTTTACTGTGAAGCAACTATAGGAAATGCAAAGAGTTTATCATAAAATTAATGTGGCTATTTCTCAGTAAAACCCGGTCTAATCCACCAGATTATGGACATATTCTGCACTATTTGATGAGCATATCAATTAGAATTACTGCAGTGAAGAATGGTACAAACCACAAGCCATGGTGAGCTGAAAATAGCCACACCCTCCACCACCCCTCCCTCCATGGAAAAAGCCTTCATGTGGTGGAATGCTTGCCATTTTGTTGGCAGCCTGTTGGGTCAATTTGCACTCACTGTGTCATCCTATGAGCACAGGTGGCGGACAAGAGACGGACAAAGTCTGAAACCCCCAGTGATGCTTTGAATCAGCTTTAACTTCTCACTAGTGCCATTCAGGCCCAGGAGTTCTCACACAAACTGTGCTGATAACCTGCTGCTGTAACACCACAATTTCCCAACTTGGGATCAATAAAGTATCTATCTATCTATCTATCTATCTATCTATCAAACTGAAATGTTTCTGAATAACATAGTCTGTCAGACTAACTGCACCCTCACCATGATGTCTTCCAGCTTCATGTCCAGCGTATCTGTTCCTTGGATGTAGTTCTGCCAGTCCTCTTCTTCCCTATCCATGTTGTCCAGGATCAGCTCAAAGAAGACGAGCTTCTCAGAGACGGTACTGAACGAGTTGTCAAAGCAGAACATGTAGTCTCCGTTCTCAACAGCCTCAACACTGGAGGGGAAGCACAGGCGGTAAGAGCTTGCTAATGTATCCGCGTCAGTAATGCATGACCATGAGATACTTACGTGTGCACTCCATCCGACTTGTGGTAGTCATTGAACAGCTGTTGGCCAGAAGGAGAGCTGACGTGGAAATCTACATCAAGACTTGCACCATCTAAGACCTGCAGACAGTTGACATACAAAAGTAAAGGAGGACAGAGAAACTATTAGAGAATTCTAACATAAAACCAATATTGCAAGTTTGTGTAGGTTGATATTTTCTCCAAAGAGTGTAGCAGTACTTAATTTCTTTATTATTAAATGTGAGGGATGGAGAACATACATCACCCCTGTAATGTTAAACAAATTTGATCCTAATATCCCTGACCAATGCTATAAGTGTAATATTCATCATTTATATCATTGCTTGTGAAGAGGATCAATGATTTAGGTTTTCTCTTCTGTGATACATCTCTCTCAAATAAGCTGTTCTCCAATACCTGTATATCCTAAGCTATGTATATTAAGCATTTATCCAGACCGTGCACCGTGGTGCAGTGGCTAGTTCTGTCACCTAACAGCAAGAGGAACCCTTCTGTGTGGAGTTTGCATGTTCTCCCCGTGTTAGCGTGGGTTTTCTCCAGGTTCTCCGGCTTCCTCCCACAGTCCAAAAACATGCAGGTTAATTGTTGACTCTAAGGTTCCCGTAGATGTGAATGTGAGCGTGAATGGTTGTCTGTCTCTATGTGTCAGCCCTGTGAAGGTCTGGCGACCTGTCCAGGGTGAATCCTGCATTTGCCCAGTGTCAGCTGCAGCCACCCTCCACAACCCTGAACAGGATAAGTGGTTATAGATAATGGATGGAGGGATATATTTATTTATTCATTTTTTATTTGTTTTTAGTTGATTTATTTATTTCACATTATATTTTAATTGTAAATACACAGTATATCCCTTTAACATAATGTTTAGCTATTAATTTCAATTCAGATTTTTTTAAATAATAACTTTTATATTATTATTATTAATATTTTATACAGTCATATATCCAGTTTGGGGAAAGGTTCTGTGTTGTATGTACAATGTGGTGTTAAATGTATAAAATATTCTTTTTTGTGTGCATATAATATTTATATATATGTAAATGTGTAAGCGTATGCGTGTATACATATATGTATATGGGTATATGGGGGCGGCAGTAGCTCAGTCTGTAGGGAGTTGGCTTGGGAACCGGAGGGTCACCGGTTCAAGTCCCGACATGGACCAAAAACTGAGTGTGAACTGGTAGCTGGAGAGGTGCCAGTTTACCTCTTGGGCACTGGCGAGGTGCCCCTGAGCAAGGCACCAAACCCCCAACTGCTCAGGGCGCTTGTCTGGAGCAGCCCCCTCACTCTGACACCTCTCCATTACTGCATGTGTGTGTGTGTTTGTGTGCATGTACCATGTATAAGTTAAACAGAGTGTAAATTGAATTTCCCCACTGTGGGACTAATAAAGTTAGATCTTCTTCTTCTTCTTCTGTATATGTATGTAGATGTAAGTGTGTGTATATGTGTTTGTTTTCTTTTCTCCACTGGGTGTATAAAATACAAAAAATGCAAATACGTCATATATTGTGCATGTATAATTAATGAGTAATTTGCAATAATAGTATTCAAAAATGCAGTAAATCAATAAGTCTGTTTTTTAACAAATGTGAGGTATGCTAGTTTCCCCTCTCAAGGTCCAGTGGAAGCGATGAGCCTGGATCCAGTGTCCTCCAGAGTAGACACTACAACAGATATATAAAATGCTTTGGATGTCTCCCACAGGGAACTCCCTGACATGGCCTAACTTCTATACACACACCACAAAGCCACTTATTCATTTCATTCAGGCTGTGAGCTGCACACTGACAGGCAGAACAGGTTCCCACTAATGAAAATACAGGTGAGTCACATAACCTGCTGCCTCCCTTGCTCAATAGAAATTTGTATTAAACATATGCCAGTATGGTTTGTGTTAATGTTATCTGTAATTGAGAACCAGCAAATGCAGAAAACCATAATAAAAGGCATCATCAACAAGTAATGTCAGTGTTGACTCACTTAGGGGTTATGGCAGACTGAGATAGAGTTTGGGTTTGCTCAGCTAACATCACAGTTTCGTAGATTATAACAGTTAATGTGAGTTTATAATGTCACCTGATATTCAATCTCCAGTGAGGCGTTTTTCACCAGTGTCTGGAAGAAACACTCCTTGCGACCGGCGGGTAGAGTGAATGTGTAGTCGCTGTCCACTGCCTGAGAGAAGGAAGCCACAAACCTGTCCGATATTAGAGCAACAAACACGGACAGGACGCACAAAACCACCCGGACTACCTCCATAGTCGAGCCTAAAAGTCCCAAACAGCCAAAACACGGTGTTACAGTCGCTAACTACTGTATTAATCAGTGAGCCAAGAGGCGGCTAGTTCTGTTCGCCCAAACTTCGCTTCAGTTGGAAATGTTCTCACTTAGTACTGACGACTGTCGAGAGATCAGGACCCCGCCTGTTTAAAAACAAAACACAGTTTTAGTTATTACTCAAAACAATGCTCCATCAAGTCATTGTTTTATTTTGCGTTACTCCAATTTTAATAATTAGTCATCATTTGATGTATGTTAGACATCTAGAATGAAAAATACGGGCACCTTTTTAGCCCTCTTCTCGAACTGCACCGTGGGATATGTAGTTTTTGTATTCCATGTTCTCTTGATACAGCCATGAGAAGGAGCCAGTGTTTTCAGAGATAAAATAATTGCTTTTAATTGCAAAAAAAAATAAATATAGAAGAGAGGATTGACAATATATATAAACGCATAAAGATGTGTTTTTTGTGTTATACTGTGTGTGTGTGTGTGTGTGTGTGTGTGTGTGTGTGTATTTGATTCATTGTTAATCAGGATTAACCGCAAATTAACTTTACATTTCAACTGTTCAAAGTGTACCTTAAAAGGAGATTTTTCAAGTATTTAACATGGGAGTGGACAAATATGCTGCTTTATGTAAATATGTGTATATATATATTTATCATTGGAAATCAATTAACAACACAAAATAATTACAAATATTGTCCAGAAACCCTCACAGGTTCTGTATTTAGCATAAAAAAATATGCTCAAATCATAACACAGCAAACAGGCAGCTGTCAGTGTGCTTACTCGACTATGTGAGTAAGCACTGCATCACTGCATGTGATTAGCATAAATGGGCATGTCTGTAAAGGAGAGGATCATGGGTACCCATAGAACCCATTTTTATTCACATATCTTGAGGTCAGAGGTCAAGGAACCTCTTTGAAAATGGCGATGACGGTTTTTCCTCACCAAGTTTGGAGCATTATTTGACCTCCTTCACTACAAGCTAGTATGACATGGTTGGTACTAGTGGATTCATAAGGTTTTGTAGTTTTATATGATGCCAGTATCTTCACTCTAACCCACTATCTCTGATTAATGACGGTTTAATTTCAATGACCTATGGGATTCCTACTTATTAAATGTGTCTGCTCCATTAAATGAAACCTGAATGATACATATATTTAAAATATACATGATACAGATAGAATAATTACATTTGGATGCATTACTTGGGCATGGGGTTTTAATAACCAATGCTTGTTTTTTTAAATACATTTTAAGGGTGTTTTTAAATATACTATATGAAAGTGTTGAGGCGACACGTAAAAAAGTACACAATGTTCACATTCATCACCATACACCTCATCAAGTGACTTGGACTTCCACATGTATTGCCATTACCAAAACAGAGATATCAGCACTAGGCATTTATATTGAAACGTTTGACACGACACGATTGAGCAATAACTTCAAACATTGCGTGCTTCAGTGATTTTCTTATCGGGATTATAGGTGACGCGTCCTGCTCCAGCGCCACAGTCATCCTCTGACCAGGGGGGCGTGTTGTCAAAGACCAGTGTTGCTACGCCTCCTATGATTGGCCCACAAATCCACAGCTGCGATTTTGATTGGTCAGCCTTGAAGCAGGGGTTGAATTTACCGAGAGACAGCTTCCCTTCAACAGCAGTAGCTACTGGGAGCCGAGAAAGCGAAGGACAACTGGCACGCACAATGACAATTAGCACACCCAAAGTGTAGGTTTTAGCTACATAAGACAGCCGCTTCTTCATTTCTAATCCACACGGGCCCCCAGTCAACAAAAAGCTGGTCTTCGGTGTACTGTGTAGCCTTGAGAGATTAGAGAAACCCCCCAAAGAGCGAGGATGTTGGTCCCCGCGGGAAGATAATGAAGAGGCTGCGCGTTTTGTTGGTGTGCCTCATTGTAGCTCTCCTGTGCTGGTAAGCTAAGCCCGACATCTCCATCTTCATTCACGTTATTGATGACACGTAAAACAAGTGACAGTCGTAACAACAGATGAGCCACGCTTCATCACAGTTATGCTATCGTTTTTCGTGGTGTCTTTCGCCGCATTATAACCGACAGTCATCAATGTTCAGTGACATGAATGCTACACAGCTAACGTTATCAGCTCGTTACAGTGTGTTTGCTGGGATGTTTAGTTGACCTGTAGCTTAAAAATAAGGTATTTCTTTCGTTTAGTTCGTACTTGACAAAGCTGGTTGATAATATTTATTAACGTTTTTTAGTGGGTTAGTAGGTTACCAAGCCAGCTGCTGAATAGCAGCATAGCTAGCTAACCTAAACTAGTCAACATGGGCTGTGAGTGTTACTTATCTGATGGCTGCTAACGTTGATTTTGACCAAGAAATAGTACAACGACAAGCTGTGTATGCTTTGTTTTAAAGATGTTTAATGGTACAGTTTATATCCCTGTAACAAGGCTTCAGCTAACCATTATTTCACAGTGAGTTGTCTTTCAATTAATCGAGTTATCCATCCACCCAGTTGTTTTTAAATGCATTTACATTACGAACAGCTTTAGACATATTCAGCCAGCTTTATTCTTTAATTCTTGAAGTTGGGAGACTTGCTTTTAAGTTTAAAGCACCATTTTGCTCAAATCATTACTTCTTTCCTTGACTTCAAGACTTTTTTGGTTATCTTTGGATCTGCTTCTTGTTTTAGGCTGCATTTGCCAGTATATGAATAGATTCAGTGTTTTGACATAATGTTGTTATTAAGTTCATTAGTTTTATGTTCATTAAGCTGGTGTGGTTTGGGATGGGATGGAGGGGTAGCATTTATATGTATGTCCTTGATTTGATGTTGAATGTGTGTTAAATGTATTATCATTATCATTATTATTATTATTTATGTGCTGTAATGTTTGTTAACTTGGATCTTTTGTGCTTGAGGACCCCCTAGAAAACAAGGTGGTGCATCTCAAGGGGCTTATTCTCTGATAAATTTTAGAATGAAAAAGGAAATCCATCTAGGAAATGCTAAAAATGGTACCAAATCAGCTATGACTTTCTAAACTAGTGCCCTAAGTTAGTGTGGGCAACAGATTTGAGCCCAGAATGGCAATATCTCTGATCATACAAAATAAAGAAAAGCAAGCATCTCACTGTATATGTGGAAAAAAATGCAGAATATGTTGGCATTGTTAACCTATTTTTTAAAAGAAATTATCAGCTTGGAATCCAAATGAAAATGATTATCTTTATGTGTGTGGACCAATAGATGGATAGATAGTAAATAGAGCACAGGATAGATATTTACTGCAAAACTCTGAGGAGCAAGAGTTTACAGATTCTGTATAAATGTCAAAATGCAGTGTAAAGTGATTACTTAAACATCATTATGCTTGTACAGATGTTACAGATCAATTATGACATTCAACAATATAAATATGTTGTATTATAAAACATGGTGCATGTTGTTCCTCTCCAAAGTGTATGCACGCACAGAGGTGACATCTGGTAGCTAAACACAACTCATGAATTGTTTAATCTTAGAGGCACGGAGCAGGTAACAATATGCAGAGTTTGTGAAATGGGATTAACAGGACAGCTAACATGCCACCTGTATCCAGATTGGTGACTCAGGAGCAGCCAACCTTTCAACATGTGGCCTGCAGACTGGCTTTTCTCTACTGTCCTGCTCATTTGTCTCTGATGACCTTTCACCATCACATTTCCTGACAGTATAGAGGAGGGGTGGGCAATTATTTTTCCTGGGGGGGCACATGAGAAACCCAGATTGTTGCCAGGAGCCAAACAAATAATGTCAGACCTAACCTCTATTTTTTTCACAATAGGAAACATATTGGGCACTTATTTTTCAGCATTTATTATACTGAAAATCACTCCAAACAGCATATTATTAAGAAAATTACATTACATACTGGAGTCTTTGAACCGTACAGGACTGACTAGTAGTAATGTTTTCCTTATTTATTATATATTGACAGGAAAAAGAACAGTAACAATACACAAGCATTTCAAAACAAAAGCTATTTTCTTTACTGTTTTTCTTTTTTTTTTTTAGCTTCTTAAGTAAATTGTTTGTGGTTTGTCTGAGACCTCCCGGGCCGGTCAGAACCATCATGAAGGCTGGTTCCGGCCCATGGGATTTTGTTCTTTTGGACACTGAATAATCATACACGTAATGAACATTTGAAAAAGAAATGAAAGACATTTGGTGGATTATTAGCTGTCGAAAGTTTAAAACTTAAGTCTGTAAAACTCCAACAACAACGTAGCTCTTCCAGATAAGATAATTAAAAATGTTTCCAGGATATAATACCTGTGTTACCAGTACAGAGCCAACAATGGTAACACAGGGAGTAATTATCATATTCATTCCATTCATACTTCCCTGATAATTACAGTCTAAAATTAGAGTGTTGATTTCCGTCTCCCTGTTTCTTCATTACATCAGAAACATGATGCTCATTATTTTATTGAGCATAATAAGGATAAGATTTACGTAATGCCACCATATGTAAAACTTTCTTCTGTACGCAATCTGTTGTAGTACATTCATAGTATTCATGTTTTGCAAAAGAGATGCAAACTGGTGTAAAATAAGTCTAAAATAATTGGTCAGACTGAAAAGGGAAATATTAGCTAACTGGGACTGAATCAGACAATGGTAACTCCTGTTCTAAGTCTGTGTGTAACCTTTGTACTTTTTTTTTTTTGCTCTGAAGAATGATCACATTCCCATAGATTAGATTATTTCTGAAGAGTTCAGATATTGCTCAGATAAGATGTGTTGTACGTCTTCGTCCTTATAGCCAGCACACAAAGAAGAAAGAACAACACAAGAGCATTAAAGCACAGCAGCTCTCTGCCTCCTGAAGGCTAGTGAAACAGGGATACTGATTGAGGGATCAGCACATTTGTAGTCATTTAAATTCAAGAAATGTCTGAGACAGTGTCACCTTCCCTGGTGACAGCTCTATTTAAATACAGCCTTGCATGTCAGGTGTTTGCTTGCTTAAAACCTTGGCATACTTTTCAATTTCCCACTAACCATTGACCATGCAACCATGCACACACAGACTTCATTACCGATGCAAAACCTTTTTAGCGGGCTGCTGTCAGCTTCTCACTCCTCCGTGCCAGCTCTCACACATCCCAGTGGGAACAGGGAATGCAGTCCTTGCAGTAATCCAAAGGTTTCCAAGGCAGCAGTAATTTTAGGTAGAAAGGGACTCTGTATTGGGAGGCTGGTGGCAAAAGGCTGTGGGAGGGTGGAGGTTTATTACTGTGAGACTGATGAAGCTGCTCAGTGAGAGATCTTTAAGCTGCAGTGCTCAGAAAGGCACAGTATTCTGTGTCATGCTGCTACAGTCAGCAACTGTACAGTATGTTAGCTTAGGCTGTTGACATCAGCATCACCGGAGAGAAAGTGTGCTGGAGTGTTTGTGTGAGGGTGCACATTTCCTGCCATGGTGATTGTCAGTAATGATAGCTTACCGCGTACATATTTTCTCTCCATTTGGCTTTTAACGTTGGCTGAGTGTGGTGTGTTAGCAATCCTCTCTGTAGTAACTGGGGCTGTCAAAGTTAGTTGATAATAACGTGTTAACATAAATTCGCTAAATGCCACTAATTCCTCGAATACAACTTATGATTTTTAGGTTGTTGCAGGTTCAGTTTTGTGGAAAATGGTATCATAACAAACTAGAAAGCCTAAGGAATCCATTGGTACCAACCTACCCACCTAGCTTGTCAAGAAGGCTAAATAACGCTCCAAGCTTGTGTTCAGTTTTGGCAATGAGAGACTGTCATGGCTGTTTTCTAAGGGGTCCCTTGACCTCTGACCTCAGATATCAGAAGATATTGAGATAAGATAAGATAAGATAAGATATTCCTTTATTAGTCCCACAGTGGAGAAATTCACATGTTACAGCAGCAAAGTGGATAGTGCAATAAACAAGAAGCATAGGTTTTAAAAAAGTATTAATACAAATAAAATAAAATAATATATACATAATAGGAAAGTAAAGCTAAAATATGTCCAGCATATCAATAAATAATATGAAACTAGAATGAAACTAGAAAACCTAAGTAATCCATTGGTGGCAGCATGTCACAAACTTATGCTGAATTATGGTGAGGAAAAACTGTCATGGCCACTTTCAAAAGTGTCTCCTAACCTCAAGATATGTGAATGTAAATGGGTTCTATGGGTACTGACGGGTCTCCCCTTTACACTTTATGATAATCACAGTTAGTCTGGATCAAGTCATAGTCAAGTCAGCACACTGACACACTGACAGCTGTTGTTGCCTGTTGGGCTGCAGTTTGCCATGTTATGACTGGAGCATATTTTTTATGCTAAATGCAGAACCTGTGAGGGTTTCTGGACAATATGTGTCATTGTTTTCTTTTGTTAATTGATTTCCAATAATACACACAGTATATTTGCATAAAGCAGCACATTTGCCCACTGTCATGTTGATAAGAGTATTTGATACTTGACAAATCTCCCTTAAGGTACATTTTGAACAAAACATTGTTTAATTAATTGCAGTTAATCATGGACAATCATTCAACTAATCACAACTTAATATTTTAATTGATTGACAGCCCTAATTAAAATGATTATGGTATGATTTTTGCAAGGATCTGTCCAAAACACAGATGTTTTCTTAAGTCTATAGAATGTGATGTGTCGGCCAGGACATCTCTGCAGCACGACAATATGTAATCTAAAATATTATGCAGCCCTACTATTAAATTAATCTCCAACTATTTAGTTAATCAATTTTAAAAAAGTCTGAATTCTCTAATTTCAGCTTCTTTATTGTGAATATTTCCTTACTCCTCTATGACTATAAACTTTTAAAAGCCTTTTTAAAAACCTTTGATTTGTGGAGAAAACAAGACATTTAAGGATGTCGTTTTGGACTTTGGAAACACTGATTGACATTTTTCACCTTTTTCTGACATTTTATTGACTAAACAACCAAGGGCAGGTCATAGTCAAGTCAGCACACTGACAGCTCTTTTTGCAGTTTGCCATGTTATGATTTGAGCATATTTTCTATGCTAAATGCAGAACCTGTGAGCGTTTGTGGACAATTGATTTCCAGTAATATACTATACATGGATTTGCATAAAGCAGCATATTTTCCCACTCCCATGTTGATAAGAGTAATAAATACTTGACAAATCTCTCTTTACATTTTAATTTTGAACAGATAAAAATGTGCAGTTAATCATGATTAACAATGTTCATTGCCATCCCTTGTCATAACACATTGTTGGACTTCCTCTCTAAAAAGTTGGCGTCTTTCTGTAAAACTACCTGAGAGGCAAAATAATTGATTAGATTGTGATCTTTGCATGTGTCCAGGAGCGTGCTCAAGATATAGCTGTGTGTCTTGTCTTCATCTCATTTTGTCCCTGTGTCATAGGCTCATTAGTTTCACAGCCATTCGAAGATTATTGTTATGTAACATGATTAGCACTCATGAGATAACTGTCCCACTGGGGACATTATGTTGTAAATGTGCTGACTCACACGATTATTGTTTAATTTAGTGTTTGTGCTCCTCTTTTACATAATTTAATGACTTTGATGCATCTTAAATTGGTCTAGGGTTCTGCTGTGCATATTGCTTCTGGTTAGTGTAGCCAGAGACGTGTTTTAATGTTTGCGCTGTATGTGTTGACACCAGTCCAGTAACAGGACACTGTAGAGTGTAGCTTGTCCAACCTGTTTCCTTTCCTAGGTCATCTATAGGATGAGATCATCTATAGGGGCTTTTGCGTATACCCTCTGCTGCCAGCTCAGGATTTCACAACTCACGGCTTCAGGTCTTGAGCAATCCTGTGTGTGGGGGTGGGGTGTGTCTGTGTGTGTGTGTGTGTGTGTGTGTGTGTGTGTGTGTGTGTGTGTGTGTGTGTGTGTGTGTGTGTGTGTGTGTGTGTGTGTGTGTGTGTGTGTGTGTCCACAGTGAGTTAGCAGAGTAAATGCCATTTATCAAGTGTAGCATCAGCTGTTGTGAGTAAGCAAAGGTTTAAAACTATTTCTTGAATGTGTCCTTCTGTCTGAATGGTGTCCTCTGAAACTTGCTATGAAAGAGGGAAACCAGGGTGTAGTCTAGCTAGAGGACCCTCTCGTTAAAAGAACTATGCATCCCCTGACCACATTGTAAACCTTCCCTTTTTGGGGCAACTGTTGCATAAGTAGATCCGCTTTGCGTTGCCCACGTGTGCTCGCGGCCAGGGAAACTGTTGTCACTGATTTGTATATTTCCCACCAGTCGACACACAGTACCTGTACTTGGAGAAACAGAGAGGGTTCTGTGTGTTTTTGGCTGTTGCAGCCATGTAAGGGGAGGGGAGGCTGGCACTTGAAGGTAAAATGGAAGGTAACACAAAGCCCGCATTGGGTCACGACGGTGTTTCCCTGAAGCTCATCACCTCCAAGATATTCATTTCATCCCAGCTGTAACTGTTATAGTCCTTTTCATGGCTGCTGTGATTTGCAGGCAGCATGTGCCTGTTATTTACTATCCTCTTAGCTGTGCCTTCAGGAGACAACTCCTTTGTTAGTCTTGTTCTTATGGTATTATCTTAACTTTTTGCTGCTCCAAAATATACATCACCCTAAAAATCCTCTATCCGTCGACCTCTAATTGGTATTAATTAATAATGAGTTGCAAATGCTTAAACTGCCTTGATACTTACTTATGCATAAGCGCCCATGTACTGTACTGTCATGCTATGCAGGTCATGCATGTTTGTGGACACACCGATGCAAAGATAAGACCTGCATGACTCCATGACATTGTGTTCAACTGGACCAAGTGTGTGTGCTAGAAACTCTGTTTTATCTTGCAATATAAATGATCTCATCATGGGGAAAAACTCAATAAACCTACACTTATACAGTGAGTAGCTAGGAGTCTATGCATGCTCCAGTTTGTTACTTAATCTGGTTGTTTTGTGTTCTTATCCTCGCTTGTCTACCTTTCTGAACGACGACGCAGCATATCTCAACTTAAATGAGTGGTGTCTAAACTACTCTTTTTTTTTTACGGAGTAATTGAAAGCATTGATTAACTTACAAAGAATGGACTTGGATATCTTTCTAAAGCGAAATTTAAAAAAAGCCACAAGGTTATCTGTCAGAGCAAATGTGACATTTGACCTACAAAAAACAGCCGAATCATCCTCTTCAGCAAGAAAAGAGACCTAGGCCTGTCGATAAGGAATACTTGTCTTTTTAAGTTTAATCAAAGCTTACCAGATAATGTGTCCCTGTCTGAAATGACAAGTCATTTAATTATTTGATCATCAGAAAATAGCATTTAAGTTAATTATCAAATAAAAATGCCAAACATTTGCTAATCGCAGGATTATTTGTTTAATTTCATATCTTTTGTGATATAAAATTAAGTGTCTTTTTTTGATTGGTAGACAAATAAGCGTTTTGAAGACATCATCGGGAAAAAACAGACTTATGCTTAGGTTTGTATAAGTTAAATATGTATTATCTACGTTATGTAGGGCTGCAACTAACAATTATTTTCATTGTTGATTAATCTGTCGATTATTTTCTCGACTAATTGGTTAGTTGTTTGAGCTCTAAAATGTCGAACAGTTTTTCCCAAAAGCCCAAGATGACATCCTCAAATGTAATTTTTTTTCTCTGGAGAGAGAGAAAGCAGGACCCAAGACTACATCTGAGTGACCAGATGTCCCAAATTATGAGCAAGTGTCCTGAATCTTGTCCTGTTTAGTTTTAGTTTAGTTTAGTTTTGATTAGTTAAATCCTAATAAAACATTAAATAATGATGGTTATGAAACATTATTTTGTTGCTGCCCACAGACAAGCACTGGCATGTCCATAGCCACATGACTTATGGCTGTTATATATTGATTAGTCATATTAATAATAATATAAATAAATATACCAGTAGACTGTAATATAATCCTCTAGATAAGACTACTTCCATTTGTCTTATCAGCGTCCGGCAGGTGCATTACACATTGTAAATCTCTGACTACTCAAAGTTTAATTTAGTGATACAGCCCTCCTTTCCTGGACTGCTGGCTCAGAGACTGGAGGTTTTTTAACTGAGTCCATCTTTCTGTTGTTGTAGCAGAGTTTAACGCTGCAGGCTGGCAGCTCTGGTTTAATGTTGGGAGACAGGACTGGATTGGCACTCCAGAGCTCACTATTGTTCTTGCCCACTGGCCATGGAGACTACCGAGCAGCACACTGAGCTCTCAGGCTTTCCTGTCTTCCAGCAGTGTGGATCTCTGTATGTTAATGCTTTCCGCTGGCAGCTCTGTATAACATGAGTAATGTGAAGTATTCAGAGGGAGCCAACGCCTGAGGTAGATCCGATGTTTGATGAACACTGAGGTATCTAAGGTGAGCAGTTACCAGTAGGGCAAAAACGATCAAATCCAGAGTGCAATTAAGGCTAAGACTGACTATTTTCATTATCAGTTAATCTGCTGATATTTTTTAAATCTATGAAAGGTCAAAAATAGCCATCACGACTTCACAGCCAAACCTGACATCCTCAGATGTCTTGTTTTGTTCGACCAAAAGTGCAAATACCCCAAAATATTTAGTTTTAATGATGTATGACAAAGAAAAGCAGGAAATCCTCTCATTTAAAAGGCTGGAATCAGAATATTTGGATTATTATTACCTTTATAACTATTTGTATTTGGAAAATGACTGAAGTGATTATTAATTGAGTATCAAAATAATTGCCAATTATTTTTCTGTTGGTCAACTAATCGTTTCAGCTCTAACTGTAATAAAATATCCCCAAATAACAATAATGAACATTGGATGCTCGTGATTTGGGTGGTGTGTTTGCTCACCATAATCCAGTCAGACTGCAGTTTATACAGTATAGTTTAGTTAGGCTGTAGGTTGTTTTAACTTCTCACAACAGAATCATCAACCGATACAAAAAGAGACGGATAAAAATGAGCTGAACCCACTTTATTAGTCTAAGGCTGGAAACACAACAAACCTGACGTCCTGACTAGCACAGAGGAAGGACGCCTGTTAAGTCGCCTCACGTTGTCTTTGTTTTGGCCAAAGAGTTGCCTTTGAACACACTGCAAGACTACAGCCGATGGTAAACGACCACGTACGTTCTGCGCTTGCTTGAGATGAAATAACTCTCCACGCCAGCAGGCGGTGGTGGTCTATACTCCTCATTCAAACAGGGAAACCAGAAGACCGAGGACGGCGGATGTACAAGCCATTGCTATGATATGTACATGAAATAAAGCAGCGTCTGCCGAGCATTTTTGCACCTCTCTCACTCACTGTAAATTTCTCCACTGTGGGACTAATAGAGGAATATCTTATCTTATCTTATCTTATCTCACGACTTAGCTTCATTCCAGACGGCTATGTAGTTTTGTACAAATATCCGTGTACTGGACTGATTAGATTAGATGCTTTTACTCTTGACTTTATTCGTTATCTTGCTTTCCTCACTTCCATTTCTCTTCTCGTGCACTGATTTGTTTAAGCTGAACTGCCAATCAGAGGGAATTCTCTCACCAATGGGCGCCGCCGCTGATTCAACATGCTGAATCGGCCGAAACACTGACAGTGCGGGACACAGAAAAAAACTAGGCCGACAGACGCTCGCTGACGGCCCCAGACTGTCCACGTCAGAACCTTAAGGGCTGTTAGTCAGTTGTAACTTGTCCAAATGAACAGATATCTGCTTTGATATCATTTGACGTGTCTGAAAGGTGCTATATAAATAGTTTGATTGATTGAGTGAGGTCTGAATGAGAGCTGTAACTGGAGAATAGTATAAAGCAGTAAGACATGGTCTGTCTCTATTAGGTGTCGTGTTTATTGCCTTAAATAAAAGCGATAGACAGATGTAAAAATGATTCCTGTTACAGCTGGCGTTAGTCCATCTTGTCTCTTAATTCCTTTACTCAGAAAATGATTCAGTTGGCTCATTTGAAGTTGGGATGTCCCAAGGTAAATCTTGTTAACCTTGTAACTGTAATCACTGTATGTCAGTATATTTTTTGCACTGGGAATTTTGTGTTATGCATTCTTGTAGGTAGGGCTGCACGGTGGTGAACTGCCGCCTCACAGCTAGACAGTTGCAGGTTTGAATCCGGCTTGGGGCCCATCTGTGTGGATTTTGCATGTTCTCCCCGTGTTAGCGTGGGTTTTCTCCGGGTTCTCTGGCTTCCTCCCACAGTCCAGAGACATGCAGGTTAATTAATGACTCTAAATGTCCCGTAGGTGTGAATGTGACTGTGAACAGTGGCAGCTGGGGAGTTTGACTGGGTACACCTGTCAAACGGTAACGCAGGTGTCCTAAGGCGAGCTCAGGGAGGACAGAAACCTTCCTGTGGAGCAGAGGAGCAAAAGTTCGCTTGATCTTGATTTTTGGTATGAATACAGACCGTGAAAGTGGGGCCTCATGATCCTGGGTTTTTTAGCAGGAGTTGTCAGGAAAGTTACCACAGGGATGACTGGCGTGTGGCAGCCAATAAAAAAGAGGATGACATGAATTGTTCCAGTTGTCTGCAATAAACCCCATCACCGTACCTTTTCGTAAAAAGACTCAAGATCAAGATACTCTTCTGTATTTTCTTGCAGCAGGATCTTTCTCTTTGCAAGATCCTGTTGCTCACATGATGTTTTTCTGTGAATAGGTGGCAGGCCTCACTCAGTGAGAGTTGAATGCAGTCCAGTAGCCAGAGGCTGTGTCAGTAGTTAGAAAGAAAATACCACTGTTTTACTGTTAGTGAATAGTACTCTGAGGGTGGAGATTGTTAGGTCATAAAGGTGGAGATTTGCATCAGCACACAGTAGTGTTATTGCATGTTTGCCTGTGTGAGAAGAGGGAAGAGCGTTGATTGATTTGACTGTTTGACAACTCAGCGTTCAGTTAAAACTTCTTTTTTGTTTAGCATTAAACCTCTTTACTGAGCCATTAACTGTGGAAGTGGTTATGAGTCAAACAATCTAAGGCACGAAAATGTTCCATCTCAAGTTGTTTTGATGCATCTGAAGACGTTTCTGATAGCTGGATGCTGCATAAACTGAGTTTCTAATGGTTCGTTACACTAAAATCAGGCGCTGCTTTGCTTTTTCCTGCCTTGCTAGAGAGAAGCACTGTGTTTCCCCTCTCTTGAAAATGCTCTGGTTTCTTCTCTTCCCCTCCCCCTCTCCGGCTCGCTGCTCTTTACTGTTTACCTTGTGCAGCTACCGACCAGGCTGGTCGTCATGCTCTTGTACCGTTTGGTGGTCTATTTCTCTCTCTCTCTCTCTCTTTGTTGAAAGTTTAGTCTTATACGCAGTAAGTATGTGACTGTGTACAAGTGTGCCTTTAACTGTCTGGGTGAGGGCAATGTACAGGAAGATACCATGTCTATTGTACATACACAGGGCAAAAGAACACTGTGTACTAAAGCTAATAATGGCATGTTATGCATAACAACATGCCATTACCATCAGATCCACTTTCCTCAAGCAGTTTTCTGAATGTAAGATCCAGTTATCACATCAGAATGAAAAGGATAGCGTTTCAGATTTGCTAACTATGTAGAGTGTATGAGTGTAATGTATTGTTCAATACCAACATATCACAGTATTTCTGTCAGTTTCCAGTGTTTTATTTAAAAAAAAAAAACCCTGACGTTTCCTCTCATTAGGAGGCCACTGTTTGCATCAGAGCATGTATAGTAAATGCACTGTAAATGTTTCACGAAGCCGTCGGACGTTGGGTTCACCGTGTACTGAGGTGAATGTTTGATGAGTTTTTGTTCTCCTGCTGTGCCTGACGATGCACACACACTGACTGAGCATGCACGTGTATTGTTGTGTCCACACCCACCCATGCTAACCCACGCTGGCAAAGTGGCTTTTCCTATCAGGTTGCATTATATCACATGACTGCGTCCTTCAGTCTCTTTGTCCCCGGCCGATGTCCCTGATGTCGGATTCCCAAGCCTCTTTGATCGCCGTCTGACCGGGACGGCCGCTGTGCTTCACTGTGCCACAGCCTCACTGCTGACACCATACTGGGACTATGGCTGTTTTGTCTAGCTCAGTATCAGAAGAGATGTGTCTTTATTTTCACTGCTGATAAATATGCAGATAACAGATAATAAACAGATAGGTATAGATATGTTAATTCCACCTCTGCTATGATTTCCCAACTCAAGCCAGATGAAAGAAATGCTGAATAGTTTAACCAGTAAATTACATAAATCCGTCAGTTATCCCTGAGAAGAATGCTTTTTTTTCTTACAACTCTGTAGTTTGGCCATGTTTCAATAAAGTACTACCTTATATTATCTTATCTTTTAATTTTCATGTATTGTTCTGACTAGTGTAGCCGTGTTCCCAGTAGCGCTGCCTGCAGAGTTGTCGAGAACCGCTCATCACTTGTTGACTGCAGGGAAGTGAAAAAGAGTTTGGTTATAATATAGAAGCAAAAGTGAATCCTAAAGCCCAGCTCCCACTGCTGCCATTTAACTTGTTTATTCAAAATTTATTAATATTGAACGTGTTACGTGTCCAAAGTGCACCTCGGGTCCCCAGCATTACACCCACCAAGTGTGAAGTAGGGGTGTGAATCACAAGTTTCATCATGATGTGATATTATATCAATTCTGTGTTCAACGATACAGCATTTTGCTGATATCACAAAGTCTGCCACGATAAAATTTCAATTTGATTCAACTCAGGCCTGCAATCAAAAGAGACAATACCATATGCCCATTTAATACAATCAGTTACATGTATATCAATTTACAAAAAGCAACTAAAATATGATTTTTAATTTTATTGCAACAATTCAATACATACAATACATTCTTTTTAATATAAAAAAAATAGACCCTGTGATGAAACAGGCGTGGGAATTTCAAAATAAAGGTGTATCTCAAAGGTGATATGATACCAATGTTTACACTTTGCATTGATGATACACCCCTAGTGTGAAGAATATCGGATGGTCTCGAGATATGCGAAGGACATGTATGTCTTTACATATGTCTTTCATATCTATTCTGTGAATATATTCATTGGTGTATTGCTAATAGGGCTACTGTTCAAAGCCAATAGCGCTGAAAACTCCAAACACCCAATTTATTTTGATTATTTTTTCATCAGTTAAAATTCACTCTGAAGTTTGCCAGATTATTATAGGTTTTGTTGGATCAGTTGAGTTTAGTTTTAGTGAAAAAGGCGAGTCCTTAAGCCAATAAATTTAGCCAAAACACAGTGTGCTCTTTACTTGGTTATTTTCTCTCATTTCATCATGAAATGAAAAAAAAAACTGAAAATACTGTATTGAAATTCCTGGCGTGCCAGCATTTTATAGAGTGACCACGAATCTTCCTTTGCTCCAAAAATGGATCAAACATCAGTTTATTCACAGTGTGTCTGCCCAGTCAATAGTATAGATAATGCTGTATGGATGTGTTATTGATAATGATATTATCTGAATTGTTGCATTAATGATGTAATGGACAAAACACAGATATCTAACCGTTCAGTTTTGGTTCTGGATGAAATTGTCCGTAATGTCAGCAGATTACAGGTGTGTTAGGTGGTGTAACCTCGCAGCAGCAGCAGCAGCCGCAGCAGCAGCCTTCCCTCCACCAGGTGACTTGGCCTACTCGGTGCTACGCAGGCTAGCCTCCAAATAGAGGAGCGTCTGTTCATTCACACACTACATCCTAGTAAAAGGCTCCTGTGTACATTTTGAAGCATTTTCGTGCGTCACAGATCCGGTGTAGTCAAAGAAGGGATCCTTATGGATCAGAGAGGCAAACACGCTTTACAAACAGTGTGGATTGTATTGTGTAAGAGTATTTGGACTTCCATTATGTTTGATGAGCTCAAGTGTTTTTTCATTATCTGGGTTAACAAGAAAGGATGAAGCGGTATCATTCTGCCAGGAACTACTGGGCCAGCGCCAGTACCTCCATTAGTCTGGCATCTCAACAGGTATAACAGGAAAGCAACCAATCAGGTTCTCTTTGAACTGAAATGATGTTTGTAGGTCTTTTGCTTTTTCATTGCTCAGTCAGAGCTTTATTAATCCAAGCTATAATATTATTTTCCAATTTAACATATTTATTCCTTGAATACTGGTGGTGGATTGATATTTACAGCTTGTATTTTGTTACCTGCAGTTATTTCAGAAAAGCTCCCTGTGTGAAAGTCATATGATTTGATTTAATATACCGTATTATGTTTTCCTTCATTATCTGTGAGTGTTGATGTACAGTTTTGAGTTTGTATTTAAAAATATAGGTTTAGTTTAATAATTTAAGGGGTTCAAACACCAAAGGATCTCAGTACATGTTTTTAAAGTCTTGTCTGCATTACAGCATATCTGGATCTGCTGGTTTCATATCTGGAAATGAGTTTTAGTACATGTAAAAATAGTTGTGTTGTTTAATTATCATTAAACCTGCAACTTTGAGCTTTAGGATTTCTTCAATCATAGACCATTTGTTCTTTTTACTGAAGTTCCAGTCCAATGGAAAATTGTCAACAAACCTTTTTTTTCGTTTGTTTTCTGTTATGTGGGCACAGTTTTGTTCCAAATATTGTTCATATTTCTGCACTTTCTGGGTTCTGTCCAGATTAGTATTATTTTTCAATTGTACTTTTATTTACCGGGATAGTCCCACTGAGATCATAAATCTCTTTTCTGAGGGAGCCCTGGTCAAAACAGCAGCATAAAAGTTTTACCAGACTTTCACATAAAAGCACAAATAACAGACTTAAAACCAAAACAGCAGAAACTTAAAAAGACAAGACATAAAACAAGCAGTGAATCGCATCAACTAAGTGATTTTCAGGACATGTACAGTACATTCAGTTTATAGCCCACACCAAGATGAGGGTGCAAAAGCTTTAAAAGCACTTTCATTAAAAACAGTGCAGGCTCAAGTTGTGATGCACATAACTTGTTTGCACGACCAAAGGTTGCAGGTACTGATCGTACAGTGATGCTTCAGACCAAATAAAGCATCACTCTGAGAGTTTTGGGCCAGTTAGGACTGATTTTCCTGCTCTTCGATGCTCTATAGATATATAGATCCTGGTGGCAGGAACAGGCCTGGGATCATAATTCGTTGGGGATAAAGTATATGGTATCTGAGTGTCTATTCCTTAAATACAGCCTGTCAGCAGATGCCCGCCACTCCAGCTTCAAGCCCACTTAGGACCTTTGGTCACTCCATGCAGAAGAAGATTAACAAATAGAGCGATGCTAATAGGGTTAATGTGTCTGCAGCAGCAAAGTAGAAAACATTCGTCTCCTCAGGTCTTTCCCTTTACGCCACTGTTTGTTGGTGAAATTTATGTCAGTGGAGCCTTTCAAAACTCTCTGCTGCTTCTCTGTGATATTGATTTGTTTGAATTTCGATAGGTAGGGGACAGGAAACTGCCAAAGTATAATAAAGATGCTTTACCTTGCGTTCAAACCTTCAAGGTTCAAACGTTGCCATGGTAGTCAACCTCCAAATCACTATTCGAATGCTTAGTTTTTTATTTTATTTTTTTTAAATATAAGTATGTTCCAACAATGTATAAATCACAAAATAGCCCATGCATGAGAAAAAATAATAAATCATTATTACTTATTCTGAGATATATATCATTTTTTACTACTGTGCCGCGCTGTGCTGCGAAGCTTCAAATACCTTTGAATTTTTCTCTTCAAAGCTCAAAAAATGATATTTGGGACAGCCCTAATTTACCATTTGATTACTGAGAAATGATAATAAATATTAAAATAAGTATAAATGTCTTTTTTCAGGTAAGCCAATAGTCGGTATCAGTCTCTTCTGCCCAGTCCAACATGGTTTCAGTAAGTGGACGCAGAAAGTGGTGAGATGTACAACAAGTATGATGAATTTGTCGCAGTCAGCAGAACATCTGGCACTGACCGTTCATTTCTGAATCTGTGTTTTGAATTTGAGTGGAGATTAGAACCATGTTAATTTCAGGCAGAGCTGCTACCAAGAAAATATTGCCTTTCCTCGGGCGGGCTGGGTTTGCCGATTTACATAAAGAACTGAGCTGAACTTTAGAAATGTCCAAACTTTTGTGTTCGTGTGTGAGTTAGGGTCCTCCTACAAGTCAACATTTAGTCCGTTTTAGTCGAACTTGCTGTTCGAATTTGGGCAGTTGTGAACGCAGTAATTGTATTCTGGTGTGAACCAAAGTAACCAGCCTGAGACCACCTCTCGCAGGCGGTCTCTTTCTAAGCGAACCAGAACGTAGTCTGCCTGCATTCGTTGAGATGGACGCAAGTAAACAACAGGTTAATATGGTTGGGTGAGGACTGACCTGGACTTCTGCAGAAGTTTTATGTTTGCTGGGCCGAAGAGAACATAAAGAATATGATTTAAGTTTGCAAAAACAGTGAGGTTATAAAATGAAGAGGATGTGTACAACAGATCAGTGTTGAGTCAAAGTGAAAAGACAGACAGCAGTGTTGGAACTGGCAAGTCCTGAGACAAAGAAGATATATTAGCTCCTTCGAACACGCCCTCAGCAAATTTATTCTTTTATTTGGTCCGCTTTAATTTGAGCATGGTGACTCCAAACTAGAATAAATAGAAAATTATAAATTTAAAAATGTAAATTTCTCTCTGATTCCGACTAGTCTTTCCTTCGGGAGCTATTCACCAGTCCAGCCACTATGTCCTGGCTGCAAAGGTGCAGCAGTGGAGGATTATGGCGGATCAGCAGGCTTTAAAACAAACTGCTGCTCGATATTATTCTACGCTGTGAAGGAAAATTAGAGTGCACACTTGTAAACATGAATGTACACACACAACACGATGGTCAACTAGAGGGATTTTCAGCTCTGCCTCCTCTTCTCCTCCAAACAGTGACGACATGTTTTTGTCTGCCTGGCAGATGCGCTGGCCTACATTTACTGGCGAGCCTAGCTGGCTCACCTCCCTGTCCCACAATCCACCTCCGCCCACGTGGATCCTGGATTCTCTCTCCTCAGCTGTTTTGCTCCCCATCTTCCACCCTGACTGTTTTTTTTCTGTCTGCTTTGTAGGGGTAAATATTAGTGTGTTGGCTGAATATGGACGCTGTCTGCTTGAGGGATTTATACTCAGAGATATTTCTCTGTGGGACAGCAGCTGGATTTATTTGGCCTTATATTGGGTGTATGTGTGTTTGCTTGCACCCAGCATGTGATTAGCCTTTGGTACGGAAACCTGAACTAACTCTACATCATCACGCTGTTATCTGTCAGCCTCTCTCGCTGTAATAACCCATCTCCCAGCACCACACATCATTAATCAAGAACAGTCACTGAAAAACATCACAAGGCTCTCAGCCTTTGGAAAGATACTAGACAGACATACTATTCACATTCCTGTTAATTTCATAATTAAGACCATGGTAACATCAACCCAGTGACTTGCATTTAGTATTTTATATAGTATTTTTGTCAACCAGTTTTCATCCTCTTTTCATTCTTTACTTTTATTTATCCATCTTCTATCCATTTTCTATCACAGCAGTTGTCTTGACACAGTGACACAGTTTAAGTTTTTTCCATTTAAGACAGTTAAGGAGGGTAAGGACTTAGTGTCCATCACGTGCTGTCACTTAGTTTAAGGCTGTGAGTGAGAAGCTGGCCTGAGATTTAGGCCAGGAGAGGGAAAGGCAGCAACTAATCTGACCTGGCCCAGGTTATATTTACTTTGTATGTTGCTGTGTCATGCTAGGAGATAGAGATGAGTGACAAAGCTCTCCTAATCTAAACTAATCAAGAGTTAATGGGAGGAACAAATGATTATGGAGAGAGAGAGCAGGACCCAAGACTATAATAGGGTGACCAGACTTCCCAAAAACTTTGGGAAAGTCCCAAATTACGAGCAGGCGTCCTGAATCTTGTCCCGTTGGTTCCAAAAATTAGACTAAACTAAAGTTTTGATAAGTTAAATCCTAATAAAACATTAAATAATGCTGGTTATGAAACATTATTTTGGTGTTGCTCACAAATGGGCACTGTTATGTCCACAGCCTCATGAATTATGGTTGTTATTTTTTTTGTGTCCACTACAGGAGTGCCACAAATTGATAAACAACTACACATAGTGGTGACTAAGGTGGCAACTAATGATTATTTTCATTGTCACTTAATCTGGCGATTATTTTCTTGATTATTCAATTAGTCAGAAAATGTTGATCAATTTTTCCCAAAGCCCAAGGTGACGTCCTCAAATGACTTATTTTGTTCACAACTCAAAGATATTCAGTTTACTGTCATAGAGGAGGAAAGAAAACCAGAAAATATCCACATTCAAGAAGCTGGAATCTGAGATTTTTTTTTCCTGCCTTAAAAAATTATTAATTGATGGACAATCAAAAATATTATTGCAGATAGCAGGAGGAGGGGGAGGGAAATACCCATGAATCATTGCTGCCTTACGAGATCTAAACAAAAGCATTTTGCAAAGTCTGCAGGAAATAATACAACTATTATTGTTGCTGTTGACTGAGACTAAATGTAATGTACTGTAGGCCGTGTGACCACCCCCAACTCTCCTGTCCCGAATTTCACTCATTCTCATCTGTCGACTCGAGGCTATCGGGAGCCAAGCGACACACACAAGTTCACACATGTTGCCATGTTTGACGCCTCTGAAAACTTTTTGTCACCAGGCTGAGAAGAGATCAGAGCACAGTCTGCATGCCACGCAGCTGGTGATAATATTTGACTCGCCGCTGGCAGATGAATCTATCCTCCGCCTGTTGTTTTTGCAGTTTTATCCACTCTGTGTCAACCCAGTCGGTTGATATGGCACAGTTGATTTATACCATGTCTCCTGGTTCTGAATGGTCCTAAAGCCAACAGGAAATGTCAGGGGGATTTGGCTGTTTGGAACCAGCAGAGACGGCGCATCAGGAAGTTATGTAGCCTGTAGTGTCTGTGTGCATCTGTGCTGAGCTGTATTTAATTGTGTTATTGTGCATCGAAAGGCAGTATGATTTAGGGGTGGGGTAAAAATATCACAACGGCATATTATCGCAGTATTATGCGTGACAATACGACGTCAAGTTTCAATCTTTTATTATATAAACAATTAATATTGCAAATACAATGTAGATTCTAATACAAGTAGTCCTTCATGTTTTTACAACATTGTTCAGTCTGTCTGCTTGACAAGACATGTTGATGAAAATGACTGGTGTGATGAACTGATGGCATCATTTTCTGAAAGTTGCATTGTTCAAAATACCTGTAATGGTACAGTAGTCCAGTCCACACAAGTTTGCTTTCGGTTAAGTTAGACAATATGTGGACTGTAATACAAGTAGCTCAGTTTATCGGGTGCTTGATGCAACATTTATTTTTTTATGAATGTTTTGTTCAGTCTGTCTTCTTAACTGACAATCCCATGTTGCTGCAGTAAAATTACTGAAGATGAACAGAGTGAAAACTGTATCTTATTAGATAGAACAGATGTTGATATAAATGCATAATTTGCAGTTGAAAAAAGGTAGTAAATGGCAATATATTTTCATACACTACTCAGCATTTTGCAAAGTGTTTAAAATTGAGATTGCATTATGATATAAGTATGATAATATCGTATCGTGGGGCCTCTGGTGATTCCCATCCCTAGTATGAAGTATAAAGCTGTTTCTGGCCGTCTCCAGCCGAGCTCTAGAAATGTCATTTTTCTGTAACGAGAGGCAAACACTCTGAATATATGCAGCACTTGTATGAATATTACAAAATAACTGAGCCGGTTATAGCCAGAGAAGAGTGTGAAAGAAAGCTCGAAAGGCTTCTTTAAATCCCCCAGGTGCTTCTGAAGTGGGACAGGATATGGGAATGGAGACAGAATGAGGAAAAGAGTATTTGCAGGCTGCTGACTCATTAGTCTTGCCTCAGGCTCTTCCTTCATTAGCTTGGCATTGACCCACTACTACTACTAGCCTCTCTTCGGCATTTTTCTCCCATTTGTGGGTCCGACCTTCCCCCTCTCACTGTTGCATAACCATCTGAATCGAAAAGTAGGTCAGGGCACACCCCAAGGCAGCCTTTTCTTCACCTTGTTAGTTCTCTTTCCATCTGCAGAGGGAATGCCAGCACTCAGGTCTTTCTTTTCACTCCCAGAGATGACGCTGAGCGGAGGCGGGGCGGCGTCATTCAGACTTGTCTCACCATTGGGGCTTGTAGCTCAGTGAAAAGGAGCCATTTGTGGTCTTGAATTGCTCCACGTTTTAATCCCTTTGTTTGGATTTTTAATCATTTAGAAAACACTCAGTGACTTGGCAGGTTTGAGTTAAACACTGGTTCACTGAGTCACGGAAGTGAGTGATATTTCCATCTATTCATCAAGGAAGTTTACACAGCATTGTTTACTCTGAAGTGTTAAACCTGCACTGTGGTATTTGATCTGTTTGTCACTTGTGTATTTACACAAGTAAATCATCTTATCTGGGTTAGTGAAGGCCTTTTTAAAAATGTACAAGGAATGTTTGGGGACATAAACTAGTTGAAAAAAACAATTCTATTCAATATTAATAACAGCATCTGTAAATGCACACTTAAGAAGAGATATTAATGAATTATTTACACAGTTAAGTGACTGTTAAAGTAAAGCCTTATAGATCCATATCTGAAGCTAGGCCACCGAGGTTGGTTTCAAAGAATAAGAAGCAACAAATATATATATATATATATATATATATATATATATATATAAAAGATCATAATACCTCTCAGCAAAGTATTCAGATCATAAGACTTTTGGAAAATATGTAAAGCAGTCCTAAGGCTTTGTGGTATCCTGTGTAACGATGCCAGTAGTGATATTCTGAAGGTTTTGAGTAGACAGATTATACAAATATCCACACTAATGATCTAATCCTGGAAGCATCTTTCACATGCAAACTTCTGACTAAATAGAGGAAATGAAGGGTGTTGTATGTTTGAACTATAAAAATAGTTTCAAACTCAAGAAATAGAGTTACTCAGTCAGGATACAGCAACCGTTTTTAGTGTATGAATAGTGATAAGCAGGTGAAGGATATGACTGCACTGCCTTTTAACAACACTTTAAGTAAACAGATTTACAAATTTTGAGTGGATAGACTTCCGGTGCATTTCCACCAGATCCAGCGACGGAGGACATCTCAATGCTTTAGGTTCATTACCTGTAGAAAGCAGGGGAAGCAGTCACCGGTGGGAGTGTTGCGGCCACTTTGAGAGGGTCTGTATTTGCATAAAGTTGAGCAATCTCAGGTCCAACGCGATGTGTCTGGCTCATGAAACTTGGACGAAGCTTTCAACTAGGCAATCTAGTTCTAAAATTAAGCAAGATTCAGCCACAGCATAGCCTTTTTCTTGAATCAGATGTTTTGAGAAATAGATGTTGGTGGATTGTTTAGACCCGCCATGTTGTTTCCACGTCCCCTAGGCCAGGCGTCCTTGCTGGATCTGGTGTACACCTCAAATGAAGCGTTACAGTATGTCTGGAGATCATCCTGCAATCCTCATCATACCGTACCCTTACTCTCCTTTTTTCACCATTGACTTTGTGTTTTCTGGGGCTGTCTCTTTCTCAACTTCTGTCTGCTTGTTTTGGGAGTAGGGATACTATTTAAAAAAAGTGTCTTAACTGATAACCACCAATGTCTTAACTGATAACCACCCCTCTTTAACTGTTAACAACACAAGACAAGATTTGTGCTTGCATGCAGCGGTGCGCCAGCTGCAGTATATGAGTACAACAGACAACTGAGTCAACAGTTCACCATCAGGAGAGTTACTGCAGCAGCCACGGTGCTGCGTTCACTGTCTCCAGTTCACCATCAGGAGAGTTACTGCAGCAGCCACGGTGCTGCGTTCACTGTCTCCAGTTCACCATCAGGAGAGTCACTGTAGCAGCCACGGTGCTGCGTTCGCTGTCTCCAGTTCACCATCAGGAGAGTTACTGTAGCAGCCACGGTGCTGCATTCACTGTCTCCAGTTCACTGTCAGGAGAGTTACTGTAGCAGCCACGGTGCTGCGTTCACTTTCCCCAGTTCACCATCTGGGAGCATCAGCAGTCATGGTGTTGCATGTAGTGTCGCGGACATGCAGCCACTTTCCCAATTAAAGTCCATCATCACCATCGCACATTTACCAGTAGTTTAGTTTAGCAGGTTGTCAGCTGCGTGTCTGCCTGGATGAATGATAGCAATTGTCTGATCTTATCTTATCTTATCTTATCTTAAAAGTGTGTGTGTTTGTGCTGCTGCTAGCGCTGCTGCACCGGCTCTCTCTTAAGGTGAAACAGCTTTTCTCCTTAAAGTGACGAGCCGCTCCTCTGCGTTTTTCTCAGCTTTTTAATTAATTATTAATATTTCTTTTAACCCTTTAACTGATAGCGTTAATCGGTTAAAATGATTAATGTTGGTTATCGGTTAAACAGTTAATTATTATCATTCCTACTTGGGATAGATACATGTGCAGGAAGGCCAAGTTATGAATTCTTTTTTTATATATATAATATTTAATTAATTAATTTTTTTGTCAATTTCATCTATGTTGGCGTTGATAAACAAAAATGAACTAAATGGGTTTTATTTCTATTTTTTTTTCTTTATTTCTCTGTGTATACCCAAACACCATGTTGTAGGATGTTATGAGCTGTCTGACATGTTTTTATCTTTGACTTGAATGTGCATGTATTTAGAGAGTTTTATCTCTTGTTAAAACAACAGCCTGGTAGTCAACAGTCAGTCACTGAGTTACTAAATAAGCTTACAGTTTCATAGACTTGAAAATATGTTCACTTTGTAAAAAACTTCAATTTGAGGTGACAACTAATTCCAAAACACAGACATTAATCATCATTTTTTTGTTGTGCAGGGATTACATGCTGTCTTATATAATTATACAATTAATCTTTTACTGCAGTCTGTGTTGCGTAATTTGTTTGTGTCGTCTTCAGTAAAATATGTGGACCATGTCCTTGCTGTACATCGGTGGGTGTTTTAGTGGTTGAGGGTGGAGTGGGGGGACACAGGAGACACTTGAAACGCAGCACAGCATAGTTTGAAGCTATGGATCTAAGTTTAGCCAGGAGTCTATATGAGCATGTGGTTCATATTTACTGCATAGTGTCTTCAGGTTTCCATCACTAGATTTGTAGACCTCCCTGCCCTTTTTGGGTAAGCGTATATGAGGTAGTAACGCATACAGGAGCATGTGCAAAATTCATCAGACGGGATCCAAAAGAACAACATAAATGTCACATCCTGATGTTGGAGTCAGCTGTCCCTCAGTTACATGACATTTTGCACCAATTTTCAACATTGTTTGGTCCATAAAATGTCAGAAAAGGGTCAAAAATGTTAATCAGTGTTTCCCAAAGTCCTCAAATATCTTGTTTAGTCCACAACTCAAAGATATTCAGTTAACTGTCATAGAGGAGGAAAGAAACCAGAAAATATTCACATTTAAGAAGGTGGAATTAGAGATTTTTTTAGATTATCTTAATAGTTGGAGATTAATTTAATAGTGGGGCTGCACAGTTAATCAGAATTGTATTGAAATTGCAATATTGTGCAGTATTTGTGAAAGGTGAAATGTGTCATAATATTTTAAATTACACATTGTTGTGCTGCAGATGTCCTGGCCTACACATCACATTCTACAGACAAGACAAGATCCTTGCAAAAATCACACTAGAATCATTTTCATTAGAGCTGTCAATCAATTAAAATATTAAATCATGAATAATTGCATGATTGTCCATGATTAACCACAATTAATTGCACACTTTATTCTGTTCAAAATGTGCCTTTAAAGGGAGATTTGTCAACTACCTATTACATTTATCAACATGGGAGTGGATAAAGATGCTACTTTATGCAAATGTATGTATATATGTATTATAGGAAATAAATTAACATAAAACAATGACAAATATTGCCCAGAAACCCTCACAGGTACTGCATTTAGCATAAAAAAATATGCTCAGACCATAAACTGCAGCCCAACAGGCAACAACAGCTGTCAGTGTGTCAGTGTGCTGACTTGACTATGACTTGCCCCAAACTGCATGTGATTATCATAAAGTGGGCATGTCTGTAAAGGGGAGACTGGTGGGGACCCAGAGAACCCATTTTCATTCACATATCTTGAGATCAGAGGTCAAGGGACCCCTTTGAAAGCGGCCATGTGTCATTTAACCTCCTAGTATAACATGTTGCCACCAAGGGATTCCTAAGGTTTTCTAGTTTCATATAGCAATATCTTCACTTAAGCTTTAAAACTGAGCCTGCTAAGGTGCCCTAATTGCTCAGTAGGTAGAGCGGGCCCCCATATTATAAGACTGAGTCCTAACCGGGGCAGCCTGGGTTTGAATCCAACCTGTGGATATTTAATTCTAGACTGTCCAGTGTCCTGACAATAAAGGCTTGAAATGCCAAAAAAAATCTTAAAAAATATAATAAACTGAACCCGCTACAGCCTCTGAAATATTAATTGAATTAATGCGTTAAAGAGATTAGTAGCATTAAAACGATTTTGCGTTAACACGTTATGATTGTATTGTTGAAAGCCCTAATTTTAATATGAAAATGAGAATCATTCCCTCTAATATTGTAAATCATATCACAGTTTCTAAATCAGTCAACATAACCGCAATTAGATAATTTTTTTTAACCTTATTTCATAGTTGACAGCTAATCAATTAATCGTTGCAGCTCTAGTCAAAACTCTTATAACTGAAATTTGGTAAATGTCAGGTTGACTTAGTGATCTGTCATTTGCTCTTAAATCTGATCAGGTATACAGCACAGCTTTCATAGATCCTCTTCCAGTTGAAGCCTCAGCTGGATGTTCTTGTCATCTTTTAAGCTCAGATGTTACTGAACAGGATCCAGACAGAGAGGCTCTGAGTGACGGGACACTGACGAGCACAGATGGTTGTCTGGGTGATTGTTCAGTATGTGTGCTCAGCTCCGTCCTCCTGAGGGCCAGGCTGACACCAAGCACCAAGCTGCTCCACCTTCACTCCGCGTCTTTGTCCTCTCTTGTCATGCAAAGTGTCATGCTCCGGAGTTAGGTTTTTGCATTAGTATTTCCATAATATACACATGCCTTCAGGTTTAAACAAATGCACAATTAACAAACGAGTGTCTCCGACTCCCCATTAGGGCTTTTTTTTTTATCGACTTTGCAATATCAACTTGCACAATAAACACAAAGACTTTGACACTGGACTCTGGTATTTTTTTAGCTAGAGAGAGAGTTTTTTTTGTCTTTTGTGTTCAGTTCAATATAAAAATGTTTGAAATAATCTCATATAATTCTTTTAATTCAATAAGCAAATTGTTGTGTTTTAATTGAAAAGAGAAAGCAGGAAGGCCACTTTTGCTTTTTAGCGGAATTTTGGTTTTCAGCGTCTTATAGATATTTCCCATATGGGGTTAAGGGGTTATTAAATTTATTAAAAAATTTGGGGGGGGGGGGTTGGAATTGGATTTTTTTTTTTTTTTTCTCTCTTTTTTTTTTTTTTTTTTTTTTTTAATGCGCATGATGTGGAAATTGTACAAGTTGATGCACAATTTTGTTTTATATCGGGGGGGTGTGGAGGCACCTTTCAGCATGACAACGACCCAAAACATACATCCAAAAAAAAAAAAAACTGTCTTCACCAGAAGAAGATTTAAGTTTTGGAACAGTCCAGTCAGAGCCCAGAAAAGAAAAATAAATAAAAATTGTGGGGGGAAAAGAAGGGGGGTGTGCAAAGAAAAATTCCTTAAAATTTGAAAGAATTGGAGAAATTTTGAAAGGAAAGGGAGGAAAAATAAGGAAAGAAAAGAAATGCAGATAAAAAAACACCCAAAAAAAAAAAAAGGAAAAAAAAAAAAAAAAAAAAGAGTAAAAAAAAAAATAATTTTATTTTTTTTATAAATAATATTTTTTTTTCTATCAAAAAAAAAACAAAAAAAAAAAAAAAAAAAATATTAGAAGAAAAAAAACACCATATTTTTTTTTTATTTAAAAAAAAAAAAAATAAAAAAAAAAAAAAGAAAAAAAAAATAAGAATAAAAAAAACATAAAAATAAAAAAAAAAAAAAATAAAAAAAAAAAAAAAAAAAAAAAAATCCAAAAAGGCCCCAAAAGAAAAAAAAAAAGGGGGGATTGGATAATAGGCCCGGGGGGTTTTTAAATGAAAAAAAGGTGAAATGAAAAAAAAAAAGAATAAAAAAATATTAAAAAAATTTTTTTTATTTAAAAAAAAAAAAAAAAAAAAAAATAAAAAAAGGATGTTTATTTTTATTTTATATATATTTAAAATGAAAAAAAGAAAAGGAAAAGACAACAACCAACAATGGTGGGAAGACAGAAAAAAAAAAAAAGAAAAAAAAAAAAAAAAGAAGGGGGGAGGAGGGGGAGGAAGGAGGAAAAAAAAAAAAAAAGAAAGAAAAAAGCAATTAGAAAAAAGAAAAAAAAAAAAAAAAAAAAATAATTTATGTTATTTTTTTTTTTTTTATTTTTTATTTTTTTCTTTTTTTTTTCTTTTTTTTTTTTTTTTTTTTTCTTTCTCTTTATATATAATATTTTTTTTCTTTTTTTCTTTTTTTTTTTTTTTTTTTTTCTTTTTTCTCTTTTTCTTATTTTTTTTATTTTTTTTTTTTGTGTTGTGTGGTTTCCGTTCCCCCCCCGAAGGAAGAGGAATGAATGTGCTGGAGGAGAAGTGAAAGAAAACTCAAAATCTCTTTAATATTATCAATATCCTCCATAAATATTTTTTTTTTTTTTAATTTTTTTTTTTATTTTTATCTTAAAATGATAAAATTATATTATTAATTGTAATATTTTTTTTTATTTTGATTACTTTCTAATTTTATTCCCTTTTATGATGACCACAATAATTGTCATTGTGTTGACATTTTTTTACCCTGTCTGCGTTTCAGGTACCCCGGTCAAGATGTGTATTGTTCAGAGCAGAGCTCGTCTGGCCCTGGTCAGTCTGCAGGGAACAAAAACCCTGAGGGCCAGAAGCAGGAACAGGAGCAGGACTCCACGCAACACAAGGTGTGTTCAACTTTTGTGCCTTTTGCGTGTTTTAAAATCATTGCGTCAGCCAGTCATATTAAGTGTTGCTTTTAGTAAACATCCTTAATACGCGATTGTAATAAAGAACACAAATATTTGATTCCAACCACACTGCCTTGAAGCTATTTCCTAATTGTTTCTAAACAAGAATAGAAGAATTATTCACTTTTCAGGGTTTTTGGCCTGTGATGCTGAAGGCTCTGGATGTTATTTGTCTGTCTTGCTAACGTGCCCCTTTAGTGTTGTGAAGGTCGAGGACTGTGCCTGCAGAATGGCAGACCAGGGTGGTAGTTCCCATTTTGTCAAACCTCAGATCCAGGAGGACCAATGCAGATTCTGTCCTGATCATTGAACAGTGGACTAGCTCTTAAACCACCCAGGGTTACTAGAAGAATCATGGGAGTTTGCTAGGGATCATGGGATTTTACTGCTTCGACCATTGCCATGATAATCAACCTCCAAATTAGTAATTGAATGCTTTGTTTTTGGCTTTTTTATGTATAAGTGCATAATATTAATGTATAATTCCCCAAATGAACATTATTCATATTCAACATTAATTATTATTAATTATTGTCAGATGGGTATTGCTATTAATTTGTAGAGGGGTGTGTGTAGTAGTAGTAGTGCAGCGGTGGCACTGTCCCAAAGAATACCTTCAAATATTTCATACCAAATTTTCAAATTTTTTCACATGGTATTTGGGACAGCTTGAGTGTACCCATCCAGTCCCCATATGTTTTTGTGGACTGTGTTGGTGTCCTGGCCCGTTGTTATGAGCCATTCGGTCATGATATCTCAGGGGTGAGGGTGAGGAGCTCAGACATCCGGAGGGAGCTCCGAGTAGAGCCACTGATCTTTTGGCAGAAAACGAGCCAGTTAAGGTGGTTCAGGCATCTGATCAGGATTCCTCCTGGGTGCCTTCCTTTAAAAGTTTTCCAGGCGTGTCCAACTGGTAGAAGAGCCCAGTACTTTCTGGAAAGATGTCATCTGGCTTTGGAAGTTTGGACTACCATGCTCAGTCTGCCGCCACAGGAACTCGGGCAAGGATAAGCAGCAGAAAATGGAAGGATGGATATTCGGTGCGGTTAACATTGCTGGTTCATCTTGTCGGCCATCTGTGGGATGGTGAGCAGTATTATTAGACTCAGTGCTTGTGGTGAAATATGTGAGCTCGCTGAGCACCAAGAGGGTAGTGGTGGGAGTTGGGTCAAGCACTTTAGTGACCTACTAACCCCTAGTGAAACGTAGGAGGCAACGTGTGGACTGTGGGAAGGTGAGGGGTGTTTCATAAATCACTGTTACTCCCACCAAAGTGGGTGTTATTGAGAACAACATATCAGTCGGTTCACCATATCTCTCTACCTTTACGACTGATAATCTTGCTCTATGATTGAAACTGTGTCAGGGACATTCGCAGAGTGAACACCGTGTTCAGTACATGAAGATTAGAGCCTTTCCCAGGTTCAACAAATACTTAGAAAGTTGCATGTTGTCAAGAACATAAACTTCTCTACATAATAAGTCATAGAGGTGATGATGTGATGTAGGTCAGGAGCAGTTCAGAATATACACAGTTTTCCCAGTCCTCTGCTTTTTGTCCTTTTTGTAGCCTTTGTGAATGATGTTAGTATGGCTGCCACCTGTTAGTCGATTAGTGGAATAATCAGTTGTTTTGGTCTTGTTGATTAGTCATTTTTTATGCTTTTTTTCAAGCACATCTGTGGTAAACACAAGCTTTAAAGTGGTGCTTTTGTGTGAGTCTTTGTGAAGAAAAACTAATTGATTAGTCACCAAAATTGGTGTTAATTCGCTAAGAATTTCTTTGGTCGAGGACAGCCAAATGTTGGAAACTAATCCATCTAAAGTCAGCCTGTCTTGTGAGTTTTTCTGGGGTGGACTGATGGTGGACCAAGGTTACAGTATGTGATACCCTCAGCTCTTATGAATGGGCCCTCAAAGTTGTGAGTGTTGATGTGTGCATGAGTATTAGAGTGAATGATAATTTGGTGAAGCAAGTGTGGTTTGGTATGCATGTGTGAGCCCAGAAGAAGGAGAATCATTGTTAGTGGTCCAGAAACAAGCGTGCCAAAAGGCGTGCCAGGGCAGTTCAACAGGCCTGGCAGTCTGTCATTGGCCTTATAACACGACTCTTTGTTAGTCAACAAAAGGCTTTTTTTCAGCCTGAGAAGATGCAAAGACCTTTTGCATTTGGCATTTTCTCACAAAATGTGTTTTTTAAGATAAACTTAATCCATTGATAAGAGTTTGAATTGCTGTCTTGTGACGGTGCTTCATTTTTAGGCAACGATTTTTCATGTTTTTTTTTTTTTTTTAATTTCTTTTTTTTTCCCAGGTATTGGAAGAAAGGACGACACACACATCATATGATATGGGCCTAGAGACGGAGAGAGCAGCACTAGAGAAGCTAACAACACACAATGTACACCAAGAACAGGTAATATCACATATCTGCCAGTTATAATAGAACAGTCTCAAAACGACTGTCGGCCTGGGCAATGTTGACACAAGCAGCATTACAATATATAGGAGAACCAAGACGGTGCACATCCTTGCATGAGTGGACATCAGGGTATTTTATACAAGTAAATATTTGTTGTTTTCTTCATCACTGTACACTTAAAAAGGATGGTTTTCTATTGTAATCTCTCCCTATAAATAGGACAACACACCAAAATGGAAAAAAAGTCAATCATGAAACAAGTTGCTCTCTAGTCATGTCTATCACTAAGGGGCTTTAAACGTATTTTTAGCTTGAGTGAGCCTTGAATTCTTGCCATTCAAATAAAGATAATAATAATAATAATAATAATTTGGATTTATATGGCGCCTTTCGAGAAACCCAAGGATGGTTAACATATTCACAATAGACACAACAAACAGAGCATGGCAGTAGCTGGAGGCCACAGGTCTTGCTAAAGAGGCGGGTTTTATGGATTTTTTTGAAGGTGTCCAGAGATGGAGCATTGAGAAGCTCTGAGGTTGGGGGCTGTCACACTGAAAGCTTTGTCCCCAAAAGTTCGCAGTTTGGTGTGGGGGATGGAGAGCTGACCCACAAACAATACTATTGACTGAATACATTGATGTCAATAATGGAGATATATTCTAAGAATGCTAAAATGTGGTGCAGGGTTGACATATTTTTATGGGCCAGCCCAGAGGTTAACATCACCTTGGTTCTTCAAAATGCCAATTGGGTTTTTCCTTTGGGTTTTGGGTTATTGCAGAAAATAAGCTTACAGCTTACAAATAATGTTACAAATTTTATTCAGTAAGATAATCTCCACAAATGATCACCACTTTATGATTTTTGAAGTGTGAATGCAGTCACCAAACGTAAAAAGCTAACAAATAGCCTATAAACGAACTACACCACGGTCACACGACGTCACGTCACCACCATTAAGCTTCCAACTTGTAATTAGATTTTGTGTGCTCACCTCCTCTACAAAAGCCTTTTCTCTTAGCGTGACATCCAGCGTAAAATCTACAAGTTGGGGCGTTTGAGTTAGAATAATTTACAAGAGCGTGAGGATAAGCGCAGCGCGACTAGTGAGTAGATGAGATTCGGCATGATGACGTTAAATGTCCCCAACAACCTCTGTAGTCTGATTTAGCCTCTTGTTAGCGATCCCCCTTTTTTTGTTTTTTAGTTTGAGTGGGATATTTACAGACGTAGTTTATGTTGTAGAACAAAATGATAAAATCTCTTCAGCTTGTGTTAACCACAGACCTTACTTCATACATCTAACCAAAAACCCACTGACTACCAGATGAGGGAACAGGAAGTGCTAAAATGCTACCTCATTTACAGGATTTAGGAGTCACCAGACGATTTGCACAGAAGAAAATTTGTGAAACTATCATTAGTAATATGGACATGATAAAGTGTCTCTTTTCTGTGTTAGAAAGTTCCAATATAATGTTAATGGTGCATTGTATACTTATAATAACCTCACTTGGTTGTCATGAACAATGATTTAGACATATCTCCTCCATTCAAACTCCTTTTTTTGTTTTTTTTTTAGAAAGAGTTGAACTGGTTCAGGTTGTAAACAGTGGTGAGCTAAAGCTGTAGAAATGTAATCAGAGTAAAAGTTGATGGATTATCTTTTATATGTAAATGTTTTTTTTTTTTTTTGTTTTCTCACACCAGACTGTGAATCCTTTGGATGCTGAAGTGGAGGGGACCAAGCCTGACCCAGAGTCTGATACTGTACTCGATGCTCCTGAGCCAGAACCCCACCCAGACCCAAAGGCTGATGTGGACTCGCAGACCGACATCCGGGACCATGACCAGGAAGTCCCGGCATCCTCCGCTCCAGAACCTGTTCCAGCACAGGGCCAAGTGTCCACAGACACCCCGGCCCCAGCAGAGGTAGTCACTGATGCCCCTGCTGCACACCCCGGCCTGGACTCAAACCCAGCCGCATCCCCAGATGAAGCTGAAAACACACCTACCTCACAGAGTGCCAGCCAGACCCACACAGGGTAAGCCCAGATTCACTTCCTCATCCCAGAGACCGTTTCTCTGGTATCAGAAGTTGGCTATAACCACAGAGGAGTCACATTGGCCACCTAAAATTATAATAAAATGTTTGTCTTATGATGGTTAAAGCCAATTTCAGGTATAATGAAGGTGTTCCACTGCACATTTGATATTTTTGTTGTTTAACTTTTGTTCCTCTCAGTTTTTATTTTAATTTTTTATATTTTATTGAACCACCATTAATGACTGATCACAAACTGAAAGTCTGACAGTCTGGATATTTCAAAGTTCATGGAACTGGTGGCCAGCGCAGAGAAGTTGCATGGATCTGAAGTTGAAGTGAAGTTTTGTCTAATGGACTTTTGTGGACATTGTGGAAAATCCCCCGTATGGACATGAAACTCTGACCAAGATTAGTCTGCCTGTCCTCGAACCGTGAAGAAGAATACGTCCATCCAGTGGCAACTTTTGCATTCAGCTTATTTCTCAAAGCAACATCAGGACATTTTAAGACGTGCACATCAATTGCCCCGCCGGCCATCGACCTCTCCATCCATTTCTTTCTGTACTCTCTCCTCCTCCTCGTCCCTTTCCCTTCCTCTTTCCCACCCCACCCTCCTCACTCTTCCCTCCCAGTGTAAGGAGGTGTGGTATAAACGCCATGTCCTTTCTTTCCCTCAGTGTGGTGCGGGTTGCCAGTGCAGGAGATGAACTCCCAGTAGACAACTTTGTCTTTGCTGAGCACTCTGATTCACAGTGCGGGGTCGTTCCCCCCGAACTGGCAACCTGTGAAAACTCCCCTTTTGGCAGGCCTCTGTTAAGGTGAGTTTCTAAATCCCCAGAAGCCAATCAAAGCACAGAGACAGGTAATCAAGGTACAAGCTACACCTCTCTGCTGTGCGCAACCGTCGACCGCTGGCCTTGCTGTCCACTTACTTCTGCTTTTTTAATTTTTTATTTCCTTTTTCCAACGTTTTGCCTGCTCACAACCAAGGACTGTTAATTCTATCAAATAAATTGAATGTTTTTGTGAAGTACTTATTTGTTTTCTCAACTTTTCTTTATCCTCCTCTCTCCAATACATCTCTTCCCTCCAACTCCTCATCCCTTGGCCCCATGTCTGTGCTATAGTGTGGATGAGGCTGGCATAGAGGACCAGCGGCCAGACCAGAGCCACAGTACTGGTCCTGAAGCAGAGGTCCAGTCTACTCCTGGCCACGTGGACCAGGAACCACAACAACAACCACAACAACAACAACAACAACAACAACCACAACAACAACAACAACAACAACAACAACAACAGCAGCAACAACAACAACAACAACAACAGCAGCAGCAGCAACAGCAGCAACAGCAGCAACAGCAGCAAGCAGCAGCAGCAGCAGCAGCAGCGACGGCAGGAGCAGCTGGAGGATGGGCTGTCTGATTTGGACCAGGAGGGCAACACTTCTCAGCATCACCAAGAACAGCAGGTCAGCAGCATGTGGTTTTCTTACATGAATCGGTGCATCAGTTAGTGCCAGTGCCAGAGTGTGGATCCTCTCAGTAGGCATGGGCAGAGACATCACAGTGCTGCAGCAAAATTTCACTGTGCAATCCTAATCAGACATAATGAAAAGGTGGTGAAAAATCACAGCTGTCAGCTTCCTCTGCAATTCATCTGTCTTTTTATTGAACAAGGCTCCATCAACAAGCGTGGATCAGGTGACAGAGACAATAGACATCCTGCTAAAATGTTTTCCTTAAATACTTTGTTATATTATTACACTATTGTGCACATTTTCAGTTCTCAGTGTTACAGCACACATGCACACGCATGGGGTGAAAGTATGATCGGTGGCCTGAGGGTGCCAGTGTCCTTTTTCAGTTGTTCCCATTGAGGAGAACACATACTGGATGTGTCTCGAGAAAAAGTGTTGCACATAATGTCTTTTTTTCCTGAGTGATCTGCATTTTTTGTACGGCTGCTCCGAGCGCTTCTAGTTGAAAATCTCTGAGTGTTTTAGAAAAGCGCTGTTGAAAATGGAGGAGAAGCTTGTTTTGGACATCCGATAGACATCTGTCTATCCTGAGCTTTATATGTCAGACAGATACTATCATAGCAGAGACCGAAAAGCCCATTTGTAGGCACATATCAGCCGGGCGGATGCTGAATGTTGCAGGTTAATGTTGTGCTTTTATCGCCATATGTGTTGGCGTATGGCAAGTGGCAGTGGTGCCAGTGGTGTATGGCAAGCACTGTTTGATTGGTGCCCAAATAGACAATAAAAAGCAAAGGGGTGATGCTAGTCTAGCATACCATGGTGGTTACAGTGGTTAAATGTAAAAAAGAAACATGGAAACGTTTAAAAACAATCAGGACTTTTTCAGTGAAACACTGGGATGACACACTCTCTGTGGCTGCTTTTCTGTCAGAAGTAGATGCTATATATGGACACAGGCCCTAAGGATGCTGGTTGTTGTTGATGCTGGTCAGTCCTTTATCCACAAGTTTTTAGTAAAACGCATCCTGTGCACAACTGCTGGCTAGATCACCATGAAAGGTATAAATATCTAGTGTGCACAGCTGTTCTAGAAAAGGGCAGCTTTTGAATGTTAAGTAGCAAACGCTGAGTCAACTTGCTGCTTTCAGGTGCTTTTTTCATGGTTGAAGGATAATGAAAGACGAGTGTATCAGGGGGAAATTACTTATTTTCAAGGGGGGTGGGTGCATTATGTATTTGCCAAGATCTGGTGACTAATCTGTATGCTGCTGGAAATGTGTCCGCTAAAATGTGTTGGGGTGTTTACATAAGAGGCCGTCTAAGTTGGTGGATATCTGGGATCAGACTGGCTTGTGAGGTCCAAAAGGGTGCTTATGTAATCCATCAAAATATTATTCACAGCTCAGTGCATCTCAATGCTTTTACTGGCCAAGAGTGAGCTGACTACCATGCGTGTGTTAGTAACTGGTGGTCATAGCATGCAATTCACGTAGCGGCTCACTGGTGCCAGGATACAAATAATCTTAGTCATGTTTATCAATATTAGATTGATTTACAGTGTGCTGTGCTCTTGTATGCCAAGTTATCAGCATACTAGGACATTAGGTGATTGTAGTTTTGGTGATAGATACAGCAGAACTGTCACTATGGGCCAGTGTGTGTGATGCAGCTGTCTGTGTGTTACAGGCAGGGCATGGCAGTACTGCCCGTGAGACCGATCCCTCAGTGCCCAGCAAAGAAGACATCCCCACCTTCGATGAGTGGAAGAAACAAGTCATGGAGGTGGAGAAGGAGAAAAGTGAGTGCATAAATTATTAAACACACATTTAGATGCGTGTACACAAACGGAAAGAGCGACATCATGTCAACAACTAAGTGTAATGTCTCATTAAGTTCCCTTTTAATGGTTTAATATGTAACTTTTCAGCATTAAAATGTCTAAATATTACTAGACCTATCTTATATATTTGTATATTTATTATATATTGTTTATTATATATTGTTTTTAACCACATATTTTAACTGGATGAAGGATTCTAGTCAAATGTATGAGCAAATGTTAGTGGTAGCCCCCTTGGGACATCCTGTATATGCCAAACAGCGTCAGAGAAACACTGATTTTTGTTATTGGTTTAACTGAGAGACACTTAGCTGCAGAAAATTACATATTGTGCATTTAAGTTTGGGTCCTTTCTTCAAGGCTTTTGGTCTCACTAAGCTGGATAATTCAGAGATGGCATGATGATGATGTTAATCTCATTTTGTGACACAGGCCCAGGCACCGTTTGCAGCATTGAGTCTGTAGACAAAGGAAGCTTTCACATGTCAGCTTTAATCTACATCTCATCTTATTGCCTCTTTGTCCTTCTTACTACTAGCTCATTGTCTACCTCTCAGATCATGCCTCTTAAGCTTCCTTCCTCATGTTCTATTCCTGTCTATCTCTCTCACCATCTCCCTCTCTCTTCTCTCTTTCTGCCTGGATACGCCATGTGCAGCGGTCAGCAGAGCGTGTGTTTATGTGCTGTTGCATAACCACTTTACTGGTTCCCCTCAGGCAATGCTCTTTTTCCAGTGTCTATAATTGGTCTAAAGTAACCCTCTCTGTGTCCAGGTCAGTCTCTCCATACCTCAACCAACGGCAGCCCCCATCCAGTGAAGAAGGTCCAGAAAAACTTCAAGAATAACTACGCCTCTGTGGAGTGTGGTGCCAAGATACTATCTGCCAACAACGAGGCCAAGGTTAAATCACACTCCGCCTCTGTCGGATGTTACCTACACACAAACATACACTCACACTGATGATGATGGTTGATGCTAATTGGCTCTGTCACTTTTCTGTTTCATATTCAGAGCACTTCAGCTATTCTCATGGAGAATATGGACCTTTACATGCTAAATCCTTGCAGCAACAAAATCTGGTGAGTGCACTAACACACACCACTGGTACACATTCTGCCTGAGTTTCATATGTGTTTATTTTTTTAATAAATATTCTCTGCCTCCCTCCAGGTTTGTGATAGAGCTCTGTGAGCCTATTCAAGTCAAGCAGCTGGACATTGCCAACTTTGAGCTCTTCTCATCTACTCCTAAAGACTTTTTAGTTTCCATCAGTGACAGGTATAGTTAAATTTCAACCAATATTAAAAGTGATTGACATGTTCTCATAGGCATGTGGTGGGTGTGTGACAAAAAAAAGCCCTGAATCGGGCTGTGCTGCAGTCCAGTTGTTTTCTGTGTCATTCACAGCATTTGGGTATATGAGGAGGAAGGTTTATTGCATGTATTGTCCTGGTTTATTGAAGAGCAGTAGAAGAAACACACACACACACACACACTTATTAAGATCTCTTTTTCAAGAATGACCTGGTCAAGAAGGCAACATAAACATGTTATAATAAACACAAGCAGACAAATAGAATTGTCAAACACTACAGGTGAATGTGCACAATATCCTGTTACTATGCAATACAGAATACAGTTATAATGCATAAAACAGGTCAAGTTTTAGCATTTAAGAGCAGTGACATTGTGTTATTTTGTCAGTTATTTAAAATGGACTTGGATTCCCCCATCGTAATCAGCTCTGACAATTTCAGATCCTAAGATAAGATATTCCTTTATTAGTCCCACAGTGGAGAAATTCACATTCACTGTACATTATGCCAATATATTTGAAAGCTTTTTTGCCTAGGTCTGTTCTAACCTTGCGGACCAATGTGTAGAATATCATGAGTGCAGGCCATATTTAATTTGTTTTTTACACATTAAAAACACCCCACACATACACTATATGAACACAGATAAGAAGGAACCAGTCCAAGGAGGATTTATATATAGGAGCCAAACAATGTGAAAATCTTCCAGCAGCTTCCAGGTGTTTGAGCTCTCTCAGTAAACATAGATAGGAAGAAATACCGGTAACCAAGTTTAGCATGTACAGAAACCTGCAATTATCATATTTCTCAGGCTGAATCATGGCTGCACCATATAAAAACCACCAACCAGGATTGGTTAAAATCATATTCATCCTGCTGTATTGTCAGCTCTAACTTTAGTTCTGCCAGAGCTGGTGTTGTCTGTGATTTATTTCCAGCATTTCGCACCACGACTCATAAATTCTCCCCCCTGGTGACCTCCAGTCACACGGCGTAGAGAGGCATTTGCACCCAGCTTTTGAGAACATGTCAAAGTGCGTGTGGAAGTACACTGTAGCCTTCACATATGTGCGTCTTCCTTTTGTCTCTTTCTTTCTGCAGGTATCCTACCAACAAGTGGGTAAAGCTCGGTACTTTTCATGCCCGTGATGAGCGCATAGTCCAGAGCTTCCCGCTGGATGAACAGCTTTATGCTAAATATGTGAAGGTACTGCTTTTTTTTCTTCCACTTCTTATAACAGTACAGTGTCTCAAGGAAAGCAGCAACAAACAATGAGTGTATTCATTCTCAGTAGGATATTACAGCTCGTAGCCGATGAATATACACAGACACATTCATATATATGGCTGTATTTAAAGCTCAGGGGACCCTCTCATGACTTCATGGTGAGTTAGCCGTGCCATCAGCGGTGCCTGTAACCTCTCCCTTGACTGAAGAAATACAACTCTGTCATGGACACATGCCCTCACAGTCATTCAAGCAGAGTCTCGCTTGTAAGAACTAAAGGGCATACACGCACATTATTATTGGTGTGATTTATGCTTGTCACAACTCATCGGGCCAAGTTGCTCCGAGTGTGTTGTAGTTTGTGCCAAATGCTGTCAGGAAGTGAAAATATGAGTATGTGACGTTAAAGTATCACAAATTGTTTGTGCTGAAATCACTTACAGTTGTTCCCACTACGATTTGACGGTTGATTTTTACCGTCTCTGCATCTCTACATCCTCAAGTTCACCCAAAATTAAAGGACCAAACGCACTGAAAGTGTCTGACGTTTTGAAGTAAACCTGTTGTTTTAAATGGCCAAACATGCACCAAAAGCATTACAAAGCACGTCAAACTGCTTTGAGTGCTAGACCCAACGACCAAAGCTGTTTTTTCTGTAACAGTTTTTTTTGTCCTTTTTGAGCTTAAAGGAATCAAAAGCTCAGGATTTTTCCCTCAATGACAATATTTTATGAAATAAATAAATTATTAATTAAAAATAATAATAGTAATATTGTACGCTTTCTCTGGTTAAGTGACAGACGTCGCTGTAATGTCTGTTCTGTTTTCAACAGACCAAAATAAAACTTGGTAGTTGTCGGGTTTGTGTGCTCTCCTTAGGACAGCATCTGTACTCAGCCAAAGATTGTTCATATGGTAAAAAAAAAAGCTTCACTCTGCCAGTGGTAAACAGTTTATTCTCCTGTTGGTGTTGACTCTTGTTTTGCCTGATTGGCAGCACCTGTGTGCATGGGGTCTGTTGGGTGCTGCGCCCTACTAAAGTGATCGTTTTCATCAGCTAGTACGTGTTAGAGTGACCAACATAACCACGCTGCCTGATCTGCAACGAATCCTGTTTGAGGAGTGGAATGCCATCCCACAGTAACATGTGACCAGGAGGTCCCAGGCTGTTGTGGCTGTGTATGGATCTTCCACCCGCACTGAGGCTCCTGACGGTGTATTAAATGAAAAGTGTAAAATTACCAATATGTCTTGTTTATTCCTTGTTACTGATAAAGAGTTCAATCAACCAATCCACCAAACAACTCAAAACAAGAGTCGATACCAACAGGAGAATACAGTGTTTAGCACTGACAGAGAATTTTGGCAAATCTCACTTGGGTGCTACCCACATAATCAGCTGTGCTGCTCATCCCACAAATGCATGATCTGTACAAGTTGGACATCATTGTGAAGGTAAATAAACTGGCCTTCCAGTTATGTAAAGTACTATGATAAATAGCATTTTAACAAGAGAAATAATCCACCAAGCACATATTTCCAAACTTTTTTTTCCAATTTTATCAAGTTAAAAGATTATCTTTTAATATGCAAAAAAAAAAAAAAGTGCCTAAATAACAACCTTGACCTAAAATAAGGCTGGTCCTGTGTTGGTGGTAGTTTCAAATCTGACGCCTGCAGTGCGCCATAGGAGCATCGATTGACGCACATCATTTAACGCTTTCAGTGAGTTTGGGCCTTAAGTTCTGATGTAAAAAGTATCTGTGCTTTTCTGAACTGTCTGTCCCTTCACGCATCTACTCTGTGTTGTTCACTAAATATTCACTGTGCAGACTTGTTAAACAGTTGATTAATATTCAGATGATTATCCTTTTAAATGTGGTGAGTGGGGGTGTTTTGTGCTGTTGCTTACTGTGATTCATGTGCTCCACTTTGAAATAATTGTGTTTTTTATTACATAAACTGATTTTTGTCCAGAAAGTTTCAGGATTATCTGCTTTGGTTGCCACGTTGATCGAAGCAGCTGAAAACTGTTATGTCTCCTTCTCATGTTTTACATCTGTCCTGAACTTGTCTGTCCGTCCGTCCGTCTGTCTCTCTGTCTTGCTTGTGCTCCTTTTTAACTGCTTGTCAGAAACCTCTTTGTAGTATCTTGCCTGTGGACTGTTACAGAATAATGATCCAGCGTGACACCAGCAGTGTGTGTCTCATGAGAGAGCCAAACTGTAACCAAATGCTTGACTTGCTTGTAGCTTTAATCAGTCTTTACTGATTTCTCTCTCTTTGTTTTATTTCTCTCTCGTCCTGTCCTTCTGCTGTCTTCCTCTCGCATCAGATGTTCATCAAGTACATAAAGGTTAGCACTCTTCTCTCTCTGTCAGAGGTTATGGTGCGCTGTGAAACACACTCTTGTAACGGTCATACACAGTAATGGGTGAGCTTTGGCAGAGCATCATATTTAATGCATGTGAAAGATCTTAAACAAGTAGAAAATACACATAAACCATATTGTCAGTGCTTTGCTATTCAAATATCTATTTTTTGCATTTGGTGGATTATGGGTTTATGGAGTGGGCACATGGACTAATACACATACTGGCATTGATACCACTGTGGATGTTTAATTTAAGTTTTTCTGTTTTCCCTGCAGGTTGAACTCCTCTCTCACTTTGGATCTGAACATTTCTGTCCACTCAGTCTAATCAGGTAAGATAATAAAAAGCTCTTCCCTGTTCCATTTCTATTCTAAGGCCTCTCTTCCTGACTCTAAATTGGCATTCAAGGACCAGTGTGTAGGATTTAATAGCTTCTAGCAGTGAGGTTGCAGATTGAAACCAACTGAATACCTTCTCTATAGAGTTTGTCTGTGCTTCTGTAGAAATATGGCGGTGCAACACACCAAACCCCATGAACCAGGACCCACTCCCTATGTAGATATGAAGGGCTCATTCAAACTTAAAACACAATGAATCTTATGCTATGTTCACACTACAGCTGACAAGGCAGCAGGCTGCAAGTCATTTTCAATGAAAACTGGTGACATGAAGCTACTAACTCATGCCCAACACAAAGTTGAACTAGCCCCAAATTTTTTTCAGTGCTCTAATGACACATTGCAGCATCAACCAATTATATGCTTTTTTTCACCATTTACTATTTAACAACATAACTACGCTTTCGAGTTCTTGAGCATCATTTCAACACCAGAGACTTGACCACAAAAATTGGAACACTTGGAAATTAGTGATTGGTGGATTATTTATTTGTTGTTACAGTACTGATTGTCATTGTATTTTACATCTGTTGGAAAGCCAGTTTATTTACCTTCACAATAATGTCCAACTTGTAAGGATCATGCATTTGTGGGATGAGCAGCACAGATGATTATAAATAAACTCTGATCATCATCAGAGAAATAATCCACCAAACACAAATTTCCAACCTTTTTTTTTTTTATTTATTTATTTTTTTTTTCCAGAGTTTAACTTGCCACACTTGGCTGTTTTGTTGCATTGTCACTCGTAACGTGAACATTAGTTTCAGGTGTTTGTACACTAATGAAAACATAATAATGAATATTACACAGCTTGGTTGAATACGCTATTGGTCAGTTATGGCGTGTTGGTGCTGTTATTTCTGTATAACACACTGTCGATATGGACTTAATTTTGATTTCCATACACAGTGAGAGGACTTTTTCTTTTTTTTTTTTTTATTTAAATCAATATTTTATGTCAAACTCTTGATTTCTTTAGTAATTAGCTGTGTCATAAGCGTGATAATGTACAGCGAGCCGGGCATTGTTGAAAATTGAACAGCGTGACAACATGCTGACATGAACAGCGTCCCTCTGACAGCGTGGGCGTTATCCCTTACATATTATATCCCCATTTCTGCTAATAGATCCCCCTACATCCTACATACTGATCCTTTAAATAATACAAGCTTAAAGAGCTTATACACTTAAAGTATAGTTCCACTGCAGCTTACCCTGGTATGAACCATTAAGGTTACTGCCCTTTCTTCTTAAGAGATTAGAAACAGTGGTCGAGAACAGGAAATTGTTTGCATCTGTACTCATAACCACACAAATCATTTGACTTGATTTAACACAGTTGAATGTGGTCTGTACACGATGTTGTTTTTATATCCTGAAGAATGACTCCACTAGTGTCTCAGTTCACACTTAATCATACCATAAATCCAGGAACTCTGCCGTATTTTCACTGTTAGATTATTTGGGTGAAACTTTGATAATCTCTCTTAGTGGTTGTTTGCTGTATGCACTCATCAAATCCAGAATATGGTTATTGAGATTGCTGCACGTTCCTTGTCCATGCGTTTCAACTGTTCACATATTAGATTTACTCCAAAGTTCAAGCCCTCTCTTGTACACACAGTTTATCTCACAAACACACAAAGGCACATGTACCTGCATGTCTGTCAGATCAGCAGGGTCATCGGGTGCTTGTTCTGAAGGAACTGCCGTTGGCGTTTCAATCTGTTACTTGAGATAAACAATTTTACATTTTTCTTGAAATCTGATCTGAGCAGCCTTTCTCTAGAAGCATTTAGCCACCTCCTCTGTGTAGTAACACTAACTCTTAACCTTTTCTGTAGGTATGTTTGTTTGTGTAACACAGTGTGTTTGTTTTGTGTGTAGGGTGTTTGGTACCAGCATGGTGGAGGAATACGAGGAGATAGCAGATTCCCAGTACCCTTCAGAGAGACTGGAGTACTTGGATGAAGACTATGGTAAAATCCTGTTACGTTTTTAAATGGGAATTATTAAAGGATATCTTGTCCAACTTCTTTTTTAGCATCAGCTGCAAAATTATCACTTTAACTAAGAGAAGAAGATGAATATCATGAACAATAAATACAGCACGCTGCAAATTACCAGACCAGAAAGGATCCTGAGGAGAGAGTCAAATTACATTCATTCATTCTCCAACTTAGTCACCAAGTAACTAGTGCTTGAGTTAACTATTAATACCAGCTGGCCTTTGGCAGCAGAGTTCCCTTCACCGACTCCCCACGTCCTGCAAAGTTTTGTGATCTTTTATTTCATAAAAGCACAAAAACATTTCTGTATCGTTGGATGTTTTTTCTTTTTAATTGTGTGCATTCTTATGTGTTTTGCTTGATATAACCTGCAGCATGTCCTTTTCTTCAGACTATCCACCGGGCTACCAACCATCAGAGGACAAGGCCTCTAAAAACCTGCTTGGCTCAGCAACCAGTATGTATACGCACACACACACACACACACACACACACACACACACACACACACACACACACACACACACACACACACACACACACACACACACACACACACACACACACGCATATGCATGTATATTTACAACACATAAGCTACAACAATATGGTTGATGTCAACAGAAGTTTAGATGAACTTCACAGATATTTAGATCCATTGTGTGTTTTGCATTATTATCTTAAATAACTGAATAAAGGGTCATTTAGACATTATTATTAAAGGGATAGTATGGGACTTTTTTGAAGTGGGGTTGTACAAAGTACATAGTACCAGCAGGGGAGCAAAACAACGCACTGCTGTGGATGGGGGCAGCAGCAAAACATGTTTTAGCCACCTGAAAAAAAATCTTTATCAGTTTAAGTGTATGCCAATATTTTCACCACTTTCCGTCAGACAGCCCTTTATGATAAGCCGCTATTTCCCTCTACACTCTCTTCAAAGCCACCAGACTCCTTTGACACAAACAGTAATTTTACCTCACAAAACACAGGAGTTTCTGGTCTACTGCTGCCTTGATCGGTAAGCTTGTTTATGTTTGTGTGACTTCGGTGAATCCGAACGGACCCTTTAAAACACCCAAGTCACACAGTAACACAAGCTTACCAATCGAGGCAGCGGTAGACCAGCAATGCTGTGTTCTGTGAGGTAAAATTATTGTTTTTGCCAAAGTTGTCTGGTGGCTTTGAAGAGAACAGAGATAACAGCTTCAGTTTCCTGTTAGAAAGGGTTGTCTGAAGCAAGGTAAAGCTGTGAAAATATTCTGACCTTGGATAAGTACGTCATACAACCCTACTTGAAAACATCCAATCCCTTTAACACTGTAACATTACTCAGGATTTTGAAGGGCTAGAAGCAGGGGCATTTTTCTAGACTTCTACTTCGACAAGGCCAAGCAGGGAATGCTTCTTCATTCGGCTGCAGTATGTGTTGGCGTTTTCAAATCTTAAAATGTCAACTAGAATGGTCTGAATCTGATACTACATGTAAAAGAAAACGATTGCCCTTATACAGTATGTATGTATACAGTATGAATACATCATGTGTGAGTGTTCAGGGTGCACATTTTTCTAAGTTACTGAGGTTCCATACAGTCTTCAGTGCAGCCACAACCCAGGGAATCACTGAGCTGAGGCAAATATGGATATGGACTCTTCACCTGTAGGGCAGTGTTATCTTAACCTACTTGGAATCACACATATGCATACTGTAGACGTAGACTCGGTTTGGGTTGCAGAAGTTTTGCAGCTTGCACAAGACTTTTTTCTTTTTTTTTTAACCACACACACACATGCGCAAACACACTGGTGCCCCTCAGTCTCCTGATTTTAGCAAAAGGAGGACTGGTGCATCGCCACACATAAATACTGTACACACAACCCTTCAGAGCTAAAACCATAAAACCACGAAGAACAGCAGACAGACACATAATTTCTGTCTTTGGATGGGCAGGCTTAGAGGGGAACTGAACAAGGTAGAATGGGGACTGGAGGAAAAGCTAGTAAAGTAAGTCTAAGACAGAAAAATAGAGGAATAATGTTGAAGAGGCTCAGCATAGCAGCATCAGAGAGGAGAGTTGGGGGGTAAATGCAAATGCAAATGGCCTGTGGTTTCATTAACACGTGTTTGGCCACATGTCTTTCAAAATAACTGTATTGTGTGTGTTCTTTTCCTTTAGATGCCATCCTCAACATGGTAAACAACATTGCTGCTAATGTGCTGGGTGGCAAACCAGAGCTGGAGGGTGGAGCAGAAACAGGAGGTACTCATCCCTCATACACTTAGTGCTTGTTTTCCTTTTTTCTCATCCTGTTTCACCGTTCATATCCAGAACTCCCTCCTTAAACGGCCACTTTTCTGACTTTCCACCTAAATCTTGTTCTATACTTCTAATGCAGGAAGATAAAACTCATAAGACATAAAAACCCACTGTGGTCTGTTTGTGGGATGCTGCACTTCATACAATTTCTTGCACCATTTGACTTAATAGCATACTGATTCAAATATTATATCCTTTTAATAGCTGAAATATCTGCATTCCTCAACTGTAGTTTCCAGGAGAAACTGCCAGATGCTGAGTCAACTAAACATTGTATTTAAAGGTCTTTTACAGGTCAAGTGAAACTGTAAATTGTTGTACTATGAGCTGTCCTGCATACAGATGCTTGACACACAGTGACAGGTTTAATCAAGTTTAGTAACTATTATATTTTTGACCTGGCATCTCTACATATCCTGTTTTATTAGAAATGTAAAGCCCACACTATGTCACAGCTGAAAACCTATTTATTTATTTAATTTGGCTCATTCCTAATGTCATTCTAATTTATTTATATATATTGTGTGTGTGTGTGTGTGTGTGTGTGTGTGTGTATATATATATATATATATATATACACACACACACACACACACACACACACATATATATATAAATAAATTAGAATGACATTGTGTCATAGTATTTCTCTTTTCCTGCACTCTTTTAATGCTCCCACTGTTCAGCTGCCCTGTTTCTCTCTCTTTCTCTGTCTCCAACCACCGGCCTGCCTGTCTTCCCACATATTGTTTAAATTAGCTGCTCCTAAAACTGGGTCACTGTGCTGTATTTTCTTTCCTGAAGTGCGAGCACATGCATAGCCTTCAATGTTCATGTGTATGTCGAACTGAGAGAGCCAGATGTTTATTCTGCTGTTGGCAGGAGGTCTGCAGCCACATTTCAGCTGAACTTTGGCTATCTGTGTTTGACTTCTTGGCAGAGAGGAGCAGAGATGGATTAAGACTAAGGGGGCCGAGTCCGCTCCTTGCCCTGTTTACCCCACAGAGAGTTGCATCAAAATGACTCTCTTACTCAGCTTTTCTTCTGGGGCTTCGAGTTAAAGGGAAAACTAGATTTCACCTAGTTTTTCTTTATGATCCTGTATGATTTATTTTTAGATTTGTGTTTCTCTCTAAACAAAGACCAAAAGCTGAGAACATTCGCTTCAAAAGGAAACTTATACAATTTGTTTATTTTGAACTGCCACAAAAATGAAGTGTCCTTTTATTGAAATGGGAGTCCACAAAGTCTGCCTTTCATTTGTTGTCACAGGAGAAGCTCTTTACAGTTCCAGTTCTGATTTCCATTTTCACCAGCAGAGTAAGCAGGGAAACGAGAGTGTGTGTGGGAGAGGGATCGGTTCTAACTGGACTAGACTGGTTCACGGTATTTCTGACTTTCCCAAACATGGGCTCGCCAGCCACACTGTGCAGCGAAAAGGGTCTCTGTTCTACACTTTGCCTCCTGCAGCCATGTTGGGGGAGAAACCTGCCACTGCCATGTTATATGGTTCTGTGCGCTCGTAAACAGCGACCAAGTGTTATCAAAGCCATGTTCTGAGTTTAATTTTGTGTGTTTTTCTAAATGCTAGGTAATACAACGACAGAGGGGGGTGAGAAGAAGGGGAGCACAGAAGTTACAGCTGAAACGCCTCAGGACTCTGCAGTGTAAGACCAATTAAAGACCAGTAAAGATCTCTGAATGTAAAGTGATGTCTGTGTCACAGAAGGATGAATTAGGGGCTGTGTCCACCAAAGCCTTTCTTTTCCCAACATCAAATGCTCAGCTGAAAATGCTTGAGATCACATGGAGCTGCAGCGTTTTCCAGCTGAGACACTTTGGTTGCATCTGGTTGCTGTGATGCGGAAGGTAGAGTAGTCAGTCTGCCTCTGAATGACTGGAAGACTGAAGCATGTAGGGGGAGATGACGGACCTGCCCGTCTGCAGTATGTGGGTTCAGATTTTGTGGACAAGGAAACACCTGGGAGAGCATGATCATTTGGTTCAGATTCAGATCAACTTTATTATTCCATACAAGGTAATTTGTTTGGTCCAGACATGAGGACAACATAAAGTCCACAATAATAATAATAATAATAATAATAGCATAAGATACATAGTACAATCACAAAATATTTATATTAAAACGATCATGTCTTTGTGGTAGGCTATTTGTCCCGCCCTCTTCCACTGTGATTGGATGGCTCGGTAAAACGTGACACTGACAAATGCAGCATTTCACTTAAAACTGAAAATTTTTCAACTCTCGGTGAAAAAATGCTGCACGGCACAGAATAGACGCTCAGCTCCTTGTCACGCTGCTCTGTTTTATCATAGCGTAAATACGTGGCATTTCAATTGCAATGACTTTGAAAAAGCCTCAGGAAAAAAAGGTTTGGCGGATAGGGCCTCTTAAGCTAGAATACAACTATGTCAAATTTTTTTATGTCACTTTTCTTCTATAATCCTCCAAAAAACACAAAAGCTGTTAATATTCTTCTAAAGTTGTATCTGTCCTCCAGACTGGAGCCTATTGAGCCAGAACACCCTGCAACCCAGGAGGACTCTAGTGTGTCCAGTGACTCTCCCACACCTTCCCCGTCGTCACCCGACTCCCACGAGGACAGACAGATTGTCACTCTGGTAGAGGAGGAGGAGGACGAAGAGCCCAGACAGTCTACTGTCACCCTGATGGAGGAGGAGGGAGAGGAGGAGGAAGAGAAGAGGGAGGAGGCGACGAGGAGGGAGGCGGACAGGAACCAGTGGGAGAGCCAGACTTACTGTCCTTTCTCCTCTTTCTCCTCCCTGTCTCTGTCCTGCATGGCCACCCTGCCGGAGCTGCTCCATCGCTGGTGCTCCGCCAGGCTGGCCAAGGAGAGACAACGCAGCCTCAGGCGGAGACAGCTGAGCGCTCAAACACAGACGCACCCTGATGCAAACACCTCTTCCCTCACATACACACCTCCACTGATCCCTGCTCCTGATCCCACACCTGTCAAAGAAGCCCTTCCCCTCACAGAGAAAGCTCCAGAGCCCGAGGTGCCTGTTAAGGGCCAAAATGAGGGTGAGCTGCACACCACCACAAACACTCACACCCCTGACGCACACACTCCAGAGCTCAACATCCTCCTAGAGCCCAGTAGGACAGCCACTATCCCCCCTCACAGTTTCTCAGACATCCACAGTTCCCTGACATTGCCTACCCCTTCTCATGAGGAGAAGCTGCTTCCTCCCATTAAAGACGCAGCCCTGGACCCTGTCCCCACTCCACCTCTCCCAGCTGTCACTATCCCAGAGACGCAGCAGGCCAGCAGTTCCACCCCCACTCTTATTGTCAGCTCCCCCCCCAGCCTGTAGCCTCTGAGACGGCCTCTCCTGGTGTTGCGGTTCCTCCTGTCAAGGAGCAGCCTGTTCACCTTCTCCCCACTGTATCAAGGCCTGAGGACCTCATCCCACCTCCCACCGAACTGCCAACAGCTCTCCCACTGACAGACACTCACACAGACACAGTAAAGTCAGGCGTAGATGGTGGGGACTCACAGAGACACAGTGTCCAGGCCTCACAGACTCATGGGGAGCAGGGGGACTCTCTCACTCATACCGGAGAGCCCCATCGAGTGGAGGAGGCGGTGGACGAGGACCTGCTGAGCTCCAGTGGGAATGGCAATATCCACCGGACAGCTACAGACTTTTATGCAGAGCTGCAGAATGGAGGGGATTACAATGGCGGAGCAATTATGGGGAACAGCGTGTCATTGAACGGGGGAGCGGTCCACGGCTCCAGCCAGAAGGAGAGTGTGTTCATGAGGCTGAACAACAGGATCAAAGCCCTGGAGATGAACATGAGTCTGTCCAGCAGATACCTGGAGGAGCTCAGCCAGAGGTAAACCACCGGACACGTGAACCTTAGAGTTATGGAGTTCTAGTTATATTTATATAGTAATAAGTAGATGGCACTTCTTTCAAGTTTGTTTTTTGATTTCTTATGAGGGTACTTTCACACCTAATCGTTTGGTTTGGTTAAAATAAACTCAGGTCCGTTTGGTTAGTATGGTTCGTTAGGGCTGGTGGACCAAACAACCAAACATAGACCGCATGAAAAGGTGGTCTCAGTCCGTTTCCAAGTGGACTCTGGTGCAGTTTGGAGGTGTGAAAGCAAACAAACCAACCACAGGATTTTATGATGGCAGATATATGTCATTTATTAATTCCAGCAAAACATTTTATTAACAATGAAAATCTTTGGTCTCAGGTTTTTTCAACAATGCTCATAAAGGTATAACATAGTACAGTTAATATAAATATAAAATAGTAATGTAAATTTGTAATTTCTGCAGCTCCAAAATCCAAAAATCCATCTGCTGATTGTGAAATCTGTTCAAGAAAGGATCTTAATGATCTGTATTTAAGGCCATTTATGTCAATGGGGTTATTTTCCCTGATTAACAGGTCAAAAGCTGCAGTTATTGTACCTGACTCTGTGTACTTTGTCATTTAATTAACTCCATTAAAAAGTGTGAGACAGTGATCCCATGCATGTGTCAGTACACTCCCCAACATTCACACTAAGTGTTCGCAGTCATCTGGGAGCTCAAAGGAGGTTTTGTATAGTGTCTCTACTATTATTTATCATAACATGTGGCCGATTTGCAGTCTAATAATATTAACAATGCCTTTAATCAGTTATGAATTAAAGAACATAAATACATCAGAAGCATTTAAGTGCTGCATGGGTCCTGATGATGCAGGATGACAATCACCAAAACTGTCCAGTCAATGAGTTTCCGGTCAGTCTGTATAACTTCATGTTTACTCCTCTGGATGGTTTGTAAGAAGTCAGTGTGAACAAGAACCGGACCTACAGGAGTGACGAACTACAGGTGTGAAAGCGCCCTTAAGACTGACATGACCAGCATCATTATACTGTGAATTTCAAAACGTGGACCAATTCTTTAAAGGCTGTAATTTTTGCATTTATGTTGCTCAGATACCGTAAACAGATGGAGGAGATGCAGAGAGCCTTCAATAAGACCATCATCAAACTGCAGAACACCTCCCGCATCGCTGAGGAGCAGGTCAGTTTAGATGAAGGAGATCAGAGCAGGAGAAGTTGAAGCACAAACAGAAACTACTTATGTGTATTTGTCTGATGATCATTTGAGTAATTTGTGCTTTTCAGGATCAGAAGCAGACCGAGTCCATCCAGATCCTGCAGAGCCAGCTGGAGAACGTCACTAAACTGATGCTCAATCTCACCGCCACCGTCAGCCAGCTGCAGAGAGAGGTAACATACCTCTGCCGATTGTATCGCCTACTGCTCACATAGTGCTTATAGGCTGACGCTGCCATTTTTCAACCAGTTCAGAAACATAATCTGTATTTGTTTTATGAGTTTGAGCTCCATTCATGCCAAACACAAACCAGAGTCAGAAACTTGTTCTCAGGAACAATGTGTTTGATGTCATACTGACATTGAGCTGCACATTTGTGAAGGTGAAACAGGGAAATGCTGAAAAGATTAGAGCTGAAAGCTCCTCCAGCAAACCGTTAACTGGGACACAAGACAAAAAAAAGCAGCTCAGAAATAGTTGATGTGTAGTCGGTGAGCAAAAGAGATGCCACTGGGCCACGTCCATACAAGAGACGGCATGATGGACATTTAGAGACCATAGACAACACACAGTTCAATACTCTCAAATACTGTATATCTGAAGGTAATTCCCAGTATTGGCTATTTTTCCTGATGACCCAGCCCTCATGACTATAGGTGAGAGTAGGAACGAAGATTGACTGGTAGATAGAGAGCTTGTCTTCTGGCTCAGCTCTCTTTTCGTCACAACGGTGCGCTAAAGCGAATGCAGTGCCGCCCCCGTTGCTCTGATTCTCCGATCAATCTCATGTTCTATTGTCCTCACACTCTCTTGTCAACTCCCTCACTTGGGATAATCAATGCACACAAAATTGTGATTTTCAGACTTGTACAGTGTTTCACTGTTCCCTGTCTTCCTGTCCATCTACAGGTATCTGACCGTCAGAGCTACCTGGTGGTCTCTCTGGTTCTGTGTCTGTCTCTGGGCCTCCTGCTGTGTCTGCAGTGCTGTCGCAGCTCCTCTCCTGCCCCCAGCACCAACGCTGCTGCCCTTCCCAAGAGCAACCACTACCCCAGCCCCAAAAGGTTTGTCAAGCACCACTCCCACCACATATGAATAGGACATTTTGCGTCTGTTGGCTTGGCTATTGATATTATTGTTCTACCTTTCTCAGACCTGTAATCGTGATCCCTTACACACAGTTTTACGATGCTGCTTTTGAATAAGAACATATTATGTCTCTTCTTTACTTCACTTGTAATAAGGCTGTCCCTGGACAACTGTGACGATCATAAATGTCAATCTTATTTTTCTCGTCAGATGCTTCTCCTCCTATGACGATATGAGCCTAAAGCGCAGGGTGACCTGTCCGCTTATTCGCTCCAAGTCGTTTCACTTGTCCTCAACAGAAGGTAAGAGCCTCCCCTCCTAAAAACACACACTATACACACACAAGTCTCTCCTCAAACCTGCCCTCTCTATTGTGTTTCTCCCTCTTCTTTTGCCATTGAAACATAAAGCAACATTGAGGCTTGGTACTACTGTCGCAGCTCATTGCAAAGATCATATTATCGCTGCTGTAGAGCTTTTTAGGCTAGTTGTGTCAGACCGCTGCAGCTCAGCGCACAGCTGTCCACATCCAGTCCTAATCTTCATTCTCTCCTCTCACACATGTTGCCATGCTTAGTGGCTGTGATATCCCTGGTGTTGCCGGTGCCTTGAGCAACACAAGCCCTCAGGGAGAGGCTGGTGCAAGCAGACATAAAACAATAAAGTCTCCGACTCATGAAACCTAAAACTCCCCCTGCTGCTCATTATCCCTCAGCTATGTGTGAGTGTGTAAGAGTTTGCCCTTGAGGCTGAGAGGTTGTCATTGCCAGCTTGTGCCCACATGCAGGCTTAAGGAGTGTAATAATAGAGCATGGTGCTTCGCTGTCTCATGGTAGACATTTGCAAGTAGTAATTGATAATAAAATAACGCCTTTTCTGTGACTTTTAGCTTCACCCTAGTTTAGTTATTCTTGTTATCTTCTGTATAGACATGATTAGAATATGGATCTTTGCATCTTTTAATAAAACTACTTGCAAGGTCACTTCATGCTTGTTACATGTATGTATTCCTGTTTGCCATTCCATCATTAACCTGGCCCCTCTCTCCCCTCCCCAGTAGGTCCCGATGACTTGTACATTGTAGAACCTCTAAGGTTTTCTCCAGAGAAAAAGGTACAGTGTCTGTTCCAACTGCTGCTGTTGGCTGTGTGTTTTCTAGTGTCAGTCGGTCTGTAATATATAAGTGTGCTAGTAGAGCAGTGAATGGCTTCTTCGTCAGTCACTGATGTCTGATCTTAGCAGAGTTGAGGGAGCAGCAGCAAATACCTGTTAACCACTTCTTTGCGGACAACATGGGCATATTTTCTGACTTTGAAAACGGGCTTCAAAGCTAGTCCCTGAAATTTAAAACACGACTAAGCATGGGACGGAAATTTAATGTCATGATTATGGAGGTGAAGATAATTGTGATTAATGATATTAATCCATTTATTATCAAAATATGCTTAAAACTCTTAAAATGGGACTAAAACATCCTGCAATCACTTTACCAAAGTTTAGGAAATGGTTTTATTGCACGTTATTTAAACTTCTTCATGTCATGGTTGTATTCCTCAGGTTTTCTAGTTTCATGATACCAGTGCCATTAATATGTAAAACACTTGCGCTAAAACCTACTACATTCACTTAACCTTACATTTTCGTTAAGAAACAAATATTTTTATTGCATTCACTCGATAGCTTTCTCGAGCCACCGCTGTGCTCTCTCGGTCTGGAAGGACGGGGCCACTTTGAATGGTTTGTTTACAAATGGCAGCCAACAATGCTGCATACATACCATTAAATAACGCTCCATTTTTTTTTTACTTCTCTGCCATGATAGCGTGTTAGACAGCCTTTACAAGTCACTCGTGACAATATTCACGATTATCCTGATAACGGAAATTTGCGATGATTACGAGCCGCTATTATAATTCTGTATCATAGAGCTGCAAAGACTAATCAATTTGTTGTTAAATATTAAATTAATCACCAACAGTTTTGATAATGGATCCATGGTTTGAGTCATTTTTTTCAACTTCTTAAATGTGAATATTTTCTGGTTTCTTTACTCCTCTAAGACAGTAAACTGAATATCTTTGAGTTGTGGTCAAAACGAGACATTTGCAGACGTCATCTTGGGCTTTATAAAAACACTGATCCCCATTTTTTACCTTTTTCTGATATTTTACAGACCAAACCAACTACCAACTAAACTAAACAAAGTCAAAACCTTCACTCAACACACTCAACATTCAGCTGGATGTTGTGATGTTCTTGGACAGAAAAGGTGAAGCAAGTAAAACAGGTGTAAAGCTCTGGGTAGCCCTGTACTAACATTATTCATATATTCCTATATTTACCACAGACACAGAAAGAATAGCTTGCACGCTGCAGCACACAAAAGGGAACCTACTTTTATCCCAGTGCTCGGCCTGAAAAACAGCTGCTCGGGAACACAGACGGCGGCGCTCTCGCGTTTGAGCCTGTCACACCTCTACGTTGATAACAGTGGATTTGAGGGCGTAAAAAAACCCAAAAAAAACGCGTGAACAGCCCCTATGAATATTTCTTGAAATGTACAGTATAAATGCTGTATTAATGACAGCATAGTGCACAGTTGAATTATTTTACAGTTTAATCAGTATCGCACATAAGAATAATAAATGATGGAGTAGTCGCGGCTGATGAGAAATACTTCATTCTTCCTCCGACCTCCATCATTCCCTATGAAACTTTCCCACCCTTCTTTGATCCATTTGTGTGACCTGAATGTCGAGCACAAAGGTGGTTAATATGGCTTACATTATTACATGTCTTGGCTTTCTCTAAATGTTCTTTATTTCATCATTTGCTCCTCCCATCTTTTCTTTTTCCTGCAGAAAAAGCGCTGCAAGGCGAAGTCTTTGGACAAGGTTGAGATCCTGAAGCCAGCCGATCCCTCTGCTCTGCTCATAAATGGGGGTCCAAACTGTAACGGCTTCCAGTCATGCCTCCCTGCCCCACCAGCGCCACCGCCACCGCCACCGCCACCACCAACCCCTCCTCCTCTTCCTCCTCCTTCTCTCCCACCGTCACCCCCTCCCTCTGCAGAGGAGGTGTCCTCACTGCCCACTTGCACCTCCAAGGAGTTCCCCTCTGAGACCAGCAGCTGCAGCTCGTCCACCCACTCCGAGGAGTCCTTCACAAGCCGCCTCCCCCCTCCCTCTCCCGTCTTCCCCTCCGCCGGCCTGTGCAACGGACACGACCTGCCTTTCTCCCTCCAGCAGCCTCCCGCCAAATCCCGCCAGGAGAAGCGCTCGGTGAAGCGGCGGAAGTCGCGGCAGACAGAGCTGCAGTTCCCTGCCATGCGGGGCGGCAGCGTCGCTTCTCTGCCCAGCCTGCAGCAGCTTATGAAGGGAAACAAGGAGATCAGCGTTGGGACCATCGGGGTGACGGCGGTCACTGGACATGTCTGAACACAACTTAATATTCCACACACACACACACACACACACACACACACACACACACACACACACACACACACACACACACACACACACACACACACACACACACACACACACACTATATGGTAGCAGACGTGAGGAGATGAGGTCTTACTACATCCCAAAGAACCACATTTCCCATGAGCATCCAGGCGCACCATGGAACTGAAGTGGCTATGGCAGCAGTAGTGCGACATCCTCCAGTCCTTATCCACTCCTGTCAAAGAGCTGTTTATGGTTATGTGCCTTTATATCTGTTCTTTCAAAGCTAAGAAATATGAAATTTGAAGAGATGCTGACAGAGAGACATTGTGGTGGAATATTAATACAAGTCAAAGTGTGTTCAAGATGTTTTTTTCTACTGGATAAGCACATTGTCCCAGGACAGCTGAGCACCAGTAAGCTTTTGTCTGCACAGCGAGGAGAGGTACTGGCCTCAACTCTACGTTCCTTCACCTTACGGGGGCATCAAGAAGTATTAGGGTGCTCTTTTGGATGAAACGTGAGAACTGTGGAGCATGACAAACTACTTCTCTTGTTTCCTTCTGTCCTTAATCGCCATTGTTTTATCCATTCTGTCTTTATATTGCATCCTAACATGACTGCAGGTGTTTGTTATGGGACCAGAGTTCAATGTGCAACACCAGACTTTCTGTTTTCTCTTCCTCTGTCTCCGTCAGTCTGTTCTAAACCAACCACCAGAGCTGAATGAAGAACATTTCACATGTTAGTCCTTTCACTTTATAACCTCATTACAAATACAACTGCAGCAGTCTGTAGATGCTACCAGTTGGCTATCTGCTCGGTTAGTTTGGGCTGGGACCCAAGTGCTTGCTCACGCATTAAATAAATTGCACTGTATTGTGTATTGGCTCCAACAGGCTTGAGGGAAACTATCATTGGGGGGGGGGGGGTGTCTTTGTTCTTTCATATTTTATTATTTCTTTCCTCCATAGCTGAGCCACGCTCCTCTACACTTATCGTCCCTTATGTGTGGTTTGTTTGAATAATTCTCACAGCCAGTATGGAGGCTTACGCTTCCTGTTCAGGGCACAAAATACTGTAGGAGCACGTTGGGTTGCAGAGCTGAATGTTTACACTTCATCACACACACATCGCACTGGGACCCTGCAGCCGAGTCTGACAGACCAGTTTTATTTATCTATTTATTTATTTAAATGACTACAGATTTTTTTTCTAACCTGACTCGCTCGTCAGTCTCCCAGTCCTGCAGCGTCAAAGCAGTTTATCCATGTGAGAATGTTACAGAAATATTGCAGTGAGATGCACTCAACCGCACTGACGCTCTTCCTCTTTTACATCTTAGCTCGCGCTCTGACATCATGGCCGCCTCTTATCCTGTTTGATAGCATTCACGTGTCCTGCTGCAGCTCAGCAAGATAATTGAGTATTGATTTAGAAAACTTCTTTTAGGATCGTCGCACTGCTGCTTTTGTATTTGTTGTTCAGAGCTGCTGGGTAGTTGGACGTGGTGGAAAGGACTAAACGGTTCATTATTGTCCTGTCTTCTGTGTTTCAGCATCAGCGTCTGATCTAATTTTAACTTCCTGATTTCATGACTGACCAGCGTTAACATTCAGTTTAATTGTGAAAAGGGTTTTTTTTTTTTTTTTTTTTTTTTTTTTTTTTTTAAGCTAATAAAATGTATATTTTTCTTTGTGTGCAGTTTCTGACTGGCTCCATGTGGTTGGACTTGTACATGTTGACAGAGACTGAGATTTATCTTCTTATTCTCCCATCATTACCTCCCCTGACCAGCTTCTGCAGCTCCTCTTTACATATCTTTATCCACCTCTGACCCCCCATTGCACGACTTTCTGTGACTGTGAAGAAATATTTTTAATATGCCTGCTTTTATTAACCACTCTCAACACGTTCCCATTACAAACCCTCTACACGCCTGCTTCTCCTGACCTCTGCACAGCCTCACTCTCATTGTTCGCTCTTTTATTCACTTGTCATTGCTCTTTGACTTGATGTGTTCGCCCCACCTTGAATAACACTTGTGAATCATTGAATAAAGGGAACGCAGCGACGATGGGTAAAACCTTTTTAATGTGATTCTGTACGTTTCACAAGACGAGCAAATCATGAGTTTTTTACCCTTTTTTTTTTTTTTTTTTGAATGATCTTATGTTTTTGTGTGTGTGAACCTGTATGCATGTGAGATTTTATTTGTTGATCTCATGTATGTCTGTGTTATGAGAAATACTACTTTGAATCTACTTATCCTGTAACAGCGAATGGAGAGAAATTCTAGGAGCTCAGTGCGCACTTTGTATGACTCCTCATGACTTTGTTTTTTTTTGTTTTTCTACCTTATATGTCAAGTGCTATCTCTTCTTTCTCTCTCTCTCTGATTACTCTGAAGAGCTGCACAGTATTTTTTGAGCAGGAGTGAGTTACTACAAAACTGTAGTGCCATTAGAAACTGTGAATTTCTAAATAAAACCTTTTTTTGTTGTCTTTCACTTTGTCTTTGGCTTTTATTCTGGGTGGCTTCACATTCAGTCTTTACCGTTCATCAGTCATTAGTCTTAAATCCCACCGAGGTTTCACTTTAAAGACAGACTTTTGTGAGTCACAACCCAACTGATCATGAGAGTATAACTGAAATAAGATGTTATATATTACACTTAACACTTAAACTGAGTTATTTCTGAAGTTTGGGCAGATGTGTTCATTTCACAGCCATGAGAATCACTGGGGCTTTTCAGTACAACCACAAAGCAGGCGTCAGAAGGCTGAGATGGGTCAACTGCTGTACTTCCTCCAGGGCAGTTTGGGTCTGTATGTAGGCTAAGGCGTCACTCATTATGCTGCATTTAAGTGCTGTTGGAAATAATGATACGACTATGGTTACAGTGGTTCAACTATTACAAGAACTGGAGAAATTAATCAATTCCGGACAAAATGTGTCTTTGTCCCCAACATGTTACAGGTTAATACAACTTTTACACCATACATACATCAGACTTTCCAGTTTCATTCTGGTCTATATTTGCAGTGGTTTGTTCATATAGTTTATTATTCATAACCTGATTTATACATTCATCTACATTTTATTCCTATTAAGATAAGATAAGATAAGATGAACCTTAATTAATCCCCGGAGGGAAATTCAGATTCCTTTCAGATTTCTGTTTTGGAAATGTATAATAACAAATAAAAATTGCATGTCACAACACAATAATAAATCCAAAATATTTTTATGTACATATCTTATTAAAAGTGAAAGAAAACAAGAGAAAATAACAAATAAATAAAATGGAAGCAAAGTGAAACAGTGGAAAATTAATTGAAATTCATTAAAATAATAATAATCATGATCAAAAAGAAAGGAAATGCATAGTGTTATAATAAAATATATTTTATTTTACTTTGTTTTATTTAAAAACTGTCGACCTCTTCACAATAACCCATTATAATATGGGATTAATCGATAGAGTGGTAGTGTTACCTCCCGCCACCAGGCGTCGCTGTGAGCGGAGCTGAGCGCTGTTTTCATCCGGGTCTCTCTCCGCTAGTCTCTGTTGTTTACGTTCATCCAACAACATGGAGGACGAGGTGGATGTTGATATCGAGGGAGACGAGTTTGACAGCAGTATTAGGTGAGAATATTTACTGTTTGTGGTTAATTATCGTCCATACAGTCTGTCGGTGATATTGCTGTAGTCCACGCTAGTTTACGGAGACCTGGTTGTCGCTTTTAGTCCCATAGTGCAGCTACAGCTGCGGCTAGCTGTGCTGTGTGTCTGATGGGCGATAGGTGTATAGATATGACACAGTTTTATAGTCTTATATCTATGGATAGGTGTCTCCTCGGCCCGCCTCGTACCGTGTCCGTGTCTTTTGTCTCTGTCGCAGTGAGCTGGACGGAGGACGGTCAGTCCAGGAGCGGTTCATACAGTCTGCATGGAGGAGCAGCGCAGGGATGCTGGTGAGCTAATGGTCCTTCAGCTGGCTGCTGTGTACGACCATAGATACTTTATATGTGTGATTATAGATATACCTATATGTGTGATTGTAGATACTTTATATCTATATATGTGACTTTAGATACTTTATATCTGTGACTGTAGATATACCTATATGTGTGATTGTAGATACTTTATATCTATATATGTGACTTTAGATACTTTATATCTGTGACTGTAGATATACCTATATGTGTGATTGTAGATGCTTCATATCTATATATGTGACTGTGTATTTGACTCTGAGTGTGACTGTATACAGTATATATACAGTACGAGCTGTGTTGACTGTGTATGACTATACAGTATATATACAGTACGAGCTGTGTTGACTCTGAGTGTGACTATATACACTATATATACAGTACGAGCTGTGTTGACTGTGTGTGACTATACAGTATATATACAGTACGAGCTGTGTTGACCTGTGTGTGACTATATACAGTATATATACAGTATGAGCTGTGTTGACTCTGAGTGTGACTATATACACTATATATACAGTACGAGCTGTGTTGACTGTGTGTGACTGTATACAGTATATATACAGTACGAGCTGTGTTGACTGTGTGTGACTATATACAGTATATATACAGTATAAGCTGTGTTGACTCTGAGTGTGACTATATACAGTATATATACAGTACGAGCTGTGTTGACTGTGTGTGACTATATACAGTATATATACAGATGAGCTGTGTTGACTCTGAGTGTGACTATATACACTATATGTACAGTACGAGCTGTGTTGACTGTGTGTGACTGTATACAGTATATATACAGTACGAGCTGTGTTGACTCTGAGTGTGACTGTATACAGTATATATACAGTACGAGCTGTGTTGACTGTGTGTTGTGCAGCCCTGGGAGCTGGACAGCTCCATCAGCCCGGAGAACAGGGAGGCGATCGAGAGGATGCTGCTGGAGGAACAGTATCCTTTCACTCTCCTCAAATCCATCACACAGCTTTGAAGATTATATTATTATAATGGTGATGAGCCACAGAGACAGTGACACATATAACCTTTATTTAACTGGGAAATCACATTGAGATTAAAACCTCTTTTACAAGTGAGGCCTAGCCAAGACAGCATCATACAGGTCCAACAACAAAAAATACATCACATAATACAGAGCATTAACTAGGAAGCCAAATACGTGTTTGTCTGTGTTTCTTGGTTAACTGAAGCAACTGCAGCTCATGGCGACCACTTCAATTATTTAAATATATAATAAGTTTGAAATAATTTAAAGAAGTAAGGGTTTTAAGTTTAACCTTTGCCTGCAGATTATTCAAGGACATACCACCATATAAGACGCATAAAGTAAAATAAAATACTGATGATGCGTTTAGGCCAGTTGGTGATGAGGATGAGCTGAATAATTTAACACATTTATAATATTTTTTATAATTATTTTTTAATAATATGGCTTCACCGGACTCTGCGGTATCTAATACATTTCAGTTAAACCTGAAGCTTATGGGACTACGAGAGATGAGATGCTAAGGAGTCAAATATCTTGACTCAGGGATTTCCATCATCCTCTAAAAACAATCGCATATCGTCACTTTGGTGCCTAACTAAGAAACCAATATTGCAACACACAGCGTATAGCAGGGGTGGGAATTATCTTTCCTGAGGGGCCACATGAGAAACCCAAATTGTTGTCGGGGGCCAAACAAATACTGTCAGACGTAACCTCTATTTAATCACTATAGAAAACATAGTGGGTACTTATTTTTCAGCATTTATTACAATGAAAATTGCTTCAAACAGCATATTATTAAGAAAATTACATTATATGCAGGAGTCTTTGAACCCTATAGGACTGACTGTTTTGGGTAGTAATGTTTCCATTAACAAAACTAAATATTTAAGTTAACATTAACATTTACATTTCCTTATGCATGCAGCTTTGTAAAAAGTCCTTGCTGCTTCAGTATCTCAGCCAGCAGCCCCTCGGCTGTCCTCTTCTTCTCATCTCCAGACAGGTTTCTGGATTTTTCTGCATGTTTTGTCTCAAAGTGACGGTGCATGACTTATTATAGACATGCCGCCTCAGCAGGTGACACTACTTCAAACATCACACACGTCAATTTACATCAATATAAAGTGTGACAGGAAGAATCACATTAACAAGAGCTATTTTCTTTTCAGTTTTTTTAGCTTTGTAAGTAAAATTGTGTGGTTAGTCTGAGACCTCCCAGGCCGGGCAGAATCATCACGAGGGCCATATAAGGTCTTGTCTATTTAGATTAATATTTGCAACATTTTATATGAAAGCTTAAATGCGTTGAAATTACATCTTCACGTTGACCACATTTGCCTTTACTTTGGAGGAATACCTTCACACTAATCAATATCAATTCTCTTTCAACCTTTAGCTGTTTGAAAACAGGTCTTAGATGTTCAGACCGAATATCAGCCCATTTTCAATTACAAATCTACTACTTATTACAGAAATGAAAGACACAAAAGTAGAGATAGAATAATTATCAAAGAGAGTAATAGTACAAAAGGAGTAATTTATAGTGATAAAATAAGCAGACAGTTGCATGTTACAGCTTTCTCTGTCGTAGAATTGGCTGATTTGAATGCGTTTTCTGTGTCAAGTTTCACTATAATGCACAGTATATTTGTATTTGTATACTTGTCCTGAACCACACCTGTAGATACTACCTGACAGGTGAGGGCATTCCTAATCATATTTGGGAAAGTGGTGCTGAGCCCAAAGTGAAGAAGTAAGTCAATCCTTCCTCCAGCATTCACATATGAGCAGAGCACACACACACCTCCAGGTTGTTTCTTTCATGTCACACTTGTGCCTGTCGGATGTTCAGGTCTCCAGCCAAGACGTCAGCCTCAGGCTCCTCTTCTCGTTGGTCCAAACAGGAGAAAGACCTGTTTGAGGAAGGACTGGTAAGCTTTTTGGTGTACAGGCCTATAACAGGTAGATTACTTTGTGAGTGTATTGTCTAATATACTGAATGTGTTTTTCTGCAGGCTCAGTTTGGTCGAAGGTGGACTAAAATTGCCAAGTTGGTGGGAAGCCGTTCTATTCTTCAGGTCAAGAGTTATGCCAGACAGTATTTTAAACACAAGGTGAGACTTGCCGTCACTTTTTACCTGTGCTGTGCTGCTACATCAGCACAGTTTGTTGATAGAAGCTTGTCTGCCACAGTTCAACTTGTGTTTTACTCATTACTGAAAGGCTTTCTCAATCAGAACACATTCCTCAGGGAGGTGTGGGAAATAAGAATGCAGAACAAATGAACTCTTTCGTCATCTGTGTTGTTTTTTAGGCTAAATCAGAACCCAGAACTGCAGCTCCCTCTGCTGGTCCTGCAGTGCATCTACAAACTCCTCAGCCCACCTCCAGTCATACATCCACCCTGACAAACACAGTCCGCATAGAGAAGCTTTGTGATGAAGAGGATGAGGAGGTAGACATCACTGACGACCTGAGCAATGACGGAGACGGGGACGATAAACCGCAGGCTGTGCTCAAAACTGAGTCAGAGCAGCTAACAGGCACTGAGGTCTACACAGATACAGAGGAGCAGAAAGAAGTGGGTCTAACTGAGACAAAGGACCGACCCAGCCTCACCTCGCTGTCTCTGTTAAGTCCTCACCCGTCGTCTTTCCTCCCTGTGGGTGTGACTGGCAATGAGAGAGCATCACTCCCTCCAGAAAATCTCCAGGCAGGAGCTCAGACAGACTCGGAGCAAATGACTGATGAGAACGAACACCAGAGCTCCCAGGCTGAGAGCTCAGCACAGACTGGTCAACTGGAAGAGGCCTGTAGTGATGGCACAGGTAAGACTCACACCTGCTGTGTTTGATGTAAATCCACCTCATGAAGTTACACTGTGGTCATATTCGCCTCCCAGATTCTGCTGATAAGACTGAGCGGAATCTATCTGATGGACCAGGAGAAGACCAGGAGGAGGATGAAGAGGAGGAGGAGGAGGAGCTTAAGGCGCCTGAGCAGGAAATAGAGATGGACATGGAGACCATCACTGAGGATGAGAAACAAGCTATCCCAGAGTTCTTTGAGGGACGACCATCCAAGACCCCTGAAAGATACCTTAAGATAAGAAATTACATCCTGGATCAGTGGTAAGACTTAAGGATCTCATTGATAACATGTTTGTGTAGATGAATATGATATGAAAGTATGGCTTTTCCTAAAAAAAATTATTGGGAAAAACTTTTGACATGTCCAAAATGAATGTTCAGTTCCCCCTTCTAACAAGGCTTGTGAGCCAATAGTATAACAACATTGGTATCTCCGGGTCATCAATGATCAATCTGGTAAGGATGCCCCCCTGGGCGCCTCCCTAGGGAGGTGTTCCAGGCTTGACCAGCTGGAAGGAGGCCCCGGGAAGACCCGGGACTAGGTGGAGAGATTACATCTCCACACTGGCCTGGGGACGCCTCAGGATCCCCCAGTCAGAGCTGGTTAATGTGGCCCAGAAAAGGGAAGTTTGGGGTTCCCTGCTGGAGCTGTTGCCCCCGTGACCTGACCCCGGATAAGAGGTTGACGATGAGAGAGAGTGAGAGATCTGAACAACGATAACCTGTAAAATTACATATATATATATATATATATATTTTTTTTTTATTAAAACAAAACCAACTACAACTACCAACAGTCATAGTCCTTACCAACCATGTGTTGTCACCGGTTAGATTGTCAAAATGAGAAAAATAACAACTTCAGTCCCCAAAGAGCTCCACGTCATAGTTCCCTTAAACTATGAATAACAAAGATGTACTTTAGGAGAAGATGGCCAGGTGAAAAATCATAGGTACAGTATATGGCGTATATACCTACATATTATATTATAATATATGTATATATATTATTATATATATTATATATTTACCCTGCACTACACCACTGCTTAGATGACAAACTAATGCTAAATGTCACCTAAAACCAGATAACCATATCCTAAGGGTGATACCATAGATCACATAACATTAGCTTTGAAACACCGTCACACAGAGTAAATCTCAATCTACAGCTAATGTAGAGCTACATGTTGCAAAATGACTTCATCACTTTACATGACTGTCTGTCGGAGTCTCACTCCACCTGACCATCACATATGCTCGTTGTGCAACGAACTGGCAACCATTTGTTGTGAAATGACATCTAGTGGCTGAGTGTTATCAATGTTATTATTAACACCTTTAATACATGTTTGGTAACTTCTGTCACCACAACTCTGCAGAAGTTGTTTTGACTTGTTTTGTTCACCAGGTTGAAGAGTAAGCCCAAGTACCTGAACAAGACGTCAGTCCGTCCTGGACTGAAGAACTGCGGGGATGTCAACTGCATCGGGAGAATACACACCTACCTGGAGCTCATCGGAGCCATCAACTTCAGCTGCGGTAACTTTACTGAGCGTATGACGCCATTCTTCTGGCGCCAGAAAAAAATCTGGCTTCGTTTTCATTCGGAGCTGTGCTTCTTCTCTCGTAGAGCAAGCGGTCTATAATCGGCCAAAGGTGGTGGACCGCTCCAAGCATAAGGAGGGCAGAGATGTGCTTGAGGCCTACCACCTCGCCCAGAGACTGCAGAGCATGGTAGGTACCCAAAAACTGACTCACAACCTCAAGAATCTAAACTGAGTCTGCTGGACTTTGAGCTAACTGCTGATTGGCTGCACATTACAGCGGACTAGGAAGCGCCGTGTGCGGGACACATGGGGAAACTGGTGTGACTCTAAAGATTTGGAGGGACAGACATATGAGGTATAGACACTCAGACATACTGCAGTCTTGATCGCTGGATGAATTCACACTTACTGATCCTGTGTGGGTGTTGTGTTCATCAGCATCTCAGTGCTGAGGAACTCGCTCTGCGGAGAGAAGAGATGAAGAGGCAGCCTAAACCCTGCAAGATCTCCAGACTCAGAGGGTGAGCATGGTGGATTCATGTGCTGAATCCCAGACAGCCTTGTATTTATATATTTATGTGTTTAACTGCTTCTGGTTTCCCTCTTTTTCCAGGTCGTTTGATCCCTTCCAGTTGATTCCCTGCAGGTCATTTGGAGAGGATGTACAAGTCAGTGGCCATTTATTCCATCATTCAGTCATCAGTATCTAATTTGTGGTATACAAAACCTCTATATTCATTTTTTTAATGTTTAATGAGTATTAAAAGTTTGTCTTTGCTGTTCGTCACAGGAACCATTCCAGGTTGTTGTGTGTGCAGAGACTCTTCTCATAATGGACATGGTATACTATACACACAACCACACCAGATGAATGTATTTGTACTTTTGAATTACACTGACATAGTAAAGGGACAGTGTGTAGGATTTGGTGACATCTAGCAGTGTGGTTGCAGATTGCAACAAACTGACTACCCCTCCACTCACTCCCCGCTGCGGTAGCGTGAGCTGGCAAATGCAAACCCGAGGTGACGGTGTTCACCTCGCTCAGACGCCATCCTTACCATAATAACACTACTTTAGCATGAACGGAAGTCAGACAGCGGCTGGTAGTACCGCGGTTCTCTGAGTCTACGGTGGCTTTCAGGTAACGTAAAAACATGAAAGTTTCTCTCTAGAGCCAGTGTTTGGTTTGTCCATACTGGGCTACTGTAGAAACATGGCGGAGCAACATGGTGGACTCTGTCAAGAGGACCTGCTCCTTATGTAGCTGTGAAGGGCTCGTTCTAAGCTAACGAAAACGCAACGATTCTTAGTTTCAGGTGATTATACACTACAAACACAGCTATGAATTAGGGCTATGAATTAATCGTGATCACAGTGTTGTCTTCCCACGATTAAATGAACATGATCGCCTGCGATATTGGCGTTTAAAATGCTCCGCTCATAGAAAATTTCCTAAACTTACAGCTAGAGGTTTTCAGGTTTTCATCGGTCTCATATATCCGGGGTTTTTTTGCTGGTCAGACACATACAGCCACCACATGATGGTTTTAGGTCAGTAACGTCATGCATACATGCCAGTGTGGAAGGTTTTTAGCATGAGTGAAGACATAATGCTGCATTTTTTTACAACTGCAAATCCAAAATACGTCATTGAGGATCAACCTGAAGACAACCATTTAACAGCTAACTCAGTCCGACTCATCAGTGATCACAGTTACAGCTCGTCTGCCAACAGCACGAAGCTACTCAGATCCATTATGGTGTTTATGATGCATTCAAGCTCTGCTCAGTAAAAATTATTATTGGGCAATGGTAGATATAACCAAGCCCCCAGGTTGTAGTGGCCAACGGTGGTCCAATGGTGGCCCAAAAAGACTGAATTTCTCATAGACTTACATTGAGAAACAGACATCTGCAACTCAACGGCTATTTATTTTGAGGTGAATCAACTCCCCAGTACGAACACTCTAATAGTCCGTATTTAAATCAGTAGGTCCTAAAAGTTGTAAAACGCACCAATAGTTGAATCCAGAGTTATTTCCTTCCTCTGTTTATGTCTATGGAGACCCAGACCTTGACGACAGCGCAGACCAGGATGTCGGGACCTTGTGACCGAGTCATGAGACCGAGGGGATGCTACTGCGCATATCGGACATGCGCACTAGGGCCCAGTAAGACCCGGAAGATCTGGGTACTTTTCTGGACCCGGAAGTCTACCCGTTGGCTTCATGCGCCACTGAGCAACTTTCATAGGAATGAATGGGGCCCCGCCTTCAACGCTGTATCCAGTTCTCTTTATATATACGTGATGATAATGCTATCATGATGCGTTTGTACATAACCTGGTAAAATAGAGCTTTGGCAAGAAACTTGAATCAGTCCAGTTGTCTGGTGGAGATATTTTCACAGCAGCGTAGGACAGATAATAGACAGAATTCTGACCTGTTTAACTTCCAACACTAGCTTTAAGCAGCTTCTGATATATATAAGTACAACTATCAATACCAAGTTGTTTTTTTATCAAAAAAAATAATTTACCAAAATATAATTTAATTTAATAATAATTTATTTCCTAATCATTTGAATTTTATGTTTTTATATATAACAATGTAAAAGAATAACATTTAGAGTTTTTGATGGTTGGAATGAAGAACGACCTGGAAGTGAAAGCTCAATTATTGTGATCTCAGTAATGATATATTAGCAGCATAGTGGTTATCACTTTTGCCATAACAGTGCAGCCCTGCTATGAATATTAATATTCCGTTTCTGCTAATAGATCCGTCGAAATGTTACACACTGTTCCACTGATTTCCTCTCGGGGATGAATAAAGTATCTTTCTATCCATCTATCTATCTATCTATCTATCTGTAAGAGTTAGTCAGCTTGAAGTAAGTTTGAACTGTTTTCACTGTTAATCCACTGACCTGCTGTAAGGCAAACCTATAAATGATTTCCTGTTTTTGTCATATGACAATCTGAAATAATCATCCCTTTATTCTGTCCTTCGTTTGCTGTCTTCTCGTGTTCCTAAAACAAATGTGTTGTAATTGTCAGCATGCCCACGTGTCGCGGGGGGAAGTCATCGGCCTGCTGGGTGGAACCTTCGGGGAGGAAGAGAGAGTATTAAAGGTAGGAAAAGGAGTGAAGGCAACAATTTGATTTTTTGATTTTATTAAGGATCCCTGTTAGTTGGTGCCATAACAGGCAGCTAATCTTCCTGGGGGTCCACATTAAGCACATACACACATTAAAATACTATACCAAATACCAGTTCAAGAATAAAAACCTGAGAAACAACTAGTTAGATAAAACACAACTACAGCAAACAAATTACAGTCTTAGATCAAATTTCAGTTTCCTTTTGATTCACTAACGATGCAGCAGAGACTTTGAGGTAAATTAATCCAGAGACAAATTGATCTATAAATAAAAGATCATAGTAATGCATTAGTTCTTGGACGGGGCAATGCAAGCTGAGCATTTCTGGTCCCTCTAGTGTTGTGGTCATGCACAGTACTATTATAAACAAATTTATTCAACAAAAACAGGAATATTGCTCTTAATGACTAACTTGAGGAGTACACGTGTATTGAATGATGATCTACTATAAGCCAGGAGAGGCCCTCATGCATACGATTCACGCTGGATCGAAGTGAACAATCCACAACCAAACTGCTGCCTTATTTTGTGCAACCTGGAGTTTCCTGAACTCACCATTTGCAGCAGATGACCAGACCACTGAACAGTAGTCAAGGTGACATCGATCTGACATAGAACGGGACAACCAACCAAAGAAGCACATTTCCTTGAATCAGTCTAATTACTGCATCAAGATCTTGTATTTACTATATTATTCTTTTTATTCTGTACAGATCTGTGCAGCAGAGCCGTGCAACAGTGTGAGTACCGGTTTGCAGTGTGAGATGGACCCAGTGTCTCAGACGCAGGCCTGCGACGTGCTGTCGTCTCTGGGCTTCAGTGTGGTGGGCTGGTACCACTCGCATCCCTCCTTCCACCCCAACCCTTCAGTGCGGGACATCAACACACAGGACCAGTTTCAGGTAAAGTGTGTGGGTCATGAGAGGAGTCATCCTGGAGCTGTGATCATGTGATGTGATTCCTTTTATCCTGACTGTTCCAGAGTTATTTCTCACGTGGCGGAGCGCCCTTCATCGGGATGATAGTGAGCCCGTATGACCCAGCCAATCCCTCGCCCCACTCCCAAACTACCTGCCTGTTGGTGAAGGAGAGCCAGGAGGCTTCAGGTCCACAGAGTAGGTTTAACACACACAACACACACATGGGATTGTGTTGTAGTTGTTTAGTCTCTTAGATGTTTTGTGTTTCTTTTTGGTCATTTTACGTCTCTTTTTAGTAGTTTTGCATCTCTTTTTGGTTGTATTGGATCATTTTATAGTCTTGTTTTTGGTTGTTTTGCATCTCTTTGGTTGCGTTGGATCACATTGTAGTTGTTTTGTGTCTCTTTTAGACGTTTTATGTCTCTTTTAGATTGTTTCATATCTCTTTTTGGTTGTTTTGCATCTCTTTTAGACATGTTGTGTCTGTTTTAGGTTGTTTTGCATCTCTTATGGCTTAGATTGGATCACATTGTAGACATATTGTGTCTTTTTGGTAGTTTTGCATCTCTGTTTGGTTGTGTTGGATCACACTGTAGGTGTTTTGTGTCTCTTTTAGAAGTTTTGTGTCTCTTTGTGGTCTTTTTGCATCACATTGTAGTCGTTTTGCATTTCTTTTTGGTAGTTTTGTGTCTCTTTATGACTTCCCAAAGAAATGGTAGCAGTACAGTCAAACAGATACTATGTCTCAACAGGTTAGGGGGCCTCTGGGCCTGTGCCCAGTAGGCCTGTTTTGTAATTTGCCCATCCACACAAGATAAGACATGACTCAAAACTTCAATACAATTAAGATCAAGAGGCTTTGACATCAAGCTGGCGATGTAGGTCAGTGATTTGAGCACACAGTAGCACAGTCTCTCTCTGTTCTCCACCAGAGCTGCCCTACAGATTCGACTTCCTGTCTTCACAAGACATTCCAGACTGGGAGCAGACGTTAAGGAGAGCTCAGTGGATCATCCACAGATACTGTCAAACACCTGGGTGAGTTAGAAACAAGACTACAGTGGTCGTCCTGACATACATGGCCTAATGCTGATCTTGCATTTTTGTCTTAAAGCTTAATGGTGATGTATCTTATCTGTTCCTTTTTGTACTCTGGGTAGGAGTGTGCAGATGGACAGATTTTTCCGGAAAGACTCTCATCTCACCTGTCTGGAGAAGGTCTGTTCAGCCGATCAGTCTACCTACTGTTCACACATCTTAGTGGCTAATGGCTTCTTTAACTGATTTAGCTCTGCTGCTACTGTTGTGTTGTCTTTGCCTCATTCCACCTCCTCCATCTGTTGCCTCCCTTTTAGATGCTGTCGTCTCTGGCCCGGTACCTAGAGCCCCTGCCAGATGAGGAGGGAGACCCCTTCCTCACCCAGATCCAGGCCCTTTTCCAGTCTGATTTTATTGCCAAGCAGCAACTGTCTGACCAAGAAGAAGGGGACTCGGATGGATTTGCTTTTGAGCAGCTGATTGGTGAGGAGAGGCCTCAGGAGGGAGGAAGAGGTTCTGATCCGGACTGTGGCAGAGCTTCAGACAGCAGAGTACAGACCGCAGACATGACCTCAGAGACAAACAGCAGCACAGTTTTACATCTGGGGTCTGTGCTGTCAACTGAACATGACTATTTACTCTGATGGCCAATATATCCGACTGTATATTTAACAAGGTCTAAACTTATATGTAAATATGATAAGGTTTGTATCAGTATTATAAACTTACTCATTTCGTTTTTTAATATTTTTGAAGTTTTTAAACCAAAACTAGAAACGGAGGAAAGGAAAAAGAGAGGACAATGTGTGTTATTGGCGGAAAAAGCATGTCACTCTCTGTTCTGCTGATTTATTTTAAACAGGAAAATAAAAAATCAATTTATATATTTTGTCATCTTGTTTTATATCATTTTGTGTAATAGCTTGCCAGGCCTATATATTTTGGTTATAGTGCTTTAAGGATGTTGTCGTTTTACATCACAATATCTAATATTGAGGCCCTTTCAGAAAGGAGGAAAATGCTGAGCTTGCATGGCGATGAGTTAAATGTTAAAAATATTAATCGCCATGTTTGCCAATTGTCCACCAGGACTCATAATTATTAGGTAAACCTTTGTGCTTCACTAGGAGCATTTTTAGCTTTTTAATTTTTGTTTTTTCGATAATTTTGGCTTTGTTGATGCTTATGGCATACATTTAGGCAAGAGTGTGCGACTATTCTTACATTGGGCAAACAAACAAATGCGTTTCAGCAATAAGTCTTCGTCAGCATGATCACTCAAGACGTAAAGCCAACAGAATTCATCTTTGAAGGCAACGCCTAGACAACGCCTCTCACAACAAAAGAGGCGTGGCAAAAACAATCGGAAATAACCAGCAGTATAATTATAAAACATTTTACATCATAACGTAATAAATGCTCAGTGGCTCGTGGGCTGAAACTGCCCAGCACTGCCAAAAAGCACAGAACAATCAAAAATAGAGGGACTCAATGTCATGAGAATTATAATTAAGCACTATGACCCCGTGTGACACAGTGTACAGAAAAATTGCAATTGAAAAATATGCCATGTGTGCCAAAAGGCTGAAGTCCTTGCTGCAGCGGCCTCCAGAGCCCTTTGCTGCATGTCATCCCCTCCGTCCCCCCATTTGAAAAACCCTCTCCAAAACATAATCTTTAAAACTAAAAAAATATATGCTAAAAATAGAAAAGCATCAGGGGAAAATATAACAATATATCATAGAAACGAAAAACATAAAAAGATATAATAGATAGATAAACATGTTGAATGTCATAAATATAAGTACATTACAAGAATGAATACGACATATTCTCACTGAAGCCCACTCAGACCACAATGTATGACCCATGGCCATGGCAGCATAAAATCATGCATTCTGTTATATCAGCCTTTCAGTCGAGAGCCTTGGCTTCAACGATGTAGTTTTTACTATTTACCACCAGACTGAGCCTTTTTGACCAGTCTAAGGCACACCTGTGCAATAATCATGCTGTCTAATCAGCATTTTGATATGCCACACCGATGGGGTGGATGGATTAACTCTGCAAAGGAGACGTGCTCACGAACAATATTTGAGAGAAATAGGCCTTTTGTGTTCATAGAAAAAGTCTTAGATGTTTGACTAAAGCACATAAAAAATGGGAGCAAAAACAAAAGTGTTTTTATTTCTGTTCAGTGGATTTTCCTTCACAGTCAGCACTTCCGCGGCCCACTAAGTGGCGACCTGAGGCCCATCAGTGGGGCCCGGGCCCAGCGGTTGAGAACCAATGCTCTGAAGACGTGAGAGGAACTTTTTTTCTGCGCCCGGAACCTTCTTCGCGGAGTCGTTTCTGGGGGGAATCATTATGGAAACGGAAGGTGCGTCAAAGTGACCAAACAGCAAGCAAAGTTGCGTTCACTGGCAGTCAATTCAAACTACTGACGGTAGTGTCGCCTGGAAACTAATATTTTATTTTTTAAATCGCTGTTAATGTTTTATAAAACATAATTTTAGGGCAGACTCAACATTTTAATGTCCGGCTGTTAGAAACTGGTACAAGGTTACTTTAGCTAGCGCCCACCGGGAAGTTAGCAATGACATTGACACTTGGACACAGTCACTATAGTTTGATATGAAATTCAGGTTATTTGTTTTTTAAAAGCCACCGTTAACGTCCTATGACCGCCCGCTCCGTGTTTCCGTGGTCTGAGGAGGGAATCTGGAAGTTTTACGATGGTTTCACTTTGTGTGAATCTGCTAAGAAGCGGTCGCTTCTGCTCTCTTTCTGCACATTTGACACGAAACCTCTGCAAACAAGCTGCACACCCTGTGAGGAAGATCAGCTCTCCCACGACACATACGTCCGCTCCCTTCAGAGCCACCCCGCCTCTCTTACCCCGTGGCAATGGGAGGACGGCGTGTATCCAGATCGGCCCCAGACCCAGTTCGCCTCTGGACCCTGGTCCCGTCCTCCTGGGTCAGTGTGGACGCCTGTTCCACACCTCGGCCCCGGTGAGGGCCCTGCCCGCTCCTGTCCTGTGGCTGCTGCTCAAACCTCTGCAGAAGCTCACGGCTGTGATACTGGGCAGGTAGGAGACCCGCTGCTGTCCTGACACAACGAGAAATGTGTTCACCGCTTTAAGGCACACTGTTATTTAACTATGCTGCTCGGGTTTATAATTTAATTATACTCATTGCTCAGTATAATCAACACTGGTATAATTAAATAAAGATTTTTAAATGTTTTATCCATAATTGTCTCATTTAAATAACTAATTAATTACATTAGATTGTTTTTGCTATGTCTTCGTTAATGAACTGTTTTTAATTAAATTGTAAAAATATCTGTTATAACCATATTGTGTACATATACAGACTTTCTTTGTCTTTCATTTTTATTTATTTATTTATTTTTAACTTGTATCTCAGAGCACACATCTAGAAACAAAAATGCAAAACGCACTGCAAAATGAAACCATACCTTTAAAACAATATTATGTCTCCTCAAAATGGTATTTTGTATTCAAATGACACACCTCATCATATGAAAAGACATGGCTAAGAACCAGTTGTACACTGATGAGCTCACTGTAAAACACTACTAAGATAAGATTAGATAAGATAAGATAAGATATTCCTTTATCAGTCCCACAGAGGATAGTGCAAAAACAAGAAGCTAAATAAAATCAGATACATAAAATATTACAATTTAAATAGAGGGGAATATAAGAAATAGGAACAATATAAACACGGATAAATATAACCAACAGGAACAATATATACAGTATTGACAATAAACAGACTATTGACACAATTGTGCAAGTCTTAAAAATAGCTATTGCACGGTTATTGTCATGAAGTTTCATCTGAGAGTGACTATGACAGGAAAACATCGGTATGAATTAATTATCAGGAGACTTAATGAGCTTTTTGCACGTTCAGTGTTAACCCCTTGAAAACTAAAATATGTAATGTTGTTGGAAAATATTTCTGCGTAATGAACATAAGAGATTTAATTGTTGAAGATTGGGCCTTATGTGAAGAAAGAAAAGTGTGGTGTTGGTGGTAACACTTCATTTTACAGGTCCGCAAGTTTCATGGTAATTAAGTCATAATTGGCCTGAAATTTCTTTGGAATCACTACCAAATTACCCCAATGTTTACCTCAAAATTTATCAAAAATTACTTTATTAAAAACATTATTTAATAATTGTTTTCCACTATTTCCCAGTAGCTGGTAATTTGTTTAAAACATGTCTCTTATTTGATATTTTTTATTTCCATGGCTGCTGACAAATAGGTAATAATTAGCAAATAACTCCCTGAATCATTACATTAGCTGTTAGGTTACATTTCTGTACACAATACGTCACAGTGGTGAGACTTGTGCCTGATCAGAAGTGTCTTCCAGTGTTTTCTACCTCTGATTAAGAGCAGCTACTTCTCAAGCCTAAGGGGCCTATTTTAACCATTATATGCTATCTTAGCATATAATGGTTTGATAATGCTTATAATAAAGTCATTTTCTATGGATTTTGAGGTAAATATTGGGGAACTTTTGGGGGTAATTCCAAAGAAATTTCAAATAGGTTACATGGTAATTATCACCTAATTACCATGAAATTTGCGGACCTGTAAAATGAAGTGTTACCTAATTGGTTCAGGGGTCTGATACAAGAGTAACAGGTTGTGGTCATTGTGTCTCAGGTATCAGTGATAGTGTTTAAACGATTGAGAAAAACCGTAATTAATTAATTAATTTCGTGGTATCAACCTTGTCAAGTCACACTTTGTGTTCTGTCTGTTATATTTTGTTTCACTAATTTTGTTAATTTAACTTGCTAATGTGGATTGACTTGATGTCATTTGGCACACTAGATGCTCCATAACACACACTCATCAATCAGAGGCATCATTAATTTATTTGCTTCTATTTTGGGTCAGAGAGCTGAACTTGGAAACATTTTCAGCTCCCCCATCTTGCTTTGTTTAGTCCCTATTTCATAAAGTCTTGGCCCACTTGTCTATTTTAATATTTGACTGTTTCCGCTGGGGAAAACACACAAAATTACTTAAGTGTTTTGTGCATACGATGTTGTTGTGAACATATTTTATGCATGTTTTGATGCTGTTTTCTTGGTCAGACCTACTTTAAGATCTCAGTGGGTCTGTCTGGATTCCTTCATTTCTAACTGGAACTTTTGCCGCTGATTTTTCTTCTTGCATTTCCTAATAAAGTCCAAACATGCAAATTATCCAGACACAAAGAAGCTTTAAAGGGAACCTATTATGCTTTTGTGGTTTTTACTTTTCCTTTAGTGTTTCATATAGTTTTCTGTGCATCGAAAAGGTCTGCAAAGTTATTAAACCCAAAGTCCAGGCTCAAGGGACGCTGCTCCTGAACTGCTTGATGTCCTGCCTTTTCTTCTGTAACGTGGTGAAGTCACCAAGTAACACATTTGTATAACGGCTAGTTTGATACACCAACGAAGGAAGTGGAGCGTACGTGAGGGGCAGGAGCTCCAACAGAGCGTTTCAGTATTTCTCTTCTTTGTGGTCGGCAATTTTTTGTGTTTTTTTGGAGCATTTTTTCTTTTATTGACAGTAACAGAGTGAAACAGGGAGCGGGAGGGGACGACATGCAGCAAAGGGCCTAGCCCGGACCTGGACTCGAACCCGGGGCCGCCACGGCAAGGGCCCAGCCCTGACACATGGGGTGCCTGCTCCACCAGGCCAGCCACAATGGTGCCCCAGTGGTAGGCTGTTTGTAGTGTAAATGCACGGTGCTCCCATTACAAAGCACTGAAGAAAAATCCACTGCCTTCATGGAAAAGGCTTTGGTGGACACGTACCTTTAAAGAGGCAGGTGCTAAAATGGAGCATCTCAGACAGAGGGTGAAAGCAGATTCTGCAGCACAGCTGGTAATAGAAAAGTAGTGTTTTTTGAACATTAAAGCATGTAAACATAGAAAAAATACAAGTATGCACCTAAAAATAAGCACAATAGGTCGTCTTTAGTGTGTGATTTGAAACGTACTGCATGAGGCTGTGTGAGCGACACAAACAGATATCAACGGACCGTGTGGCCTTCCTCTCTCCACAGGAGTGTAAGGAAGTGGTGGGTGGCTCTACCAGCCAACCGGCAACAGCTCATGCGTGAATGGGTCCGGCAGCGCCGCTGGCATCTGGCTGCGGGGGCAGGCGTCGCTATGGCAATGGTAGCCCTCCTTCTCCTGACCCACCTGGATGAGTCCCCAGTGACGGGACGGACCCGCCTCCTGGTGTTCAGCAGAGAGAACTACATGGAGCTGGCAGCTCTGACTTCAGAGGCGGTGAGAGAGGGAAGGGAGGAAACGAGTGTGCGTGAAAGGATGAGCATTGGTTGAAAATCACAAATGATCCCTTGTACGCACACTTTTTTAAGGTCACTGAGATGTGATGACAAGTAAAATGGCATTTAGTATATGGGGGGGGGGGGGGCATTAACTGTGTGGAGAAATTGATTTTTTAAAATGTGTGAACAATCTCACTCCAGCTACTTTGTCCATATGTCACTAAAATGAATACCACTAGAAAAGCCACAAGGGGATCAACAGATGCAGAGTGGCACAGCACAGAACAACCTTCAGTCAGACATCTTTTTCAGTTAAAGGAGCACATTTCTGGAATGCCCTACCAAACAGAAATAAAAATACAGCCTGACCTGAAAATGCTTAATGAAAAGTTGAAAAACTCTCTGACTGGTAACATACATATGTCCCTCCATCCATCTGCAACCACTTATCTCGTTAGGGCTGGAGCCGATCCCAGCTGGCATTGGGCGAAGGCGGGGTAAACCCTCGACAGGTCGCCAGACTACCACAGGGCTGACACATAGATTATACATGGTACATTCAATTTAGAGTTGTTAATTAACCTGCATGTCTTTGGACTGTGGGAGAAAGCTGGAGAACCCAGAGAAAACCCACTAACACGGGGAGCCCCAAGCCAGATTTGAACTTGCAGCCCTCTTGCTGTGAGGCGGCAGTGCTAACCACTGCACCACTGTGCAGCCCCAGATTGCAATGTATGATTTATTTTTTTATTTTGTCCCTAACCAGGGACAAGACCTGCAAATTAGCTACGACAAGATGTCCAAAGTACACTGCATCAGTTGCACTTTAAGCGTAACAATGGCTACATTGTCCATGTCAAATAAATTGATAATAAATCATAAACTAAAGAAAATGATATGGTTCTTAAAAAATGCCTGAATGTGCATGCATGTCTGCTTCAGTACCTGGAAGAGTTTGCAGAGCGGCTGGTTCCAGTCACTGACCCTCGTCACCAGGTGGTGGAGCGGCTGGTGCAGCACCTGGCGCAAAGAAACAAGGACATCCCCGAAGTGTCCGAAGTCACCTGGAGCGTCCATGTGGTGCAAAGTCCTGACATCAATGCCTTTGTCCTACCGGTTAGTAAAAGTTAAAGTCATACCTGAGGATTTCTTTTTGTTTTGTACACCTGTAAAGAATATCTCCCCAGTCTGGAATATCTTCTGTGCTTTCCTTTCTGTAGAACGGCAAAGTGTTCATCTTCACAGGGATGCTGGACATGGTGGCGGACGTTCACCAGCTCACCGTCGTCCTGGGACACGAGATGGCTCATGCTTTATTGGGACACTCTGTAAGTACATAACCCTCCTCAGACTGTGTTTGTGATTGTGTTTCTACCCCTGGTTATTACAGCTTATATCATCTCGTATGGCGAAATGAAGCTTCACAAAGCATCAAAAGCTTTCCAGCTTGGTGCACTTGATGCATGCACTTGATGCATGATCTCAACCATGTGATCTGTAATATAGGCTACTGTATTTCTGGGAATAAATGACTAATTCAGTTTCCATGTAGGCTAATCCATTTATATCAATATAGTGTATATTTTCTGGTAAGTAGCCTGTTATGATTATGTAACAAAACTGTAAAATAAGCTATAATTGTCTTCTGAATAATGCATCATGTGTGTGTGCCAATAAATTTATCATCTGGTCAATAATTGTATCCTAATGATGGCCGGAGGGGCAATATTAGTGCTGAAAGTAAGCAGTGATTTAACAAGTCAAGGGGCTGTGAATGTGCTTGTATAACTATAGGAAAATGATATGAATGAGTCTTCAGTGACATCATTGCTCTAAAACAATACAAGCCTCGATACGCGTTTCACATAAAACTTCCTGGATTATTCAACACACTCTGAAGAGCACATAGCATCACTAATATCATCCTATTATTTATGGAAGTTTTTATTGGACTTTATTAGTTGTAAGCCACAGAAGACAAGCCCCAAATGTGTACCATGATTTCTAAATATTTCACTTTTCACAAACATATTTTACAGCCACAAAAATAAAGGGTGATTTTAAAATTACTTTATTAATTATTTTACTCTGATGATAATGATATGATATGAATGAATGAATGATATCTGCGCATTTGCAGGTCACATCCTGTGCATTTATGGGCCATGTGACATTTGTGACTTTCCTCCTGTTTGTCTGCAGAATTTTGTCCACTTTATACTGCAGCAAATCTGTAGCTAATAGTTGAAATCACGCTTTATTTCTGTGGATAAAAATAATATGTGTTTGTGCATAGTCCAATAAAAGCTTCCATAATTATTTACTGCAGTACCTGACCTGACACTGGAGTCACTCTCTTTATTTTTCAAAGATAAAATCCATTCAGGAGTTTGCCTTGAAACTCACTGATGAGCCACTTGGCGACGTTTTGGTCCGACTGCTTCACAGCACAGTAGTAACATGCCCTCGTTGTCAGCGCAGCTATGCAATATGTAGAGAATTATACCATATTTATTTACAGAAATGATTCTCTCATCAGGTGTGTGCATTCATTCATTCAGTGCAAGCTGAAGTTGTGTGAGGAAGTCAAACTATTTAACCTGTTCCACTCCACCGCTCTTTACCATAGACCCGTCTATATCTTTTTTTAGGGGGTCCAGGGGGTTTTAGGGGGGGATAGCAGGTCAACTGTAGATATCACATAGAAGTGGCGTACATCACCTGAAAGCTGAGAACCTGGAGATTAATTTGAGATGCAGCTCAGTGCTGTGTCAAGTTGTTCTGGTCATAAATGTGTATATATAATGGTTTAGAACATTATGGTGGAAGTGTATGATGACCATTCCCATCCCCTGCTCTGTTATGTCTCATAAGTTGTTGCCATAATTTTTAGGTTGATACCATTTGATACACGGATTTGTTGCTAAATTAAACCATTTTTTACCACTCAAGAATTGCTAAAAATGATCAATAATCCCTCCAAAATACCACATCAAGACACCAAGACCTTGAGGAACACCAAAGAAAAATCCATGCTGTGATTTAGCATCAAAAACGTTTAACATTTGGAGATTTTTTGCAAGAATTGTGTTTTTTCAGTGATTGGATGGCGAGCACTCCAGTTCTGGAAACTGTTTAAAAAAAGCCTTATTTCAGTCTAGCTAGTAAAGCCACCCATCCTCTGAATGCTCCAGGTCTCCAGTTTGTGGCTGTAAAGTTTCATGAGGCTGTGATTATCCTAGAGGTCACCACGGACACCCAATGTATGTCTCAGGACCCTATTTTCATTCACATATCTTGAGGTCAGAGGTCAAGGGACCCCTTTGAAAATAGCCAACCCCAGTTTAGTCTCCAAAATTTAGCCTGACATAGTTGGAACCAACGGGTTCCTCAGGTTTTCTAGTTTCATATGCTATCAGTACCTTCACTGTACCTCTAAACCTGGAGGACGGTTTAGTTGACTGAGGGTGCCGGCACCCAAACACACAGACTACTGATTTTGATGCAGAAAACTTGGAAGCCTGTTTAGCTCTGTGCTGCAGTGTACACAACACAGCTGTGTGTAGTATGCTGACACTTGAGAGGCTCAGCTGACTGAGATGTGGATGAGTCATTCAAAAACACTTAAAGTGCAAATATTGTTCAAGAAGTTTAGTGTTTTTAAAAGGCCCTGGCTCACAGAGTGGAAGTTACAGCTGGAAGGCTTCCAGGTCTCTCCCACACAAGGTTGTAGAATAAATATATACGTGGACCTTCTATAGGTGTGTGCATTATACACTGAGATCTCCCGACTATTCATCCCGAGCCCCCCACTCCATCTCACGGCTGAAGTGGCACCAGTTGCAGTGTTGTTGCATCAGCCGGTGATAAAGACTCACTGACAATCACCTCCAAACACTAATCCCGTCTGTGCTGTGATGACCAAAGTCCTGTCGACCGAGGGCCCTGCTCTGTTTTATTAATTCTGGTTTCACTCTGGCTGCAGAAGCCCATCTTTCTTGTTCTTAAAAAAAAAAAAAGGTCTAATGAAGTTTTGGGTATTTCAAGACTTTAAATGTCCTCGGAGGCATTGCTTGAAGGAGATTTTAATTAGATGAAGGGAATGAGCATTGATGGGTGTTGGTATTACCCAGTAGGTGTGCTCTATTGGATTGGCTGTTAAAACCTCTAAATCTGTTACAGCGTAAAAGTTCCACTATAATAGATGGGAACAATCAATATGTTCCAGCAGCCTTATTCACCTCCCAAAAAACTTTTAACTAAAACTATTTTTCTCTCCCTATCTCTCTTCGGTTTGTTTAACCCCGTTCCCTCACTTTCTACGTTCCTCTCTTGTCTCCCGCCACCTCCTCCTTGTTATCCCACGTCCCTGTGGTCTCCTCCCTCAGGCAGAACAGGCCAGTCTGTCCCACGTCGTGGACCTCCTGTCCCTTGTGCTGCTGACAGCCATCTGGGCCGTGTGTCCTCAGGACAGCCTGGCTCTGCTGGGACAGTGGGTACAGGGCAAGCTTTCCCAGGTGAGACCTCCTGCAGACTATTACCCATGTACACCGTAGAACACGCCTTCCTGAAGAAACATTTTTCACTATGTACTCACAACGTTCACTAAATAAGCAACAATTTTCTTATGCTGTATGTTATTATGCTACTGTATGTAAGGGAAATGTGTGTGAATCTTAGTTTGCATGCATCGTCTGCCTCTCCTCAGCTGATATTCAGCCGTCCCTTCAGTAGGAAACTGGAGGCCGAGGCCGATGAAGTCGGATTGCAGTTGGCTGCGAAGGTATCATCATCATCTTTATTTTATTATTATTTCAAGGAAAAATCCACTGATTTTTCACATAAAGTTCAGTTTACTTTTCACGAGGAGTAGGACACAGACAGAGAAAACTGAATATTACTGTATAATGTATTCTGTGGCTCTGGTGATTTCCAGAGTTTGAAAAAAATGTTTCCAAAATTTCAGTCTGTTCCCCATCTGTTTTCAGTCAGTTTTTTGGCATGATTTTCATCTGTTTTCTGTCTGTTTTTAGCCTGTTTTCAGTCTGTTTTTGGCATGTTTTTAGCCTGTCCTCAGTATATTTTCAGTCAGTTTTCGGTCTTGTTTAGCTTGTTTTCAGTCTCGTTTTGGACTGCTTTCAGTCTGTCTTCTGTCCTTGTTTGGGTTGATTCAACCGTTTTGATTTTGGCCGGTATCCAGTCTACATTTGAGCTGATGACAGAGTTATCTTAGGTTGGGCTTTCAGTGTAAATTTTTTAACAGGAAACATGCATTACAAACTGGAAGTGTGAGATTTAAAAGAAGGGGGCATCTTATGAAAGACGCTATTGTGTTGCATTATGCAAAATACAGTATATGATCCAGCATTTTTTGGAGCTTGACCTATGAAGGGAAAAAAATTGGCCATTATTTTTTAATCCCCAAATTTAAGATGCGATACTAATCAGTCTCTATTTTATATCATATGACACTACTAAAAACCATTGGGGGTCATGATTTAGGAATAGTTGTGTTTTAACACTGTAAAATGATACCGTAGTGCAGCTGTTCCTGTCAAACCTTGTAATCTGTCTGCAGGGCACTAGGGGGCACTGTTGTCAAACTAAACCAAAGTCAGATGATTCCTTAGTGAGTTTTCACCTCAGCACAAGACAGAGGGATGCCACATTTGTGTGTGTGTGTGTGTGTGTGTGTGTGTGTGTGTGTGTGTGTGTGTGTGTGTGTGTGTGTGTGTGTGTGTGTGTCTGTGTCTGTGTCTCTCCTTCCTAGGCGTGTGCAGATGTGCGAGCAGGACCTGTGTTCTGGAAGCAAATGGAAATCAGAGACCAGCTGACAGGAGAGCCCACCTTCCCCGAGTGGCTGTCCACACACCCGTCACACAGGAACAGATACGCTCAGCTGGACCGCCTCATACCACAGGTACAGACACACACAATAATGACTCCCTGCTCAGTTCACATAACAGCGTAGGTATCTCTGAAGTTTCTTCTTTAATAGCTCAATTACATAAGTAAACACATTCCAGCTGCTGTGATTCACGTGTTTGTCTAAAGTAAAAGACTCTTTGATCCGTGTGTGAGGAGAGAGCCCTACACCTGTCTGCTGTTTAGGAGAAACAGTTTAGCTTTAGGAGCTGTTGGACGGAGTCTTAGTAGAACTAATGAAGCGTCTGGAGAGATGTTTATCTACCTGCAGTCATGTGGAAGAGGATGAGGCCAGAGAGGAAGAAGAGATTCTTAGAGGAGAGGAAAAAGATGCAAGGTTTTAGGAATACAGGAAAAAACATTTTGCCACACAGGGGCTGGCTTAATTAAATGTCTTTGAGGCTTTGAGTTCAGGACCTGAAAGAAAACAGCCCCACGGTAGCAGTTTGATCTCACAGGTTCACACCCTGTGTCGCCACTGTGGCAAGCCAATCAATGGTATCTTAAGGGGATAATTCAGGTGTTTTGAAGTGGGGGTGTGTGAGGTTCTTATTCATAGTCAGTGTATTACCCACAGTGGATGACGGTCGGCACGCCCCCAGTTTGGAGAAACAGTCAGGAGTACCTGCACGGGAGCGAAGCATTGTACGGCTGTGGACGGGGGCAGCAGCAAAATGTATTTTAGCCACCTAAAAAATTCAATATCCCTTTAAATGTAGACTATATTTAGAATATTTTGCTTGTTTACCTTGCTGTGAGACAGCTATGTTTCCGACAGGGAACTGAAGCTGCTATATATGCTCTTCCACTGAACAAGACCGAGAACCGAGCATATGTCTGGACCGTGTACCATCAGTCTGTGAATTTGTGGCTAAATTGTTACACAAATAGTCAGCGGTCATGCCTATAATGTTAAATCCAGTGGTACATGTCCACCAGATCCGGTGAGGACACGAGGGGGCACTAGGTTTTCAACAACACGGCGGCCTGCTTGTAAGTTTTCTGTTACTCCATCTAAACAATCTACCACAATCTACTTCTGAAAACATTTTAAATGAGAGATAGGCAATGCTATTCCTGAGTCTTGTTTCATTTTAGAACAAGATCGCCTAGTTTCACAGCTTGGTCCAGGTTTCGTGAGCCGTACGTGTCACAGTAGACAGGCTAATTTGCATAAAGGACTGTTCCCCACCTTTTAACTCGCATTTGTAGGGTTGGCCTTCTGCTGTCCAGCCTAAAAACGGTAATTTTACCTCACAGAACACGGGAGTTGCTGGTCTACCGCTGCCTCGATGGCTGGTCACACAGTAGCCCAAATAAACTAACTTAGATTGAGGCAGCAGTAAACCAGCAACCTCTGTGCTCTGCGAGGTAAAATTACAGTTTTTTCAAAGGAGTCTGGTGGCTTGGTAAGAGCATAGATGGATATAACGGCTTCAGTTCCCTGTTGCTGTCTGACGGCAAGATAAAGCTGTGAAAATATTCTAAATATGCCGACCATCATCAACTGTTGATGGATAGCACCACAAACAACTTCACATCAAAACACCTGAACTATCCCTTTAAGACCACAACTTGTATGAGAAGCGTCAGCATCCACAATCATTACGTCTTACATGTGTGTGTGTTTGTGAGAGAGAGATGTGCAATGTATGAGGCAGATTTTAACCTTGAGCGTGAGCTGGACTGTTTGTACACCATCAGATGCTCCAAGCAGGAAAGAAGAACAGATGGGTAAACCACTAATTGTCCATCAGGTGCCTGTGTTGTTGTGTGTGTACATGTTCTACTGTATGTGTGAGAGTGTTATATGTTTGTGCCTGTGCATCATATCATACCCCTGTGTGGTAGATTGACCTCTAGCAGCAGTCGTTGTGGAGGCCAGGCTGCAGCCACAGGCAGTGAAGTGATGCAGACTGTTGTTTGGGGATTCATCAGCCTACATCGTGTGTGTGTGCTGAGAAAACTCTGGTATATACACCACCCTCCCCACACCAAATCGTTCCATCCAGCTCGGCGGCACATATGAACCAGTTAACAGCTGAGCTCAGTCGGGTGAAAGTGGTGCATAATGTGATGTTTTTAACCTTGCGAGAGGTGACAGCATCAAGCTACTTAACCCGACTCTACTGAGGGCACTCTGCCTCCACTAGTGCGCTCATCATCCTTAAGCAAAGCGCATTAAGTCCACCGGTAACATGAGAGGAGGGAGAGTGGGAAGCCAAGTGCATGTATGTATGAGTCTTATAGGTGATTCTAAGTGAGAGATTAATGAGTTTGGCGTGTGGGTGTGTGAGACTGACAGAGAGGATGTCTGTAACTGCTGGGAAGTGCTTGCAGTTAGGTCCTATCAGGGGCTTGTGCACATATATTTGCATATCTGGAGCACCTACCAACCCACAAACTGTGGAATAAGACGACCCAGTCAGTTTTTTTGGGCTGTCTAGATCAGAAAACATGATTCAACAAGCCGTTCAGATTTGGCTCATTAGAATATATCGCCCACAGCTTGGAAACTACCTTTGCAAAGGTGAACCATATATGTCGTGTGAGCCAATCAGAGCAGACTGGGCTTTCTCAGGTGGGGGCATAAAGAGACAGGTGCTAAAACTGAGTACTCCAGACTGAGGGTGAATACAGGTATAGTCAGACAGTGTGTGAAAAATAATGTGTTTGTTGAACATTAAAGCATGTAAACACGTTCTAGTAGAAACCCAAAATAAAAGTATGACCCTAAAAATGAGCAGGAGATGTCCTCTTTGAAGAAGAGAGGTTGCATCTTTAGTTATATTTTTATCAACGTTAGCAGCACACCTCTGGTTGCAAACAGAAGTCTGATTGTATCGAAGTCTATAAGAAAATGAGCCTACTTCTCTCTTGATCTAATATGTAGTAATAAGTAAACATTGTAAACATGAGTTTATGGTCTCAGTAGCCAGTTTCAATACAGCATGATGTTCATTTAGTAAATTATGGTCCATTTAGAGACAAATAGACCATAAAGCAGGGGATGCTTTAGGGCGGGGCTACGTTGTGATTGACAGGTTTCTACCACGATGTCCATGTATTCGTCTCACTAACTTAACTTTCACTGTGTGTTTTCATTTCATGAAAGTTAATTATAACATTTTGGTCGCCTAAAAATATAATATTCAGCATTTGTTGTATTTAGCTCCACCTTTATTGTGTCGCAAACAAAAACAACACATGGCTCACCATTACACAAACAAAAATATCTATCATAGGGCTTATCAGATCCATCTTTGTACTTGTTAATAGACTTCTTGTCTGAAGTTATGATAAGTCAGTACGATATCTGCTCTTCTCTGTGTCTAGGCTCTGGAGCTGAGGGAGAGCTGCACCTGCCCTGCTCTACCTGCTACCGACCCTCGGGCCGTCTTCTCCAAGAGTGTCCGTGCGTTGTTGGAAACCACGAAGCGCCAGGAAAGAGAGGGGCCAGAGGGGGCACACAAACCCTACAGACCGGCCTCGCTCGCCGCCGGACTGTCTGCGGCTCTGCTGGCCCAACTTGCCCTCCTTCGCTCCCCAAATGTGGATCAAGAAATTGAAGGCCCAGTCGTAGCTTCAGAGGTAGCTGTAGCAGCTCCTGCTGCAGGGGGAGGATCCCAGCCTGCGGTGCAGAACACCAGCTGACAGTTAAATCCTCACAAACTTTTAGTTTTTCACTGACTGGCTTTTTAGGATGAGTGAATGAGTGATTGATTGGTATATTTGGAACTGTTTACCGCTGCTAAAAGTCATTTTTTATCGTCTATTAAATTTCAGAGACCCTGGGTACACAGGTGGCAAAGGGGTCAAGTTTCCATCTACCGTGACAGGGTTACCCCACGTCTAGACTGCAAGCATCATGTAAGCGTTGACACGACACTGAAGTGACCGGCTCCGTCTTTTCCGCAAAATTCGAAGCGTTGAGTAGCAAAAGAGCAGCCAAACTTTCTGCACAGTTTTCCTGTAGTATGTGGGAGTAATCCTGATCTATTTTTCCATCAACACTGATGCATGATTGCAACAGGTTACAGCTTTGTCTGAGCCAGAGCGAGGCCTGCACTCATTATTTTCACTGCCAGATGACGATCTCACACTAAACAATGAATGTTCTCCTACAGCTGATAAAGTTTGAAGTTTTTCTAAACAGAATCAATGAACAAACAGCAGTAAATGAGAAAACATGTCATTGGTATAATCCAAGAACAAGGTCAAATAATGATAAAATAACGATAATATGATAAAGGTTTAATAATTAAATGGATAAAGTACAAAACCCTGAAATATGTAGGAAATTGTAGTAATGTAGTGAAGCACCTTGCATTATGCGTCTATTATCAAAATAAAAAAAAAGAAATAGACGACAAGCCTAAATAAACAGGTCGCAGTTACGTCCATGAGACGCTGCTGAGACGTGAGCCAAGTGTAGAAAGCTGCATAGATTCACGGGACATGTCCACCAGGTCCGGTTAGGACGCTAGGAGACGATCTGGTCCTCAGCTGGCTGTTCAAGCGGTGACATACCGGGTCGTGATTGGTCCCTGGTTTTCTGCTTGTTGTTTCAAATTGGAAACAACATGGCAGCCTGCTTGTAAACTTTCTGTTATTCCGTGTAAACAATCCACCGAAATCTCCTTCTGAAAGCATTTTAAGTGAGCAATAGGCAATGCAGCTGCTGAATCTGGTTTCATTTTAGGACTGGATCGCCTAGTTTGACAGCTTGGTCCAAGTTTCGTGAGCCAGATGTTGCATTGGATGGGTTCATTTGCAAGTTGAGATTTTTCAACTTTATGCAAATACAGACCCCCTCTGACTCGCTGCAACACTCCCACAATGCATTAGGCGACTGCTTCTCCATGGGAAACCAATGTAAAGCGTTGAGACGTCGTCCGTCACCAGATCTTATGGAAATGCGGCCATGAGAGTGTATCTGTTGCGTCGGACGTGCAAGTGACAAACGCGGCTGATGTGCATCTGATGCGTTTTTGGGCTAGACAAGGGGTTAGTCCTCTTTCTCTGCAGTATAGACTCCTTCTGGATGCCAGCACAATGAAGGGTGGAGCTGGGGGTGGTACTGTGGAAAAAAAGTGGAGTAAATTGGTGGAAAAAGTCAGAAAAAAAATAATAGTCAAAAAAAAAATAAATAAAAAAAAAAAAGGCCCCTCCTAACCTTTCCCTCTCCTGCAACCCCTGCTGACTGAGCTTCAGAGAGTGTTATTCATGCCTAGTGACTACAAAGATGCCACATTAATTAGATAACCTCGAACGGGGCAATGCTGAATGGATCTTAGTAAAGCCTCCATACATTGCCAGATTAATATGCGCATTATTCATCAACACACGGCAACAGACGAGAGTAAGCACTTTGCATGTGCACGTCAGTGGCTTCATCCATGGCAGGCAGAGGACATCTACATTTTAATTATGATTACTGCATTCTCATGCCACACACAGCACTTTATGCTGTTCTCTACCCTCAGGGACTTAATGCTGGAAATTTATGCCGGGTTGTTTGCAGGTTTTAAAACACAGCCTCATGCACAAGAATGCCAATATCCAGCATCAAGCTTTGAGAAATCTTTCATGGGGTTTTGTAAAATCTTATTTAACAAGGCAAGTTGACTGAGAAAACATTGGGACAACAGCAGCCTGCGGGAGCAGCCGCACAACGAGGAAGGGAGAGCAGTTATGGTTCATATCTTGGTAAAGCTGTGAAATCTAAAAAGTACTACTGTGTTTTCATATTTGATAAATTATTTTATTTGTGTCGTGCATTTTAGGTATTGTGTCAGCTTACAAAATACCAGACAGCAGTTCTTCCAGGTGCTGTGGATGCTTTGTTTTACTGGGAGCAGCGTAGGTCTGTTAGTGGCCTTTGATGGCATTTGTGCAAAAATGTGCAACGAAAAAGCAAAATGAATATTGGTGTTTTCCTATCAATATCTCAGCAGGTATGTTTGCAAGTGGCAAGCAAATAAATATAAAAGCTTTAAAACAAAGAAATTTTATTTTATTTTATTTTTGTTTTTTTTTTCAAAATGGATTTCAAAGATTCATCAACAGCAGAAATGAGGATTATGGAAACACAATGTAATATTATGATTGACAATTTTAGTTTTTATATATCAAGTTTTTATATATGAAGTTTTAGGTTGTTTTTGTTAATATGGAGGACATAACCTGCCAAAATCAAAAATAAATACACTACTAAATAAATAAATAAATACTCATTTCATTATATATATTGAGTCATACATTTATTTTTTATTTTGGCAATTTCCGTCCTCCATATGTAAGAGGTATGTAGCTGCATATACATACATGGTTGGAAGAATGACCATAATGTTTAAATTTCACGCTACTTTAGCACCATCTCCGGGAATGTCAAGTCCGTTTATTTTCTGTGGCTCAGTGTCACGAGAGTTGACGGCAATTCATGCAGTTCCTTTTTATCAGTAGTGATATATTATAGGTAAAAAACTGAAACTGAGTTCATTTTTGTTTTGTTTTTATTTGTTTTTTTTTAACCGGTCAATATAGCTCCAATTTAGTTTTATTTAGCTGCAGTTTCCTAACAATATTTCTCTGCTTATTTTTGTTTTAGTTTACTATAATAACCCTGGATCAGCCTGTGACATTGCATAAGAACATCAAAACCTTCCCATTGTCACACCAAATAATTAGACAGTGGCAGCACCAGCAGTCACATTTACTTATTGATTCCAGGCTCCGGGGGAAACTCCTTGCTGGCCTCTAACAGCTGATCAGACAGACGTACAGTTTGGAAATCTCATAGACGAGATTACACCAAGCCAGTCGTAGTCACATGAAAGCTACGAGAATCCCCATCAGTCAGCTTCACTGCGCTGCTTTTATATGCCTGCCAACTGTTACAAGTTCTTGCTTCTTGAATACAAGATCAACTTTGTGATATCTCTGTATTAACAACCATAGCAGCAACATCCAAGTTTGAGCATGGACCTCTGTGCTCTCTGCTGCAGAGGACAAGCCTAAACTAGATGTCTTACTGTGCTGCTCTCCCTGGTCCCTCAGATTTCTCAGGATTTTATGATCCACAGCTCCCATCCTTCTAACCAGAGGTGGAAGAAGTACTCAGATCCTTGACTTAAATAAAAAGTAACAATAACACAGTAAAAATACTCTGTTATAAATAAAAGTCCTGCGTTCAAAATTCTACTTGAGTAAAAGTACTGCCAGAGTATTGGCAGCAAAATGCATTTAAAGTAATCAATATGCAAAATGGCCCCTTTCAGAGTGTTTAATTATGGAAACTTCAAGTCCCAAAAGATTATATATATACTGTATATTTTCTATCTTATGTACTCAAGATAATAAGCTAATAGTCTGGATAATAAGCTACTATTGTGAAAAATGTATGGGCCTGTAATATATAATAATGCATCATATTTAATAAGTTGTGTTGTGTGTTTTTTTTGTAAAATCAAAGTAAAACCAGCTGTAAAATAATGTAATGCAGTAAAAATGTACAATATTTTCCTCTGAGATGTAGTGAAGTAGAAGCATAAAATGGAAATACTGAAATAAAGTACCTCAAAATTGTACTTAAGTACAAGTAAATGTAAAGTAAATGTACTCAATCACTTTCCACCACTGACAGAGACATCCCACTTCCTGGTCACTCAGATTTCGCAGGATTTTAGGATCCTCAGCTCCAGAGGTGGAAGAAGTACTCAGATCGTGTACTTAAGTAAAAAGTAACAATACCACGCGGTAAAAATACTCTGGTATTCGTAAAAGCCCTGTGCTCAAAATTCTACTTGAGTAAAAGTACTATAGTATTACCAGCAAAATGTGTTTAAAGTAGCAAAAGTAAAAGTCTTCAATATGCAAAATGGCCCTTTTCAGAGTGTTTTAATTATGGAAACATTATTTTTTTAATCTTATGTACACAAGATAATAAGCTATTATCATATGCTACAAGATTTAAAAAATGGATAAAAAAAAAACTCAGGGGCTTTCCTATAGGGCCTATAGGGCCTTTAATATACATAACAACGCATCATATTTAATAAGTTGATCGCACGCTTGTATGTAAATTAGATTTTGTTACTGTGCATTGTACACAGCACAGCACAGGGAAATTTAATCTCTGCATTTAACTCATCCTAGTATTGAGTAGCTGCTACACAGCACCGAGGGAGTCGGCACCTCGGCAGTGCCCACGAGGCCAAGTAGCACCTCAAAGTAACTATGGCTGTAAAATATATGTAATGCAGTAAAAATTACAATCTTTTCCTGGAGACAGACAGACAGAGGAACATGTCAGTCTGCTGCACCGAGAAGCTTCGAATACCTTTCAATATGTCTCACTGAATCTTTCCAAAAAATGGTCTTCAAGACAGCCCTAATGTGCTTAGTGACTTTCCACGACTGACAGAGACCTCCCACTTCCTGGTCACATCGTTGCATTGCACGCCGAAGCATCTGGATGCATCTCCCTCACCTACTCAGAGAGAAACTGCAACATGAGCAGCCAGCAGATGACACACTCACACCCAGAGGTAATTGTAATGAGCGCGATACAACACATTCACACACACTGCGTGGAGTAATTGTAGCCTACTGCTGGAGTCTAAACAATACTGCGACAGAGGGCTTAATCAAGGAAAACAAAGGAACAGCAGTCAGAGGGATTGAAAGGACAGAAATAGAAAGTAGACAAAGTGGAACCAGGTGGATTTGAGAGGAGAACAGATTTATTTCAGGTGAGCATTTTTTGTTCTTATTTACATTTAAATTTCACATATTTTAACTCAAATGCTTGATGAGAAAGTCTAACGATTCTATGTGATTTCTCTGTGTTCACATGTGTAGCCTTGAGCTGATAAGATCTAGTTAGAAATCATGTGTCTACTTCATGTCTGCAAATTCACCTCAAGTCTCAGATTGTTTTGTGTTTGTATATTCTTCCGCCCACTAGAGACATCCGACTGCTTCTGAGACCTCTGACAAAGTGCTCGCAGGTATTTCAAGGTATTGACAAGCAGAGCAATGTTGAAAAGTAGAAGAAGGAGAAGAAAAGCTCGCACACCCACAACAGAGAAAATGCATGATAGACGGCAAACTCGAGATGCTGTTTCCCCAACAAAAACACTCCCAGAGAGAGTCGGGGCAGTGAGAGAGCAACCCAACACATCTGCTGTGTAGGTGGCTGAATGATGTCCCAGAATGCAGTCTGGCTGCCCTCTGACCTCCCCGTGGAGTGCTGCTCAAAGTGGCTCCTCCACAATCCCATTTCTTGAATCCACACACACACAGCAGCTGGCTGCGATGTGCAGAGGGAATATGGTGATGGAAATGTGTGTGGTAAAAGTTGCTGTGTCCTTCCGCTGTGCATTAATTATACATGTGGCATGTGGGTGTCTGATTGAAATGAATATTTTACTGCTTTTAATCACTGCCATTGCCAGAGTGATGGAGCATCTGGCTGTGTTACCTGGGTAATTAAAGATGCTGTCTCACACATGCACGTCTCAGAGGTTGTGTCTGCAGTATGAGACGGAGGGACTCCAGAGGCTTACTAATGACTCAAATTAGATTTGGAATGTTTTGAAGCTATGGGGCCCATGGAAAATATAAAGATTGCTTTTGTCTAACTCTGATTAGCAAAACGCTTTTCATACAGGCCAAGGCACAATGGAAAACCTCTTTTAGCTGATGTGGCATGAGTGCTGGGCAGAGGTAGCCTTAGCTGCAGTTAAATTTTACAGTAGAAGAAGAAGATAGTCCTTTATTAGTCCCACGAGGGGAAATTCAATTTTTTCACTCTGTTGTTAACTTATACACGGTACATGCAGACCCGAACACACACATGCACAAACATGCATCAATGGAGAGATGTCAGAGTGATGGGGCTGCTCCTGACAAGCGCCCCGAGCAGTTGGGGGTTTGGTGCCTTGCTCAGGGGCACCTCGGCAGTGCCCAAGAGGTAAACTGGCACCTCTCCAGCTACCAGTTCACACTCAGTTCTTGGTCCATGGCGGGACTTGAACCGGTGACCCTCCGGTTCCCAAGCCAACTCCCTACAGACTGAGCTACTGCCGCCCCAGTATATTATGTTATGTGCCTCTAATCATTTACTGTGGAACCATTAGTCTAAATGTACATTTTGCACAACTGGCAATTGACTGTCCTACTTCTACTACAGTAGGAGCAAATATGAGCCTTTCCTATTTCCCAGTTTGCACATCCTCAGTTCCTTTCCTCGCCTCCTCTCCTCGCGTCTCAGTCTCGCCCACGGGAGATATGATCTAGGGAGGCGAGGAAGAGACGGAGGAGTCGAGACGTCCTTACCTCGGAGCGTTCATTTTAAAGCGACTTCAGTGAAATATGACGTGTGGCTGTCCACGCCGCTTTTATACGTCACCGGTCCTGAAAAAACTTCTGCAAAAGATACATGAGTGCAGTGGCGGGATCAGGCTTCTGAGGGGCAGGGGTGAAAAAAGTCTAAAGGGCACCAGCATGCAGAAACATGTTGGCATATAGAGCAGCCGATATAGCACTGCATCATGTTTTCTCAATTTTAAGACCTCAATTGATGGCACTTTATTATGCTTTCTCCCCTGGGAGGGCACTCTGTCATGTTTTATCCGATGGAAGATAGGATCCAAGAGGGCACTTTTGCTGCAGTGTGTTTGAGCATGGGGGCACCAAGGGAGACTGTCACACCCTGAGTCAACCAGTGCACCGCGAGATGCATTTAGGAATAACGACTTCCTTCAAGATGTAGCACTGAGATCGATTTCTGGGTCACAATGTGGAGGATCAAAGATTTTGGAGCGAGGGTTGAGGAAACGAGGAGGCACAAAATTGAGAAATGAGGAGAGCCCTTTGTATTTCGCTCCGTAAAGGAACAGTGTGTAGGATCTGACAGTAGCTGTGGGTTTGCAGATTATTACTTCTCCCAGTGCCAAGTGTGTAGGATTGCAATGGCGGCCAACGCGAAAATGCGAATTGCCCCTTTAAGAGCCATTCGTTGTAAGAGTAGTGTGCATGTGGGAAGTGAGTGGTGAAGCGAGAGAGAGAGTGGCACAGGATTGAGTAACATTATCAGCTCTGGCCCAGGTAGGAAAAGTTAACAGTCTGGTTTGTCCGTTCTGGGCTATTGCAGAAACATGGCGGACTCCGTAGAGCCTGAACCGGCCCTCTTGATGGTTCTGCCTGGCCCGGGAGGTCTCAGACAAACCACACAATTTTACTTATGAAGCTAAAAAAACAGTAAACAGCTATTGTTTTGAAATGCTTATGTATTGTTATTGATGTAAATTGACGTGAGTGATGTTTTAAGTAGCGTCACCTGCTGAGCCGCCACTTCTATAATAAGTCATGGACAGCCAAGTATTTTTTCACGGAGGTTGGCGGTAAAACTGTGTGGTTAGTTTGTCTGGAGATGAGAAGGAGAGGACAACCAAGGGGCTGCTGGCTAAGATACTGAAGCAGAGAGGACTTTTCACAAAGCTGCATGAACCAGAGAAGGAAATGTAAGTGTTAATGTTAAGTTAAATGTTAAATGTTTAGTTTTGTTAATGGAAACATTACTACGTAAAACAGTAAGTCTGGTAGGGTTCAAAGACTCCTGCATATAATGTCATTTTCTTAATAATATGCTGTTTGGAGTGAGTCTGTATAATAAATTTCAGTATAATAAATGCTGAAAAATACGTGCCCAGAATGTTTTCTATAGTGATAAAATAGAGGTTACATCTGACAGTATTTGTTTGGCCCCTGGCAACAATCTGGGTTTCTCATGTGGCCCCCCAGGAAAAATAATTGCTCACCCCTACCGTAGAGAGAGGACATGATCCCTGTGCGGATCTAAACGGCTCATTCTAAGGTAATGAAATCACAAGGTTATTATACACTAAAGAAAACATACTTATTCATATTATATTCCATTTCTGCCTATAAATCCCCCTAAATGCTACACGCTGGTCCCTTTAGTTTCAGCTTGTCACTTCCTGTGCCTGAGAAGATTTCCCACCACTGAACAAACCTGCCACCAAAATTTAATTTTTAACAAATACGGCAAAACTGCAGTGATCAGGAAAGCTGAGGTTATTCCTCTCTGCTGTCTATAGTGTCAGATAAGTAAACTGACGCAGTGCTTTTTATCCCACCTTAAAACCATGTGAAATGCAGCATAATATTAGCAAAGGTCTTCATTGGTCCGATAGTCCTTCACTCAGTAAAGCACCCATGAATGAAAACTGACCTCCACTTTCTAGTTTAAAATTATATGTAAATCTGTTATATATAAATCTGTTATTTTTCGCATGGTCTTTGGTCAGCGGTGCTCCTTGTAACCGTCTGTTGTGTGAACCGCAGTGAAGGAACTGTCTAGCATGGGGTCACTGAGGCTATCTGGGTATTCTCTATCAACACACAATACAGGTCTTCCTCTAATGGCTCCTCGTGTCTTCCCCGTCTGTCTTATCATCTCGATCTGTGCTCATCTGTGTGTGTGTGTGAGTTCATGCTTGAACTGGTAGAGGTTTTTATAGTCTGGCTGCTCTGATGCTATTAGAGATTAGGATGTTAACACAGTCCCTCATCTGACTGCATCGATCCCAACCCTCGCAGTGGAATCACATTAATACTAACAACGTCAGGTACAAGCTTTGTAGCTCCCTTTACCCCTCGCGCTCTTTTTACATCTGCTTCTCTGTCAGTGTTGATTTGAATTTGAATAACCAGCTCTCTTCCCCGTCTTTCAGCAAGGAGAGGGTGCAATCTAATGAAGGGGAAGAGGGAAGGAAGATTGCTGGAGCAGAGGGGGACGATAGGATGTGGAAATGAGATGAGATGAAATGGTTCGAATCAGTCTTCCTCAGCTGCTTTGACACTGGTAGCTTTCAGTGTTTGAGCGCATACATCAAGTCACATCTCAGGCTAAGTAAATTAAGATAGCGAGCAAGTTCTTCTTAGGGACACATGAGAAAAAATGAACAGCATGCAACAGTATAAGGGCAGGTTGTGGCAAAGTCAGACATGGCTACCCATGAGTAAACCAAACCAAACTGACACCGACCTTTTTGTTGTTGTTGTTGTTTTTTTTTTTTACTCCTCTCTGTGTCCGTCAGTGCAGCAGTGCATTACATTCTTCCTCTCACCTCTGTGATCCCTGTGAATCCAGCGAGGCAACATGGGAGAAAAATTCACACCAAAACACTGTCAGTGTCAGATAAATTCAACAATCTGTGACGGACCTGGTTGGACACTCAGACCAGAAGTACTGTACAACTGGTAAGGACAGTAGGTGTGTTTTCAAGGCCTCCACTTTAGAAGAGCACCGTCAGCACTGATGTTATCATACTTCTTGATTAGCTTATGAATATGATGCAATTCATCAGCAGTATAATGTATACTCTGGCCGTAGAATAGGAGCGTTCACAGAGCAGCCAACTCTGATATGTCAGAGAGCCTCATGGAAATTACCATATCATAAATAGCCTTCACCATGATCTATACTGAGTTTCTTCTCATATTAGTTGTTACAACAATATGATGAAAGGTGTTTGAGATAGTTGAGGGTCAGGAGCTTTCTGTTGGCCATTATTTTGTTGAATGCCACTAAATGGATGCATCCATCAGTTTCTTACACTTCTTACTGACACGGTTCCTCATACGTTTTGGGCTTTGGAAAATCAAATAAATATGCTATTCTTCCCTAAACTTTGAGGATATCTGCTGTTGACAGGTTCCATACACAGTACTTATGGTACATGTCCACAGGGGAGGGTTTTTTTTAATTTATTTTTAATTTTTTTAAATATATCACAAGGGATTGCCTCGCTTCCCAGCTTTGGATGCTGACTGGACTAATGCTTTTCCTCGTGGTCTGCTCCTCCCAGCTTTCAAACCAACTTCACTTCCCACAGAAATAGTTCACAGGAAAGTGTATCTGAAAATGTTTAATGCGAAAAATAAGCCATGCAGTTGTCGAATCTGTCTTGATTTTATATTGACAATGTTTAGTTTAAACATTTTAAGAGGTGGTGAGTTTCACCAGATGGCCCTGATTTGCATAAAGTTACCTAGACCTCAACTTTATGCAAATGTGGGGTGGGTGACGTGACGGTTTGTCTCTTGAATCGAGCCACCACGCTACCAGAATGCTTTGCATGGCTGCTTACAGACAATAAATAGGAGGCATGGAAAGGATGGAGCCTGTGGACATGTACCACGAAAGCTTGACGGGCCTTCTGCACCTGCTTACGGTTCCTAACAGATTGGATAGTAGCTGTTCAAAGCAGGGGGATTAGCAAAAGGTTGATTCATCAAGACTGTGTTTTTTTAGTCTTCTTTAACTGTGGAGGCATGTGAGAAAAACAAAGTTTTATTCAAGAATGTGAATGAAGGTTGAAGATTGGGTGAAATATTCCTTTAAACACAGAAATGGACCAGAGTGTACAGGCTCGTTAGTGGGGGTGAGAGGGATGGAAAATCTGTTTTGTTTTTTTGAGAGTTCAAATATCAATAATCTTTCTGCAGAACTGCTGAGTCCACCTTTAAGTTTGGCAGAGCTGTCCATGACTCAAAGTACCAAGAAAGATGAAGGTCTTTTTCACGGTTAATCATGTGCAAACAAATCTAATCCAAGATCTATATAAAGACTGTCTATAGTGTGCACTGATTGTGTGAAAAACGTAATGATAAAGGTAAAAGTTGTCCCAGCCAACAGGTGCAACAGGAGAGAGGGAGATGTCAGTCAAGTAGGAAGGTCTGTCCACGCCCACACCGTCCTGAGTGGAGGTCTGATCACGCACGTAGGGGAAGCACCTGTGCACTTCCCCGTGGGTGTGTTGTGCCGTCAGTCCGTGGTTGTTAGTGAAACGGCGAACAAGATGCTTCAGTTAATCGCTGAAGATGATGCGTAAAACCGCCGCTGGAGAATATGTTTTCCCACTTTGAACTCAAGGAGCAACAATGAGCTCAACCCTGTTTTACCACCTGTTTGAGCCCGAAGCGACGCTCGAAAATGGTACTTGGACGAACCACAGGTGAGATATGTGCTTTATTTGAAGTACTTTTAACGATCAAGTTTCATATTACAAGACAAAACGCTAAACGACAGTAACTCACTAAGTCTGAAACGAGTTTGGTGAGGCTAGCTATTAGGCTAGCTAAATATGTTAAGGTCCTACAACCTACAGTTAACTAGCATTAGCTAAGTTCGTTTATTAAGCTAGGTTAGCTAAGACATGCTATAAGCTCTAGTTGATTAGGCTAGCTACATATGTTAAAATGTATCAGGCTATAAGATCCTACAAGCTGCAGTTATAGCTTGTTTGTGTGTTGGTTAGCTAAAACATGCTACAAGCGTTAGGTTATGAGGCTAGTAAACATGTTAATGTATCAGGCAGTAATGTCTAACAAGCTGCAGTAGCCAGCATTAGTCAGTTTTTTAAGCTTGGTTAGCTAAAACATGCTACAAGTGTTAGGTTATGAGGCTAGTAAACATGTTAATGTATCAGGCAGTAATGTCTAACAAGCTGCAGTTAGCTAGCGTTAGCTTAGTCAGTTTTTTAAGCTTGGTTAGCTAAAACATGCTACAAGTGTTAGGTTATGAGGCTAGTAAACATGTTAATGTATCAGGCAGTAATGTCTAACAAGCTGCAGTTACCTAGTGTTAGCTAAGTTAAGTCATGAAACTAGATTATCTACAACATGCTACAAATTCTGGTTTATTAGGTATCTGAACATGTTTACGTGTATCAGGTCTTACAAACTGCAGTTAGCTAATTATGATAAGGTAGCTAAAACATGCTACAAGCTAACACTGATTTACCTGAAACATGCTACAACATATAGTTTGTCAGGTAAAAGATGGTACAGGTTATTGTTAAAACATAGTACAAGTTCAAATTAATTAGGCTAAAACATGCTATAAATAATAATGTATTAGGCTAAATTAGTTAAAACATGCTACACATCATTTATTAGGCTAAACCATATTACAAGTTATTGTTTATTAAGCTAAAATATGATTCAAGCTCTAGTTTATAAGGGTAGCTAAACATGTTAAAAGTCCTAGTAACTACAGTTGGCTAAAGTTCAAATTCATTTAGCTAAAACATAATACAGATTATACTTTATGAAGCTACATTAGTTTAAACATGTTACACATTGTTTATCAAGCTAAAACAAGTTATTGTTTAAATAAAAATGCTATATTCAAATTCATTTGTCTAAAATATGCTTCAAATGATCATTATGTTAAAACCTTTGAGCAAGAAATTAATAGGTTTTCCTATTGGTAACTAAGTACATTTACTCTAGTAACATACTGTACTTAGTTGCAATTTTGAGTTACTTGTATTTTACTTGATTTTACTCTTTACTAATTACTCCAGTATGTTGTGCAGGAAAATATTGTACTTTTTATCCCAGTACATTTATTTGACAGCTTTAGTTATTTTTCAGATTTATATCATTAGTACAATTTATAAATCAACTAATGAATTATGATATACTGTATTATTTTAGGTTAAACTACCCATCAGTTTGTAAATGAGCTCCACCATTACCACCTACAACATTGAAGTGATGAAGACATTAATGCAATTGATAATTGTAATTCAGCAATATATATATGATTCTGAAATGGGTCACTCTGTGTTATAGTAATTTTACTTTCAGTACTTTAAGTATATTTTGATGCTGATACTTTAGTATGTTTATTTGAGTAAGATTTTAAATTCAAGACTTTTACTTGTCACAGTGTTTTTATGTAGTTTTGCAACTTCTGTTTAAGTAAAATACATGAATACCTCCTCTGCTGTTCCTAGTTATGGTTACTCGGGAAGGGTACTTGTGCGAGGCATCTGTGGATGTGTGTGTGTATCGGAAACCTGCCTGCTTACAGCTACTTACCAGGGATATTATGAGGGATTAAGACTGGAATAAATTACAATAATTTCACATTAATCCTTGTACGTTTGTTTCTGTGACATTTGTTTTAAATTTGACATTATAATTCCAGTTTGCTGCCGGAGGAAACCAGCGTTAACATCTGAGGAAATCTTAATGCCAGCCACTACATGCTGTTAGCTAAGGTTCACACAAAGTAGACTTAGTGCCAAAACTGTAGTGACTGGGAATAACTGCATGCTTTCCATTGGGTTGAGTCAAGCTGATTTCTGTGGTTGCTGTACATATTTAATGACTAACTTTGATCACTGAGACTTGGCAATTGTAAAGAAACACCCACAGAGTCCTTACTAAACCAAAGCACAGACTGACATTATGCCTCAAAGTCCCTAAAGATCTGCCAAGAAAATTAACAGTATGTGTGTGTCTGTCTTATTCAATCATGCATGTACTGTAAAGGGGGAGGGTATTGAAAACTAGCGTTGAGAATCCTTATTTCTGTTCTCCCACATACTTTCTCAGTTCACCTTCCCTTCTCAGAAACCCCCATCCATCCATCCTGTCGGCTTAAGCAGTGCTGTCTGTTCGCTGTCTCGTTGTCATGGTTTCCATTATGCTTAATGCCTACTCTGGTTTGAAGGACAAAGCGCTGATGATGGGTGGTCTTTAGAGACAGAGGGAGAGAGAAAGAGGCAAAACAATGAAGGAAAATGTATATATGATAGACTTTTCTTTTTTGCCACTGGTTGTTTAATGTCATGTCTCACAGAAACACACTGTGGTCTTCGATCCGCATCCCCAGGGGTCCCGAGAAGGTAGGAAGGCAGCTCAACGCCAAAACACCCCCTTTGGCGTTAGATGTTTAGCTCTAGCAAGCCTCATCTTTTTACTGATCAATAAGCAGGTGGTACAGCACTCCCTCCGCTCTCTATGGGATTGGCTGCAGTCACACAGGACTGCACCGAACCAAATCATCCTGCGTCAACCAGGTCTGTGTTATGCTCAGTGAGTGTAGCAATACAGGGGGTGAAAAAAGGATTTTCTCTGAACGCCATGGTTCTTGATGAGTATGAGTGCATCCAGTTGGGTGTGAAGTCTTTAGACTGTCAGAAATTAGGGTAAAACTGTGGACTTTATTTAGCTGACCTGGTTGGAGAGTGAGGAGGAGTCGGCGGAGATGAGTTGGGAGGGAGATGGTCATGGAGTGTGTACTGATGAAAACAGGAAGGAAAGCTTAAAATCCTTTCTCCACCACACGCATCACCCCCTCCACTGTGTGATTCTCTCTCACCCCCTCTCCTATTGTAAGGTTCTTAGGGCCTTCCTTAACTTTTAATAAGAGTGTTTAATAAGTCCCCAGATCATGGCTCGGTCGGCCAGGGCTCCTATTTCAACACAGCTCTGCTTAATCTCACTCTGAAATAGATCCGCTCCCTCCACTCTCTTACGCTCAGCGCCTCTGCCTCCTCTGTCTGTATTTCTCTGCAAGATTGTAAAAGTATTTAATAAACTACTGGGGGATCAAGCAAGGTTGTATTGTCCTCTGTGGCTCGTGCGTATGTAGGCAATCTAGCAAAGGTATGACTGTGGTGTGCCACTTTTATATCTATTAAGAAGGATCAACAGGAATGTTACCTTGGATTTCACAGCGATGAAGGGCAAATATATGGGAGTGATGACGACATTTTTTGTGATAACAGCCGCACTGGAAATGTAAAAGTCAGGTGAAGACAGAATTAGGCCATGTGGAGATTTAGTCTGTTAATTGTCCCTCCAGCCAGTGATATGTTTGGCCTCCTGTGACTGTACCCATTCACCAAAAGTGACTCAACCATTCCACACACGCACACACTTTGAATTGCTAAATCGGCTCCCTAAAATGTGTTATCCGTGCTTGGAGTTCCCAGTTTTCCACGGTCTTCATGGTGATGCCATGGTGCGTCTGTGTGTCATACTTTAGTTTCAGTCTCTTTGGCCTACTTAGGCGTGTTGTAAGTAGCACACTGAGCTGCTTCTCCTATCCCCGTGGACTCGGGCTGAATAATTGAGTGGTGCTGAGGCCGGGTAATAAGCTACACTGCTGCTGTAATAACCTGCTGGACAATGTGTGTGAATGTGTCAGTGAGTGTGTGTGTGCTTGTGTTGCTCGTGCGCGGTAATGACTGCTATTACTCCAGGGCTTGGGAAGCAGACACATGCTGTTTAAGGAAGCAGACATGTTATGTGAGCATGTGTGTTTTTGTGTTGTCTATATGCAGGCTACAAGATCTGTTTTGTAATCATGGTGTTTTATGAGTCGGGTAGGCAGGGACCTCCTAGTTGTTCATGTGTCTACATTTAAGCTTCTCATGTTGTTATAAACCATTTCATTTTTCAGAGACCTTATTGTATATGTCTCAGGGTTCAACCGGGCATGTGGTTCAGAAATCTACCCAAAATCAATCTTTACTTCCAACTATTAGGCATGGGATGATCTTAAAAGTAATTTGTGATATTATCCCGATAATATAGTCAAGTTAAATCAACTTATTGTACGTTTTAAGAAACAAACATTTTTATTTATACTTTTTAATATTTAATATTTATTTGCTATTTATAATTTTGTGTGAAAAACAATCTTAATCATAAATTATACAGTCCCTGTGTGTAAATTAAGGATGGATTGAAAGTGAAAAAAACAGCAATATTCTTATGATAACTCCTTTATTTTTTAAAATCATGCTCTATTTTTCACCTATCCACCATGATATTAAGCTAGACAGCTTTTTCAAGTCACACGTGAGGATATTCACGATTATCTCGATAACAGAAATTCACCACGATCAACTTATTGAGTGCTTTTTATTGCAATCCGCAATAAAATCATATTGTCCCATCTTTAGCACCTATACAAATGGTTTTATTAGTGCTTATCAAAAAAACAACAAAGACTGAAGTTAACTGTCATATTTAATCCGCCGTGCCTGCAAACTGTTTGCAAACTGTAATACATAGTTGGCGTTCCGCCCACATCCTCTCTAACACCACCTGACTAAAGTCTTGTTTCCAGGTCAACTGAAATGCTCCCTTGCACTTGCACTCATTAACATTGCCTTTACCCAGTACTGCCATTTTCCTGCAAGTGCCTGATTGGTACTGTGCATGTGCAGCTCTCAACAGAGACGAGACGGCAGCGAGATGCTTCAAGTTTCAAGATTAGTTTGTTCATAAAGCACATTTAAAAACAACAGAAGTTGACCAAAGTGCTGTACGGTGGTAAAACAACAATATCATATACAGTCAAACAAGGCTCACTCCTCAGCTACTTCCACCATCAGCTCTGGAAAAAAATGATGTGTTGAATTCAGTTTTACCTTTTCACCTTTGCAAGATGCACTAGCCCAACATGACATTTTACTTGCCCAGGACTTATCGTTGAGCCTTAAATGTTCATTATTTAGTTTAGTTTATTTATTGGTGCATTCTGTTATTTGTGCTGTTAGTTGTCAAAATCATCGGGTCATTTTGTATGTATTGATAAAGAACTTCCTTTTGTCAGGAAAGGTGCTATGTACGAAATTGTGTGTTATCACAACCAGGCAAAGACCAGCCAGTCATAGGCATCCTGCTATTCAAAGCTGATGTGAAAACAAGCTCAGAAATAACTTGTGTATAATTACAAACATGGCTGCAGTTGCTGGACATGTTGGGTTTCAGCTGTAATTGTCACCCATTCCCAAAGATCAGGTACATTAGCTGAAAATCACCCTGTTAAATGATTCAATGTTAATGAATATGGTAATCATTGTACAGAGCACTATAACCCAGCTTCATAGCATGTTCTCAAAGGTGATTTTGTTCAAGGGTAGATGTTATTTTCTATCAATAATGCTCTATTCATTTTATTTTTTAGGGCTTTTATTGCCCTTATTAGAGCAGCTGGAGATTGACGAGAAACGGAGGAGAGAGCCGATGACGAGCAGCAAAGGGCCGCGGGTCGCAGAATCGAACCGGGCCGCCGCCAAGGACTCAGCCTACATGGGGGTGCACACCCGACCAGGTGAGCTAGAGGTTGTCCCTTCTATCAGTAACGGGGGTGAGGGAAACAATTGATATAGCATAGTATGTTTTATTTGCATTTGCAATATTTCGCATGTAGGGATTTTGATACTTAACTGTTTAACCGATAACCAACGTTAAGCATTTTTAAAATACTTTTAAAATTCATTTTCAGATGTACAAAACAGAACATCAAGGTAAATAACGACCCGAACAATGACACCTTTCTTCCCATCCCTCTTCCCCAAAGCAGACTAGGAAAAGAAAGGAAAGAGAAAAAGGAAAAATTTGTACTGCGAATATAATCAAATTATACTTGAGAGATTACAAAGAAATAAATATTCAAACGCAATTAAAACATTGGGGTGTCATGAGGGTCAGATCCTCTGTGTGATGTGATCAAGAAATGGCTGCCAAATCTGATGGAAGCTGTTTGATTTCCTTGATATCTCAAATCAAATGTTCTCCTTATAAAAGGTACTTGAGAACTGTGAGCCAGGCCTCAAAGCTTGGAGATATCACTTTGTTCCAGACACACAGCTGATAACCTGCTGAAATAAGCTAAATGTGTGGTGGACGCTTTTACTGGGAATGTGGCTGCTAACGTTCCCAGACGGTGAACCGGAGACAGTGAACGCAGCACAGATCTTGTCGGTTAACGGTTAATAATCGCTCAATGAGAGTCAGTTATCGGTTAAGAAAATTTTTAAAGGTATAGCATCCCTATTGGCGTGGAAACATTTTATCGATATATGGACGTCAAGTATTGATCTTTTATTATATAAACCAACCACTATTCTGTCTTTCAGAGGTTGTTGAGTTTTCTCTGTTTTTAATGACTTTGGAAAGTACAAAAATGAGCTTGAATTTTTTAATGAAAGAAACTGCTGTTGTTAATGTGTCCATTGGATGTCGCATTAGCAATTCTGTTAAGCAAGCAAACTATTTATACTGGAGCTGCCTTGTCGTTCTGCTTGTTGTCTTCTATTTTCAGAAGGGTAGAGCACTTGAATGACTTGAACAAAATGCTGCAAGGCCGCAACAAAGTTGTCACACAGTATTATGACACCATACGTATGCGTGTTCAAGTTGAAGCTGTCATTGTGGGAGACACAACTCGTGGGTGGTGACGCTGCTCGCTTTCCTTGTCTGACAGATGTGTGCACGTCCCAACACACGCCGCAGACATGAAGCGGGTCAAAGATAAAATAACGGGACTATTGCAGGAATTTGAGCAACACTTTCAGATTTTTGGTGAAGTGGAGAAAGACTTCAGAGTTTTTTGCTCGCCATTCACCGATAATGCCTGATCTGCTCTGAAACTATTCATGCATTGCACAGCTTTTATTTTTCTATCAATAAATAGTGTAGCCTACAAGGCAGGGAGTAACTCAGCCCTCTTGAATAGTTTCTACCTCAGTTTGTATGGTGTGGTGAGTCAGCTCAGGATTATGTGGAAATGACAAATGAGGTATTTGATAGATAGAAAGAAAGAAAGAAAGATATTCCTTTATTAGTCCCACAGTGGGGAAATTCAGTTTTACACTCTGTTGTTCACACAGTACATATACATGTCAATGGAGAGATGTCAGAGTGAGGGGGCTGCTCCTGACAAGCGCCCAGAGCAGTTGGGGGTTTGGTGCCTTTCTCAGGGGCACCTCGGCAGTGCCCAAGAGGTAAACTGGCACCTCTCCAGCAACCAGTTGGTCTTGGTCCATGGGGGACTTGAACCGGTGACCTCCGCGTCCTAACCCAAGTCCTTACGGACTGAGCTACTGCTGCCCCCTGCCGAGAAGAGTTGTTTGTATTTTGTTCAATCCCAGTTATGCCATGATTTTACTGGTCCGGCCCACTTAGATTTTCCTCCATGTGGCCCCTGAGGTAAAATGAGTTTGACACCCCTGTATTAGATAAAACAGACGTTAACAAACTGCATAATTTGCAGTTGAAAAAAGGTAACGAATCATAATATATCTTATTGCAGTACTCAGCATAATGTGAAATGTTTAAAATCGTAGTAAGATTGTGTTGTCATAGTATTGCATCATGGGGCCTTCTGTGATTCCCACCGCTAATCAGCAGTACGTTGTCTACCCCACACTATTCCGCTTCCTCCTCCTCCTCATCCTGTATACAGTATGTGTGAGTATAACTGAGAAACACCCACAAATAGTACACACAACTCAGCAGTTTCCCCCCGCCAAGCTCCAGTATCACTCTACAGCTGAGGGAACCCCTCCCCTGCTGTAATCTCAAACCAGCATCACTTAGATCCCATAAATTCTTGATGCACAGTCCTAAACCTGGAATACTTCAAACCCACTTTCCACTTTCACTCAGCCTGGTCCCTTTCATGTCTCTGTATTGGATGACTGTCTGACTGATGCCACTTCTCGTTTGATTTGTTGATTTTATTTAATAATTCAGAAGTAAAATGATGAGCAAAAAATTCAGGTGCTCACACCTCCTGATGCCGCCATCATTCCTCCTCCTGCTTTGTACCTCGCGGATGAAAGCAATGCCTCCTGGTTACTGAAACATGACAAATAAGAGGGAGAGTGGAAGAAAAGCCATTCATCAAGAAGTTGGAGTTGACAACTGTGTTTTGTCTCACGTAGTCTGGCTTTGTGCACACACTTTGAAGTGCATGTCACTTGTTCTTGTACTCGGTGCGTATATGAGAACTGTGGGGCTAGAATCACTGTCCTTGTGTTACATACAACAGTTCAGAAGCAACGAGGCGAAACTCTGGTGCTTTTTTGACATTGGCCACTAGATGGCGCTGCGGTGGCACTGCCGCCATTTTGGACTGAAAACATCAGGAGTCCATGGATGTATAAAGAGGTGTGTATAAATTAGAAGATAATCTTTTTGAAATGCATCAACTTCCCAGTAGGAACACTTAAATAGCCCGCATTTAAAAAATTATGTCCATAAAGTAAAATGAACTAACAGCTGAATTCAGAGTTATTTTCCTCAGCATAATGACTGTGCATCAGACCCATGGGACTGCACCACCCTGCACACTCATGACATATCCAGTCCTACCAGCTCTCTGCTAGCTGTATGTGGCTGTAATAATGGATATATAAGCCGTAATTCATCACTTTTATTATCTTATAATACACCCATGGGCTGTATGCTGTCAGCCTGTACCGTGGTGGATGTATTAATGTCTCTGTTCCCAAACAACCGGATCAGCCAGTATTAGCATGCACGCAATGAACAGAATTTAATGTAATTGTAATGTTAGGCTGTTTACTAACACACAGGGCAAAAACACTGGGCACAACCTGTTATACATCTGTGCTTGATTGGACTCCATTTTGGATCCTTGACATGGAAAAGACTGAGATTGCTCTAAAAATCTGTGAATTTTTCTAACTTCCATTTATGTCCATCGCTCACTTTATGCTCCTCTGGGAAGCAGCCAGGTAAAGTTGAATAGATAAATAAATAGTTATAATAGTGTGTATATTAATTAGTGCTGTCAGGCGATTAAAAAAATTAATCTAATTAATGCGTTAAACTGACAGCCCTAATATTAATGTTATTTTCATTGTTCAACTTAGGACATTTCAGTAGAGACATTAAATATATGACCATAGAATAGAAATAATGTTTTACTTTTGTACGGCACTTTTTATGCAGACATTTTACTGGCGTCTAGGAGTCGCTAGTGGATGTGCTTTGCTGCTGGGCGCTGGCATTGCAACGGAACCAACAACTGACTTTCACTTCTTAGCGTACATATACATTCTGTGGCAACAGTCTACTGCAGACAGACATGCAGACGTTTCCTCTCCGTCACCCTCCCTCTGTCCATGTCTCCATTTTGTTTCTGCCTTTTACCCACCACCTCATGTTGACAACCAATATAATAGTCAGTCATTAATTCACCTTGGTGCTTGGCTTTGGTGTTAACAAAAATCCCCCTGTTAACCCAGCTAACTAAGTTATGATATCACACGCTCATACACACTGTGAGCTAAAGCTGTGATGGATGTACCCTCTCAGACAGAACTGCAGTGTTTCATCTCAACCTGCAGCCTCATCTTCGAGGCATGTTTGTGTAAGGAGAGACCATTTGATCATGAATACCTTTTTTTCAGAAGATACGGTGGAATGTAAAACAAAAGCAAACATGCAGACCCACAGACTTTCTCACTGTCTCACTCTCACACATACAAAGGCTCCTAGTGGCTGATAAAGACCTTTTTGGCAGAGGTTCTCCTCTGTGCTGTGGGCTCATTAATGCTCTGAGTGTGTCCCTGTGACTGAGGACTAAGCCCTCAGCTCTTATCAACAACACCAGGCCTGGTCGGCTGCACACACACACACACACACACACACACCAACACACGCACACCAACACCCACACTCACATACACAATGGATTACGAAGAGTGTGGATAAGTCGCCAACATCAGCTCAGATATCCCCTTACAGGACAATGACAGACTCTCCATCCCACTGTCACAGTCATGGATTGTGTATGTGTGTGTGTAAGGGTTTGTGGATGCACTACTGTTCAATTGATCCATTTTTTATTTGTTGATCCATCTGTACACACTTTCTGTCATGGATAGGTCATTTTTTTGTGAACTTTTCAACACAGGGTGACATAAATACTCCTACTCACCTTGTGGGTACTATTTGTTTCCTCCAGCACGCACATGTGCACATACAGGCACAAACTGTGAGGTTATTTACATATTTATTACTGTGCTGTGCCCCACAAATTGATATTGTGTATATGTGTGTGATTATCTGGGTGTCGGCGCAGAGTAATGTTACAGGCCTGGTTCAGTGAGGACGAGGTGGGCGGCTGGTGGTTTATGGCTCTTTCAAGTTGGTGTGTGTGTTTGTTGTTCCCGTGTATTATTTGAGCCCTCAGGCGGTATCTATTCAGCTTGGTGGGGAATTATTATTACTTTATCCTCAGGGAGAGCAGAGGTGACGTGCTACAACACCTGCCACCCACCACCACCACCACTCCCTGCCATGTTCCAACACACCTATGCAGACTTGAGGCGTCTTCCCCTTCACATGCATTAACACCAAGGTCACGGCACAGTCCCCCAGGAGTTATAAGCTTTGAATCTTATACCTTGTTGTCCTGTTTCTTGCACATGATGATGAGGAAACATGTTTACATGCAGGATCCAGTGTTCAAAAGAAATCCTGCATTATTAAAAAGTCTTTTTTTTTTTTTTTTGGAAATGTTACATTGTGGTCTCGTTTTCAATTTATGCATTTTTACAAATGGCATTATGGGTTTTGAGTGGATTTTATTAGCCCAGAGGTCACAACAATTGTTCTGCTTATTAAAGACCTTCAAGTGAAAACATGCAAATCACCAAAATTGATGCTGTAGTTTTAACAACAGCAGCTGTATTATTTTATATCTCCGTGCTCTTTGAGCCCGAGGCTGTTTTTTTTGGAGGATGCAAGGGACTCTGCTCTCATCAAATCCCTCTTTCCCCTTTGTCCAGCTCACCCTCTTTTTCTCTGCTAAGAGAAGCAGACGTTAAATTCACAACATAAAAAATGTATTTTTTTTTTATTTCATTTTGAGCTTTTTAATCTCGGCTCTCTGTACAAGAGAACAAGTGGACCGGATGTCCTCTGGTGGGTTCAGATCTAATCACGTTGAAAGGCAGCCAGTGTAGCCTGCAGTGCTCGATAATTGGTTGACCCCAGAAACACTCCAACTCTTTCTGAGGATTTGATATTTTATGGCTGATGCTAAAATGCAGACGGGTGGTGCTAACGATGGTTCTCCCTGCTTTACTGTCTAATTCATCAGATTGTCCTCCCAGATTTGGACCAGTCAGGCGGCTGGCTACTTATTCACAGCTATGTTACCATTACTACGGCTAATTAAAGACTGCATCTGGGGCCTGGAGAGACGGAGAGGCAGGAAGGGAAGGTTTTTAGTGAACAACAGTGGGAAAGCTCTGTCAGTGATGTAAAACTTTGGTAGGGGCCGAACTTTAAGACTGAGAAATTACCGTTAATTTTTCCTTCATTTGTGTTTCTTTTGCACACGGCAGGAGTGTGAATATCTGTTGGCCTCTGTGTGTGCATGTGTAGTTGTAATGCTGTGGCGTGTCTGGTGCATGTGTGTGTTCTTTTGTCTGTTGAGGGAGTTGAGAAGCATCTCTTTAATTTGGTCTGTAATTGAATTTGGCCCATGGGCATGCCATACTCTTCTGAGAGATGGCAGCAGATGAGAAGGGGATGAAAAGAGATGGCAAGAGGGAAGGAGAAGGGAACAGGGGACAAGATGGCAGAGTGAGGGAGAGAGTGGAGGAAAAAGGAGGTGGCATATGCATGGAAGATGGGGAAACTACACAGATGTATGGAAAGGGAGATGTAGGAGGAGGAGGGAGGATGCAGTATCGCATCCTCAGTCATCTGTGAGACTTCATAAGGACTGGCAGTCAAGTCAATATGACATATGAATATTACAGGAGCTATTCTCTCCCCTCCTGCCCTCCTCAATTATTAATGTCTGGCTCAGAGTTGACTCAACTTTTTACTTGATGCCTTCCTCTCCACTATTTCTGAAAACAAGTGAGAAACAGACAGATGGACAAACGGACATAAAAACAGCGTAAAAAACAGCCCACCAGACAGCGAGAGATGTACGGCCCACCATGCAGGGGGCAGAATGAGATGAGGTTAATCTACTCTGATAATTCATTTCTGCAGGAGGATGGAGGTCACTGTTTGTTTTCTGCAGTGCTTTGTCATCCCAAACAACCCAAAAGAGTGAAAGGTCAATACCAATAGCCGTAGGCTTGTGCGCATCACAGGCTGCAGCAGAGATGAAGTTATCAGCCGCCCACCTTTTAATACTAGATTTAGATATACAGGCTGCCAAGTTCAGAGCACTGCATTCTTCATGCATATCTGTGTATAAAGTATTTTTCTTGCTATCATAAGCAAAGTGTGCTCTTAAAGATAGAAGAGTGCCAGGTCATTCTAGTTTGAGGCAACATGTTTGATACCAAGATGTCTGTTAATACTGCGTATTCATTGATGTGTTGATGTTGATGTGTTGATGATGATGATGAAAATCAACACTGTGGAGCTGTGTAAAGGGGCTCAGGGTGCATCAGGTTCAAAAAGGGTTTAACAGGTCAGAAATGTAGGGCACATGTATAGTATTTCTGGGTCTCTGTCAATAGTCATTGTACAGGTATTGTTTGCTCTTGGTTCGGCCTGTCATAACTTATTTTATCGCACGATATATTGACCCATAAATAATTGTGATGTTATTTTAGGACAATTTTATGTCACTGATGCAATGCTAATATAATAGCATAATAATTAGGGGCTGTCAATTGATTGAAATATTTACTTGCGATTAATTGCATGAGTGTCCGTAGTTAATTGTGATGAATTGCAAATTAAATTAAATTGCATGTTTTTAATCTGTTCAAAATGTACCATAAAGAGAGATTTGTCAATTATTTAATACTCACATCACATCACATTCTGCAGACTTAAGGAAACATCTGTTTGGTAAAGATCCTTGCAAAAATCACATCAATTATTTTTATTAGGGCTGTCAACCAAATAGAATATTAAATCATGAATAATTGCACGATTGTCCATGATTAACCGATTAATTGCACATTTCAATTCAAAATGTACCTTAAAGGGAGCTTTGTCAAGCATTTATTCCTCTTATCAACATGGGAGTGGACATGCTGCTTTATGCAAATGTATGTGTATATTTATTATTGTGAATCAATTAACAACACAAAACTGTGACAGATATTGTCCAGAAACCCTCACAGGTTCTGCATTTAGCATAAAAAATATGCTCAAATCATAACATGGCAAACTGCAGCCCAACAGGTATCAACAGCTGTCAGTGTGTCAGAGTGCTGACTTGACTATGACTTGATCCAGATAAATTGTGATTATCATAAAGTGGACATGTCTGTAAAGGGGAGACTGGTGGGGACCCAGAGAACCCATTTACATTCACATATCTGGAGGTCAGAGGTCAAGGGACCCCTTTGAAAATGGCCATGGTAGGTTTTTCTCGCCAAACTTTATCATAGGTTTGGAGCATTATTTAACCTCCTTTGGGACAAACTAGTATGACATAGTTGGTACCAATTGATTCCTTGTGTTTTCCTGTTTCATATGAAAGCAATATCATCACTATAGCTTAAAAAATGAGCCACTTACAACTAAAAAGTTGCATTAATGTGTTAAAGAAATTAGGGACGTTAAAATGAAATTGTGTTAACTGATTATCTTCTTCTATCTTTGATAGCCCTAATAATTAAGGATGCAGTTGATTCTTCAGGTTTACTAGTTTTGTAAAACTGAGCCTATTACAACCTTAAAAATCCCAAAATTGCTTTAATGTATTAAAAAATTTTGTGGCGTTCAAACAGATTTGTGCTATTATTGCATTAACTTTGACAGCCCCGACAGTAGTGCAAGTCCACCATTTTAAAGAGCAATGAACATTTAATTCTTAAGAATATTCACACATAAACCGTATTTAAGTTTTCTAAATAGATAAAAATTAAATGAAACCACACAACAAATACAATAAATAAAATGGACTCTCAGGCTCTGTTAACAAAAATGCACAATGCCCAAGTCTGATGTAGGGAAAACCTTGCTGTTCAGGCATCATGTTGGCTAAAATGTTGCCGACAAAAGGCAATATTGAGGTCAGCAAAAATGATTGAGGTCATGTGCGCATATCGTTCAATAAGTCGATGTCATTATTTTGACAATCCTACTCTTGGTCTGGCTTGCAAGATGTCTATAGTTCCTATAGTTAATATGTGAATAATATAAGGTAATTGGTCATTATAGAAACTGTAAAAGGGGAAGAGATGTTGCTTGGGTTAAGTCAGCTGTGCAACAGGTGTTAAGTGCATAGAGCTGAAGGTGAGGGGTTTTTCAGCATCGTAACAGGCTGTAATTGGCTGCTGTCAGTCCTTGTGTCAGGGAAGGTGGGATGACCTCGGCGACCTACAGCTGTTACTGGCTACCCTGGTGATACGCCACTCATAAATTACACAGGCTGTTTGGAGGATAACCATTAAAATGGCCGATAAGTCGTGTCATTTTCAATTTCCCTTAAGTAATATTTAAAGGCATTAAAGCGCCACATTAAACCTGCGAGTGTCACATCAGATCATGTGAGAGCTGATAACCTTAAATGTAATGCATGCATGAAATAAAGTTTTGAATAGGTTAGGACGGCTGCGTCGATACGACGTGACTGTTTGTCCTTCGGTGACGCCATCACTGGGTCAACTGTTACCATGACGCCAGTCAGGTTGCTGACATTGTGGCTCCTGTTGACCTTAGCAGCAGGTGAGGGAGGGAGGTACACTGGAGGGAAAGGTGGGCAAAGAGGTGCTGTAATATGTGTGTGTCTGTGTGTGAGGGCCGGAGGGTGGGCTGGGTCAGTTTGATTGACGGGGGTGTTGGCAGGATGTCGGCACAGCAACAGGGTGACCAGGGTGCAGGAGATCCACCCCAGCTGGGTATGAAAACTCAGAAAGTGGATGTCAAGGTCTCCTACGTTATTAACACACTCAGCCACACACACACACACACACACACACACACACACACACACACACACACACACACACACACACACACACACACACACTGCCTGTGTTTTGAATGTTGACCTTGTTGGGCTGACAGAGTTAGCAGGAGCAACACCTCTCTTTGGCAGCATCATCTGTTTGCTTAGAGCACTGCAGTGTGTTACTGTGTGTGTTTTCTGCTCTGCCTGTGTAGTTTTGGTTAAACTCCCACTAGACTATGTGATTCATCCCAGGAAAGAGGAAGAAAGCGGGTGAAAAAGCAACAGTAGGTTTGCAGTTTGTCTGCCGCAGGCTTGCAATGGATGTTAGAGGAAGTTTGGAGACCCAGTATCGGGTCGAGAAGTGCAGAGATTCAATCAATTCAGTCTTTGAACTGAGCTGATGAAAGCAAAATTGACAAGTTGCATGCATGCGGGCATAGTTTTTGGACTTGCATATTCATTATATTAGATCCCTGCTGTGAACAGAGCACCCAGAGTCAACCTGCAAGTGTGTTTGTTCCAGAGTGAAGATAAAAAGCGAGTTAACGAGATGTCTTCATCACTCCAAGAGGCAGCAGACACGGACGTGGTGATGCTCTATTTCAGACAGCAGGTTCAGCCTTTTCAGAGCATGGACAGAGCTTTGAAGCTCAATACATGTTCAGTTGGTGGTGAATGGTTGTCAGATTCTTAGTCTTGGTTATTCACTCAGATGTTTTTTGATCTCAGTAACTTTTAAGTGTATACTGTTTATGTCAAAAGCTGTGTAAGGCTTTATGCTTTCGGGTTATCCGTCCGTACGTCTGTCCGACACATTCTTGTTACGATATCTCAGGAAGAAAGGGCATTTCCTCGCATTTGATGCAAATGTCCACTTGGACTCAAGGATAAACTGATTAGATTTTGGAGGTCAAAGGTCACTGTGACGTCACAAAACACCTTTTTGGCCATAACCTAAGAATTTATATCCTAATTATGACAATTTCACACATGTCTAGCTGGATAAAGTGATGTAATGATGACATTTTGGACAGATGGATGATGGATGTAAACTGGAGTTTGACTTGTTGGTGGAGGCATACAACTGTAAGGTGGTATTTCTAGTTTTATGAAAAAAGGGTTCGACTTTTTTGTTTTTATATTCTAAAGCAAACCTGGGTGGTTGCAGGCTGGAACCGGCCCTCGTGATGGTTCTGCCCGGCCGGGGAGGTCTCAGACAAACTACACAATTTTACTTACGATGCTAAAAAAAACAGTAACGAAAATAGCTTTTTTTTTTTTTTTTAAATGCATGTATTGTTAATGTGCTTCTTCCTGTCACACTTGTAAATTGACGTGTGATGTCTGAAGTAGCGTGACCTGCTGAGGCGGCACGTCTATAATAAGTCATGCACTGATAAGTATTGTTTTTGGAGGTTGGCGGTAAAGCTGTGTGCTTAGTTTAGAGAAGGAGAGGACAGCCGAGGGGCTGCTGGCTGAGATACTAAAGCAGAGAGGACTTTTACAAAGCTGCATGAACCAAGGAAGGACATGTAAGTGTTAATGTTAAGTTAAATGTAAGTGTTCATGTTAAGTTAAATGTTAAGGTTAAGTTAAATATCAAGTTTTGTTAATGAACACATTACTACCTAAAACAGTCAGTCCTGTACAGTTCAAAGTCTCCTGCATATAATGTAGTTTTCTTAATATGCTCAGTATGTTCTTATAGTGATTAAACAGAGGGTACATCTGACAGTATTTGTTTGGCCCCTGACAACAATCTGGGTTTCTCATGTCGCCCCTCAGGAAAAATATTGCCCACCCCTGCTCTAAAGTAAGTATTTTCCAACCCTGATTGTTAGTTTTTTGCCTGTATTACATGTTTTCTGTTGGACTTTTAACATCTCGGGACCATATTAAAAATAAGTTTTCTCACTTGAAAAAAACAAATCAATCAAAAACCCTAATGGACAGTGAGTTTGTAGACTGAAATAATCTGAATATTAGTTGAATTCAGGGCATTCCTCAATCAAAGAAGTTCATAGGCGACTAACACTCAAATGACTTTGTCGACAAATCCATTAGTTGAGTTTCTCCACAAAGAACCACACAAAAGCCCTACTTTTTTTTTTTGCATTGGTGGTTCAGTGGTAGAATTCTCGCCTGCCACGCGGGAGGCCCGGGTTCGATTCCCGGCCAATGCAGCACACTCTTTTGGGGGCGGCAGTAGCTCAGTCTGTAGGGAGTTGGCTTGGGAACCGGAGGGTCACTGGTTCAAGTCCCGACATGGGCCAAAAACTGAGTGTGAACTGGTAGCTGTAGAGGTGCCAGTTTACCTCTTGGGCACTGCCGAGGTGCCCCTGAGCAAGGCACCAAACCCCCAACTGCTCGGGGCGCTTGTCAGGAGCAGCCCCATCACTCTGACACCTCTCCAATTGTTGCATGTATATGGACCTGTTTGTGCATGTGTGTGTATTAGTTAACAGAGTGAAAAAAATTGAATTTCCCCTAGCGGGACTAATAAAGGACTATCTTCTTCTTCTTCTTCTTAAGTTGTATGTAGTCTCAATAGTTCAACTCTGTGGTCTTTTTTTCTGCAGTTTTACCTCCGTCTGTTTACATATGTTAAAATGTGTATTTAAGTATGTGTGTATACTATATGAATGTCTGGGTAAGTGTACATGTGTGTGCTAAGATGTGTTTGTGTGCAGCAGCAGCATCTCTGGCGGCGTGTTGCAGCTTTTGTAGCAGTGATTGACGAGGAACTGTGAGTGTGCAGTAGGAGCAGAGCTCAACCCCATCTGACTGATCTGTAAATATTCCCTCTTTCTGCTGCCTCAGCAGTCTCTGCTGGAGCACAACACATGGATCACATTGGCAGGGTACAGGCAGGGAGGGACGGTATGTGGGGAAAGCTAACAAGTAAAAGCGAATGAGAGGGGAGGTAGGGAGAAGCTGTGGGGACTGTAGAGATGGAGGTGTGGAGTGTTAGAAAGAGGGGAAGTGGGTAGAGAGGAGTGGGGCTGCAGAGCTCTCCTCATCAGAGCTGCAACATTGGGTCCTCGGGCCCTGCTGGACCACTGCCAGAACCACACAACAACAAACACAGAGGATCGACTCCCTCTTTCTCCCTCTGTTGTTCTCTGACTCCGGGCTTCTCTGCCCTCCTTCCTGTGTCCTCTTCTCTTAATCTGCCAGCTTCACTATGGATAATATGGGCAGAACAGATGGAAGAAAGAGAGGGAAACAGAGAAACAAGAGTTTGTTAATCCAAAAGAAATTAAGTCGGACTTCAACACAGACATGAAAAATTCAAAGTAGGCCTTGAGTGCATCCCTGCCTACAACCTTTAAAAAGTCAATCTCCAAACACTTATTGAGTAATTACGCTTCATGTCAAACTTTTGCTTTTCCATGCACTCAAACTCATTTGACTTATTTATTATTTAAGAAACGTAACAACTGAAACTATGGCAAATTAATCACCATCACTTTTTGGTCTCGCACAAAAAATGATTGACTAAATCTTTGGCTATACTTTCTGCCAGGATGGCTGCCCAGACATGAGCTGACATGAAATCATGACAAGGAAATATCTGGATCTTTTATACCTCGTGCAGTTTTCTCCTTGTGACAAAAAGACATTGTCAAAGCTCCTCTAAATTCTTATATTGTCCACCCATCCGCATCCGCAATTATAAAAATTTGGATGTGTACGGAAAGCTGAAAACCTGCCGTACGGAACTGATGTGACGCCACTTTGGCTGTGCGGACACTTGTGACCCTTGCAGATCCAGCAAGTGTAAATCCTGCTTATGATATTGCCGTTTAAAATGCATGCACCACTCATGGAAAAGTGCTGCACATCAAATCAAGCGCTTCCTAAGCTAACAGCCAGCCACCAGGGGGCGATCCAGATGTGATTTTGGCTTCACTTTTGGGGAACTGTCCTGCCACTGTGTGTGCACCCTACAGCAGCGGCCTCTGAAAAACTTTCATCAATATTACAGCTGCAGTCCAGAGCACAAGAGCAACATATAACAGAGAGCAAATGGACAAAACAAATACTAAATTCAGGTGAAGAAGAAACTTAAGTCGTATTTTGATGCAAAGATTTGTACATTAGCAGGATTGTAGCACAGTGTGGAAGTAAAAGCAGTGCTCTGTTCCTTTAAATGTGAAAGTGGAATAAAAATATTTTGTCCCTAAAATCAATGAATAAGTGTTATCTCAATATCAAACAAAATAATCGTGATCATCATTTTGTCCATAATCATGCAGCCCTAGCAGGTAGGTAAGAATAGTAAAAGAGGAATCAAGCGAGGGGTAAGGTGAGCTAGTAATCTATTACCCTGTTCACCTATCTCTTTTTGTCCCCGGTGTTCAGGCGCTCTCTAGAAGCAAATGCTTGGCTTCAGATGAAACGGACATATTGATATTAAAGTCCTGCAGTGGAGCGTTACTGGGTAATTTTCTAAAGTAAAAGGACATTTTAGTCATGACCTTTATGAATCTATTTCCTTTAGACATTTCCCTCTGACGCACACATACACTCCACACACACATCCTCATATTCACATTTCACCGCAGCGGCATGCCGAGTGTTTCGGGGCGGAACTAAAATCTTTTAAAGCCACTTTGTAAGGTTGGTCCACTAGCTAATTCCATTCAGTGTGAAATGAAATTGTGAGCTTCTGTGAGGCTTGTCCAAGTCTTGATTCGGAGGCCTGCAGCTCCTTGAAAGGAGGATTTTAAAAAGAGCAAAAGGTTTGACACAAAGTGGCTTTGTTGATTGCGTGAAATTAGGTCCTGCATATGGGCTTTTTACACTGCTGCTGCTCTTATGCAAGACCCCGTTCTCCCTCTTATATAAAGCCTGCTAGCATTTCCATTACTCTTTTGACAGAAGCATATGACAATAGGTTTCCTGTGTGGTAATATGATTACATTAACATGGGGAAATGGAGCCAGTTGCTCCCAGAGAGCTCAAATCAAACGGGCTGCTCTCTGAATGGCTGCTTCACTGCATTTTTAACAATAAAGACAAACATAAACGGACATCTTCAGATGTCAAGCAAGAGCTCAGCAGTTAATCTTTTACCTATTTACAGTATTATAACTCTTCTTTTTGTCCTTTTTTCTGTTTGTGCATGCTCTCAGGTCAGTTCTTGAGGCCCAAATGCTCCTTTTTCTACTGACGAACACTGCAAGCCTAATACAAAAGGTAAGAATAATCAGTGTTTTTAGCTCTCTCACCTGCTGTCATGATTGTGTACAAATGTGTGCAGACCACGTTGAGTTAAAAAAAAAAAAAAGGTGGGTTCTTTTGCATCTATTCCAGCAGCGTTTTGCAGGTGCCCCACACCTCTAGAGTGCTTTTTGTTGAAGTTCAAATCTGCCTTTGAACTTCTGTATTTTCTTCATGCTTGGGTTGAAAAGAGGCTGTCAAAATCCCATCTAAAGATTACCACCACAACAGATCCAGACTGACACTACTCTCTATGGATATTATACAAAACACTCCAGGACACACTATACGGAGTATTATAAGGAACCATCAAAGGGATGCAGACTGCTTAATGCAGAGACATTCAGCTGTCATATTTTGTATTTAAGATGTATTTAATTTGCTTGAGTAAATCTAAAGTAGTCATACTTTAAACAGATTGTTTACCGTACAAGAAAAAGACAATCAAACATAGTTTAGAAAATAATTGAACTGCCTTTAGTGTCTGCAGACGCCTAAGGGGCCGCACACATGCTGCGTCTTTTTCATGCTCAAATCCATTGTTGTCAATGTAGACGAGCGGCAGAGTGACGCCGTTGTGGCGTGGCAGCGTGCACTGTATCTTTTCTTTCCTCTGTAAACATTAGTCTGTGGTGAATATGTGGAGGAGAAGTTAATCTTTTTAGTGCAGGACCACCCAGAGCTCTATGATCTGTCAACATATGGCTTTAGTTGCTTCACCCTTTCTGAACGAGAACATCCAGTTGAAAGGTCGGCCAAACTGGCAGAGAAATCAGGTGTAAAGCTACAATGAGGGAGTTACAATGCTGGAAATCCATTTATTTTTGTTTTGATTGGATAGTATGCTTTATGTTTTTTGTAGTTATTTGTATACTTTTAATTTCGTGTAGTTTTTTCATAATATATTATCATGTTGAAGGTGTTTAACTCCAAGCTACTTTACTGTATTGTTATTTTTGCCCTTTCTGTTCCTGTACCGTTGCTTAATAATTGCTGATGCAATGACCCAGTTTAGCCACAGGGAGCATTAAAGTTTAATATCAGAGATTTACCTTCTTAGTTAGCAGTTATTGTTATACTTCTGTATACGTTAAGTCAGCATTCCCAAGTAATGTCACAGAAAACATCTGTGTTAAGCTGCCTCGAGGCCAGATGAGAGGATGCATAGAGCTTCCAGGTTTGTTATCTGATTGTTTGTGGTGCTCTCTGTGTGCGTGATAGTAAAGCTGGTGAAGCTCCATCCCAGCACATCTCAGGGACGTTCATCCTCCGCTCCGTCTGTCTGTGTTGTGGCTAATGGCCTCCTATCCTCTGTCTGAGAGCGGGGCTGTTACCGCTGCTGATCTTACTGAGCAGATAGCAGACTATTCACAAGTTTACAGTACAGCTTAATACTGTGAGACCATCTTTGATTTGGCTTTATGTCCTTATCAGGCTTCTGCATTTGGGTTTCATGGATGTTTGTACAGTAAATGTTTTTGAGCCTCCTAGCTCTGAGTAGCTTTATGTAACCCAGTTCACTAAGCAAAGTAAACTGTAAATAGTGTAAGAGCACAGATGCTTGTATTCCCGTGGGTGGAAATCTTGCGGTGCAACTGATTGGAGTGGCTGCTGGGTTACATACCGGTAGCAGGTGAAATGCATTAGTGAGATGAATGGTGTTACCGCAGGAAGAAGAGCTGCTGCAGGTCAGTACAGGAAATGTTTGTTTTAACAAGTTTATTCAACCCTCAGTCTCTCTAACACGAGGTGTAATGAGTTACATTTGTTGCTGATTTACCAAGCTGATGTTATCCACGCGTTGACGTGCGTTGACTGAAAGCTCTGAATGCCTGAATTTGTGAGTTGCAGTGGATGCTATTAATGCAACTTTTAGCATAATGCTATGTCACAGATTGGTATTGAATCTAGGACTGGGGCGATTCTTTGACACAATCAACGTCATTGATTACAAAAACATGTCAACTTGTGCAGCAGGCGTCGGCATGTGACAAGAATGGCTGCGTCCGGTGAAAGCGTGCATTCCCCCGGAGAACGAGCTGCAGCTAAAACCCTCTCTGATGATCCTCTAAAATGTGGAGGTATTTTATTTTTATTTTTTTATTGAGCAAATGGATTCAACATACAGTCCACATGATAAGGTAATAATAATAAGGTAACAGAAAATAAGGTCCAAATACATCCACAGAAAATAAAAAATAAAATGAATGAATTAAATAAAAAAAGAAGTAACCATAACCAGCTGACCAGTATCCCCATGGTCTACCCTCCCACACCTGCCCCACCAGTCCTCCCTACTCATCCCTACTGTCCCTACTATCCCTCTGTAAACTCTTTTACTCTTTTACAATTTGGAAATGGCTTTTCACAGCAGTACAACAGTTAAGCACAAACACTTCCGTAAGCAAAGGTATCCCGAAGACGCCAGCAAGACGCCACTGTAGTCCTGTTGACTTTGTGTCCCAATCAAAGCGTGATGCATTAGCATTATCAACATATGTTAGTGTTATTATTACTCACTTGAAATAGATTCTCTAAATGCTTAGAAGTAATTTCTTAATCTGTGCTGTTATGTTGACATAACGTAACATAACAGTCTGAATCATTTCAGTTATTTCCCTTGCCCCCCACTGATGCAAAAAATACATTTGCCGGTGTCTATTTTAACTGTATATTACTCTAGTGATGAAATCAATCCATACCATAAACATTTTAAGTTTTATATCTAGTACTTAAGTAAAAATACTGATTCTCCAGTTCAGGGAACGCTGCTATGACACACACTGATTAAAGTAATGTGTCCATTAATCCAGATCCACTATATTTCTGATCAGTTTTCTTCCAAACAGGATCTATTATCCTATTACCTTTGTTTGTTGTTAAGAGAAGGTGAACAAATAAAATATTGAAATATGAATCATTTTAGATATTTAATTTGGGTAATTTAATTGTTAATTAATTGTGAATTTTAATGATAATAAGCCTAATTGAATCAGGTTATAAATTGGCTTCGTTTTATCTTTTTATCAGTTTATCCAGTGAAGTATTGTAATAGTGTCACAGTGTTTAAAGTGGTTGAATGCTTTCATTGCTTTCATTACTCAGTGTTTCTGGTAGCTTGTTGAGCAACTGATCAATATGCAGCATGGACCTGGAGACAGCGCCATGTTTTATTTCACTGGAGAAGTGAACTTTATGTAACTTAAAATATTTACATGGTTAATATTTACAGTAAAGGGGCCAAGCAAACCTCTCATCGCTCTTAGGTAGGTGTGTGTGAGTGTGTGTGGGTGTGTGTGAGACAACAGGAAGAGAGAGGGGCCTTTGTCACCTTGATATTGACCCCACATTGTCCTCGTAATTAACAGATAACCTTTAATGAGGCATTGGCCCCACAAGCCCTAATCACGTAAATGTCACATTTATCTTGGCAGCGACACATCCTGCGTCTACATGTTGCATGCACACATAAATGTACACACACACACACACACAGTTATTCACATACAGTGGAGAATGTGTTAAAAGTGTCCTGTCATGCCATAAATGTCATCTGACTGTAATGTTCAGGGACTGCCTCTGTGCTCTTTGCAGATGGATTGTGTGGGTGTGATGGAAACAGGCTGGGAAAGATCAGCCTGTCACAATGTGTTGTCATCTTGTAGTGAGACGAACAGTGAGCTGAACACATGAACAAATTAGTTTAATCTGATGACAGATTTGATTGAATCAAGTGTGTTATAGCAGAATCCACTCCACGCTATTAATATCTGATTATTAAACCAGTTTTTCCCTCTGAGAAAACAATGTCAGAGTCATTTTTATGAGTAGGAACAGTGGGAATCACTTATTTTATAGACCCTTTTACAGTTTTCAGAGAGTGCACACGCAGTTTGGCCCCTGGTGAAGTGCAATAGCTTGTCATGCCATGCAAGGGCATTAACCAGCAAAGATTGTGAAGACAACCTAAACAAACTGACTGACAAATGGTGGCAGACTTCCTGATCCGTGTGCTATTAGTGAGTGATTAGAATACATTAGCAAGTGGCCAGATATATACATACATGCATTTTTGCAGCGAAATTATGAGCATACAAGTCACTAGACGCTTAAAACTGCCTTATCTGTGGTCATGTACAGAATGTGAAATGCCATGACAGTCTGAGTTTTGTGTTGAGTTTTAAATGGGCGCTACAAACAAGGGCATTTTTGATTGTGTCCTCAGTTCAGTGGAAATCAGCATGTTTAATAGCTTGCAGACTATCGGTATCTTCAAATGGGGTCGTGTTTACCATGTTTACGAGTTAGGTCCACACGAACGCCCCCCTCATGTCATATTCACAACCTCATAAGTGGACAGTTTCTGAAAGGTCAGAGTTCATGACTTCTGAAGTGTTTGTTGACGTTGTGAGAAATGGAGGAGCCCATGGAAGTTCATTTATTGGTGCATAATAAGTTAATATTGTACAGTATATTGTAATTTTAGTCATATACTGTTTTCTTGGTAATGTTATGTCTGAGGAAAATGGTGATATTCTCAACAACCTCATCTTTCTCCTCTGTCATTATGTCTTTTCATTTCCTGCGTTATGTTGCTAGCTTACAGTAATGTTAATATTGCCGTTGCTTAGCAGCGGTGTTCGTTACTGCATGTCGTGTTTACAGCTTCCCATCTCGTAATCATGAGTTCATGAGTTCCATTTGAAGGCACCAATAGATGCCGCCGGTGTTTTGGTTTAACGAGTGACCGTGTTAACTGGTGACTCTCAGCTTGATCCACAGTGATGGCAGAACATGTAGGTGTCCTTGTAAAAGCCTTCAATCAATTTAAAATACACACTCATCTGTGTTTATTATCTACAGCAATCATTTACGTTAGTTACTACGAGCAAGTAGAAAGTAGCGGTGAGCGCGGCTCCAAATCTTGAACAGTGTCTGGTGCCCGGTAGTACTAAGAATAGAGGAAGCTGCACATCAGACCGGCACATACGGGTACTTCACAAAAAGTCAAGGCCGTGCCCCCTTTTGGGGGATAGAAAACCGAAGATCCCATAGAATTCAATGCAATTTGACGTATGTTTAGATTTTACGTTTGTATACATTCATCTCCTGTTATACAAACGTTTTGTTTTATACACGTCTAATAATTATTTTGTGATCTTGCCTGAACCTGAGCTTTCACAATACCTTAATAAATGAAGGTTGATCTCCATCGTCTCCATGCCTCCTTCGGTCTTCCTTCGTCCAACACAGTGGTTGGTATTGTTTATCCAGACATCTATACATTGTTTGTTTGAAAGGGGGCGTGGTCATGAGAGTCTACTCTGAATGATGTATTGCCGGTCTGATGTATAGATGGGGGTTCAAACCCAACAGGTAAAATCTCTTTCCACTCTTCTGTACACTCACAGCTTCACTTGAATCTCTCCTCCTCTGTCTCTTTTCTACACTCTCTGTATTTGCTTCCTTCCTGCTTCCTATCTGGCCTCTCTTTGAACACAAACAACTTTTTCTGACAGTCCATTTATGGAGAGGTAGATTGATGTGTGTGAGGTAGAAGTGTGTTTCCACAGATACACACTATAAAGAGGAAACGCAAACACACATTCATGCTCACACACACACACACACAGAGGAGCATCTCACATCCAGCCAGATATCCATCAGGGAGCTGTTGTTGTAGGAAGGTTAAACTCTGCCCTGGATGTGGTCACTGAGGTAAGCTTTTGAGCTGTCAGTTGTTGCTGTTGAGCCTTATTGGGGCTAAATTTTCCAGTTTTTGGCTGAAAAAAATAAATAAACGCTCATTTTGACAAAAGCAATGAGCTCACACTTGATGTCAGCTGATGCAACCTTGTCTCTGGCAAAATTACATTCCCTTACAGCTAAACTGCATTCTCAATTACTGTACGTTTTGAGGGAAACATATATTCTCCCAGGTTACGTATGCAGTTTTAAGCAGTTTTAAACACGTGAAGTGACTACTTTGTTAGGTTTAGGCAACAAAACTACATGGTCAGGTTGAGTAAAAATGTCTCTTTGTCTCCGACTTTTAGTTTCCCACTGGGCACAAATAGCGGTCTCTGTGTTTGCTTTACCCATCCACCACTCCTCCCTCCTGCCCTTAGTGGAGTTTACCACTTGTTTAACTTGTTATTATACCACATAACTTTCAGTGAAGGTATTATTCCATGTTATGTTCATTAATGGCCCCTTGATATACTACATCACCTGCTCTGTGTCGCTTGTTGTGCTACGTCACTCGACAATGTGATACGACCAAGACAAATGTAATCTGTGACAAAATATATTTCCTTACAAACATAATTATTATGGCTGTCAATCAATTAAAATAGTTAATTGTAATTTATCACACATTTTTTATTTGTTCAAAATGTATCTTAAAGGGAGATTTGTCAAGTATTTAATACTGTCATCAACATGGGAGTGGACAATATTCTGCTAACGTATGTAATATATTTATTATTGGAAATCAATTATCAACACAAAACAATGACAGATATTGTCCAGAAACCCTCACAGGTTCTGCATTTAGCATAAAAAATCTGCTCCAATCATAACATGGAAAACTGCAGCCCAACAGGCAACAACAGCTGTCAGTGTGTCAGAGTGCTGACTTGATTATGACTTGATCCAAACTGCATGTGATTATCATAAAGTGGGCATGTCTGTAGAGATGATGTCTCTCAGCAACTAGTTTCTGACAGATCGTGTGGTGGTGGTGGTGAGTGTGTGTTTGTTGGTGGTGTTATAGCTGTGAATGTAGCTGTAGCAGACAGTGTGTGTGCAGTTTATTTGTCGGTGAATAAATGCTACGAGGCTACAAGCTACAACTCCTCAGCTGGAAGTCCAGAGCCAACTTCCTGTATCTGCGCCAGCTCTCTCTTAAAGTGGACCAGCTTTTCTCCTTAAAGTGACAAGCCGCCCTTTTTCTCTGCTCTTTAATTAATTATTAATGTCTCTTTTAACCATTTAACCAATAGCATTAATCAGTTAGAATACTTAATGTCAATTATCAGTTAAATTAGTGGCATTAAAACAAATTTGTGTCAACTTATTATCGCCTTAACTTTGACAACCCTAATAATTAAGAATACAGTTGACTTGTATGGGAATGTAAATTTTAGGAGGCAGGGCTGCCTGATCATCTGTACGGCTTTCATAATCTCCTGGAGACCAAAATGCTGATTTATTTAAATATCCATGAATATTATAATGGAAATGTATAGATGTCTCTTTGACTCAGTGAACTACATGTTGGGATTTTGAAGAGGCAGATAGGCTTTCAAAGAGTGACATAGAATAAACGCTTCTAGGTCTACAGAGAAAGAGACTCATCCTGTCCACAAATGCACACACATCCCATGAACTTTATAGCATGTTGACGTTAAAGGGGGAAAAAAAAAATGACACGTTTGGCTATTCATTGGCTCTGCAGCAGTGAGTGAGGCTCATCGTGTGAGTGTAATTTCACTGTAAATCGGTTTAGAAGTGAAACTGTCAACTTGCATCAAGCCGATACGTGACGGCCTCTGAATCTTGAAGAGATGTGTGTGTGCATGAAGCTTTGTCGGCCGTTCTGCACTGCAGCCTAATGCAGAGACGTACTTATGTACTATATTGGTTGCCCCCCCAACCTTTGTGATTGTACACACACACACACACACACACACACACACACACACACACACACACACACTAAGTGTCAAGATGTACGAACAGACACAATCACATAGATATTCCCCCTGCAACTTGAGCTCTCGTCACGCCTCCCTGACTTTCTCTCATTGTCTGAATCCAAGATGAATGCACACTCAAACACAACACACACACACACACACACAAACAAATGCACACATACACAGTCGCAGCAATTACACCACCCGCATGAACACATTCTTCTTTAGGTTAGAGGACAATTTGTTCAGCATCTGTGAAATTAGACATGGGTTTACCATGTAGCCTTTTCAATATTGATCACTGTCATACAATTGTGTGTGTGTGTGTGTGTGCGCGCACATGCTCATGTATTGTGCGTTTTATTCTGAAGTGAGTTGCTTTCAGTCAAGTTCTTTTGTGAGTAAGTAGCCAGAATGGTTTACTGTTATTCAGGATGTGCACAGGAGCACACCATCTTAATGTACTGTATATTTATTGATTTGCTTCATGCATAGTGCTGAAATGCTGCTTCATGCAAGACTACGTCAGGCCTACAAGGGTTTGTCAGTCTGTTTGACTTAATTGCTCTCCACCTAGGGATGTTAATAATTAACCGTTTAACCTATAACTGACATTTTAACCGATTAACATCGGTTAAATGTTTTAAAGAAATAATAATAATTAATTGAAAAGCTGAGAAAAACACAGAGGAGCGGCTCGTCACTTTAAGAAGAAAAGCTGGTCCACCTTAAGAGAGAGCCGGAACAGATGCAGGAAGTTGGCTCTGGACTTCCTGCTGAGGAGTTGTAGCTTGTAGCCTCGTAGCATTTATTCACCGACAAATAAACTGCACACACACTGTCTGCTACAGCTACATTCACAGCTATAACACCAACGAACCCACACACACCACCACCACACACACGGTTTGTCGGAAACTTGCTGAAGTTACGCTACAACGGGCACAAAGCCACCGTCTAGCAGCTGCTAGCGTAGCACGAACACACTGTTTGTCAGACAATCACTATCGTTACACTGGGCAGACACACAGCTGACAACCTGCTAAACTAAACTAACAGACTAAAGAGACTCAGTTGTCTGTTGTGCTCATGTACTTCAGCTGGAGCACCGCTGCATGCGAGGCACAAATCTTGTCAGTTAACGGTTAATAATCGAGGGTTGGTTATTGGTAAAGAAAATTTCTCAAAATTGGCATCCTCTAACCTCTCTTTATTTTCTTTCTTGTGAACCATCCACTGACAAACCAAATTCCAGTTTACTATCAAATTTATTGCAAAATACAGCCTTTGTAATACAGTATGTGCTGTTTTGTAAATTTGTAGCTGTGCTTCACAGTTTCATCTGCAGATGCTTGAAGGTCAAGTATTAGGGAATGAGTGGCACTGACATGCGCCCCACAGTGGACCATAATAAATCATAAATGGATCGTTAAAAACATTAGTTTGAATTTAATAGAAATGTTGAGAACCATAGAAGATTTTGAAGGAGCTCAATGCAGCTACATACGTGTGTCCTTCAGGCTGTGACTTGCATTTTGCTTTTTCTGTGTCCGTGTTGATTGTTTCTTCAAGTAGATTTTGAATTTTGTTATTGAGTTGGATTTGGGTCGACTAATCGGTTGTTTTGGTCTTTGTTGACTAGGATTTCTTTTGTCGATTAGTCATTTCTTTATGCTTTTTCCATGCTGAATAACATATTTCCAAGAAACCAGGCACATTTCTGGTAAACACAAGATTTGACATGGTGCTTTTTGTGGAGAAACTCACATTCTACAGGATTAAATCAAGTCAACAAAACTGTATGAGTGTAGGCCGACAAAGAATATCTTTGGTTGAGGACAGCCATTATTATTTTTGTCTTTATACAGTATTAGTAATACCAAATGTTTCTGCAGGATCTCTGCTCATTTCCTGCTTGTTATATATTTGTTTGCGTGCAGCTAATGCTCCAGTCTTCATCATGGTACCAGCTGTAATTGCTGGAAGAATTGACTGTAAATCCTTAATTAAATTACAATCAAAACAAAACTAGAAAGAAATGTCACTCACCTCTTCTAAAATCAGTCTTGATTAACTTTACACGAGATTTTGATAACGAACCTTATCAATTTTACTCCCAATCAATCTCGGCTCTGACGCTTGTTTTCTCTCCACTATACTCTGATTTTTCCAGCAGCATGTGACGATGTGGAATTTAGTAAAAACAACACGATCATGTGATGTTTCCTGACTTAAAGGTGCCAAATTCAGTACCCAGAACATAAATATATCATCAAACAACCATTTGCTCAGTTAGACATTAGCCCACTATATCTTCACATAGCAGAGAATGACTGAAGTCTGACTGAATGGACAGACTAAGATAAGATAAGATAAGATAAGATAAGATGAACCTTTATTAATCCCCGGAGGGAAATTCGGATGTCTTAGCAGCATCAACAACAACAGTACAGATAAATACAGTACAGTAAAAAGTAAAAGAGAAGGTGCAGTGAATGAAATAAGGTGCAATGAAGATAGTTGACAATAAAAATAAATAAGTAACAGTAATAAGTAAAGTGCAGCAGGTGGTGAGTATTGTATATGCACAGCATATGTATATGTAATGATATAATTATATGTAATATATACATTTGGAATAAATACGGAGCAGATGATCAGTCACATGGGGGTCAGACTTTGGTTATGGAGCCTGATGGCCACCAAAAGAAAGGACTGACCCAGACGGTTTGTAGTGTGCCGAGGGGGGATCGGTCTCTGGCTGAATGTACTCCTCATCTGGACCAGTTGGTCAAAGAGGGGGTGGGAGGGGTTCTTCAGAATAGACTCCAGCTTCCTCCTGGTCCTCCCCACTGCCACCACTCTGACTAGTGGGGACTAGTCAGACGGTAGCGTTCAAACTGATGAAGCCACTTGGATAAAGGGCGAAACGTCTTCAGAGACAACTTTAAGTCCAGTTGCCTTCGATTCAATTGTTGCCAGAATGAATATGACCTGGATGAATGAGAACATTCACAGACTTAACAGAACACAGACTTAACACTGTCTGGACTTCAGCTGAACACTGAGAGGCAATAGAAATGCTCCCAGTCCTGTATTTAACACCTTTAAGGTGTTGATGAGGACTTAAGTGTCAAATTTTGTCTTAGTTGAGCATAAAAAAAACACTGGAAAATAGGCGATATAACAAGATTAGCATTTGACATGATAGTGATTGACCACGGTAATAGTGCTCATGTGTCCACGATAGGAGAATGATGTTCATATGTTGAATACAGTGATTCTGCCAGTGTATTGCAAGCCTGGCAGGCCTGAGGTGACTCCCCACTGGGGCAAAACATCAGGGAAATATGTATTTTTAAGATGTTTTATAAGCTAATATGTGTTATACAGGTAGCAAACTGCTTTAAGGAATAACTTGGTGTGGTGGTTGCATGCTTCACGTTAGCGAGACTCTTTGCGGTCGAGAGAAAGTGTGTGAGTGTGTGATGGAGTGATGGTGAGAGGAAGTCGGTTGTAACTAGCTGTGAGCATAGCAGTGTGGACAGTTTAGGCTGTAAATAAAAGCTACTCAGAAGAGCCGTTGTGAAGAGTGATAAACATATTTCATTTCCTATATTTTTCACAATGAGAGTCTGTGGCGGAGAGGAAAAAAAAGCGGTCAAGTATGATGTTACTACCACTAAACCTGAAGGGGTCACCCTATTTTTGAATCAACAGTTAGTAACATTACCTGTTAGAGGCAGGTGGGCTGCTCAGTCCTGCTTGGCTAAATAACGGAGCTACTAATGTTAATTATTCCACTGAATAATGTTATGGTACATTCATGCTCTGCTCTGTAAAAATGAGTATTGGGTGAACGGATATTCTAACTTCATCATGCTGTGTTCAAATGTACTCTTGTAATTTGGCAAGAAAGTTGAATAAATCCAGTTGTTTGGAGAAGATATTTCCACATCGATATAAAATAGATAATAGAGAGAACACTGACCTGTTTAACTCTGACCTGTTTAACTTCCTAACACTAGCTCTAATACTCATAATATATAATTAAATCTGCTGATGCCAAGATTTTTTAATTAAAGCAAATATTAAATAATAAATAACATATTTCCTAATAATTTGAATTGTTTTTATCAAAAATAACCACTACAGATGACAATAACAGTACAGTACTGTGAAGAGTATCCTCCCACCCCAGAAATGTTTTTTGTGTAAATTCATCGGATCTAACATGTTATTCCTTCTTTTAGCTCATAGATTTATAAGTGGCAGATAAAATTTGAGTGGCAGACAACAAATAATACTACCTACCACAGTGGTAGGCAGTGAAAAAAGTGAATTTCAGACCCTGCACAGAACACCTGCATGCATTATTAGTGGTGGCTAGCCTGAAATGTACTGTGGGATACTGAGGCTGCAATGTGTATCCTCAAATTCAAATGAAAGAACGCTGCCTTTGGAGGAACCTCTGAACTAGAACAGCCCTTCTCATCCCGTCATGATGTATTTGGTCTAGAAATACAGACTTTGCCACACAGTATGGCATTTTTCGTCACTGGGGTTACATAGGCTTCTGTTGCAGGAAGTATGTGTGGGAGCATATCAGAGAACTGGACCACAAGCCTCTCATTTATGTGTGTGTGTGTGTGTGTGTGTGTGTGTGTGTGTGTGTGTGTGTGTGTGTCTGTGTGTGTGTGAGATGGAGACTGGACTCCAGTTAAATCAAAGCTGCCTCTGTGCTTGCTCCCTGAATCCCCTGTCGGTGAAAACTCAGTTTGTCTGGGAGCTAAAAGAGACTGGTGAATTATTAAAGCTTGCTGAAGCTTCACTCATAGAGAACCAGCAGACCACTGAGACACCACAACACACACACACACACACACACACACACACACACACACACACACACACACACACACACACACACACACACACACACACACACACACACACACACACACACACACACACACACACACACACACACACACTGAAAGGCCAGTCCAATGTAATACCCACCGGGTACCCCAGTCTCAATCGCTATATATGAAGAATGTTGACTGCTCATGCTGAGCAAAGCTGGTGGATTTCACTGTTTGCAGCTGCAGATGGACTGCTGCAGCCTTTCAAACATCCAGCTATAGGCTACAAGTACTACAGCTCTCCACAGCAGGAAAAAACATCATCCCACCCGGCTGGCAACATTTGAACCCAACTCAAGAGTCAGACATGATTTATGAAGAACCGCTGCTGCCTTTCATTGTCTAACCTTTTAAAGATTCATTCTGATGACATTTCTGTTTTATTAAACAGCGGATGAGAAAATAAAAGACGAAAGAGTACAGAGTTACACCAGCGACACACCGGCGTTGGCTGTTATTAATTTGAATGTAAAATGAGATGGTGCATGGGAGATTATAGAAAGTTAATTCTTGGAGATCTAACAGACATAAACTATGCACTTTTCAATAATCTGTGTGCTGCAAATCCAGAAGAAATTGAAAATGACACCCACCATTTAAAGCCTCTCTGTCCATCTCAGTGACTCTTTGGGCAAAGATCTACCAGAGTCACTCACTCTTTATAGTGTGGATAGTGTGATTTTTCATAGTGTGGTTTGTATTAGATGTACCAGTTGCAGTTTTCTTGGATGATCCTGACTGATTTTTTTCTTTCTAAGAATTATAATTGACAGCACACGCAAATATTTTTGTAAATTTTCTTGTGGAAAATTGAAATTCAGTTGTGGGCTTTGTTCATAATATAACATTGACTATTAAAGCTTCAGTAGGCAGACATTTTTTTGGCATCATTGGACAAAAATTCCATAATAATCTTTCAGCATGTTGTAATTCAAGTGAGAGAAAATGAGACTTCTGCACCTCCTCATGGCTGTGGTTTCCTCGTAGAGAAAATCTAGCCTGTGATGGGAGACTTTGGCCAATCACAGTTCATTTCAGAGAAAGAGCCTTCCTATTGGTTGTGCTCCAGCTGGTGGGTAGTGCTTCGTATTTCCTCATCAGATCTCAACATGGCTGCTTGGTCACAAAAGTTCTCATTTTACAGCTTGTTACAACAGTAACAACAAGATGTTTCTGAAAACATTTGAGGAGCGAAAGAGGCATTACAGTTACAGAATACTGACTCATATTTGATCAGCGCTGCCTAGTTTGACCGTTTGGTTGGAGTTCGCTCTGATAGGTTGTTTTCCTCCAGTCTGTGAAATCTTGCAGATGCCATTATGAGCACCAGAGGACACAGAGGAACATGGTTTTTCTGTCAGGATATAGTGACTGTTTTATAAACATTTTTAAAAATGTAAGAAAAAAATGTTTTTAATCCTGTTTGCTCCAATCTTACCTACTGCTGCTTTAAATAACTTTTATCCAAAACTACACCAAATTACACAAACGTCTTGTTGTAAAGAAAAGTTGTTCATGGCTTATTTTGGACTCGCTGGTGTTACAAATAGTGAACTTTATGTCTCCTTCACTCACGCTAAGAACTTCCACACCAACGATGTGTGTGTGGCTGTGACATTACTATTTATGCCACTGTGTACATACAACGTACAATCATCATGCTGCACATACTGTACGTATATTTGACCGGCCAAAAATTGTATATGTGAGACTGAAATTCTTATGTTGTGACACACTTGTATTGACCAACATTGCAGCCAGTTCAAAGGTTACAGCGAGGCCTTACCGTTGGTTATTTCTGATATCCATTTCGATGTAGAGAGGGGATATAACAGTGTTTTAGTATTTTTTTTCCCAGTTGAGAATAAACGAGTGCAGAGACAAAGCTGTGGTGCACCGTGGCCAGTGATTTAATTAAACTACTGGTCTTAAGCAGTAACATGATCTCATTTGTGCCACCTAGATGAACTGATGATCATGTGATTCCTCTAAGTGCCATCTACACACCCATTCACATAATAAAATGGTCCATTTAAACGACCAGCTCCATATATCTGCTATTTGCATGTCACGTCAGCCACTGCTGCATTGCAGACTAGCAGTACCCAGTCTTCACCCATAATTTATTTCATGATTCATCTGCAATAACCTGAGCTTTTAGACCTATATGTATACTGTAGCCAGGGACGCTGATTTTGAAGCTTTCCCACTAAAAGTCTCCACCTCACATTTAGTTTAGTTTAGCAGGTTGTCAGCTGTGTGTCTGCCCGGATTAACGATAGCAACTGTCTGATAGTGTGTGTGTTTGTACATTAGCAGCTGCTAGCGTTGCCATGGCTTTGTGCCCGTTGTAGTGCAACTTTAGAGAGTTTCCGGCAGACTGTGTGTGGTGGTGGTGAGTGTTGGTTTGTTGTTGGTGTTATATCTGTGAACGTAGCTGTAGCAGACAGTGTGTGTACAGTTTATTTGTCGGTGAATAAATGCTACGAGGCTACAAGCTACAACTCCTCAGATGGAAGTCCAGAGCCAACTTCCTGTATCAGTGCCGGCTCTCTCTTAAGGTGGACCAGCTTTTCTCCTTAAAGTGATGAGCCGCACCTCTGAGTTCTTCTCAGCTTTTAAACTGATTATTAATATTTCTTAAAATGCTTAATGTCGCTTATCTGTTAAATGGTTAATTATTAACATCTCTACCTGTAGCCCTGCCTAGGCTCCATTTGCTCTCTTGCTGTTTTGATGAGGGTGAATACCGTTGAAGAACGCTGGCATAGACCATAAATGGTGTTGGTAACAGCATTTTGTGTCAGTGATGAGCAGTGCTTTCCATTTTGGGCTAAGTTAATCACTGAAAATGTTTACCAAATTACCTCTAAAATGGTTTAAACCTCCAGGCACTCATTGTATTGTCCTGTGTGACAAATGCCACCAATCTACTATTCCAGGAAGGCTAAAACAAATGCATTCAATTATTTGCTAATCCTATTTCATCAAGGTCTAGTGTATAGTAATAGTTGAAGTCCTTCAAACTGCCAGGTCTGCCACAGTTTCTTTCTGCATTTGCCATTTGCCATCATTTTCAAGTCTAGGGAGATTGCAACTAATCTATTCTTGCAAGCCAGTGGCAAGTTGCAGCATTATCTGCAGTGTGTGTGGCAGCCTCCATTGACTGCTGCTAGTCAAGCTGGCATTCATTATCAAGCAGGTAATAACACAGAGCACTGGGTCTAACTCAACCGGCAGTGGACTCATTAATATAAACAGGACCCTAAACCCAAACTCAATTTACTTGAAAGCCTCTTTGGAGACGGTGGTTCAGTGAAGAGTCTTCGCCTGAGTGTGTGCATGTGTGTGTCTAAGAAAGGTATTAATCATTCCTCTCCCACAGCCTACCACACCAATACACAAGCAGTTCAGAGTGTGTGCATGTGCATTACAAAGCTCCAATTAGATAGCTGATCAGTGGTGTATATTTAAGTAGTCACTCATCTCTTTTTCCCTCCCCCACCCCCACTCATATATCTGCCATTAATGAGTCCAATTAGCACATGCAAATATTTACTTCTAACTAGCATTTGTGATTTATCACACTGTTCGCTCTTTAAAACAAACAGTTTGAGTCATTTTTGTGTTATGTGTGTGCTCGCACATATGTGTACGTGGGTTTTCTCTCTTTATTCATGAAGGCCCATCAGCTCATTAGGCCCTCCTGTAGAGTAAGATCATCAGCAATGCGGGAAGAGGAATCAAAAGACAGTGTTAAGAGAGGGAGTAGGAGCATCCCAGTGTTCTTCACTGCAATATTTGGCTATGCAGACACACATACACCCCTGTGTATCAAGCATTGATTTAGGGCGTGCGACTGTAATGGGTACCACTCCACCGCCATCAGATTAATGACACCCAGACATGGCAGAAGGCACCGGGAGGAGGGGGAGGAGGCTCTTTTAGGGAGTTATTGCTGAGAGGTACTTAAATGTGCTACACATAGCATTTTAAAAATATCAATACATCATTGGAAAATGTGTTATGATACCTTGGTAGAATTGACGTAAATAAATGGGTGCTATTATAAACGATATCGTTCCTCAAAATAAGACAAAATTTTCCTCAGATCTTTGCGTCCTTCTGCGCTGCCTCCTTTGTGCTGTAAAGCTGTCCATTTCCTGCAAAATGTGACTTGATGCCATACAATATAAAATGCAGTGTAGAGGCCGTTAGAGGCTGCGGGTTGTCGTGGTGATGGTTGTCTTTGTCTTTTATTTTTAAATGCTGCATGTAGTATATACAGTATTTTTATATGAAAAAGTTTTGTGATAACTACATTGATGAGTGAATGTAAAGTGCATGATATACTTGTTTTTTATCCAGGTGTATGCATAGACCAGTGGCTGCAATACCAGTGGTATTGTTATTGGCATTGTCTTGTTGTTTCCTGCATAATTCGTGTGTACCTGGAGAATTAAAAATTCCACAGAGCAGCACATATTAGGGCTGAATCATCGCTTGTTGGCAGTGGACTTGTCCTCCTTGAGAATTGTAGATTTAGACTAGACTGTTGTTATTTTTTTTTGCAAAAATGTAAACATGCGTATCTAAACACTTTAAGGGATAGTTCGGATGTTTTGAGTGTTTTGAGGTTGTATGAGTTACATATCCACAGGGAGTATATTACGTTCAGTAGATGACGGTTGGTCAGACAGCCCTTTCCGACAGAGAAAGCCACCAACACTCCATTGACAAAAACAGTAATTTTCCTCATAGAACAGGGGAGCTGCTGGTCTACCGCTGCCTCGATGGGTTAGTTCAGACCTGGGCATTATATGGCCCGCGGTCCGGAACCGGCCCTTGTGATGGTTCTTCCCGGTCCGGGAGGTCTCAGACAAACCACATGATTTTACTTCCGAAGATAAAATAACAGTTAAAAAAATATCTTTTGTTTTGAAATGCTGGTGTATTGTTAGTGTGCCTCTTCCTGTCTCACGTGATGTAAATTGACAAGATGTTTGAATTAGCGTCACCTTCTGAGGCAGCACGTCTAACAATAAGACATGAAGTGATAAGTATTTTTTTGCACAGGTTGGGGGTAAAGCTGTGTGCTTAGTTTTCAACAAACATGTGACGGTATTCAAAAGATACAACTTAAACCGTCACTTTGAGGCAAAACATGCAGAAAAATCCAGAAAGCTGTCTGGAGATGAGAAGGAGAGGACAGCCGAGGGGCTGCTAGCTAAGATACTAAAGTAGAGAGGACTTTTCACAAAGCTGCATGAACCAAAGAAGGAAATGTAAGTGTTAATGTTAAGTTAAATGTTAAGTTTTGTCAATGGAAATATTACAACCCAAAGTCAACACCATATCACAAACAAGAGAGTCAGTTCCCCGTCAGAAAGGGCTGTCTGAGGGTGATGAAAATATTCTAGATATACCGTACAGTTAAAATTATTTCCCGTTTTGCTGCTGCCTTTGTCCACTGCAGTACATTGCTTTGCTCTCGTGCTGGTACCCCTCTCTGTTTCTCCAAACAGGGCGCCTGCCAACGAATACACTGACTATGGATAAGTAGCTCATAAAACCCCACTTCAAAAGATCCCAACTATCCCTATCTGGAGGTTACTATGTTGATGAGGGCAGAAAAAGATGCAGAAGATGAGTATCTCCTTAAAGCTTTCTGCCATTGTTGCTTACCTTACTTCACATCCTGATATACTGCAGTCACGTTGCTTGCTCATGATTGCTATCGCATTCATTTCTGAGGACACGCACACCTAGGTTATGCCGGGTAGCCATCATCCGCATGTGGGTGTGTAGTTAAAGTCATGCACAACAGCACTCTAAAACATCACAGCAGTGGTAGAAGTAAATCACAGTACAAAGAAAAAAAATCTTTTAGAAATGAGGTCAGATTGTGAGTTTAACAGACAATACTGTCTGTGATTGTCTATACAATTTTTTTTGCCATAGGGAAATTATTTGGGAGAAGAGAAAATTTGTGATTAACACACAGTACCGTATTGCCGGTCTGCTGGTCACCAAGTGAATACGTGGGAGTTCGTTGGAATCCAAATCAAACACTAATATGTTCAGGAATGTGTACCAATTACTTTTTATGATTATCTCTGACCTGTACTGTAGGTGGGTGTGACAGACGGGAATTGGTTTCTCATGTCTTGCCATAAATGGGATTGTACAGTATATATGTGTGTTTGCATGTGTGTGCTCTAATCTGATGGCTGGAGCATGATCATCTGCTATATTTTATTCATCTGGGAGTCGCCAGCTAATGGAAAAAGGGAGGCACTTGAATCCACATGCCTATGTGTTTGTCTGCATCTGCGTGTGTGTGTGTGTGTGTGTGTGTGTGTGTGTGTGTGTGGGGGGGGGGGGGGGGGGGGGTTATTTCTCTGACCCTGGTACTCTGATTAGCTGTCTGATAACTGCTCTGTAAACTGTCGCAGATCGGTAGGTAACACATAGCAGCAAAGGAAGAAAAAGGAAAACGGGGTGTTGGATTGTAATGTATATAAATTTGCTTTAGTTATCAGTGTGTGTTTGTATAATTCGTGCCCTGCAGTAGAGTCTGTGTGTGTAGTGGACATAGAGGCTGGTGACAGCTGATGGTGAAGCAGAGAAAGGTTAAAAGATGGTTTTTATTCCTGTGGAATTCAGTCACTGAAGTCCTTGAATTCATTCATGAATTCCTGAGTTCGAGGCTTGTCCAGAAGTGCTGCAGGAAGGCAGAGATACTACAAGAAATACCCCGTTATGTTTAGGCTGTTTCAAATGGATTTGCACAGATACAGTGATCAAAATGTGTATGTTATGTACAAGTATTTCAGGCAGTATGCTGGCTGTCTGTTAGGGTTGGTCGTTTGGATAAATGTTGGTTAAATTGACACGATTGACATTGCCGTTTTTTTGGGAGGTATTTTCATTTTATTTTGCTAATTTAATGATCCTCTGAAGAACAAGAGCTGCTCAGCTGCTGTTCTGCAGGCGTAGAGGGAGGGATGGCGGGGGAAAACAGCAGGTAGTGTCGGCGGATTGCATTCGCTTTACCGCATCGTTGTGATGAAAAGAGAGCTGAGCCGGATGGCAAAGCTCTGGATCTACTGGTCAGTCTTCATTCCTACTTTGGCCTTTGGCCATGGGGGCTGGGTCATGACCCAGAGAACTAGATTATGGGTACCAGCAGCCGAAAGGGGTTTTCTCAGGAGGGTGGCTGGTGTCTCCCTGAGAGATAGGGTGAGAAGCTCAGCCATCCGTGAGGGACTCGGAGTAGAGCTGCTGCTCCTTTGTGTTGAAAGGAGCAAGTTGAGGTGGTAAGGGCATCTGGTATAGCCCCCTGGGTGCCTCCATAGGGAGGTGCTCCTGGCACGACCAGCTGGGAGGAGGCCCCCAGGAAGACCCAGGACTAGGTGGAGAGATTATATCTCCACGGTGGCCTGGGAACAGCTCGGGATCCCCCAGTCAGAGCTGGTTAATGTGGCCTAGGAAAGGGAAGGTACTTTTAAGGGTACTAACTGAATTACAGTATGTTAGCATTACTGAGTACAAATTCACACAGGGCGGTAACTAATGATTATTTTCATTATTGCTTAATCTGTTGATCATTTTCTTGATTAATCGCATAGTTGATTGATATATAAAATGGTGAAAAATCAGTCAGTCATTGTTTCCCAAAGCCCAAGGTGACGTCCTCAAATGTCTTGTTTTGTCCACAACTCAAAGATATTCGGTTTTCTGTCATAGAGGAGTAAAGAAACCAGAAAACATTCACATTTCTGCAATCAGAGTTGTGACTTTTTTTTCTTAAAAAGTTATTCAAATTCATTATCAAAATGGTTGGTGTTTCATTTAATAGATGACAACTAATCGCTGCTCTTGATTCATGTTAAGTACAACTCAAACATATCATATTTTGTCAAGGATAACCCCCCACAGACTTTATATTCTCAGTATAATGCTTCACCAGACAGCTTTTAAAATCTTCCTGTGTGTTCTGAGTATGCTGTGTGAGCCTTTTTCCTGTATGAATGACACAGTGGAGGCTCCATCAGCAGAGATGGCCAGCAACATTTACCCTCTGATCCCCAAAGCTGTGCTTGCTGAGTGCTCACTTCTCAAATACCAAACGGGGAGATCTCTTTTTTTTCAATTATTTCTTGGCTTCAGCATTCCAGCACTGCACTTCCTCTACTTCCTCGCCCATCAGTCCCCTCACCTCACCCACACCAGCCTCCCTCCCTCACCCCTCCTTTTCTCTGTCGCTCAGCAACCATCCGTAATTAATGAGCTTTTACAGTTCGATCTGATCTGCCTTAGAATTGGACACGTCTGATAAGCCGAATGGAATATACACACAGGCCTGCCCCTCTCTGCTCACCGCTGCCTGGAAATATAATTACCAGAGGATGAATATGCACAAACACACACACACACACACACTGAAACGCAGAGACGGCATAAGCCCAGGTTAATACCAATCTTTTTCCTCTTCTCTGCACTAATTAGAAATGTACTGACGAGAGTCATTTGTTTGGAAGTTGAATGCACTGTGCACTTGTTGTCGTTATTCAGAGACTCAGAAAGTTGGATAATTAAATCTATTTAATGATACGCTTTAGCGAGCATATGTGTATATGTTAATGACATGCTCTGATGCTCTTAATGAGCATGTGACAGTGGCAGGGAGATGGAACAGCATTGCACATCGTCATTACTTAAACTTAATCTTTCTCCTCTGTGCCAAATGACAGTTAACACACACTCCTATCAATCTGCACCTATAGCCTCACTCGACAGCTGCCAATAGACTGCGGCTCCTTACAACATCTTCATCACCAGGAAGCAGACAGACTGTATTCATGACACAACTAATTTCTTAGGTGAAATGATGTTCCGATACCCGTGTGAATCCTGCTGTGTAAATCTGTGGGAAGCCATGCTAAATCTTGTCTGCAGTGAAGAGCGATGCAGGTGTGTGTGTTTCCTCATAGATTTGACACAGTGGGCATGTAAGGGCATAAGCACATCCCATACAGACACTCATTCAGTGTGGAGTGAAGCAGCACAGTCAGGTTTATTGCTGTGGCCATAGCAACAGCCATGAGTGGAGATGGAGATGACTTTTTTTATATATATATATATAGTGGTGATGCACTGAATGTCCTTGTTCAGATGAGAGAGAAGGAGAGCGAGGGATGAAAACAGAGTGAGGGATGGAGGCAGAAGGGAGGGGTGGAAGAAATTTTAGAGAAGACCAAGCGAAGGATTTCTTTCCTATCCTTTTTAGCAGTTTGTTCTACAAGCCGGCAGAGCTCTGTGACGGACTCTATGAGTTTGTCATGTTCTTCTCTCTCTCCCCTTGAACAGTGGTTTCATTCACAGCTGGTGTGGCATATGGTCACTGTGTTGTATCAATGCAACAGAAGAGGAGTGACCTTTTACTATTCAACACATAACAGTCTGAAAGGAACAGTGTGTAGCATTTATGGAGTATTGGAGAATGGAGTATTGATAAGTATGTTTTCTTTAGTGTATAATCACCTGAAGCTAAGAATCATTGTGTTTTTGTTAGCTTAGAATGAGCCGTTTATATCTACATATGGAGCAGATCTCCTTCACAGAGCCGGCCGCTGTGTTTCTACAGTAGCCCAGAATGGACAAACCAAACACTGGCTGGAGAGAGAGACATTCATGTTTTTGTATCGGCCATCGTAGTTCTCCTACGTGCTTGGCACACAGGAAAAGTTTCAGTCGGTTCCAATTTACAACCAGCCTGTCAATTTTTAATTAATAGCTCACATGCACATGCATTAACTCAGTCAAAAATCTATTTCATCGGCGAACTCTATTTCATCTCAGTGTAGTGCTATGATCTTACAGGGATTGTCCATCCAGCTATCTGCAACCGCTTATCCCATTAGGAGCCGATCCCAGCTGGCATTGGGCGGAGGTCACCACTCCATCGCAGGGCTGACACATAAAGACAGACAACCACACCTACACAATTTATAGTCATCAATTAACTTGCTTGTCTTTGGGCTGTGGGAGGAAGCCGGAGAACCTGGAGAAAACCCACGCTAACATGGGGAGAACATGTAAACTTCACACAGAAGAGCCCCTAGCCGGATTCAAACCTGCGACCCTCTTGCTGTGAGGCAACAGTGCTAACCACTGCACCACTGTGCCGATCCCACTGTTGCACCGATACACAGCCCTGTCAGTGCTAGATACCACCAAATCCTGCATATACCAACAATCTAACGTTGTGAATATGTCACTCACCAGGCTATATGTTCATGGTGTTCCAACTCTTTTCCAATGGAACCTGATAGTCACTTATTATTGATCAGTCACCAGTCGTTTTCTGCCCATATTCACTCTAAATAGTTTGAGTAATAGTCTCTATAAAGCCTGATCAGATGAACCAAAACAGGTGAGACAAATGGGCCTCATGCAAGAGCCACTCACATGAATGCATTTGTTCTTAAGTGGTTTATACAAGTGACTTTGTGAACTTGCTGCATTCACCATTTTTTGGTATTTTGTATTTTCTCTGAGGCATGAACACAATTTGCGAGTTCCTGTTGGAGTCTTGCAGTTAGTCTGCTGTTATACAGATCTACGTTTTTCACTGATGGATTGTATATTTAATTAGTAAATTTGAAGCAATTTTGAGTTTGAAAATCCTACGTAAATTAAACTTAATTATGGTGACATTATCCTGTTTGTCTCTGCAATTTGAATTACAATACAATGATAACGATATCATCGTTAATTTAAATTGGCCATTGCGATTGTATAACACTACAATATCAATATGAACATCTCAAACTGGAAAACGACTTAAATTACGCACTAATTGAAGGTTAATTTGTCTCTTTGAATAATAAGGTCAACTGGAAATGTAAGCAGGTGCATCATGGCTGACTGTGGATGCTCGTCAGGCAGTTGTTGAAAGGGACAATGTTCTGCTATACTGGCTAAGACGGATGAATAGGGCAGGATGTGTTTCCTTATATGTTATTATTGGGGTGTTAAATATGCTAACTTACAAATCTCATGAACACACACTCAGACAGCGGTACAAAATTATGTAAGAGAAGTTAAGAGAGAAATATGAAAATGTTGTAGCATGAGGGCCAATTTCTCTATGTGCTGCTAAAATGGCTTCACTGCCTGTGCAAGGCAGGACTATAATGTCATTATTTTGCTTCGCCGTTCTGTATTAAAGGTACAGACACTTAATGGGAGAGCATTGTTCCTCGGCTGCTAAGCAGGCAGCGAAGCTACTCAAAGAGCTGAATTGACGTCGGTGTAAAGGGACAGCCGGCATGGTGGTACTGCACACACTAGACGCCAGCGCTGTTGTGTTACACGTGACACCGGCATGCTATCTAAAACCACAACTGATATGCTGGCTTTGTTTGGTTCAGTGTAGAACAGCAAAGCCGGTGTAATGAGGGGTCTGCTTTACAGCAGTACTGCAGGATTTCTATATAAATAAGGAGCTTACGAGAGGGAGTGGAATATGTTGTGCATGTTGTCTGCCAATAAATTAACAGTTGTAAATTCATGATACTGTCTCATCTCTTATTTTAATACTTAATATACAGTGCTAATAGTAGCTATATTAATAAATAATGCTACAGAAGGCAGGCATCAAATAGACCCGTGATCAGTGATTGGCCCCAAAAATTCTGATCGGAGCCCCCTTACTCATTTCCTTTTTCCCAATGGGTGATGCTCTACTTGACTTCCCCTCCCACTGTTTATGTGTTCATCTCTTCCCTCTCCTCGGTGAGGGTGTCTGTCTGAGGCTAATCTTTGTGTTAGGGAGGGCTGAATAAGCCTGTCTTTGTCAGAGCATTAGGTTTGGAGAGGACGAATACATTAAATGATAAATGGTGGCAGTGAAGGTGGCGGCGTGTGGATTTCGATTCATCTGAATGCCACCACCCCTCTTCCATTTCTCCCCTGCTGTCATAAGTGTGCATTTATGTGGTCTGTATGCCACTTTGTATTTTAAAGGGTCACTTCACCTAAATTACTAAAAAACCTTTTATCTTTTACTGTGTGTTGTATCTAGTCATGCAGATAGTTTCAGTTTGATGTCCTGAGGGAAAGTCGTTCTACCGAATGAAAACTTTTCCCTGAAATTTGTGTCAAACATAATTTTTCAGTGCTTGGAGCAGGACAAAGCATATTTCATTCAACCCAATTGTATTAAACTGGAGGCAGAGATGAATATTTCAAAAGCTGAGCGACTAAAACAAAAACTTCCTGCAGGGTGAGATACCGTTAGCACGGGCGTGGACTAGTATTGTGCCACCATGGACACCCATCTGTGTTCAGGTTTCCATTCCAACCAAAGCTCCACTCACTGATGAGCACTCCTTCAAGCAGAGGGGAAGACGTCGGTACAGTCACTCGCAGAAGTGACCACTTTGAGTGCGAATCATAAACTGTTTATAAGAGGTGGACGTAATAGATTTTTTAAATGCCAGAATCGATATAATTGATTCATTTGAGTCTATGTGGACGTAGAAGGAAGGTACCTCTTTTATTGTTGTGGTTTGAGTACTGTGACGTCATATCCGTTCCATATCTGTCAAACCAAAACAAACCGTAGTGAGCTGAAACGACGAAGCAGAAAACGACAGAACCGCGTGGATACAACCTGCACTGTCACATGTTAATTCCAGCGTGGTAAACACTACATATACAGTGAGGTATGCAGACACTGTCACACATTGCATGAAAAGCAGAGCTAGACATCACGGCCAAAGCTGCAGCTAACTCTGTCAGGGACAGGAAATGTCTTGTTATCGCAGCAATGTGCGGTCAATCCAGCTGTCGCTCTTGTCTCTGTGGTGAAATGGGCCGACGCTACAACTGTAGAGCACCCATATACTGACATTTATGTTAAATGCATCCAGACAGCCCCGATGGAGCGGACCATCAATGTATGAAGAGAACGGAGCTGATGGGAGATGTAATGATAGAGTTGGTAAAGTTAGGGGATGTGTGACTACTACGTCCAGTTTTCAAAGTAAGGGGGAACAAAGGCAACTGTATATACAAAATAAACCATATACTATACTATATAGAAATGAAATTGACTGGATTATATTCACCAGAATATTACATCCATTCATCAGCAACCGCTTATCCCGTTTGGGGTCTTGGGGGGCTGGAGTCAATCCCAGCTGGCACTGGCTGACACCCTGGACAGGTCGCCCAGACTACCATTCACCCTAGCGTTCATATATATGGGCAATTTAAAAACCCAAGCTAACACAGGGAGAACATGCAAACTGATATATCACTGACAGTGACTGTTATTTTTGACTTCAGGACGTCTCTGTTTCCATACATGCTGAAAATCATTTTCAACATTTTTACTGTATAAATTTAGGTATTTTCCAAAGTAAAGTCCCTAGAAGTGTATGATTGTATTGTATGATAATTTTTAATAGTCTAGTGTTAAAAAAGTTAACAAAAATCGCAATGAATCATAATATCGAATTGCAATACTTAAAAACTGCAGTACACCCAAATATCATGATAGTACAGAATCAGGAGATGGGCGTGTCGTCCCAGCTATAGAAGACGGGATGTAGCCTACGTCTCAGCTTTTGATGAAGGTAAATCACAGAGCTGAAGAGAAACATGAGAGTGATCTATCATTTAGTTAAGGGAGGATTCTGCTATTAGGTGGAATGTGGTAGCTGTGAGAGAGGAGAGGAGGGGTAGAGGCAGAGCGAGAGCAGGAGAGAGGCAGGCGGGGAGGGGGGGGGCTAGGTTGCTGACTCTGAGCTTTGCTGCGGTGAGCTTTGAGCTAGCGTCTCTGTGAGCTCTCTGCCTCTGTGTGTCTGTAGGCTGCTGTGGTGCAGACCGTAGCCTAGCCACGTTAGCCTCCCTCCACCACCTCCACAGCTCAGTCAGCCGGCGCCTCCGGTGAGCTCCTGCTGCAGTTAGGCTCTACAGTCTCTGAGTGTCTCCGTCCGTAGCGGAGGATTTCCTGCCACTGCAAGGATCTCTCTCTTTCTGGCCAGAGCAGAGAGAGAAAGCGAGGAAGAGGAGAGAAAGAGGAAGACAGGAGGGAGGAAAAGCGACAGCGGGCCGGCAGTGACCTTCGTGGTGTGGTGGCAAAGCAGAGGAGGAACCGGTAACGGGCGTAGGATCCATCAGGTGTGTGTCAGCACTTAAGGGGATGAGTAAGAGTTTGAGAGTCTACTGTGTGAATTTGTATTCAGAGGCTGTGCATGGTACAGTAGGAAATGACTGTGTCAGAGGGAGGTATCTTTACACTTAAATGTCATTTCAGCACTAGTGTTCAAGTTCAGAAAGTAGTGCCGAGCTGAGGGAGAAGAGTTGTAAGAGAAGAAGATAAGTCTGAATAGAGATATTCTTCCATGACATGCTGTAGATGGATAGATCCTCACAGAAGCCAGATGGAGAGATGCTGATATGAATGAGGAAGAGGAAAATATAAATGGAGAATACCAAAGATGGATGGAGCAGGAGAGAGAGGGAGATGTATGTTGTGCCAGCTAGAGCTCAGCGAGGATGACAGACGTGATTGTGTGTGTGTTTTCTTACTGGCGAGCGAGGAAAAAACGCCTGTATCGGAGTATCAATCACTGTGGGCTGGGCGCTGCCTCAAGGCTGCAGGCTAGAGAAGTGTACACTCACAGCTATCTGGGAGCATCAGTGCAATATGTGATTTGTCCTTCTGTGGGATTTTATCATAGTATTAATACATTCTGCTTTTTTATTGGCACTGATGGGCTGGAATCCTCATTATAAAAGGAACATTTCTGTTAGAGGGAACTGGCCTGCAGGTAAGTTGCAGCATGTTGTTGTGTGATGTACAATATAACAAGCTCTAACACCTGAAGTCCTGCTTCGCTGCAATACTGCTAAATGAAAAGACAATTTAGCTTTAAGTTGTTGGAGGTTAAACTAAATCAGCAGGAGGTTGTAGTGAGTACATTAACTGCCCCTCAGCCCGAAGGCCTGGGTTCAGTTCTACATGACGGGTATAATTTTCCCCGCAGATGTGGCCTTGAGACAGGGACTCGCATCATCGTGAGGTGGTGCTAAAGCTTGCTGCTGTCGCTTTTGTCGTATTTGTGCCACTAGATTTGTCTGCTTAGCTCAATGGCACATTGGTGCAGGGTGAACACCAGGGTTGTCAGGATTTAGATTCTAAACCAGAAATTGGTCAAAATAAGGCTTGAGATTTTTTTCATCAAAATCAAACGCCGGATCAGCGATTCTCCGCCCCCACCTGCTTGCATCCAAAAGAAAGACACAACACTTCAAAGATGACACAGATAGGTGACACTGTGGTCACTGCCTAAGTCGGAGACATCGGAGGAACAACAGAACTGCAAAATCCTCCACCGATGTGGCGACATTGTGCCTTCCCCGTGAGTTATGTAAAACGCTTCAGTTTGTAGGCTGCAGAAGATTTAGAGACTACAGCAACCAAAGAAAAGAGTGATTTCACGTATTGCCACTTAATATCGATTGGGTTGGGCAGGGCTGCTCACCGACAGGGACGTCATGGTGCTCTCAGGTGTGCCTCATAAACATGGAGAAACTCTGTCTGAAATCAGAAACGCCGTTGTTTTAAAGTATTCTCCAGCCAGGGCATGAAACCAATGATCTGCTGATCTTTATGAATTAAGACTCCATCGAAAATCAAAGCGTGACTTTAACATCAAAAGTCAAATTGAATTTTGTCCAGTAGGTGGTGTGAAATCTCATCTCAACGCCACTTTGCCAGTTGTGCTTGTTCGAGGTTAAATTAGTCCTTTTTAGACATCCACTGATAAGACTGTAAACCTAAATGCTGGAATGTGTTGTACAACACAGACAGCTAGGTAGAGAGCACAGTGGGAGGATGAATGGACCGCAAAATAGGAAAAGCAATTAAAATGTCTAAGACGAAACCTGCAGGTCATTACATGGGCTCCGAGCCAATCGTGGGCCTCGGTGAATATTTGTCTGTCCACACATTTATGCACATCTGTGTATACGACAGCCAGAGCTGGAAAGAGAGGCATGGATGGAAATATACTGAGTGTAAGCGAAATCTGGGTTTGATCTGCATGCCTTGAGGAGGACGGTTCTGTCTCTGTCTTTTGGTTTCCCAACACATCACATCACATCTTTATGAGGTAACAACTAGACATTGACCTATTGAGAATTAAGGTTGACTCAGGCTAATCCATCCTGGACCCTGCATGACTCAGCAGCAGGCACACACACACACACACACACACACACACACACACACACACACACACACACACACACACACACACACACACACGGATATACACACACCCGGCCAGTTATTCTGGTTGTTAAAATTCAGCTCTTGCTTCTGTATTGCTACAGCGCTGAATATTGACTGTGAATACTGGGCCTGATATAGAGTGGATATGAGTGGTATTATTACTTTGTTTGAAAATAACTAAGGGCTGCTGTGTCATACAGGCAGTTGTAATATCACACTGTTTGCTGTGCTGCACTTTCCGCGTACAAGCGTGTCTGAATGTGTTTACAGGTGCTATGCAGCACTCATAACTTTCTACCCCTCCAGAACATTATCTGTTAAACCAAGGGGGGAAGAAATCCAATTACATTCTCCTACAGTGTATGGGGGGGAAAGGAGACACAGAGTTTTATATCTTTGCTTTTACAAATCTCTTTCAATCACCAAATGGGTGTCCCGAATTTCCCTCCAGGGATTAATAAAGGTTCATCTTATCTTATCTTATCTTATCTAAAACGGTACGCCTTTATTGTATTCATTTGGCATGCAACATGTCTGTGAGTTTGAGGAAGTTATGTGTGCATAAATGTGTGTTTGTGTGTGTGTGTTTTCAGCAAAGTGTGTTATCCATGTGGAGGTAAAAGCTTTCCCTCGATAGATCCTGACAGAATTCCATTATCTACGTAGGTGTTTTCTATATAGCCTCTATGGATGCAGTTCGGTTTGAAGCACTGTATACGTGTGAGAATGAGCAATATAAATGCACATATTTCTTTTACGTGGTGCATGTGTGTATGTATGTATAAGTGCAAGCTATATAAATGCACATATTTATTGTATTTCCGCAGTACGTACCTTGTCCTTTTTGTGTCCTTTACGCATTAAGAACCCTTGGACATGGTAAATGAGGGACGGAGGGACTGAGAAGAGGAGAGCGTCTCTTCCCCTCACGCCTCTCTCTGGTGCTGCTTGCCGCCATCATGACTGTAATGAAGGCTCATTTATCTCCATCTCAGCCCAATCTCATCATCCACAATGGGATTGCAGTAGCTCTGGAATGAGGATGAGTGCACGTTACTGTTTAGGGGGTGGTCATGTATGTGTGTGTATGAGAAGGGATGTTTGAAATGCAATCAATGATGCAGAAACGGACCTGTTGATGTACCTGTTGAGTTGAATGAGTGATAACGGGGCCCGTTTGACACAAAGGGGGTCGTGTTTTGTTGTGTTTGGTCAGCGTTGTGAGGGCGCAGAATTGGATCAGTGAACATAGATTACATTCAGAGGTCGGGTTAAGTGAGCATCCATTTGAGCGGCGGAGCCACCTCCTCAGCCCGGAGCTGAGAGGGAATGAAGGGATGAGGATAGGGCCTATTGGAAGACAGACACAGAAACAGAGGGACATGTGTGGAGAGATAAAGGCTGAGTAATGCCATCATAGACCCCTTGTCCTCCAGGTCTGATTAAGAGCCTCTCTGAGCACTCCCAGACGCTGCACTGTGATAGGCCAAGGTCACGGCGAATCACGGCACAGTGCTGCAGATTGATACTTAACTCCGTCAGGAACCGTCGGAATCTAATTTGGCCAATGGGCTTCCTCTCCACTTCAGATGAAGAGGACGATTCCCCTCGCCTCGGGGCCCTCCGAGGAAGTGTGTGTTATGTGTGTGTCAATGTCTGCTGGCTCGCAGCCTACTCAGATCAGTGTGTCTGGATTAATTCTGCATGTGTTTCTCACCGTGTGTTAATGTAAGCGTAGACCTGTGTGGGTGTGTTTAAAGTACAGTTTGTGTGGCACCACCACACTTGTCGGCATGTGGTTAAGGAATGCGTTGTAAGTGATTGGCAGGCTATGATATTAGTTTGGGAATAATAAGAGTGTAATAACTCGGTGGCGTTTGCCTCCCGAGAGCGACTCTCAGGTAATCACATTTACTCAACACAATCACTGTCTCGAACGCCAGCGCCCGGGACGGGGCCACGGTCTCTTTCATTTCCTCTTATGAATGTCATGAGCTCTGGTATGTGTGAAGTGTTGTTTGTGTGTGTGTGATGCTGTTGATGCTGCCTCGCAGCCTGATTATGAGTGCGAAGTGCTTGTGTTTGTGTTCTGCGGTCTGCAAACCCCTCACTACCTGTGGACATTTACAGAGATGTGATAGAAAAGGGCTGAAAGTAAAATTACTGCTCTATGTCTGGACATAGATCTCTGATCGTTACTTTCTCTTTGGAGGAGGTGCTGCTACTCCAAATATCTTATTGCTATAATAGTTTGTGTAATCCACCATTTATTTTCCTTATTTTAATGCAGAATAATTGGATTTAAATGCATTGTTTTGTAATAATTGTGCATTCTCAGTGAGTATATGAACTTTGAGCTCAGGACTTTAGCGCCAATATTCACTTTAAGAAAAGCCCATGGCACTGTTAAAAGTGCTCTTTATCAGGGGTCCCCAACCACTGGTCACTTGGTGTCAGGTCGCACAGAAAGAATGGATGAAAAATGTTTTTTTTGATTATCAGTCTGAAAGATGATTTATTTTCAGATTTTTTTCCTATGCTTTGTTGACATTCCCGGGCTGCTCCTGTATGCTTTTAGTGCAGGTTTGTGCATGCGAGCATGCCCCACTGGTTTAATGATGGCCGCCACTCTGCACTGCTCTCATACGGCGGTTACATCTGATACCGTCGTCCCAACCAACAGCGTCATCATGGAAGCGTAGCACCCACCCTCTGGTTCCACCTCAGTTAAACACTGTTAGCATTTTTGCTGTTGTTTCCGCTGTTAGCACCGTTAGTTGTGTTACAAATGTCAGGTATTAGGTTATAGTTATTGTATTGTCTGTGTTCACTTCCGGTTTTATTTTGGTGATCCTGACTCTCCCTCTCGTTTCAGAGCACTTCACTTCGTGCCCGGTATTTCCCGCTTCACGAATGATTGACACTGCATGACCTACTTTCATTCACCATTCACCTGAGTCTGATCGTCTTCCCCCGCCCTGATTGTGTCCACCTGTCTCTCGTCAGTCACTCCCCTCACTAGTATTTCATGTGCGTCCCCCCTTCCTTCTGTGCCAGTTCGTCTTGGTTCCTTTGTGTTCAAGCGTCCCAGTAATTCTCCTCGTGTTTTTGACTTTTTCGTGCCTTAGAATCTCTGCCTGCAGTTTTGGGTTTGTTTGCTTCTTGATTGACTGTGTACCGACTTTTTGCCACCATTAAAGACGCTGGTTTTTGTGACAATCCTGATCTCAGAGTGTTTGGCTATTGAGTCCAAGCCTCCTTGTTTGTCCAGCCGTTTCAAGTTGTGAGCGCAGCTCTCGCCATCTTGAGAGCCATGCAGAGTCAACAGAAATGCTCCTAATCTCTCATTACTCACTTTTAAAGCTTAGACATGTAATGTGTTTTGGTAACCTTTTTTACTTTGTTACATACAGGCACATACATGAAATTTGACCTCTGCATTTAACCCATCCTTAGGAGTAGTGGGCTGCTGTGAAGCGCCTGTTAGCTGCCAATCATGACATCGTGCCCTCTTTTTATAGCATTAAATAACTAATTAAAACCGAACTTGATGTTTACTTTGACTTTTTAGTTGGACCCATGTCCCATCCACAAACATGGAGGAGGCGGGCTTTATGACCTATACTACAGCCAGCTACCAGGGGGCGATCAAGATGTTTAGAGGAGCTGTCATGTTGTCCATCTTTATATACAGCCAGTGGTTCATAATGATAATTTTGGGGGTGTGGCTTTGGGAGCCCTGAAAGGACGGGCTTTCAGTGTTGTCTATTTGGTGACTTTCTTGCTAGATGTAGGGACTTTTGGAGTTAGTGCTGCTTGCTTCTTTCATTGGAAAAGTTGGCAACACTGGGCTGAGTTTTTCAGATGGATGCTTTCAAAATCTAGCTTACTGTTGCAGGTTTCGCCAGTGTTACCGACCCCAGCTTTAAGGTATAATACAATCTTAATAGGTCTGTCTGCAACAGAAGAGTCTGGCCTCCCTCGTACAGAGAAGTTAAGAAATAATGCGGGTGCAGTAACAAAGTGCACAGTCACTGTTTTTTGTCCAGACTGATCCAAGGGGCTGTTCTAAGTGAAATGCAATGCAGCAGAAACTCACACATCAATTATGATGCTGCAATATGGCGACGTTGGTTGTGTTGACGAAGACATATCTTCAGAGGCAATATTTACACGTTAGCCACACACTTCTATTTGAGCAGCTGATGTTTTCCTCTTTTTTTTAACAGCATTTAGATGGTCATGACTTCATGGAGCTCCAGATCCATGACTGAGCATAACTCAATATTACGTCCATGTTGGATGTTGTCCAATTAAGTTGGATGAAGCAAAAATCTTTTTAGTGGCATGTGATCATGTTATCCAAATGATTGATACAGTGTTCATCATGTTCTCATATATACTGTATCCAGGGCTGCACAATTATGGCCAAAATGATAATCAGGATTATTTTATATTATTATTTTATTTGTATTGATTATTATTCCTAATATCAGTATTAAGATTTTAGGGACAAAATATTTTTATTACACTTTCACATTTAAATAAACAGCACTGCTTTCACTTTTATGCTGTTACTTCCCTGCTACTTAACAAATCTTTGCATCAAAATAAGATTTAAAATAAGGTTATTCAGCATCTAAATCAAAAACTCATTTCATGTGGCCTGAAAGTTCAGAGCACATTTATTGTTTATTTGTTGTGGTTCTGCCCCTCTCAACTCCGATCACAAAGTTATACAAAGTTAATGGAATAAATTGTGTTTGATAATATTTATGTGATGGTAAAAAAGGGCTTTATTATTCACTTGTTAATTATTTTGATCTTTGATGGATGAGTAATGATGATTTCTTAATCTAATAAATTTATGGGATTTATGTTATAATAACACATAGAAATGTGAGTGTGTTTACCCACATACAATATATATGTGCATGTGTTTTTGATACTGAACTCATTTTTTAAATAAGTTGTACAATATTTCTGCTTGCAATAATTTTTCCTAGACTTTTGCTTTCAGAGCTAGTTATAAAATAAATTATTACTAAAAAACAATAATCAAATGCAGAGGCAGTTAACAAGTACATATATTTATATAGTCTTACAGTTAGAACTGGCCCTTTGACTTTGACACCTCTAATCTAAATTCAGTGCAATTTTGTTTTTGCCCATCTTGCTTGTAATCTGCTCTCTACAGGTTATCATGTGTTGTACAACAGAAAGCAGTCTTCTGATGTCTTTCAGGAATGTCTTAAATGAAACCACAGTATTTTACTGACCAAGCAGTGGACATCAGTGCATGATTATCTGACAAGACAGGCCAGTTCAGGATATCTCTTACTACCTAGACCAAAGGCAAAACTCTGCTGTAATTTACAGAGCTATTACAGGATGGAACTCTTAACCAAATCACACTTACAAACGAATAACAGAGCCACGTTGAAGAAAGCATTAAAAGTGTATTTAATGCAATTAACTGCATGAACGAACAGTAAATGATTCTTCTGGTGTGCTAATGTTTTCGTCTGTGGCGTCTAAACGTTTGAATACCTCACTGCATGGGGAAATCACTGGCATTATTTTTACACAAGGTAATGTGAGGACAGGCATTTTAGTATGTAATGTGATGTTTGAATGTGTATAATTGTTTGTGATTTCTGTGTAGGACCCTACAAAGACTATAGCTGACATTAGGGTTGGGTGATATGATGCTATATACTGTGTTTCAGTAGAAATGTGTCGACCAGAAGAGTTTTGGAAATACCATCAAAGAGTATAGAAGAGACAAAACACAGCCACTGTGGCTATTTTGGAGTGAAAATGCTTATTGTATAGTAGGAGCACCAGTTATTTGAGAAGCTGGAACTAGTAAATCATTCATCACTGGCATTTTTACTTGACGAATAACCTCGCCAAATATTCACTCATCACTATTGTAGTGGAATGGTTGTGTATTCTTTCTCACACACTTTGTGCTCTACTTGCTGGTCTATATACAGTGCAGGTAAACCATGAGTTGTGTTTAACTAGACATCGGACAGTGCTGATGCAAGAGGATGAGGGATTAATGCGGAGAGTGAGAGGAGCTTGTAAAGTGAAAGGTGTTTTATCAGGAGTTTTAAAATGGGTGGTGTAGCAGTGGAGAGAGAGGGAGCAATGAAGGGAGCAGACCAGGCGTAACAGTATGGCTGAGCTGGTGGATCGATAATATCCTCTCTGATCTATAACATATTAATAGGAGGGAATACATTATTACTGTTAAGAGATGTCAGGTGGACAGGGAGCACACACACACACACACACACACACACACACACACACACACACACACACACACACACACACACACACACACACACACACACATGCTGAGCGAAGGTGAGGGATACAACACTGCATCTGGGCATAAAGCCAAAGAAAAACTCTCAATCCTCTCCCCATTCTTAACCTTGGGACACTCTGTAGAGCTCCATCTCCTGTCCTGTCCTCCCCCTCCTCCACCACATGTACCCCCCCGTCCATTTCATTTCCTGTCTTAATATCCTGATTGAAGTGGTCACCTTTCTGTGTTGTGGTTAATGAGCAGCAGGTGTCTGAGTGCAGCTCACTCAACCATGGCTGGAGCCCAGGGACCAGCTCGCAGTAGAGCGGCTTCTTTATCAGCCTGGAAAAGAGGAAGAGTCTGCAGTCCACCCTCCTAAAGCATTTTAATGGTCTTTCATGAAGAGTGGAAATAAGAGAGAGAGACACACACACACTCAAGGCGGTGCTAGATGTAGCATTAGGAAAGTCTTATACTGGGATGTTAGTGTGTTAAAATGCTATTGCATTGTTGTAACTGCTTATCTGGGAGTATTTGCTCCAGTGATTATATGTCAAGGTATTTGGTCACCAAAAGTACTAAACTACTTGTCAGCATGATAAATGGGGCTTGAATTTTCATTGGCTCGATGCTACACTCATCATTCCAATCAGCAATTAGTTATCGCTGCTGCAATCGTGTTATTCGTCCTCCTAACCAATCACACACCGAAAGATAAAAAAAAAAAAAAAAAATTGTCCAAAAGAAATTGCAGCGCTCAAGGCGTGTCATCTTGTTAAGTCTCACTTTCTCCATATCCTCCGTTGTCCTCTTGCTTCTGCTTGTCTGGTTATATTTTATGACCCTAAACTAGCTGCACTCAATACCAGTGATTGTTTGAAGTGCTCACTATTTTTAAGTTCCAGTTCTAATACCTGAATTTGGATATCTGCCGATCCTGATATCAGAGCTCTTTTGCGTAAAATTTGCATTTCAATTTGTCAGTAAATTTAAATGTGTTCTGAATTTATTTGAACTTTAGGTTAAATACGCATGCTTCACATACAAACAGGTGCAGGAGGAAAAATTGCTATGGAAACTCCTTTTAATATTTTGAAAAGTTGAAGTTGAACAAATCAAGTGCACAGCGATTATCAACTACTGTCAACTAGATTTATATACGTGAGTTCAAAAGTAATAAGAGCATATCAAAAAAGGAGTACAATGGCAAATTGACAACTCCTTGATAAGGTTTTCAAAGGGAATATTTTGAATGCTAGAGCTGTGTCTAAGGGAAGTGACTTCAGGTCTCTTGGGGACTGACAGACTAGCTAGTAAGCCCATTTATGTGTGATGTTTAGATCAACATTAGTGGGCAACAGAAAAGTGGCAATACAAAAAGTTTGGATGTTTGTGAAGAGAGAGAGAGACTCGGAAAGAGAGTAAGACATGGCTCTAGTGGACAAACTCCTGGTGTACTGTATGGCTTTGATTACTATAGAGCTCTGGCCATAATGATAGAGGAACATCTGAGGATCTGAAGATATAGAAATGGATGCGATTTCCATTTTTTACCACTTTTAGGAACTGTAAAGATCCACAATTTCCCAACTTGGGATCAATAAAGTATCTATCTATCTATCTATCTATCTATCTATCTACAGTACAGAACAAATGTTACTCTGTTATGAGAATAAGTAAAAACTAGTTGTGCTAAAAGTATCTATGCTGGCTATGTTGTTAAGTGCACAGTAAGTTTGTTTTGTGCATCAAATTGTTTACTGTGTCTTGTAATAGCACAGGGGTGTCAAACTCAATTTCATCCTGGGCCACAGCAGCATCATGGTTGCCCTCAAAGGGCCGGTTGTATTTGTAAGACAATATAAATATATACACTGTTGATCATATAACAAAATTGCCTCTGCATTTGATTATTAGTTTTAGTAATAATTTATTTAATAACTAGCTCTGAAAGCAGAAGTCTAGGAAAAATTATTTCAAGCAGAAATATTGTACAATTTATATAAAAAAATGAGTACAGTAACAAAAACACATGCTTGTGCATCAATATATCTGCATGCACATAGACACAAAAATACTGTATGTGGGTAAAAACACTCAGATTTTTATTTGTTATTATAACATAAGTCCCGTGAATTTATGAGATAAAGAAACCCTCATCATTACTCATCCATCAAAGATCAAAGTAATTCTAAGTCCATAATAAAGGTTTTTTTTTTTTTTTACCATCACACAAATATCATCAAACACAATTCATTACATTAACTTTGGTTAACTTTGTGGTCGGAGTTGAGAGGGGCAGAACTCTAGTCCAACAGATCAATGTGCTCTGATCTAACGTTCAGTCTGTAGCGTATAAACTGATCATGTGGTAGATGACAGTGGTGTGACAGTGTTTTACTGCCTCGTAGCAAAGAAGACATACCGGCTGGTCTCCATTAACCACTAACATGGATTCTCTTTCTGTCCTTCCCTCTGCATCAACTTTTCTTTTCTTGGACATTTTGGTATTATTCATATTTTTTACAACCCCATCACTCTGCTAGAGCACCTCTGCAGGAAACTGTGATATTGCTTCATTGCACATGTAACAAAATCAAGATGCATTGTGGGACATGTAGTTTAAGGACACCGTCCTCCTGTAAAGCGGGATAGAATTGTATGATAATCATAATATGTTCTTTGCAAGCCCTCGCGGGCCACATAAAATGAGGTGCCAGGCCGGTTTTGGCCCTTGGGCCTTGAGTTTGACACGTGTGTCATAAGTCATCATTTGGTCACATGAGGTTGGCACGGGTTATAGATTTAGATTTATAGTGTCCAAATCCGTAATATGTGCATTTTTGCCCACCCTTGATTTATAGATTTGCATTCAGTTACACTCGATGATGCCTGCAAGTATACCGTCAAACAAGGCACATGTAGAATGAACTATTTTGTATAAAAGGATGAAGTGGTGGTCTTCACACTCAACCGGGTGATATCACAGGGTTGAGAAAGTCATTTAACATCAGCCATGCTCCACTGAACAGCAGAGGACTGACTGTACATACAGAACACATCAGCATTTGTCTGTATAGCAGAGCATTAGACAGCACGTACAGCACTACATAGAGAATCAGGAAAAATACTGACAAGTAGGAAGATGTGTATAGGTAGTATATTTCAGTAGGGAACAAATAATAAATCTAAAATGAACGTCTTTGAGCTCTCCAAGCTTTCCAGGATCTCACACTTCTGATTTGAGTGGTTGACTGGTGTAATGTTATTTTTGTTGTCTGGAGGAAGCTGTAGGTGCTAATGGATGTCTGCCATTTCTGAGACACTAAAATAAAAGTAACACATACATAGTAGGTTCGAGTGAAGCCTCCAACCATAGACTGTATACAGCGTAAGAAATGGACGTAGTCACTGTGACGTCATCCATTGGTTTGGGACTGCGGTTTTGATGCCTCACATTCGGCATTTTGACTGTCGCCTTCTTGGTTTTTTACAACCCGAAGTGACACAAGATTGTGGAGCTAAGTACACTAGAACACTGAATAAGACATTTTTAGGCAGCTAAAATGTTAACTTCATGAACTGAAAACCATGCTACCGACCTGTCAATCACAATGTAGCCCCGCCCTAAAGCATCCCCTGTTTTATGGTCTATTTGACTCTAAACAGGACCATAATTTACTAAATGAACATCTTGCTGCATTGAAGACGTGAAACTAGTGACTGAGACCATAAACTCATGTTTACAATGTTTACTGAGGTAATAAATCAAGTGAGTAGTAGGATCATTTTCTCATAGACTTCTATAGAGAGGTGGAGTCCTGCTGGTAGCGTTATAGCTGTGAACGTAGCTGTAGCAGACAGTGTGTGTACAGTTTATTTGTCAATGAATAAATGCTACGGGGCTACAAGCTACAACTCCTCTCAGCGCAAGTGAGATCAAGACTGGAGCTAACTTCCTGTATCTTGCAGCACTGGCTCAGACTCTCTTAAGATGGGCTGTTAAGGTGGACCAGCTTTTCTCCTTAAACTGCCAAACCAGCAGCTTCTCTGAATTGTGCACAGTTTTTTAATTAATGATCAATATTTCTTGTAACAGTTTAACAGATAGTGTTAATCGTTTAAAATTCTAACGATTAATTATTTACATCCCTTTTCTCAATTTAAGAAGAAGAGAAGAAGAAGATATTCCTTTATTAGTCCCACAGTGGGGAAATTCAGTTTTTACACTCTGTTGTTCACACAGTACATATGCATGTCAATGGAGAGATGTCAGACTGCTCCTGACAAGCGCCCAGAACAGTTGGGGGTTCGGTGCCTTGCTCAGGGGCACCTCGGCAGTGCCCAAGAGGTAAACTGGCACCTCTCCAGCAACCAGTTGGTCTTGGTCCATGGGGGACTTGAACCGGCGTCCTCCGCGTCCTAACCCAAGTCCTGACGGACTGAGCTACTGCCGCCCCAAAAGAAGAAATCATCGTGTGAGTCAAGAAAGTCAGTTTGTTATAAAACTGTTGAAGTATGAGACTGAGAAAGTACGTAATTAGAAAGACTAGGCGCCAAAAAGCTGTGACTACCATACATATTTTTTTTAAAACATGGTCCCATGGGGTCCACTGGAAGGGGAGGACCTTCGCCTCTCTCCTCAGACTTATTTTAGCAACCAGAGGAGTCTCCCCCTGCTGGCTATCACAGAGAATGCGAGTTTAAGGCACTTCACACCTGCCTCAGACCTGCAGCGTTACAGTCCTGGTAGAATCTCGCTCACGCTCCGTCTTTCTGTTTTCAGCTAAAAATAGCCCAGGTTTATCACCATCACATGGTTTCCTGGGTGTGTGTTTTGAGAAAGTGAGCACGGGTTAGAGAAATGGGCACTGCATGCTGTGTCCAGCTCCAACTTTATGTATTTATCTCTAAGCTACAGCTGAGCTTAAACTGGGATGAAGGGAAAAAAACAACAACAAATGGACAGTTGGACAGAGAGGTGGGTGAGAGGGAGCACACATACACTGGACTGATGCCAGTAGCCTGGCTCAGGGTTTGTAAGTCTGTCAACCATAGATACAGCAGGTCCATATGCATTGGAGCATCATACACATTGTGTGTGTGTTAGAGAGAGAGGGAGCTGTGGAAAGCACTAAACTACAGACGTAGTTTCACTGCTGGTGTCAGAAAAACGTGTTGAAGCCTCCTCCCATACGGTGTGAGTGAGGCGAGGTCAGATGAGTCGCTATGTCAGAGGGAAGGCAGCAGTGAGGGAGGTGAAGCTTTATTTCTCTGTGAAAGGTGTATTTTTCTCTTGTCAACAGCCATGGCTGCATCAGCCTCTCCTTGACCCCCACCCCCTCCCAATCTCCATCTTCTCCCTCAGATTTCTGCAGCTCTTTCCTCTCTTTGCCTCCCCCTTTCTCTCCCTCTCCGCCTCCTATCTGGAGCTGTACAGAGGACAGATTGAGGGTATTATTTTTCTTCGACTGAGTTTTTCTGCCATGCAGTGATACTGAAGGTCCCATTCTGCTCCTGTGTCCAAGATAAATCAAAAACATTTTTTCTGTAGCCGCAATCAATGCCCTAGCCCTTTTTCAACTGCTCTGCCTTTTTCCTCACACACACTCACACACACTTCTCTGTTTCTTCCTGAGGCAGTGGTTCTCTCTTGAACGCTGACATCAGATAGCCTCCCTCCAGCAGTCCACTCCTCTGGGAGGGATTTGCATCTCATTTGCATCTCATTACAGATTTAATAGAGCAAACTGTGCTCCATCCTGAGTGAAAATGACGAAGGGGGAAGAGTAAAGGTGAAGATAGCTGAGGGAGAGTCAGTCTACTGGTGACTGTGCGCCTCCAAGCAGCTGTTGCTGTCTCGCACAGCGCTGTATCTCACTGCAATTAAACATATTCTTGAAAAATCAAAATGATGATGGGATACCTTACAGACCTGCCTTTTTGTAATAACACTGATTACTAAACATCCAGACCAGCAACATATTTGTGCTCAGCAGTATGCCGTGTGGTTCACTCCATTTATCCAGACAAGGAACATAAAAAAACACCTAAAAGTAATAGACAGGCAAAGTCCTGCCCCTTCTGGTGGACCACCATGGGACTTATTCTGGAAGAAATATGAATGGTAGTCAGCAGCGAGAGGTAAATGATTTTGTGACCCAATTTGCACCATGAATCATATATATGATGGTTGTCGAATTAAAACATAATTTAGTGAGTCAAGAAAGCAGTTTGTTGTAAAACAGTCAGACTGTGAAAATATGTAATTAGAAAGACGACACACCCAAAAGTGGTGTAATAACATATCTATTTCATACTGGGGTGAGCGGTTACAGATAATGCATGGATGTTTCTGAAATAATGTCCAATGGTGTCCACCAGACGAGGAGGAACTTGGCCTTATTTATTCAATAGTATACTGTATGATTTTCACAAACCCAAGTTGGGTTAAAAGCGCAGCTATACTCAAGACAGTTTGTGCAACATGTCGCCCAGTCACATTGTGAAAAGCCGGTCAGAGAGGGACGAGACTTGCTTAATAACTGCTTAAATATGAAGATAATGGTGCACACTCTTGGACACTCACTCGTGGCAGGCATTCATAGTTTTGCCTTCAGTTGTACAAACTATACTGAAAAAATAAAGTGGCATAAAGAATGACAAAAGGCTAAGGTGTGCTGGTCGCAGCATCATCAGGTTGGCTGAGACCAGTCAAGTGCTGAGTGATGAGACTGGACAAGGATGGTCAGACAGTGCAGCCATTTCTGAGACAGCAGAGATTAAGGGTGGAGGGTGTGGAGGATATCATGGGTAAGGCAGGAATTAGGGCTGCGACAATATGCTTATCTCCAATTCAATACTGTCATGATACTTGGGTGCAGGTTCGATATGTATTGTGATTCTAGTATTACAATTTGATATCATGATTTACTGCAATTTTTGTTGAGTTTTTAAACACTAAACCATGGGAAAAAGTTGAATCATACACTTCTTGGGACTTTTACTTTCAAAAATCTCTAAATTGATGTAAAATGTTTGACTTTAAGCATGTCAGAGGTGTCCTGAAGTCGAATATAACTCGATCGTTGTCAGGAACTCTCAAAATTTTTCCAGCGACCCAGAAAGTGCAGAATCAAGACATTTCCCTCACAAATTAGTGGTGTTTTCTTTTTAATTTACAAGGAACATGTAATGTTTGATTCTTCTAGTGAATATAATCCAATCTTATTTCAATATATGTAATTTGTAATTTCTAGGATGTAAGATAAAACAGGATATTTTTTGATTATTTTTTTTAGTCCCACAGTGGGGAAATTTGCAGTGTACAGCAGCAAAGTGCAAAAACAGGAGCTAAAGTAAAAGCAGACAGACTTAAAATATGACAGTTTAAATAGAAGGGAATATAAAAAATGGAACAAACAAGGTGAAATATTACAGATAGGAACAATATATACAGTATTGACACGAAACAGACTATTAACCCAATTGCACAAGTGGAAAAAAGAGCTATTGCACAGTTATTGTAATGAAGTTTCATCTGAGAGTACTGCACAGTGTGAGTTAAGGTTTACATCTGAGTACTAGTGATATTGCACAGTCGTGTACAGTATAGTGCAGATATTGTCAGTGTGTATGTGGTCTATGTGCATGTCGTCTGTTAATATAATATTTAGAGTTCCCTTTGTTTGCACCTTATTTTGAAGACCAGATGTAGTCATGTGTATGCTAACTTTGCTAAGTCCGTTGTTAGCTCTCCTGTCCTCTTTATATCTCCAAGGTCGGCTCCATCTGGGCTGTTTGAATGCATTTAACATAAATGTCAGGATATGGGTGCTCTGCAGTTTGACTGATGTGACCACGGAGATAAGAGCGACGCCTGGCCTACCGCACTACTGCAATACGCTAGCCTTTCCTGTCCATGACAGAGTGAGCATGCAGCTTTAGCCGTGGTGTCAAGCGCTGCTTTTCCTGCTAATGTGTAAAACCCAAAGTGTTTCCATCCTATCCTCTGCTGTTTTCTGCTTTTAGATGTAATGTGACATCAGGACTTCAACTCTCTATCTATCTCTGTAGAGACATTCCTTGTGCCTTGATTGAAGGCAGCAGGACAGGTGTTTCCTGACACTCCAGTGTTATTTAAAAGCAGAATCTGAGCCCTTGAGGAAGATATTTAGCTCCTCTTCTCATATTGCACAAACACAGTGCACTTTCACGTACAGTTAATAGGGCAGAAAATATGATTTGTTTATGTAAATTCCTGTCAGTCAGTGTGACAATCCTGAGATAAACTCTGGCGTATCACACAGCATTTTTTAAATTTTTTTAATTACCTTATTGTGCCGTTTCTCCTCGGCAGCAAACTCCTGGAAGGAAGAGGATTTTTCAATTAGGACTTCTCCCCCCGTCTGAGCTCCACTCTCTGCCACACACTTTGTTATTGTGTGTGTGTGTGTGTGTGTGTGCGTGCGTGTGTGTGCGTGCGTGCGTGCGTGCGTGCGTGTGTGTGTGTGTGTGAATTATTTGGTAACCTTTCTAATTTCACACTTGTTAAGTTTCCATGTAAAAGGCAGCATTTTAGAAAGAAGCCCTCAGGATGGGTGAATGTCATTAGTGAGTGTGTGTGTGTGTGTGTGTGTGTGTGTGTGTGTGTGTGTGTGTGTGTGTGTGTGTCCCTGTGTGCGTTTGTGTGAATGTCAGGAGGTTGATAGTACACAGATTAGTGTTATGAAATCAGGGGCAGGTTTCAGTCTCTCAGGGGCCTTTTTCTACACAGACCTGGACACACACAGACTGTTGCTTACACTCCTGCGACTAAATGAGGCGACTGTGCTGTGTTTCTGTGACGATTATGCTTTCTTTGTGTTTGTTTCTCTCTCTCTCTTTCTCTTTCCCTCTCTCTCTCTTGGTCTCTCTCTTTCTAATTTATGTGTTGTTGGTGCAGCTGGTGCTGATAGGCCCAGAGATGGCATTTAGCTAAAGAGCAGAGAGGCTGTTAGCTTCTCCATTCATCTAATCAATCTCACTAATGAAACCACTGTCCTCTCCACAGCCTCTTTCTTCCCTCTCTTCTCTCATCCTTCTCTCTCCTCCTGCCCTCTACCCTCTCATCATTTGCTCTCCTTCTGCTTGTATCTTTTTACCGTCTTGTGGCGCACACTGCTACTCATTCTCAATTTTCCTATCCTTCCTTCCATCCTTCCTTCCTTCCTTCCTTCCTTCCTTCCTTCCCTCCCTCCATCCTCCCTTCCCTTGTGCAGCTGTCCTAGATTCACCAGTGGTAGATTTGCTCCCAGTGAGGCGGCTTTTTTTTCTGGTGTTTGCTTCCTCCATTTCAGCAAAAAAGCATGTCTCCTCCCCTCCCCCAGCAGAGTAGATGGATTGACCCAGTTAGGGTTAGAATGGGTATTATACTGGGAGTGTATATGTGCCAAGGTGTGCACATCTGTGTACGCTTGAGTGTGGATGTGTTTTTTTTTTTTACTTGGGGATGTGGGTCTACATGTGTAATTTTAAGCATGTTGAATCTGTGAAGCAGTGCTGGTGCTTTAAAAGACTAATTTGGTTTAACGGTTAATCAATTTTAATTGGACGCTGAGGCAGTGTTGGAGACTTGGTATCAATTTCTGACAGATTATTTTGTACTTTGTAAAGATGCATGCAATATAATACACAATGGGGGGGACTCTCTGTACCTGAGCTGAAATAATAAATTGCTGAATTGATGGATGGCAATTTTGACAATGGAGTAACATTTTTTGAGGCCATATACAGTCACATCCTATGAGAACCTGTGAGTTTTTTTAACATATTTGGACAATACTGAGATATTCAAGTAATATAACTAAACACTTAAAACTGTAGAAAAGCCTCTTTAAAACTCTCTGTAAAATGTAATTAAAAAAACTTTAATTTCTGGTGAGGAATATATTTGGACACCCCCACATTTATTCCCACTTAAAATGGCTAAAATCACTCACAGGTGCACATGGTTCGAACATCATTACTCAGCATGTTTAAGGAAACTTATTTAAACTTCAGACATTTACACTGAACAAGAATATAAAAGCAACACTTTTGTTTTTGCTCCCATTTTTTTTATGCGCTGAAGTCAAACATCTAAGACTTTTTCTATGTATACAAAAGGGCTTTTTCTACACCCTGGACAGGTCGCCAGTCTATCACAGGGCACATAGAAATAGACAACCGTTCACGCTCACATTCACACCTGCGGGCAATTTAGAGACATCAATTAACCTGCATGTCTTTGGACTGTGGGAGGAAGCCGGAGCACCCGGAGAAAACACACGCTAACTTAATGTCCTGCTTCTCATGAGAGTATAAACTGAATACCTTTGGCTTAAGGACATTTTGAATCACCATGGGCTCTGGGCATATTTTGGGTATTTTGCCACATGATTAATTTATTCACAGAAGGCAGTTTAATCAATAACTAAAGAAATTCGAAATTGTATTTAATTGTACAGTTTGCACTTTATCTGACTTGGAGTGGACGATAAGACACCATGTAGCTCCGGAAGACAGACCTTCAGTTAGTGGAGCTGAAGCAAGTCAAATTCAGCCAGGACAAACCCCAGCGCCGGGCCCGATCGGACTCCTTGTGAGGTCAGCAAACCTTCTATCAGCCGTTAAGCAGGTTTGACCCAGCACCAGCCTGCTGTGACTCCCAGCACTGGGGTTTGCACCGGTGGAAGTTGATACAGCTGACCAGTAACTGAAGGTCTGTCTTTGCAAGAGCTGTCGCCTTCCCCCCTCCTGGCAAAGAAATGAAAATATGAGTCGTTTTCTTGATTCTGCCACTTTGTATTTGGACAAAACGTACACCGAACACAGCTCTACTTCTTCGTCTGCTCATGTTGGACTGAGGGCAAGCTGGGCACTTCAGTGACTCACTATCGCCTCTCAAGGTACAAGTGGTATAACGAGACGGGACGGGCCGGGGCTAGCTGTTAGCATGCTCATTTCAGTCGATATCTCTGCAGCACAAATCATAGACGTCTTTGACACAATGTCAACACTGCAGCCTCTTCACATTCTGTTATAATGTTCATTTCTTGAGTGTTTTCAACTAAACTTCTTGCCAGATCTCACACATTGTACCTTTGATACTGTAACTCTATCCAGGGAGAGAAAGGGAGGGAGAGGAAGAGAGAGAGATAGCCCTCGGGGGTCCCTCTGTTTCTTTCTCTGCACCACTTTATTCTGAAATCTGTATTTGCTAAGTGTGTGTGTGTGTGTGTGTGTGTGTGTGTGTGTGTGTGTGTGTGTGTGTGTGTGTGTGTGGTGTGGGTGTGGTGGGTGTTGATGTGTGCAGGACAGAGACCCAACAGAGAGCCTTTGTAGAGTCGCCCTGCAGCAAGGTCGCTCCTTCCCTCCCCTCGCGCCTCTCCTCCCTCCATCACTACATCTCCGTCCATATCTGTGCAACATTCACAGTCTTACTCTGTCTCTCACACACACCAAGACAAAAAACACATACCTGAATTCATTTTTTGAAGGCAGGTGTCTGGTGGCTGCAGCTTCACATTATAAAGTGGACTGTAAATCTGCCACGGTGAGTTGTACGCTCGAATGTGTGTGACTTTGAGTGGGTCTGCTGGGTAACGGCGCCGATTATAATGTATAGATACGTTGACTTTTGTTAGAGGACAAAACTTGTCCCTTATAGTGCATTGTGTGGACACACATGCACGCACAAAGCTCATACATTTAAAAGCTGAAAAATCACTCGCTGTATGTTGTCCCCGTGTCACATACTGTATACAGGAGTATATAAACACACAAAACACCATTCATTTTCAATAGCACACACACAGGGGGACATTTTGTCCTTGTAATGCTTTGGTGTACACCCAAGCGCGGCACTTTTAGGGGACTGTGTGTGAACTGCAGGACAGCGATACTGTAATTCCCCTGCTCTCCCACTGTGAACAGAGGAGCCGCATTGCCACGATTTTACCTTTGAGTCTTTAATACACACATCTAGTATGCTTTCTCTCTCTCTCACACACACACACACACACACACACACACACACACACACACATGCATGCACATACTCTCCTCAGTTGGATGCACATCAATCATAGCTCCAGCCTCACCTGTCATTGTCTTTGTTGTCGCTTATACAAACATCCTTTTCCTGGTCCACCGAGTAGGGACCCCAATCAGGATTTACATTCACAGCATAGCGCCTTTTTGCTCCCGTACACACTCACTCCCACTGGGGAGGGAAATAACACAACGGCTCATACAGGACAATGCTGTTTCACTCTTGTAATTACTGTAAGTGGTGGAATACAGAAATAGGTATGGGTTCTTTGTGGGGGAGTTAAGTTGATTTGTGAATGTGATAAAAGAGGAAAAGAATGGATGGTGAAGATGTGGATGGCAAGAAAGGGAAATTGGGACAATCAAGTCAGAAGGAGAGACAGGTGAGGCGGGTGTGTGTGCGTGAGATGAGCCTGCATAAACATGCACGGTGCTGAATGCTGATCAGGGACAATAAAACCTCCATTAAAGATTTATTCTGGAGAGACAGGATAAGGGAGGGCCAGATTATAGAGAGAGGAAGACAGGAGGTAGAAGGTAATGTGGAGGGGGAAGAGAGAGCACTCAGGTTTGTGTCACAGAGTGGATTATACCAAAGACGCCTCTCTCCACCCATCACTGCGAGAGACACACAGGTGCTCAGACTGTGCATTTTAATAGCCCTGTCTCCTCCAGCTATAATACCAGACAATGGCTCTTTGAGCAGACACTCGTCTTCAGAAGTGTCTTCCATGCCTCCTGACAGGCTCAAGCGAGAGCTAACTGGCTAGCTCACCACAATTATAGATCCCATCTGTGTAGTCAAAGAGCTACGGCAAACCTTAGCACAACAGGCCCGAGGCCTACTCTGTCAAAATGTCACCTGGACCAGGCTGCGCTCCAGGCGAGACACCCATGGGGGAAATGTAATCTAATTCACCCCCCTCCTCCAATGAAGTGTGCTGTCAGCTTTATCTCAGAGCTCCAAACCTATACACCCCACCCCCTCCTCTACAAGCCCCTGCTTTTTCATCCGGTTTGAGATGATTGAGATTCAGAACTGATGCTGATGACATTTGAGCAGGTATTTTACTGTTTCCCTCACTAGTGACTGGTTGAAATGCTAAATGTATAGAGAGAGAGAGAGGTGTGGTGGTATGGCTACACAAGTAATCTAAATTTTAACATAATCACGACTGCAATTTTCAAATCACAGTAGGTGCAATATTTTATATAATTTTCAACTAAGATGTCCTAGCCTACAACACACCATATTCTACACACTGAAGAAAACATTATGAAGCAGTGCAAGTAATGTTCAGAGCCAAATCAAAGTCACTCCCAGATGGTGTACAAAGGTTTTTTTTTTCCACTACAGGAGAGCAAGTATGATCTGAGAGGTATTTGTAAGTTTACTGTACTAAAAGCTAAAACGGATATTAAGAAGAGATGCATTTCTGTTGTTGTGGTTAAATTATGGAATAATGTTAATATGAATTTAAGAAGGTGTAATTCGATTTTTGGTTTTCCAAAGAATGGTTTGCTAAGCTATTTTTTAGGGTGAATGATATTTCATTTTTTTGTTTGTTTTTTATTTCTTGAGGGAAGCTTAATTTGATAAGAATATAGGTTAGGCATATATCAGCATTTTGCTTCTGCCTGTGCCTATAGACTGTTCATTCTTACTGTGTTATGTGTGATGACTGAATAAAAATACTACTACTACTACTACCACATCTTTGTTTGGTGTAGATCCCTGCAAAAGTCACACCATAGTCATTTTAATATGTTTTCAATGAAAATGAGAGCGGCAGAAGTAAAAATCGTCATTCCCTCTAATAGTGCTAATCAAATCGCAGTTGCAATATCAGTCAAAATAATCATACAGAGCTATTTTTTTCCAAAATCATTCTTCTTGGTGGTGGTTCGCAAGAAGTTGGACTCAGAAATAGAAAATGGGTGGTGGAGAAGAGGGGGGAAAAGGAGACAAAGAAGGATGTTGGGGGAGGTTAGAGAGCTGGAAGAAAATCACAATCAATGGAGGAGATATGGGGGAAAGGGGGGGGGTCAAGAATGGATAAAGATGGAAAGTGATGAGGGAAGAGGAGAGGAGGGGACAAAAAGCACTAAAGACAGACGGTGAGGAAGAGGAGGAGGAGGAAATGGGAGCTATGAGAAGGAAAAATGGGCAGCTGGGACAGAAAAGGGCCGAGAGTCTCATGAGTGGGATATATACTCTAAAATCAACCAGCTCTGCAACAGAATCAATAGAAAGATCCACATGTAGGCGACCAGGATTAATGTGTTTTGTGTGTGTGTGTGTGTGTGTGTGTGTGTGTGTGTGTGTGTGTGTGTGTGTGTGTGTGTGTGTGTGTGTGTGTGTGTGTGTGTGTGTGTGTGTGTGTGTGTGAGAGCATGCATGGGAATGTGATTATCAGTGTGTTTGAGAACACTGTGACAAGGATAATTATGTTTGATTACTAAAGACCCCAGTGAGGGTGGCATTATCAGCCACTGTGCTCCTTTGGTATTTTCCTAAGCCTTGATGGTGAGCTGCCGTCGCTCTGTGTGTTTTTCTGATAGCTCCGTTGAATTCCTTCGCTATCGGACTCCTTAAGCAGGAAGTTCTGCATGGTAAATAGAAAGTTTAAACTGGTGATTGATCGAGGACATTTTTACACCACCAAGTTTCCCCACTCCACAAGAGTGCCGCTCCGTTAAGACTATTTCAGCCAATAATTAATAATAATTAACTTAATTTATAGTAGACTTTTATAGTGTTTACAAATGGCTTTGTCAGACACGGTGAAAGCACACTACTCAGCTAATATAGAGTGGCTTATAAAAAGCTTTAAAACAGAAAATTAACTAAATTAAATGAACAAAGATAAAATAAACTAACAACGGGAGGAAGATTTAAAGGAAAACAACACACTACTGCGGGTCTATAAAGACAGTGCTTCTCTTCAATGTGATTTAAAAGATGGTGGTGATTCTGTTGTCTGTATTTAATCAGACCAAGTTTCCAAATCTGGCAAACGTGCTGACCTTTACACATCAGAGAGTGGAAAAGCTAAACAGGCCCTGCCAGAAGCCACGCAGCAATCTTCAAATCAAATCTGAACTTAACAGAGAGCAAATACAGAAGAGCTGAGGCTGGACTGGTATGAGGTTGTCTGTCAGCACCAACAAGGAGCTGAACTGTTGCTGAACTGCTGCAGTCTGGAGCATTTGGAGGTCAGATGCAGACATCTCCTGCTTCGATACTGTCACAATACTTGGGTGTGGATTTGATTATCATTAGCTCTTATCCCTATTATTTGGACAACCAGGACTGTGCTGCCTACCGGCTGCTAACAGCTGACGGGGACTAGAAAGCATAAATGCAGACCGCATCCCTAAAGATCCATCCATCCATCCATCCATCCATCCATCTGCAGCTGCTTATCCCATCAGGAGTTGTGGGGGGGGGGGGGCATGTCTTTGGACCTTGGGAGGAAACCGGAGCACCCGGAGGAAACCCACACTAACATGGAGAGAACATGTAAACTCCTACAGAAGGGCCCTGTGACCCTCTTGTTGTGAGGCGACAGTGCAAACCACTGCACCACCTGCACAAATCGATCTGTATTGTGATTTTTAGACCATGGGAAAAAGTTGAATCATACATTTCTAGGGACTTTTACTTGGAAAATATAAAATGAATCAGTAAAAATGTTTGATTTTAGCATGTATGTAGTCAGAGATGTCCTGAAGTCAAATTTAACAGGATCATTGTCCTGAATCTATTAATATTGTCCAGCAACCCAAAAATAAAAGAATTTCTCTCTCTACTACTTTTCTACTTTCTTCTACTAAATGAGTGGTATTTTGTTTTTCATTTATAACGGACATGTCATGTTTTATACTTCTGGTGATTGTAATCCAATCAATCTCCATATATGTATTTTGTATATACAGATCCCTTCGTGAGCACTTTATTTTGAAAACCAGACATAGTCACATGTGTATACTTCCTCTGACCTTTCCAAGCCAGCTCTGTTCTCTTTCTACATCCATCCATAAGGGCCGTTTGAATCCATTTACTAACCGCTCGCTACTGCAATACGATAACGTTTCCTGTTCATGACAGAATTAGCATGCAGCTTTAGCCGTCATGTCTAGCTCCGCTTTTTCTTCAACGTGTGAAACCCAAAATGTTTCAGTACTTTACTGTATGTGTAGCGTGTAGCACGCTAGATTTAACGTGAGGGTGCAGGTCGTATCCACGGAAACCCTCTGCCGTTTTCTTCTCCCTCTCTCACTGTGGCCAACTGTGGTTTGCTTTAGTTGACGGATACGTAACGAATATGACATCATGTTACTTTGACTACAGTTTCCTTCAACTTCCGCATAGACTCAAATGAAGCAAATAAATCAGTTCTGGCAGTAAAAACTCCATGTTGAGGTGCTGTTGTAGCTCACGTGATCGAGCAGGCAACCCGTGTATCAAGGCTGAGTTCTTGCAGCTGCGGCCCCTGGTTCGAATTATATAAAAAGAATCCATTTCAAAATCCTAAAAAAATTCTATTGCAATAAGTAGTAGAATAGATTTTTTTCCCAACCCCAGCTTTTGGTACTGAGGTATAGAAAACAACTTCTTTAAAACAGATCAGCAGGGAAAAACTAGCAAATTGTTGGTCTGATATGAACAAGAATGTGAAATAATACCTCAGTGCTGAGATACTGCTTGTTTTTCTCTCTCTCTCTCTCTCTCTCTCTCTCTCTCTCTCTCTCTCTCTCTCTCTCTCTCTCTCTCTCTCTCTCTCTCTCTCTCTGTCTGTCTGTCTGTCTGTCTGTCTGTCTGTCTGTCTGTCTGTCTGCCTCCTCCTGTCTTGTTAAGTATTTGTGTGGGTTCATTTGTTTCTCCTTGAGCCTTTAGATCCTTGTTTGGAAGGAGGTTTGCAGGTTATCAGCACCATCTATTGTGTGATTACATCTGAAGTGGAGCCAGTTGCCTGTTGTTCAGCTCTTTCAGCTAATTGCTCACCTATTGCTCCTCCTCTGCCTGCTGCTTCTGTCTGTCAATTCCTGTCTGCCTTGACCTCCTGCCCTACACCATACACACACACACACACACGCACACACACACACACACGCCACACACACACACACACACACACACACACACACACACACACACACACACACACACACAGCCTCTCTACAAACCGATATCTCCAGTCTGATCATGCCCTGCATTGGAGTATTGTGCTCTTGTACACGTAGACATCCATGAACACACACGTTTACTTGCCTATGAGTGAATATGAGAGCACACACTCCCCAGCTATATGAACTAACAGCACTCAAGCTTTTAATAAATGGTGAGGTTGTTGTCTGATATACTGTTAAATAGATGGATGTTGTAGTGAAGTTTTCACTAGTTTGGATTTATGAGGCCGATGTAGTAGAAGATGATCATTGAGGAGTCATCCTTTTGGGCTCGCTACCATATTTATGCCATTCCTGAATCTGAATTTTTTTTTATTGAACTGGATTTGGCTGTTCAATATGCAGATTTAACCATTTGTTCTTTGTTTTTGTTTTTTTAAATATAGACTATCTGGCAATCCAAAAATCCATTTGCATTACAGTCACAGACCAATGGCGCCCGCCACAGTTTCATAATAAATAGAAGATGTTTTTAAAATTCTTAGTATATATCCTTTATTTAACCAGGTGACAAAAATTGAGATTAAAATCTCTTTTCCAAGAGTGACCTCGCCAGGAGGGTAGCGCAGACATTGGTACGACATTAAAAACAAACAACATGAGCAGACAAATACAGCAGTCACACCATGAGTGAACGAGCATGGCATGCAGTTTGTATGCGACACAAAAACAGCTATAACACACAAACAGGTCAATATCAAAACAATTCAGTGAGAAAATCAAGAGCAGTCACATTGACCTATAGTGCCACTTTCTTGATCCTTTTAAATGGACTTGAATTCCCCCCATAGAGTATTAATCATTTCTGACAATTTCATGTCCTATGCATATCATAGGAAGGAGCAGCATATTTAAAAGGTTTTTTTTGGCTTTGGGACCCACGTCTGTAGAACATTTTGAGAGCACAGGCCATATTGATTGTGGTTTATGCATATGTATGCACACAGATATGAGGGAACCAGTACAAGGAGCGATTTATATATAATAGCCGACCAACGTTAAAATCTGAAAATAGTGGGGTCCACGCAGATTACTCGGGTGGTTTCAACTCAGCAGGTCATCAGGGATGGCCGCTCGGTGTGGGAGGATCCTCTTGTGGGACCCCTCCCTGCCATTGGGACTCAATTTCCTCGATGGCTGAGCACTGCGACCGGCCCTTCACTGGCTTGGAAAGGCCTGAGGTGAAGTTGGCTGGCAGCTCTGGCTGTGAGCTTCACAGCACCCCTCGTCCGAACCTCACCGCTTCTCCGGGATGTGGACTTAGTGCTTGCTGTGCCCTCTTTCCCTGCAAGGACAAAAGGGGCCCTGGCATGACGGTCAACCAGGGCGTACTGTCCTCAGTGAGTGTCTGCAGCCATATCGACAACCCACCTGTCTAGAAACATGAACCCCATCTCATTTACCATGCTGTGGGTGTGACTTTTTTTTTGCTGTGTCTTCACCATTCATATCTATACAACTAATGTGTTCATAATTAAATTGATTACAAGAGCCTGAAGCTCCTCATAGCTCTAAAACAACGGCTGGACTTGAAGAATTTCAACTAGATGAGGGGCCACTGATGGATGATTTCACTCATCAGCTTTCAGGGAGCAGCCTTATATTTTTGCTATACTAACCTCCCATCTCATCACAATTACTTTCTTTGGAAACAGATGAAATACTCCCTGTTAATATCAGATTGTATACTTGACGCTAAACCTCAAGCCTTGATTATACAGTATAGCTTTAAATGAAATTATCTAGCAGCTACACATGAGTAAATTAGATGTCTTCACAACGTTCTCATAGCATTTTCAAGCAAGTTATTGCTTCTTTGCACTTGCACACCTGGTCCAAGTAAGCACCATACCATGTACTTTAATTGTTGTCCTGTCCAGTTAGATGTGCACTGCTCATCCAGCCATTGAATGTAAGCCGAGGTAAAGCTGGAGCAGAGACGTCGAGGACGGGAGGGGAAATATGGCTCTGGAGCTGGAGCTGTCTGTGGTGCTGAATCTCACAGGCTGCGTGTTGTACAGTACTTGATGCTGCTGCATTATTCTGAATACAGTGCAGGTTACTTGCTGGTGATGAATACATATTCATTGATGTCTTCATGCTGCGTCCAGCCTGGTCTGTGTGTCATATTTTTTATTCTGTAGCTCTTGTGTTGTGTATCTTCAGAGTGACTTTGAACTTCCTCCTACTGGCAGACCTCAGGTCAGGCCTGCTGTTCGCTTCAGATTGGAGACGGCTTTAGCTTTTACGCTGTTATGCAGCTCAGTCCAGCTGTGCAACTTTATCATAAGTACCTCACAGTGTCCTTTGCCTCTGGCCTGCTGTGCATGGCTGTATTTGAAAACTGCATATTAGTAGTATGTACTGATTTGTCCAAAATGTAGCATGCAGTATGAAAACAAAAGCTAAATCTGCATTATTCCAAAAATATCCGGATGTCCTACTGATTTGGAAAAAATCTCCTGTATGCACAGGAGCAGTCTGCCTTGCCTACTGTGTCCCACAATGCAAAGCGCTGGAACAGTACAAGCTATGGTCACAGCAATAGCCTGCATTTTTTTCACATTTTTTTTGTAGCCATTTAGTTACTAAATTCACTTCTGACTTTTTTTAGGCAAGAAATCACCTGTGTAGATTTTGATTATTAGCAGTTTTACGATATTAGTTAATGAACTGAACATTTGCACCAACTTTTTTGGAGCTCCACGAACTGCAATGACAGCCAGGGCTATGAGCTGGCTAGAGCTCTCTCAAGAGGCCGGTCTCGTAGACAACAGGATTTTATCTCATTGTTGGCTTGTTTAAATATAACTCAAATGTCAATTATTAAATTAATGGGAACCTGCTGTTATCTGCGTGTTTGGAGTTGAAAAGCTTCACAGTCACCTGCAGCCATGGCTCCCTCAGCAGCCGGCCAGTCCTGCTCACAAAGCAGCTACAGAGCAGCAGAGTGAGGAGTGAATAGAGCAGTCTCTGATACCTGCTGAGCCGTTTTAACATTACTCTTATATCTGTAGGGAGATCCATCCACTGTTTTGTTGCTGTAGCTGAAAAAGCAGTTTGAGTAAATTTTGTCGAGCAATTTTTTATATTTCCCATCCCCCTTGTTGGTGATCGTGTTGGTCTTACTTCACCGTGAACTGTTAGAATAAATAGTTTGAGGAGTGGCGGCGTTAAACTTGCAGCATCTTATAAAGTAAACAAATATTGGTCACAAAAAAAAAAAAAAAAATCAAAGTTGAATTTTTGATAATATTGCAATAGTACAAGTTTGCGTTTTTGTCAAATGCTGCTTTGAGAGCTGGTCTAGCATACTGCAAAAAATGCTTAAACTACAGTAAGATAAGATGAACCTTTATTAATACCCGGAGGGAAATTCGGGTGTCATAGCAGCAGCAACAACAGTACAGATGAATACAGTATAGTAAAAAGTAAAAGAGAAGGTGCAATGAAGGAAATGGAAATAAAATAAATAAGTAGAACAGTAATAAGTAAAGTGCAGCAGGTGGTGAGTATTGTATATGCACAGCGTATATATATGTAATTATATAATTATATGTAATTATATACATTTGGTCCGGTAATAAATACGGAGCAGATGATCAGAGTCACATGGGGGTCAGACCTTGGTTATGGAGCCTGATGGCCACCAAAAGAAAGGACTGACCCAGACGGTCTGTAGTGGGCCGAGGGGGGATCGGTCTCTGGTTGAATGTGCTCCTCATCTGGACCAGTTGGTCATAGAGGGGGTGGGAGGGGTTCTTCAGAATAGACTCCAGCTTCCTCCTGGTCCTCCCCTCTGCCACCACCTCCAGACTGTCCAGCTCACATCCAACCACAGTCCCAGCCCTCCTCACCAGTTTAAGTTATGTATGCATATGCATACTGTGTACTGTACTGTATACTTAGTAGTATGTAGTAGGTCGATTCACATACAGCCCATGTGTCCTGTTGTCTTCTGGTCCATACGGTCTCCTTCACCCACACAGTCTTCATCCCTCTTGTCTGCTCTTTGTCTTCTCGCCCTCCTCGCTGCCTCTCCTTGGGGCTACTGGAAGTGTCAGTTAAATCGGTAGGCAATAATGAAATCTCTTGTTACAGAGGCCTAATGAAAAGATGAGGACATTAGACATTAGACCCCCTCACTTCAACCCGTCTGCTCCCTCTCTGCCTCTGGATTGGGTGGAGCAGATGAATACGATGCTGCGTGCCAGGCGCTGTCTGCTGGAATTGTGCAAGCTTACGACTTATTGTATGTGTGTCTTATCTTAGTTATTAGTTTATCTCCATGACTATCTGCGTTTCATAGCCCTACTGCCTCTCTCTATCACCCCTCCACATATTAATCCATCTGCTCCCTGTTCACCAGCTCTGTCTGACTAAAGCTCTCAGTCAGATAGTCTAAAGGCCATAGATAAGGCCAATATGCTCTTGTCTCCCTTCACACTAATTGAATTGACATAAATTGTCCTGCATCAAAATCAGACTCAACAACTTGTGACATTTTGTGCGTTCAGTTTTTTCACCCCAATACTATTTAGCTGTAGGGTCTGTGTGCAGATACTACTGCTTAGTGCACCATGATTGACAGCTAGAATAATTTGTGTTTGTGTGTGTGTGTAAGTGTGTGTGTGGGTTAGGGCGACACACTGGGTACTGTTAATGCGTGGTGGGTGAGCCCTCCTGAGCAGCGAAATCGGCTTATTTCCAACAGCCTCTAAAAACACCTCAGAGGTGCGCTAATGAAAGAGCAGAAAAGGAGGGATGAACACTCCTCTAATCCTAATTTGCGTCTACTGCTGCTGCCCTTCACCCCCGCAGTCTCTCTCATTTCCTCTCCGAGCTGGTCAGCTATCAAATTCATATGAGCAACATTCATGTTAGAAATATTTTACTTGCAAATTGGACCAGTGGTTTGGAAATATTAATGGTTTATTTTTCACACATCCTTTCCTGGTAAATGACTAATGTAAGCTGCGATTCTGGCTGTGTGCCCTGGTGCTGTGGCCGCGGTATTAAACAGTATTTGGTGACATTAGACGCATTTTTGTTGAGCCTGAGGCCACATTGAGATTGATTTCTGCCCAACACCACTTCTAAAACTGATATCATCTTTACCCTTGTTCTCTGATCATATGCTGGAATGTAACTCATTTCTAAAAGCATGAGAAATGGCATATGCTGTCAATAAGTAGGGCGGAAAGCGCTTATAGTGATCCCGTCTGTCTGGGTCAAATCGATCACTATAAGAGGATGATTATTATAACCAAATACTTGTTGTTGTGCATCATTTCTCATTCAGATTACCCATTACCCATCTAATTGACATTTGTATTTTTATTAAATGAATACAAAGTAGGGCTGTCAATTGATTACAATGGTTAACCATGATTAATTGCAAATTAATCACATTTTTTATCTGTTCAAAATGCACCTTAAAGGGAGATTTGTCAAGTATCAATATCAATAAGACAAATATGCGTCTTTATGCAAATATATGTATATTTATTTTTGTTAATCAATTAACAACACAAAACAATAACAAATATTGTCCAGAAACCCTCACAGGTACATTTAGCATAACATGGCAAACAGCTGGTAGTGTGTCAGAGTGCTGACTTGACTATGACTTGATCCAGACTGACTGGGATTATCATAAAGTGGGCATGTCTGTAAAGGGGAGACTGGTGGGGACCCAGAGAACCCATTTACATTCACACATCTGGAGGTCAGAGGTCAAGGGACCCCTTTGAAAATGGCCATGCCAGTTATTCCTCCCCAAAATTCAGCATAAGTTTGGAGCATTATTTAACCTCCTTCACAACAAGCTAGAATGACCTGGTTGCAACCAATGGATTCATTAGTTTCTAGTTTTGTATGATGCCACTATCTTCACTCTAGCTCTAAAACTGAGCCCACTACAACCGCCGAGAGATCAGTTGCATTAAAGCGTTAAAGAAATGTGATGTGAAAACGAATTAGCATTGACGCATTTACTTTGACAACCCTAATACAAAGTAAAGAAACAAACCACTTTGCTATTTACTGGCTCCGCTTCCAGTTCCTCCGCCTTTTCCCTCACCCGGAGTGAGGCATTTCCTGTTTTTGGCCGGCTTTGCAGCGTGAGCGTGCATGTACAACGGCGGCCCTTTGCCAGGGCCGCTCGCTCGCTCACCTGGTAGCAGCATGGTGTGCCGCGGAGCCTGTTGAGGATCAACAAAGTTTCACTGTAAGTTTCGCATTAAGTGATCAGGCATTATTAATCCACTCGACAAGGGTGCTGTTTGAAGGTAGTTGAAGCTTTGCGGCGCATCGCAGCAGGCTGATATGTTCTTCCATCTGTCTGTCTCCATCTCCTGTTTCAGTGCCTGAGATAGTGCCACTGTGCCACGACTGTACACACTTCTACACAACTGCTAAATCCATGTGAGAGTTACTACTACTACTAGTAATATCAATAATGTTGAGTATGAATAATAATGAATAATAATGTTGAATAATGAATGATTATTCCTTATTCCATTGGGCTGATTTGGGATTTATACTTTATTATCACATAGTCTTTTATTTAAATATTATTTGTTGGAGAATTTTTTTCCATTTTTATTGACAGCGATAGTGTTGAAAGGGGGAGAAAGAGGGTTGACCTGTTGACCTTGATACACGGGGCGCCTGCTCTGCCGAGCTGCCACGGCGCCCCAAAATGTTTTTTTTTTTAATGCCAGAATCAATGTATTTGCTTCATTTACATTGAAGGAAATTACTTTTACTGCTGTAGTCAAAATATCATGACGTCATATTTGTTCTGTATCCGTCTACCAAAACAAACCTCAATTGGCCGCAGTGAGCTTGAGAGAATGAGTAAAAAATGTGGATACGATCTGCACCCTCACATGTTAAATCCGCTCTATTATGACATACCGTACTTGTTTTATAACAAAAGCATTCAAACACTGATTTGGAGCTCGATTACCATGGCAGTATTAAATGCTTTGAAGCATTTGGGTCAGCCCTATAAGAAAATTATTTAAACAGCGTTTGTATGGGAATGTTTCTGGCCAAAGCTTTTTGATCCATATAAGCGGCTGATCACTGTAACCATGATCACTATAAATGGTTTCCAGTGTACGTGAATAAATAGTGGATGTGTAAAGTGAGGGGGAGAGAGAGGCAGAAAAAAGACAAAGCTGTGGGGGTTCGGCGTTGCATTTTGAGCTTTGGGGCAGGCTTAGATTTAATGGCTGGACTGGGGCTAAATGAGCTGAATTAATAGGGTCTGCTCTGAACACTTACATGCCTGCTAAACATACATTTGGGTGGGTGTGTGCGTGTGTGTCGTTATTAATTGGGTCATCTTTCAACCATTTCATGCCCTCTCAACCTAGACTGTGTGGATGTGGGTTTGTAGGCTACGATTTTGAATGTCATGGAAGCATTTCACATCATTTTGGAGCAATATGCCTCTAAATCCTTTAGAGTATTGTTGATAGCAAATTGATTTAGATTTTTTCACATCTTTAAAGGTATTAATTTGAGTATTTTTTTTGTCTCTCTGCGTGGTCTTATCAGAATTTTTGCAGACACGTGCAGAATTTCAACCATACGCGTCCCTCGACGATGCTGTGTGTGCACCAGGCTAAATTTTGGCTTAGAATTAAAGGGTCATTCCCCAGTGTGTTCACTGAATCAGTCTGGTGCAGGATCACTACAAGGAGAATCTGGACCACATCCCCCCATCTCCATCCTCCATCCCTCGTCTCTCTCTCTCTCTCTTTCTCTCTCTCTCTCTCTGCTCCAGCCTATTAACCCCCAGTTTTCCCATCCTTCCTCCACAAACTGGTATCAGTATGTATCTCTCATCTGTCATTAAGAATTCCTCTTCCCTCCCCCTGCTCTGGATTGGATTGGTTCAGTCCAAGTCGGCCTCAGCAGGGGACTGACTCCCCACAAATAAGGCCAGCCATACCGACATGAAAGGGCACGGCCTCAGAAGAACAAAGACTGGTGTGTGTCTTTGTGTGTGAGTAAATACAATGTGTTCGATGCGTCTGCTTGCTTGTGTCTCAGCGGGCTTGTGTCAGTCAGAGGACGGCGGGTAGTTTGTGTTGAACGTGCATATATTTGTGGGAATCTGTGAGCACTTCATGCAGTCCGTCCTCATCTTTTTCAGCTAGCTTGACCACTTCAGGATTGTTATGTGTGTGTTTATGTGAGAGACGGGATGAAACAGGGTTTTGGCAGAAGGGATGATCAGTGTGAGTTAGACTCACAAGAGGAACTCCTTTTGTCTCCGTCTCTATCTGTCTCCCACTATCTGGGCCTCTGTCGATCTTTCCCTCTTTTCTCTCGGTTTCTTACTCAGATGGCGTCGTCTCCAGGGTCAGGATTGGGCAGGATGTTTTCAGACAGATTATCTAGACAGTGAGAGGATCGTGTTCAAACAGAGGGTCATCCAGACTGTCTCCTTCTGTCTACAGGCAAAACACAACACACACACAACAACCATGACTCACTTTGTCTCACAGTAGGAAATCCTCCTGATAACTGAACCCAGGCTGCGTCCTGCACCCGAATGCACAAGAAACTGTAAAAATACCACTGCCAGGTTGTGGGGAGCTCATGGGAAGTTCATCCTCACACACACACATAGACCACGTGTTGTGCAGGATATTGAACAAGTGTTTCCTCAGCAATATTTTATCTGATTAGGCTGAATTAATGAGACCCAGTGGAATGGTAAAACTGCTCTTTTGCATCCTTCCTTCTAGTTATCTCACCATCCCTCCAGCCTCCATCTCTTCCTTTCACACTCACTTCACCCTTCAGCACCCTGGATTTTATTATTTGTCTCCGTGTGCTCCCCCTCTCCTCTCTCCTCACCAATCATTACACCTCTGGTCTCGTTTCTTCTGCTCTAGTCGGGTAAGAGATCAGTGGTGAGAAAGGTTTCATATTGTGCATCTTCTTCTTTAATCATCCTATGCTGAAAACACAATAGAGGCAATCTGCAGTGTGGTTCCCTGGCCAGCTTTGCATTTTACATTTCAAATATTGCTGCAAGTGTTGTCTAGATCGAGTTTTGTAAGGTTAACTAAAATTGTGCCCGTTTCCGCCTCACCAATCACTGTGAAACGTCCTCTCAGTGGCTCAACTATGGCTCATACTCTTTCTTCCAGATGTGCTCTAAGGTACAGAATCGGTACTTGGTACTAAGATAAGATAAGATAAGATGAACTTTTATTAATCCCCGGAGGGAAATTCTGGTGTAACTACCGATGTAATTCAGTCGGTACCCTACTCAACCTTATGGTACGTGTCCACAGCCTCCGTCCTTTCCATGCCTCCCATTTATTATCGATGAAGCCATGCAATACATTCTGGCAGCATGGCGGCATGATTTGAGAGATGGGCCGTCACATTGTCCGCTCCTCATTTGCATAAAGTTGAGGTCTAGGCTGCTTTATGCAAATCACGAGCGTCCGACATGACTCGCTGCCTCTGGAAACTCCAGAGAAACTTCTAAACTAACTATTGTTAATCGAATCTAAAGGCAGATTCAGCAACTGCACGGCGTATTTCTCACATAAAATGTTTTCAGAAACACATTTTGGCGAACTGTTTTTGTGATATAAGAGATGGAAGTCCCCAAACGGGCTGCCATGTTGGTTGTGGTTTGAAAGCTGGGAGTAGCAGCCCATGAGGGAAAGCGTTCATCCAATCAGGTGCCAAGTGGCAGCCCATCAGGCGTCCAGTGTTGGGAAGCGAAACGATCACTCGCCTCTGTAGACATGTGCCAGTCCCGTGACTGCCGTGACACGTCGACCTATGTTACATAGAATTTCTCACCGACAGAAAATACATGAACAGCCTCCGGGCTGCAGGAAATGATTGCAACGAGCCTTACTTCGCCGCTGCTTGGTGTTTCCAGTGTTACTGCCGTGTTGACACATTCTACAACAAAACATGCCAAAACTGTTGGTTACACACACACGCGCTGTAATATACACACATACCCTCAAGCATTTCTGACTGACGGTTCACACAGAGCAGCATTTTTGATTTGCCAGTAAGTTATGTTTAATCTGTGCACAACATACAGTATAATACGTGATTACATCCTGCTTGATGTGTGTGAAAATGAGGAGAAGCTGCAGCTTTAACCAGCTGCCTGTCTTAATATGTGAGCTGGCATGAAAAGAGGAGGCAGGAGATTCCCTCATCCCACTGTCTGCCTTTCTTATTAAATACGCACTGGTTGTAGGACTCTCCTCCCGCAGACAGCGGGCTGCGATATACACTGTGTGTGTGTGTGTGGACTTTGTGAATTTGCATGTCTCCTGTGATACAGGAGTTGTTTATTTCATGATGCAAAATATGCTTCATTATGAGTGACACCATGAACATGAGGACAGAGAGGGAAAGTGTGTGTAGCCTTGAGGCTGCTTCTTGTGATGTTTAAGCCCATTTTCATGTCTCTCCTCATTAAACCAAAAGGAACAGATCTTTTTGAAGAATTGCTGGAGCGTGCATGTGCACACACATACAATCTGTGCTTTTTTTGTGGAGGTGGAGGGCTGTAATTGGCTCGCTTTTAACGACGCAATCAAAGTACTCGGTCATACAGTATGTGCAGTGACAATGAAGGGGGGTATCCGAGGCACCCGCTAGTTTCATTCATATGGGTGTAGTTTGCCAGACGCACAAAGACTGGATGAATTGGGATATGAATTGGCAGGTATAATGATCGTACCTCTCAGCCAGTCACATTACTCAACTGGTACCTTTTTAAATAGCTGTGACAGTTTCTGCCAGGAGAAAAGTCCACATGGTTCAGATTGACAGTGTGTGAATCTGTCCACTTCATGATCATCTAGAGATGGTTGTGGAGTTTTAACTTCTGCCAGGTTCATTATAAATCTGCTGTGTTGTATCACAGTATTAAGAGTTTAAAGGAGAAATGTATTTCTTCTCTTGTAGTCACATGTAGAATCATCTGACATGCAGCCTGCCGGTCTTGATCGAAACTTACTCACGAGACTGATGTAACTTACAAGCAAGGACCACTGATTCACCAAACATAGCAACGAGTAACGAAGATGCTAAAAACTCAAGTTAAGTACAGATACTTCCAAAAAATACTTAAGTACTGTACTGTAACAAAGTATTACTAGTCTGTTACATTACACCACTGAAAATATAGTAATTTGACATACTGTAGCACAAAAACGGTAGTAATTTATTTATACCCCTGCAACAACGTAGTCGGGGGTACATAGCGCTCTGTCTGTCTGTCCGTCCGTCTGCTGTTGAATTCAGAGCAGAGCTTGGAAACTGCTGACTTCAACTTTGGTATGATGGTTCAGTGTGTTAGGGTTAGGGTTAGGGTTAACCCTAACCCCAGTGTGTCTAGTTGTGCCTTGAGAGAAGTCTAGGGTGCTCAAAATCTTTGAAATTTCAGCCCAAAAAATTATTTTTTTCAACTTCAATTTTGTTTCCGGAGCAGACACCAAAATTAACTTTGGCTGACAGTGTTGTCTAGTGCTGTTTGGGGGTGAGAAGTCCAGGGTGGCCACAATTACTGAAATTTCGGCCCAAAATATTGCGGCTTTGCAATGTGGTCTAGTTGTGCCTCTCTGAGGTTATAATTCCAGGGTGGTGCTATAAAGTTTTTTTTAAATTTTCTCCCAAAAAATTTTACTTTCCGGAGCAGAACTCGGATACTATTTAACTTAGGAAGTTGAAAGTTGGTCTGATGGTTGACAGTGTTGCAGGACTGAGGGTATGTGAGCCATGCTCACTTCTGCCTTATTGCCTAACTTTTGAATGTTTCTACACATTACACAGTGTGCATGTGCAGTGGAAGCTCTTTAATGATCTGCACTTCATTGGTGGAAATGCTAATGTTTTCTGGTGGACTTATGAACCTTTGCTTTGGGTCCATCACATCTTGTAACACTGGATGACGCTAAACAGGAAAACATCGAAGTGGTCTTTCTTTAGTAAACAGCCTGCAGCTTTCTTCATCCTCGCTGCTTTCCGATTTTGTTTCTGTTGTTTCAAAGAGTTGGTCAGACCGTGATTCCTCTGGAGTTTTGATTGATAGCGTTACAGAAAACTTAGGGAGCCAGAGAGTGACAGAAAAGGAGAGAAATGGGCAGAGTGAAAAGTATAAAAGGAAGAGAGGAGAGACAGAGGGAAATGCAGGGATAGAAAGAGACACTCCATCTCTGTGTATTTCACTGCAATATCAAGTCTCACCGTCAGTTGTTTCTGAGGAGAATAAACTGCTGTTGACACGGCATCCCTGGAAAGACTTTCACTTCACTTCAGTTTAGCTCACTTCAGTGCAATTCAGTTGAAACACCATCAGTGGATTTCAGTTTAGTTTAGCAGTGCCCCTAAAAAGGATGATCATTTGAATTAGTACTTTTTTAAACCCTTTGTATTTTCTGTCACTTGAAGAAACGTTTCTTTAATGCATCTGTGCACTGTGTGCTACAATATGAACATTTTATTTGCTTTATCCCAGTTTTTAAGGACTTTCTGTTGGTCTTCTATGAAGGCTGCACAGATTTTATGAAACATTTCAGCGATAATATTCTCAACAGCCTTTTTTCAACACTCAGAGTAAAATGAAAGAAGTACAGTGTGTAAGTATCTTTAAAAGCAGCTGTTATTCAGTTACTCATTTACTAAGGTGTTGTGGAAATGGAAAGTTCATTTTCATTGAGTGATTACCCTCCCAAGACCTCGCCTCAGGCACAAGTTTTTATTGATGTGTGCGTTTTGCATCATCTTATCCACATTATAGTGGGGCTGGTAAGGTGAGCGGCGCGTCATCGCAGCACAGCTGCTACACTCTGACTGTCTAAATGTAGTTTGTGGGTGTGCGGCACCTGTCTTGGCACTGTGTGTACTGAAACTAGTGCACATCTGTGTTCACTGATGTGAGAGAGAGTCTATACGTTGAGGTGAGTGAATTTGAACGCCAGCCAACAAACATTTAATTCCTCCTGATGCTCCACCTTCACAGTCACTCTGTGAAAGCAGCAAACTCTGTATCATTAGCAGAATGCATTAGTCTCCCTGTGACAGCTTGCCAGCTGAAACACCAATTAATATTCACATCCCACCCTTAATGGAATCAGATGAGCCAGAGACGGCATATTTTTTATTGGAAAAATGGACCGCTGTCCAGATACTATCAGGTCATATGGCACATAAAACACAAATACGGGCACACATCTGCAGATACACCCAAATTTAGCTGTGTGTGTCTGTTTATATGATTAAAGGTGTGTGTGGGTGAGAAATCAAAATAGAAAACAGGCTTATGTGTGGTGAAATTGAATTTTAATTGACAGTAAAGCTCAAGAGATTAATCTGATTTCTGATCTGATTTTAGTTATGTCTCATTTTGCAGGAGATACAATATCTTACTCAATGGATATCTTATTAAAGTCCCAAGATTGAATTTCATCTGTGCCAGGGCAACCCATCATGGAGTGGAGAAGGGATTGACTTCTCGATTTATTTTAGATTAGGTGTTGTATGGTTGCATGGTTATTTTGTGCATTTTAAATGGCCACTGAGATGCTTTTCTGTTGAGGGCGGAGTGATTCAGCAGGGTGCTACACGGTAGATGTAGCGTTGGTCGGGTTGTCCTGCCCTGTCTGCTCTGTAAAATGTGTTTTCCTGGATGCTGTAAATGGATTTAAACTTTACTCGGCCTCCCACTCAGCAGATCTTCCGAGCATACACCTCCCTCCCTGCATGACGCTCCAGTATTTCTCTTTCACCAGTCGGTGTGTGTGTTGATGTGTATACAGCATGAGTGTCTTTACTGTATGTGCTTGTGTGTGTTTAGTGTTGCTTCACATGTCCTCCAGCGAGACTGGCTCACATTTATATCCTGATTGACTGTGATTTATTTAACCCTCAGCCCGGGTGTATAAGCGTCCATATGTGTATGTGCAATTACTCACATGTCTATGCATATATGCATGTGTGCGTACAGTATGTGTGTGTCTTGGTCATTCAGTGTGACCAGAAACCTGCCAACCTGTCCACGTGCACCTCCTCAGGCTTTGCAGGCTCTTACAGATTCGGGTCTTTGACTGAAAGAAAATCCCCCCCGACGACATAATGAACGCGGGCCGGTTTGTAACGCCCTCATGGCGCCATATGTGGAAACCAGTTGAAATGTTTTATCTATCCACCAGGTGGAGCAGTGATTATCGAAGCTGCAGCAGCCGTATACTGAAATCAGCTGTTCATTTGTTCTCCTCATATTTGATGTATATGAGGAAGTGTTTTAGGGATAATGTACAGCGAGCTTAGTCATTGTAGTGAAATAAACCCCGACAGCGTCTCTGATCACGCTGAAGGGGTTTATTTCACAACAATGACCTGCTGACTGTACATTATCCCGCTTATTATACAGCTACTTAGTTAAATCAAAACTGACACAAAACCAATCTGCCAGAGTCCGACATCAGAACTGCGCCCCCCAGCAGCAGTCTGTTATACACAGCAATATATAGATGGTTATAAAGAAATAACAGACCGTTGAATGCTGTAATTGACCAGTCAGAGTTGAGTATTCAACAAATCTGTATAATAATGATTATTATTATCATATAATGATCGTATCATGATGATCAGGTCATGAAAATATTTTGCTGAAGCTTTTTGTAAAACACCCATACACATTTGTATGCATAATACAGCGAGACGGCTGAAGGAGATAGTCCTCTGATTACAGCCTACCATCTAGTCTGTCCTTGAACGCTATTGTACCTTATTCAGCAGAATTAACCTACATGAAAATGAAGGCAATAGCTAAGGGTTGGAAAATTAATAATATATGCTAGAGTCAGAAATAATTTACAAAACATATGATTGTATACACCATACAGCATCTGAAACTCTCTCTCCACAGAACCAGCAGATCTGACTGTTATCAGGCCATTAAAAAGGCGTTATCAGTTACTATAAGTTCCATAGATGTGGATCATTAGAGGCCTACTATGTTTTAAAAGTTAAAGTGATACTTAAAATCAACACGTACTAACAAAAAAACTGAATGAAACATCACACAAACAAAAAGGCTTCACAAAACAAGAAACAAAACAAAATAAAAAACTACAACTTCTTTAGGTTTAGACAAAAAACAGTTAGGTTTAGACAACAAAACTACAACTTCTTAAGGTTTAGGCAACAAAACTACAACTGGTGAATAGATGATAAAACAGACTAGTGGGTGTAGTAGGCCCCTGTTGACCTGATTGACTGATAACGCTGATTTAATAGCCTGACAACAGTCAGTCGGTCATTATCACTGATAATGTCTGTTACCTGACAAAAAAAGACTTATTTTATATTATTGAGTTCTGCTAAATTCAGCATCATGTTTAACAATAGAGCTCAGATTTGTCCTTAAATCCTTAAAATGCGTAGTGTGAGAGGAGAAACTCTAGGTGGATGCATCGGTATCCTTCAGGTGTATATCTATATGTCTGTATCCCTGTGGCATCAGTATCCATCAGGTGTATGTCTATACGTCTGTATCCCTGTGGCATCGGTGCATCGGTATCCTTCAGGTGTATATCTATACGTCTGTAGTCCTGTGGAATCAGTATCCTTCAGGTGTATATCTATACGTCTGTAGCCCTGTGGCATCAGTATCCTTCAGGTGTATATCTATACGTCTGTAGCCCTGTGGCATCGGTGCATCGGTATCCTTCAGGTGTATATCTATACGTCTGTAGCCCTGTGGAATCGGTATCCTTCAGGTGTATATCTATACGTCTGTAGCCCTGTGGCATCGGTATCCTTCAGGTGTATATCTATACGTCTGTAGCCCTGTGGCATCGGTGCATCAGTATCCTTCAGGTGTATATCTATACGTCTGTATCCCTGTGGCATCGATATCCTTCAGGTGTATATCTATACGTCTGTAGCCCTGTGGCATCGGTGCATCAGTATCCTTCAGGTGTATATCTATACGTCTGTAGCCCTGTGGCATCGATATCCTTCAGGTGTATATCTATACGTCTGTAGCCCTGTGGCATCGGTGCATCGGTATCCTTCAGGTGTATATCTATACGTCTGTAGCCCTGTGGCATCGGTATCCTTCAGGTGTATATCTATACGTCTGTAGCCCTGTGGCATCGGTATCCTTCAGGTGTATATCTATACGTCTGTAGCCCTGTGGCATCGGTATCCTTCAGGTGTATATCTATACGTCTGTAGCCCTGTGGCATCGGTATCCTTCAGGTGTATATCTATACGTCTGTAGCCCTGTGGCATCGGTATCCTTCAGGTGTATATCTATACGTCTGTAGCCCTGTGGCATCGGTGCATCAGTATCCTTCACGTCTGTAGCCCTGTGGCATCGGTGCATCGGTATCCTTCAGGTGTATGTCTATACGTCTGTAGCCCTGTGGAATCGGTATCCTTCAGGTGTATATCTATACGTCTGTAGCCCTGTGGCATCGGTATCCTTCAGGTGTATATCTATACGTCTGTAGCCCTGTGGCATCGGTATCCTTCAGGTGTATATCTATACGTCTGTATCCCTGTGGCATCGGTGCATCGGTATCCTTCAGGTGTATATCTATACGTCTGTAGCCCTGTGGCATCAGTATCCTTCAGGTGTATATCTATACGTCTGTAGCCCTGTGGCATCGGTGCATCAGTATCCTTCAGGTGTATATCTATACGTCTGTATCCCTGTGGCATCGATATCCTTCAGGTGTATATCTATACGTCTGTATCCCTGTGGCATCGGTGCATCGGTATCCTTCAGGTGTATATCTATATGTCTGTAGCCCTGTGGCATCGGTATCCTTCAGGTGTATATCTATACGTCTGTAGCCCTGTGGCATCGGTATCCTTCAGGTGTATATCTATACGTCTGTAGCCCTGTGGCATCGGTATCCTTCAGGTGTATATCTATACGTCTGTAGCCCTGTGGCATCGGTATCCTTCAGGTGTATATCTATACGTCTGTAGCCCTGTGGCATCGGTATCCTTCAGGTGTATATCTATACGTCTGTAGCCCTGTGGCATCGGTATCCTTCAGGTGTATATCTATACGTCTGTAGCCCTGTGGCATCGGTGCATCGGTATCCTTCACGTCTGTAGCCCTGTGGCATCGGTGCATCGGTATCCTTCAGGTGTATGTCTATACGTCTGTAGCCCTGTGGAATCGGTATCCTTCAGGTGTATATCTATACGTCTGTAGCCCTGTGGCATCGGTATCCTTCAGGTGTATATCTATACGTCTGTAGCCCTGTGGCATCGGTATCCTTCAGGTGTATATCTATACGTCTGTATCCCTGTGGCATCGGTGCATCGGTATCCTTCAGGTGTATATCTATACGTCTGTAGCCCTGTGGCATCAGTATCCTTCAGGTGTATATCTATACGTCTGTAGCCCTGTGGCATCGGTGCATCGGTATCCTTCAGGTGTATATCTATACGTCTGTAGCCCTGTGGCATCGGTATCCTTCAGGTGTATATCTATACGTCTGTAGCCCTGTGGCATCGGTGCATCGGTATCCTTCAGGTGTATATCTATACGTCTGTATCCCTGTGGCATCGGTGCATCGGTATCCTTCAGGTGTATATCTATACGTCTGTAGCCCTGTGGCATCAGTATCCTTCAGGTGTATATCTATACGTCTGTAGCCCTGTGGCATCGGTGCATCGGTATCCTTCAGGTGTATATCTATACGTCTGTATCCCTGTGGCATCGGTGCATCGGTATCCTTCAGGTGTATATCTATACGTCTGTAGCCCTGTGGCATCAGTATCCTTCAGGTGTATATCTATACGTCTGTAGCCCTGTGGCATCGGTATCCTTCAGGTGTATATCTATACGTCTGTAGCCCTGTGGCATCGGTATCCTTCAGGTGTATATCTATACGTCTGTAGCCCTGTGGCATCGGTGCATCGGTATCCTTCACGTCTGTAGCCCTGTGGAATCGGTATCCTTCAGGTGTATATCTATACGTCTGTAGCCCTGTGGCATCGGTATCCTTCAGGTGTATATCTATACGTCTGTATCCCTGTGGCATCGGTGCATTGGTATCCTTCAGGTGTATATCTATACGTCTGTAGCCCTGTGGCATCGGTGCATCAGTATCCTTCAGGTGTATATCTATACGTCTGTATCCCTGTGGCATCGGTGCATCGGTATCCTTCAGGTGTATATCTATACGTCTGTATCCCTGTGGCATCGGTGCGTCGGTATCCTTCAGGTGTATATCTATACGTCTGTAGCCCTGTGGCATCGGTGCATCGGTATCCTTCAGGTGTATATCTATACGTCTGTATCCCTGTGGCATCGGTGCGTCGGTATCCTTCAGGTGTATATCTATACGTCTGTAGCCCTGTGGCATCGGTGCATCGGTATCCTTCAGGTGTATATCTATACGTCTGTATCCCTGTGGCATCGGTGCGTCGGTATCCTTCAGGTGTATATCTATATGTCTGTAGCCCTGTGGCATCGGTGCATCGGTATCCTTCAGGTGTATATCTATATGTCTGTATCCCTGTGGCATCGGTTGCTGTGGTGGTGTGTTACATGTTTGTTGCACACTTTCTGTGCGTGAGACTTTACTTTATGGAGTAATTTGTCGGGTGGATTTGGATACAAATGTGTGTTCATTAATGATGTTTACTGGATCGCTGTTGCACCAGAAGTATTGATCGGAACCGGGCCCTCTGTGTGCATGTGTTTGTAGCAGTGAGACTATTGATCCCCACCACTCCCAATAGTGTTTATTCCTACAGCAAGTCTGTCAAAAGCTAAGTGTAAGTAATCCCTCTTCCCCATTTCTCTGCTTTTTCCCCCTCTTGTACTATTTGTCTCTCTCAGTCAGATTCAAACATTCTTTTAAATGATTGTATTCATATTTCTTCTGTTTTGCTTTTATAGTTATACAGTATACTGTCAATGTTGTCTGTCCTCTTTTATTTTGTTCATTTCATTTTCTTTGATATCGCAGCTCAGGTGAAACCAGAGGTGTATACGTTTGGTTGGGTAGCCCTGTTTACTGTATAGCAACCCACCACCCTTCTGCATTGCAGAACATGACCATAGTGCAGCATCGTATTACGCTTGCTGCACTGTGACTAAATTCCACAGATAAATGTCGTTTTTTAACCACGGACTAGAGTCCTATTCGCTGCGTGTTGCATGCGGTTTGTGTTTGAAGCTACGGGGCTCAGTCTCTCTCTCTCTAATTGCTTTTGACTTCCAGCTTTTCAAACACATTACCATGACAAGGCAGACTCTGAATCCAAAGTGTATTACATTAATTGTTTGTCAGAGTTGCTGTGTGACAGATGAAAGCACAAAGACATACACGCACTTACACACAATCCATAATTCTGCCTAATAGCCACCCACATCCCAGCCAGTGCTTTGACAACACTTTTATTTGTTTTAATGTTTAATGGCTTGTATCTTGCTTCCGTGATGCTGTTTAAAAAAAAAAAAAAAAAAAAAAAAAAACATTTCAGTGTGAGGCTCATAATGTTGATCTGTGTTCGTTTTAGGCTAACGTCATACCATTTTGTTGACTAATCAGTCAGTTGATTTAAAACTTTCTCCACAAAAGTGCTCATTAGTTTTTTTGGAAAAAGCCTTTAAAAAATGACTAATCAACTAAAGAAATATTAGTTGACAAAGACCAAACATTTAACCTGTGCATCATCGCATTCTACCATTGTGCACAGTACAAAGTCAATAATAACAACTAATTGTGTAGTTTTGTGTCAAAATGGAGCAGTTTTATTATCACCAAATACAGCTTAGCTAATAACAAATAAGATCAATAACAATGTACAAAAAATAAAAAAGAATCCAAAGTCAAGTATGTACATGCAGTCCAGAAATGGTCAACAATAACATATATCTACTGTTGATTTTGTCACTAAAATATTGAAGTTATTACCAAACAAACCTTGAATGGACAAAGTACAACTGGAGTGTTTTTAAAGGTATCAGGTTCGCTATGTGTCAGCCCGGGTTTGGAGGGTAAAAGAGGTTAATACACACAGTGTTCATTTCACTGTAATATGTACAGTGCAATTTAAGACAAACCTTGATAAGCAAATATGTTTTTCAGTCCCAGACACTAGCTTGCTGTATCAATGTGGTGGTGAGGTCATTGTGCAGCTCAGTATGGAGCGAATGCAACTAAACCTCAGGATGGCGAGTCTTTATTTCCCACTGGCCACCCTTAGTGAAATGTATGCACAGGTGATGAATGGTGGGATAGTCGAATAGATTCCACAGGACAGGATGGGAGAGGAGCAGTGGGAAGGGGCAACGGCTGAGAAGAGAGGTGAGATAGTAATAATAAGATTGGAAAAGAAAAGGGAGGGGATAGATGGAGGGCAGCATGGGTGTTATAAGGGAGGAAAGAGGTTGTTCAGGGTTGAGCAGTGAAGCAGAGAAGCTGTTGTACACTGAGGCTGAATTGTGTGTGTGTGTGTGTTTTGTGAGTAAGCGTCTGTATGAGATGATGAGTTTTCAACCCTAGAACTCGAGGAGCCGAGCGTCCTCTCTCCGCCTCAAAGTCACTTTCCCTCCTCTTGCTGCCCATCTCCCCGTCGCTCTCCTCCACTCCTCTTTGACACTCTTTCCCTCTCGTCGGGGGGTCCAGTCGGCTACGGCATTAAGATTCACACCACAACTCCCGGCCATTGAATGGAGGAGTATGACGTGGCTAGACATCTCTTCCTCGACTGTGGTCCTCCCTCCTCACCGTCCCTTTGTTCTCACAGTCTATCCCTCCTAAGATCACAATGAAAATATGCTGAAATCCCCCCATGTGTGTTTGTTGTATGCAGCACTTCATGTGCCAAGAGTATGTTGACACACTGGCGTGTGTGTGTGTGTGTGTGTGTGTGTGTGTGTGTGTGTGTGTGTGTGTGTGTGTGTGTGTGTGTGTGTGTGTGTGTGTGTGTGTGTGTGTGTGTGTGTGTGTGTGTGTGTGTGACACATGTGTTGTCTCCACTTTTCACTTTTCTGTGCCGGCCTTGGGATTGCACCTCATTTCTAAATTTATCCTCAAAGTGTGCCACCTCTCCTGTGAGCAGCTGCTGGGATTCTGTAGTGGGGCGGAGGAGGGGTGAAGAGGGGTGTAGAGATTGGTGAGGAGAGGGGAGATGGGGTGGGGAGGTGGTGGGGGGATAATCTGGGAGGAGGGAGGAGCAGAGCGGTGAATGAGGGGGGGGGTTTGTGGCGTATGTATGTGGGACACATCAGCTCACATCCTTTCCTCTGCTTTCTTCCTCTTTTTCTTATCTCTTCTGCCATCATCCAGGCTGCAGGGTTTATTTGGGGGGATTATCTTTGTGAATGTGTGTTTGTGTGCATATGTCTTGTGCGGAAGTAGCATTTGCACTCAAGTTACGGTGAACATGGGACCTTAGTTGCATATTGTATGCATGTTGTATTTACTGGATGCTGGAGGCCCCTGTACAGCAGATCCTCTATACATTAATGCTGTACTGCTGTGTGTCCCCGGCGTGGGTTGTCAGTATCTGTCCAGCACTTATTTTGATCTTTAACGTTGGATGGCTGTGTGTCTGGTCTCTCCAGTCGATCGCGGGTTTCCACCCGGTGCCGCTGTGGGGTGCACGCCGCCTGTGACCGCTCCATCCTCCGCACGGTGATCACCTCTAACGTTATGGTTCCTTTATAGCATGGGGTTTAAATCTGAAATATTACCAAATAGGCGCTTTTGCTTTTCGCTTTGATATCAAATCCTCTGCCATTGTCTCGTCAGACACTTTCTCCTTCAGTTTATGGCATCCATCGCCCAACTGTGTGTTGATAACATGGCGCTGATTTGTGAAATGAACAGTATGGGTTTTATTTCTATTAAAACAAAAAGCTAAACAACAGTGAGGGCAGTAGTAATGTCCAAGTAATGTAAACGGTGTATATCCAAAAACTGTAACACCGGTAACACCAACGGCCACAGCAAACCTAATACATACATGTTGTACTGAACACATGTTTCTGGCCCCTGGAGATTTAGGATTAGACCTGGTGTGTGTGTGTGTGTGTGTGTGTGTGTGTGTGTGTGTGTGTGTGTGTGTGTGTGTGTGTGTGTGTGTGTGTGTGTGTGTGTGTGTTGGGGGCTGATGAAGATACAGCCCTGTGTATCCACTTGTGGATACGCATGAATAGAAAATCAATAGCCTCAGCAGGATTAATTACTGGGCACATAGCATGTGCAGACTTCAGTGTGTGCATACCACTGGTGTGCACACACATGACATTTATTCACCTTGTAGGATATTGGTGGGAGAATCTGCAGGGCTGTAGTGTTATCTGCCTGCTGCCTTTTCACGTCTTCCTTGACGTTAAACAATAGCTGTTATGTTGAGGGAGTAAGTGTCTCTGTATGTGTCAAGATGTGCGTGTGTGTATTTTCTACAATAGCTGCTATGTGTGGTTAATCTCTCTTCGACAATAGCCTCCCTGAGCTGCCAGCTCTCAGGCCCACAGGCCTGGAGTGAAGCCTGGGGAGCGGGGTTGGAAGTCACCCAGCCAGGACTCAAGGGACTGGGCTTGGACCGCTTCCAATTCTCCCTGTGTGGGGATGATTGAGGGGGTTGCAAGGACACCACTGCTCTGCAAAGAGGCAGGATAGGAGGGGAGGGATAATGAAAGGAGGAGAACAGATGGAAATGGGATAGGGACAGGAAGGGCAGGGAATGAGCGGAGTGGGTACATCCAGTTATGGCTGCTAAAAGCAGTATTCCCCATGCTGTTTGTGGTGCCACCGAAAGAAAAAAAAAACATCCCCATCTGTTTGTTTCTTTGGGAGTTCTTTGCTAGAAATCCCTGCAGTAAGCTCTGTTACACCAAAAGGTTACTGAAATCCGTGTTAGCTGTATTTAATACTGATACTAAATCTGTGTCAAGGCAGGTCAGTTTTTAGGGACGAACCCTAATGTTTTTAAGCACTTGCCCTATGGGCCACCAAGCCTCTCAATTGGGCGGCAAAAGTACATTTTTGGTGGCCTAAATGTAATTTTATGTAAAAACGATACAGAAATGGCAATTTAATGCAGTGTAACACAGTCCTTACTTACCTGTGACATTAACCGAATTAACTGAATGAAATTATTTTTGTATTTAGATTGAAGTACTTTGTTCTCTCACAGTCTCTGAGTGCACAACTACAAAAGATACTGTCTGCCTTTTTTGCCTAAAAAAAACACAATTCAAATGATTAGGAAATAAAGGATTGTCTTGTTATGTGAATACTTGCTTTTGATTAAATAAATTCTTGATATTAGTAGTCTTAATTGTGTGTTATAAGCAGCTCAGAGTGTTGGAAAGTTAAACAGGTCATAATTTTCTCTATCATCTATTTTATATTGCTGTGAAAAGGTCTACTTCAAACAGCTGAATTTATTGAAGTTTCTTGTCAAAAAAAACAGCATTTTGCAAGATTACATTTGAACACAACATGATAACGTTATAATCCACCATTGTTCTATATGTATATGTTTTTACTTACCGCCGCTTGAACACATCATAACTTCCATTAACGTTAGCTGTTATCCCTGTTATTTAGCCAAGCAGGACTGTGCCGCCCACCGGCTGCAGATCGCATCCCTAAAGATCCATCCATCCATCTTCAACCCCTTGTCCCGTTAGGGGTCACGGGGGGGCTGGAGCCGATTCCTGCTTGCATTGGGCGAAGGCGGAGTACATCCTGGACAGGTCGCCAGTCCATCGCAGGGCACACAGAGACAGACAACCATTCACACTCACATTCACACCTATGGGCAATTTGTCATCAATCTGAGTCATGAGTTAACCTGCATGTCTTTGGACTGTGGGGAGAAGGCAGGGAGAACATTCAGACTCCACTCAGAGGGGCCCCAACCCGGATTCGAGCCTCTTGCTGTGAGGCGACAGTGCTAACCGCTGCAGTGCAGCCCATCCCTAAAGATAACTTCTCATTTCAACGTCACGAATCAGCCGTTCCTCATCCATTGCGGGGCTTTCAAAGCGAGTGACAGGAATAAATAAGAACAGGGCATCCGACAAAAGTTCAGTCACGCTGTGCTGCGCTGCTTCGCTGGCCTCCAGTAGAAACAATGCAATCAAACTGATGTTGTCACTAATACTCGCGTCACAGTCAGTGTACAGTCGATGGTTCGGACACAGACAGCGTAATCTCACTGAAACACACTCAAGAGAAACCTGATAAAACTTTGTGGCCTACAAGTGATAGTTGGTGGCCTCGGGCCACCAGGTCATGATTAATGTCGATCCCTGATTTTAGTTTTATAGCCCTGTTTCACATACTTTTGGCCTCAGCAATGGCTCTGACTCATCGCAAAATCCTCGCAAAAATATAAAACCTTAAAACGAAAAGAAAGAAATTTCAAAGAGTTTCCTGCCCTTGGATGTCTGTGGGTGTAATAGGAGCCACAGGATGGTGTCGACCTTTTTGACATTGCGGCTTTGTCATCATGTCAGATAATGTCTTTTGCTTTTTGAAATGCTTTCAGAACATAATAGCATGAATTTAGAAATGAACGACTTTGACATCTGCTGTGAATGTAGATGGGACGTGGACTGTTGGTTACAAGGATTTACTGCAAGGTATACTGTAATCATACACACCCTGACAGTATGAAGGTGGGAAATTTAAATGGCAACAAAACCTAATTTGTGACTGTATTCAACCCAGTTTCGTATGGGCTTAATTGCCTCAATTAAACAACCCTCTTGAAACCAAGTGTAAAGATACAGATGGTGCAGTTTCACTGAGTTTCTTTTCTCTAATTTCCCCACTGACACAGCAATCTAAAGAAAGAAAGAAAGAGCACATTCAGAGTTCACCATCTGTATCTTTATGCACGGCGGTGAGAGGGTGATAATTGTATTTTCTTTGAAACCTCCGAGACGGTGCTCTATACCATCTCTGACTAAATCCAGCTTCTTAGTCTACCTGCAGTATTGACTTTATTTTAGGGCTGAAACTAACAATTATTTTCATTGTTGATTAATCTGCGTATTCTCTCGATTAATCGATTAGTTGTTTGATCTATAAAATGTCAGAAAAAGCCCAAGATTACTCACTTATCTCACTCATTGTCAACCCCTATCCGGGTCGGGTCACGGGGGCAACAGCTCCAGCAGGAGACCCCAAACTTCTTTTTCCTGGGCCTCATTAACCAGCTCTGACTGGGGGATCCTGAGGCGTTCCCAGGCCACTGTGGAGATACGAATAGGCTTGTTTGGTATACCGGTATTAAATTGGTTTTGGGGTACGGATGCATTTAAAACAGTACTATACTGCGTTTGGATGAGACTGGTACTTGCATTTTATATATAGTGCTGGCAGTGGTGACGTCATGCGACGTTACCACATTGTAATTTGAGCCTCAGCTGTAGTCCACCCATAAAGGTGCTTTTACTTACTATATTGTCTTATTAGGCGTCTTCTCAGGACTGTGGGCATATACAAACTACACTTGATGGTCTGATGTTTACACTGTTTGTATCTTTTTTATTATATCATTCTATGATTTTATATAAAGGTGCAGTCAGGCCAGTTTTCCACAAAGTTGTAAATTACTCACTTTATCAAACATCATTATTACACTTGTATACTTCTACACGTCTCTGGTATTTGAATTATTTCACCATGCAGTAATATAAACAAGAATTTCACTGCTGACTTTTTACAGTAAAATGAACCGTCTGAGGCATCTGCACCGTAAGTAAACACTGCTGTTTGCAGCTTTGGCAGATAAGCCACCGAATTACCCATAATTCAATTTAACTTAATGTCAACTGATGAAGTCTGATTAACAAATGCTGTGAATACTGAGGACACGTTGGCCCCCAGAAGCACCTTAAAGTGGGAATACTTCACAAATTAAAAATGTCAGCTTCTTACAATTAAAACTGGAAATGTATTCATAAATAAGCTTATTCTGCTAAAGAGCACACAGTTCTTTGTGGATCACAGACAAAAATCCCCAGACAGATAGATGAAAAATAAACAACACCTTTTGATTGCTCTAAAGAACAAAACGGGGAACTGCATCCTCGTGTATTTTAGTTAGCGGCTGATGTGAGGGGAGTGTTACGGCCTTGCGGATGATCTAAATTTTCACTGCTGCAAAGGCATGACTTTAGTTAGATATGATCAAGACAAATGTCTCCCTTCACCTCAGCTGACTTATTGGTGATGAAACGGGAAAGTTTCTGGGTCGTCCTGGTCCTTTGATAACACCAACCAAACGGCATGAATGAAGCATCTGAGACCTTAATTATTCTGACTGAGACCAGATCTCACCAGCATGAGCCTGTGTGCATAGTTAATGTGTGTGTGTGTGTTTCTGTGTGTCCTGTACTGTATGTTTGTACAAGTTATGCAAGGTTGTGCATCTTCCCAACAGTCAGCCCGCCCTGAAGGACAACGTTGGTATTTTTCAACCCTATTTCTGCACGTTTTTAGTGACTGATGTGGACAATTTTTGAAATCGGTCCGGTATTGATTGAGCTGCAAAAGTTTGCTTTTTCAATGTTGTGGCTGAATATTTAGCTGATTTTGACAACATAGATGTGACACAAAATTTCAGCTTGAGACTTCTCCTATAACAAGAAATAACAGACTGGAAGTGAAAGGTAGGGTCTCTTCCATAATGTTGTCAGACATTTATAATAACTGTCTGAGGCTGTCGGTGGAAAAACCAAATACTTTTAATGGACAGGCATTGACGGTGAGGTGATGTCCTGAGTGACTACGTTACAGTCCGTTTAGTGGTTGCAGGTTACAGCGTCACTTAGACACAAAAACCCTGGGAAAATATGGTCCAGGTTGAAAAATATCGAAGTTACCCTTTAATGTCTTCGTGTTATCTCTTCAGTAAAGCAGCGTTTTAATGCTCACACACACTCCCCCCCCCCCCCCCCCCCCCCCCCCCCCCTTTTTTTTTTTTTTTTTTTTTTTTTTTTAACAGAAACACAAAGACATACACATTTGCTGCAGAGAGAGGATCCATGTGAGAAATGTGTTTTCAATAAGACCAGAAGCTTAGTGTATTCTGCGTTAAGAGGAGTGCAAAATGAGCAGTTTTTCTCCAAGGAAATATCTAGAAAGAGATTGGACAGCTACAGCGGTATCACAGATAGTACATGGTAAATGAGCTTAGACTGTGATAGTCAACAGGGAGATAACGATCTCTCTCTCTCTCTCTCTCTCTCTCTCTCTCTCTCTCTCTCTCTCTCTCTCTCTCTCTCTCTCTCTCTCTCTCTCTCTGCCTCGCTCTTGCTTCCATGCTTTTTTTTCCACATTTTTTTCCATTTATTCCATCAATATGCATTTTTTTACTGGTGCTCTTTCCCTGGTGCTCACTGCTGTTTCAACATATCCATCTTGTCATGTTTTCCTCTTTAGAGGTGTTGGAGAGAGAGGGAGAGAGAGGGAGAGAGAGGGAGAGAGAGGGAGGGAAGTACAGTATCCCTGTGTATTTAGCTGTGAGTGGATCTGTGTGTGTTTGTGACTGCTACAGTTATGCATGCCTGCCCTCACGCCGGGCATAAATCATCATTAGAGATGGCAGGTGTGTGTGTTGTGTGTGTGTGTGTGTGTGTGTGTGTGTGTACGTATCCTAAGACAGGCCGACTGCAGCAGCAGAGCTTTCCAGGCTCAACAGGCTGCCTTATTGTTCCAGCTTCAACGCTCCGTTCCACTCCGTCTCCAAGGTTTCCGAGACCTGGGACTGCTGTAAAACACATAGACACTCACTGCGCTGTCTCTGAGAATGGGTGACCTTGAACAGTGATGAGAGACCTCTTGATAAACTCTGCTGAGTGTTTACTCCGCCTCCATAAAATGGCTCACGCAAAGGCTAGCAGGCCAGTAGCTGCGCGGTGGTGGACGAGTGGTTTACACCCAAAAATATGGCCTCTGCAGTGCAGCCATTTCACCATCAGACAGCATCGGGGAGTGTGTGCCGTCACGCCTGCATAGAAAAACATGGGTTAGACTAGAACTGTATTTCACACTGTAGTCATGGCAGATATCTTTCATTTGAGGTTTCACTCCTTCTTTGGGCATCACTTAGGGCTGCCCACTCTGAGTCGATTAGTCGACTAATCAGTCGTTTTGTTCTTAGATTTTGTTAGAGTCATTTTTTTTTGCCTTTCATGCTGAATGACTTTTTTTCCAAGAAACTTCTGAGCGCATCAGATTTAAAGTGGTGCTTTTTTTGCGATTCTTTGTGGAGAAATTAACGGTTGTACAGATCGGTCGATTAAATCAACCAATCGAGTAGTCGACAAAATGTTAGTTGACTGAGAATTTCTTTGGTGTAGGACTCGAGGTCGACCAATTAATCGGTCAGCCGATTAATCGGTCAGCCGATTAATCGGGACGATTTTTGGACATTTTTTTCATAATCGGCATCGGCCGATGCCTGATCATATTTAGCCGATTAGCAAGCAGGCACATCTGCAGCATTACTGCTGTAGAAAATGTGACAACGCACCTTGTTCAATCAAACTGCTATTCTACCTGCAGCCCTCGGTAGATGTAGCCCAGAGGGTTAACCTCTTCAAGAGTGTGTGAGAAGAACGATGTCTATCTGTGTGAAACTGTGTAGATATGAAATGCTGATTAGAGAGACAGACCAAATGTGTTGTTTGTGAATCATTTGTTATTGTTAAGGGGTTATATTTTTTCAGATGGAGGAAAAAAAGAAAACCAGCGGCATCTGAATCGGCCATAAAAAAAAAAACCCACATATTGGTCGACGTCTATTTAGGACAGCCCTGTCACTTTTTGGGCCATGGAAACTCTGCATTATTGACAAAATAGAAAATAATAGCAAGCCCATCTCCAAATCTTGAAAAGTGGCGGGTGCCAGGTAGCAGCAAGTACAGAAGGAATAAAATCTCCGGCACTAACAGATAAAGTGTCTTTTTTATTATATTGGGCAACCAAACAAACATATTTCAGCTCGGCCCAATATAATAAAAAAGACACTTCATCTTTGAGTGCAGGAGATTTTGTTCCTTCAACTCTGTATTATTGGAGTCTGTTGTAAACTTCTGCAAAGAAGCTTTTGTCCACTTTAGTTAGCACTTTTAGCCTTTAATTTTCTTATCTTAATATTATTTAATTACTCAGTGTTGATCAAATAACTCATCAAAAATCAGAATGGTGATACAAAGTCAACATAAATTAACAAGTATTAAACCTGACTTAAAGGTGCTATGCAAGTAAAGTTTGTTAAAGGCACAATATGTTATTTTGTGTCGCTCTGTGTCTCCCTATCAAAACAGTAACAAAAGAGGAAGTTTGGTGATGTCACAAAGTAGCGTGGGATCATGGGAGTTGTTGTCTTCACCACCATTGTCATCACTGCAGTCAGCTTCTCCTGGTTATGATTCCTTCGGTGTTTATTGTCATGGAGGTCCTTTTTTTTTTTTTTTTTTTTTTACCACAGAGGACTCTCAAACAAACAGAATCACTGAATGAAGCAGTTTCCTGTTAAAAATCAGTGTTTCTCTGATGCTGTTTGGCGGCCAAAGTTCGTCCCGGAGGGCGGGGAGCCGAGTTGCCGCTAATATTTGCTCAGCTTGTTTCTCTGATAACTCTGAGATCCAGATGTTCAGGAGATTTTTACCGGTAGCCAAATTATCCACAAAGGTCTCCTCCTCTCAAAAACAGACTGGTAAAATCACTGAATGAAGAAGTTTCATATTAAACATCAGTGTTTCTCCGATGCTGTTCGGCAGACGTAGCATTTGCTCAGCTTGTTTCTCAGATAACTGAGGGGCCGTTAATTTGTTCGCATCTAAAACGCCGGGCTGCTTTCATCCTTTTTATCCAAGGTGCTTTGGAGGATGCGCTCCTGTCACGCCTGCAGTTACTAAGCAACCAAAACCTGCGTGATAAATGCATTTCCAGTCAGTTTGGCTCACCTTTCAACCGGATGTTGTGACGTCCTCGGTCCGAAAGGGCAAGTAGTCTGTGGGACAGATGGTGAAGCTCTGGGAAGTCCTGCACTAAACTGATTAACGTTTTCTCCATATTTACCGTGGGCTGATGTTTATGGAAGTAAGGCTGTGATTGGCTGTTCCTTATCATGTGACATGTGGTACACCTGCCTGCCGAGGCGTTTGCGAAGGCGGGGTACATCCTGGACAGGTCGCCAGTCCATCACACGGCACTTAGAGACACACAACCATTCACACTCATATTCACACCTACGGGCAATTTAGAGTCATCATTGAGGTTGCAAAAAAATCCCAAAGCGTGGCATGTTAACAGCCTCTTAAGATCCAGATGTGCAATGACTAGAATCCTTCATGCGACCAAGATATAAAAAGTGTGTCATAAAAATGCACCTTAAAACTGGACCAAAACAAAATGGACCATTATCTTGATTAAATTTCTGGGTGTGAAAATTGTTTAAGTATAAACATGACATACCGTATATTAGTGTCGGTAAATGTCGACACTGCAACAGCTGTTCTCAGTGTGTGGTCTCTCCATAGCTTTTTCTGAGCACTACCTGTTTGTGAATGCAGTATGTAGACCTACGTATGCTTTACTCCTGTTCAAAGCTTTTACCTTCTAAGTTTGGACACCTAATGGTCAAGGATCAAATCCTGAAGAAAGATCAATAAGATCTGCGGAAGCATCAGCACATGTAGCATGCGTGATGGTGAACTTCCTGTCGTGGATGAGGGCTAAAAAGAAGAGAAGAGGAAACATGAGGTCCTGATAGATTGGTTCTCCTCTCTTAGACACTCGGCCCACCGGCTGACTCATTTGTGTGTTGGATGATGTTGTGAATTGATCTTAAGAAGAGGCCAAAAAGTGGTCTCACCCACACACTCACACGGTGATAGATGAGCCTGGCAATGCAGTAGAAGAGGACATACGGTTAAGAGTTGGCTGGGGGATTATTAATGATAATTTCCTGCTGCCCTCTAGTTACTGCAATCAGCCGCATTCATCAGGACGCTCGCTGTGAACGAAGGAGAGAGAGGGGAGCAGGTTTTTCATCTCGATCAGGATCTCTCTCTGTCTGATTTGCGTGTCAGTCAGTGTCAGACGCTCCCTGCTCGTTCTCTCGGCTCTCTGGCTCGGTATTAATATGCGTTTTGTTATCTGTTTGGTTATTTCTCAGCATTCAAAACACTTTGACAATCCCTCTGCTTCTGGCTCCATTCACCTGGCAGGCCTCCAATACATGTGTGTGTGTGTGTGTGTGTGTGTGTGTGTGTGTGTGTGTGTGTGTGTGTGTGTGTGTGTGTGTGTGTGTGTGTGTGTGTGTGTGTGTGTGTCTTTGCCAGTCCCTGTGTTAAGGGAGGTATCACAACTGACAGTTTCTTTTTCCTTCCTTTCATTTGTGTCCCATCATTCATTTTTTGTGTGTGTGTGTGTGTGTGTGTGTGTGTGTGTGTGTTAAAGGAGGTGGCAAAAGACTCCTCCAGGATTTTGATCCACCATCCTATGCCTACCTTCTGTCCAGCTGGGGTGTGTTTCTCCTTATATGTGTGTGTGTGTGTGTGTGTGTGTGTGTGTGTGTGTGTGTGTGTGTGTGTGTGTGTGTGTGTATGCTGGACGCCAGGAAAAGGAAAATCAATGGTATTAATTTGCGGAGGCAGTGGTGTGAGCTGAGGCAATCTGCTGCACACTGGGAGCCACGCTTTTCTGTGATTTACCGCGCACACACACACACACACACACACACACACACACACACACACACACACACACACACACACACACACACACACACACACACACACACACACACACACACACCTCCTCTCCAGTTCCACCTCCCCAAATTGTACCTTCCCTCCTCTCTTCTCCTATTTAGCTTGCATTCAGAGACAATATCAGTCTACAGTTTATGAGGCACACTGGAATGTCACGCTTCATTCACTCGTTGTGTGTCGCTCTCTAGCTCGCTCGCTCTCGTGGTCCAGGTAATTAAAAGGCAGGCTGCTCCATGGTGGCAGGAGGGAGGAGAGGACTGCAGGGAAGGGCAGGCTAGAGTCACTGTACACACTGGCCACGCTCTACCTCTGCCAACACATTCACACATACACTTGAACACCTGCTGTTAGGGCTGGGATGATGCTTGGGTGCCGATTCAGTATTTATTACTATTTTTAAATAGTGTTGGAATTCAATATTGCAATTTTTTTTTTAACTTTTTTAACACTAGACCAAGGGAAAAAGTTGAATCATACACTTTTATTTTGAAAAATATCTATATTAATACAGTAAAAATGTTTCATTTTCAGCATGTATGTCATCAGAGATGTCCTGAAGTCAAATATATCAGGACCAGCAATCCGAAAATCAAAGAATTAAGACATTTCCCTTATAGATTAGTAGTATTTTCTTTTTAACTTAAAAGGGACATGTAATGTTTCATACTTCTCAATATAATCCAATAAATCTTATTTCTGTGTATATTTTGTATATACAGTTCCTTTTGTTAGCTTCTTATTTTGCAGGATTTTAACTGGATGTAGTCACGTGTGTTTGTTTCCTCTGATGTGTCCAAGGTGGTCTCTAGCTCTCAATCAGCTCCGTTCTCTTTATCCATCCATGTTCAGCTCCATCTGGGCCAGTTGAGTGCATTTAACATAAACGTCAGTATATGGGGCTCTACGGTTGTAGTGTCGGCCCATTTCACCACAGAGATGAGAGCGACGGCCGCCTTGACCACATGTTACTGCGATACGATAGCATTTTCTGTCCATGACAGAGTTAGCATGTAGCTTTAGCCGTGATGTCTAGCTCTGCTTTTCCTGCTAATGTGTGAAACCCAAAGTGTTTCCTTACTTTACTGTATGTGTAGTGTTTACCACGCTGTTTCAGCTCGCTGCGACCAGCTGCTGTTTGTTTTGGTTGACGGATACGGAACGGATATGACGTCACGTTACTCAGACTACAACAATAAAAGCGGTAACTTCTTTTTTCCTCCTCATACACCCAGACGAATCAAGTACATTGATTCTGGCATTAAAATTTATTTCAAAAGCATAAAAAAGCAATACATAGGTGAATCAATCGCTATACAACCTCTGTCTTTCTATACAACACAGATGGAGAAGGGTATGTAGCGTTGCAGAAGTGGTGGTGACAGATTAGTCTGCACTAACTGGTCTGCAATTATCAAAACCCTCATTTTCCTTCAAAATTACAGTTAATAAATTAGAGCTCATAGCGGTTTTATTTCAGGGTTTTATGTCACAATTAATAAACTTGAGTATGCACCAGCACGCCATGCTTAATGAGAGAATGAGTCAAACTTGACTCAAAGCACTTCCTGTGACAAGTGACACACTCCACATACTCGTCTTGAGTACATCTAATCTGTGACCACTTTTACATGTCTGCATTAAATTCAGCTTTTTGTGTATTTAAAGTTGATGTCGCAAAGTGGGGATGCAGTGGATCACAAAACTCACGGTTCAGATCTTATCACGCTTTTGAGTCATGGGTCGGATCAGCAGGAAAAAAGGGAGTAAATATAACTTTAAGAGATGCTCTGATCACTTTTTTTTGCAGCCAGTATGATTGGGTAGGTTTGCATAAATATATTTATATAATTAATTTAATTAAAAATTAATTAATATATTTATATTAATTATATTTGCATAAAGTCACACAGTTCAAATGATTAGGAAATAAAAGATAAAAAAATAAAATCTTTTTGTCTTGTATGTATGATTGCAAGAATCCCGCCAGGCTGACCCTTTTCCAACTGTGGTCACTATTGACTCTAGCTTGGCGGATTTGTTCAGGATGTGCCGTGTCGCACTAGTGACGATTCTCTCTGACCAATCAGTGGTCTGCAGCGTTTTAACTTCACCTTCCAGTATCGGCCCAGTTTGTTTGGAACTTTGACCGAGGTGGCACCAAACTTTTACGAATGGAAAACCAAAAGAAGTGGAGCTGAGTAGAGCCGTGCCGTACCATGCAGTGTGGCAGAAGTTGCCGACGCCAAAGAAAGGATGCCGGACTTCCCTGAACCCAAACTGGGTGGTGGGGACCGGGGCCGGTCCTCTGGTGTGTAGTCAAGCGTGCAGCTCACCGCTTGTTTCAGTTAATTTCGGTCTGACCAAAATGAGTTTCTTGCTGCCCTGCAGCACACTAACTTTCTTTGTCTCTCGCTTGCCTCTGACAGGTTCATATTACAAAAGGCCCGCCTTCTTGACATTTGCAGCGTAATTAACATGACATTGACAACCATGTGACAAGTGTGACAAAATGTGGTGTTCTCTCCAACGAGACTAAAACTTTCTTTCATTATTGACTTACGTGGTGTAGCCAAAACAGGAAACAGGAAATAATGTGGGTAAGGATGCCAACATGTTCTGCAGGAGTTGTATTCTACAAAATTGTAAATTATCCTGCATTTCAGCAAAAATTACCGTCTACAGTACAAGTCAGGAGGTATTACAGTCTCTCTCTGTGCTAAAATAGACAGCCACCTGCCATGAACTCCAAACTGAGTCAATTATCATGTTTTATGAGTTATTAAAACCAACATCATACACATATTTTGTCACTGTGACAACTAAACCTGCATTTGATGAACTCCAGAGGGACATTTTTCACATTTTTAATGATGTTTGATGATCCACGGTGATGGTTCCGATGAATATGCCTATCATTTGAAATACAAGTACACATTAGGACAGCACTGTGCCTACATTACTCACAGCTATTTATTATGGCAATTAAGAGGCATTTTCAGCTTAGTGGTGGATGTTTGTTAGATTTACAAACTAAAATGAGCTGCCAATCTCCATTATAGCATCAGTACTTATCCTGGTATTTCATTCACGTACACTAGCTGTGATAAAACCCCCTTTGTTACAGTTATGAGATTAAACTCACAAGCATACAATATGTATAGTTATGAGATTTAAATGTACACACAGAACAGGCACGCTGCTAGCTCTCGTTCTCCCTCCATGTGTCCGGCATCACCAGACATGACTAATCCACTGTAGAGTGTCTTAATCCAATCAGACCTGTTGTCTGCTGAACCGAGACACGGAGGGCCACCGCTCTGATATTGTTCAACATGAGCGCACAGCACACTCGCACACTCAAAGCATAGCCTTGTGTTGGTATAGGCTATATATAAAACCTGAGGTTTAATGCTGTTTTGTCGTGACTTGGATCTTAATTTGTATTTTGGCCATTGCTTCTGTTATCTTTACATTGGCTCACCAAGTTTAATTACTGGCGATGTTGCTATTAATAAATCCAGCGCAGCAAAAGCAGGAGCATCAGAAGATTAAAGAGGTCATAAACAGGAAAACAGTTTAGCCAGATTATCTTAATCACTGTATTGTGAGGTCAAAACTAAAAGCAAGTGCACCTGAATTGTAATGAGGGATTCAGTTCACTGGATCAGTCTCACTGTAAATACTGACTTTATCACATGGATAGCTGCTCAGTAATCAATCAGCAGGTTATCTGAACATATTGGGAAGGCAAAAAAAAGTACACAGATTATAACAGTAAGATTCTCATTAAGGTTTTAGCTGTTGTTACTGTACTATAGTTGTACACATGCACAGTTTCTCTACGCAGTGACGTGTTATTATTGGCATTATGTTCTCAGCTCTTCCTGTTTACGAAGCGGCCAGAAAGTCAATGACAATAAGACCTCAGTAAAATAAAGAGGAATAATCCTGTAATCCATTGGTACACTAAGGAGGCTAAATAACGCTCCGCAAAACTTCCATGTCCATTCTCATTTTAATAAACAGAATTTTACCTTTGGGAGTTGGACTGGACTAGACATGATTTAAATATCTTTTTCATGCTAAATGCAATAACTGTGAGGGTTTCTGGACGATAGTTGTCATTGTTTTGTGTTGTTAATTGATTTCCAATAATAAATATATCCATGCATTTGCATAAAGCAGCATATTGTCCACTCCCATGGTGATAAGAGTATTAAATACTTCACAAATCTCCCTTTAAGGTGTGTTTTGAACAAGATTTTACCTTTGGGAGTCGGACCAGACAACGTACAGCGCTGAGGGGAGGCGCTACTCGCCCATACAGTATCAAGCACACAACAGTCCTGCACTTTAAGGACATGCTGTGTTGACAAATGCTTTAACAAATTACTAGTATTTCCCCCTCTCGGATGAAATTGACATTTTTATATATTATATTACAACTTGCACTGCTGTCATCTGCTGTCGTGAAATGCAGCCACACTTTCTTCTTCTCCTTGTTTATGTAGCACCTCGTGATTAACTCTGGACAATCATGTGATTAATGGTGATTAAATATTTTAATCGATTGATAACTATAAATATCAGCCATAATGTTGGAACTATCAAAGGTAGATTTACCGCAATCCAAAGTGCAACAGCAACGTGTACCGTGGAAATTTAATGGAAACCATACCTGCGAAACCGTTAGTGAGGGCACGTGTTCGCAAGTTTATGCTGCTTCCGGATTTCAAACCGAGCCAACATGGCGGCTCGTTTGGAAACTTTCTCTTGTATCACGAAAAATTGTTCACTGAAATTAGTTTCTGAAAACATCTGTCATCATTGACATCATTTGTAATTAAAAATAATAAGTTATTGAGGTTTTTATGTTTGAATTCAGTGAAATACAGTCCATCACATTGATTAATAATTTATAACTCATAAATTATAGTTGTATACATACATGAGGATACATACATACATACATGCCATATTTTCTATTGTCTTTTATTGTTTGTGGTATTAAATTTGTTGTTTGTTGTGAGTATTATTATCTTATATTTTGTAATCCATGTTGGTTGCTTTGTACGGGAACGTTGTCATTTCTATAATGAATAATAAATTGAGAAATGAAACATGAAACCTTGATCTTGAAATTGTGACAATACGTATGAAATATTCTTTTTAATATTGAGATATGAATGTCATGCCAGCCCTATCCTGCTGCTCATCATGGCTGACATGCACGGCTGAACACAGTTTTTTTTAATTGACTTTGGCTTCTGTTTTAAATAACATAAACAATGCAAAGCTGCCAGGTGGTGGTTGTGAGACACTGGGTTATTACTCCACACTTCATCTCTCACATGGTCTTAAGACGCTTTCACTTTTATCTCTCCAGTTCTTTTTCATTTATCGTGATCCATCGCTCAACGCTCATCTTTGCTTCTCACTTCTGTCACTCTCTGTCATGAGGCCAGTCTTCTCTTCAAGCTATCAAAAACACACAATTTCTCCCTGTTGTCACAAAAAAAAACCTGCGGTGAAAAAGATTTGAGGAGATTTCAGTTGTGTTGACTCGTCATTGACTATTGGCTGTTGTTTTGCGGCGATGTGGATTGTTGATGACTGATGTTGTGTTATAGCTTTTCAGCCAAGGAGAAAATATATATATATATATATATATATATATATATATATATATATATATATATATATATATATATATATATATATATATATTCTGCGGTCTGCTTTCATCTCGGAGACCTCAGATTCGTGGCTGTTATTGAATAGCTGAGGAGTCATTTTCTAGTCCTTGTGTCAGGAAGAAGAAACTCACAAGACAAATGGTCCAATTCTCCTTTAACAGGCCCATTCATATAGTAATAGAGGGCTGGAACAAAGAAAGGAGAGAGCTGGGACATTAGGAATGGCACAGTCAGCCTTAGTCACTGTGTTTGACTCTGCATGAATATATTTTATATATATATATATATATATATATATATATATATATATATATATATATATATATATATATATATATATATATATATATATATATATAAAGAGAGAGAGAGAGAGAGAGAGAGAGAGAGAGAGAGAGAGAGAGAGAGGTTTTTCTCTTTAATTCTCTGTGTTGGAGATGTACTACCTCAGGGATATTCTGCCATCTGATCCATTTTAGTCATGTGGCAAACAGCCAGGGCATCTTTTCAATTACAGAGAAATGGATAGTGTGTGTGTGTGTGTGTGTGTGTGTGTGTGTTTTTGTGTGTGTGTACGCACAGAGGGAAAGACAAAGACACAGCAATGCAGAGAGAGGGAGAGCAGGAAGAAAGATAGATAGATATTGAGAGGAAGTATAGTAAGGATGGGGGAAAATTGTATGTGTTTTGCAATTTTCAATCAATTCAAGAAGGACGTTACAGTGACCCCTCGTTAATCGCGGGAGTTGCGTTCCTAAAATAACCCGCGATAGGTGAAATCCGTGAAGTAGTCAGCTTTATTTTTTACTATTATTTTACAATGCAATACTGTACTATAGAATGAAACCAAAAATCAAAACCTGTTTTCAGGCCCAAAATTTGTTTAAGAAATAAAAATATTCACATTTTCTTACAAAGAACTATGATAGTTTAAAGAACGGTATTGTAAAACAATAATTTGCATACAGGACAGTATAGTAATGAATGAAAGGTTGGAAACTTTGTCACTGGCGTCTTTCACCGTCCCTCCAGCTGAGCCTCTCCGTCCTCACTCTGCTGTAGCGTCTGTTTCAACTGCAGGCTGCGCAGGAGTCTTTCTCCGAGAGAACAACATCGTTATGGGTAGTTGTTGGCACTCTTTCTTTTTCAATCAGGATTCAGAGCACAATAAATGCACTGTAAAAAAAAAAAATCTGCGAAGCCGCGAAAGGTGAACCGCGTTATAGCGAGGGTTCACTGTACTGCTTTTATTGTTGCAGTCGGAGTAACGTGACGTCAAATCCATTCTGAAACCACAGCGAGCTGAAACGAAAAAGTAGACAACAGCGGAGAGTCGGCGTGGATGCGACCTGCAGCCTCATGTTAAATCCGGCGTGGTAAACACTACTCATCCAGTAAAGGATGGAAACACTTTGGGTTTCGCACATTAGCAGGAAAAGCAGAGCTAGACATCACGGCTAAAGCTGCACGCTAACTGTGTCATGGACAGGAAACGTTATCATATCGCAGTAACGTGCGGTCAAGCCGGCTGTCGCTCTCATCTCTGTGGTCAAATGGGCCGATGCTACAACTGTAGAGCTCCATATACTGACATTAATGTTAAATACATTGAAACGGCCCCGCTGGAGCTGAGTAGAAGAAGAAGAAGATATTCCTTTATTAGTCCCACGAGGGGAAATTCAATTTTTTTCACTCTGTTGTTAACTTATACAAGGTACATGCAGACCCGAACACACACATGCACAAACATGCATCAATGGAGAGATGTCAGAGTGAGGGGCTGCTCCTGACAAGCGCCCCGAGCAGTTGGGGGTTTGGTGCCTTGCTCAGGGGCACCTCGGCAGTGCCCAAGAGGTAAACTGGCACCTCTCCAGCTACCAGTTCACACTCAGTTCTTGGTCCATGTCGGGACTTGAACCGGTGACCCTCCGGTTCCCAAGCCAACTCCCTACAGACTGAGCTACTGCCGCCCTTTATGGATGGATAAAGAGAAGGGAGTGGAGAGCTTAGCAGAAGTATACACGTGACTACGTTCGGTTTTCAAAATAAGGTGTTATCAAGGGGAACTGTATATAAAAAATGCATATATAGAAATAATAACAATAAAGAATACATTTTATTTATATAGCACTTTTCAAGACTCAAAGACATTTTACGCAGATAAAATGCTCATAAAACATGGACATCATAAAACAAATACAGTATCAGACACACAGCATCAGTCACATTACAGCAGTTCTACAGAGGTTTTGAGTTGTGTTGGGAATGTGGACAGGATGGTGCAGTCTCTGATATGTTTGGGAGTGAGTACCAGAGGGAGGGGGCAGCTACAGCGAACGCCCTGTCGCCCCAGGTCCGGTGCTTGGTTCGGAGTGGTGGGCTTCAGAGGAGCGGAGGGAAGAAGTGTGGCGGTGGAGCAGGTCGGTGAGGTGGGAGGCAGCCTGGTTATGGAGGGCTTTGTGTGTGAGGAGAAGGACTTGGAGCTGAATGTTTTGTGGGACAGGGAGCCAGTGGAGGTTCTGGAGGACCGGGGTGATGTGAAATAAAATTGATTGGATTATATTAACCAGAATTTAAAAAACATGACATATAAATTAAAAAGAAAACACCACTCATTTTTGAGGGAAGTTCTTTTATTTTTGGGTTGCTTGAAAAAAGATTCATAAATATTTTTTCTGTTTACATACATGCTGAAACCCAAACATTTTTACTGTATTCATTTAGATATTTTCTAAAGTAGAAGACCCTAGAAGTGTATGATTTAACTTTTTCTCATTGTCAAGTTTAAAAAAACAATAACATAAATCGCAATATATATCAAATCAGCATCCAAGTATTGTGTTAGTATTGAATTGGGAGATGGGTGTATCGTCCCAGCTCGAGAGTATCGTGTGAAACAGCAAAGATGCGAGCCAAGGGGGGGACTGTACTCCCCCATTTCTGGCTTAGGACTCGTCAAGAGGGCCGAGAGCCAGATGAGAGGAGGAGTGGGACTGAAGAGAGAGGGAGCTGGAATAAGACGGCTTTGCCACAGAGGAGAAAATACTGCTCCCTCTCTGTCTTTAAGCCGAGCAATAATTTAAAGCCTCAGCCCTCTGAAGCCTTGGATCCACATTGACTGGTCATCTTAAATCAAATCAGGGCACTGGGCTGGCTGCTGTGTGTGTGCGTGTGCGTGTGTGTGTGTGTGTGTGTGTGTGTGTGTGTGTGTGTGTGTGTGTGTGTGTGTGTGTGTGTGTGTGTGTGTGTGTGTGCGTGTGTGTGCGTGTGTGTGCGTGTGTGTGTGTGTGTTGGTCCACACACACATATGCACAGAAAGGCCCTGGTCGACTCTGAATTATTGACGGTGGAGAATAATTGATTGGTTCACCTTCAGGCCTATCAGCCTCTGTCTGAGTGCACCACCTCATATTAGCATGCCTCCTCCTGTTTTACTCTCACTCCCTCACACTCTGTGCTTTGGTCTTGCTCCCTTCTTTCTCCTCCAACGTACTGAATCCATCCAACAACAACAACAACAGCAAAAAAATAAACATATTTTCTCACTTAGCAGTTGGTGGCATTGAGCCACACAAGATTATTGTGGTTATACAATATGTGCCAAGGTTTTAAGACGTCTGCTTATGAAACTATGCTGTGGCTCCAATACGTTGCAGAATGATTGGATTTGTTGTGAGATTAATTGACAGATTTCAATGTACAAATCTCAATAACAATGTTCCAACAGAATGTCCTGGTCATTCAGGATAGTCTACAGACCGTCAACAGTTTTCTTTTTATTTTCTCTAGAGATCTTAGAGGGGAATATCTTAACACCAGCATGAAAATGGGTGAACTAACGTTCAAGCCACATGGACTCGATGAACCATTGTCACAAAAAGTTACTCTATGGCCACCAAATATCCCGTCTAGTTGTCCCCCCGTGGCCACTAAGTTTTATCAGGTCTCTCTTGAGAATGAGACTGCATGGCTCAGTGGGATTACAGCGTCCGTGTCCTAACCATAGACCAGGGGCGTCAAACTCAGTTTCATCCTGGGCCACATCAGCATCATGGCTGCCCTCAAAGGGCCGGTTGTAATTGTGAGACTGCATCAATATATATGTACATAGACACAAAAATACTGTATGTGAGCATACACTTACATTTCTATGTGTTATTATAACATAAATCCCATTAATTTGAGATTAAGAAACCATCATTACTCATCCATCAAAGATTCTAATAACTCAAGTGAATAATAAAGTTTTTTTTTTTTTTTTTTTACTATCACACAAATATCATCAAACAATTTATTCCATTAACTTTGATTAACTTTGTGGTGGGAGTTGAGAGGGGCAGAACTATAGTCCAACAGATCAATGTGCTCTGATCTAACGTTCAGTCTGTGGCATATAAACTGTTGAGTTAGTGATCAGTGATCAACAGCTGATCAGCTGAGATCATGTGGTACATGACAGTGGTGTGACAGTGTTTTACTGCCTCGTAGCAAAGAAGACATACCGGCTGGTCTCCATTAACCACCAACATGGATTCCCTTTCTGTCTCTCAGTAAATTTCCTTCCCTCTGCATCAACTTTTCTTTTCTTGGACATTTTGGTACTATACATATTTTTTTACGACCCCATCACTCGGCTAGCGCGCCGCTGCTGGAAACCGGTGGTATTGAGACGCTTCAGTGGGCATGTAACAAAACTGAGATGCATTGTGGGACATGTAGTTTAAGGACACCGTACTTCTGTAAAGCCACATAGAATTGTATGACAAGCATAATATCTTCTTTGGAAGCCCTCTCGGCCTTGAGTCTGTGAATGTTCTCATTCTTCCAGGTCATATTCATTCTGGCAACAATTGACTCGAAGGCAACTGGACTTAGATTTGTCTCTGAAGACGTTTCGCCCTCCAAGTGGCTTCATCAGTTCGAACGCTACAGTCTGACTAGTCCCCGCTAGTCTGTCTAGTCTCTCGGCCTTGAGTTTGACACGTGCCATAGACTGTATATTGACAGCATACAAATGTGACGCATGCAGCTGCTTTTATTTATTCCTGTTGCTCACTTTGAAAGCCCTGCAGTGAACGACCAACGACTCATTCGTGAAGTGAAATGAGGAGTTATCTTTAGGGATGCGATTGGGAGATCAGCAGTCATGTTTTCTAGTTGCTGTTAGCTGTAAGCTATTAGCTGTTAGCAGTCGGTGGGCAGTCCTGCTTGGCTAAATAATGAAGCTAACAGCTAAAATCAAAGGTTGCATTGAGTTACATTATGATGCGTTCAGGCTTGAGTCAGTATAAATGAGCTGTAAATGAAAGGTAAATTATAAAGTTGTGATTTTGTGTTCAAATGTAATGGTTTTGGTTGAGAAACTTAATGTTTTCACATCAATATTAAATATATATTAGAGAGAATTATGACTAGTTTAAATTCTTAACTCTGTCTCTAAGCAGTTTATTATACATAATTAAAACTGCTAATTTGAATCAAATCGAAGCAGATATTTAAATAAAGATACAATTGTTTATTTCCTAATCATTGATGTGAGTTTTTATGTGAAAAAGATAAGACTATCTTTTGTAGTGTGTGCACTAAGAGATTGTGAGAGAACAAAAAAACTTGATTTTTCCAAGTATATGCTGTAATTACATATTTTCAGTCTGATAAAGTTAAGGAGGGGCTGTGTTAAGGTTGAGGCGGCTGGACCTAGAGCGGGTCACCCACCAATAGGAAGGTCGGCCGTTCGATCCTCGGGTCCTCCTAAGTGTCCTTAACCCTAAATTGCTCCCGAAGGCTGTGCCGATGGGCAGGTCAACACTTTGCATGGCAGCCTCTGCTATCAGTTATGAATGTATGAATGCTGACATGTAGTCCTTTACCATTTCAGTTGCATCACATTGCCTTTTCTGTACAGTTTTATGCAGGTTTAGGGGCTTATATAATATTTGCATCTATCCCTTTAAGCCATTTTCGTCTTCCCATTTTCGGTCTTCTCTTCCCATGACAGGCTGTGCAGCATGTGATCAGTCATGGCTAGCTATAGTGTACCGGCACATGCATCCAATCAATAACATGATTCTGCAGGCAGGAGATGGCCTTGACATACAACCGCTGCCCTGACATACACACACAGACACACACACACACACACACACGCTGGGCTGACGTACAGCGCTACTGCTCTGACAGGGTGGAGATGAGGTGAGGATGGATGGATAGATGAATGGATGGATAGGGTGGAGGGAATGAAGGTAATGGCGAGAGGTGAATGGTGCAGATGCTGTTTCTGGATAACTGTCGGTGACGATGGAGTCTGACACTCTCTATCCTGTTTTAGGCCTCGCTGAGAGCTGGACTGTTTATGAGTCTCCAGGTATGGATTTTTACACCCTCCATAACTCTAAAGGCTATAGGACGGGGCCGCCTGCCGGGTCTTACAGTTTAAAACCCGACAAAATATAGAGCTCAATTACCAGCTTACTGTGCAAATCTTCTAGTCACAGAATGCTCGCTGCATCTCTTGGGTTGTTGGGGCTCCTTCCTCAAAACCACCATAAACCATTCCTTTCCCTCCTCTACGGCATAAACGCCAACATGGCAGACTATAATAGCCTCTATTGAAATCACAGTGTGGCACAGGTGCCATATAGCTGTATCAACAACCGCATAGCCTGCTCTCTTATTATTGAAAATATAATCTTGCCGGCATGCAATTCAAATGATATTTATGCTTACCACGCAGACTCTGTGCTGTTTCCTTTGAACCTGTTGAAACTCCCTGAGTGATAGTGTATCACAGCGCAAACTGCACATTCTGACTCAGCGTTATTTCACTTTGCAAAGGTAATTCTCTGTTCTTACATTAGTGTAAACAGCCTGCACCTGCTGCTTGTTGTCTGCATATCAGTGTTGTGCTGGTGGGACGCATGCAGCACTCAGGTGTGTTATGCAAATACATGAACCTGGATTAGACCAATGGGAGAGTTAGGGTAGTGTAATCCTTTCTCCTGTACACTTCATTATCATATTCACACCAGGGCCGTGTCCTGTCTAATAATCCCTCTGACTCAACCCATCTCCGAGAAGGAGACAGTCAGATAGAGGGGGAGAGAGGGAGGCATCCTTGTAGCATCTCCTCACCCACTGCTTTCTCCTCTGAATGTGCTGACTCCATCAGAATCCCTCACCGCTAAAAGAGAAGTCAATTAACCTGCACGCGTCTCTACTCTGCTTCCTCGTGTGCCGCTACGGTGTGTGTTTGCGTGTCGGCGCGCCAAAGCTTATGTGTGTCTGTTTGACTGACAGGCAGGGGCGCGCTAATCCTGTCGCCTTAGCTTGTCACCGCAGTCAGCTCGCACAAACAGGGGCACACAAAAGCGTTGACACAGTTAGTGACAAACACACAAAAAGACTCGCAAAACTAAGTCCATTCCACATCTTATCCTGCCGGGATAATTAATCATTAAAATGTGTTTCTACAGAGGTGTTTGTCTTATGAGCGTTCACGCGTCACACTATTGAGTCCCGCTGTTGGTGCTGCCCCGCTTTTACTGTCACATACTGGCAGAGGAACACGACTTCTCTGCGGGATAGAATTATTAGATGGTCCTCAGTCTCAGCTTGGCGTCTCTGTCTTAACTGTGACAATATGGAGAGGGAGAAAGAGAATCGGCAATAGAGACAGACACAGAGAGAGAGAGAGAGAGAGAGACCACAGTACGTGCCACCAGAGGTAATTAGCAGAGCAGCTGTTTGAGAGGGGGAAGCTATAGCTGTGACACTGCAGGAAGGAGCTGGGGGAATAATTAGCCGGTAACACCCGTCAAGCTTTCACAAAGAGGAGATGTGTTATTCTACTTGTGCTTTCCACTGAGGAATGCTGGACCTTCACACACAGTCCAGCACCTCCTGACTTACAGCCTGCAAATGATTTCTGGTTGTAAGGAATAGGCTGTCACATCACATCCTGTGTGTGTGTGTGTGTGTGTGTGTGTGTGTGTGTGTGTGTGTGTGTGTGTGTGTGTGTGTCTCAAGTATCTCCATATTTAGAGCATGTTAATTGGGTATTGATCTCATGCAGTCACTAATGATGTATGACAATTTGAGGTGAGTGCGTCAACGGAGTGAATGTTATATATGCATACAGCATTTTCAATCAAACCTCCTCAGCGGAAAACCTCCTTCTTTTCATCGTGTAACTCGATCAATGCACTCCCAGCAAAGCCAGGCTACACAATCATTATGCATAACATTTAATACAACAAAGCCGACTTTGGCAAATGACATTTTGCTCTGCCTGTGTGCCAGAATAGATTTAAAACAGCAGGATAGTCTGTAATTTATTCCTTTATTTTGGTTAGGTCTACTTTTAAATGGCTGTTTTTGCCCTGTAGCTGTGCATTGCAGCTTCTGTTGCACGGGTAGCATATAATACACCAAACAGTGGCAATGTGGGAACACTAACAGGGAAAGTGTTCATTTACTAGATAGTTAAAATACATGGTTGTAATTAATTAGATCCACTTTATAGACATTAATTAAATTTAAAATTCAGAGGTGTTTATTAGTGCTTGCAAAGTGCTTTAGAATCATATCACTAAAGATGTTATCATTAAGTTTATTATTAAAAAGACTGTTTTATATTGACTCAATATAAGTAGTTTATAGTGATATTATAGAATTCTATGCCTCTGTCATTGTCCAATGTACTGTAGTGGTCTAGTGCAGTTACCGCTGACTAGGTCAAAAGAAAATGGTTATTGTTGATGGGCATAGTGGTGACAAATGTCCATGGGGCCATAAAGTGTCTCATGTGTTGTTCTGCCACCAAACCGGCAGCCAAATTGAAGTCTGTGTAAAAATGGGCTGAGCGATTAATTGTATTTGCGAATTGATAAAACGTGATTTTCTAATCGCAAAGGCTACGATTAAACTGTGGTGATGTGACACGCGAGAGTAGAGCAGTCAGAGGAAGCATCAATTTGGCACTACCTTCAGCTGTTATACAATGAGCTCAGGCTCAACAGAACCTGACACTGAGGAAACTGTAGTGTCAAAGAGGAAACAGTACATCAGTTGTGTGGAACTATTTTGTCTTTAACAAAGAAGATGCTGCGCAGCGTCACGTATTCACAACCTGCCTTGATACTGTTGCTACATCACGGGGCAACACTACTAACCTGTATCAGCACTTAAAAACACCACAAAGCCGTGTACTGTAGTTACATGGCTAGAATGCCAACCACCAGTGTGTCTGACTCAAATGTTTGAAAGCGTAACTACATACATTTGATGGCCCCTCCCCTTCTGCTACGGAGCAAAGATGGCGTCCGTTGAGGCTGAGAACTGTCCAGCGTCGGGGTACATCGGGGTACTTAAAGTGCACTGCTTTTTGCCATACTTTTCAGTGTGATCACACTTCGTTCAAAATATCCAAAATATCAAGTGTAAGTCTGGAAGTATGCAAATTTAGACACATCCATGGTAACGATACCTGAACAGTACACATAAAAATGGCCGCCATTCTGACCATCCTGCAGTTTGAATGGGAATGTCCGTTCTATTCCTGTTCCATTTCTGACGGTGACATACTGAGCTGCTCGCACATGATGACTATATTCTCCTTCTTCTTGGAAACTGTGTGGTTTAAATTGAATTTAAACATGTATATTTAACAGATATCAGGACATTTTTACAGTGTAATACCGGTTTGTATTATGGTCTGCTGTGTATAGTTGGATTGATGTTCCTCTACAGTCGCTCTGCAGTGCAGGGAGTCATCCTGAAGACCTGAATGTACAGCAGCAAACACAGTTACAGCAGCCATCGTAATCTGTCTCCATATATCCTCAGCTATAGCAGTAACCTGGTTATGGTGCACCAAACCAGCCATGTCATATCCCCAGTGTCACATCGCCTGTCTCTTCAAAAAACACTTTGAATCCCTCTCTCTGCTGGAGCTGCTGGACTTATCACATTAAAGCCTTTGTCGTGGTGAAACGAAGAAAATAAAATGAAATGCAAAACTACAAAAAAAAGTAAATTTCTCTGTTACAAAACAATAATTTGGAAAAAATATGGCAAGTGAAAATAATTGCTGGAATGAGAGATAAATACTTAAGTTATTCATGAAGTTGTCTTAAAAAAGCTTTACTTTAAAATGAAATAGCCATGTTTTTTTGTGGATAGTCATTTGGGTTTTTGAGGTAGATGAGCTCTATTAGTGTTTTCCATAGGGATGGAAATAAGATTGTATTGATACGATTATTTACCTAGAGCTGTCAACGTTAACGTGATGATAAGGCATTAATGCTAATTCGTTTCAATGCCACTGATTTCTTTAATGGATTAACGCAACTTGTGACTTTTAGGTTGTAGCGGGCTCAGTTTTAAAGCTAGAGTGAAGAAAGCAGAAAACCTCATGAATCCATCGGTACCAACACTGTCATACTAGACTGACGCTCCAAACTTATGCTAAATTTTAACATGCAAAAAGTGGCACGGCCACTCTTGACCTCTGACCTCTAGATATGTGGATGTAAATAGGTTCTGTGGGTCCCCACCAGTCTCCCCGTTACAGACATGCCCACTTTATGATAATCCCAGTCAGTTCAAGTCATAGTAATTCAACACACTGACAGCTGTTTTTGCCTGTTGGGCTGCAGTTTGTTATGATTTGAGCATATTTTTTTTATGCTAAAGTCAGTACCTGTGAGGGTTTTTGGACAATATCTGTTTTTGTTTTTTGTTGTTAATTGATTTCCAATAATACATTTACACATACTGTATATTTGCATATAGCAGCAGATTTATCCACTCCCATTTTGATATGAGTATTAAATACTTGACAAACCTCCCTTTAAGGTACATTTTAAACAGATAAAAAATGTGTGATTAATCAGGATTAAATATTTTAATCGATTGACAGCCCCACTTGTATTGATTCTGTTATCGATCGCTGAACTACCAGCACTATCTCCAGCCTCAGTCTGTTATTTTGAATGGACAGAATAGGAGAATATTCCTAAATTGAAAGCAGTATTTTAATAAACAGGATTTTACCTTTGGAAGTTGGACTGGACAACGTACGCCGCTGAGGGGAGGCGCTACTCGCCCATACAGTATCGAAAACACAACAGTCCTGCACTTTAAGGACATGCTGTGTTGACAAATGCTTTCACAAATTGATAGTATTTCCCCCTCTTGGATGAAATTGACATTTTTATGTATTATATTACAACTTGCACTGTTGTCATCTGTTGTTGTGAAATGCAGCCACACTTTCAAAACAGGGTTACAAAGTGCTTCACAAATAATATGAAATAACAAGAAACACATCAAACAAAGTTACAAAAAAGAAGTTCATGAAAACTGGATTTTAGTCACGATTTAAAAGAAATCAGTGAGGTTCCAGACAGTTCCAGACAGTTTTGGGGCCCTGAAAGCAAAATTGTCCTTTAGTTTTAAAGAATAACTTGTTGCAGGAAGAGAAAAGGGTGAAAACAGGAGTCAGAGTTGGAGAGAGGAGTGCCGGTGTTGTTCGAGTTTGTTGTGTTGAAGTACAGAAAGTGTAGCTTACTGTTATCTAAAAGATATTCAGTGTCAAGGCTGAATATTTAGAGGCTTTCCATAGTGTGGATGCGATTTCACAAGACGTCCGCCAGCGAGACACACAGAACAAACAAACCATATCAAGAGAAAGGTAAGAAAATGTTTCTATAATCACTAATAATAATCTGAGCCTGTTGGTGGCAAAACAAACACTTCTAGTGGACATAAACTGATGGTACCAGGTTGCCCCAAACAATTATATTACAGCTGGTTTAGGGGCTGGAGGCTGCGGCGTTCTCCCTCCATACTGGACCAGTTTCAAAAATGTTGTCCTCATTAGACATTAGACACAAAAACATTGAAAAATAGGGTCCAGGTTGGAACATACCAAAGATATCCTTTAAGTCTATATCTGTTAGTAGAGTTTAGTTGTACAATCTGAGATTACTTGTCCATCGTTATCCATCATGTTTTTTTTTTTTTTTTTTACAGCTTGCTAATGTAGGCAGTATAAAACTCTGCACTCTTCAAAAGCTGTTGAATTGACAGTAAACTCTGTTCATTTATGGATGAAAAACATGGAAACACATACAAGAACCCACATCACCAATCACATGACCCTGTGACGCAATCGCAGGTGAACTAAAGAAGTATGAGGCAGCTCATTTCCAAAACCTCAGCTGGCCTGCGTGCATGCTAGTTGTTTGCTTCCTCTTTGTTACACATTTTGCCTTTGCGCCTAATTCAGTTTTCTATGGAGCTGTTCATACTGTCACACCCAATCCATCCATCCTCCTCCTCTCTCTCCCCCATCTCATTCCCCCGTCTGTATTGTGGATAAGTGCCTCTCCATTTCGGCATCCAGTGTATTCATGAATAGACTCCGTGGTGTGTTGGCTCTGCAAGAAAGCTTGTCAAGTTTGTGTCCACCGCGAGTCCCTTTTTAACTGTGCTGAAGCATTTAGCAGCTGCTGTCGTCCCCCGCCTACACTCCCAAGGAGTGGGCGAGGGGGTGTGTATTTCCGCGCCCTAAGCACTCTCTACCTAGAGATTACCCTTCATTTTGCAGTGAGCCACTAGAGCTGCTGACACAGCTTCTTCCTACACAGAAACTTTGCATATGTATTGACTCTGTATGTATGTGTCTGTCCCCGTGTCTCTCTCCAGGGTAAGCTACTGTGTATTGTAGATCAGCTTACCTCTGATACTGTCACACCTCTTTGTTTCATTCATTACTCTTCACATTCACATGAGAGATTTGTATTTACGTTGCATCTTACTTTGTAGCTTTAGATCTGTTAAGGTTGTTCACAAGTCCTTCACGGCGTAAGACAGTGGACACGTGTGTGATTTTGTATGGATGATGCTATGGGACCGGTTTTATTCCCTGCGCTCTGAGACAGCAGACAAACGGGTCATAAATATACAGGAGCATCTGTTTGAGGTTCATGCACACACACACATAAATGCGCTGCCCCTGCAACCGGAAGGGCGTCAGCTTTTTTCTCCCCTGACAACGCTGACACCTCCCTGTGGGGGCCCGCATCGTTATGGCAACTGGGACAGGTTGATTTGCATATTCATGAATACTAATGAATGTGCTGGAATGGAAATTGAATGTTAAAACTTTTTTTTTTTTTCTCAGTGCCATATGGTGGACACTGCTCAGGGAGGGAATTGAGTTCACTTTGAATTTGTTTATGCATGTTGTTATAGGCAGGGTGAAGGGAAGGGATGAGAGGGTGAATCACTTTGAGTCAGCTAATGATGGTTAGACACAAACTTGGGGAGTCTGATGGTGGGGTCACGGCGCAGTGCTTCTGAAAAGTTTTTTTTTTTCGGGTTGTCTTTCTGCTTATTGTAGCTGTCAGAAATACTGAAAACAAGAGTTGAGACGGGTCTGGAGTTTCAGCGCCGCTACTGAGAGTCCGGACCTCTAAATTGATTGCATCCAGTTGAGTGTGAGGGCAGAATGACCCCTGGGGGAGGCAGCTTACTTCGTCTTGTTTTATAGATGATTGTGTCTCCCTCTTGCGCTCACTTCAACCCAGTCATGTTACAACTTGTGATATTTTTTTGTTTGAAAATTGCAGAGGGAGCAGCTTCTGATACAGCTGTTGAATTATGAAAGCAAACTGCAGGATGAGTCACACCAGACTCGCATGAAAGATGAAACTAGCTTATGTTATCTGGCAAGTCTCTCTTTCATGTGCTTAAGGAAAACAGCGAGAAGGTCAAAGGTCAAACATTTTAATAAGTAGTAAAATCTTAACTTGATTTGAAAAGCAATCTAAGAGCTTTCACTCTAACCTTTTGAATCTGTCTGAAGAGCCTCTTATTTTTATCCCCTCTTTTGTTTTATCTCTTTCTGTCGTCATCCTCCTGACTTCCGTCTTTTCACACTGACTACATTTACATGCAACCTAATACAGTGGAAACCTCTTATAGTGATCATTTTTACAGTGATCAACCGCTTATCAAAAATACAGGGATGGAATCATTCCTTTACAAATGTTCTTTTCATACATGACATCTAGGGATGGGACGGCTCATAAAATTTATGGTTCAGTTCGGTTCTCGGTTTGGGGTCACGTTTTTGGTTTTGTTCAGTACATTTATGGTACAGCAAGGAGGCCAATATCCAACTTCAATTCGAACATGCATTTCATTTAAAGAACCCTTGGCAAAATAAGTCAACAACTGTTTGTCTGGCTGGAGTTCTGATCTAAAAGAAAAGTGACACTGTGTTATTTAATTTTTTATTAATTTTAAATTTTTTTATTATTTTAATGATCAACAAACAGTGGAGCATCAGGTCAGCCAGCACTAGAGCTTTTTAAACAGCAGTAACATGTACAAGGCCAGCACCATATGAGGAAAATGACAAACTAACCTAAACAGTCAGACTACAGAGCCTACTGCCAGCTTTAGTTTACTACTAAGATACATGACAAACTAACCTAAACAGTCAGACTACAGAGCCTACTGCCAGCTTTAGTTTACTACCAAGATACATGACAAACTAACCTAAACAGTCAGACTACAGAGCCTACTGTTACCTTTAGTTTACTACTAAGATACATGACAAACTAACCTAAACAGTCAGACTACAGAGCCTACTGCCAGCTTTAGTTTACTACTAAGATACATGACAAACTAACCTAAACAGTCAGACTACAGAGCCTACTGCCAGCTTTAGTTTACTACTAAGATACATGACAAACTAACCTGAACAGTCAGACTACAGAACCTACTGCCAGCTTTAGTTTACTACTAAGATACATGACAAACTAACCTAAACAGTCAGACTACAGAGCCTACTGCCAGCTTTAGTTTACTACTAAGATACATGACAAACTAACCTAAACAGTCAGACTACAGAGCCTACTGCCAGCTTTAGTTTACTACTAAGATACATGACAAATTAACCTAAACAGTCAGACTACAGAGCCTACTGCCAGCTTTAGTTTACTACTAAGATACAACACAAACTATCCTAAACAGTCAGACTACAGAGCCTACTGCCAGCTTTACATTACATTCAAAACTGAATGTACAGAGGGAAAGCAGCTGTGGTTGAAGCCCCCTTGTCAAGAGGATTGATAATGCCACAGTCTCCCTCCAGGCCCCCAGCAGAACGAGGAGCCCCGGCGAAGGGGCCGTTCTGCATGCATTCTTTGGTTCATGCTGCTTTGTAAAAAGTCCTCTCTGCTTTAGTATCTCAGCCAGCAGCCCCTCGGCCGTCCTCTCCTTCTCATCTCCAGACAGGTTTCTGGATTTTTCTGCATGTTTTGTCTCAAAGTGATGGTTCAAGTTGTATTCTTTGAATACAGCCACATGTTTGTTGCAAACTAAGCACACAGCTTTACCGCCAACCTACGTGAAAAAATATCTAGCAGTCTACGATTTATTATAGACGTGCCGCCTCAGCAGGCGACGCTACTTCAAACATCACTCATGTCAGTTTATGTCAATGTCAAGTGTGACAAAAAGAAGCACACTAACAATACACAAGCATTTCCAAATAAATGCTGTTTTCTTTACTTTTTTTATTTATTTTTTTTTAGCTTTGTAAGTAAAATTGTGTGGTTAGTGTGAAGAACCATCACGAGATGTATAATGCCCAGGTCTGATGTAGGGTCTGTATTTTCAGAGCAATGGGCCTTGGGACAGTGGGCCTGCTTTTGGGGTAACGGACCAATGGGACATTTTTTGAACAATGATGTTTGCGAATAACAATGGGCATCCCCTTCTCACATCTCAAAAAACAAATAAAGGACACTATATAGGTTGAGATTGCCCACCAGGTGGAATATGATGGTGATGGTAATGTAGCTGATCTGTACTTGCCAACGTTGTGTTAGTCATGGATCGGGGCTAGCCACAACAGCTAGTGTTAGCGTCATAGTTTGAGTCTGATTAGTTTATGTACGGTGTAGTTAATGTTGGCATCTTTTGTTGTATGAAGTGGACACGGCGCTACTGAAGGAAACTCATTAGTCCTCACTGATGAAAATAGAAGACAGGAACGTGGTTAATTCACACTGAAAGCGATGTGCATAGTAGAAAATTTGCATGCAGATTTTCCGTATTCCTGCAACACATTTTCACACCACACTGGTGTGAAACAGCTTTATAATGTGGGGTGTGTTGATATTATACAACTGGGGTTTTTACGGCAGTTTACGACACGGTTTCTTGCCTGTTTACATCCAGCTCTTTGCGCTGAACACAAATCAGCTAGCTGACAGTTTGCAGAGACGTATACCGAAACGAAAAGCCCACATTTGCATACTTTTAAATATTATGAAAGACTTGGATATCAACAGGTGTTTGGACACACACAAATATCACAACGCCCACCTGTTCAAGATGGTGGTTGAAGGAATGAATTAGGGAGGTGAATAATGAGTATGCATGCATGTAAACGGGAAATTAGTGGAAATTTTCATTTTCATTAGACATGTAAACAGCTTAGCAGGACTGACTGCTGCTTTTAAAAATGCCATTTGCTTCAGATCACACACGCTGAATAATTGCAAAATGTTGTCACCTCCACTAAAATTTGAATTGCCACCTTTCCAAACTGAACAGAATAGATGAAAGTACTCCTGCAAGCTTTCAACTCCTTAGCGCACGCAGCCACCCACCCACCCCACCCACCCACCTACACCCACACAGTGCAGAGAGGGGAGTCCCTCGAGATTGTTGCTCCTCAAACAGGCGACGTTTACAAGTGTTCCATCTCATCAGGCCTCCCTCTCCACCATCACAGAGGGAGGAATACAGGTTAAGTTGTGTGAAATCACCGTGACAGCACATGCAAATTCACCGCAGCCCACCCACAATGGAGCCTGTCAATCTGAGAGGCTGTCACCCTCCTTCTGTATAGGTGCTCCTAATGAAAATGAGCCTTTTTCTTGGTGCCATCAGGATATAAAGTCGCTCTGCTCGCGGCTGCTCGGCTCCCGGTCCATATCTCATCTAGCCAATCGTAGCCCTTGGGCCTTCTTGCTTGTACATTTTGTTAGCCGTCTACACCCACATGTGTATGTATGAGCTATAATTTGCATGTTTATGCAAACCCTTTTCTGAACAACAGCATACAGATTCCCAAGAGCAGTTTGTCTCAGCTGAGTTCAGCACTCAAGTTATGTGCTTCCTTCGTCTTGTGTGTATGTGTGTGCATGAACATCCTTATGTTCTTACTTACAGTATGTGCAGGATTACTAGGAATATGCCTTTCCTGAGAGGAATTCTTGATTTTTGGCAGAAAATCCTGCTTATGTTTTCTCTCCCCCAGTTCTAATCTCTACTCGTGATTATCTAATCAGATGTATTTACAGATGCACACTGGGCTTTCTTCCTTCCATCATCCTCTACATACAGTAATCTCCTTATGTTCCACCACATCTCCTATTTATTGACTTGATCTCCTTGTTGATTTACACTTTAGGTTGTCCATCTGCCTCACATGCTCCCTTTTTTTTATTCCTATATATCTTTTTTTGTCCAACACATCGACTGTCTGTTGAAAAGGTGCCAGTCAGGGGTAGACCATCAGCCAGAGTTTGTTCCTTGCTGCAACAAGCATCCACTTTATCCACTGCAGTCAGATGGAAAGAAGTTGGATAAAGGAAAACAGTGGAGTGCCGGTGCTGTAGAATAGGAGCTGGCAGGATTAATGCGGTTCCCTACAGACAGGATATATCAGATAGAGCGGAGCAAGCTTGGACTGAAGCCGAGTGCGATGTTGCACCTATTATCACACACCGTCCCACAGTGCAGCGAGAGTCACAGCAGCTAGTCGCTGCACACAGGGACGCACTGTTTATACACATGTGTACACATGAGCACACACTTTCTCACATACAGGAACAAAGTGCACAAGAAGAAACAAGCACAAAGCTACCTATTGTTGTGCATCTTATTTCTTTGAATTCTTTTGAAGCCTATCAGGTATTGTGTTGAATATTGGATGCTACTACATCCTTACCAGTTGCCAAACTCTCTCTCTCTCTCTCTCTCTCTCTCTCTCTCTCTCTCTCTCTCTCTCTCTCTCTCTCTCTCTCTCTCTTTGTGTGTGTGTGTGTGTGTGGTTTGGGTTGGACCAAGTCCCCAACCTCCTTTATTTGCCTGTTCAGTGTTTGTTGTCACAAGCCCAATTTGCATGTTGATATCAACTCATTATGATCTTTAACTGAGTTGATTAATGTAGATTATGCATCTTGGTACTGAGCTACTTGCTGCAGTGGTGCACATGTACATACACATGCATATGGGCGCACACATGCATACAAACACGCACACTGGGAACTCAAATGAATATGTATGTCCTGCAGAGGGACAGAGAAGTAGAAGGATGAATAGTAGTGTTGTTTTATACACTGAATTGCTGTCTCCTCCAATCACGGCAGAATGAAGTAGCACAGAGAGAAACAGATTGCAGAAAAGAAGGTGAGCGGGGTCATCTGTTCTCTGTAGGATTATTCACTACATACCACATCTTTCTTTCCTGCTTTTTTTACTTCCTCTCCTACTCCCAGTGGGATGTGCAACCTCCTCTTCTTTCTATTTCTTTCTTCCCATGTACCTCAGCTGGGATTATAAACTAATGTGATGAAACCAAATGAAGGCGAGTGATGGCAACAGAGGGGAAGATGTCATGATTTCCAAAAGCAGAATGACCAAGAAAGAGAAAGCTAAATGGCTCCCACCATTTACGACAAACTTGCTGCTTAATGGCTCATAGTAATTACAGTGCAGTTCGCATTTTACTTCATGTTTTCCTCCACCTCTCTCTCTCTGTGCCTCTACTTAATCTCTGTGCAGATGAAGTGATAAAAAGCCGAGCCAGTCGGAGCAGAGTGAACAAGGCAGACAGAGAGCGAGAATGAGAAAGGGGTGTCTGGATTCAGATGGTGTTTTTTAGGCCGCTGTGCTCTGTTACCAAGCAACAAGCAGAAAAGTCCTGAGTCACTGGGTTTCTGTGGTGAAAGCAGCTGATCTCGGCAAGGTCGGGGTGAAAGGTCAACGCAATCCTCCTTCCAAGAAAATATTGACTCAAAGCAAATAAATCAGGTGCAGAAGACTTGCAGGAAATACTGAAAATGGTGGAGTTTGATGCCGTCCTCTGTGCTTATTTGTGAAGGGAGGGGAGGGAGTGTTTTCACGTTTGTATGATTTTATACATGGACCGTATACAGTATGTGCCTGATGTTTGTGTATATCCTCGGTGGCTATTTTGTTGTGCATGCGTGTGTAATGTGTGCGTATACAGCTGAAGTGACCGACTTAACCCCGTAGTGTGTGATTCTGAATTATTCATAGTGTTAAAGCCCATGAGACCCTCTATCCTCAGTGTTACAAATGACTACCTTCCGCCCTGCATGCGGACGCAGACGTCACGCTTCAGTATCTGGATGGCGAAGGATAGTGGTTTTATGTTTATTTTATGTTCTTACAAGAGCGTAAACCTCCCAAGTGTCACATATTATGCGCTGGGATATAAATTATAGTGTCACTGTTGGATGGATAACTTCTCCAATACAACAGACCAAAAAACATTAGATCAAGAATATTTTGACACTTTGCAGATTTTTAATGGATTTGTGACGTGGCGAAGGTCGTAATGCACCACAGTAAAAGGGTGCAGTGAGGCTGGGATCCAGTGGGCCTGACTGGACCCAGCAGAGACGTTATGCAGTATATGTAACTCTGTGTTAAGCATTAGGGGGAAGGTGGAAATCCTGCAGAAGGGTGTAGGTGCAGAATCGAAACAAGACTAATAAGAGCCATGCTAGCGGCTCTGTGAAGCTGTGCTCAGTGCTTTTAGCTAATATCAGCATGCTAACATGTCCTCAATGCTAACATGCTGAGTGTTTTGTTCACCAGGTTAACCATCTTCATCTAGCGTCTGTCCATTTCCTATTTAGCACTAAATAAAGAATAGCTGAGGCTGATGACAGTGCGATTAGTTTTGTAAGTATTACAAACTTAGATTTCTAACCTGAGGATGGCGCTAGATGCAAAGTTCCTCTGCACAAAGTACTGTATCTACAGTAGCCCAGAACGGACAAACCAAACACTGGCTCTCAAGAAAGCCTGTCACGTTTTAAGATAAGTTAAGATAAGATATTCCTTTATTAGTCCCACAGTGGAGAAATTTACAATTTACGTTACCTGAAGGCCACTGTAGTTCTTTGCCTGTGAAACTGTGGTAACGAGAGCCACAGAAAACCGTGGTACCACCACCTGCTCCTAAAGTAGTATTATACAGTAGCAAGGATAGCCTCCAAGCGAGGCGAACGGCGTTACCAACGAGATGGGAACGGGAGTAGTGAGTTGAGGGGTACTCAGCTGGTTACAATCTGCGACCACACCACTACATGCTGCGAAATCCTACACACTGTCCCTTTAAAGTCAGAGAATCTCCAGAATATTAGTTTTGAATTTCAGCCTGCATGCATGTTTTTTTAAGATAAGATAAGATAAGATATTCCTTTATTGGCCCCATAGTGGTCCCACCCTAAGACTGTTGAGGAGAGTAACAAATATTAGTAGCGAGTGCATCAAGTTATCGGACTGATGAGTATTTGCTGTCTGCCCACACACAGTGAAAAGCCCCACCTTTGAAACAGCAAGCAAATTGCTATAAATGACGGTGAAACAAAAAAATGAAATCAAACGAGTGCACATAAATTAGGTAAATAAAATATTTATTTTCTTTCCTACAGGCCCACCACCCAAGGCGATGGTAGGAGAAACACTGAGTACTCAACATTGCCTAAAGTGAGACTTGAACGCGCATCCGCTGGTCCTGTGATCTGAGCTATTAATCAGTGGAAAGGCAGACAGACGGTGGGTGTACAGTGACTCAGCTCCTTCCTCATTGTGTCTCATTGTGTGCCTGTCTGTGTGTGGGTTGGCCGGCAGCTCCCCGCGGCTCTAAAGACTGATGGGGAAACCTTTAGTGAGTCTTGATGATGATTCATTGTACTGATTCCAGTTGTGAATATGCTCTGTGAGGGTTCTAGGTGGATCATCATCTCTGTGCATCTACAGTACGTCTTTCTCTGTGTGTGCCATGTTAGTGCTGCTTCTTTACTGGGTATGTGGCCCTGGAGGCTGATTTAGTGCATGAATGATAGCTGCACATATGTACATGTTTGCACACACACTCACAAAGGCGAACATGCCACATACAGTCACATAATTCAACACAGGTATGCACCCTTCTACCCAAAATAAGAGGAACACAAATGGCCGCCACTCTGCTCCTGTCCAGCAGTGGGAGGGTGGATGGAGGGTGGATGGAGGGTGGATGGAGGGAGGATGGAGGGAGGATGGAGGGGGGAAGACTGCCAAGAGCAGCGTATCAAAGGAGGAAACAGAGGGAGAGCGACAGAGGAGAGGCAGTGGAAGATATGTCTGTTATATACTGACTGTTTCCAAACAGTTGTTTCATTTCTCCAGCTGGCATGTGTCTCATGTCTCTTCCAACATGCTGACTTGTTTGTGTTTTTGTGTAAGGAGGACGCTGAGCAGAGATGACCAGGCCAGTTTACACATCGCTGCTTCTCCTCATCATGTCATGAGTGAGATAATGATTTTAGAGGCTGTTATAGTCACAGCGCAAGTCAAACCCATTTTTAGCTCTTAGAATTCTTTTGACTGGTTTTAGTTTTTTTTGATGCTATCAAACTGTTTCTATAATGGAAGTAAATGGATGATAGTTTTAACATCACATAGGGATGTCACCGTTGTTACCAATTACACCGGACATTTTACCAGAAAAGATGATGCTCAATATATGTAGAGTGCTTATGTCTATCTTTAACAGTGGGTGGCTGTGTGTCTGGCCTCTACTGTGGAGCTTTTGCTCCGGGGGCTCAGGTTTCCACCTGGTACTGCTGCGCCGCTCCAGCCTCCGCACGCCGACTGCCTCATTAACACCTCATTAACATTAGAGAGGCATAATACGATCAAATAGCTGGATCAGGTATTGTTGACAAATCCGATCTCATCATCAGCCTCTTATCCAGGACGGGTCACCGGGCTCTCTTTTCATCACAACAGTGCGGCATGAATGCAATACCGACTCTGCTGCTCCGATTCTCCAGCCAATCTCACGCCTCATTCTCCCCTCGCTTGTGAAGAAGTCTTCAAGGTACTTGAGCTCCTTCGCTTGGAGTAAAGACTACCCGCAGTATCGGGCCGATATTGACTCAGATAGCTGGATCGGGTATTGTTGACAAAGCCAATCTATTAAATTCAATTCTTTGTTTATATACTATATATACAGTTTAATGTCAATTTGTTAATTTTGAAGATTTTTTTTTTTACCAAGTTACTGTTGTACAATTTATTATTTTAAATCTACATAATAATTCAGTAAATAGACTGTATATCTATGTATTTAGGAAAGCAATGTTTAAGTCATACCTGATGTTTCCTTACACGTAACAGAATGATCCCAGTCACTTCCACACAGTGAGGCATACGGCTTATTAATTAGACGCTGGTTTCAGATCGGTTCTCTGTCTGCCGTTCGACTGTGTTGAAAACACACCACTGATATCCAAAACTAAATGGATTTTATTTCTATAAAAAAGAAAGCAAAATGATGATGGGGGCAGTTGGCAAGTAGTGTTATTGGTGTATGCCTGAACACAGTGTAACGCTGGTAACACCAGCTACAAGCCTAATCACATATAAAACACAGACGTGACAAGAAGCTGTAGAGCAGCTCCTTCAAACATCGGTCCCAGAGAGATTGTATCACTGAGACCTCACACACTTTCCAAGAGCAGAAATGACTTTAATCTAAATGCAACATTTGTCACGGTGCTGGGTAAATACTGCAGGTGAGCGTGTGGGTGTTGTTCCACACTTGTATGTTCCTTGTGTCTCGTGAGGGAAAGGATAATGTTAATGTACAGAGTGCGAGCGCTGCAGAGGATTATTCAGATGGAGCAGGGATTTTCATCTGCTCCATCTAATGAACACAGCAGCTTGTAATCAAATCCACATCAAGGCTGTGCCGCCTGCCTACACTTTGTGTGTGTGTGAGAGTGTTTGTGTAATTTCCAAAAACAGGATGGTTTTTATTTTAGCACAAATATAGATTTTTCTTCTCAAAGTAATTCACCAAATCAGGCCTTCAGTAACACTACGGCAGTTTTGAGATGTTCCACTTGGCGCGACTGAAAGATGTTTCTAAAATATCTGCTAATTTCCAAGTTAAGACTAGTCTATTTGAGTCTAACTATGTGTGCATTCATTTTATGTGTGTGTGTGTGTGTGTGTATGTGTACAGTGAATGAATGGACATGACTCTCGTAGCTTAGACATGGATGTCAGCCTTGTAATCCAATCACAGGGCCGGTAAATCAATTATAGAGAGCAGCTAAGAGATGGGTGTGTCTATACAGTGCCAGGCGGGAAGATGGAGCTGGGCTCTTTGCCTAGAAACGCTGTTACCAGGAGTTGTCAAGCAGCCCTGCAAAGGCAGCCATGTTGGTCCACTGCTGTGGAAGATTAACAGAACTAAAGCTGGAGTAGGTAGAAATGGAGCAAATATGATTAAAGAAGTTGTTTCCTCTGGTGCTCCTAATGGCATCTGCAGGATTTCACAGACTGGAGGAAAACAACCAGTCAGAGCTGATCTGGAGTCAGTCGTCCAGCTGCCGTCTATGAGAGCCACGAGTCAGTCGTTCCCAACCAAACAGTCAAACGACTAGTACTCTATGACTATTTCTCTCCTCAGATGTTTCCAGAAACATCTTGTAGTTACTGTTTAGCTATGAAATGAGAAAGTTTGTAACCAGGCAGCCATGTTTAGATCAGTTACAAAAGGGGAGGGTTTCAAAACCAAAGCAGGGAGTTTGGGGTCCTCCCCCAGAAACGACTTTCAGAGACTCCCTAATAGCAGTTCTGTTGAAGCAGCTAGCTCATAATTTATTCTTTGGTGACTAATTTGGACCAGATTTGTTTGAAATGTGAAGGACGTCTTCCACATTTGCACAGTATTGTGATGCAGAGCAGCTAATGATTACAGAAAACAGAGAAACGCCTTTCTGGTTTACAGTAACTGTTGTTGGGGAAGAAGGAAATAAAAGTGGAGACACGACTTGTCAGAAGAGAACAATAACTTTCTGATGAAAATGTCCTGAAAGTAATTAGAGAAAAACTCCTCATTTGTTCTGCTTCGTCCTGCTTCCTTCCATTTGATTCACTTCTTCATGGAGACAAATGTACGGTGTCACATTTGGGTTTTGTGTGGGCTTGTTTGTTACTATTTCACTGCCTGTTCTAATGTGACACCATACAAATGGCCACAGACTGTGTGTTTCTGAGAAGAAGGATGGGATGGAGAGAGGGAGAGGGGGAGAGGGAGAGAGAGTTAAATTGGGAAAGTAAATCCTTTTGGTATGATGCCAAATCATCATGAATGTAAAATTGTGAAGCTAAGAGTGGGGAAGAGAATGGAGAGATAAGGGATATAAAAAAAAAAAGTAGGGAAGCAAAAATAGGGAAGAAATGTAAATGTCACTTTATGTTCTCACTGCCTCTCTTCATCTCAAACAAACAGGTGCAGATTCAGGAAATGCTACTGAAGCTCTATGTGAGGCCTGGAAACAGAAAACACATCTCACTTGAACTCAAAAGCCACCTTGTCACAAAGTTCTCATCTAAAAAGCCCCCGAGTACAATTAGCCAACTCTGTGTGGCTGCTAAAGGGGCCTAAAGAGACGTGGGTTTCACTTTGAATAAGGTTAGCGGCTGCAGCGCCGCTGAATAAGGTTAGCGCTGCACCTTGTATATCTAAATGGGGTTAGCAATTGCAGCTTGTGCTTCGGTAATCATGACGTTTGTTCTTTGCTGAATGCTAACGTCGATGCTAACCCAGTTTTATCAATGCTGCTAACGCTGTCTCCCAAATTGAATTAATTCACAGGAGGATGTCAACAATAACCCCTAGAGCGCGTATGAGAGGGAACAGCTGAATCCTGAGTGTCTTTGCCTCTTTTTGACTCTGATACAAACGTCGTCTCGCCTCGCCTCGTCTCGCACTGTCTATTTAAATGTGTCTTTATAATCGTCTCCTTTTTGCTGAAAATCAGATGCACATTCACTCCGCACTGCAAAGATTTAAACCGATTTGAATCTGTCATATGCATCAAAGATAACGGTAAGGAGAAAGCAGGCAGATGTATATGAGTTGGTGTGTGTGTGGTTTTATGGAGTAAAGTTAATGTTATGCATTAGCTAAAAATGTCTTTCCTCATCACAAGAGACTGGGTTGTATAATCCAAGTCTGTTTGAAGTATTAGCGTGTGTCTGTGTGTGTGTTACTGTCTGTTCATGATTGCGTGCTCACACACTAGTGTTCATGTGCACACACACATGGGCATGCATGCCCGGATGGATTATTTGCTGTGTGCAACAGATCCAACGGCCTCAGCCAATTCTAATGAACCAATTATAGTAAAGTCTTTTCCTCCTCTTCTCTTCTATTTGATAGTGAGAGTCATACTGTGGCCTAAGCTGCTTTACTTTATTGCATCTCATTAACTTAACCAAAAATAATGTTTGAAGTCCAAATCAGCTGTTTTAAAAGAAGTGCTATCGAAATGAGGCCCAGACCCAAAGTTAACTGTGACTAGAAACTAATTAGTTTAACCGGTAATGGGTCAAAATGACTCTCTACCCGTCAGCGATGTGCTGGCTTCCATTGCTAACATCTTTCTCATGAAGAGTTATTTTTGTCTTGCATCTCTGAAATGTGGGCTGCACGGTGGTGTAGAGGTTAGCACTGTCGCCTCAGAGGGTCGCAGGTTCGAGTCCGGCTTCTGTGTGGAGTGTGCATGTTGTCCCCGTGTTAGCGTGGGTTTTCTCCGGGTTCTCCAGCTTCCTCCCACAGTCCAAAGACATGCAGGCTAACCGACTGACAAATAGTCACACAGAAGCACCACTGAAAATCTGATGTTTACCAGAAATTTGTTCATAAGTTTATTAGAAATAAGAAGATGGAGCTCAGAAATGGAGGACTAACTTGTTGGTTTGTGTTTATTTAACGCGTGTCCATGACTTCATCCATCCATCCTCCATGATTTTTCAGTACAAACTGGAGCAAAAACCAACATCTCTAATTCTTCCTGCCCATCATCCGCCATGTTTGTTCACACTAAAGTCAGAGATTTTGCGAGCTTTTCTCTTTAGTCGTGACTCTCGTTGTTCCTGAATGAATCTGTTAGCATGTGGTGGGCTCTGTCACATCTTCAAAATCTGTCAAGATGTGAAAAATCTTTTAGTGTGGGCCAGCTTTTAATCAGCTAAGACGTACTGGGCCAGCATGACCAGGGAGATCACAGCCACTCTGTACTCAGCACCTCCTCTCCTCGTCCTTCTGTATGTCTGAGTGTAGACTTTCCTCAGAGGCACATTTTCAGGCCCTCTCCCCCTAAACGCCATTTAGAGGCTAATGTGTCCGTGCATTATGCACCACTTCTCCAGCAGTGTCCAGCTGCAAGCCTCAAGAATTGGCTCTCACTGTGGACTCTGGAGATATATATTAATACCAGGCATTAATGTAATCAGGGTAACTCATATCTAGCCAGATACAATCTAGATATGGGACTCATTTTAGTAATGTAAAGGGGTCTGAGAGGAGGCAGCCCTAGAAAAGATCAATTCAGCCATCCTTGGACCAGATCCTGAGGCCAGGAAATAAAATGTCTGTTGTCTACCTGAGCAGCACTGAACACTCAGCTCCCAGTACCTGAACTTGGTCCTTTCTATGTTCCAGCCTCCACCCAGCTCCATTTGAACTCTTTATCTGATCTATGTACATTTCTCAGATAAGCAAGATGAAAATAATTAAAAGTGAAAAATGATCCGTCGCAGAAAAGACATTTTAAAAATAAAAGCAGTTTTTATCCACCCAAGCATAGAAACCATTCAGTAGAGACATATTATAGACGTGAAGAACTGCAATTTGAAAATCATTTCAATAGATGCTGCTGACAAAGGAGGTGCCAAGTTCTCAGACAGCTTGAAAAAATGATCCTTTTAGAAACAGTTGAAATATGTCCCAATCAAGTAATATCTTGAGGAGCTGCAAATACTCCTTGAAGAGGAATGTTGCTAATGTTGCTAACGTTGCAGCGGCGTTTGACGAGCTGGAGTGGGAATGTTACTTGAAACCAGGACGTTGAGTCTTGTTATGTGGTATTAACCTGCAACTGGGATTACACAAAGCGCATTGTTTAAATGTGGCTACACATCTTTTTGACGTGTGGACTACAAATCAGAAATGAGGATTTGGCACACAGGCGTGAATGTGACAATGAAAGGTTTCTTTTTCTCTGATCGTTTGAGTTTAAGCGAGTGAAGTTTTTGATATTGTGCCCCTGCGTTTAGACCAGCGGTGGGCGTTTATTCTTCCTGAGGGGCCACGTGAGAAACCCAGATTGTTGCAGGGGGCCAAACAAATACAGTCAGCAGTAACCTCTGTTTTATCACCATAGAAAACATACTGTTAATTTTATTTTTCAGCATTTATTATAACACGGGTAACCAACTGTAGTGCAGCTCTATGCTTAACCAGAACTGGAGCTGCAGCGTCTTACAGATTTTTCCCCAAAATGTCATTATTCATGTTTTCAGGTGTAGTTGGCACCCCGGGGAGAGGTGGTCATTGTGCTAAACTTGGAGCAGAGTGCAATTACAGTAGGAAAGTGTTTGCTTTGTGTCTGACTTTGTGTTTACACTCAATCTTGTTCAGTGAAGGTGTTTTTTGTGTTCCATGCTGCAGGTTGGCCTGTTGGCCTGTGCTCTGTGTTGCTATAGGAACCACAAAGGTCAGTCGAATGTCTTTTGAGTGGGTCTGTGAAGGCTGCATAGGAGACAAATTTACCTGTCTGAGCAACAGAGAGAGAGAGAGACAGACAGTCTTTTCTGTTGCTTCCTCTTCTTTTTTGGATCACCCTGTTTTGGTCCCTCCTCCATAATAAACCTCTCCTCTCCTCCATCCTTCTTCTCTCCTCACTGGTTTATAGACAGATCTCACCTCCTCTCTTGCACCACACATTGTACTTCTAGAGAGGCATCCTCATCGACACTGACAGCTATCTAATTGCCCTTGCATCCTTATGAGTAGCTGTGGAGCGTGCCCCCCTCTCCCCAAGCTATTACCAGAGCTGCTTCTCAGCTACATTGTGTAGTGTGTCTCTCATTGTGCAGCGGCTGTAGCCAGTAGTGCCTCATCAACTTGCAGCTCGATAGAGTTCAGTTCTGAACGGAGGATTTCCGTCAATGATGGGGAGGTGAGGAGGAGGAGGAGGAGGAGGAGGGAGGAAAATGAGCGGGGAGGAAGAGGTGGAGAGCAACCTTTCCTTTACAGAATCATTTCAGAGGTGTTTTTGTGTGCTGGCATGTCAAAGAGAGAGAGTGTTATGACGGTGTTGATGCACAGATGGGCTTCACAAATAGCAGCATGATAAAATTTTGTCACTTGCTTTTATGCATTTCTGCACAAAACACACACACACACACACACACACACACACACACACACACACACACACACACACACACACACACACATGCACACACAGAGTAAACATTTTTTTGGCGAATCCTGTCCAGTTTTTAAACAAGTGCATTTGATTAACATTAGTTGGACATATTAAGAAAATTAAGAAAAACACAAACAATCCTCCACACATGTACACACACAAACAAACATGAACATTCTCATGTGTGTGCACGTGCCTACACACACACACACACCCATACAGAGTTTGATGATGAGACAGATGGCAAACGGCTGGTGGATGAACCAAACTGTCCATGTTATCTTTAGGTGTAATGGTGCGGCTAATGATTCGGCCTTGCTTGAATGCTGTAGAATATTACATAAATTACAATGTATGCATTATCAGTTAGTGTGAGAGACACAAGGATTTATCTTAGTTTGAGTAGCTGTTCATTAGCCGCGATACGAGAGTCTAAATCAGACACACAAAGGATCAAAGTTTTGCCCCGAAACTCGGTCCGTTTTTAGCCCGACCCGATTGGATTAGCTGGTTATTAAGATGCGGCGCCGAGCTTCAAGGCTACAGCGTGTTTTATAACACTCAGCCCTCATAGTGGGTGGATTCAGCTACACGTCCTTGGAGGGAGAAACAGACTGTGTGTGTGTATTTATGTGTGTGTTGTACTAAGTGTTTATTTGAGGAGGATCGGATGGACAAACCTCCTGAGTTTATTGATTCTGTACTACTAGTATCCTCCCGGGGACAACGCCACGCCACATCACTAGCCTCCACACCTCTGTGTGTTTTTTCAGTAGGTGTGTGTTTGTAATAACCCGACATGAGCGCTGTCTAGCTGTGTTGTATTGTTTGTTGCTCCCTCTGTGTGATTCCCCTGAGAACACACGAGGCAGTGGGATTATCCCGGCCAGTCTCACATCATCTGAACCAAGTCATCAATCACTTCTGTCTGTGTGGAAGTGGGTGAATGTGTGTGTGTTTTTGGGGGAGTGCTTGCTCACGTAATTCATATATTCCCTCTGTTTTGTGATGATTTGTGTACATCCCAAAAACAATGCCTGTGTGTTTGTGGCCATGTGTGTGTCTGTGACATGTATTTTCCTTTTTTTCCTGCACATGTGGGAATGTTTTTGTTGTTTTACTTACATGCAGTATAGATGAATCCAGCGACCACTTTGTGTGTTCGCCTAGCGCTGTGACTGGGCTTCGGTGGTCCCACAGATTAAATAAACTCAATGAACTAACTATGGGGTTTTTATGAAATATAATATTAGTTGCTCTAAGTAGGGCAACATAGAGACCACAAAGAAAACATCATTCAGTCACCACAACATGTACAAAGATTTAAACAGTATTAACTGGTGACTTTCAGCCAAAAGTGGCCGTAGTAACTATACTACATATTTTGCGTAGATAATAAATGCAGATGAGTATGTATTTAAAAGTGATTAGAGTAAAATTGAAGTCGGATGTCACTTGTGCCACCCTGTTCGGGTAAAGCTTAGGCAGCTGAGAACTGCTCAGCTTCCTAGACTTCGTTGTCAGAAGTAATGTTTCATTGAAAGTAAAGTTAAATGTAGAAAATGATACACCACAGTAATGGTGGACTGTTTACTTCCTGTAACTTCATGTATAGAGAGCAGTGTTCAGTGACCAGCTCAACAAAGACGGAGCAAGACAGACCGAGATTATAGTTCCTCATAGCCAGCTACACGTTTTCCCGCTAATATTTGACAAGAAATGACTTGAAATGAGGTTTACTAATAAAGAACAATTTTATGTTATTGACCTGTTATTGATGTATGTTTGGGTGATATAACAAGATGCCTGTTGGGCCTGAGATGACTCCCCGCTGGGGCAGAGCATCGGGGGAATTATACACTTGTAAGATGTTTTTTAAACTAAATGTGTTATATAAGTAGTGAAATGAGAGAGAGAGAGAGAGAGAGAGAGAGAGGGGGGAGGGATCGTTTATGTGTGGCGGAGTGACGAGGAGAGAAAGTCAGCTGTAATTAGCTGTGAGTATAGCAGTGTGGACAGTTGAGGCTGTTGGTGAATAAATGCTACAAATCGTCAAGACACAAGCCAGGTTCATGTGTCTTTTTGTATTTTTCCATACATGACTGCACGTCAGCCCAGTACAGCAGGGATTTGTGTCTTCATTACAACAGTTACCGCTACTCAAAGGAGTGGCTGTAAAACGGCGATAAACACATTTCATTTCCTATTTTCTCCCGGTCGAGCTTCTGCTGCGGCGCCCAGTTTGGCAACACCACACTGGAGCTCTTGAAGGTGTGAAGATTAGAGGTGTTGCCTCCAGACGCCGCCACCTTCATCAGACAAAGTTAACAAATAGCCTCATTAACGTTATCAGTTTCCCTATTAGCTTTGGGTTTAAACCTGAAATACTGCCAAATAGGGGCTTTTACTTTTCACTTTGACACCAAACCTGTGCCATTGTTTTGTCGTTCAGCTCTCCTTACTGCATCCCGTTATAGGTGAAATCTGACTCCTGGGACTCTGCTGCTGCTGTACAGAGAACACACTTTCAGTTTAACGTCTGTCATATTATCATATTGATAACCACATATTTCACCACTTTATCTTGCCATCAGACAACCCTGTCCTTCTTTCTGACAAGGAACTGAATCATACTTGCCAACCCGTCCGATTTTCCCTCCCCTGGTTTCCTCCAGGGGTCACAATTCTCCTGTATTTCCCACGATTCAAAAAAAAAGACACACTTTTTTTCCCCCTTTTTATTATTTTAACCTGTAAACCTGTCTGTTCAGCGTCTATAAGCTCTACTGTTTCCACCCGGATGACAAAAGAGCTTCACCAAATGTAGTGTCCTGGTGAAAAGCCATACAGTATTGTGTTTTAGAGCGCAGTGGTGCCATTGTCGCGTTTTGCCTGAAATGGCCTTCAGCGAATGAGAGGAGAGAGAAGTGGAGAGTAGTAAGAGAAAGAAATACTCAAGCAGGAGAAGGAAATTAATAAAAACTGATTGACTGAATACTGAATATTAGTTTACGCCAAAGAGTCTATGCCAGAAGGGCGAATTATTTAGTTTTCTTTCCTGAGAATTAAAGGTAAAATTAAACGTTTGATGTAAAGATGCTGCTGCAGTGTACTTAATAGATTATTATTTTGTTATTGTCAGTCTTTTAAAGTCACCAGAATGGAGGAAACTGGGTCTCTGAAGCTCATTATTTTCCCGCTTTAGTTTTGAAATCCACCTTTTCTTTTAAGGTGTCATGGTTAGCAAGCATGCCCTGAACTGGAAGTGAAACTTATCTTTGCTCTCTCCAAAGCCAGCAGGCTCAAATGACAACACAATTCTAAATATGGCATAAACTTAAAAAAATGTAATTTGTTTACGTGAGTCTTTGTTTTAAGTTTCTAAAATAAGTTTTTCTGCTGTCCTCGTCCACAGCTCTGTATTGCTTTGCTCCGGTGCCGGTGCTCCGGTCTGTTTCTCCATGCTGGGGGCACGCTGACCGTCATCTACTGTAAGTAATACATCTACTATGGAGAAGTACCTCAAACAATCCCACTACAAAACACCCAAACTGTCCCTTCAACACTGTGTAACTCCGTGTAACACTGACTGCTGTGATAAGCGTAATGGGCCACAAAGTTGTGTCAGTTAAAGATGCTTGAATTAAGGAACAGATATATGTTGATTCCTGAAAAGGGGACAAGGCGTCATGCATTTTTAAAGCCCCCCTCCAGTGCATTTTGCCATTTTTATGAGAAATCACATTTATTTGAGTCATTTTCTGACTAAGTTGATTAGCCACACTTTTTTTAATATATAAATAACTTAATTTCTGCTCAAAATTAAAAAAAAAAAAGGTCCAAAAATGTCCTGAAACTGCATTTCATACAGCGGACCAGGGCAGCATGTCTGTCCGTCCTCCGGTGCGCTGTGGCCGGCGTGTCAAGTCGAATCAAACTTTATTTCTACAGCATGTTTCAAAACAACCACAGTTGACCAAAGTGCTGAACATGATAAAATAATAATGATAAAATAAAATGAATACAATGCAAAACGACAATAAGAACATAACAAAATCAATAATCATAATGTGCAGATAACAGAAGTAAAACAGTAGCAGCACAACAGAAAATAAAAGCAGAGGTGAGTCTTCAGCAGTGACTTCACAGTCTGAGCTGTTTTCATATGAAGAGGTAAACTGTTCCAGAGATTAGGAGCAGCATCCGGCTCGGCCACCTCTGTTTCTGAGTCTAGTTCTGGGGACATCCGGGAGCATCTGATTGGTCGACCTCGGTGGAGTATGAAGGTGCAAATAGTTCCTTAGCCAAAAGCCTTAACTGAAAAAGCAGGTTTTCTACAACCGAGCTGATTTGTCAAAACTGCTGTCTAAAATTACACCAAGATTTTTAACAGAAGTCTGTTTATGAGAGGCCCAAGGAGTTGTCTAAAAGGTCTGGGTGTCCAAACGCAATGATCTCTGTCTTATTTTCGTTAAAACTGAGGAAGTTTAGATTCATCCAAGTTCTGATGTCATGTAGACAGTTAAAAAAAAGGCTGCAAAGAGTCTTTGTGGGTTGTTTTTAAACACAAATACTGTATATTTGGATGTCATCCGCAAAACAATGAAAAGAAATATTATATTTCTTAAAAATGGACCCCAAGGGCAGCATATACAACGAAAAGAGGGTAGGGCCCAGAATGGAACCTTGGGGAACCCCTCAGGTTAGTGGTGCTGCAGCAGAGGAACATTTACCTAGTAGGACTGAAAAGCTCCCATCTGTCAGGTATGACTGGAACCATTTTAGGGCCGTCCCTTTAAGGGCCACACAATGTTCACGGTGTGATAAAAGGATCCCTCGATCCACCGTGTCAACGGCTCCGGTCAAGTCTGAAAGCACTAGAATAACAGAGGAGATCATTGTGGTGGTTTGTTTCTCTGGCGCAGCAGCGACCAGACGCCCGCTTCGCCAGAAGGACACTGTAAAAGAAAGCAAGAGAGAGAGAGAGTTAGTGTGTTGTGGTCTGTTAAACGGTAAATTCATCTAAACTGGTTTTGTCTAAACTGGGTTGAAAACACCCCATTCTCTGTTTGAGAAGGACCGTAAAAGTGGCTGGAGGGGCGCTTAAAGCCACGTATTTTATTTCCAGTACTGATACAGATCAGGCATAGTCGGGTGTGAGAGCACGAGCATGCACTCTATCTTTAAGCACTTCTATTCCTCTGGGGGAAGGGTCTTTTCTATGTTTGTGGGACACAGCCAATCAGATCAAAGGGCAGGGGTCAGAGGTCAGGGCTGCAGCAACAGCAGCATATTCTTAGACCTCCGGCCAAGTCGCATATACACGCTGCACCGGGATCAGATTTGTGATTGTTGCGCTGGACTGCTCGTTGGTGTGGAGAGCTGATTTGTGATCAGGCAGAGAATAGTTATTTATTGAGGTTGGCTGGAGGGGTAAAAGGTGAGGTAATTGGTTGTAAGCTGGAGATTTGAGGGTTATAGGAGCAATGAATTGTGGTCTCAACCGGGTCCCATAGGTTGCAGCGGATGCTGCCATATTGATGCAGCACAGTGTTTCAGCCTTATGAAAGATACAGTATTATTTTAGAGAAGGACACTCCAACCTCTAAACATTTTTAATATGCTGCTTGCTTACTAACACAGCTTACTAAATAAATTAGGATGGAGGGCCTCAATTTTGGTGCCAGTGTAACTTCAAGTCCAATTTGTTTCCTACTGTAGCACTAAATTGAAGGGATTGAAATAGAGGTCCAAGCCTTGGCAAATTTGTTATAGACTTTGGATCACAGCTTCATTATACATCTCATTTTCTTTTTCTAATATTGTGGTGCCTGTAATTTCCCTGCAAATAGCCAAAAGGGATATATTAGTGTTATCAGGCTTTGGGCCCTGATCTGCGCTGATACATTTGAAGGTCAGACTTCATAGAGGAAATGGAAATAAAGAGTATAATTTAATCTTAAGTGTATTGTAATAAAAGTAGACAGGCAGAATGGACCACAGAGACAGTGTACAGTCCATTGTTTTAAAAGCTGATAGGCTAATTGTGTCGCAACAAGGAATAAGAGACACATAATGAAATATAAAACTGAATGGATGGTGCTTTGTGTGTGTTTATGTGCGACAGAGAAACGCACTGCCGTGACAGTGCATTCATTTGCATGAATCCATGTCTGTTCTCTGTTTGTTTATTCCACATGTGTTTTGAGTTGTCCTCTTTTTTTTTTCTCGGTTTTATTCGGAGTGAGCCTAAGAGGAGCGTCTCGGGCGGACTGTGTTTTGTCTTCCACACAGGCTGATAATTGCTAATGTGTTAGCTGTTTTCACAGAAAGTGCCAGACTTTTCAGAGGAAAAGCAACGCCACTTCAATTTGCACCTTGTCTGGAGAAACGTGTGAACAACAGCGAGAGAGTGTTAACTAAACCCTTAGGGGATGGTCTTTAAAAAAAAAAAAAAAAAAAAAAAAGGCTTGTGTGATGCTAGTTTCAAAAGAATAAGTGCGAGAAAAAGGGAGAGATGAGGACGTCGTTAACGGGTAACTTCGGTATTTTTCAACCTGGACCCTGTTTTCCCATGTTTGTGTGTCCAAGGGTGCTTTCACACGCCAACATTCGATCTGTGTTCATCACACTGTTGTTGTGAACGTAGTAATGAGTAATCATACTCCAAAATAACTGATCAGAGACTGCTTTCAAGAGGTGGTCTAGGCCTGTCACCAAGCAAACCAAAACCTTGTTGTGATGGACACAGGTAGACGACAGGTAGGTTTCTGGAGCTTCAGCCTTGGTCCGTCGGGCGCCAGCTCTACCGAGTGAGCCACAGCGAGCTATCTGGTGACCTGGATTTCTGCAGAGGTCCGCTGTTTGCTTGACATCTGGGCTGAGTAGCACACAGAATATGCTGCCCCCCGTGCTGTATTTGCTTGTGCTTGTTCTTTTACGGACACTTCCTGTTTTTTGAACTATCCCATTTGCTGCTGTACACTTCAAATTTCCCCACTGTGGGACTAATAAAGGAATATCTTATCTTATTTATGAGCGCACTATATCAGGATGAGTCAAAGTGAAAAATTGTTCCCTGGATAGAAGTGGCAGCTCTGGAGATGAAAAAGATAAATTTGCTCCTTCGTATTCGGCCTTCAGCAAATAATTTTTTAAATTTGGTCCACTCTAATTTGTGCACTGTGAAACCGAACCAGACTAAATAGAAAAGTATTTCAGTTTGAGTTGGACTAGCCAAACAGACAATGACTTGTGAAAGCATCCTAAGTGACTAATGGTACTGAGGGATAACGCTGTAACTGGCAGCCACAAAATGAGCCTTGAGCAGCGTTTATGTAACGCAACGTTGAATAAAAGTGTTTGTTTTTGCCCTTGAAGGCTCAGATTATTACAATGTCTGACAACATTATAGAAAAATCCTACGGAGAAATTAAACCGTTTTCTTACCTGTCTCTTGATCCGGTCTGTTTATTATTGTTAAGAAGTCTTGTTTCTCGAAAGTTTCGAAATGTGAATGTCCGTATACTCTGGCCATCGAATTCAAAGACCTCATCCACATTGTCAAACTCATCTAAATATTCAGCCATGATGTTAAAATGTTTTAGCTAACTCTCAGCTTTGCTTTCTTTACTCGTCACCTTGTCAGGTTTCAGAGACTTCTCCATGAGCGAGACTCTTTCAATTTCAAAAACTTGTCGCTATTAGACGCACAAACATGGGAAAATAGGGTCCAGGTGGAATAATACCGAAGTGACCCTTTAAGAGAGGATAAGGTGGATTCTTTGAGGAACCCATACCTGATGTGTTGGTGTAGAGGTTCTGCTCTTACTGCAGTATTTTCACCCCGAAGATGCGGCGAAGATTAAAAATGACTCATGATTCACCTAAGGTTGAGCATCATAGATAAATGGTGAAAGGTGAAACCAAATCGCTGGCAATAAAAGAGACAATTTAGTTCCTAATGTGGGGGACTGGCCCTTTGTGACAGTTTCTATAAAAAGACTTAACGTCCCCCTCAGTGACTCCCATGTCCCAAAGCCTCACTGCCACCTCTTCATACATATACATGGCTGCTAAAGAGATGGTTCATGAATACCATCAAGGACCCAGTCTCTGATAGTATTGTCCGTGTTCCTACGTGAGTGTGTTTGAGAGTTTGTGGTAATTTCTTCTCATCATAAATGCGATTACCGGCTGTATGTATTCAGCTCGTTTGCATGATCATCTCCACTCGCCGCCACGTCATTCGAGCAGCAGTTGTTGTGATACCTACCTATAAGCTAACAGAGATAGACACACGAGTGGTAGCATCTTTAATAATGTGAATCCCTGGATGTTAAATGTTCATCTGTAAGTTTCTGTAGTGGTCCCAGTAATATTTGTGTATTGCCGACCAAGTGCAACACTTGTTAGAGTGTTTTCCATGAATGCTGGATGTGGGATGAAATTTGAAGGTGGCGGCCACCATGTAATTCTCTATACAGGAAAAAGCCGGATGCCATTTTTGCCTTCCCAGTACTTGGACAGTACTGATATGGAGTACTGATCTAATACCACTGCGTTAACAACAAATAAGTTCAGGCTGTCAATCGATTAAAATACTTAAATGTGATTAATGGCATGATTGTCCATAGTTAATTGCAAATTAATTGTACATTTTTATCTGTTCAAAAATGCTTTAAAGAAAGATTTTGCAAGTGTTTATTGCTTTTATCAACATGGCAGTGGCCAAATATGCTGCTTTATGCAAATGTATGTATATATTTATTATTGGAAATCAATTGACAACACAAAACAATGACAGATATTGTCCAGAAACCCTAACAGGTTCTGCATTTACATAAGAAATATGCTCAAATCATAACATGGCAACAGGTAACAACAGCTGTCAGTGTGTCAGAGTGCTGACTTGACTATGACTTGATCCAGACTGACTGTGATTATCATAAAGTGGACATGTCTGTAAAGGGGAGACTGGTGGGGACCCAGAGAACCCATTTACATTCATGTATCTTGAGGTCAGAGGTCAAGGGACCCCTTTAAGAATGGCCATGACAGTTTTTGCTCACCAAAATTTACCATAAGTTTGGAGAGTTATTTAACCTCCTTCATGACAAGCTAGTATGACCTGGTTGATACTGATGGATTCTTTAGGTTTTTTAGTTTCACATGATACCGGTGTCACGCTAGTTTTAAAACTGAGCCTGCTACGAAAATCGCAAATAGTGTTAATGCGTTACAGAAATTGGTGGCGTTAAAATGAATTTGTTAACTTTTACAGCCCTGTAATAAATATATTATTTTTGAACAGCTGTATACTGCGAACCCTGTATGGATGTGATATGATTGCCATCACTGGCCTGGCTCAGGTTAAAACCTTTGTGAAACATGAGCAAATACATACAGAAAATAAATGCCATAAACTTTATTTTATTATCTAGTTTGACGGACGGACGGTTTCAGTGTAAACTGTTGCCAGACAGCTGACATTTTAGCTTTGGTTAACGTCACACTCTCTGTTAGTACCTGATCAGTACTGCACATGTGCAACTTTCAACAGAGATGGGAAAGAAGCGAGATGGATACTTCCATCAATGATTTCTTTTCTGATTTCTGGATCTTATTTCTCATCTCTATTGAGAGTTAGCAAGTGTAGTACTACGTGTTGTTGTAGCATAAATGAGCTGATAAATGATAATGTGATATCGGATCAGTGCATAGATCCAGCACACGTATACATGTATCACAGACATTTCTGATGCTGGTAGCGGCATCAGAACAGCCTCAGCAGGTCTGTATTGTTCTAACCATCACTGCCTCTACAGGTACCTTCACACCAAGCTTAGCTGGTCATGGTTTTCTCCCTCGTGGGAATATGTGCTTAAAAAAGGCTGTACTGGGGTTAACCCTCAGTACTGTTTGTGTGGCTGCAGGTTTTTTAATCTTTGTGTGTCTACATGGGTGAAATCTTTTAATGCAACTCTTTATCAGAGGAAAAGCCTGAGGGCAAAAATCTCTCTCTCTCTCTCTCTCTCTCTCTCTCTCTCTCTCTCTCTCTCACACACACACACACACACACACACACACACACACACACACACTTGCCCTTTAATGAAATGTTAGCTGCCGTAGAGTTTTGTGGCAGGGCTGTGTGTCTCCGTTGTGAGTCTTTATCAGTAGTGACGTGATATTGTGTGTGTTCGACTGCAGCTGCCAGCCTTCTCTTTATTACGCTGTGCTGTAACGGAGCTGGAGCATTAGTCCCAAGCATCCTCTGTCTCTACGAGTGTGTGCGTACCTGTGGCAGCTGTCATGAGCATGCTGTCTAATCATCTAATGTGTCACTCTTCACAGTGGAACAGATCCCACACTCTGGTTGCTGCCACTCCGCCGGGGAGCCGCCACACCTCTCTCCGTTAGTTCGTCACTCAGTGTTTTAATTGCACCGCGGTGTCGAGCGTTTGTGTGTTTGTCAGGGGCACAGAGGCCTTTACATGTATACTTTAGTATGTGAGGTATATTAGTTTGCACTTGAACCCATCTTTACATTTTTACAGCAATGACACAGCCAGACAGATAACCAAATGTTCAACACATAAAGAGGATTTGTTTGTTTAGATGCCTCTGACAGCCAACTGTTGTATCTATGGGTAGATTTTTTTTTTTTTTTTGAGTGTCGTATTTTGTTTCCTCTTGAATCCTTTGTCACACAGAAGAAACAAAAAAAGCTAAGAGGCGTCTTTCTGTGTCAAAAAGTCATCAGCTTTTTTCCAGATGACTAGTAAGCTGCCTGGAGACTTGCTGCTTGTGAAGGCAGCATTCACACACAGCGTTTCAAGTAACATCTTCCACATTTTGCTGCTGTGTACTACTCATATCGTTTACTTTGATCGTCAAATCTGTTTAAGATATTGAACCACAAAATCTCACCATTGATATGGTGCTTCTCCAAATTCTTTCCGTGACTATTTTCATGATTTTTCTAGTTTGGGTTACGGCTCTGTTCATATCATGGTTTTTGGTTCGGTACTTTTATGGTACAGCAAGGAGGCCAATTTCAGTGTGAACATGCTTTTCATTTATTTGGCAAAATAAGTCAACAGCTGTTTGTCTTCACGACAGCAGACTAACATCAGGAAACAAAAAATCGTCACATCTTATGGCTGGACTTCTGATCTAAAAGAAAAGTGACACTGTGTTATTTAAAAAGAATTAATAAATAAAAACAAATTATAGCCTCAGGCTGTCAACAAAAACAACAGTAACATATAGGTCGGTAGCTTTCATGCTATTGCAAGCTAATAACTGTGGTAATGTAAACATAGTGGCGGTGTTGAGAGACGTGCAGTAAAATCTGGAAACTGAGCCAATCACAACTCAGGACCTCAGCTTCAGTTACACTGTGCATGTCTTATGCCCCATACCCGTCTGCAGTGACCCAGCCTCTTTCCATAGGTGTTGATTTCTAGTGTGACGATAAACGTGACAAAAGAAATCGGCCTCATAACCTGTTTCAAATGAACCGAACGGTACATACACAAACCGAACCGTGATAGTGAACTGAGCGGTTCAGCTTTTTACCCAAACTGTTCCTATCCCTGTTTTTCGTAGATTGGATATATCCTCGTTGCTGTGACAGTATGTATAGCTTGATATTCCTATTAATAAACTGTATTTTTTTTTTTACATTATTATGCAATTATACTAGATTTTACATCTTTATTTTCCCGTCTCCGTATCTGCGTGCTCTACATCTGAATAAAAGATGTTGACAGTTAACCACACAGAAAGTTTTTGAATGGCTATGCATGTCGGTCTGTATCTTAATTTAACTTAGGACGTGGTTTTGTTGAATACTCAATTCTAATTGGTCAGTCAATGCGTTGTACGGTCTGTTGTTTCTATAGAGCAGACTGTTGCTATGTATAACAAACCGTTGCTATGGGCTCAGACTCTGGAGGACCATTTTTGTGTGAAATGATTGATTTCTTAAGGAGCTGTGGAATAAGATAATGTACAACTAGCGGGTCACTGCTGTGAACTAAACCCTTCAGGGGCTTTTCTGGGCATCAGGGTTTATTTCACAACAATGACGGCTGGCTGTACGTTATCCCGAACATGTGCACCGAAAGGAAGCTTCGGCCATGTTAACCAGCGATACATGTGTGTATCGCTTGTTCAGCTGTGTTGCTTAAATTAAAGAGCAGGGGAGAATTCAGACGTTGACCTTTAAAGAGACGACTGATCAAACTATTTAGGATGTAATGATTGGTGGCCGATGGATTGGAGCACCTGATCAATAGGGCTGTGTGTTGGCAAGTGTTTGTTGATACAATATGTGTTATAATACAGGATTATGATTGAATGTATTGCAATATATACTGTAAGTAAGGCGATTAATTGTGATTTTTTTTTTTTTTAATCTAATTTCAGGAAAACTATCATAGTATTCCAAACACCACATGGATAAAATCAAGGAAAATCTCAACAGTGGGATCTGCATTTCCTCGCAAATAAATAAATCATTGACAGAGTTAAGCTTTGCATGTAAACTATTAATTATAGATCAGTAGTAAATTTGAGAATCGATAAAGTATCACAAAATGTAATATGGCAAAAGCTTATATTAAAATGTGGTAACAAATGTCAAACTTATAAAATATATAGAAATAAGTATATAATAAAAATAAACTAAAAGGCACTAAGCTCATCGAGTCAACAGAGCACCAGTTTAGTAACAGGAAAGAACCTCTTAGTTGCTTTTCACATCATTTTGCATTTTCTTTTTCTTTAAAGCGATCTGGTTGATGGCTGTTGGGCTGTTGAAAGCAAAATGAACCCAAACCGACGCCACTAGTCTGAATCTAAAACATAACCAGTGAAACGTGGACTGCTGCTGCTGTTAAGGAGAGTTCACATGCTCAGAGTTTCGACAGACGCTGGTTTAAACAGCAACGTTTTCAAAATAAAATCTTCCTGACGGGACTAAAGTTGTATGATTTAGATTAATTGGACCTTCAGCGGTGAATGACAGTGACTGGATCGCTGCTGGGACGCCACTGTGACTGGAAGAGGTCGGCAGTGTGTGACGAAAGAGGCCACGCTCTCTGACAGACCTCGCTGTCTACAATATATGACTCCAGGTGATGCGCAGTGCTAATTAAAATTGATTATGTAGCCCCGCTGGTTTTGTGCCCTTCAGTAATAGTTCTCCTCTCTCTTCTTCGTTCATCCTCCCCAGTTTTAACAGTTTTTCATGTATTCTCTCTGTTTTGCCCCTTTGTTATGCCTACTTTATTCCTCCCTTTGTGACAAGCCAGTCAGCGATGTGTCTGATAATAATAGTTAGGATATTGTCATTTATTACCGTTATACGGCGTGCACGCACAATCACAGAGACAGGACTTCTCAGCATGACCTCATTAAAAGAAGTCATCATCATTGGAGGAAAAAAGCTAAGTACTTGTGGAGAAAATGACACCGCTGCTAATGAGGACATTGCAATGACTTTCTCAATGAGCATTAGAGACCAAGACGGAGAAGAAGTGATGTAAAATGAGGAAAAGGCTGAAAGAACAACAAGACCAGGTCGAAACAAGCTATATATGCTTGGTCAATGTGCGAAATTATGGCCAAACCGACAGACAGTCAGCGGCAGTGTCTCTAATGTCAAGTCCTGGATATTTAATGTTCATCTGCAGTGCTTCCAGTAATATTTGTTTGTTGTGTACTGAAGTAGTATACCACATAACATAGTTGAGCTACATTGGAGTCAAATAATTGAGAACTGCTTTAATTTAAATTCAGCAAGAGGTTATAATCAACAGTTTGTTGTTCTGGATCTACAGTTTTACTGTGTAATTGATGTTACTTTGTTAAACAGACCAGACTGAGGCTGCATCCCTTGATAATTATGAACATCAACATGTTGCACAAACTGAAACCTACACTATTACACTGTGGTGTTCACTGGGGCAGTTTGGCATTCATTTTGTTCTCGTTTTGCTGTTTTTTATGTTTGTCGATCTGTTTGTAAAGGGTGTCATGATGGATAACTTGTCTTTTTACTGCAAACCAAAGTTACCATGGATACAAATGAGGTAACGTGAACCCAATTTAGATTAGATTAGATTTAGTCTTAGTCTTTAAACAAAAATGACTTTTAATTTTAGGCACATTATATTCAACTTTTAGTCAAAAATGTTTTCTCTTTTTTAATTCAGTCTTAGTCCTTTGTCAAATATCCTTTATCAGTCATCAGATTATATTCAACATCCAGTTATTGTAGTCACACTTATTTCACAATATTTTATCAGAATCTGATGAAAAACAGGGTGGACGGTTAACCAGTGTTGCAGTTACTCCGAGGTCCAAAGATTACAAAAATGCAAAGAGATTTTGATAATATTTTATTTTTAAAACTACATTTTAACTGTCTTTGTCACGATTGATATCGTCACCGTTGTGTGTAATGGCATCGGTGCCTCTCGTCATCTGCTCGTCTTAGTCGTGGAGAAAAACGAATGACTAAGATATTTTGTTTTTGTTTACCAAAACAGAGCGCTTCCACCGTCTCTCTTTTTGTCTCTCGTTCATTGGACATCACACACTACCGTTATGCACTGAACTACGCTGTAGTGCACCCCCTGCTTTTCTGAAATGAGGCTTTCTGGGTGGAGCTTTGCGGGTAGAGCAACAAATGGCATGTGCAACAATAACAACTACATAAGTTTTGATTAAGTGGATCAACTGATGATTGACAAAGAAGTCACCATCGAAAACGCTGTCGCACCTGTTCATTTTCCGACAGCAGCGGGTAATGGCCAAACTCCAACACTGGTCCCGGCTTTGCTGCAGTCCAGCCAAAAAGAAAAGCACCAGGGGAGAACAGGTGGGCTTGAATTGGTCACACGGTGACGGGAGAAGGGCCGCAGAGCCACAGTGATACCTGCTGCAATAAGATCAGCTGTCGGCTGAAGAGTCCTGTGAAACCCTGGCAATGACAAACGGATCACAGAGGTCTATACATCAGCTCCTCATTCTCCTTGACCACCTGTATCTCTGAGCCATTCTGTCAGCACAATAGATTGATGCGGGCAACATTTTCCCTCCGAGCCTTTTGCTCAGTCTTTTTTCATAGCTTTACTTTTCCCTTCCTCAGCCTGTCTTCCTCTAGTAGTTCTGTTCACATCCTCTCATCGCTCTGCAGGATCCGCAGGTTTATGCTCGCCTTTTGATTTGTGTTTCTGTGTGCGTATGCAAGCAGCTGATGTGTGCTGTGTGTTTGTGTCTGTTTGTTTTGTGTATGTGTGTGCTATGTGCATATATGTGCGTTCCTCTACCTGCCCAGGCTTGGGATTAAACGTCAGTCTCACAGATTGATGTTCTCTCTGATAGGACGCCACAGCAGGAGTGAATCCATCGCAGCTTACAGATGGGAATAGAGAGGCACACTTCAAGGAAACATATCGAATATCGAGTTGAGAGCGCACGAGACGACGCTGCGCACACTCAAAGAATGGTGTGTTGACTGTTGATGGTCCATATTCAACACAGGATGAGCTGCTATGAGAGAGGATGAGCAGAAAAGGGCAGGAGGTTAAATGCTTCCTTTTTCAGCACATACAGGGGTCACACGCTGGTAAAGTGCTGTGAGTGGTTGGCAGTGTGCCATGTGGAAAGGGCACGCCTACAGTTTCAATGAAGTGGAAGAGCGGGGGAGGGCTCATGAGCTTGCGCTGGGCGTATGTGAGTATATATGTGTAAGTGTATGTGCATGTACGTGTGAAGAGTGATTCATGGCGGAGGGCAGGGAATGATGTACCTGTGCTGCAGTTCTGGCATTCATCCATTTTTTTGAGAACATTTTTATCAGCCTCCTCTGTGGGTGACCTCTCTAATGTCTCTGTCTATGAGCGTTTGTGTATGATTTAACTCTTCGGTCACGTCAGGTGGATGATACTAGTGCTGAACTAAATATCTGATTGCTAGGATTACCTCCCCTTGTCGATTAGTCAACCAATTGTTCGTTTTGATCGTATTCGACTGAAGCTGGGAATACACTGTATGATTTTTAGATTATTTTGAGCTACAGGACTTACTCAGTGTAGAGGGGGGTACTGAGGACTGATAAAGTCCTCCCGACCGGCTGTCAGACAGTCGGATGATTTTCTGATAGGTCAGAAATTTTGGTCGGACAACCCCAGGATCTTGCACAGTTGAAGCGGAGCCATGAGCCGATCCCTCACCATCATCATTTTTCTACTTTTTTACAGTAATCAGAGCATTGAAAAAAGAAAAAATTGAAGAAGAAGAAGAAGATAGTATTTTATAAATCCAATTAGGGAAAATAAAATTTTTATACACACAGATCAAAACAGGTCCATATACATGCAACAATGGAGAGATGTCAGAGTGAGGGGGCTGCTCCTGACAAGCGCCCCGGGGAGTGGGGGGTGTGGTGTCTTGCGGAGGGGCCCCGCGGGGGGGCAGAGGGGGAAAAGGGCCCCCCCCCCACCCACTATTTCCCCATCATTTGTTGGGCGTGGGGGGGGTTGGAACGGGGGCCCCCCGGCCCCCCACCCCCCCCCCCACCAGGCGGGGCCCCCCCCCCCATTGTTCCATAGATGTAGTAAAACGTAACTAGTTTACCACCAATTCTCTCTGCAAAATGGACAAGCCATACTGTCCACATCTTCCTCGCCACCTGCGAGTCCGTATATGCCGATGTTTCAGCAGACTGGATGGCACAGATGATCAAGGCAGCATTTCTGTCTCGGTAGCACTGTGACCCGTATAGACCTCTGCTAGCAAACAAATTTTACCTGCCTTTGAGCTTTCAAACAAATCTTTATTGATATAAGCCAGAATGTTTGCATGCTTTAATGCTCAGACCTCCCCCCTTAACTGAACCAAACTCTTCAGACTCTGCTCCTGCTCCGCTCTAGCTAGCCTTGTTTGAGGGCCTACCAGACCAGCTGCTAGGCACGTAATAAGCAAATGTTTTACTTGGTGAAATCACCATGTTACGTAAAAAAAAAGGCAGGACTTAAAGCGAAGCATTTTAGGCAGTTCAAGAGCAGTGTTGCGGACCTTTTATGTACAAAAATATAATATATAACACACTAAAGGAAAGGGAAAAAAGCACAAAGCATAAGAGGCCCTCAAAGTGATTTATCAGGCAAAATTGGCAAAATATTTGTTGGTTGTAGCATAAAAAATGACAAAATGTCAAGAGGAGCAGTTTGAAGATAGTATTTTGGGATCTGGGAGATTGTGATAGGCTTTTCAGGAATTTCTTTTTACAGTTTTCTGAACAAATAATCAACAATCGATGTTGTTAATCAACACTAGATGTCACAACCACAGTTTAATATTTGAATATCATCTGAATATCTCTCTTTCTCCTCCCTGCTTCCCCTGGACCAGCTGTAAGAGGTTAGTACCGTATCACTCTGTCTATCAGCACTGTTGTAAACTGTGACGGATACTGAACCAGCTCTCTTTATGTGATAGTAGTATGGGTGAATGGCACAAAATATAGCATGGAGAACTGGTCTGTGCCCTCTCTTGACTTTTTTTTCATGAATTATGGTTTAAGGTCCAGAATGGCTCTAAATCCTTCTTGTGGGATTTTATGGTAGCAGACAACAGTAACTGTGTTTTCAGTATGCCCGTATGAGTCCCACAGTAATGCTAGATTTCTCATTTCTGGACTGAAAAGACCTGCATGCTGCATTTAGGGGCATTAAGTCAGAACTAGTCATGCTGGAAAATGTAATTCATTTCACAAAGTCTCATATTGTCCGGACTCTCAAGTTTCTACATGAGCCTATCTGGCCTCTACAAATCCGCCAAAATGTGGGAACGTTCTTAGCGAGCGGCAGCAGAGGAGCTGTCCTTGGTGCTGAACTCGCTGGAGATTTCAGAGCTGGAATTTACTGCTTAAGTTTTCTGCTGCAAGACCGGGTAATAACTGTGCTGTTTGGGACACATGATTGTATCTAAGGCATTATGAGAAGTCAGTCCTGCTTTTATCTCCAGTCGACAGTTTGTTGCAGAACTCAGGAGATGAAAATTTGTTGTTTCACACTATGTTTCTATTTTGTGGCTTTGCGACTCTTTGTCTACGTTTCTCTCTCGCTCGTTCACTCGTTCTTTCTCCCTCCCCCTGATGTTGTCAGGGTGTATTTTTTTTTCCAGATCCAAATAGTCGAAAAATAATCAATCATGGTTCAACATGATTTCAACGTTTGATGATTGCCTTATGCACTCACACTTGGGAAATGTCTGTCAAACACACAGGCGGCATTAAATAAATATTAGGGCACTTTTGGTCCTCTGCCTTTATGAATACTTTAAGAGCAGAGTTATGGATCCAAGCTGTCTGTGAGGAATGAAGCATTAGTTGATCTGATGCTGGCTGTGGATATGTGGAAATCTGATTGATTTGGCTCAGTCTACAGGACAACAGTGAGTGTAGCAGCATTGCATCATGGTACTGCTGTCAGACAAAAGCCCTCATACCTCCACTGTTGATGTTTTATTGTTTCTGACTGGAATTGAATTGTGCTTTTCTGAGCGCTTTTGTTTTTTTATGACCGAAGGGCCCGCGGGGACCCATTACAAACCCGATGTGTAGTTTCAAAATGCCCATGCATCAATTGGAATATCTGACTGGATGTTCCTCGCAAAAACATACAAGTCTTGAATGTGACAGCAGCAGTAGGTGAGAGTACTGAGTGTGTGTAAACAGATGGTGGAGAGCAGAGATGGCAGACGGCTCAGAACTGTCTTCACTTCCAGCTCGTCTCTCTCTCCGTGTACGGGAATGTTAGCTCACATCACACTGAGAAATGCCTCCAGCAACATCTTTCCTGCTGGTCCGCATTCCTCAACACAGTCAGTACAGCGTGAACATGCAGCACACACACCATCTCTCTTCACACACACTCTCTCCAACAAAAAGAGATGTGCGCCACACGTGTACAATATCTATACACTGTTGTCCATCTGCCTTGTACTTGTGTGCAAATGAGTGTGCATGTTTATGTGTGTGTGCACGTGTTTTCTGCTGTAAAAGACACACTCATTAGATGTACGTTCTGAAGCACGCTAATTAACAGCCTCGTTAAGACTCAAGCAGCTTTCCCGCTGAGGCCGAGGAACAGTCACGCACACACTGGTCTGCACGTAGGCATACATATACACTCATCAACATGCATATACACAAAGAAACACCTAAATACACAAACTGAAGAAAAACAATAACATGCGTGCACGTACAAAGAGGCACAGCTACATATAATAATGCACGTGGGCTAATACAAACATCCCGATACACACTGCAAACAAGCTTTTTTAATCAAGGCGCCATCCATCTTTATGAGAAAGCTGCTGCTTTTTTCCACGAGCATTAATGAAGGTCACGCTTCATGTATGGCGAGTTATTGTTAAACTGTAACACTGCTATGAGAGTCAGCTGCTGTCAGTCCAGCTCACACATGTTACGGCACGTCTGGTTTCCCATGAAACGTTTACATGGGAACCACAGCAGCCTCTCACCACGACCCGCTTTTCCTTTTCACCACAATGTCGATTCAGTCATTGGCTATATTTCAGGGATATATGCAAATTTGGTGCTAAATTGCTAATTATAGTTTATTGCAGTAACAGCACTGCAATTAGGAAAGGCCGTGGTCATGCAGAGGAGACGCTAAGGTCAAAAAAACATTTAGACACACCAGAAATTGCAAATTAAAGCAATAGCTTTGCAGGAATCTCCATAAAAGCTGTCCTCTCATGACTTCACTGACGAGATTAACATTTTTGGCTTTTTGCTTAATAACTGTGTTCACTTTTAACTCATAATTTAAAGGTCCAGTGTGTAGGATTTAGTGGCGTGTAGTAGTGAGGTTACAGTTTGCGACCATCTTAGTACCTCTCCGCTCACCTCTTCGCTCACCCCTCCGCTCACTCCCCCTTTCTAAAACTGCATTAACATGAGCTGCTGAGAGTTAAACCGTGATAACGCTGTTCGCCTCACTCGGAGGCCATCCTTACCAGAGTAACACTACTTTAGGTGTATGTCAGGAGGCGGCTGGTGGTACCACGGTTTTGCACTCTGTGGCTCATGTTACCGCAGTTTCACAAGCATTTCGGAGAACCGCGGTGGACTTCAGGTAACATAAAACATGAGTTTCTCTAGAGTCAGTGTTTGGTTTGTCTGTTTTGAGCTACTGTAGAAACATGGCGGACTCCATGAAGACGCCCGCTTCCTATGTAGATATGAAGGGCTCATTCTAAGCTAACGAAAACACAACATTTCTTAGATTCAGGTGATTATACACTAATGAAAACATAATTCTGAGTATTATATTTCATCTCTGCTAATAGATTTCCTGAAATGCTTCACACTGGACCTTTAGGTTCTTGTTACTCGATCACCTTGCATGCTTGCGTGCCGCATTCAGATTGTATCTAGATAGGATTTAACCTGATAACATTTACATCTGTTATGAATATGTGTCCTCAGTGTCTACATTCAGACCCAGTTGCTCCGTCTGACAGGGCAGAGCGGAGCCTCCGGAGGCTGCATTACATCCAGGCTTGCAGCCGGGCACTGCTGGAGAGGCAGTGTGTGAGGCATAGTGCCAGGATGATATGTTTATCTCCTGATTCGATACTATCACGATACCTGGGCCTGATTCAACATGTATTGCGATTTTTAAATATTGTGATTCTACAGGTATTGCCATTCGATAATCCATTCTATTGCAATTTCTGTCAACTTTTTTAACACTGCACCATGTATTACTCAGCGATGTCCTGTCATTGTTAGGAATTACTTCATTTTTTTCCAGCAACCTAAAAATCAAAGAATAAAGACATTTCCATCACACATTAGTAGTATTTTCTTTTTATATTTTACTTTTTAAGGGTCATGTATAACACATTTTATACTTCTGGTGAATATAATCCGATTTATCTTATTTCTATATATGTATTTTGCATATACCCTTTAATAACACCTTATTTTTAAGATGACGTAGTCAGACGTGTACTTTATGGCTCCACTAATTTCTCCAAGTCCGTCTCCAGCTCTCCCATCAGCTCCGTTCTCTTTATCCATCCATGTTCAGCTCCATCGGGGTTGTTTGAATGTATTTAACAGAAATGTCAGTATATAGTGCTCTACAGTTGTAACGTCAGCCCATTTGGTCACGTTACCACAATACGATAACGTTTCCTGTCCATGACAGAGTTAGCATGTAGCTTTAGCCGTGATGTCTAGCTCTGCTTTTCCTGGTAATGTGTGAAACCCCAAGTGTTTCCATATTTTACTGTATGTGTAGTGTTTAGCACGCTGGATTTAACATGTGAGGGTGCAGGTCGTATCCATGTGGACTTGCCGCTGTTTTCTACTTTCTGTTTCAGCTCGCTGTGGCTTTGTTTGGTTTTGGTAGAAATGGTTATGACGTCATGTTACTTACTACAGCAGTACAAGCGATAACTTCAAAGACTCAAATACGCAATTATATGAATTCTGGCATCAAAAAACTGATTTTAAAAAAATAAAAATAAAAAATAAAATTGTAATACATAGGTGAATAGATTATTTCCCACCTCGAATCACAACGTGTCAGTGGCCAGCTCCAGAAGGTGATTTGGCCGATGGAATCACAATCGTTTCGGGTGCCTTTACACCTGTACTTTGATGTGGTCAAACACCATCCGATTGCAGTCCAATCACCCAAAACACATTTTAATGTTAGGTGTAAAGGTGTAACGTTCCTGTTATTTGTATTCCTTGTTGTGGCTGTGTACAGTTGTTTTGTGTGACAGCGCTGTGCTGTGCTGCATGCTTCTAGGATTGCTCCTGTGTTGATGTGTTTGCAATGCTAATGCGATTTTGAATGACATGTACCGGTAAATAAGTGTGAATACATAAAGACTCTGAAGGGCATGTTTGTTTTATATGTCTCCCATTATATCTAAATGTATATCTGTCCTCTCTATCTGTTTATATGATAGTAATGCTATGACAGAATAATGCATTTTAAATGCCTGACAGAGAGGTAAAACTACGGCTTCATATTCTCTCAATGCCTGTGGTTATGCATGAATTACCATTTAAACACACGCAGTACAGTACAACACAACACACGGTAGGAACCACACACACACAACCAGTATAAAGGCCATTTGCTACCTGCTGCATTCAGTCTTCATAGTGCTGCTCTCACCAGGCAACTCACAGATCCCATAATTTAGCCCTTATCTCGCTGGCGGAGGTTGTTTGTAGGGGACTGTATATATATGTGCGTGCGTGGTGTGTGCGTGCGTGCGTGCGTGCGTGCGTGCGTGCGTGCGTGCGTGCGTGCGTGCGTGCGTGCGTGCGTGCGTGCGTGTGTGTGTGTGTGTGTAGCCATTTTTGTGCCTCTGGACCAGGCACCACTAACTCTGCACACTGTTTACCGCCACCTTGATTTGCTCTATTGTTTGAGTCTTAAAATAGTTGGCATTTGCAATCACTCTCCGCCACTTTGGCTAATTACTGCATTTCATTGAGTAGGTGGTACAGTGAAAAGGGGAATTGCAGGCGCCGTATTATAAAATATAGGCTGCTAAGTCAATCATCCAAGTGGCTCAGTTCAAATGTGAGAGTTAAACTTTGGTAGTTATTGATGCGAGAAGCCGTGCGCTGCAGGTGGAGAGGAGGTGGGCTGGCTGGCCTTGAGCAAACCTGCATTTACCGAAGCCAGGAGCTGAAAACGGAGATGGGATCAATGCTGCAGGTCTTATTTAGATTCCAATTGCAGCCATTTCTGATCAATTTGTGCCTCTCCACACCGGCAAACTAGAGTTCTGCCTTTGATCAATGGCCACACACACAGATGAGCTCACACACTCGGAAACACAAGCGTGAACACACTTTCACTCTGCCTGTTTTTTTTCACTTTCACGATTACGCACACACACACACACACACACACACAGATGCAAAACCGTCCAAATGTGTTTGATCAATGCCCGCTCGGCCTGAGAGCAGGATCTGCATTATTTCACGGTCTGTAGTTTTAATTGATCGCAGGATAAAATGATTAGTGAAGGAATCTTTCATGTTGTTGTTATTCTTTTTTCTTGGAATTCATTTGCAAGGAGAATCATTCGTCCTTGGATGTGTGTTTCTGTGATCTTGGTTTTGATCTTGAGATCTTGTAACAGGTACGTGTTCAAGGAGCTTGCAGCTCCCGGTCGCATATTACGATGCTGTGCTTTGTGAGTCAGAAAATGATAGATTTATCTCTTCATCACCCAGTTTCGGCTGTATTCTCCAGTGTTTCCCCTACGTTGACTGCTTTGGGGCAGCAGATGGGTCCCATTCTACCACCTACCATTACACCAAATGCCATTCTCTAGTTTAAAACTTTAAATATTTATCAGGTACTTTTCTAAATCCACCACTCCTCACATCGGCTTAAATTAGATCAACCACGCAGCACTTCTTTAAAAGGAGGATATGTCACTTTTAAAGCCGGCATACCTGCTACTCCCCTTATTTCCTTATTCCAAATCGGTGGCGGTTTAAATGCCAGGAGTGGAGTTTTCATTAAAACAAAATTATGACTGGTGTATTAACTGCATGCTGAATTAATCAGAGCACAGATTTTCTCTCAAGTTAACATATGAGCAGCTGCTGACAAGCCATGTAGTAAATGTTAGATGGAGTCCGGCGCAGTGCTCATGTCACATTAAACACACTGGAGCTACAACACTTCTAGTAAACTTTATGAAGAACAATAAGGTAAAAACGGCATCAGTGAACTGTTTTGATTGAATAATCTCTGCTGAAAACACTGAATCCATCAGCATGTGAACATCATTCGCCACAGAGCCTGTTTGTAACCAGTAGCAACGATGTTATCTTCACCTGTCTCTCTTCCTCTTCATGCAATTAATGCACGATAATATACTTTGTCAAACTGTTGTTTCTAATATTATGCAGTGAAATTTTTTTTTTTTTTTCCAGAACAAGGTCAATTTTAATGAGCTTTTGCACCGCAAATACAGACATCATCCAACCAAACGTACCAAGATGACGAACCAAGATTAGAGGTAGACCGATTAATCAGATTTTTTGCCATTTTTCCATAATATGTGTCAATCAAAGTGGCGTTCTGCCAGCAGACCTCGGTAGATGAAGCCCAGTGGGTTAACCTTTGTAAGAGAGCGTGAGAAGAACAACATCCCAGCTGGGAGAAACTGTGCAGACACAAAATGCAGATTGGAGAGACAGACCGTAGGTGTTGTTTAATACATGTTTACTGAAGTTAAGAAATTATTATGTTATTAATTATGTCATATTTTAGCAGATGGAGGAAGAGCAGAAAAGGATAGAAATAAATTGGTATCATATTTCGGCCATCAGCTGTCCCGATTCCATCCATCCATCCATCCATCTTCATCCGCTTATCCTGTTCGGGGTTGCGTGGGGCTGGAGCTGATCCCAGCTGGCATTGGGCAAAGGTGGGGTACTGAGGAACTGAGGGAGGAAGCCGGAGAACCCGGAGAAAACCCACACAAACACAGAGAGAACATTCAAACTCCACACAGAAGAGCCCCAAGCCGGATTTGAACCTGACCCTCTTGCTGTGAGCGCTAACCACCGTGCAGCGCCTGTCCAAATTCTGTAAAAAATAAATAAATAAATAATCTGCGTTAGCATCAGCCATAAAAAAACCCATATCGGTCAACCTCTAACCAAGATAGTAAACTTTATTCAGGAAGGAAACACTTACCAGATCCACACCTTCCTGTCTTACCTTTCACAATAAAAGCCCCAGACATTTGATCCTCTCTCTGCCTGAATCTATTTAAACCTTTTATTGAAAAAGTGTTGATGCAAATTTGCATCGCTGCCAGTTTGAATAGTTTTGATTGCAAAAAATTTCAGCATAGCACTGACTTCCTGTGAGCAGAAAGGTGGAGGCTTAAAGGTTTAATCGCTGTATTGATAGTTGATTAGATACTGAACTGTAGCAGTGGACAGACTGGCCAACGCTATGCAACTTGGTAGTGAATAGTGTAAATGTGAAGCACTTAAAAGCGCTCTCACACCTTTTTGTGTATCCATATGTGTGTGTTTATGAAGAAGAGGCAAAAATAGAGGAAGACGTGCTTGTAAGTGGGTAGCGTTGGTGATCATAGCCTACCAAGAGCAGTAGATGACCTCAGATGATTGCAGACGGCTCCCACACAGCGGCCCGAACCATCCCGTGCTCTCTTCCAGCATGCGTTTGTGTCAATATGTTTGCTTTGTTTGGATGCATCAGTTCATTTTGTTGACTTATTTTCTGCATCAGAAACAATCACTGCGGCAATTGGGAAGGGGATTAATTTTATGCAAATATATGCAAATAACTGTGACACAGAACTCCATCCGCATCGGTTCTATGCAAATGATGTTTGCTAAACAGGCGTGTTTGGAAGGGCCCACATTTCCCAGCCCCCCTCGCATCCCTCCCTCCCCTCCTCCTGATCCTCACCCTCCCCTCCTCCACTAGCAGTGCCCTATGCTTCTCTTTTTTTTTTTTTTAACCGCTTCCCCTTTTGGCCCCGCTTCAGCCTCCTTTAATCCCCTCTCCACCCTCTCTCTCTCACATGGCCAGCCACTCTGCCTGGTCTGCTCTCCCCAGTCTCACCCAATACACCCCACCCCCTCTCCTCTGTAATCCTCCTCTTCATTCCTCCCCCTCTCATCCTTCTGTGTGCTGCATGGCTGTTAGTGGTGTGAGGAGGCACTAATGGGGCTTGAGGAAAACATTGTCATAGTGCCTGGAAAGCGCAGAGCCAGGAGCCATGCAGGAGGCAGCCAGGAAGGCCTGACATTAGACTTGCTAATGGAAGGTTAACAGAGAAGACGGGATGGAGAGAGAAAACACAAGGACTGGAGGAGATAAAGAGGACTCCAGCAGCAGAGAGAGGGAGAGCTAGATGGAGAGAAAGAAATGTGACATGGAAAAAAAGCGGGAGAGACAGATAGAAGCGCTTCCAGGGGAGATGGCAAACAGTCTCATCCTCTGTCGGCCTGTCCTGCCAGCACTTGGGGGGGAAGGGAGGAGGAAGAGAGAAGGGAGGAAGGAGAGGGGGAATAGGGTGTCTCTTTCCTCCCTCCATGCTCCAATCCTCTTTTCTGGTTTCCCGTTTCATGAGGAGATTGTGGCATCACGCGTGACGCTTCCCTTCAAAGGCGAGGGAGAGTGTGTGTGTTTGAATGTAAAGGAATTCATGAACCCCCCTCATCCAGCCACCCTACCTTCCCCAGACGGCCCCGTGACACACACCACTGCCATCGCAGCAGGAGAGAAATTCCTAAAAAAAATGTTACCATCCATGAATTTGGGCTCATTTGTAACAGCACCAAGAAAATTGCTCAAAAATAGTGGCCTTACAGAGTGAAACCTTTAGAGTTTGACTGGAGTGCCTAAACAGCACTGTGGTGACTTGTGTGAGTGCGTCGGTCACAGGACGACGGCTGAGAGAGGGAAACTATTTCCACACAGCTTGTGTGGAGCAGCCAGCCACCGTCTATACGCCTAAATGGCATTTGTGAGTAATATGCTTTTCTCTGCTGCGAGTGCAAGCAATGCAATACAGCTAAGTAATATCTCTCTGCAGAGCAGTACTGTCTGTCAGCATTATATGGATGAGTTGATGTCTGTGAGGTGAGTGTGTATGAGTGTGTGTGTGCATGTGTGTGTGCTTGTCAGATCCATTTAGATTGCAGGTATAGTAGTTAGAATGGACTGTTCAGAGAAAGAGGGAGAGAGACTTGCGTTAGCCGTGCATCATTAACATTTGTGACCAGTCGCGTGGTTGACTGTGTCTCAGCCATTAGGGAGGAAGGAGAAGACAGAAAAAACAACTACAATGAATGCAGGGGAATTTGTCTCAGTGGCATTTCTGCAGCTACATTTTATTAACCATCATATTAAAGGAAAATTCCTGTTATTACAACTTTTATTTTTGCAGTTTTGTCCACCATTTTTCTGTCAGTTATGATGACACTGGACTTGATCCTTTGTACGTTATGGCTGAGATCTGCGAACACTGCAGCATCGCTGTGAGCAGTCAGATGTTTGAAAGAGTTTATAGTTTAATCAGACTATCAAAACCTTCTTATTTGGAGGTAAAACTGACAGTGAACACACCTGATATATTGGTGTTGTAGAAACTTAAGATCAGTTTCTGTCTAGTGATGAGAGAAAGTCAACAGAATGCACAGAACAATATTTTTGTATCAGACCTGAAGGCCTTCAATGCGCACACATGGCGTCTCTCCTGTTGAGAAAGCACCGCAGTGAGTTACATGCAGGCTTTTGGCTGTAGCTTGGTGAGTAGAGGGTTGTCTTTTAACCACAAGGTTGACGGTTTGATCCCCGGCTCCTGCAGTCTGCATGTCAAAGTGTCCTTGAGCAAGACCCCAAGTTGCTCCCGGGGCATTAACAGCAGCCCACTGCTCCTAAAATACTTAGAATGGGTTAAATACAGAGGTCAGATTTCATGTATGTAGTCATTTGAAGAGCTTGAACGAGAGATAGCTAAACTGCTGCATCTATGTGAAATACATAGTGATGGTCTTAAGGACACCTACTCTCTTGCATATATCATAGCTACATCAGCTTGCTTTTAAAAAACCCTGATGTGATCTGCAGACATGTCAAAAGTTGTTTAAGTACATGTTTTGTAAAATTACACATTTGTACCTAATTGTTTTTGTGGTTATGAGTCATGTATGCTAATTTTCCTCAGAATACGATAATTTTAAGCATCTGGTCAACACATTCTTGTCCCAACTTGTCACATACCGACGCTTTCAGGTGCAGTAAACACATGCTTGATGTTGTGAAATAAACAGAAACATTTGATTAGGTTTAGGCAACAAAACCACTTGGCTAGGTTTAGGTAAAAACAACATGGTTGGACTTAAAATTATGACATTTTTACCGTGAAAATGTGACATGATGTTGTGAACGCAGGACACCAACAATCATACAGGACACAGGACTCAAACAGCTCTCCTCTCCTGGATGAAAGCCTTGTGTTTGTTGGACCCATCCACCTGGGGGGGGAGGAGGTTAGTTTGGGGGGGGGTGGGGGGGGGGAGAGGGGGGGGATTGGTTAAAATCCCGAGATGGAGAAAAAAAAGAGGGTTAAATGGGGGGGGGGGGGGGGGGGTTTTTTTCTTGGGGGGGCTGGGGGGGGGTTTTAAAAAGAAAGAAAAAAAACTGCCTCCCTCCTTTCGTCCATCTTCTGTGTCTATCAGGTCTGCATGTACCATGTATAAGTTAAAAAAAAAAAAAAAAAAAGAGAGAAAAAAAAATTTCCCCCAGGGGGGAAAAAATAAAGGTGATCTTCTTCTTCTTCTTCTTCTTCTCTCCTCCCGTCCTCTTCTGTGTCTATCGCTGTGTAAACGTCGCCACAGCGCTTTCCCTGGGCATTTACTGCTGTCACAGATGTGTTTACATTGTAGTGAATGAAAAGCCTGGTGCTTCTCATTCTGGTGCTAAAAGGTGCCTTGTGTGTCTGTATTTGATGCCGTGGGAATGAGGACGGGCTGCTCTGGTACAATAGTTTAACATTTCCCATGTGGCGACACTCAGATCTCATCATTCAACTTGAGGAGTACGCTGTTATCAACCAACGGGAGTGACGGCCAAAAACTACAAAAATAAAAACAATGTGATCCTTTAGCTCTCACTGAAAAGTGGCAGAGCAAAAGGACAGTGAAGTTAAGTGAAAACCGGCAGAGCAAAAGCGAGACCCAGACAAGCAGGAACACACAAACACATGCTGTGTGCACACGGACGCACACACACACACACACACACGGACCACCAGACAATGCAGATTTATGTGGCAATACAATGGCGTGGCAGTTGGTGACAGCCACAGCGGTGACATCCAAACTCGGCAGGCCTCCGGCTCTGTTCTCAGTGTGTCTCCACTGTATGTACACACTCCAGTGTCTCCAGCAGCTCACATCTGTCATGGCTACAGATGGCTGCTGTGCCACCACGAGACGCTGCTCTTTGGTTATGACAGACGTGTCGCTGTTTGTGCGCGTTTGTACGTCGCCGTTTGTGCAGCTGATTTGACAAGCTAGCTAAACGACTGAACTATATGCCTGCAGCTAACAGCCCAAACGAATATATATGCCTTGACTGCAGGCACACATAGTTTTGACATATAAGCAGTCATATCCATATCGGCTGTTCAGATGTGTTTTGATCCCATAAGGCCAAATGTGTTATTCTGTCACTATTGATTCTATCCAGCAAAGTTGTCTGCTGTTCCTGTTTTTAATTCACGCTCCGTCTTCATGCTGTAGCAGAGGAGAGGGTAACGAAGTGAGCAGAGATGGATGAGGAGGGGGGGTGGAGCGTGAGAGATGGTGACGTGGGAGAGAGGGGTAGCGAGAGAATGAAAGAGAGCGAGGAAGAAGGATGGCGGAGTGAGACGGAGTAGGGAGTTTGATTCCTCTAGTTGTCAGAGGCGCTGCATTATTGATGTGCCGAGGATCCCACGTTGTCGCCAAGACTCTGTCTGTCACGTCACGTCCTGCATGCGTGTGCACGCCTGCATGTGTGTGTGTGTGCACGCACAGCGTACTAGTTTGCTGTGGTCGCACAAGTCCCGTAGGAGTGCTACCTGTCAACACCTCCATATCACAGGGAGCTCAGTCACTGACAATGCTGTCTCTGTTGCGCTGACCACATGGGAAGGGCGCACACACACACACACACACACACACACACACACACACACACACACACACACACAGACACACACGCACACGCTTCCTTACCGATTTGTGGGAGGAGGCGATTGTGTGTGTTTGATGGGTTCTGTGTTCTCCTGGGTATCTCTAAGTTTCCTCTCGCTGCATGGCTGTGATTTGGCTCTGTCAGTCTGCATTATGAAGTTAGAAGTAAGCCCAAGTAGCTCTCTGTGTGATCGTGCATGTGTGTGTTTTGTGATGATGAATCTCTGACATTGAGGGATGGCCCTTCTGCTCTGAGCTTTGTCTCATGAATTCTTTAGTCTGTCTCCTCAGCAGACAGACTACCTCACTACTAGATACAAACACAGCAGTGCACGATCAATCTATTCATGTCACACTGTACATCCACGAGTGCATTAACAGGACCGCAGATAACAATCCATTCACTATTTTTTTTCTAGTATCGTTAATCCAGGCAGACACACAGCTGACAACCTGCTAAACTAAACTAAATGTGTGGTGGAGACTTTTACTGGGCAAGTGGCTGCATGTCTGCGACACTACACACAGCACCGTGGCTGCTAACGCTCCCGGACGGTGAACTGGTGACAGTGAACGCAGCACCACGGCTGCTACAGTAACTCTCCTGGTGGTGAACTGGAGACAGTGAACGCAGCACAGCGGCTGCTACAGTAACTCTCCTGATGGTGAACTGGAGACAGTGAACGCAGCACCGTGGCTGCTAATACTCCCGGACGGTGAACTGGAGACAGTGAACGTAGCACTGCGGCTGCTACAGTAACTCTCCTGATGGTGTACTAGAGACAGTGAACGTAGCACTGCGGCTGCTACAGTAACTCTCCTGATGGTGTACTAGAGACATTGAACGTAGCACTGCGGCTGCTACAGTAACTCTCCTGGTGGTGAACTGGAGACAGTGAACGCAGCACCGCGGCTGCCACAGTAACTCTCCTGGTGGTGAACTGGAGACAGTGAACGCAGCACCGCGGCTGCCACAGTAACTCTCCTGGTGGTGAACTGGAGACAGTGAACGTAGCACCGCGGCTGCCACAGTAACTCTCCTGGTGGTGAACTGGAGACAGTGAACGCAGCACCGCGGCTGCCACAGTAACTCTCCTGGTGGTGAACTGGAGACAGTGACCGCAGCACCGCGGCTGCTACAGTAACTCTCCTGGTGGTGAACTGGAGACAGTGACCGCAGCACCGCGGCTGCTACAGTAACTCTCCTGATGGTGAACTGGAGACAGTGAACGCAGCACCGCGGCTGCTACAGTAACTCTCCTGATGGTGAACTGGAGACAGTGAACGCAGCACCGTGGCTGCTAATGCTCCCGGACAGTGAACTGGAGACAGTGAACGCAGCACCGTGGCTGCTACAGTAACTCTCCTGATGGTGAACTGGAGACAGTGAACTGCTACAGTAACTCTCCTGATGGTGAACTATTGACTCAGTTCATTGTGCTCACATTCTGCAGCTGGTGCGCTGCTTCATGTGAGGCACAAATCTTGTCGGTCAATAATCGGTTAACGAGGGTCAGTTAAGGAAATTTTTCAAAATTAGCATCCCTAATCTATTAATTATTTTTAATTTTTTTGCTTCTTTTTTACAGTGTAATCTCCAAATGTGTAATAAAATCAAAGCACCATTCTGCTGTATTTGGGGGACGGTAACGGTTTAGTGAGCACTTTGAGGCGCTGTAGTTAAATCAGTTTTCCCTTCCTTCTACTTGACTTGGCCTTTATGCTTTCCAAGGTTTTGTGTACACCACCTCCTATGCTTCAAAACAAACCCGTATCACATATTCGATTTCCACAGAAGCAGCTTCTTTTTATGAGCCCATTTTGCAGATGCAGTGCAACTATCAGTGCTGCAAGTCACTTTACTTAAACACTGTATATAATACATTTCCAGACTTATTTAGTGAATACCAACCTTTCTCAGCTCTTAAATATATTTACTCTATAAAATACCTTAATGAAGAAAAAAATACGAAAGCAGCTTTGTAGAGCCTTGTTGTTTCTCAAAGGTCTTGTGAAGTTTAATGTGTCATTGTGGGCCCAGCAGTGCAGGGTTTTAATTTATCGAAAAGCTGATGGCTTGTTTACAATCCACTATATACATGCTGAAGTTGTTTTTTCACTTTGTCTATAGTGCAGATACACATTGACCACAGGGAGATGTACTGCTGTTGAAATCCCCACGCTTACTGTAGCAATTTCAATTAAATGCCAGACTCCGAGTAAGTTACAGCAAGTAGAGTAATAAATGTGTTTGACTCAAATCATATTTCATCAGTGCTTCTTTGGCTTTTATTGCCGTGACCTTAAAGTGTGTATAAGCAGTCACTGCCTTTGGGCTCTGGGCGAGCACCGCCATCAAGATGACACACACCCTCACCCTTCAACTTGCAAAACTCCCACTCGTATTTTGCTTTTATCACATGCAATGAACTGAGCTCCAGATTCCCATTTTACAGAGGCTGTAATGTAAGAACTTATAACTTTTTATGGCAATTTGTTCATTGGAGAAGGGACTTCACTTGAAGAATTATCTGCAGTGAAAAGCAATTATCTGAGAAAACATAATAGAAACCAAATGACAGACAGACAGATAAAAAAAGAGAGGGAGAAAATGGAGAGAAGGGAACAGAGAGATGGAGAGCGTATTGTGCTGGCCATCTTCCCAGCACGGAGGGATCGATCAGCAGAACGAGAGAGCCTCACTATTTCCTCTGTCGGTAGAATGAGCCCGGCTAATAATGGAAATCAGTCATCATCTCCCCTTGCTCTCTCCAGCTCCTTCTTTCTTTCTTTGCGGTCATTCCATTTTTCTGGGAAAACAATCATAGCCTCGTCGGAGGGCCGCCTCCCTCTCCCACCGTGATCTGACATTTGAAAAACAAACCCGTTTAGTCTGAGAAGTGGGCGTCAAACGGCAATGAGCCCTCTGAAACACTGACTCAAGACATCCGGGGGGAGCCAACACACACATAAGTGGTACATCGCATGAAGCTGTCAAAATCCCTCAGTGTATCCCAGCTCCGCATCAGAAACAATAGAGGAATCAAGAAGGCCAGAACTCAATGGTCCAATCACAGCAGCTGCAATCTCGCCGCTGCTACCTGCTACTCATAACGAGCTAAACGACCTTTTCCTCTGCGCTCCTTTCTGCCACTCAAAGCCTGTCCGTCACTCAGCTCCAAAACACAATTACTGCCATTCAAGAGGCCACGAGGCCAAATGTTTGCTACTTGTCATTTATGCAAGTATTTTCTTTTGTGTATGTGTGCCTATGGGGTGGTGTTATGAAAATGAGTGTAAGCCTTTTTCTTCCCTCTCTTTTCTTTCGTATCTGAGTCACAGATAATTGCTACAGGTCTTATTCCTAAACCTGTAGCTTTGAGCATTGCACCACTTTCCTCTGATGCTTGTATAGTTGGTTAAAAAGTCAAAATCATTTTTATTTTGTTTTTAAATGTCTTTATCTATGAACCTTAGCTTTTATTTAAAGCAGCGCTAAGTATTTTTGGACTCCTGTGGTCTTTTAAATGAGCTGTAAACACAATATTTTCACTTTGCATAGTTGCTATGCTCAACATGTTAGCAACATTTACATATCCAGTAGACATGAGGAGTTTTCAGATTAAACAGTTTTAGGGACTCCCTTAGAGGAACTGCTCCCCCGACAACCACATACCTTCAAGGGCTGTTTTTCTGTTTGCTTTCACACCATCAATAGGAACACTGAAGTGACATAAGCTAGCTGACAGCAAGTGGCTAGTTCGCTACGTTTCACAAGCTCTCTTAGCTTTTTTAGATGTTACATGCCACAATCACGTTTAACTTTTATTTAAGTAGGAAGTCACATTGAGTTAAAACCTCCATTCATATAAACACAAGCAAAATAGCCATCGCAGAAGTACAGCCACTGGAGGTAGGCATTGTCCTCTAGTATTCAGATCACCCATGTCAATAGATGATAACAGCTTCCTGAGCCTGCTACTAGGTATAATCAACCATGTCAATAGAAGATAACAGCCTTCTGAACCTACTAGTAGGTATAATCAGCCATGTCAGTAGAAGATAACAGCCTTCTGAACCTACTAGTAGGTATAATCAACCATGTCAATAGAAGATAACGACCTTCTGAACCTACTAGTAGGTATAATCAACCATGTCAGTAGAAGATAACAGCCTTCTGAACCTACTAGTAGGTATAATCAACCATGTCAATAGAAGATAACAGCCCTCTGAACCTACTAGTAGGTATAATCAGCCATGTCAATAGAAGATAACGACCTTTTGAACCTACTAGTAGGTATAATCGAACCATGTCAATAGATGATAAAGGTCTTCTGAACCTACTAGCAGGTATAATCAGCCATGTCAATAAATGCTAACATGCTAGTAGGTATAGCAGGCCCCTTCTAACCCATATCTATGAGGTTAATAACTACTGATAATTCACACTGGATTGGCTGATAACATTGGTAGCAGGTGGAGAAACTTGGAGTTGTCAGCTCAAGGCTGCAGAGTACTCAACCTAACAGCAAGCATGCATGTGTGTGGTGTGCGTGCACGTGCATGCGTGCACATGTGTCCTGCTGATGCCAGAGGGAAGAAGCTGTCATTCAGACAATAAGATCACAACAGGGAAGTGGCACCAGAATGTGACACATCATGTCAGTGATGGCTTACAGACGGCAGCCGTGTGTCTTCTGTCTGATTTACTGGAGGCAGAGAGACGCAGACAGGTGGAGGTAGATCTAGATACATGCTGGAGGCAGAGGGACGCAGACAGGTGGAGGTAGATCTAGATACATGCTGGAGGCAGAGAGACGCAGACAGGTGAAGGTAGATCTAGATACATGCTGGAGGCAGAGAGACGCAGACAGGTGGAGGTAGATCTAGATACATGCTGGAGGCAGAGGGACGCAGACAGGTGGAGGTAGATCTAGATACATGCTGGAGGCAGAGAGACGCAGACAGGTGGAGGTAGATCTAGATACATGCTGGAGGCAGAGGGACGCAGACAGGTGGAGGTAGATCTAGATACATGCTGGAGGCAGAGAGACGCAGACAGGTGGAGGTAGATCTAGATACATGCTGGAGGCAGAGAGACGCAGACAGGTGGAGGTAGCTCTAGATACATGCTGGAGGCAGAGGGACGCAGACAGGTGGAGGTAGATCTAGATACATGCTGGAGGCAGAGAGACGCAGACAGGTGGAGGTAGATCTAGATACATGCTGGAGGCAGAGAGACGCAGACAGGTGGAGGTAGATCTAGATACATGCTGGAGGCAGAGGGACGCAGACAGGTGGAGGTAGATCTAGATACATGCTGGAGGCAGAGAGACGCAGACAGGTGGAGGTAGATCTAGATACATGCTGGAGGCAGAGGGACGCAGACAGGTGGAGGTAGATCTAGATACATGCTGGAGGCAGAGGGACGCAGACAGGTGGAGGTAGATCTAGATCCATGCTGGAGGCAGAGAGACGCAGACAGGTGGAGGTAGATCTAGATACATGCTGGAGGCAGAGAGACGCAGACAGGTGGAGGTAGATCTAGATACATGCTGGAGGCAGAGAGACGCAGACAGGCGGAAGTAGCTCTAGATCCATGCTGGAGGCAGAGAGACGCAGACAGGTGGAGGTAGATCTAGATACATGCTGGAGGCAGAGAGACGCAGACAGGTGGAGGTAGATCTAGATCCATGCTGGAGGCAGAGGGACGCAGACAGGTGGAGGTAGATCTAGATACATGCTGGAGGCAGAGAGACGCAGACAGGTGGAGGTAGATCTAGATACATGCTGGAGGCAGAGGGACGCAGACAGGTGGAGGTAGATCTAGATACATGCTGGAGGCAGAGAGACGCAGACAGGTGGAGGTAGATCTAGATACATGCTGGAGGCAGAGAGACGCAGACAGGCGGAGGTAGATCTAGATACATGCTGGAGGCAGAGAGACGCAGACAGGTGAAGGTAGATCTAGATACATGCTGGAGGCAGAGAGACGCAGACAGGTGGAGGTAGATCTAGATACATGCTGGAGGCAGAGAGACGCAGACAGGTGGAGGTAGATCTAGATACATGCTGGAGGCAGAGGGTTCACTGAACCCCCTAGAAAAGCATCTTATATTGCTTATAATAATGGAGAAATATTCATTTATTGTGAGGAATATCAGCCACCTTATTGATAGAAGTGGTCTCTTTATTTACTTATAATAACTAACTAAGATAAATAGACCCACCACCTTCTTCCTCTTCTCTTCCATCTAAAGGATCCCAATCTAACTCTCCTTCTGTCATCTCTTCAGATCTTTACAACAATGTCATCATTCCTCTTTTAATCTCATCATCCCTCCACTAAAACACTAATTTGGATCACGCCCTCTCCAGCTCTTTCTTCTTCATCTTCTCTGGTCTTGCCAGCAGACTTTCTCCTTTCCTCTCTTTCTTCTTCTCCTTCACTTTCTTCTTCCATTCATCTCCCTCCCCATCTTTCTTTCTTTCCATTCATTTCTTACTTCTCCTCTCCTGTATCTGTTCCTCAGCAGATTGCTATCTGGAGCACAGTGAGGGGTCATTAAAATTGAACAACCTTGCACAATAACCTAAAAGGCTGCTTTTTAATAAAACACTAATGAGGAGCACTTCCGCTGCTCAATAGTCTGTTTGGTTCTTCCTGTCTCGGTTTCCAAATGAACAAATGAGAAACGCGACACATCTCCATAGCTCCAAGTGTAGGATTTTATATATTCAAATGAAATACTTTTTACCTAGACAAGATCACCTTTGGTGAAAGACTCAAATTTCTAAGCAACCAAGTGAAACCGTCTTTCACTCCGATTGTCACATATTGACACTTTTTGTGTTAATATCACATATTACAAGAAATATTCTCAAAATACAGTTTCATCACGACATTAGAGGTCACTGGCTCGTCGTAGTCTAGTGCACTGGTTTCCAACCTGGGTCCTGATCCCCACTGGGTTGCCAAAGCTTCACAGGGGTTGCAAGGCATTTTTGATTTTGAGGGGTGTTTAATACAGTTGGCCTATATCTTAGCATTTCATTCATTTCTGTGAAGAAAGCCCAAGTTGTCATTGTTATATTAAATTGTTATTTGGATTGTTATTTAAGATATGAGGGCTGAGGATATATGATGTTCAGGGATGTTGAGTTATATATATATAGAGTTTATCAGTTGTTCTTCTGTACTGTTATTGTTATGCATTGAATATGATATGAAATTTTCATAAAATATGTCACTTAGTGGGCTGCACGGTGGTGTGTGGTTAGCGCTGTCGCCTCACAGCAAGAGGGTCGCACGTTCGATTCCAGCTTGCGGCTCTTCTGTGTGGAGTTTGCATGTTCTCCCCGTGTCAGCGTGGGCTCTCTCCGGGTACTCCGGTCTCCCACCGTCAAAGACATGCTGTTTAGGTTAATTGATGCTCTAAATTGCCGTGGTGTGAATGTGAGTGTGAATGGTTGTCTGTCTATATGTTGTCTGTCTTATGTGCCCTGTGATGGACTGGGACCTGTCCAGGGTGTACCCTGCCTTCGCCCTATGCCAGCTGGGATCGGCTCCAGCCCCCCGCGACCCCTAACGGGATAAGCGGTTGACGATGGATGGATGGATGGATGTCACTTAGTCAGGGGGTCGTCTGTTTACGCTGATAGAAAAGGGGTCCCTCAAGAGAAAAGGTTGGGTATCACTGCTCAAGTGTATATTTCTCTGTGTTTGTACTAATGAGTGATTTTGTGGTCATTTATTATTCTCTGAGTGTTGAGTATCAGGAAGGCTCTTAACAGTGCTCCAGACCTCAGCTTCACACACTCTTTAACCTTTTTAATGCTCGGACTGGTCTCGTAAATGTCTAATTAATGGTTCCAAACACTTCTGCTTGTGTATTAATTAGCAGAGTGGAGGTGAAGTGGAGTGAGTGGACGAAGACGGACAGCTTTGAGTTTATAGGACTTTGTTGTCAGCATTCTGTATTGTATTCATCTGTAATGCACATTTATATACAAGTATTTCTGGAGATCTATTTGTTTTTGATGTATAGCACATGTCAGTGTTTCTGCTTGGTTTGCAGAGCATCTCATTTCACACCCTTAGCTGTTAGTTCGCTTGACCGGCTTGTGATGTGCATTAGTGGGGTCGTCAGATAGTCTCCAGCTAGTTGTTCACGTCTTTGAACATGAGCTGCTCCGTCAACACAAAATCTGCATCTGCTTCCTCACCTCCTGCAGTCAGCCAGAGTTGGATGGTGCATGTATGTGCACGCCTGTGAGAGTGTGCGAGTGAGTTTGCTATAATTACAGTATGACATCTACTGCTGACAAAGTTGTTTTAACTTCTCTTGATATGGAGTCTTGCTGGCTAGTCTAGACGTTTCCTCCCACTCCTCACTTCTGGCTGGAGCAGAGAGCGGGACGGACACTTTGATGTTGACATCTACATTAAAATGGACAGGAGGAGAGCGGGAAGCTGAGGGAGACAGAGGGAGTAAAAAGCACAGAAGCAAAGACAGGTACCGTCAGCGTGAGATGAATTAAAGCTGCTAAATATGGGATTGGGAGCATTTTTATTTCCTCTCAACGGCTCTCAACATGGTGATGGTGAGCTGGTGGCTTGCGGCTGACGGTGCTAACAGACGTAACAGTGCAAACAACAGACAGTGCTGACAGATGTGACATAACAGTGTCTCCCTGAAGGGGAACCGGAGGGTGGGTGCTGTGCTTCAAGGGTTTCTATAGATTATGAAAAGAAGATATTAACACTGACATGTAAATTTAATTATTACATTTTTGTATTAATTAATCTAACAATTATTTTTTCGACTAGTTGATTAATCTAACGACTAATTCATGGATTAGGTGAAATATTTTCCCTTTTCATTTTTTGGCCCGGCTATCTCAAAAAAGGGAGAGTGACTTCATTATCTGCTCATTTGCTCATCTTTACATAGCAAATAGTTGTTATCTGTGATATAAATGTTCTGGATATTGAATTTAGCACCTTTAAAAATACATCATCATACAAGGAGAAGAGATGTATTGCAGCTAATAGCTAATTTCCATCTGCAGAGGTTCAAAGGAGTTTTCCTCAGAGGTGTTCCCGGGAGCCACAGCACACTAGAATGGATGGATATGTAAACAATATAAACATATGCATGAAGGCAGGCAGCGAGCATGGGCGGATTGAACAGTTCAAACTGTCTGGCTAATCTGATATGTGTGTTTGTTTCTGTTTCTGTTTCTGTGTGTGTGCGTGTGCGTGTGTGTGTGTGTGTGTGTGTGTGTGTGTGTGTGTGTGTGTGTGTGTGTGTGTGTGTGTGTGTGTGTGCATGTATGAGTATCCATGTGCAAGACAGTGTTTAGCTGCTGGGCTTTTGTGCGAACGGCAGGTTTGGGAATCACTTAACTTCTGTCACTAGCTGTTATGTCTCTCCCAGCCAGAGGGACGGAGGAGGAGGAGGAGGAGGAGGAGGAGGTGGAGGAGGAGGAGAGCGACAGAGTGAGAGATGGAGATGGAAGGAGAGAGGCAACCAGGGAGGAATGCTTCATATCAAATCTTATCAGCATTTTTAATTGGGTTGGGGGCAAATTATCGATACAGCACAGCATTGCGATATTTTGCGTATTGATATTCCGTCAATACACAGATGGCATGTGTCAATCGCACTAACACAACATGTGGTTTTTTTATGTTGTAGAGGGCTCAGTTTTAAGTGTGAAGTGAAGATACTGGCGTCATATGAAACTAGAAAACCTCAGGATCAAAGATCAAAAAATGTTTGTCACAATAAGATCATGTTGTGATTTAAGTATTGTGATAACATCATATCAATGGGCCTCTGGTGATCCCCACCTATAGTTTTTAGATTATTTTTTTTTATTCATATATTTGCTCTTTCTGTCTCTTTTGTACACATTAACATAGTTTTGTTCGTCCGTGCTTCTGTTCGCATCAGTTACTGCCCTGAAACAGACAAGTGGTGCAAGGTCTGGCCCTTTTAGCCCAAGACAGGAGCCCTGAGCAGGGTTAGATGTCCCTCTTTCTCTGCTCTGCCTCCATCACACTGGATCCATGTCATGTTTTGAAGGAACTGTAGCTTTTGGCTGACAAACAAGGACATACTGTACCTCAGTGCGTGGGTATGTGTAAACACACACATGCACACCATCTTTCTCCTGCATCTGTGTCACTCAGCCACCCCCACGGCAGGATGAGTCTCTACATCCCCCTCCTCTCGTCCTGAAAGGTCAGGGCTCATCACCACGTCAGATGGAGTTTATTCATTCCTGCTCTCCCACCGCCGTCATTCTCACCAAGTCGGTTGTCAGAGTGGGTGAATGTCATGCACTTGTCGAAATCACATCTCCAGGATTTTCGTTGCTTCTCCTCCTCTCTGAATGCTCCCATGTCTCCCTCCGGATGTGTCTCCTCTTTTCATGTTCCTTTCGTTTCCATATTAGGCATAAATATATGCATGCACACAGGCAGGCGGCATTGTTCATCTGCCCGTTTTTCTTTCTGATTTGCTTGCAGGTGAGAAGAAGAAAGCATGTGATGAGATTTCCCTTAAATCCAGCCATTATCTTGACTCAGAGCTCAGCCTCTCTGGCTCTGCTGCGTATTATCTGATTGCACACAGAAATTCCTTGATGCTGCCTGTGCAAATTGGTTTGCCAGATGCCGTAGACATGAAGAGGAAACAGAGAGGGAGAGGAATCGGTGGCAATTAACATCACCTCTTTACACAGGCTACTTAAAATCCTTTCACTCTGAGCGTAAAAACACTCTTTCCTCTCTCTATCTCTTTCCTCTTGTGGGCTCTCCCACTCCTTTTTGTATCCTCACCAAAACATGAAGTCTTTGAATTCCCCTGTTGGAGCGACGAATCACTGAAGGCTTTGCTGAGCCCCATCTGAGCACACGTTGGTGTCAGGATGCATTAAAACAGGTCAGGCTGAGAGTAGTGTGATGTGGGCTAATTTAAAGCATTAAACCAAATGAACATAAATGTTTTTGCCAAGTAGCCCAAAGCTACAGTCAAGACTGATTAGAACTGAGGGTTGAGATCTAAAATTGAAACTCACTGTCAGATGTGTTACTCTAAAAGCCGAAATATTACATGTCTGAAAATGCAGCTTGGCGTACTTGGCCTTTAATTATCCGACTTGTACAAAACCTGGTTTGAAATTAACGGTTAGTGGTTACTGGCAGCCATAATGGCTATCATTAATTCCTGTCTGCTTTGCTGTTGTGGTCCTTCTTCTTGTATTGTCCTTAAAGCTGAGTGGGGCTTTCATTCCTGCTCTGCAGCCCATTAGAGCGACAGCAGCTCGTCTGCGTGGCCTGGCGGAGCATGTCTCTGGTTCTGTCCAAACCCGACCCCTCTGCTGCTCTCTCTCCTCCGGTAGAAAGCTGTGGATCTATTGCGACCACTCGGTGCTGTGCAAGCCGGCCACATCCGTTGGCGACTGTATGAGGGGTCCTCAGGGCCTCGGTGAACCACCATGCAGAAGACTTGCTCCAAGCTTTCCAAGTGACTTACATGTGTGAGGACAGGTTCAGGGACAGCCGGGGCACGACACGGCTTTTCCATTGGCCAGACAAAGTGCGCTGATCACCCAAAGTCAACAGAAACTAATACTGCAGGGTTACCCACAAACCCCCTTGTTTTTAGAGAGTGCAGAGTGCTAAGAGAGAATAAAAGTGAGAGAATGGCAGGTGTATAAAAATGCTACAGGCCTCGCCGTTCTCATCAGTAAAGAAAACATGGCAGAAGGAACAGGAACGGAAAGACAGAGACGGCTGTAAAGAGTTTTGAAATGCCAGCACCAAGTGAGCAAATGGTAAACTGTAACACATTTAAGTCTGGTTTATTGATACGGTGGATTGGAGGCTCCAGCAGATGTGAGTTCCCTTTCAACCTGCAGCGCTGCCGGATCACAGGCCCAGACTCCCTGGGGAGCTACGCTTTATCAAACACACCGCTCAGCTATGGATCGAAATAGAAAATGAGGGATTTTTTTTTTTTTTTTTATCCCATGACAAAACGGCTTTTTGAAATAAATGTCTCTCTGTGTGTCTCATTCTTGTGGGAGCTGTATAGGTCAGCTACTTCAGAGAAAGCGGGCCGTGTTACTCTCATCGTCAAATTCAACTTACACTGAAAACAAGCCGTTCATCGGCCCTGTTCAGACCTGGCATTAACATGCGTCTTTGGTGATCAGGAGTTCTTCCTTCCCATCATCTGCCATATGTGTTTACGTGTTTGGTAGCGAGAGATTTTGCGAGATTTCCGGTTGTGAGAGTCGTGACTCTTGTTGATGAATGAAACTGTTAGTGTGTGATGTGCTGTTTTGGCCAATCGTTGCTGTCCGCACACTATAGGAACAAGACTGTTAGATTTATCAGAAGATGTCACTCTGTGTGCGGTCTCTCACATTTTCAACATCTGTTAAGATTTGAAAAATCTTTGAGCGCACCATATTTCATGTGCGCAAACCAGCTGTTATAGAGATGTATGGGGGTCCAGTCTGTAGCAACAGATCATGATTACTACGGCTCTGTGTGAACAGCCTCGACTGTGCTGCAGCTGTCAGAGAATATAGGGAATCCATGGGGGAAGCTCACACCCACCCTCAATTACAGGCTCGCTCTGACAGCTAGCCTCTCTGCTCATCAGCCAACCAACCCACCGAGTCATCAGCCAAGCGTGACTCTCCCACTATAGACATCCCCTACCTGCAGCGCTGAGCCTGCACTAGCCCCTCCACCCAGTTTACAGCTAACCTTTACTATCTAAAGGCTGGAACGTGCTCAGTATGTGTCTGCTCTGTGGATGTGTCCTCTGCAGCCAGAACTGCTTTACACTTGTGTCTGAAACTAAGTCTGACACGTAATGTAATACTGAATCAGATAGTTGATTGACAGAAAACGTAATGTTTGATGCTACTGAGAGAACTTGATTTGACTTCTGAATATATTCATGTGAAAATAGATTTTATATGATATTGAAGCATACTGTAGACTAGAGCTTAATTAGGGCCGTCGATCGATCAAAATATTTAATCATGATTATTGCACGATTGTCCGAAGTTCACGATTAATTGCAAATTAATTGCACATTATTTTAGCTATTCTGAATGTACCTTAAAAGGAGATTTGTCAAGTCTCTTATCAACATGGGAGTGGATAAAAATGTTGCTTTATTGGAAATCAATTAACACAAAATAGTGACAAATATTGTCCAGAAATCCATATACGTTCACATATGTGAGGTCAAAGGACTCCTCACAACAATTTAGTATATGTTTGGAGCGATATTTAACCTCCTTCGAGGCAGGTTAGTGTGACATGGTTGGCACCGATTGATTTCTTAGGTTTTCTAGTTTCTAGCTTTAAACTGAATCCACTACAACCTAAAAAAAAAAAAAAACATAAGTTGCATTAATGGGTTAAAGAAATTAAGACACACTCTGGTTATTTTATACACACATGCACATAGAGGACCTATATACGTGCATGAATGGTGAGATGTCAGAGCGAGGGGGCTGCCCCGAGCAGTTGAGGGTTTGGCGCCTTACTCAAGGGCACCTCAGCAAACTGGCACCTCTCCAGCTACCAGGTCACGCTCAGTACCTGGTCCATGTGCTGACGGTTCCCAAGCCAAGTCCCTACCGACTGAGCTACTGCCGCCCCAAGTTAGCTTCAACAGCCTTAGTCTTAATGTGAAAAGCAAATTACCCACATGAACAGATACAAAAGTATTAAACTGGACTTTAAGTAAATGTCAGGGGTTGTTTATTATTTCAGGTCTCGACGTTCATATTTTTTTAAAGCACCCTGGTCGAGCAAGTAGGTCAGAAATCTACTTGCCCAATATCAATTTTTACTTGCCCCCATACAAATTGTTTATTATTTGTTATCAAATAACAACAAATACCGAAGTTCATTGTCATGGTTTATCTGCCTTACTTTCAAACAAAGCGGAGAGTTTTACCTACAGCCTCTAACGCCACACAGCGAAACTGTTTCTAGGATGACTGAAATGCTCACTTGCACTCCTCATAAACTTTAAACTCTTTACCCGACGCCGCCAGTACCCGATCGGTTTTATGGATCTCAACACAACAGAGATGAGAAGGAAGTGAGACAGTTCATTCGTAGAAGCTCTTTAGCTACTTCCATCATCAGCCCCTGAAAAAACAATGCGTTCAATTCTTTTTCCACCACTTCCCCAATCGGACAAGTGACATCCTCGATAGATTTACTAGTCACATGTGGCGTTTACTCGGCCAAGCGAGCAACCCTTATTGTTGAGCGCTGTTATTTCTGATGTGTTTTGGATGAGATAAAGAAAAAAAAAACAACAATTTACCTAATGCAGCTGCCAGGTAAACAGATAATATGTTTCTGAATTCAAGAGGCACATATTGTGCTCGGTGCGTCAGCCTACTCGTGAACGTGTAAGCTGTCTAGACTTCCAGCTCATCCAGTTCTCTGTGAGATCCCCCACCCCAAGCCCTGACTCCCTGACCCCTTAGAGCTCCTCCAGGATCCATAGATTATATAGTGTGTGCTGAGCCGGGGGGGTACCACACAGGTTAACACAGCCCACATGCCTCTCATGTGCTCTCTCTCCTCCACCTCCGCTTCACCTTCTGTCACTCCTCTGTCTTCTTTTTGTCCACTTTGATTCGTTCCTCAAGTATGCTGCAGTTATCTTAGCCATGTAGCTATTCTGTATAAACCAATATATAGCACCCACACATACTTATTTATACTTTTGAATTATTTTGAATATCTTGAACGTCTCCTTTGGATATCGCCTTTTCTTCTTCCCCATTCTCTCTTTGTCTTATTTTATGTTCTCTGTCTTCTGGTTCCCTGAAGCCCTAATCAAGCCTCTCAGAGGAGGCACACAGAGACAGAAAGAAGAGAGCGCAGAGACTTCCAGTATGTTCACTAATAGGGCGGAGGTTAGAGTCTGTCAGCTGTGGCCATAAAGACTTTGGTGCTGTGGCTCTGACAGCACACGGCTTCTTCTGAGTAGCCAGAAGACCCAGAGTGCTAATACAGACGGCGCTGCACGGTCACAGGCTAACTGCTCGCTGCAACGCTGTTTGGACGCGTCAAGGGCCCCGAGATGTATCCACAACTCCGGAACCAAACTATTTTTTTAACCAGAAATCACATAAACAGGAGCCCACTCTTGCATTCCTCTCTCCTCTTTCCTGCAACTTATCCTCCCATCGCCTCTTTCCTTCTCCTCCCCCACTTGCTGTGACTTTAGCTCAGGTAATTTGAATATGTAGATGTGAAGTATGAATGATTAATTAGGGTAATGCAGGGGGGATTCAGAGTGCTATACCTCGTCTATGCAGATATTGAATGACTACACCTGATTTGCATAGATCTTAACCTCATCCCACTAGTGTAAACTGGACCACATAGTGCAGTCCACTTCGAATAATGTCCAAAAAATGACAAATGAGATTTAAACCATCGATAAAAGCTGCACGTTACATGATACCTTGACAGTTTTGTCATTTCCAGTCTGCTAAACTATCCACGGCCCAAATGTTCCGGTCACCGTGGGATTGTTGGGTCAACAAATGTGTTAGCTGATGTATTAGCCCAGCTTATAGCCTGACATGTTACATATATGTTACACACATGGGGTCAGAGTGATCGATCATTTTCCAAGCCCTGACTGGTTTGATTTTCTCTCCTCTCTAATTGGGCACAGGGGACCTGCTGTGGGGGGAAAGGGCCACAGATTTAACCATGCTGCCCTTTTGGCGTGGCAGGAAAACACATGCAGCACATCCCTGTGCACAAGGGCTGTCAAAGTTAACGCGATGATGATGTGTTAACGCTAATTTGTTTCAGCACCACTAATTTTTTTTAATGCAACTTGCTATTTTTTAGGTTGGAGAGGGCTCAGTTTTAAAGATACAGTGAAGGAGGGTAAACAACTGCAAATTTATGCTAAATTTTGGCAAAGAAAAACTGTCCCTTGACCTCTGACCTCCAGATATGTGAATGAAACCGGTTCTATGCGTACCCATGAGCCTCCCTTTTTTTGTTACAGTTGTTAAACTATGATTGGACAATTGCTGTTTGGGCCACCTACTGCCAAAATCAGAATCAGCATCAGAGTCAGAGTCCGAAATACTTTATTGATCCCCGGGTGTTACAGTTGCTCTTTTAAAAACTGAAAGAAAATAGAAACAAAAGAATATGTATCATGTATATTATGTACATAATACTACAATATATAATAGACTAAGAATATAATATGATAAATATGTGCAATATTTGCTTTTACTATTATACAGCCAAGTACAAATAAGTAAATAGAAAGTGCTGAGAAGTGGGATTCATTAATGTGTTAAATATAACTTTGGGCTGTCAAAGTTAATGTGTTAACTAATTTCTTTAATACATTAGTGCAGCTTGCCAATTATAAGGATGTAGCGGCTCAGTTTTAAAGCTAGAGGGAAGATACTGGTATCTTATGAAACTAAAAAATCTAAAGAATCTATGGGTACCAACCAGGTCATACTAGCTTGTTGGTAGGGGTAAATTAATAATGCTCCAAACTTATGCAAAATTTTGGCAAGGAAAACTGTCATAGCCATTTTCAAAGGGGTCCCCTGACCTCTGACCTCCAGATATGTGAATGTAAATGGGTTCTCTGGGTTCCCACCATAAGATACGTTAAGGTACATTTTGAACAGATAAAAAAATGCGTGATTAATTTGTGATTAATCACAATTAACTATGAACAATCACGCGATTAATCGCGACTGAATATTTTAATCAGTTGACAGACCAGCTGTGCACATATAGATAATTGCAGAAATATAAGAATACACGCATGGTGATGAGTAGTGTTTCTTTTTCCTAAAACAATCAGTGGGAGATGGCAAAAGAAAACAAAATTTGTGATTGGAACAAATAATATTTATCTCAGTAATCATTTTCCCATTAGGTCTTTCATCAGGCTCCATGAGAGGAGGGAGCAGTTTAATCATAAATTATAATGCTGATGTTTAATCTTGTGCTGCTGGAGCCAGAACAATTGTCATTTTAGTCAAAGACGAAACCTTATGTTAGATTTGTTATTTCACACCGCTGGAAGAAACACCCCCCGTTTCGGTGGAGCTGGTGGAAAAATGCACCGAGAGACTGTAATTGAAATGTAGTCAGAAATGATTTTTTCCCCTGTTAAGTTGAATTTGATAGCACATTTGCATATTTTTAATTAAATGTCTGGCCATATTTTTTTTGAAGATCATCTAAACCAACTTGTCACTTATATTATACTAATATTGTGGCGTTAAGTAATTAATGTTTACCCTGACTTGTCAGTATATGTTTGTCTGTTTATTCCTTATTTACACTAAGATACACCGATTTAGAGCATCGTCTTTTCTTCCTCATGAGAAAACCTAGAGTACCGCTGGACTGAGTGGGTGGGTGGGGGCGTTGGTGTGGGTGGTGTGGGTATTACTATATGTTGTGGGGACTTTTCTTCCTTTTGCGGACAAAATTCATGTCCCCATAATGTGAAACATTATATTTTACAGTGAGGACTTGGTTCAGGGTTAGAATAAGGTTAGGTTTAGGTTGATGTTAGGGTAAGGTTTAGGATTAGGCAAGTAACAGTTACACTTAGGGTTAGGTTAAAGCTATGTTTGTATGTTATGTTATTATTAAACTGGTATATTTAATCAGATGGAGGAAAAAAAAAAAAAATCACTCAAACTTATCGGCCACTAAAAAAAATCGTCGTCTTATATCGGCCACTGGATGTCCTGACTGTAAAAAAAAAAAAAAAAAAAATCGTTATCGGCCGAAAAACCCCATATTGGTCAACCTCTGTATGCGCGCCAGAGGCTCATTATGGGATGCGAAGGGGGAGTCGCTTTTTCTTCCAGCCTGTTCTATTTTTCTCATAAATTTCAAACATCGGTTGAGGAAATGACGCTCATTTAGATTATTTAGATTCTTCCCACATTCATTCCCAAAGACCTGCGGTTTTCCCTGCTCCAGTGTGCCTCACAAATGCACATCCTGGTGTAAATACAAGCTGTGAACACACACATGCACACAAACACACACATAATGGATGTGAGAGAGAATTGTTTGGTTTTCTCCCCGAGGCTTGGAGGGCCAAGGCGGCTGAGAGACGAATGCTTAATCGCATGTACACAAGCGCAGGAAAACGCCCACACACAAACACATACAGACAAGTGAGGCGACGGCAAGAATGTACAATGACTTGCAGGTCCAGTAAGAGTTGCAAAGGAAAGGAAGCGCGAGGAGGAGGTGTGGGAGCAGGGGCAGCCTGGGGTCAATTAGTATTCATAAAAGACAAATGAATCCATAGCTGCGGCCTAATACCAATTACTTTTGATCACCTAATCAATTAGAGTTGGTTAGGGTTACTGTAGCTAAATAGAAAATTAAGTGCGACATTCACCATTGGCGTCGAGATGACTTTTCATCAGCCGCCACATCGGACATGTTAATTTCCTCATCAAGGTGGAGAATGGAAGGATATTCACCCGCCTGGAAGGAAATGCACACACATGCAACCACACACAGTTATTACAGGGCCTTTATTAAATATCCCTGTGGCCCCTTAATAGACAAATAGCATCTGATTCTATCAAGCAGAGTATGGAGAAAGAGAGAGCGAGGGAGGGAGGGCAGAAAATTAATGGAGTCCTCGGTGGCTGAGAGAATATGCAGCACCGAGAGACAGAGTAAATGAGTAATTCAGAACTGATTGATTGTACAAGAGAGAGTGAGAAGTGGAGAATGAGTGAGAGTGCAAAAGAGGGGGAGATATAGAGAGGGAGAGATAAAAAAAAGGACCATAGATTGGGAGGAAGGGGGAGCGATTGGAAGTGAGGGGAAGAAAATGGTATATAGAGATGTGATAGATGGAGAGAGACTCAGACGAGAGAGATGGAGTGGTAGTCGCTCCCCAAACCTTTGCTGGATGGTTATTAAACTAACACTCCTCCACGGCTGGTGTCTGCTGTTACTGCACCTTTTTTTCTACTTTCCTAACCTAGTTTAAGTTCAGCCATCGCCTCAGGCTTGTGGAAAAGGAGTGGCAGCAATATCAGGTCAAGCCCGGGGAGGGGAAAAGCCCAGTGGTTAGTATTCCCAGAGTGTCGGAGGTGGAGGTGGAGGTGGAGGGGGACGGAGAGTGTCTGGGAGAAGATGAGGCTTTAACTCAGCTAAAACCAGCACTGCTGGTCCTCTGGAAGTGCTGCATATGGCTTTTAACATCACTCACATCAACTCTGTGTTCTTAGAGATGTTTTTATACACTACAACTCTGCTTTACCAAACACACATTTCGCATATTTCAAAGGCCTGGAAAGTACGACATCCTCTTATGGCACAGAGGTTGTATGGTGAGGTCAGGAGTTGGACTCCTGTAGCCCATGTGTTGATGAGATTAGATGTTAGATGTTAGGCTGTCCTCAACCAAAGCTTTCTTTATTTATTTTTATATATATATATATATATATATATATATATATATATATTGTGTGTGTGTGTGTGTGTGTGTGTGTGTGTGTGTGTGTGTGTGTGTGTGTGTGTGTGTGTGTATATATGTATGTATATATATGTATATGTATATATATATACATATATATGTATATGTATATTTATATATGCTAAAAAGCTAACACACGGATTTCTCAACTAATTGATTAGTTGATTTGATTGACAGATCTGTGATTATTGTAAAAGTCTCCACAAAGAGTTACACAAAAGTACCACTTTAAATTTTGTGTGGAAATAAGTTATTCAGCATGAAAGGAGCATAAAAAATGACGAATGGATGAAAGAAGTCTTAGTCGACAAAGGCCAAAACGAGCCGAGTAATCGACGAGGGACAGCCCTGATATCCAGATTGTGAGAGTTTAACAAAACCAACTTCTGGTAGTGCTGCATGTGGCTTTTAACATCACTTATATTAACTCTGTTTTAATATGCTGCTACTCTGCCAAAAACACTTCATAGGAAATGTAATTGTTGCCTGGCAAGTTCGACATCTTCTTATGGCATGAAGTTGGTCAGGGGTTTGAATCCTGCGTTCCACATGTTGTTGTTGGGATTAGGCTACTGAGGCCTCGTTCTGTCTGCCAGCCCAAATCAGATTTTTCTTTCTGCTGAACTACACTACTACAGATGGAAGCATGCATCTATACCATGGTTGGGCAATTATCTATCCTGAGGGCCACATGAGAAACCCAGATTCTGTCACACATAACCTCTATTTTATCATAGAAAACATACTGGGCACTTATTTTTCAGCATTTATTGTACTGAAAATCACTCCAAACAGTATATTATTAGGGCAATTACATTACATAACATTTAACTTAACATTAACACTTACATTTAACATTTAACTTAACATTAACACTTACATTTAAGATTAAACTTAACATTAACAATAATATTTTCTTTGGTTCATGCAGCTACGCTACTTCAAACATAACTCACGTTAATATACATCAGTGTCAAGTCTAAGAAGAAGCACACTAACAATGCAAGCATTTCAAAACAAAAGCTATTTTCTGTCTCTCTTTTTTTTTTTAAGCGTCCTAAGTAAAATTGTGTGGTTTGTCTGAGACCTCCCGGGCCGGGCAGAACCATCACGAGGGTCGGTTCCAGCCCGCGGGCCGTATAATGCCCAGGTCTGATCTATACTGATACTGCTAGCTCACCTAGCAGCACTGAGCTAACTAATGATGCAGCTCAGCCGAGGAAGGACGCCATTGATGTTTATATGGGGCGCTGTCATGAGCCTCCGTGAGTAGATGCATGCTTCCTTCTGCGAGGTGATACGGTTGGCGGGTGTAGTTCGGTAGAAAGAAAATAGTTCTTAAATGAAACTCCTCACAACAAAGTCTGGATCATTTCGTTAACCGTGATTTCTGGAAAGAGACAGTGTTTTTCAAATGTCTTTTTAGTCCAACACTCGGCAATTCACACCAAAACAATGTAGATTGATAAATGCACTACAGGTAAGAGGAACTTTTTGATTTTGGGGTGAACTGGCCCTTTAAGTAGAGCTTCACAGAGCTGCTAGCATGGCTGTAGACTCTTACTCTCGTTCAATATTTAACCAAGACCTTTCTGCATGCATGCATGTATCTGAATGCAGCAGTGTGTGTGTGCATACCATGTGAGAGTACATCATGTGTGTGAGTGTATGTATGCCAGGAGGTGACAACAGAGCTCAGTCCAGGTGGCTCCATTTCATCACCTCCTTCACTGTAATATGTGGACTGGCATGTGTCATATATGTGGATCACACCCAGACAGGCGTACGTGTGAAACATCCTCATTCCTCCCTCTGCCCTCCATGTCTTGCCCTGTCTCTAATTTGTCTCTCTCCTCCTCCTCTCTGTGTCTTTGAGGCCGATAGCCGAGACAGGCTCGTACGATGCAGTATTGATGTGGACGGTTAGTTAGCTCTTCCTCCACATATAGTCCTTCCTGTCTAATTAGTGTCGAAGGAGAAGAGCCTGTCACAGTGTGTATGAGGTGTGTGTGTAAATGTGTGTACATGTGTGTCCTAGCCTCTGCTCTCTTATCTCAGAGCTCTCATTAACCAGGCTTTGTTTTCCTTAGCTTCATTAGCATTCCCATGACAGCGGCTGTTACCTCAGCACGAGGCTAAATGCTAGGCTAAATGCTAGTCATAAGAAGTCAGTGTGCCCTCTTTCATTAACATTAGCCTGTTTACAATTTCTAAGTGTTTGTAAGTGCAGTGACACAGCTTTCCCTAATAGCTCTTTGGCAGTGGGTTTACATATCAAGTGTTTGGTTTAGCCTTAGAACAGCGAGAGACAAATCGTCCCTCCTGCAGAATATGTTAGCCCTGCATTCACCTTTTGGGTGTATCCACTTGTCTGTGCCCATGAAGAGCCCCGGCTACTCTTATTAACATGAAGGCAGCTTCTGCAGACATGTTTCCTCCAGGTGTCGGACACTGTGCCGTCTCTAAAATAACTCCCCGGCTAGAATGCAGAGAGAAAACGGAGGAAATAAGAACAAGCAAGGAAAGCAGCAGGAGGGTTGCTGATCCAGACAGATGTGGGGGGAAGTGAAGAGGGAAGAAGGGGGGAAAATGGATGAGTATAGTGTTAGGGGGGATGGAAGGAGGTGTAGGAGGTTGTTTTAGGGGTCCCAGTATATGTTCCTCATTATGATGAGGTCTTCTCTGGGGGGCTTGCGGTGAATCAGGAGGAGATATGTAAAGGAGACCAGGCTGTTAATGAAGATCACCTGTGCTAAGGTGACTCAGGAGCGAAGGGTGCAGCTACCATCCATCCGTAATGATCACCATGGAGACCGTGTAGCTGCGGGATGATGGGAAAGAATCCGCTGTAGTCCCAGAGGACGGGTTCAAAGGTCACTCTGCATTTCCTCCATCCATCTTCTCCCTCCTCCCACTAACACTACGCAACACCAACCCCCCCAAACCAGTACTACACATTACACATGGGCCCACCGTACTCTAAACTGCTATCAAAGGACCATAATGAATGGTGGTTTATAATTTTATTCTATAGCAACCTTTTTAGAGCAGAAAGTCATTTTTTTGAAGTGTCAGGTTTTGGTTTAGGGCTGCCTCCTCTAAGTCAATTTGTCGACTAATCAGTCGTTTTGATCATAGTTGACTGAAGCCTGGGCTAGACCAGATGCGTGAGGAGCGCTTGGCGGCTGCCTTACCTGTTATTTTTTATTTTGGAGACCTTGTTAACAGGTTAGTGATGCTACACTGCCGGCATGAGACGCGCGTCTAAAGCAGCTGTGGTGGAGGACAGCCCTAGTTTGGTGTCCTAGTTTGGTTGTTTGTCCTCTGATTAGATGATGTCTTGAATGAATACACTTTATTTTACCTTATCAAGAATCACATTAGCCAGGTTGTATGTGGACCTTCTGATGTATTGTGCCATCTTGCAACTGTTTGTTTGATATCTTACTAAAAATGTTGTTGTTTTTTGCGTTTCCCTATGAATATCCAGCACCGTGTGGTCAACACACCTGCACAAAGCCCCTGCAGTGTTTGAGCAACAGAAGTACTTGGTTAGGTTTAGGAAACAATCATGGTTTGGGTTAAAATAACTTCAGAAGTTGCGTACTGCACTGTGGAGGTGAAATCTAGTGGTGAGGTTGCAGATTGCAGCCAAGTTAAACTTCTCCTGTGTGTCAAGCGAACTTCAGTGGTTAACGCAAAAATGTGAATTTTAGAGCCAGTGTTTGGTTTGTCCGTTCTGGGCATTAATCACAGTATTTTTGATGTGACATGTGAAAGAGAAGGTACAACACAATGGTGTATCTGGAAAGTTATCATAGCAGCAGTCATTCTCTCATTGGCACAAGGCTACACTGTTCATGCTACAAGGTATTTTAACTGGATTTATTATGGATTTGATTGACCAATGCACCACCTTTAGATGCCAGAGAGCAGAAATTGTGCAGGGATGAACTTTCTTACCTGGTCGCCCTCGTTTTTAGTTAGGTTTTTTTTTTCATGTATATTTATACACATTTTGAAGTATCGCATTACAAAAGCTGTATGGAAGCGGTAAAATCTGATAAAACTTCCTCAATCTGGGCGGCACGGGGGTTCAGTGGTTAGCACTGTCGCCTCACAGCAAGAGGGTCGCAGGGTCAGATCCAGGTTCTTCTGTGTGGACTTTACATGTTCTCCCCGTGTTAGCCTGGGTTTTCTCTGGGTTCTCCGGTTTCTTCCCATGGTCCAAAGACATGCAGGTTAACTGATGTTTCTGTGAATGTGAGTGTGAATGGTTGTCTGCCTCTATGTGCCCTGCGATGGACTGGCTATCTGTCCAGGGTGAACCCTGCATTCGCCCAATGTCAGCTGGGCGACATTGGGCGAACAGGATAAGTGGTTGCAGACGGATGGTCGGACGGACAGACGGATGTTTCTGGTCCACAACCTGTGCTACCTCTTCTACTCTGTCTACTGGTGGATTACAGACATGAGTAACCTATAGCACCAACTTCTAACTGAATTACGCTGCAGTTTATTTGCTCCAAACCAGTAGAGGGAAAGCTAGGCACTTTCCAGCTCCACATTTCTTTTTTTTTTTTAATGTGTCAAAAGGTCGCTAAAACTTCCCAATGGTATAGAAACATGGCTGCTCTTATGAATGTGGACACTGAGTTTTCCACACAATGCAATTGTCGGTTCAAATGCAGGTTTAAAAGAAGCTGAAGGAGCTTAATGGGAGAAAAACTTCAACTATCTGAGGCGCTGTTACATGTCAGTTTTACTGAATGTCTGAGTAGCTCAGAATCAAAGAGTGAGGGCTTCTTTAGACTCACCGTTTTGTACCACCGTTAAGAAATATCAGGGAGAAATCTGTTGTTGAACAGACAGCAATTCTTCAGCAGACAGTAGACTCAATCATCCATGATGTAATACAGCCACAAGACATGTATTTTGAGTCAGGCTCTTCCTATCTCTCTATCTCCTCTGTCAGAATATTACTCAGGGATTGAGTGTGGCGAGACAGATGTGAGTAATTATGAAGAAAGCTGTCATACCTTCTCTCCATCCTTCCTCATCCTCCTCTTCCTCGCCCCACCCCCTCTTCCTCTCTCTTCATCACTCTTCACTCCTCTCTCTTTAAACCGCCCACTATCCCGTCCATCAGCGGCCCGGTGCTTACATATCCTTGCAGAAGCTGAAGTGGTCATTATTCACAGCTTAGGCCATGGCTGTTTGCTGTGAAATAGCTCAAAGTATGCTAACGTGCGTTCAGAAATGCAATTAGCATAACCATTAGCATAGCAATTTCACGTGTAAACCTGGCAAATGCACAGGCACACCACAGTCACTGCGCTATGAGTGGACATGCATTTCCCTCTGAGCTGGAAATAAAGGAACGGTATCACAAACAATGTACGAAAATCAAGACAATAAATGCATTTTTTTCTTTTCAACAAGACACAAGACCAGTTTCTTCCCACATGCCGTTGCTTTGAACACAATCACACACTGTAAATAAATAAACTGTAAATAAATTCTTAGTCTTCAATGCACATTTTTGCACATTTTTAGATTTCTGTATACATATGTGTATAAAAATATATATGTATATATTTCTATTTCTATATATTTTTATCCATCTATCTAGCTATAGCTATATCTATATATAGAGAGAGATAGATATAGATACAGATATAAAAACCCAATTCTGATTTTCTTCGTCCCCCACCTCCATCTCAGCACCATGTAGTGTTTATATCAGTATCAGTTTGGCCTTTTTGTCCACAATGCGTCCCCAAGGATCCATTCACTAAATGGGGAAACTCCTCTCGCTGATGGATTTACACACACATGTCCACATGGAGCGTAAAGTGGCAAATGTTATTTCAGCAGCATAGCCAGTGACCCATCTAAAGGGGATCCTTACTGTGGCTGTATACACATAACCTCAATAATTCACACACATACTGCTCTCAAACACACACACACACACACAAAGCAAAGGTCTAAATAATTTACAGAGGGAGACGTCTAGCCCCCAGCATGAATAAGTAAGAAGCAGCCCATTGGCCAATAGCGCCCCTCTCACGGCTCCGCTCTGACCGCATACACAGTTTAATCAGCTCATAAATAGTGCATCGCTTGCTTACTTGATAGTCTCACTAATTCTGTATTCAGTTTTGTTTTCATTTAAATACCACTTAGCGAGTCTACAAATGGTGGTGCTACGAGACAGATTGGAGACACTTTTCCACATGTACTGGAACAATGGAAATGTGAGGAGATGCAGATGTTTAATTCATCGTAATTAGACACCATTAACCTACAGTATGCAGCTCTTCTGATTTCGTTTTATCCTTTTAGACTGAATGCTTGTTCCTTCCCCACCTGCCTCCTCTTGTTATTGTGGCTTTAAAAACTCTTTGCCAACTCTAACTAGTCCCAGTTTGGCTGTTCGCCTTCTATAATTCAGTTCCACATGACACAAATACACACATAACCACGAGGGTGGTTGTGAATATATTTTATTCCTTGATTTCATCTGCATGTGTAACTGAACCTGGAAACATCCGCTCTCAGGTTTATTGCAGTCTCACAGTCTTTCTTGGCATTTATTGTACCAACTGTAGGAATTTAGCTGTTAGCTGTTATTTGTTGGGTAATATGTCATTTATTAGACGTATATCAAATATGCTGCTGGATCTGTTGCCCCCGCGACCCGACCCCGGATAAGCGGTTGAAGATGAAGATGAAGATGAAGATCAAATATGATTGATCAGTCTACAGATGTAATGTTTCTTATTGGAGTACCCAATAGGGGCAAAAAGCATCATGTTAAGAATGTGCGTTTCTAATATTACTACTGGGTAGTAATAACTGATCTTTATTGATGAACAAACATTACCATTAGTGTTAATATAGAGCAGCGCAGCACAGAGCTTGACTTTAAAGAACAAAATGTGATCAAGCAAACAGGACACATTTATTTCTAACTAAACAACACCACGACAAAGAGACAAACTGATAACGAGTATAAATGAGAAATGTATGGACAACAAAGAGTGGAGATTTTTGAACTACTGAACAAATGCTCTTGTGGCGAGTGTTCAATGAGAAACAGAAGTTGTGCCGTAAAGGCCCAGATACGCCAAACTGACATCACTGAACTAGCGCCGACGAAGGCTGCCTCACGTCGCCTTTGTCTTGGCCAAAAAGTTGCCCTCGAACATACCGCAAAGAAAACAGCCGACAGGCAGTCAGGACGTGAATGTTCAGTCTTCCTACCAGCAGGTAGTGGTAGTCTGTAGTCCGCATTTAAAAAGGGAAACAGGAAACCGTTGTTATAATACGTACGTGAAATAAAGCGGCGTCTGTCGACCGTTTTCACACGTCTCTCTCTCATGTTGTGAAAATATCTGTGTTGGAATGATGAGAAGAGAAAAGAGCCTTCTGTTTGTTTCCTCTTGTCTTTACTCTTCTCATGTACTGATTCATTTAAGATGAACAGCCAATCAGTGATTTCTCTCACTGACGAGCTCCGCTGGCGATTCAACGTACTGAATCGACCGAAAAACCTCCGACACGTACAGACTAGAGCCAACGGTGTCTTTAATGCACAGTTTTAGATATAGTTTACAGTCTTTAATGCACATTTTTAGATATAGTTTTCAGTCTTTAATGCACATTTTTAGATATAGTTTACAGTCTTTAATGCACATTTTTAGATATAGTTTACAGTCGTTAATGCACATTTCTCTCTGACCACTTTATTCCAGATGGCCATGCTGTTCTGAAAATATCTTGTGTATTGGAATGAGAGTGTTTTTCTTCTTGACTTTACTTGTTTGCTTTCTTTCCTCACTTTCTCTTCTCGTGCACTGATTTGTTGACGCTGGACAGCCAATCAGAGCGATTTCTCTCATGAGCCCCGCCGCCGATTCAGCAGCTGATTTGACTTAAAAACCTCCGACAAGGGCAGACGTGAGCCGACGGTGCGGGATACACCACAAAAACTAGATCGACAGACGCTCGCCGACGGGCCCAAACTGTCTGACAGCCAGCTGCCAGCTTGGTGTGTCTGAACCTTTAGAGTGAGCGGTGTCGGACTCAAATCACATTATCACATAAAATAACACGTTTTCAATTGTTTGAAATCAGCCAGTAAAATGATACTAAGCATGACACAGGTAAACCTAACTATGATCAAATTACTACTGTTATAAATGAAATACTCAAACTAATGAAGCAAATAAAATAAACATAATTCCACTAATAGCATTACTGAACTGCCTTCATTAAGAAGCCCACAGAGGTTCTTTAACGTGCTATCAATATATTGATTTTCTTCATACATAAAAGTTGGCTCTTTAATTAGATTGTACATTTCCCAAATTAAATCTTAATTCTAAAGTACTACGATACACACAGGAGACATTTTGTACACACACAACACACCACAGCACATAAAACAGTGACTTTAAATTAGAAAACAATTACAGTAGTGTGTAGTCAGTGTAACTCCAGGGTCCTGTGGTCCTGATACATGGGTTGTACAGCGGGTCTGCCCAGAGAGGGAGGTCCTGGAACATAAAGGGTGTTACAGAGAAAGTGGGTATTGACTGTCTTTGACGTAATGCTGCTTGTGTAGTGTAGACCTTATCCTGAGTCCCTGGTCTGTTGCATCATCTGAAACTTACAGACTAGATTTGGATGCTAGACTCTGATCTTACAGCTGCAGTAGGTGAGATTGGAGCAAATATCCGGTGCTCCTAACAGCATCTGCAGGGTTTCACAGACTGGAGGAAAACAACCAATCAGAGCTGATCTCAGGTTTTTCCTGTCTAGCTGCCGTCTATGAGAGCCACGAGTCAATCAGCGCTGATCAAATACAAAGCAATATTCTGTTACTGTAATGCCTATTTCTCTCCTCAGATGTTTTCATATACATCTTGTCGTTGCTGTTTAGCTGTAAAATGAGAAAGTTTGTGACCTGGCAGCCACGTTGAGATCTGTTGAGAGAAAGCCAAGAACCCTAGACAGGTCGTCAGTCCATTGCAGAGCACATTGAGAGAGACATTCATACCTATGAGCAATTTAGAGTCACCACTTAACCTAACCTGCATGTCTTTGGACTGTGGGAGGAAGCGGAGAATGGGGAGGACATGCAAACTCCACACAGAAGAGCCCCAAGCCGGATTCGGACCCTGCAACAATGCTAACCACTGCACAAACATGCAGCTCCAATAGGAACGCTCTCTCTTTGAAATGACCTGTGATTGGTCAAAGTCTCCCGTTCTGAGCTAGAGTCCTAAAAGCCTGAAAACAGAGCCATGAGGAGATGCAGAAGTCCAGTTTTCTCTCAGACCACTTTCATTTCAATATGCTGAAAGGTTATTAAGGAATTTTTGGCAAATTATTACCTGCTGAAGCTTTAAGACATAAATTTTCTCTGTTTTACCAGTAGAGGCTGTTTGTCTCAGTTTTTAGACTGACTGTCAGAGAGGAGTGGTGTTTTCCAGTTGGGATTTTTAGTTGGTGTGTTGTGTTCCTATAAAATAACATACTGTATATCCGTGTAGGTCTGCTGCTGTACGGTCCAGGTCTGGGGAGGGTAAAACCAGTAGGGGACTGCAACAAGGTTGTCGTGCTGCAACAGGTTTAAATGAAGAGCTTTGATAGAAAGCTCAGCCAAACCAGAAGCAGGACTGTTGGGTATTGAAACCATTTCAGTTGTGTTTTCCCCTGAAACACCAGGATGCCCCAGTCATGTACTGTCTTAACAGATATTTCTAACTATAACTACAGTTATATTTTTTCTTATTCTTTTACACAGAAAGTGAATATTTCATGGCAGAAAAGCAACATCATATTTTTCTGGAACGAGGGTGAATTTTCTGAACTTTCAACCCGCAAATAAAGTCATTAAACTAATCACATTGTGTGGAACTGACATATTCAAGACATACACTAGAGTGTGCAACGAGCATGGATGTTATATTATATATTATACTGTACATCCATGACAACAACACAGAGGCTCCACAGTTCACAGCGCACACCAGATCCACTCCCTCCAGTTTTACCCTTCAAAATAAAAGGCCTTATACACTGTAACTGTTTACCAGAAGCAAATTTACAGTAGTTTAGGCCAGACGGCAGCTTACCTCAGACAGACTGCTGACTCTGCTTTGTGTTAATAGGATCCCTCTCGTTGATCGTCTGCCTGCACAACTGCTGCAAATTTGCATCAGTGCTGGTATGACTAGTCTGTGTAAAGGCCTTTAAATTACTAGAGCCTACAGCCCTTAGAGCTGGACGATATGGCTAAAATCTACTATCCAGTTATAGGTAATTTCATATCTTGATAATGATATATATCATTATATAGCATGATATAGGTATATCGTCATATTGCCCGGCCCTGCTTCTCCTGGTCACCTCCTCATGTGAATCATGAGGCTCCTTTTAAGACTTTGTGCAGAATCTTTCATGGAGGGAATAACTCTAGTGTTTTTTGAATAATGGTAGTTTGATGACAAAACAAAAACCTGAAAGACAGAGAAAAGCTGTATTGACTCATGTTAGATGAGTAATCTGAATAGCTGAGCGAACAAAAGGCTTACAAAGGAGATACACTATTCGTCTTTCTCTGTCTCTGTCAGTGCATGTGATTAGCAGGACAATAGCTGCATAGACCACCCTCTCCTCACATTATTTTCACTATAGTTTGGTTTAAGATGTGGTGATGCTACTTCTCTTCCCTCCGTCCCTCCCTCCCTCCCTCCCTCCTCCCTCCTTAAGGTCCTGACACACCAAGCCGACAGTCGGCCGTTGGACGGTTTGGGGTCGTCAGTGAACGTTTGTCGACCTGGTGTGTTCGCACCATCAGCTGTAGTCTGACTGTGTCGGAGGTTGTTTGGCCAAGTCAGCATGTTAAATCGGCGGTGGAGCTCTTTGGTGAGAGAAATCACGCTGATTGGCTGTTCAGCTTAACCGAATCGGTGCACGAGAAGAGAAACGGAAGTAAGGAAAGCAAGCAAACAAGTAAAGTCAAGAGGAAAAACACAGAAGGCTCTTCTCATTTTTCATCTTCATCTCATCTGATCATTCCAACACAGAGATAATTTCACAGCGATGTCTGGAATGAAAGTAAGCAGTGAAAATGGTCAGCAAACGCTGCTTTGTTTCATGTACGTATCAGAACAACATCCGCTGTCCTCAGTCCTTCGTATTGCTTGACAAATACAGACTACCGCCACCTGCTGGTGTGGAGAGTTATTTCATCTCACAAAGGAGCAGAACGTACGTGGTAGTTGGCTGTTGACTGTCGTCTCTGCGGTGTGTTCAAGTGGTCTAGACAGGTGTCGGGAGGTGAGGCAACAGACGGCCTTCATTATCACTAGGTCTCTGATGTTGGTTTGGTGTGTCTGGGCCTCTTCCTGTGTCCCCAGTCCTGACACATCAGGCTCTGCTGGCAGAGCCTGGTACTGTCTGGCTTCTAAATGGTCAAGAGGGCATCCTCGTTATAGCAACTCAGATCACAATTAGTCCAGACTGAAGGAAGGGAAGGAGGAGGGAAGATCAACTCTGGCACCTCATCTCTCTCAGCAGGGGATTCCTCTGTTCCTCTGCAGTTTTCTCTGTGGCTGTGTGAGTGTGTCATCTTGGTAGTAATTAAACTATCCTTTAAATCAGTGATTGCAGAGGCTGAAAGAGCCGGGCCTCCTTTCATAGCAGAAGCTTTGGGAACAGCTGGGATGAAATACTATGAGCATTCTGACTAGTAAAAGCTAGTGCATCCCCGGATGTATGCGTGATGGGTAAAGCAAGAGATCTATTGAGAGAGATGTCGAGGCAAAAGGTATGGAGAGAGGGGGAGAAGCAAAGGGAGGGAGGGAGGCAGAAAGAAAGCGAAATAGTGTAAAACGCTGAGCGCAGGGTGCTGCATGTCGGCGGGTATCAGGGGGAGTATTTGGTGGCCAGGAGCCAGTATGAGTGAGATGAGGGGAGGCGAGTCTGCAGAGCCAATAAATTACGGGCCTTCAAGCCCCACTTTACATTAATGGAATGTGCAGCGCTGCTCTCTCCAGTCGGCCGCTGAGATTAAAGAGTAGGGAAATGGCTGTGGACAGGCTCTCCCCGGCCTGGGCGCTCTGTGTGATATGGACCTTCAGAAACCCTCAGCGGCGGTTGTGCATTGAGGTCCAGACTGAGCATTTTAGTTAAAAATACATCCCGACGAAACCCGCAAGGTGTCTCTACTTTGTGGTCACAAGCCGTGGGCTTCAGTGCTGCCGAGCCACAAAAGGTGGTTTTTAGAGCATCAGCAATAACGGCACATAATCCTCGCTTGGCTTGTTTATGTGAAACACTGTATTAGAGATCAGTTTCTGGGAAAGTCAACCTGCATGGTGGATACAGTGCGGTACTCTGAAGATTTCTTACAGATTATGTGGGATAAAGTGTGCGAGTGTGAGAGAATGGCTGAAGCATATCCACCTAAACCCCGCTCTCTTTCACAGCCCTTAAACCCATTACCCCACCATTCATCTTTCAATTGAACTGTGCCACCGCTGTGTCTCCGCCTGTCTCCTGGTGGTTTTAGACTTGTTTGATGGAATCAGATGCATCTGCAAAGATTCAATTAAAATGCCGTTGCCTTTCTTAACTACTTCTCATCGCTGGCGTGTCTCCTGCCAGTGTTTTAAAGTGATTACACACAATTATTTCAATTAGATGTCAGGAAGTAGTGCCATCATCATCAGACAGTAATCAGGTTGTGGTGGAGCAGTGGGAGACAGAAAGCGACAGCTCCTCTCATTCTCTTTCATTAAAGATGGAGGAGAACATTGCAGAGCGTTTTCGCTTCTTTTATTTTCCTTCTGTTTTTCACAGTGTGGCACATTTTTAGAAACGCAGGAAAAAGACACTTTTGTACCCCTGCAAGCTGTTCTCATCTCTGCTAATGAATGAAATCCATTTCTGGATCTCTTTCTGAGAGACGGGTGAATATGAGGGATTGAATGAGACACAAAGGAAGAGCAGGCCTCCTGTTGTGTCCTGGACAGAGTCAAATAGAGCAGGAAGAGAGAGAGATTATACATGCAGCCTTCTGGCATGCTTTACACTACGGAGCAGTTATTATAATACCTGAATGACGTCCTGTTGTTTCACTGAGAATTTCAAATGTAATTCAAATAGATGCTGGCACTCTGCATTATGCTTCACTTCCCTTTTTTGTCCAGCTATTCACCTTTTTAAACAAGACTTTATCATTATTTCTTCTTCCCTTTATTCCTTTATGTTTTTTGCAATCTTTCCTTCTCTTTTTCCATGCAATAAAATGCAAACACTGTTAATTATCGTAGGGCTACATGAAGCTTTAAGCTGCAGTGGGTAGATTTGGAGCAAATATGATTTTAAACAGTCACTATCCTGATGGTAGTTCATGGTAATCACAGGTAATCTCAAAAACATCAATGGCATCTGCAAGATTTACCAAACCGGAGGAAAACAACCAATCAGAGCCGAGCTGGTGCCTGTTGTCTCTGAGCAGCTGTCAATCACTCGCCAACTCCGGCCAAACGGTCAAACTAGGCAGCGCTGCACCACGTATTATGAATCAATACTCTGTTACTCTAATGACTATTTCTCTCCTCAGATGTTTTCAGAAACATCTTGTTGTTACTGTTTAGCTATAAAATGGGAAACTTTGTGACCCAGCATGTTGAGATCTGTTGAAGAAATACCAAGCACCGCCCACCAGCCGGAGCACAGCCAATAGGAATGCTCAAAAGGAATGACCGGTGATTGGTCAAGTCTCCCGTGACAGGCTAGATTTTTTTAAGCCTGAAAACGGAGCCATGAGGAGCAGCAGATGCAGTTTTCTCTGAATTACAATATGCTGAACGGTTAATATGAAAGTTTTGCCCACTGATGCCGAAAACATTCTGCCTACTGAAGCTTTAAAGGTCCATGGGTCATTTGGTACCGAGTCGCACAGAAAGAGTGAATAAAAAAAGATATGTTAGTCTGAAAGATGTTTTATTTTGAAAAATGCCCAGATACATTCGTCTGTGACTCTCTGCCTATTGACACATGTCAAGACGCTCGTTTCGGTCACGTAATAAATCACCCCAAAAATGAAGCAGCAACAATGAGTAAAAAACAAACGTCTCTGGAGAGTTTCTTTGGAAAGAGGAAAAGGCTCAATGAGGAGGCAGAAGAAGAAGAAGGGCCTACTGATCTGGGGCGCGAAAAAGGTGAGGGACCGCTGGTCTACGTATATGACCATTAGTGAGAAGATTGGCTATTTCTATGTAGTCATCAGGTCCAATTCTGGCAAAATCAAACAGACCCATGCGTCTTCACTGGAGACTCCTTCAGCTCAGACTCCAGCGGGGCCTCCGGCAGTGACCAGCCAGACATGGACACACCCAGATCCGGCTGTGTTGCAGCCTTCGACCTCCAGTCGGAGGCAACAACAGCAGCTCGTCTTCCAGCCAGGAGCAGAGCTTCACCTCACTGCTCCGCTGGGAGCCAACACTGACACCAGGCGGCTGGAGGTCCAAGCTATGTTGCAGGGCTCTCTGAAGGGAAGGGAGACATGAGAGAACCAGAACCAGGACTGCACAGGACAGACTATCAGACCTAGCTGCAGTAAAATGAGAGGTTTTCTAAAGGGACTCTGGTGCCTGGAAACATGTTATTGTCCACAGGGGCCGCCAAAATCAACACAAAATGAAAATTCCTCGTAGTAACTTTCTTACTATCAATCAATGAATCAAACATTATTTATATAGCACAAGTCATACATCAAATGTAACTCAATTCAGTGCTGAACACAAGTTTAATCAATAAAAATGTTTAAATGAACATAGACATTTAAAGTATAATAAAACTAGTAGCGAGATAAAACTCTTCACATTCTGGAAAAATAGAATAAATACAAAGACTTCCTTTGTTTATGTCCTCCCATGTCGATCAGAAGGAGTCCACGAGCTGAGCTGGTTGCTGATGGGTTACGGTGGTCTGCGTTTCTGTGGGAGCTCCGGTTTACTGTCCTTGAGGAGCAGAATACGCTATAGGAGCTCCCACGGGACTAAAGCATGGTAACGGAGCGAGCACAGGAGCTGCCGTGGCTCTGTGTTGTGATAACAGAGGCTTTGCCGGCAGAGACACACACAGCATAATGAACATCCGCCGCCCACTGCAGCACACGCAAACACACATGGGACGCGCCCCACGTACAAACATAGAAACACACACGCTCACACATAAAGTGCATGTTCTTCCATAATCCCACATTTCCCTCGTTGTGTTATTTTCACACAACATCATAATCAACAATACGTGCACACATGAACGTGGTACAGCCCAGCCCTCTGCAGCACATGCTTGGCTGCTCTGCCGAGGCCACGCTGACTGCATGTCTTACAGCGGCATCAGTATGCTACGAGCATGGTCCTGTGTCTACAGCACTGTGCTCTCCCTCCCTTCATCCACCTCTCCTTTATGCCTCCCTCTCACTTCACTGTCTTACCTCCATCACTCTCCTCTGGCTTACTGGGCTCTGCTACTCCCTCCATTCCAGATCTCGCCCTCCTTTTAGTGTAAAGCAGAGCCAGATTCAGTCAGTAAGCTGTTGTGTATTCATCTCTTTACTATTTTCATCCTCCTTATCTTATCTTTGAATAGTGTGTGTTTTTCTGTACTCCACTTTTCTCCCCACTCCCCCTCTCCCTGGTCGCCCTCCTTCACCACGTCTTTGCATCACTGCTGGCTCTGCTTCCAGGTTTTCTGGCCCGAGTGGGGAGCAGCATGCTAGGCTAATTATACCGTTAGGATCCAGCCATATTGGCTAATGTTGTTCTTCTTCTCTCTGTTGTAATGTAACCAGGGGACGGGCTCATTAATTGCCCTGCTGATGACTGTCATCATCCACACCCCTCTATGTCCGACACAGAGGGGTAGAGTGTGTATGTGTGCGTTTAGGTGTGTGTTTGTGGATGTGTTAGTCTCAGTGGGTGTCTGATGGGAGGGTGCTCAAGTGTGGAGGACTCATCATGGGTTATTAGGAGCATGCAGGGGGTCCATGAAGCATGAGGGATAGAGAGATGAGAGAGAGAGAGAGAGAGAGAGAGAGAAGCAAAGTAGTGCTGGTCCTAAAGTGTGGCTTTGAAGGAGACTCATTGAGTTTCTCCTCTGCTCTCGCTCCTCAGTATGTTTTTTTTTTTTTTTTTTTTTGGCATTTTGGGTCAACTTTTGTTGACATGAATAATAATTTTTTTTGACAGAGACACTGAACTTGAGGATGTCCATGGAACCTAAACAATAATTAGCCTGACTTCTTGGCCTCGGATCTTTGGATCCTACACTTCCCATAATGCAACTCTTTTGTCAGACCCGCCTTGCAGACTTTCTGTAGATTTGATAAATTTGTCGTCTCCAAGTCCAAGCTGAGACTCTCTAAACACGTCGTTCCCCTGCCGAGTATTGTGAATGTTCTGATGAATAAATGTAGGATAAATGAATAATAATAATAAATAATAAGTGAATAATGCTTTGTTTGTGATGACAGCGTTGTTTAGGTTTACAGCTATCACATTGTCCAATGTGCTCCAGGCAATGTGGATTTTTGATGCGTTCTGTGACTTTTTGTCTGACCTGCTGGAAATCATCTGCCAGAAAATGATTTGCATGAACGCTTTGACTCTGACAAACGCTCAATAAAATCTGATGATAACTGATAACCAACATTAAGCATTTTAACTGATTAATTCTATCAGTTTCACGTTTAAAAGAAATATTAATAATAAATTAAAAACTCTGAGAAAAACTTAGAGGAGAATCTCATTACTTTAAGGAGAAAAGCTGGTCCACCTTCAGAGAGAGCCGGTGCAGATACAGGAAGTTGGCTCTGGACTTCCAGCTGAGGAGTTGTAGCTTGTAGCCTCGTAGCATTTATTCACCGACAAATAAACTGAACACACTGTCTGCTACAGCTACGTTCACAGCTATAACACCACCAACAAACCAACACTCACCGCTGCCACACACACACGGTCTGTCGGAAACTCGCTGAAGTTACGCTACAGCGGCACAAAGCCACCAGCAATGCTAGCAGCTGCTAATGTAGCACAAACATGCACACTGTTTGTTGGACAATTGCTTTTGTTAATGCGGGCAGACACACAGCTGACAACCTGCTAAACTAAACTAAATGTGGTGGAGACTTTTATGGGGAAAGTGGCTGCATGTTGGCGACACTACATACAGCACCGTGGCTGCTACAGTAACTCTCCTGATGGTGAACTGGAGACAGTGAACGCAGCACCGTGGCTGCTACAGTAACTCTCCTGATGGTGACTGGAGAAAGTGAACGCAGCACCGTGGGTTCTACAAAAACTCTCCTGATGGTGAACTGGGAGAAAGTGAACACAGCACCGTGGCTGCTACAGTAACTCTCCTGATGGTGAACAAAAAAAGAAAAAAAATGGTGCTGAGACAGTGAACGCAGCACCGTGGCTGCTACAGTAACTCTCCTGATGGTGAACTGGAGACAGTGAACACAGCACCGTGGCTGCTACAGAACGTGTAACTCTCCTGATGGTGAACTGGGGACAGTGAACGCAGCACCGTGGCTGCTACAGTAACTCTCCTGATGGTGAACTGGAGACAGTGAACGCAGCACCGTGGCTGCTACAGTAACTCTCCTGATGGTGAACTGGGGACAGTGAACACAGCATCATGGCTGCTGCAGTAACTCTCCTGATGGTGAACTGGGGACAGTGAACGCAGCACCGTGGCTGCTACAGTAACTCTCCTGATGGTGAACTGGAGACAGTGAACACAGCATCATGGCTGCTACAGTAACTCTGCTGCAGTAACTCTCCTGATGGTGAACTGGGGACAGTGAACGCAGCACCGTGGCTGCTACAGTAACTCTCCTGATGGTGAACTGGGGACAGTGAACACAGCATCATGGCTGCTGCAGTAACTCATCCATAGTCTTTAGGGCGGCCCTTCATATTGGGGCGGGACTGCAGCTGTAGCAGCAACACATGAACAGTAGTGTTGTTGCTACAGCTGCTCTGTGCTAACAGGCTCACACAGATGGTTCACTCACTGTTGCTGCTGTTCAGAGATTAAAAACCAAAAATACTCGCGGAGCTCTCCTCCTTCCAGTAAACGGCTCCAGAATGTTTTATCCCTTCAGTATCTCCAGCTGCCTCCCAGGACTCCTGGAACTGCGTCCTAGACGGTGTTGACCAATAACAGCACGTTATCCCTGTGTGGCAACCCCGTATGTACCCACACATATAGATAAACAGTTGTGATCGGCCTGTTCGAAACAGGAATATTTAAGGGGCGTAGGTTTTAGGGATGTTACCATACCAGAAATTTATCAGTCAATAACAGTACCAGTGAAATCCCATGATTATCGATACCAATTCAATACCACTGTTAAAAAAAATACAAGTAAAACAATAAATCCCATGAACTCCTTTATTACAGTTTGTATACTGTTTTTGTTAGAAAATTAAGCAGGTCATAGTCAAGTCAATTCTATTTGTATAGCCCAATATCACAAAAACAATTTTGCCTCAGGGGGCTTTACAATCTGTACAGGATACAAAACCCTCTGTCCTTTACAGTGCGACCCTCTCATTGGATAAGGAAAAACTCCCAACCAAGAAAAAAACCTTTTAGCAGGGAAAAATAATCAAAAATGGAAGAAATCTGCGGAAGGGTCATAATTCCCTCTCTATTATTTATTTTATATTGCTCCTTCAATCACCTGGATATATTCAGGTTTCTCACCAGAAACTACATTTTACATTTGAACACATGACAGTCACGTGATGCCACTGGACCCAAAAAGTTTTTTTCATTGAGTTACATTGAGAAAGAGTCATCTGTAACTCATTTTTCCAATTTTTTTTTGAGGTAAACCAACTCCCCAGTATACTCTAACAGCCCTTTTTCAAATCATTAGGTCCTAATAGCAGTAAAATGCTCTAATAGCTGAATCTCGAGTTATTATCCTCTGTTTATATCTGTGGAGACCCAGACCGTGACGACAGCGCAAGCTGGGACGTTGGGACCTTGAGACCTTGAGACCGAGTCATGTGACCGAGCAGATGCTACTGCACATATCAGACATGCAGCACTAGGGCCCAGTAAGACTCAGGAATACCCAGAAGATCCGGGTACCTGTCCAGACCCAGAAGTCTACCCTGAGCAGCTTTCATAGGAATGAACGGGGCCTGGCCTCCAACGCTGGATCAATTCCCTTCATACATCCATGATTTCAAGACAGATTTTAGCATAATCAGGGAGAAAAATATGGTGTGTCCCCTGAACGGTGTTGATAGTGAGTTTATGGAGTCCTATAGACATTCTCTATCATCCCCGGAGACGACGGAACGCCGTTGGTTTCGAGCCCCGACCGTACCCACGGTACCTGCTGTAGGTAGATAAACAAGTACCGTGGCATTTTAAGAATTTTAGGATCGACTTGGTACTGAAGCCATCGGTTCTCGTGACATCCCTCGTAGGTTTGTTGCCGTCCATTCTCGCCTCCGTTCTCGCAACAACTTTGCATTTAGAAATCCCTGAGATCTCCAGTTGTCTGACATTACGAGACTAAAGCTGAGATAACCCAGGTTCATTTTTGTTAGAAAGCTCCTCGTACACTGTATACTGTGAATGATTAGTATATTTGCTGTGATAACTTTACACAATGGTGGAATGCTCTTTTATTTAAATGTCACAGAACCGTTTGTGGGATGAATGAGTGAATTTTAATGGGCAGATCATTACACTGTCACACATGCAGTATATATACCTACAGTACACACCTCTCACTCATTGGCCACTGTTAATTTCCTGCAGAGCATCTTCACAGCACGTGAAGGCCTGGTAAGGATAATGGATAAGAATCTAGACAGCCTTGTACTCCATGATTAATTCATTTCATATTCAGCTCGCCTGGAATGAATGTGCAGTTAAAATTTAATATTCCTACGCTTTTTCACATGATTGCAACATGATTATGAGCGGGACACATCGTGTGGGTGTGCATGTTTGGGAGGTGAGAGCGAGCGAGGGAGAGAGGGTGAAATCGCACGTTTTGTACATTGCATTGTTAATACTGTTTGTGCTTACCAGTGATGCTAATGTGACGCTTAACTAATTGAAATTGAAAATTGGATTGAAAGAAAATTGAAGAGAGGGAGAGGACCGGCGAAGGGCGAGACACCGCCACAACATCACTATATGTGTTTCAGTGTGTGCAGACACAGTTTGTTGTTGTGCATCGAAGCAGCACGAGAATAAACACAGAATGCACCTCTAGCTTTATTTTCATGCCGTATGGAACCAGAATTCAATTTTTTCATTTACGAAACACAACAATGAGTAACTGCATAGTGTTTGCAGTATATTATACTCTCTCCCCCCTGGAAACAGGCAGCACAAAGGGAGAAAGAAAGGACGCAGATTTCCTATCACATGATATTACAGCCCTTGAAATGTTATTATTGTTCATAATTGGAGCCTTTAATAAGCCTGCTGTGAGGTCACGGTGCTGTAATGGTGGGTATTATAATAATTTACCAGATTCATAAAGCAGTGGAGACTCTGGATGAGCTTCCAAGCCTTCCTTTGAAAACATCTGTGGTAATTCTACCTCTGTGAAAATGCACATAAACATCACCGCAGATTCGTATAGGAGAGGGTCTTATGGTTGCTGACAATCCATTCTCACTCCCAGCTCATCAAATATCAACGTCTGGTTAGTGGCCTTCGTTGTCCGATACTGAGGCACCCTTTCGCATCTGTGATGGAAATCTGGAAATTCAAAGTTTTACACCGGTAGGTTTAGTTAGACAAAAGTTTAATAGGATTCCTGCAGAAAGGATCAGAACACAAAGCAGTCTGTAGGATCTGACGACCAAGCACAGAGTGTGTTTTATACAGATGAACTGAAAATATAGATCTGAGAAAGTCTGCGATGAGCCGCTCTCTGTCTGACCTGGCTGAAACCCGTCTCAGCGGTTTCAGTATGGGTCAAAATGGCGTACACCTGGGGTTAACCGATGTGCATGTTCATGTTCACTTAGAGACAGAAGGTCACAAAAAGGTTACATAACTGCATAAGCAGCAATTTTCCATTAGACATCTGTATGAGACACACCAGGCTTTCAGCTGACTCCAGTGTAAACCCATCTGCGTCATTATTAAACGCTCAGAGCAACCGGTATAAGATAAAGAGCGAGAAAGTCTGCCTAGGGAGGAGGTCAGGGAGGATAGATAAGTCAAACTGAGCCCTGGGCCAGACCGGCCGCCGGACGAGCGCCTGGCAGCTGCATTACCTCACGACTGCGTGATTGACATGTCTGTTGTTCACACGCGCTTCTGCTGCGTTTCTGCTGCTGCTGCTCTTTCTGCACAGAGTTTGACTTTCGTAATGGCCATTTCATGTCATTATAAAAGTTATTCATATTTATTTTAGAGAGAGAAAGGTCAAGAAATGTGTGGTAATTTGTAAATAATAGTAATAATCCACCATTAAAATCCAGAACTGTATTCATTGTTGGAGCCCTGCAAGTCACTGCATGTTCAACACTGTCCTGCACGTATTTCAGAATAAAAACCTTGTGTTAACAAATTAAGGATTTTGGTCTACAGGAAAAAAAAATGCTTGAGGGGTTTTATTTTGAAATTAAAGCAGGAAGTGTTGATTTAAAAATAAATCTTGACTTTTTTCATGTACGTGACATTTTCTACAGATATCTAGACATTAAAATTGTAGTAATGTTGCTGATATGATGTTAACATACAGTCAAACAATCACTTTCACTGTTTGTTGCTGCTGTGAACAGCGCGGCTCACGTCAAAAATACACAAGACCTCAAATCTCTAGAAGAGATGCAGCTGAGACGCGTCTCATGACAGTGTGGCAGCTCTAACCCGTTAACATGGATGCCGAAATGAAAAACAACACGTAACACTGCCGCCATGCGCTCGTCATGTGGTCTTTTGTTGCCTAAACCTAACCAAGTAAACCTAAAAACTAATGCATAGTTGCATAGCTTCTGCAGAGCCACAGAGGTGGTTGGCGGAGCTCACAGAGCTGCAGAGATTCGCCGTCCACCTCCTGAAAAATATGACGACTCGCCAGACGCCGCAGAAGTTTGGTGGAAGATTTTATGAAGAGGTCCCACATACCACCTCCGCAGCTGGTCCTTTCTTTTTCTCCTTATTATTTCTAGGCATCATCCAACTCTTCCATATTTTTTTAGCTATGGAGTTGTGTTGGGCCAAATTTGAAACTATTGACTCACACTCAAATAAATCAAAGACTGTCTGACAAAGGATTTGAAAACCACAGGTCCAAATCAAAAACAAATTTCATGCAATCTGCACCAGCCTGCACAGACTACTGCAGGCATATAAATCAGGCATAAGTTAGCCTCTTCTGGAAAGACTGTATGCATGTGATGAGCGTAAACTGACATGCCTACAGCCGAGGCTACAGGGGCACCTAGAGCGTCATCGTCTAGAGTAGCGCCACTGACTAAACATCAGTATAGCGTGTTGTCGCCGAGGCTGAAGCTGTCTTCACCTGACGGGAAATTTGCTGTTCGCTCACCGCGAGGTAGGGCAAAGAGCAACAGTTGCAGTTGCAATCTGATTGGTCAGGCTTTGAAAGGCCAGCGACAACCTCGGTCAAAGTTGAAATAATTTTACTTTTGAGTGAAGTGCTTGGTGGCAATTTTGAGCTGTGCACCACGCCAAGAGCAGTGCTTCCACCTGGCCAACGGAGAGCGTTTTTACCGCCGATCATGTGTGATCACGGCTTGACAGTCGAGCTGACTCACAAATTTAACAAATCTCCACAGAGGGTTGCGTTGGGCCACACACTAACCAACAAGCTGATTGGTTGATCCAACTTCCTTTTGAGAGACAAGTTTGAAACTACTGAACTGAATTTTAAAATCCATACAAGTATAAAATACCCATCAGAAGTTATGACACCAAATCTACAGTATGTTTGCAACAGAAGCATGTTCCTGCCTTCACAGTGTCACACATGTTGTAGCAGTAGTAGTAATGTAAAGGTAATATGAAGTAACAATCATAGGGCTGATGGAGAAGTTAATTAGAGGCCAGGCCAGTCATCTCCACCTTCTGACCCATTTCCACCCCTCCCATCATCCCCCTCTACATCCCCCCTTATCTGTCATTCACAGTCCCACCACTGCTAATGAGCTTATTCTGAGCCATACATTATGTCCGCAGCTGTACCCTTCTCCTCCGTAACAGCGCCGCTCCACCAGAAACGCAGAGATGGCTGTTCGTTCCCCACCATGTCTCCAATTAGATGCCCCTCTATTCATCCTTCTGTCATTTCTCCCTTTTCTCTCTATCCTCTTGTTTCTCTTGTCTGCCGGTGTGGGAAGCAGGTTGTAAAACAGGCTGCCTTATCCAAATGGAGACAAGCCCCGCGGTCACCGCAGTTTTGTCACATTAGCCTCCTTAGTCTGAGGTGTGTGTGTGTGTGTGTGTGTGTGTGTGTGTGTGTGTGTGTGTGTGTGTGTGTGTGTGTGTGTGTGTGTGTGTGTGTGTGTGTGTGTGTTTTGAGGCTGAGTGTGACATTAGCCTTGCAGTCACAGGTAATGATCTCATCTCCCCGCTGGTGACTAGAGGCACACAAAGAGAATAGCGCACACACTGTGAGAGGCAAAGATGGGGAGCAGAGATTGGTATTGTAATGGTACTCTAATGGGTTACCTGACAAGTGCTTTTTCTTAATGATATCCCCCCCCCCCTTCCCTGTTTCTCCCCTCCAGGTGCACTTTCCGTCTTTGAGGAGCAGTGATATGGACACCAGGTGCGGTGACGTCCAGGTATGTTTTCAGTCACACTCTGTTTCAAACACACCATCTTTTGAATGTGTTCACCAGGGCTGTCAAAATATTTCAATACCACGCTATTGATAAGCCAACTACAGGGGATGGCGAGCAGCAACCGCAAACAACGTTTTTTTTAAATCCTTACAATGGGAGCGCAGCATATTTACACTGTGCTTCAAACAGCAGCAGTGTTATTGTCCAACACAGGCCATTTTTCAGAAGAATATGACAGTAGGACAGAAATAATTTTGTTTTGTATTTGTACGGAAATTTTTAGGCGGATGGTTTACTGGCGTCGGTAGTCGCTTTCAGTCCAAAATGGCGGAAGCATAGCTTTGCTGCTGGGTGCTGATGTTGCAATGAAACAACCATTCACTTTCACTTCTTGGCAATATCCGGTCTTTGGCCAAGAGATGAAAATTATTAAACTTTGGGTAAAATGCCGTGCTCGCCCCTCCACTCTTTTACCCAGCTGTCCAGTCACAATGGAGGAGGGGCGGGACAAATACCACAAAGACCAACTGTCACATCCTACATGTAGGCTGCAAGTGCTCAACAACAACGATGGAGGATAAAGTAATAGGCATCCTTTTCACTCCGTACTTCGGCTTCCCTTCATTCAGAGCAAGTACTTGACATTTTTACTTCAGCAGATATTCCGTATCATAGCAACCAGCTGCAACCGGCTGAAAAAAAACTAATGCACTTTATTGCCCTTCTGTATTTAAATAGTTTTAAAACTGTCATATTTGTCATTTATAAAGTAACAATACACCAAATAATAGACTAACAATAATATATAGCACTAAAATCAGGATAAATTATGTATTTTGCAGAAAAAACTGCAATAATACCGCATGTCGCTTATCACTGCAGGGGAAATTCCCTCACTGCGTCAGTCTTAGTCATCACATCATACCTGCTACCTGTTCTACCTTTTGCTCGGCTGCTGTCTGTCTGAAACCACTCTATTTGCTATATTGTGCTCCATATTACCCTTCGCCATTTTATTTGAGTGTCCAAGTGTGGATTCTTTGCACTTTATAGTGCCCTCAAAAACATCCACACAATGAAATGAATTAAGTCGTGTCCGTGGTATTCTAACAATCCCGCAGTGTAATGTGTCGCTTTTTATAGATGCAAAAAAAAGGGAGTAATGAAAGGGTGAACGAGGGAGTGATTACAGCAAATGGTGACAGTGACTAGAATAGAAAGTCACATACAAGATACACAACAGTCATCTCCACACTCACATTAATCACACAAACAACTGAGTGACTGCACAGTAAAGCAATGCCAAACTAAACCAGTGGGTGCTGTGGTGACACGCAGGAACAAGAGACGAGTGCTGCAAACTTTATGAAGATGTTGTTTTGAACCTGTTGAAAATGAATCAACCAACAAACAACTGTAAAAACGAAGCATGAAACGCCCACTCAGCCGTGACGTAGGTTAACAAAGTAAGCTGATCAATAAGGTCATGGAAAATGTGAATGTTAGCACTAGCTGAGATTGGAAACAACTGAAAATGTTTGTTGGGATTTTCTGAAGTGGGGTTGTGTGTAAACTCCCACAATCTGCGAGGTGAAATTGCTGTTTTTGTGAATGAAGAGAGCGATATAACGGTTTCAGTTCCCCGTCAGAAAGGGCTGTCTGATGGCGAGGTACTGTGGACGAGAGCCGCAGAAAACGGTATTTTAACCACCTACCAAAAAAAAATATATATATATATCAGTGAACACTATATTTAGAATATTTTCACCTCTTTACCTTGCCATCAGACAAGCAGCTATATCACTGTCCTCAACGCTGCCAGAGTCCATCAACAAAAACAGTAATTTAGTGAGTTGGTCTACCGCTGCCTCCATCGGTTTTTTTATTTGTGTTATTGGATGACTTTCAGATCCATAATAACGTGGCCTCCCCAGCAGTATGTTGCTAAGCTTTCGTGCTGCTTCTCCAAACTGGGAGCCGACTACCAAGCTATAGTATGACGTTACTACATTGACTATAAGGATGTTTACTGTCATTGTGTTGAGAACAATGAAAATGTGTTTAGCTGTCCGCAGCTGTGTGTGACATAAAAGTACAAGAAAATAAGTTAGAAACAACAAATAACAATGCAGGCGAATATATACCAAGACAAGTCATAAAAATGAGAAAAAGTAGCCGGTGCAATGTTGGTTAAGTGGCAGCGTACGAAGCGGTGTAGCTGCAATATGTGCGGAACAAGTGGGTGTGATAACTGCTCACAGCAGTCAGTCTTTTTCCATCTTTTTAAAGGATACGATATTCACTGAACAGCCATAACATTAGGTCAGCATGGTCACCCTGACCGGTCTGTGGCTGCACAGCCTCAAACACAACAAACACCTTTCTATCTGAACCAGCCGTAACTTTTTTAGCAATCTGATCTCCAGTAGCTCTTCTATTGGATTGGACAACACGGGCCAGCCTTCGCTCCCCACGTGCATCGCTGAGCCTCGGCCGGCCACCCATGACCCTGTTGCCGGTTCACTGGTTTTCCTTGCTTAGACCCCTTTTGGTAGGTCCGGACCACCGCAGACCGGGAAGAGCTGCCGTTCTGGAGACGCTCTGACCCAGCCGTCTAGCCGTCACAGTTTGGTTCTTGTCAGAGTCGCTCACATCCTTACACTTACCATTTTTCCTGCTTCCAACAAATCAACGTCAAGAACAAAATGTTCACTTCCTGCCTGATATTGCCCACCTACTGCCAGGTACCACTGCAACAAGATAATTAATGTTGTTCACTTCAGCGGTCAGTGGTCATAGTGTTGTTGATGTTATGGCTGATTGTTGTTTAATGTAGAAGTATTGTCATACAGAAACCTACGTCAGGTCAAGTGAGAAAAAGTTTGTAGAAGGGCTTAAGAAAACAGCATTTTTTAATGCTACAACATACATACTTAAACCAAAATGTGATTGTTCAGATTTGAATACGTAAAGAACACGACTCCAGAATGATATAAAAACTAGGCCTGTCAACGTTAACGTCATAACGCATTAACACAAATGCATTTTAACGCCACTAATTTGTGGTTTTTAGGTTGTAGCCGACTCTGTTTCAAAGCTGAGAGAAGACACCGGCATCAAATGAAACTAGAAAACCTAAAACCTTTACAGACATGCCCACTTTATGATAGTCCCAGTCAGTCTGGATCAAGTCATAGTCAAGTCAGCACTCTGACACACTGACAGCTGTTGTTGCCTGTTTGGCTGCAGTTTGCCATGTTCTGATTGGAGCATATTTTTTATGCCAAAGTCAGAACCTGGGAGGATTTCTGGACAACATCTGTTATTGTTTGTGTTGTTAATTGATTTCCAATAATAAATGTATACATACATTTGCATAAGGCAGTGTATTTGTCCACTCCCATGTTGGTAAGAGTCAGAAATATTGATGAAATATTGACTTTAAGGTCAATTTTGAACAAATAAAAAATGTGTGATAAATCAAGATTAAATATTTTAATCGATTAACAGCCCCATTTTTATAAATTCTCTTATCGATTGCTGAATTACCAGCAGTATCTGCAGTATCTAGAGCCTCAGTCTGTTATTTTAAATGGATGAAATAGAAAAATAGACATAAATTGAAAGCAATAATTTAATAAACAGTATTTTACCTTTGAGAGTTGGACAAGATATGATTTGAGCATATTTTTTATGCTAAAGTCAGAACCTGTGAGGGTTTCTTGATAGTATTTGTCATTGTTTTGTGTTGTAAATTGATTTCCAAGAATGAATATATACATACGTTTGCATAAAGCAACATATTTGTCCACTCCCATGTTAATGAGAGTATTAAATACTTGAAAAATCTTCCTTTAAGGTACATTTTGAACAGATAAAATGTGATTAACCACAATTAACTATGGACAATCACACTATAAATAAGGATCAGATATTTGAATTGAGTCACAGACCTAATAAAAACCTAATAATAATTAGATTAATAACGCTCTTTCAACATTTTGATATGGTATTGCGTTGACTGCCACAGTCCGACAGCTTATAGCTACATCTGATACGGCTTCGCTTCAACAAACCGAACCTGCTATTAGATTCAACATTTGTTTAGCTTTGAATCCTGCAGCCCATCCACCTGCTGTCAGATTTTATTTATTTCTTTTAGCTCCGAGCAGCGTCTCCGCCCCACAGACACCCCGCAGACACACTCTGATGCTCTTATATTCCTGGCTCTCTATTTTTCTATTTATACCCACTGAGATGAGCAATGAGCCCCAGGCAGCCCTCACTCACCAAGCAGAGCTCACATAGACACACACCGACACAGAAACACACACACACACACACACACACACACGCTGTGAGTTGAGGTTGAGGTGGAGGTTAGGGGGTTTCATCAACAGTCTGTCTGACCATATGAACTAATGTAATGCAGTTAGCTGTATTGTGCAACCTCAGAAAGAGTCCTGCTGTGTCCTTGCTTTCAGGCTGGTGATTGGGTATTCTGCTGCACGGCGTTAAAGGGAAAATCTGCCCTGTTATTCCTGTGATATCACTCACTCTAGGTTTGTAAACGTGATAAACAAGAGAGTGAAAACTGTCTTGGCAGAGTCATCAAGAGACGCGTCCCGAAGCAACACTGACTGTAATTAGGAGGATTTTTATGAGGCTATGGGCTTTACAGTTGGTAGCTGTTCAAAAGCACTGATGTATTTTTGAAATGAAAATTTTAGTAATATTTTTATTTGAGAAAAAAGGCATAAAAAAGGCATTTTCACTTTCTAACCAACCCCCAGTGCCTAGACAAAATAATGTATAATAACATGTCTGCACAGGGAATGATGATTCATCCATCTGCTACTGCTTCTCCCGTTCAGGGTCGCGGGTCACATCAGGCGACGGCGAGGTTCACCCTGGAAAGGTCGTCAGTCCATCACGGCACATTGAGACAGACAACCGTTAACGCTCACATTCATACCTATACCTATTTAGAGTCATCAATTAACCTGCATATCTTGTCCAGAGAACCCGTAAAAAAAAAAAACGCAACGCAACAGCGCTAACCACTGCACCAGGACTGATGATTCAAAAGTAGTAAAATAAAAAAGCCAACAAACACAAAAGTAATCAAATAAAACGTACGTACAGATTCATTAATTTATGTTTCACATAGGAAAAGATACATATTCATGTTTTGAAATATAGACAATACATACACTTCAGTTAACTTCCATCAGTTAATTAACGCGACATTCTAGTAGGGCTGGGATGATTCACTGATCTCCTGATTTGATAATGTCACGATGTTTGGGCGGCAATTCGATATGTGCTGCCATTTTCTGTACTGCGATTCTACAAGTATTGTGAGTTGATATTGAAATTTATTGCAATTTTTTGGAAAAAAGTTGAATCATACACTTTTAGGGACTTTTACTCTGGAAAATATCTAAATTAATCCAGTAAAAATGTTTGATTTTCAGCATGTATGTAGTCAGAGATGTCCTGAAGTCAGATATATCAGGATCATTGACAGGAATTATTTATTACATTTTTTTACAGCAATGACATTTAACTCATAAATTTGTGGTATTTACTTTTTACTTTATGACATGTAATGTTTTATACTTGTGGTGAATATAATCCAGTCTTCTTCTATATCTATAGTTTGTATATACAGTTGCCCTTGTTAACACCTTACAGGTCTCAGTCAAACCACACAATTTTACCCACGAACCTAAAAAAAAAAAAAAAAAAATAGTAAAGAAAATAGCTTTTGTTTTGAAAAGATTGTGTATTGTTAGTGCTTCTTCCTGTCACACGTGATTGATGTAAATTGACGTGAGTGATGTTTCAAGTAGCGCCACCTGCTGAGGCGGCAGTGTTGACGACTTAGCGACTTCGCCGCTATATTTAACGAGTTTTCAGACCCCTCCAGAGACACTTTGTCAAAAAAGCGCCTAGTGACAAATCTAGAGACTTTTTCTGGTGTTATTGGAGACTTTTAGAGACTCTGACATGAAAGCAGGTATTGTTCTTACTATTTTCAACGAGCAGCGAGTGCTGCCATGGACCCCTCCACCATCCTAAAGCTCTCACAGGTGGTCCAGTCCTGGTCCACAGGTGCAGCAGTCCCTCCAGCAGCCCGTCTATAACTGTACTGGCTGTATTCAAAGAAAACAACTTGAACCGTCACTTTGAGAAAAACATGCAGAGAAATCCAGAAAGCTGTGTGGAGACGAGAAGGAGAGGACAGCCGAGGGGCTGCTGGCTGAGATACTAAAGCAGAGAGGACTTTTACAAAGCTGCAGGAACCAAAGAAGGAAATGTAAGAGTTAATGTTAAGTTAATGTTAAATTAAGTATTAGTGTAAGTTAAATGTTAAATGTAAGGGTTAATTTTAAGTTCAATGGTAAGTTTCATTAATGGAAACATTACTACCCAAAACAGTCAGTCCTATACTGTTCAAAGACTCCTGAATATAATGTCATTTTCTTACTAATATGCTGTTTGGAGAGATTTTCAGTATAATAAATGCTGAAAAATAAGTGTGTTTCCTATAGTGATAAAATAGAGGTTACGTCTGACAATATGTGTTTGGCCCCCGGCAACAATCTGGGTTTCTCATGTGGCCCCCCAGGAAAAGTAAATGCCCACCCCTGGTTTACACAGTAGTTAATGGAAAGCCCAGCGTGCCTCATACTTTTTTAATATTTTTTCCTAAATAAGGTCCCATGGTGTCCGCCGGAAGGGGTGGTACTTCGCCTGTCTATTAGTCAGATAGACACAGAAACGTGAAACTAGGGACCAGGTTGAAAAATAATGCATCAAGTGTATAAAAATCAAATCCAAGGGTCATACAAGTGTGAAGTGAAGAGCTGATGAGAGGATCTGCTGCACACTATATTCCTCCTGAATACCCTCTGCTCTGCTAGACTGAGGACTTCTGATACTGACCCTGCTCAACCTCTGGTAAACTCTGAATCACTCGACGGGAGGGGTTAGGGGAGGGAAACTGTGTGTTGCCTGGGAGGAGGAGGAGGAGGAGGAGGAGGAGGGGGGTGATAGAGGTGAAAAGGAGGAGAGAGGGGAAAAGAGGGCAGAGGAGGTGGAACAAGTCAAGCTGACACACTTTCAGTGTATTCTCAATATTGTAAATTATGCAAGATGCGCTGTTTCTCATGGATGTTGTGCTCATCCATTTTTAACTGGTTCAGTTTCACAGTAGTACTCCAGCTCTCTCCGACTCTCCTGCTCAGCCGGTATATCTGGATATGTGCAGCAGGCATGTATTTAGTGTGATAAACTCACCTTTTAGTTGAGGTCACAGGAAAACATGCAGGTTAATGGCTCTGTGCTAATTGTTTTTTGATTGCTGGAGTTAATCACGTCCACTTCAAAACAGATATTGGTAATGACCTCCCGCTCTCTTTCTGCTGCTTCTTTGGCAGTGATTCAGGACAAAAGTCAAGTGGCTTTCATATAAATTACATATAAAATTTATAATCCTGATGCTATCCCTTAAGTTAGAAAAGATAATAATAATAATCCACTGACCCCAAAATTCTAAGCAACGTGGGACCCTTTAGTATCTTATATCAAAAAGCTTAAGACTTTCCCCAAAATTAGGCAGGCACTGTCATTTAATTCGTCATGATTAGCCCACCCCAGTAAGCGCTCATCCAGCGCTCTACACACTAGAACATGAGTGGGCCACTATTTTTCCTGAGGGGCCACATGAGAAACTCAGATTGTTTCCGGGCCTCTATTTAATCACTATAGACGTCACACCTCAGCAGGTGACGCTACTTCAAACATCACTTTACATCAATGTCAAGTGTGACAGGAAGAAGCACACTAATAATACATGAGCATTTTAAAACAAAAGTTAGTTTCTTTGCTGTTTTTTAAACTTTGTAAGTAAAATTGTGTGGTTTGTCTGGGACAGAACCATCATGAGGGCCGCGGGCCGTATAATGCCCAGGTCTGGTGTAAACCTTAGTTTAAAGAGTAAAAGAAACACAAACCAAACGGGCGGGAGGCCGGGTGGACGGGTCCGACAAAGACAAGGCTGTCACTGTTTGTGTCCAGTGCGTTAAGTTTCACTGTCACTTCACAATCAGCTGTTCATTCATGTCTCACGTTCACAATGTTCACTTTCATTTCACTTTACAAACTTAAACCCAGCCATGTTGGGTTTTCCCTAACCCTAGCCTGGTTTTGTTGCCTCAACCTAACACCAAGGGGTGTGACAGAGTATATACAAGCTGGGCTGATTTTCACCCATGACGCCGCTGCTAGTGAACCGAAAGTCAACGCCGACTTATTTTAATGGACGCGTGTAACTTAAATAACCTAACAATCATAGTTATTTTAAACCAAACAGGTTTTAACTAAACATAACCAAGTAGTTTTGTTTGTTTACAACCAGGTGTTTAAAACGGGAAAAAATATGTTTCCCTCTAAACGTAATGAAGAATGAGTTTAGATGTACGGTAATGTAATTTTGGAGCAGAAAGGGTTGGTTTGATTTGCTGCTAACATTATCACCACCACCTCCTGTCACCTCCACTGAGACCCTGTCAAGTTTGTTCAGCTAATAACCTCCTTTAATTACTTCTCAGACACAAATTATGTTCCTATTATGAAACAAGAATAACTTCCAATTAATGTGTTTATATCATTGTTTTGTCTGATTTTTTTTTTTTTTTTTTTAAACTAACACATAATTGTCTTCCTTGTGCACTGAACTGGGTTCAGTACATCCTCTCATTACCATTGAAACCACCACAAAAATAATCTCATGGCTGATGGAGTAGAGTGAGTTGAGAGTGGCAGCAGGGCTCACAGTGACGCTCACACAGAGGTGGGATTAGATACCCTTTACTTCCCCTCTGTTCTAAGGGGAACCTGTGTGTGTGTGTGTGTGTGTGTGTGTGTGTGTGTGTGTGTGTTCCCATGTCTGCATACGCATGAAATGTGTTAATGAAACATGATGAAATATGATGGATCCTCCCAGAGGCAAAAGCCCTCAAAGTTACACATCGTGATGAAAGCATAAACATGTGTGACATTTCAACACAGCACATTTTTATATCTAACCTCCCGCGGGTTAACACACACACACACACACACACACACACACACACACACACACACACACACACACCCCTCCCTTCTACCTTAACCCAATACGCACAAGTCAACCTGTCACCTAGATTTAAGTTGTGATCATACTCAGCAGTGTCTCCCTTTCTGTCTCTTTTTCATCTTATTTACATGTGAGAATGTCACATTGTCAGGACTCCTCTGCATCTGTTTGCACATACTGAGGTTTCAGATGTATTTTCTCTCTCATAAACCATCTCTCCTCATCTCTACTTGTACTCTCTTCACATCCGTCAGGCGCTTGATATCCTGATACATCAGAGTTATTGAAGAGTGGCGTGTTTGATAGCTACGGTTATGCTGCTGGGATGTTTCGTCTTCGGAGGGGGGTCTGGCTTCGTAGCTGCGATCCGTCTGTCTCTGCCTTCTCTTTCGTTCATTCACTCTTTGCAACACATCCGCACATGACATCCTGGTGTTCGTACAGCTAAATAAGCAGTATAGGAGATGAGACAGGTCGCCGTGTACTCGTTTGTGCATTTGGGTCAAAGCTAATCTCATTCCAGTCTAGATGTGTCTAACAAATTCACCTCCAGACGTATTGACGCCTTCTCAGAGGAGACTGTGTCATTTACAGGCGTCAACTAACCTTTGATTACAATGTCATGTGACGACAGAATGCCTTATTTGAATGTAGTATGGAGGAGATCTGGAGCACACAGATATAGCTTTAAATACGCTGTAGCAACCAACATCATGTCTTCATCGGAGTAAGAGGCGGCAGTGAAGATATTTAAATTGTCTGCATGCAGCTAATAGCTCACCTGCAACCTGGAATACTGAATGTGATGGCACACCATTATGTATGCAAAACATGGCTCCTCCATGATATGTTGTGGTATTGAAAAGATTTAATGCTGTTGGATTTACATATTTAACACACCTGAAACATGCGGACCAAATAAATGGATTAATTCATCTTCAATCCATGAACACCTTAAAACATACCTGTGTTCACCAAGGTCTGTGGACTCTCTGAACCCATTATAAACACATAAATGTTGGAAAGTACATCCTGAAAACATATGAAAAATTGTGGCTTTAGACCGTTAAACTGTTCGCCAGTTTTGCGTTCACGATTTTTTGGGGTGGGGCTCGATGATGCAGTGGAGCCATCCTTAGCATGACCCCTTCCAGAGCACTATATAACAACAACAGCGCATTAGCATCAGTGTGTCCTCCTGCTCCATCGCAAAGTACCGCGTTCACTACAACTCACGGTTGCTAGCTAGCTGTGGTGGTTAACAAAAGCCGTCACGAAACAGGCCTCAGGGCTGAAGCTGCATCCTCTTCATGCTACTGTCAGAGCTCTCGACACACATCGGCACACACAGCGAAGTCAGCTGATCAGAGACCAGGTGACGACAACTACAGTGCACTTGTTACTGTAAGTAACAATAATAAGTGTAAAGCCAAGAGACGCTGTCATTACATCTGTTCAAAACGCATAAATATGATGAAACCTGTAGGAATGCAACGTTTCAATCTGCTCTGTCCGCATTATCTGTTAGCGCGTTAGCTCGGCAGCTAACAGCTTATTGTAAACGTGTAATTTATTTAGTTGAGCTGTGAATGACTTTGGTTCCCTGTAGAGAGCAGTTAGTTTGCTACATGACGTACAGTATCTCAGCTGGCTGAGACAACGCAGCCCTCCTCCCTCTGCCAGCGGTACATCCATCTTGGCTGCACCTTCATCCATCTTGGCTGCACCTTCATCCATCTTGGCTGTACCTTCATCCATCTTGGCTGCACCTTCATCCATCTTGGCTGCACCTTCATCCATCTTGGCTGCACCTTCCCCACTTGTGGGTGTGGTTTCAGCGCCTTCAGCAGACACTCCCCCAGAGTTTCAGAGCAGAAAATGCTGCTTATTTTTCCTTTATTTTGAAAGCTAATTTTACATACTTGGCGAAATTTTGCGGGGTGGTTAGTAACACATTTTTCTGTGGTGTGACAAACAGACCAGAATGCATATTTATTATTGTTTTACACAGCCTTTAATTCTGTTATCCCCAGCAACACTGCAGCTATTACTTTCTGTTTGCTGTTGTTTATTTTGGTCTGTCACCATATGTGTAAAGTGTTCCTGGGCCCCTGAAAGGCACTATGAAAATGCAAGCTATTATTATTACTATTATTATATATTATAAGCTATGGCATTGCTCGAAACAACGCCCAGAACCTGTCTATCCTGTGAAATGCAGCTCTTAGCTGGGCACACCACTAGCTGCCACTGCTTTTTCTGACTCCTCTCTTTCTCGCTTATGAAGAGTTGCTGTTTGTTAGTTGCTACTTCACCCACAAAATGACCATTTGTATCACAATTACTGTGTTATCTTGAATTCTTGAAGAAAACTTTGTTTTTCTCATGTGAACTAATAGTCTAAAAATGGAGAAATTTCTTTTGCATTTACAACAAAATGATATAAAGAAAATCAGTTTACAAACTGTCACACAACTCGTGCAGTATGATCCATGTCTTGGTGACTGTGTTTACATGCATAAAATATTTCAATTTTTGCCATTTTTCTAAAACAGACAGTATTCCTACAAAGCTATTGACATGGCTAATGAAAGTGAATATTACACAGATATTCTTGTTTGCATGCAGATGTGCCTACTTTGATTGGACTTGTTCAAGCGTGCGAACACAGCCTTTCTCTTTCATTCCATCAGCCACCTTCTTGTGTTGTGATATTTGCACATATCCAAAAATCTGTTGATATCAAGTCTTTTATCATGTTTAAAAGTTGGTGTGTTTCTCTTTCCGACCAGAAATTTGAGCTTTTCTTTTGAACATGCATCTCTGCAAACTGTGGGCTAGTTGGTTTGTGTACAACGCACAAAGTTGGCCGAAAGCAGCCGAGAGGCTGTGAGTCGCAATCTGCCATAAACAGCCCAGTTGAGGCATTTTGTGAATGTGCTTAAACCTTAAACCTGAATAATATCAGCATATCTCATATGTCTTTTTTGATATTATTACTATAGTGGTACAAGTTTGTTTTTTTTGTCCAGTGCTTTATGAGCTGGGTTAAAGGCTAAAGCCTGGTCCAGCATGCATTGCCTTAACTGTTGCATACTGCATACAGTACATACAGTACTACATACTGCATTCCTCAGCAGTATGTAGTTTTTAAAACAGCCATAGTTTTGCTGTTGTTAAACGTAGCCCTCATTTACTTCAATTCATCAAGACTCTGCTCACTGTAGTGAATTCAGCATAACACAGAGTGAGTAATTCATTTAAAATCAAATAGTCATTTTGTGTGTAAAGGGTTCCTTTCACAGTCTGAACTATGACCATGTGCTCCAGATCTTCTCTGTTGAGACACCAGTTTGAGCTCTGAGTTGGCATCATTTCCATTCAGAGGTTCCCTTGTCCATACGCACATGTTTCAGGACTTAAATCTGATGTTTGTGCAGTTTGAAGACTGTTGGTCAGCATGGTACCTGGTTTTAATCAGGCTTACTGTATGAATCGACTCTTAGAGACTGTGTACTGTACTGCCACTACTGTAGCTGAGCAGCGCCGAGCTGTGCTCAGGCAATTAGAGAGCTGCCTTTGTTGCCTTTAACGACTTTGACCCGTTTTGCTGATAATACGCATAAATTTCCATTCTTTCTCCTTTTCCCTGTTTTTCTCTCTCTCGTCTCCCTGTCGTTCCTTGTCCTTTTTTCTTTCTTTATCTCTCTCTCTGTCCTTTTCTCTGCGTATGTGTGTATTAGAGGAATCCTAGTCCTGTGAAACAATGTTGTGCGTTAACAGTTAGAGGGAGCTGACCTTCACGTTCTCGCTGGATATCTCATCCATCTGGGCATTCCCATGGATTACCCTTAACAGTCTGTAGATAGGGGGGTGTGTGTGTTGATGTGATTTACATCTCGCCAGGTGTGTTACCATGTGACTGCGGTGTGTGACATATAGGAGTGAGAGGAAAGAGTGAAAGCTAGCTGCTGGTTTGCCCACATGAGCATCCAGCAGTTATCTGTTCAGCCAAGCTGAGACAGACAGACAACAGAGACTGTGAGACAGAGGAGGAGGAGGAGGAGGAGGAGGAGGAGGAGGTGGAGGAAGGTGAGGGGGGGCAGATACTGAGGGAGGGAGATATGGCAAAAAAGGGCAGAGATACTGAGGTGTGGGAGGGAGGTAGACAGGAGGGCTCTGCATCGATAGAGAAGGCAAACTACAGCTATACATAGGTAGGAAAACAGAGCAGGGAAGGGAAAGATGATGGGAGGAGAGAGAGAGTGGTGGAGGTAGATCAGACAGAGAAATCAGCATTTAAATTAGGTTTCAGTCCAGCTCTTCTCATTCAGCATTCGCACCTACGAATATCCCACAAAATCAATACCTGTTTAGTCCACGTAATCATGAACTAAACGCCGCATTGGGAGGAGGTCGGGTGGATGGGAGCGTGAAAAGAAAAGACGGACTTTAACTCAGGAAACCAGCCTGAAACCAGACGTCAAGGTTGGTTTGGATTTATTACGTAACTTCCGTACTTAAATAACACCACATTCATAGTTGTTTTATCCCAAACACTAATTTATTTATTACGTAACTTCCGTACTTAAGTAACGCCACTTTCGTAGTTATTTATTAAGTAACTTCCGTATTTAAGTAATGCCACTTTCGTAGTTATTTATCAAGTAACTTCCGTACTTAAGTAACGCCACTTTTGTAGTTATTTATCAAGTAACTTCCGTATTTAAGTAACACCACTTTCGTAGTTATTTACTAGGTAACCTCCGTACTTAAGTAACGCCACTTTCGTAGTTATTTATTAGGTAACCTCCGTACTTAAGTAACACCACTTTCGTAGTTACTTTATCAAGTAACTTCCGTACTTAAGTAACGCCACTTTCGTAGTTATTTATCAAGTAACTTCCGTATTTAAGTAACGCCACTTTCGTAGTTATTTATCAAGTAACTTCCGTACTTAAGTAACGCCACTTTCGTAGTTATTTATCAAGTAACTTCCGTACTTAAGTAACGCCACTTTCGTAGTTATTTATCAAGTAACTTCCGTACTTAAGTAACGCCACTTTCGTAGTTATTTATCAAGTAACTTCCGTACTTAAGTAACGCCACTTTCGTAGTTATTTATCAAGTAACTTCCGTACTTAAGTAACGCCACTTTCGTAGTTATTTATCAAGTAACTTCCGTACTTAAGTAACGCCACTTTCGTAGTTATTTATCAAGTAACTTCCGTACTTAAGTAACGCCACTTTCGTAGTTATTTATCAGGTAACCTCCGTACTTAAGTAACGCCACTTTCGTAGTTATTTATTAGGTAACCTCCGTACTTAAGTAACACCACTTTCGTAGTTATTTATTAGGTAACCTCCGTACTTAAGTAACACCACTTTCGTAGTTATTTATTAGGTAACTTCCATACTTAAGTAACACCACTTTCGTAGTTATTTATTAAGTAACTTCCGTACTTAAGTAACGCCACTTTCGTAGTTATTTATTAGGTAACTTCCGTACTTAAGTAACGCCACTTTCGTAGTTATTTTAACCCAAATGTTGACTTCTTTGTCACATGACTTCATTACTCAAGTTATGCCACTTCCTGACTTATTTTATCCCTAACACTAACTTAGTTATCACGTAACTTCCGTACTTTAGTAACATCACTTCCGTAGTTATTTTAACCCAAACTATGATCTTTTCCTAAACTTAACCACGTTCAGCAGAAGTTTATTTTGAAAAGACTGTATGCCTCTAACGTGTGGAAATCGACATGTGTTGCTTGACATTTGTAGGAGACTATTTGATAGCCAATGCAGCGCGTTGCTTCGTGACGTAGTATTGCATCACAGCAGAAGATGAACCAGGTTCGGTGGACAACACTGTGGATTTTGCCGGAGCCTCTTCGGTCAGCATTCCCTCTGGGCCAACGCCACGGCCTCATTGAAAGGAGTAATGTGGATAAATGTCAGTCTCAACACCGTTTAAGTAATTTGCTCATAGTTATAATCATAAAGTTGTCATAATCCAAGAGGAATCCAAAATTGTGTCCACGCTGAAGCTCCCAAACCACCTGACAGCAGCATATCACGAGGAGAAGAAGATGATCTGAGGATGAGGAAGTGGAGGAGAAAGGGGGAGCAGAGGAGGAGGTGCAGGGGGCAGAAAAGTGAAAGGAGGTGTGGATTAAAGGGGGCAAGCTGCACAAGGTTAAGGCTTCAGGACGAATAGAGGAAAAGGCATGAAACGGCAAAACGCTGTGGTTCACTGAAGTCGACATAGTTTCATCATCCTCTATCCAAGTTTTCTTTTGTCAGTCTCACTCAAATAAAATGAATATTGGTAAGCTGTGTTTTCTGTCTTTAGGCCTAAATTATATGTTTTCATGCCTCCCTGCCTGCCATGTGCGGGAGGCATTTGGTTTTTGGGTTGTTTGTCCGTCTGTGCCGTTCTCATGAATGCAGCATTTTTGGAACAACTGGAGGGAATTTCCTCAAATTTGGCACAAACATCCATCTGAGTTGATTACATTTTTGTGGTCAAAGGTCACTGACCTCACAAAACTATAGGAAGTATATAAGAAGTAGACATAGTCACCGTGCCGTCAGCCACTGGTTTGTGTTTTGAAGCCTCACCTTTTGGCTGTCACCATCTTGTTTTTTATTGCAACCAGATGTGACAGGAGAGCGTGGCGGTAAGTGCAACCGAACGCTGAATAAGACATTTTCAGGTGACCAAAAATGTTTGAATTAAATTCCATGAACTGAAAACGTTCTGTGAAGATGAAAACATGGAAATAACAACTCCCAGACCGGACAATGCCGTGGTAGCGGCCTGTCAATCACAAGGTAGCCACGCCCACAGCAGTGGTGCGACAGTATATTTAGCAGTGATACCTCACAGTTCAAATATGAATCCACCAGCTGTGTGTGCTGGATAGCATAGATTAGATCGATGCAGCCCTTCATGTTGTTAGAAGTCAGTTTACAGAAATAACAACTCTTAAATCTGCATATTTCTTAGATTAACTTTTCTCTCAACTGCCATGGCAGCTTCCTTGTTGAGTGAAATGACGTCAGTGGGACCACAGACTGTATATAAGAAGTGAACTTAGTCACCGTGACGTCACCCGCTGGTTTGTGGACTGTGATTTTGGAGCCTCAAATTTTGGTCGTCGCCATCTTGTTTTTTTGCAGCCAGGCGTGACACGAGAGGGCGGAGCTAAGTGCAACCGAACACTGAATAAGACATTTTCAGCTGACCAAAATGTTAGTTAAGTTTCATGAACAGAGAAAACACTGCAAACTCCGTGGTAGCGACCTGTCAATCATAAGGTAGCCCCGCCCTAAAACATCCCCTGATTTATGGTCTATTTGACTCTAAATGGGACCATAATTTCCTAAATGAACATCATGCTGTATTGAAGAAGACTTGAAACTAGTGACTGAGACCATAAACTCATGTTTACAGTGTTTACTGAGGTAATAAATCAAGTGAGAAGTAGGATCATTTTCTCATAGACTTCTATACAATCAGAGCTCTGTTAACAACCAGAGGAGTCGCCCCCTGCTGGATATTAGAGAGAATGCAGGTTTAAGGCACTTCAGCTTTGGCTTCACTTCTCAGAGCCGCTGCATAAAAAACATTTTTGGCCATAACTCAATAAGTCTAGTTTCTTTTTTTTTTTTCTTACAGTCAGTATGCTCCCACTCTCAAAGTAAGTGGTGAGTCTGCCAAGTCTATGACTCGCACACACGATTTGGGTGGCATGACTTAAAGTGCGGGTGGTTAACCAGTTTGTGCTGAATGAAGTGTGACGACGGCTTGTGTTCATGACTCAGTGTTTTTTTTGTGTGTGTCAGCATTACAGCGTGTGTGTGTAGAAAAGTAGTGTGTGTGTGGTGACTGTGAACTTTTGGCAGTACAGTCATCCAAACTACAACAAACACTGAAGTCTGATGACGTTTCCTCCACAACTTTTAATTTCAAACTCAAATCCCCCCATCAGCCCATCCTCCTCCTCCTCCTCCTCCTTCCTCTCTCCTTTCATCTTTTCTTGCTCATTATAATTTTGTTAATATACATTTTCTAAATCCTCCACCATCACCCAGTGCTTTTCTTCTCCTCACCCCCCTCCACTCCCACTCCTTGAAAGCTGGAAATCAGGACAGTTCAGCAGCGGAGGGGTTAAGCGGAACCCGGCCTTGTGATTGGCTGCCGGCCGGCGGTCTGAACCAGCCTACAGAAAGAGGTAACCAGGCAACCTCAGAGAGGGAGAGGAGAGAAGAGGGGGCAGAGGAGCGAGGAGGAGGAGGAGAGAGATAGAGAGAGAGAAAACGCGCTGAAAAGAAGCCTGGCATAGTTTTGTGGGGATTGTGGAAAAAGATGTAACGAAGCTTGCAAAGCGCTCTCCCCGGGATGGAAAGCTGGATTACTGTCCCTGCTGAAACACACTGTGGATGTCTGAATAAACCAGGACGAGATACACGGGACTGAATGGATTCTAAAGCCTTTTCACAAAATGGGAACTAACTGTGCTCATTCTCGCTGTAGTGCAAAGGTAAGTGCGCCAATGCAAAAAAAAAAAAAAAAAAAAACTGAGCGGACGCTGCGCTAGTGGCACCTCTCCTCCCGGTCTCGTGCACCGGGGGTACAAAGTGTGCACTTTCTTAGTGTGGTAGTGGGAGCCTGTGGATTCAGTGAGCTCTGCTCCGATCACTGCAATGAATTATCTACTGCTGCTGGTGGAGCTGGTGGAGCTGGTGGAGCTGGTGCATCGGGATTTTAGTCTACGCGCGTGTGAGTGTGTGTTGGGCGGGTGTGGGGGGGAGTGACCCCTCATTGAAACATAGTGGTCTGATGCTGTGTGTGTGTGTGTGTGTGTGTGTGTGTGTGTGTGTGTGTGTGTGTGTGTGAGAGAGATGTGATGTTAGGCGGGAGGTTTGCAGCATTGGGCATCTGCCTCAGTGTGTAGCTGTTACACACTTTGCCCTTCAGACTCCACATTATTCAGTTCATTTCTGTAAAGTGATGGAAATGTCTTTACTGTTAAAGGAGCACTTCAGTGTGCTTTTTCACGTTTAGCTCATCTGCCCCCAGCCGGAGAACAATCTCAGGGACTGTAGTAGCCTGTGTTTGGTTCTCAGTGGTGACTTTATTGTAAGCTTATTATACTTCAACTATTCAGGAGTGTGTTTGTGTGACCCTTTTTACAACTGTGTGGCCATACACCTTTTTCTTTACGCTGCTTGTTCCTTTTACAGACTGATGCTTTCTTCCCCCCACGGTAAATGAACGTTCCTGATGCGTGGGGGGTTTAGTCCACTTTGGCTGGCAATGGGAGTGAAGTGAAGTGGTTCAGTCAGTGGAGGCTGCACGGCTGCTGAGGAAGTCTTAGTGTAGAAATGTAGTCAACGGTGCGTGCCGGCCGTAGCCGGTGCTCAGTCGCTGGGTTTTGGGTTGATGGAGGGAAAGCGACAGACGGACGGAGAGTTGAATGGGCGACCCGGTCAGTTTGCTTTGAGGGGCCCCGGCTCCCTCCGCTGCAGCTAAAAGCCGCATTAATCATGAAGCTGGTGGTGAGCTCTGCAGACCCTCACTCTCTCTCCTCTCTCTGTCTGCACACAACCTGCGTCAGCTTCAGCCTGTCTACGTGTTGCAAATGGGACTCCATCTGCAATAAAATTTATTTGGTTTTGCCAGAGATGTAAAATCAGTGTCACTCACAAGGATGCAACCCAACCGGCTGCATGTGTATAACTCAACAGCCATTCTTTTATTAAAAGCTCTTGTCAGTTTACCTGAGTATCTCCAGTTTGTGAGTACTCCATGTCAGATGGAAACACTCAACACTCAATATTTCTCAGATAGTTGTTGCTATTAGTTACTCAGCAAATATAGAATTTACCAGGGCTGTCATATGATTTTGTCCACTGGTTGATTAGTTGATTTAATCAATGGATCTGAAAACTGAGTTCCTCCACAAAGAATCACACAAAAACACCACTTTAAATTGTGTTTACCAGAGATGTACTCATAAGTTTATTGGAAATAAGTTATTCAGTATGAGAGAAGTATAAAAATAATGACTAATTGACTAAAGAAATTTTAGTCGACTGCGACCAAAACAACCAATTAGTCGACTAATCAACTAGAGAGAACAGCCCTAATTTCCAATTTGTGATATCTAAATTGTAGTGCATGTAGATGGAAACACTGCATTTCTCTCTCCACTGTATTTCTCTGATTGTTAGTAGTTACTCAGCAGATTTTGAGTTTACTAGGGCCGTCCTCGAGCAAAGAAAGTCTTAGTTGACTAACACTCATATGATTTTGTCCACTAATTGATTAGTTGATTTAATCAATGGATCTGAAAACTGAGTTCCTCCGCAAATAATCACACAAAAGCACCAGAGATGCGCTCATAAGTTAATTGGAAATAAGTTATTCAGCATGAAAAAATAATAAAAAAGGACTAATCAACTAAAGAAATTGTAGTCAACGAACACCAAAATCTCCAGGGCTGTCCTCAACCAAACTAATTCTTAGTCGCCTAACATTCATATGATTTTGTTTTTAATTTTGTTTTAATTTAAACGACTAATTAGTTGATTTAATCAACAGATCTGTGAAACTGCTCTGGGATTTTTCTTAGGAAAAAATCATACAGCATGAAATAGCATAAAAACAACTAATCGACTAAAGAAATAGTCAGCTGATGAACTAAGAGGGGCCAGCCCTAGAATATGCATGTAAACCATACATTGACATCATTAAATATGATGCAGCTCCACAGCCATAAGACCAACTTTAAAATACTTCTTACACAGTACAAACAGGGGACTGCCCTTCATAATGAGTACTTTTACTAATTACAAGTACATTTTACAGCTGCTACTCATTTACTTTAAACTGTAAAAGCAGCGACATTTTATTTTTAATTAGTTAAACAGTGGTGCTGCTGCTTTAACCCGTAGGTGAAGGGTTTGAATAGTTTGTCCTCTCCTGCCAAACAGACCTCTTACTTCTGCCTGTATGGGCCCAGCAGGCGACTCCAGGGCGCCATAGTAACCAACAGAGTATTGTGTGGAAACTCTCAAAGAAAACCCTGTTGAAGGCTCTCTTTCTTCCTCTTTCAATTCTCATCTCCATCTGCTCCGTCTACAGTCTCAACCCTTTTTTTTTTTCTTGCCCATTCTCTCCAGCCTGCCTCTTGCAATTTATGTTTCTCAGTGCGACGTAGTAGATCTCTGTGCTATGCAACGGTCGACACTGCTGTTGGAGTGAACGTTGGACTGAATGTTAAAGAAGAAAAGCTCTTTTAGGCTGTGTAGTCTTGACATCAGGAAATCATTGGAACCTGGAGCTTACTGTTCCAGCTCCTAAAGCCTTTAACAGCTTTTCGCAAAAGTAAGCTTGTAACTGTGAATTTGTATCTGAGTTGGAGACACAGGGTACCTCTGATATGTGGAAAACCTTTTTTTTTTTTTTTTTTTTTTTACCCAGAAGAGTTTAATGCTGCACAGAAACTCATCTGACACCATGTAAATGTGTGCATAATGTAGCAAGCTGTAAAAAATAAAGCACCACCTGTAAAGAACAATGTCAAGCTCAAGGCATTTCCTTAACTGTGCAAAGTTTGAGTCACAGCACTGTAAAAGTAAGGATAAGGACATTGAAGTGTAGTGGCCCTGGAGAAAGACCTGACCCCAACCAGGTCCAGTTCCAAGCTTTCATTGGCTTGTTGATTGGTCAACAATCAACAAGCCAACAGCCATGGTGCTGCGTTCACTGTCTCCAGTTCACCGTCAGGAGAGTTACTGTAGCAACCACGGTGCTGCGTTCACTGTCTCCAGCCACGGTGCTGCGTTCACTGTCCCCAGTTCACCGTCAGGAGAGTTACTGTAGCAGCCACGGTGCTGCGTTCACTGTCTCCAGTTCACCGTCAGGAGAGTTACTGTAGCAGCCACGGTGCTACGTTCACTGTCTCCAGTTCACCGTCAGGAGAGTTACTGTAGCAGCCATGACGCTGCGTTCACTGTCCCCAGTTCACCGTCAGGAGAGTTACTGTAGCAGCCACGGTGCTGCGTTCACTGTCTCCAGCCACGGTGCTGCGTTCACTGTCCCCAGTTCACCGTCAGGAGAGGTACTGTAGCAGCCACGGTGCTGCGTTCACTGTCCCCAGTTCACCGTCAGGAGAGGTACTGTAGCAGCCACGATGCTGTGTTCACCGTCCCCAGTTCACCGTCAGGAGAGTTACTGCAGCAGCCACGATGCTGCGTTCACTGTCCCCAGTTCACCGTCAGGAGAGTTACTGCAGCAGCCACGGTGCTGCGTTCACCGTCCCCAGCTTACCGTCAGGAGAGTTACTGTAGCAGCCATGATGCTGCGTTCACCGTCCCCAGTTCACCGTCAGGAGAGTTACTGTAACAGCCATGATGCTGCGTTCACCGTCCCCAGTTCACCGTCAGGAGAGTTACTGTAACAGCCATGATGCTGTGTTCACCGTCCCCAGTTCACCGTCAGGAGAGTTACTGCAGCAGCCACGATGCTGCTTTCACTGTCCCCAGTTCACCGTCAGGAGAGTTACTGTAGCAGCCATGGTGCTGCGTTCACTGTCTCCAGTTCACCGTCAGGAGAGTTACTGTAGCAGGCATGACGCTGCGTTCACCGTCCCCAGCTTACCGTCAGGAGAGTTACTGTAGCAGCCATGATGCTGCGTTCACCGTCAGGAGAGTTACTGTAGCAGCCACGATGCTGCGTTCCCAGTAAAATATTTAGTTTAGCAGGTTGTCAGCTGTGTGTCTGCCCGGTGTAACCATTGTTCAACAACCAGTGTTTGTGTTTGTGCTGCAGTATGTTAACCGCTGTAGCTCTGCATTACTGTAGCGAGTTTCCAACAGACCATGTGTGTGGTGGTGGTCAGTGTGGGTTTGTTGGTGGTGTTATAGCTGTGAACGTAGCTGTAGCAGACAGTGTGTGTTCAGTTTATTTGTCGATGAATAAATGCTACGAGGCTACAAGCTACAACTCCTCAGCTGGAAGTCCAGAGCCAACTTCCTGTATCTGTAACTCTGGCTTAGACTCGCTTAAGGTGATCAAGGTCTTGTTCATATATTGTATCATAAGTTTATGATGTGAAAATGAACGAGTTCATGCCCATTTAACATAAGTCGATGATGTTCAAAATTATCAAGGTCATGTCCATATAGTGTATGTCTATAATGCAAAACTGAATAAGGTCATGTTTATATACCTTATGATAAGTTGATAACGCAAAAATGATTGAGGTCATGGCCATACATCACACGATAAGTCGTTAAAGTAAAAATTAAAATGGTCATGTCCATATAATGTACGAAAAGTTGATACTGTAAAAATGAACAAGATCAGGTCCATATAATGTACGAAAAGTTGATACTGTAAAAATGAACAAGATCAGGTCCATATAATGTACAAAAAGTTGATAACGTAAAAATGATTTAAGTTACGTCCATATGTCACATGACAAGTTGATGCCGTAAAAGTGAACGAGGTCATGTCCTTATATCACGATAAGTCGAGTAAGCAAAAAAGTAATAAATATCAAGGTCATGTACATATACAGTAAGTATAAGTTGACAACTTCAAAATGATCAAGGTAATGTCTAGAGGTCGACCGATATGGGTTATATATGGCTGATGCCATTTACTTTCTTTTTTTTTTTTTTTTTTTTTTTACAGACTCAAGACAGCCTATGGCTGATTGATGATGCCGATTTTTTTGCCTATATTACCAAAGTAAACATTTATTGAACAACACTTCCGATCGCTCATACGTGTTCTACAGCAGTAACACTGGGCTGCCCATCGCGTGCTAATCCCCGCGTGCTAATCGGCTTTACATGCTCAGGCATCGGCCGGTGCCGATTATGAAAAAAGTAAAATAATCGGCCCAATTTCTCAGCAGACCGATTAATCGGTCGACCTCTAGTCATGTCCATACATCCTACGATAAATCTTTAACATAGAAATGATCGAGGTCATGTACATACATCCTCCGATAAGTTGATAACGTAATAATTGTGTCAGGCCTACCATCCTCCCCATCAGCAGGAAGATCATTCATGTCCAGTATCAAACCATGCAGTCACTGTTTTGGGTACGTCCGATATTATACACCCGTGTACTTTTCCTCCTCGTCAGGCCGTTTGTAGGCTACCTGCTGGCCTCTCAGCTCTGTAAGATAAGTCCAGTGGGGTCTGAGCTGCAGATGCTGCAGAGCACTTCTTAAATCTACATCTGTGTCAAAGTTAGAGTTATTATGCACCGACAGCAGTCATAAAGGAACAGAAAAGACGAAATCCCAGTGAAACGTACACCTGCTTTGCTGAGGTATTTTAAACAGGCTCCAACATGTTAAATATTGGTATTTTTTTCAGTGGGGGTTCCACCGGTACAGAGGGAGGAAAGAGGGAGAATTGACTGGCTCTTGGCTGGCTGCCCTTCCCATTGATCCACATCCTCGGTGTGTGTGTGTGTGTGTGTGTGTGTGTGTGTGTGTGTGTGTGTGTGAGTGTGACATTCTCCCAGATATAATTGGCGTGGAGAATATCTTTACAGCCCGCTGGGAGTATGTGTGTATAAAGTATATGTAGCCTATTTTCTTGGCCTTTATTCACTGTAAGGGAAATGGGTTGTGTGTTTGTGATGCTCTGCGAATCAGCATCCATCACACAGAGATGCTCACACAAAGCTTAAGACACAGCATGTGCACAGAACTATCATTACCACCAATCATGATAACGTCTTGAATACCAACAGGCACAGTAAAGCATGTTACATACACACCGACAAAAGGGGCGGAGAGGGAGCAGAGCGGTCCATCCAGAGGTACTGATCGAGCTGCCAGCTAATCTGCCTCTGCAGTCTGTAATCTGTAATCTTCTTAAAACACTCGCAATCTGTCCACACCACTGGGATTAGCATCTGCAGACACAACAGCAGCGTGCACACAGAAACACACACGCTTTTCACTGCCACTACGTTTGACCGCAAAAAGGCTGCTGCGTGGGTTTGGCATGCTCGAAGCCTGACTGTTCATCTTTTACAGCACTGTGAATAAGCAGATGAATAGAAGGAAATACCACATACAGGTAGTTAGTCCTTTAAAGGGGAATTCACCTTGTAAGTTACTTATTGTGTTGTAGGGCTGCTCAATTATGGTAAAAATCATCATTGATTATTTCGCACAATTACTCATTGACTCTAGAAACATGCATTTATTGAACCTTTAAAAAAAAGCCTGTCCTAACAGTGGATTCTCTTGAGCTTTAAATATAATTCGTACTTTAAATAAAAGCTCTCTTTCCATCATCTTGCCTCGAGCTGAGCTAAACATGTCACAGACTGGAGAGTTAGTTTGGGCTTTTAGGCAGCAGTTTGTGTTTTTTTTTTCTTCATTTTTGTACATTTTAAATTTAAATACATCAGTCTGGTGTACTCCATCCATCCTTCCATCCACTGCAATCTCTTAGGGGTAGGGGGGGCTGGATAGGTCTCCAGTCCTGGATAGGTCGCCAGTCCATCGCAGGGCACATAGAGACAGACAATTATTCACATTCACACCTGCTGACAGTTTGGAGTCATCAGTTAACCTGCATGTCTTTAGACTGTGGGAGGAAGCCCACTCTGACATGGGGAGAACATGCAACTCCGCACAGAAGACCCCAGGCTGGATTCGAACCGGTGAGGTGACAGTGTTAATCACTGCTCCACCGTGCAGCTTCAATCTGGTACAATTATGAAGCTAAATCTATGGAGAAATTTGCTCTAGAACATAGTAAACAGTTTAATCATGAATATATGGGTTGTATAGATATGAATGATGATGACACAGCAAAAAAGTCACACCCACAAAGCGTGATTAAGGAGAAAGGGTCCGTGTTTCAACGCGATTCGGGTGGGTTTCCGACATTGCCGCAGACCTCTGACGCACTGAGGACAGTCCGCCTCAGGTGAGCTCTAACTAGCTTTATCCTGGTGAGGTTCGAGCGAAGGGTGCGGTAAATCTTCCAGCCATAGCCGTGAGCCACTCTTAGGGTAAGTGTCCACAGCCTCCATCCTTTCCATGCGTCCCATTCAGCGTCTGTGTAAGCAGCCGTTCGATGCTTTCTGGTAGTGCAGCGCTACATTTCAGGAGATGGACTCTCACACTGGCCACTCCTAATGTGCATGACGTTGAGGTCAAGGCTACTTTATGCAAAACAGGGGTGTCCAGCGAGACTCCCGCCTCTGGAAACTCCTGAAAATGCATTGCTTATTTCTAGGGATGCCATGAGAGCCAGTATTTTGGTACTAAGTTGATGCCAAAATTCTAAAAACGTGACGGTACTCTTTTTCTATAGTACCGAAGGTACCGTACGATGCCTGTAATATGAAGTCATCAGGACAGCCGTCACTTTGCCAGGCAGGGAAAATGCTAGTGATGGGAATAGAGAACCGTAGTCGCCTCTGTGCCTATCGATTATTGATCCTTTCTGACAGGTACATGTGCACAATGGTGCATGCGCACGCTGTACCATGTTTCAGTTTGATTGGGAACAGAATCACAGCGGAGAGAAAAGAAAGCGCTCAACTCTGCACCCTGTTGTTTCCCCGATGATACGACACTGAACAACAAAGCTGTTCTGAAATCAGCAGGAGGAGAGTTAGCAACGTTAGCTGTTAGCAGCAGGTGGGCAGCACAGTCCTGCTTGGATAAATAGCGGAGATGCAAACGTTAACGGAGGTGCCATTAAGTTATGAGGCGTTCATGGTCTGCTCAGCAAAATGACTATTTGGCAAAGGCAAATTACAACGTTCTTATGTTGTTTTTGGCAAGACACTTGAATAAATCCATTTGTTTGAAGGAGATATTTTCACATTTTAATGTGAAATTAAAGGAATGCGTGTTGAATTACATGGGATTTATAGTTTGTTGTTTTTTTAACCATGGTGTTGAATTGGGTATTGAGAATTGTGGAAATTCAGTGGTATTGGTACTGACTCCTAGATTTCTGGTATCTTGACATCGCTCCTTATCTCTCACCTCAAAACACATTTCAGTGAACTATTTTCGTAATATACAAGAAAACCTTTTCCAAGCGACCCGCCATGTTGGTTCTGGTTTGAAAGCTGGAACCAGCAGCCCATGAGTGAAAGCGTTTGTCTTATCAGGTATGTAGTGGCAGCCCATCAAGTGTCCAATACTGAGAGGTGACGCGACCCCCAGTGTTCAAAATCACCCCGGGCCTTTTCAAGCCAGCGCACTACCACGAAGGACATGCACCCGGCGAGGGCCACCCAGCACCGGGGAGAAGTCCCATGAGGGGATCCTCCCACACGGTGTGGCCGTCCCTGACTCGCCGAGTTGAACCCCCACAGCAGATTATAACACGAGACAGAACGAGAGCATCAGAAACAGAAACAGAATCTCGATTATATTGTTTTCATCATCGTTGGACGCCAAAATCGCAATTCCAAATAAAATTGAATCACTTAGCCCTTCTGTTTTGTAAAATATTAGAAAAGTTGGATTTTGAGTCCAAGATGGACGACAACACGTTAAAATGATCTTCATAAACGTCACAAGCGTATTTTCATAGTTACAGTAGATCATAGAGTAACTGGCTACATGCAGACTGAGAGTGAATGAACCATGATAGATTAATAAGTGCTTTAATTTTTTCACTCGCGTCCAGCCTCTTTCTAGCCCTCTGCTTCTCTTATCGCTCCTCCACATCTTCACCCTCACTGTGCTCTCTGTGTTTTCTCTCCATCTCTGCTGCGATCCTACTGTTTTTCTCAGCTTCGCCATACCTCTCTCTCTCCCCTTGTCTGCCTCCATCTCTCTGCCTGTAGTGTAGCTTCGGGGATCCTCTTGTTTCAGAGGAGATGTTGATTATGGAACTGAGACTCTTGAGTTCATCCTTTTTTTTTTCCTCCCTGCTCACACATTCACATCATTAGTATTTCACATCATCATTATCACATTTCCTTCCATTTTCTCTAACATTCTGCTGAACACGTCTGGTCCTCCTGCTCATTTCTTTCTCCAGTGAGCGCCACTTTGGGGGTGAAATCGCAAAGGTGTTCACTTTGTTAATGAGTTTTCGCAGCAAACAAAAGCACTTTATAGCAGAACACGCACACATACAGAGGCATGTACCACACCGGAGTCACAGCACATTAACACTTCAATTAATTGAACGCCTTTACATTCTCATTTCCCCAGAAGTCAAGATCCCTGACCACCCCCACTCCCCCCATGTCGTGCCTCAGCAGACCCCAGCTGGATTGCATGCTCCTTGTGACATTTTAGGTGCTGGAGAGAAAGCGGGCAAACAAAAGCATTATAAATTACATTTTAATTTGTGTTCTGCCTTTCATCCAGCCACGTACAAAGGAGCGGAGATGCCTGGTTTTGTACCATATTCTTTATTCAAAGAATACAATAGATAATGAATGCATGTATGAATGCACAGAGGGAGAAAGGGAGGGGGCGCTCAGGTTTGCTGGGGGGTTTGTTAGCTACACCTCCCTGTGGAGCAGCTCCACTGACTTCCACACTCACTGTGAGACTGCAACAAAGTTAGAGAAAGAAATAGATGCAGACAGGAATGGAAAGATGTCTTCCTTAGAGGATTCTCCCCTTCTTTCTTTCCCTCTTTGTCTTTCTTGCTTTCTCTCCATCTGTGTTTTTCCATCTCTGCTCACTAATGAATTTTTAACTGTCCCACGATTCTCCCCTTTGTCTCTCTTTTACTCTCTCTGTTTGTAAAAATTAGCCGCAATTCATGAGCCATCATGAGCTATTGTCTACACGTCACCTAATTCACAGTCATGTCACGGTAACTTGTTGGATGTCCTCTCAGTCATGTGGAAGTAGGGGTAGTACCGGTTTTACCACCATCACTGGCGTCATGTTCGGCCACGACGGATTTTGCAAAACCGTCACACACACAACAGAGATACACCTGATAAACTACGCCAGGCTGTGGCTCAGAGGCTAGAGCAGGTTGGCGGTTCGATCCCCAGCTGCTCTGGGCACATGTCGATGTGTCCTTGAGCAAGTCTTAACCATAGCCATGTGTGTGAATGATGTATTTGATCGGCAAAGTTGGCACCTTGGCAGCCTCTGCCATCAGTGTGTGACTGTGTGTGTGAATGTGAACATGAATGTGACATGTAGTGTAAAGTGCAAAAGACTAGAAATATAACTATAAATGCCCTTTTATGTCACATCCACACAGGTTGTCTGTGGTTATGTACAGGCTAACGGCCGTTCTGTTTTGTCGCTGAACCTTTTGCTTTGCATGCGATGCTCTTATTAACGGGTTAGAGCAGCCACACAGCCCGGGTGAGCAGCGCTTTGCTGGCAGCCCCCGACACATCATTTTCACTGTCTATTTTGGCTGAGAACTGTGTGTGTCACACTGAAAAATCAGGCGACACATGGTGAACCTCTAGATGAGCTGCCTGTAGCCGAGCTGTCCTGCTCATTTTACAGATGTAAAAAGTTATGTAAGCTTTGTTTCCTCAAAGATGAAAATTCATTCGATTGAACACAACATGTAAACATTCACAGTGCAGGGTGGACAAAGTATGTGAACCTTTGGATTTAATAACTGGTTGACCCTCCTTTAGCAGCAGTAACCTCAACCAAACGTTTCCTGTAGTTGCAGATCAGACCTGCACGATGGTCAGGAGGAAATTTGGACCATTCCTCTTTACAAAACTGTTTCAGTTCAGCGATATTCTGGGATGTCTGGTGTGAATCTCTCTCTTAAGGTCATGCCACAGCATCTCAATGGGGTTGAGGTCAGGACTCTGACTGGGCTGCTCCAGAAGGCCTATTTTCTCCTGTTGAAACCATTCTGTTGTTGATTTACTTCTATGCTTTGGGTCGTTGTCCTGTTGCTTCACCCGCCCTCTGTTGAGCTTCCTGATTTTTTTTTTTCTTTAGTTCTCCTAAAAAACATCTTGATAAAATGGGCAATTTATTTTTCCGTCGATGACAGCGATCCGTCCAGGCCCTGAGGCAGCAAAGCAGCCCCAAACCAATTTTTCTCCACACATTTCACTGTGTGTTCCTTCCAAACAACTCAGTTTTGGTTTCATCTGTCCACACAATATTTTGCCAGTAGTGCTGTGGAGCATCCAGCTGCTCTTTTGCAAACTTCAAACGTACTGCAGTGTTTTGTTTTTTTTTTCAACAGTAGTGGCCTCCTTCGTGGTGTCCTCCCATTAACTCCATTCTTGTTTAATGTTTTACTTATTGTAAAACTTTAGCTGACCCTCTAGGATTCTTCTTCACCTCATTGAGCGTTCAGCGCTGTGCTCTTGTGGTCATCTTTACAGGATGACGACGTCTAGGGAGAGTAGCAACAGTACTGAACTTTCTCCATTTGTAGACAATCTGTCTTCACATGGACAGATGAACATCAAGGCTTTTAGTGAGACTTTTGTAACCCCTTCAAGCTTCATATAGGTCAACAAGTCTTGACCGTAGGTCTTATGTGCGAGGCAAGGTTCACATCAGGAAATGCTTTGCTTGTGTTTGTCTATTGTTGTGACTTAGATGGAGATCAGAACACATTTTATGACCAATTTATGCAGAAATCTAAGTAATCCCAAAGGGTTCACATACTTTTTCTTGCAACTGTATGTGAAAATACAACCTTTTTTTCTAAATAGTCTGTATTGCTGAGATCCAGGTTGCTGGACAGTCAGCTACAGTTCTGAAGACAGCACCATGTCTGTTATTATTACCTCTGAATGAATCACTACATATACATTATGGGGCAGGCTGCTTCTCCCAAAACACATGTTGGCCTAGAACTCAGTTTAAATTTGGAGCCAATATGTTTTTTTAAATATCTTTTTCTTTTTTAAGATATGTCCCCTTACTTTGCCAATAGAAAGAAAATAGGTAGAATCATGTTTTTAGTGGAGTATCCCTTTTATTTTTGTAATACGTGATATAATACCGTGATATACTGTACATTTTTGGTCATATTGCCCTCCCCTATGTGGAAGTGACATGGCCTGTCTGTCTCACTTTGAAAGACAAGGTGGCAGGGCTGCCTTGTGTGCCAGACATCTGTTTAAGCAGATGAAACAGGGACGGGGGGGGGGCTGAGTGTGGCATCTGTGTCCAGAACAGAATAGCCGTCCCTGGGCCGGAACCACATCACGAGCTGCCTCCCTGCAGCATCTGGTTCCCGGCTCGTACAGCGTTCTCTGGGCTCAGACGAGCGGGTGGACACCCAGATGTTGCTGCATTCAGCCCGCTGAGCTCACAGTCTCCAGCGTACGCCGTCACACTTTCACACATACACATCCTGCACTCATCGACTAAGTTGTGTGCTGCTGCTCGTGGCTCTCAGCACTTTTGTGATCACAGAACAGAGTTTTATGGGGTTTCATGGGTCATGAAATCTGCTCTACCCATAAACCAAGTTAAGTTTCAATTAAAGTGGAAACATAAAAATGATCAAAATGCCATTTTCATGCAGCATGAAAGCAACAGTGGAAAACCTCTGAGGCCTCAGTTTGAACTTACTGTGCCCTCCGCCTGTAACTGATGTTTCTTCACACAACTTTTCAGGTAGAGCACATTTTGTAAACTGCGTTATAAATACCAAACAAAACTGATTTTATGAATATGCTATTTCTTTATGCCTGTGTATACAGGCTTTTTCTTTATATAGGCAGACTAATTATTTATGAGGGAAATGAATGAGGCTTACAAGAGAAGGAGCCGAGAGGAGGTTAAGGCTGAAGTGAGTAATAACTGAAGCTGCTCAGTGTAAGCGGTGCTGCAGAGCTGAGTGGTCATTTCACTGCACGGCCTTGTGCACACAAGAACGCGCACGTGTAAAAACTGCTACTCTCTTCACACTACCTCCGACTGTGCACATTACACACACTCTTTGAGATCTCCTCGCTCTGGCGTGCATTTAGAGAGGTGAGGGAAACCGATTGAATGCAGTCTATAGGCCATTTTTTGAATGTGCTGTGCTGAGGTCAGTCACTTCCTCTGCCACAGAGTCCACTGAGAGAGACCAGATCAGGAATGAACAGGCCTAATGCATTTAAACTAGTTTTCATTCAATGGAGAGTATATTATATCAGTAATAATTGTCATGTTTTCACCAAATGTTAATAATATCTACAGTGCTGTGAAAAAGTATTTGAAAACAGTGGTGGCCGGCCTACCAAAATAACTCCAAGAGCGCATCGACGTCTCATCCAGGAGGTCACAAAAGAACCCAGACCAACATCTAAAGAACTGCAGGCCTCACTGCCTCAGTTAAGGTCAGTGTCCCTGATTCAACAATAAGACAGAGACTGGGCAAAAAATGGCATCCATGGGAGAGATCCGAGGCGAAAACCAAAAAGAACACAAAGTCTCATCTCACATTTGCCAAAAAAACATCTTGATGATCCCCAAGACTTCTGGGAAAATATTCTGTGGGCTGACAAGACAAAGGCTGAACTTTATGGAAGGTGTGCGTCCCGTTACATTTGGTGCAAAACTAACATGGCGTTTCACAAAAACAACATCATACCAACAGTCAAACTTGGTGGTGGTGATGTGAGAAAGTGAGAAAATCCTAAAGGAGAATGTCCGGCCATCAGTTCGTGACCTCAAACTCAAACACACTTGAGTTCTGCAGCAGGACGGTGATCCGAAACACACCAGCAAGTCCACCTCTGAATGGTTCAATAAACAAAATGAAGGTTTTGGACTGGCCTAGTCAAAGTCCAGACTTAAATCCGATTGAGATGCTGTGACACGACCTCAAACAGGCCATTCATGCTGGAAAACCCTCCAATGTGGCAGAATTGTTTTAATTTGGCCACATTGGAGGGTTTTCCAGCATGAAATTCCTCCACAGCGACTGCAAGTCAATAACTGCCAGTTATCGAAAAAAAGCTTGATTGCAGTTCAATCAGGAGAGACTCCTATTGAATGAATGATAATTTATTACAAAGCGCACAAAGGTATGAATAGTGAAAAGTCTTACGCGATTTAGACCCAACATGACAATGTAAGGGGGGAAGTGGTACCGTAGTCGGATCAGGAATAGTCCCCCCAGGTCTACACACTGGAGACGGTGGTAGTGAAGGGATTTGATGAAGATCCGATGAGGGAAGTGGAGCAGGCTCGCTCTGATGTGATGAAGCTGGAGGTCTAATAAAGATAAATATGTAAAAATAAGAAATCAGGAAGGGGACAAATACTGTTTCACTGCGCTGTATGTTGGGTTGGTGTTTTCTGGGCGTTTCAGGGTACCGACATCGTTTTTTTTTTTTTTTTTTAATTATACCCAGCCCTAGCAGTGATCCACTCGTTCATTCATTCCCTCAAGTTAACATTTCTTCTCTTGGAACATTACTGTCACATATTTTTAAGAATAGGCATTTTTACATTTACAGTACTCTGACAGCAGCATGTTGGTAATCAGTTTAGGAAAGGCTGAGATGACTCACTGCTGCAGCTTTCCTCTTTATGTACTACTGTACTCACACGTAGAACAACACAATATACACTCACTACTACATTTTTATGCACAGTAATGTTGTTAATGCCTCTCACATACACAATTACCTCCCTCCTACTGATACAACATTGGCTCGTATGTCCCTCTAGTCGCAGTATTTTTATTTTCTCCACTTTTAAATGTTGTTTTCTGGCATTTGCGTAAGAGGATTTGACCCGCAGACACATAAATACACATTAGGAATAAAGATAAAATGTCCTCACTTTAGTGCTGGGAATTTCCAGCTCAAATCAGCCCAGAGATAGTTAGTTTGGCTCTGTGCTTCAGGTTGAGCTGTAAAAGTGGAGCTTTAGCGCTAGTAAGGATGTATTTACAGGCATTTACAGAAAATAAAATACGGCTGTATCATTTATTATATGACAGCCTAAAGTAGCTTAAAGCTGCATTAAGCAATTTTGACTACAGTGGGAAGAAGACCCCAAAACAAACCTCTCAGTAAGGAGCTTTCATGATGTATCAGCTTATCAAGACTAAGCCTGTGGCTGTTAGCAAACAATTGCCTACTTATCCAGCAGAAACATGAACATCCCATTATAATCCATATTCTCTCCACCTGTTCAATGCTAATGTAATATTTACTGGTGTTTCGTTCCGTGTGTCCCAGTAATAGCTGAGAATAAGAGGGTGTATTTGGCTTATTATTAGTTTCTCTCTTGACACTTGTCTCCTTCGGCTCGCCACCGTTTCACACTGATCGTATAAAGAGGAACTAGCTTGTGTTGTTGGCATAGTTTTGGTGTTTGACCCAAATCAGTGAGCTGAACGTGGTCAAACTGTGTGTAAAACTGCAGATTTGGGTGTTGACTCTCAGTGGGATTGGTAGGACTTTCATCTAACAGGCAGTTATATTATTCAGTGTCAACATAAATAATAAGTGTCTTAAGGCTGTTACACACCACAGTCGTTTTTTTTCACACAATTAACGATTAATTTTTTCAAACGCAGATATTACATGACGAAAAAATGATGCGTTTTTTTTACAGAATGAGATTTTCTGAGCTTTTGCACGGCTAATAAAGGCATTAACCAATCACATTGTGTGGAAACGGTTGAGACTCCGTCGTATGAACTTTATTACTCCTTTCAACGTTGATAAAGGCAGCGCAGACCAGACCCACTCCTTCTGTTCATACCTTTCACAATAAAAGCCCTACACATGTAATATTTGCTGGCAATTATGCAATTTCGTGTTGTTTATTCATCCCACCACTGGTGTGTAAAAGCCTTTAAAGTCAAATTTACACTACACGACTTTCAAACATGTCTTTCAAAAAAGAGTCTAATCTCCAAACTATGTTTTGTCGCAACACCACACACGATAGGTGACATGGCCGTAATCATGCATGCTGATGTTGTCTTTCACAAAATAGCCGGTTTCCACAGGTCTTTACTACCGATAGCTTGTTTCCTCAACTTTGGTCCACGTTTCAAATGCAACACATAACCAGTAAGTTCCTGTTGCTCCAGACTCAACTAGTGTCTCACGCTCTCATTGGCTGTAGCTCCCAGACAGGTCCAGATATTTCACGTCTGCGTTGCTTGTGTCTTTGAACAGTTCAAACATAGCCTTGATCACCAATTAGTGATTTGTCTCTGATGTGGGGCTTTTTGTCGGGAAGCCCCAAAGACTGTTGATGAGTGGAAAATCAGGGCTAAAGTTGTGTAGTGTGAACTAGGGATGTCACCGTGAAGACGTTTCTTATGACAACACCGGCTGTCATAAGTTTAAGAAAAGATGACGGTCAATATCCGTGTGCTCACCTTGATCTTTAACACTGGATGTCTGTGTGTCCGGCCTCTCCGGTCGCAGGTTTCCACCCTGCGCCACGCCGTCCGTAAGCGCTCTGTCCTCTTCACGGCTTCAAACGAGAAGCTTATAATTCATCCCATTAATTTTATGGTTCCCTTATAGCATTGGGTTTAAATCCATCATATTGCCAAATAGGTCCTTTAGCTTTTCTCTGTAGCATCAGATCCTCCGCCATCATCTTGTCTGTCAACTCTCTCTGGTCCTGTGTGTGAAATCTGACTCCTGTTACTCTGTGGTGACTCAACACTGAGCAGACACTTTCACTACGTATTCATAACCCAACACTAAATATGTAAACATACACTAAGTGGGTTTTCTGTAATTTAAAAACAAACAAACAAAAAAAACACAAAACAGCAGAGAGGGCGATGTGTGGGTCCATAATATCATCGTTGTAACACCAGTAACACCACCAGCCTGCAAACCAGGGACTGGACTTGGTTAATGAATCTAGCAGCTAGATATTACCACTGAATATGGACTGAAAGTGCATCCAGCAGGTTTACAGATCCATCAGTCGTCTATATATGTGTGTGTGTGTGTGTGTGTGTGTGTGTGTGTGTGTGTGTGTGTGTGTGTGTGTGTGTGTGTGTGTTCAGCCTCTTAGTCGGGGGGGGGGGTCTTCTTTAAGGATGAATGGAGGATTCAATCACCTGCTCTCAGGTCATTTGTGCTACTTGATCGAGTTCCACTGAGCGTCCGACCAGATGGACACACTCTACTGGGCTGCTGGAGTCACACACACTGACGCACTCACACACTCAGTCAAATGATGGAGAGGACGTATAACTGAAGGGTAAATTATTTTTTTCATTATAAAAGTGCTTTTGATGGCCTCCTCTCCCTTAGGCCATGACCTATCTCTCCCTCTTTTTTGCTCTCTCTCTCTTCACACACACACACACACACACACACACACACACACACACACACACACACACACTTCCCCTCTATTCTATATCTGAGCATTAAGATAGGCAGCTTTCAATTAGCTGGATATGCTGTCAGATATCAACTCCTCTCTATAGCAGTCTGAGAGCTGATGAGGATGATAAGTCATTTTTGGGAATGAGGGTGTTAAACAGACCACCCAGTCAACTATAGAGCCATGCTCAGGTGTGTGTGTGTGTGTGTGTGTGTGTGTGTGTGTGTGTGTGCGCACACATAAAGCTGGATTAATGGGATAGGCAAGATCCAAGAGCTGCAAGATTAAATGGCTGTGAATTGATTTGATGGTTTCCATCACACACGCCCATAATAGCCATGCCTAGAGCCGACAGAAATATTTGGCGGGGGCTTATTTTGAAGTTGATAATATGATGTGGATGAGTGGACCAGCATTTTTGGTGTGTGTGTGGCTTCAAATAGCACACATAGCACACATCTGCACTTTGCAGCTTCACTCTGCTTCAGTCTGAAGCTGATTGATTTATACCTGACAGAGCTGACCGTGGATGGATAAAGACATGGGAGAGCTAGCGTCAAACAGAGGTATACATGTGTGACTACGTCCGGTTTTTAAAATAAGGTGTTAACAAAGAGAACGGCATATATATTGCAGCTGAAAAGTGATCCATTTCATTCTGAAAAGTTTTTTCAAAACCAGCATGGCTCAGTTCAAAATTTTGTTTCAATACAAAACTCTCTTCTCTCTCTCTCATCTCTTCTCAGACATGATTTTGACATCAGATGATGATGATTTTCTACCTCTACGCTTCACAGTGATGTTTGTTCAGACAGAGACTGAAGTCTCATCTGTCACTGGAGTAAATGCAGAAAAATAAAATAGTAAGGAATGTATAAAAATTAGATTTTATACACCTCACAAGTATAAAACATTACATGCCTCTTATAAATTAAATTGAAATACTTGTCTTTATTTTTTTATTTGACTGATATTTTTGACTTCAGGCCACCTCTGACTACATACATGCTGAAAATCAAAATTTTTACGGTATTATCTCAGAGATTTTCCAGAGTAAAAGTCCCTAGTCTCAACTTTTTCCCATAGTCTAGTGTTAAAAAAGTAGAAAAATGAGTTCCATCATATTTTCAGACTTGGTACCAAAGTATTGGTTGTTACATCCCTCGACAGCTGTATTGTAAAAGCGATACTTGAGCTTCGTTTATTTTCCCTTCCCATATTTCCCCATGTGACAGTGTGAATGAGTCGACCAGGCATGCAAAGAGTCTCTACAGCATGGAGCATTTTTGTAAGGAGTTTGTGCTTTAAGCAACTTTTTCACGTCATAAAGCAGCAAAGTGCTAAAGCAGCCGATATGAATATCTTCTGTCCTTTTGGGCACAAGAAAGAAAAATGAAAAGTGACATAAAAAGTTAAATCGGAAGAGAAAGGTAGTATTTGTGGCATGTGTTTAAAGCCACCCAGAAAGGGAACGGAGAGACTGACAGAGGGAGGAATAAAGGGGGAGCAGCAGGAAGTGAGGTGAGAAATGGTTGTGATTGCCGGTGTGCCTCAGTGAGTTCTGCTGTTATTAGTCATACTACCTGCTGCTGTGATCGGCCCTCCTCACCTGCATCTGGCGTGTGCATGTGCCCTCATGCGTTTGTGTGGATGTCTAATGGGTTTTAGAGTTGCCGATGACTCCCCCCGCCTCTCCGGAGACTCTCCGCTGGCCTGGAGAAAACACGCTTACCTTGGCCTTTGCTGTAAATCGCCCCTCAAATGAGTTCTCACTGTGATCCCCTCACGCTGCCGTGGACCAGAGCTCTCTCTCGAGAACAACTTAATGATCCCCAGTCTGATAAACAGAGGCCCGCGGGATGAATGGAAATGTGTGCTGAAGGGAATGTTTGAATCCCATATTGTCTATCAGGTGGCCTTCCCCGACAGTGGACCTCTTCGCCAGAGTGGATTGACCTCCGCAAATTATTACCTACACCGCTGACATCCATCACATCTCAGCCCTCAGGGACACGCACACAGTAATAATATCACAGCAGCCTCATACAACTGGCCATATGACTGTCTGCCCGCTGCTGCGGCTGCCTCTATGGTTTATTAAATCACCGGCTGGGTGGTGCTGTGGCTTCTTCTATGGTTTTCTGTACAGCATCCTGTCTCCTACTGTGACTATTAAGGGTGGGAAGAAAAATTGATTCCCCTTTGTATCACAGTCAATTTTTTTACCATTTTGTAACAGATTTTTTAATGCTTGAATCAATGTGATTGCTTCATTTTAGTCTGTGTGGATGTAGAAGCAAGTTACCAGTTATATTGTTGTAGCCGGAGTAATGTGGTATATACTAAATACATATATGGAAATAACATCATTGAATTACAGCAGAAATATAAAACATGTTACATGTCCCTTATACTAGAAAATACCACTAATGACCACTATGAAGGAACTGTATTTAGTCTTCATTTTTGGGTTGCTGTTGGGTTAACTGACAAGATTTGTGCCTTGTATGCAGCGGTCAACACTTCACTGTCAGGAGAGTTACTGTAGCAGCCAACGGTGCTGCGTTCACTGTCTCTAGTTCACTGTCAGGAGAGTTACTGTAGCAGCCACGGTGCTGCGTTCACTGTCTCTAGTTCACCGTCAGGAGAGTTACTGTAGCAGCCACGGTGCTGCGTTCACTGTCTCCAGTTCACCGTCAGGAGGTTCTGTAAGCCACGGTGCTGGTTACTGTTTGTTTGTGGGGTTTGTGGCCCGGTGCTGCGCTGTGCGAGGGGTTCTGTGCGCCCGGTGCTGCGTTATGTGTCCGGGGGTTCTGTGCAGCCCGGTGCTGCGTCCTGTCTCTGTTCACTGTAGGAGAGTTCTGTAGCAGGGTCTGGTGTTGTCGGGGGCTGTGCAGCCCGGTGCTGCGTCCTGTCTCGTTCACCGTCAGGAGAGTTACTGTAGCAGCAGGTCTGCTGTCGTTCCGTGGAGTTCTGTGCGCCGGTGCTGCGTTCACTGTCTCTGTTCGTGGAGGTGTGGCCCGGTGGGTTCTGTCTCTGTTCCCGTCAGAGGTTCTGTGCAGCCCGGTGCTGTTTGTTCGTTCCGTCAGGAGTTCTGTGCGCCACGGTGCTGCGTTCTGTCTCTGTCTGTGGGGTTCTGTGCGCCACGGTGCTCGTTCACTGTCTGTAGTTTACCGTAGGAGAGGGCGGTTGTTCTGCTCGTTCGTGGGGTTTGGGTGGTGTGGTCTGTCTTGTTCACCGTAGGAGAGTTCTGTAGCAGCTACGGTGCTGCGTTCACTGTCTCTAGTTCACCGTCAGGAGAGTTACTGTAGCAGCCACGGTGCTGCGTTCACTGTCTCCAGTTCACCGTCAGGAGAGTTACTGTAGCAGCCACGGTGCTGCGTTCACTGTCTCCAGTTCACCATCAGGAGAGTTACTGCAGCAGCCACGGTGCTGCGTTCACTGTCTCTAGTTCACCATCAGGAGAGTTACTGTAGCAGCCATGGTGCTGCGTTCACTGTCTCCAGTTCATTGTCCAGGAGCATTAGTGTAATGTTGCGGACATGCAGCCACTTTCCCAGTAAAAGTCTCCACCGCAAATTTAGTTTAGTTTAGCAGGTTGTCAGCTGTGTGTCTGTCCGGATTAACTTCAGCAATTATCTGACAAACAGTATATGAGTTTGTGCTATGTTAGCAGCTGCTAGCTGTTAGCGTTGCTGGTGGCTTTGTGCCGCTGTAGCGTAACTTCAGCGAGTTTCCGACAGACTGTGTGTGTGTGGTGGTGGTGAGTGTGGGTTTGTTGGTGGCGTTATAGCTGTGAACGTAGCTGTAGCAGACCGTGTGTGTGTGGTGGTGGTGAGTAGTGGGTTTGTTGGTGGTGTTATAGCTGTGAACCCTCAGCTGTAGCAGTACAGAGTGTGTGTGCGTGCCAACTTCCTGTATCTGTAAATCCAGCTCAGACTCTCTTATAGTGGACCAACTTTTCTCCTTAAAGTGACGAACCGCTCCTCTGAGTTTCTTAATTAATTGTTAATATTTCTTTTAACCCTTTAACCGATAGCGTTAATGGGTTAAAATGCTTAATGTCAGTTAACAGTTAAACGGTAAATTATTAACATCCCTTGTCAGGACATCTCTGACATACAGACACAAAGTCAAGTATTTAGAGGTATTCCCAAGTAAAAGCCTGATATTTGTACCCTAAAATAGATACATTTCTGAATATATTCAAACATTTTCACTGTCAATTTAGAGATTTTCCAAATTAAAAAATATAAAAATGAAAAATAATAAAATAAAATAAAACTATTGATCTATGATGACTCATCTTTTCTTCTTGTGTTAAAAAAGTTAACACAAATCAAATTGCAATACATATTGAATTGGCACCCACCGTTCCCGCCATAGTGACTGTAGGCGTATGATTCATGGTATGTTTGGGTAACTGGTGCTCTGGCTGGATGTTTGGATGTAGGACTGGCAGTATGATCCTGTACTGACCCCTCAGTACCCCCATCTATCTCCATCAGTAGCCCAGTGGACTCCCTCCTTCTTCCTTTTCATCTCTTTCAACTGTCTTCATATAAGCTTCTTTATGAAGTGTTCTTTATCATGTAAATGTGGTGGCAGTTTTACATGTTGGTCTCATGTTTGTTTTCCATAAAAGTCACAGCCTTAATCCTGCTCTGTAACATTTCTGTAACACCTCCAACATGGCTGTATTGAACGCTGTCACCTTAATATAAAGGCTACAGCAGCACATTATTAATATTGCTGTGGATGAGCCAATTTTAAGTTGTGAGCATATTTTCCTCATGTCAGATCACTCTGTGAAAATGTGTTTTTATTATTTCCCCCTTTGTAATGCAGGACAACAGAGGAACAAAATAATACTTTGAAAACCACAATTATCTTCAGACAGTCTGTCTCCTTAAATTTGAATAGCAAAACACTTCACGTATATACTGTAGAGCAAATAGGAGTTAAATCGGAGTTTGGTCTGCAGCAGCAGTCTTTATTCTATCTAATAAAAGATGAAATTGATGAGAACATTTATTAGAGGACCCTCTACTGAGAACAGGGGGTGAGCATCATTCCCTAGTGCTCACCATGGGCATTAATTAAAGCTGCAAAATAAGTTAAAATCCATCAGTGGTGCATCCTGGAAGAGAGGTGACTTTAACTAATTTTGATATTAAGGTGCCTCTCTCTCAGGAGGCTCTCGCTATAGGAACCCAGACCCAGATCACAAAGTCCGGTTTGTTTGATTAGTGTGAGCACTGTTTACCGTACCGGGTTCACTTGAAACGGTGGTCTGGGTTATGAGTCACATGTATTTGGGTATGAAAACCAACTGTACCAAAACATAGAAGTGGACAGCTATTAAAGTAGCAGTCTGCGAGATGTTTTGAAAGGGCTGTCAGGTTTAAATGCCCCTGATGTCATCCTCTGAACTGCACGGCCATGGTGGTAAAGCAGGACGGCTGGCGAGAAGTTCGTTCTTGTCTCCAAGATATTAACAATAGTTGGCACAATGCAAAGGTGGACTCTGTCACATCTTCTCATGGACTGCACTGCATTTATATAGCACTTCTATTCAAAGTCCTTTATAATTAGCCACTCATACACTCACTCACACAGATAGTAACAAGCCACCATGAAAGGCACTGGTCTGAGCATTAGGAGTTACTGGGGTTCAGTGTTTTGCTCAAGGGCTAGGGATGTTAATAATTAACCCTTTCACTGATAACCAACGGTAAGCATTTTAACTGATTATTGGTTAAACAGTTACAAGAAACATTAATAACTAATTAAAAAACTGAGAAAAACTCAGCGGAGCGGCTCATCACTTTAGGGAGACAAGCTGGTCCACCTTAAGAGAGAGCCGGGACAGATACAGGCTTGTAGCATTTATTCACCGACAAATAAACTGTACACACACTGTCTGCTACAGCTACGTTCACAGCTATAACACCACCAACAAACCAACACTCACCACCACACACACACAGTCTGTCGGAAACTCGCTGAAGTTACGCTACAGCGGCACAAAGCCACCAGCAATGCTAGCAGCTGCTAGCGTAGTACAAACACACACTGTTCGTCAGATAATTGCTAAAGTTAAATCGGGCAGACACACAGCTGACAACCTGCTAAACTAAACTAAACGTGTGGTGGAGTCTTTTACTGGGAAAGTGCCTGCATGTCCGCGACATTACACCGATGCTCCCGGACGATGAACTGGAGACAGTGAACGCAGCACCGTGGCTGCTACAGTAACTCTCCTGACGATGAACTGGAGACAGTGAACGCAGCACCGTGGCTGCTGCAGTAACTCTCCTGACGGTGAACTGGAGACAGGGAAGGAGGACGGGGCGGGAGAAACTTTCGGAGGGGAAGGGGGAAAGGGAAGAGCCGGGGTGGGGAAAACCCCTAGGGGAAGGGGAGAGAGGAAGGAGGGGGGGGGTACGGGGAGGGGGGGGGGGGGCCTGACGGTGAATTGGAGACAATGAACGCAGCACCGTGGCTGCTGCAGTAACTCTCCTGACGGTGAATTGGAGACATTGAACGCAGCACCGTGGCTGCTACAGTAACTCGGCTACATATACTGAATATTTGATCCATTTACATAATGGAGACTTGTGTTTGAAAGGCCCAAAGCCATTAGCTTAATAGATAGATGGACCCAGCAATGTTACAGACTCTATGTCTGGGAGGGGCTCTAGAGAGAGGTGTGGTTGTAAGTGATGATGTGTGTGTTTGTGTGTCATAAAGTGTGTGTGTGTAGCCATCCCGTGGAGTGTGTTATGACTGGGCCAGGGGAGTTCTCAGGGGTGTAGCTGTAAATTAAGACAACAGCAGAGATGGGAGGGATGGAGGGTAGAAGGAACTCTTCCAGGTGTTACAGAGCGTTTAATCACTCACCTGTGAGACTAATGAGATGAGCCGGCGGATCAGACACACAAGCACACACCTATATGTATATACTCGCACGCACACTCATAGACTGGTGGGACTAATTACCCAAACTCCACCACGGTGAACACAGCACGGCTGGTAAAAGCTCCAAATACACGTACAAATACGTGACAGCTTGCTGCTGCCTCCCCCAACTCATTACACCGCTCATCTCCTCCTCTCTCCACCTCATCCTGCCGCCGTCGTCTGAAGGAGATGTGGAGGGAAAGGAGTAGAAAGCAGAGCCGATTGGTAGCTAGTAGGTCAGGAGGCAGAGAGGCAGAGGCAGCTATTCTCCACGCCGACTGTGGCTGCAGGCAGCGCTACAGGTAACAAACACATCAGTCACATACACAGCGCACCTGTTACTGTACAGATGGCGAGCCCTGGGAGAGAGGCAGGCTCAGCAATGAAGAAAGATGAGCCATCAGACAGGGAGGGAAGAGACAAAAGAGAAGGGAGGGATGATATTTTTCATGGGTAGATTGTTAAAGGAGATGGAGGAAGGGGAGGCTGGTGGCGTGGGGGTCAGGGGGGCTGCAGCTGTTTGTGTAACGCCATGGTAACAAGGCAGCAGGGCCGAGGGAAGGATGGAGGAGGAGGAAGAAAGGGAGGGATTTCCTCACCTGTGCTCTGCCTGCAGCAGATAGTCCTGTATAATCTAGCGAGTCTCTCTCTAAGTTCACTGTATATCATTATACAACACACACACACACTCTGCATCTTTTTTATCCCTTTTTTATCTCTTTTTGTTCAACCTCACATAAGAAATAATCCTCTTCATTACCTGTACCCTCATCAGAGACACTGTGATATTCTCCAAAGCGCTCTCTGCTCCTGAGATCTGCCATTATAATTTTGTCCTCTATAATCATAGAATAAAGGGTTTTAGTCTGTCTGAGTGTGTGTGTGTGTGTGTGTGTGTGTGTGTGTGTGTGTGTGTGTGTGTGTGCACGCATGTGGTTGTGCCCCCAGCTACATATCTTAATCTCCTGTCTATTAGCATATTCAGAGTTCTCCTGTAGCTGGTGGAGGCATCTGATAATTTCACAGCCCCGCTGGCCTTCATCTTGCTCCAGGAAGTGAAGAGGATGATGGGATGATGTGTCTTGGGAATAAGACGAGACGAGAAGAGAAGTGCTCCAGCCTTTTCTGTCTCACTCGCTCTCTCGGCAGACCTAGCTGAATTCTGAGGTGGTCTGGGAAATCAGGTCTTAGCTATGGATGTGCTGTTATTTGTCTTTATATTAGTTTCTATTTTGAGCAGTTGATTGACACTTTTCTTTAGTGATTTTTAATTAGAGAGCAGTAGTGATGCTACGGTGAGGATATTTTCCCAGTGGTGAATAAATAGCGGTGTTACCGATTTATATAGGACATTTTACAAGAAAATCTGACAGAGCTTTGATCTTTAATGTCGGATGGCTGCTTGTCTGGTTTCTTTCAATGCGCTGCAATGCTGCTGCACCACGCACACCGACTGCGACCGCTGTTTACAGATTGCCTCATTACCTTTTGCTTCTATCTAGTTTTCCATCCATCCATCAGCAACCACTTATCCTGTTAGGGGTCACGGGGGGCTGGAGCCGACCCCAGCTGGCATTGGGCGAAGATTATCACGGGGCGAATTCACACCTACAGGCAATTTAGAGTCAACAATTAACCTGCATGTCTTTGGACTGTGGGAGGAAGCCGGAGCACCCGGAGAAAACCCACGCTAACATGGGGAGAACATGCAAACTCCACACAGGAGAGCTCCAAGCCGGATATGAACCTGCGACACAGCTAACCACTGCACCACCGTACAGCCCTTTCTATCTGGTTTCATGTGTTTAAAATGTACCTTAAAGGGAAATTTATCTAGTATTCAATCATGAGAGTGGTCAAATATGCTGCTTTAGACAAATGCATTTATATATTTATTATTTGAAATCAATTCACAACACAAAACAATGACAAACATTGTCCAGAAACCCTCACAGGTTCTGACTTTAGCATAAAAAATATGCTCAAATCATAATGTGCAACCCAATAACTGTCAGTGTGATGACTTGACTATGACTTGATCCAAACTGCATGTGATTATCATAAAGTGGGCATGTCTGTAAAGGGGAGACTGGTGGGGACCCAGAGAACCATTTACATTCACATATCTGGAGGTCAGAGGTCAAGGGACCCCTTTGAAAAGGGAAATGCGAGTTTTTCCTTGTCAAAATTTGGAGCGTTATTCAGCCTCCCTCTCGACAAGCTAGTATGACGTGGTTGGTACCACGGGTTTCTAGTTTCATATGACACCAGTATCATCACTCTAGCTTTAAAACTGAGCCCGCTAGACTGTAGGAGCCGGGGATCGAACCACCAACCTTGTGGTTAAAGGAAGACCTGCTCTGAGCTACAGCTCAGATATTCTTCACAGCAACATGCTTGTTTTATAGAGAAGAGCTCTTTAAGAATGCTGCTTCACATTTGCAGTATTAAGATGCATTTTTAATAACCGTGTTGATTTTTTTTTTTCCTCAGATATTCGGATATTTTTATTTCAACAAACCAAAGGGATCCTCGAGCGAATATAGTTCTCTTTAAAAGCTCTACTGCAGCATTAATTTTTCTGTGAATCCATTTTCTGTCTTGACTCTTGTAGCTGCAGGAATTGAAGATGACGTTTTATGAGACGTTTATGAGCGCTGACCAAAGTTCCTCCATGTTTAACCACATAATATCAGTGAGACACATTTAGCACTGACAGTATGTTTCCAGAGTTTTGCTTAAAACATGAATACGTCTCCTTGATGTTTCTGTTTGAATTCAGTGCCGTCTATCTCCCAGACAGAGAGGAATTTTAGATTTATCCATAAAGCATCTCTGAATAAAACACAATCTGTAGAAGTGCAGACTTGTGTTTTATTCCCGAGGAGCTCAGAGGTTGTGTCGAACATGGAGCGTCCGCTGGCCTTTAATATTAATCCACACAGATGCAATGAGCTTCTCTGTGTTTGGCAGTGGCCAGTCTTGTGTGCACTGTGTGTGTTTGAGCGAGCTGAGGGAATCAGATTGCCTATTCCAGTCACACAGATAGTCTTTCACTCCTCAGCCTGACAGCACATTTCCTTCCCTCTTCATGCTGGTTGCCTCTTCTCTACCAGCTCTCCTCCTTCTCCTCCTCCTCCTCCTCCTACTACTACTACCCTTTCTCTCTCAAATGCAAGTGCAAATTAGTCTTTTTGGCATGACAGAGATTTGTATATAACATAACCTACAGTACAGTAGTAACAGCAACATGTTGTTGTTCTTTGTCTCTTTTAATCCCAGCCGGCTTCTACACTTTTTCCACAGCTATCTTCCTCTCCGGCTCCTCTTCCTCTATCCCTGTCCTCCTTTTTGTTTCCCCCACACCCCTCCCCAGCTCCCCTGGCCCTCTCTGGGTGTATGTATTGGTATCATTAGCAGCTGCTGCGCTATGATGGATGACACCGAGAGGCTGGGCCCTGACGGGGTGGGACTCTGCTTTAGCACACCATCATTACCTGCACCGCATGCACATGCATACAGATACACGCACAAAAGCATGGACGTAGCACATCGATGCCACGTGTGCGTGTACCTGCACCAAAGTGCATTTACAACGAATGCATGCCTGAAACAAGTGACGTCATTCAGATGCTTAGAGATGGAGAAACGTCCCTCACCCCTCTCTCTCTCTCTCTCTCTCTCTCTCTCTCTCTCTCTCTCTCTCTCTCTCTCTCTCTCTCTCTCTCTCTCTCTCTCTCTCTAATACACACATACAAACTCACACTCAGAAACACACACAGCCTTTTCTGAGTTTTAAGAGGTTTGTATTGACTCAGAGCCCCACAGGGAAGTGAATGCCAATAGCCCCCCTACTCTCTGTGCGAGTTCAGACAGACCAGCAGGCCAATAGACCATAGGGTGCTAAAAGGGTCTATTTCAAGAGCTGGCACAAAGTTTCACCTCCAGGATCTCACACAGACTCCATGTGCAGCATGAGGTTTTTGCACATTTCCATGGTGTATTTTGTGTGTGTTTGGCTGGAAATGTTTGCGCAACGTTCAAAGAGTTTGGAATTCAGAAATGGAAAATTATGCAAATTGTGTCCTGAGTCTGAGAAGCCCGTGGTGATTCACACCGAGCGAGGGTGCAGTCTTTATCTGGGCTTCATGTGTGTTTGTGAGGAAGACAGACGAACACATGTAGTACAACAAGTTAGGGCTCTTAGTCGATTAGTCGACTAATCGGATGTTTTAATAATAATGTATATAGTCCCTTTCAAGAAACCCAAGGATGCTTAACATTGACACAAAAGGCACAGTTGTGGTCTTTGTCGACTAACATTTCTCTAATCGATTAGTCATTATGCTTTTTTCATACTGAATGGCTTATTTCCTATAAATGTATAAGCACATCTCTGGTAAATGCAAGATTCAAAGTGGTGCTGTTATGTGATTCTTTGTGGAGCAACTCAGTTTCATAGATCTGAACTCTAATCAACAAATCCGTATGAGTGTTCGAGGCTGACCCACATTAAAAGACTTTTCAAATCAAATAAGATAACATAAGAGATAAGATATTCCTTTATTAGTCCCACAGTGGGGAAATTCACACATTACAGCAGCAAGTGGATAGTGCAATAAAAGACAAGAAGCATAGATTTAAAAACAGTATTAATACAAATAAAATAAATTAGTATATACATAATAGAAAAGTAAAGCCAGAAATATGTCCATCATATCAATAAATAATTGTCCGGTTACTATGATTTGAGCAGATGATATAATTATACATATGAGTCCTTCCAACAAATGTTGGAAATGTGAGAGACCCAAAAGCATAGTTTGCGTTGGTTCAGGAGGCTCACAGAGCTCCCCCTAGAAATGCATCTATATTTTTATTTTTTTTATTTATTGTAATGATGAATAATGTCAACCTTGTCATGTTTTCGTATTGACAGAATGAGAAACCAACAAGATAAGAAGGTAGATCTGAGGTCTCTATTTATAATAATGTCTGATGCTCTGTCCACACACTGTTAAATATGCATATTGTGTATATATATATATATATATATATATATATATATATATATATATATATATATATATATATATATTGAGTTATAAGGCCTGGCATGTACTTTATTGTTCACTTGTACTTTATATTTGTTACTGTGTGGAATTGTGGGGTCGACTTTTAAAACGACTATAAATTGAATAGTTTTACTAGAAAAACAAGTCATACATGTTATCAATAAGACTGGTTACTGTGATCACACTAATCCACTGTGTAGAAGCTCCCATGTTATGAAATTTAATGATTTGGTTTATTATTAAATAATGCAAATAATGTTCAGAGCCAAATCAATATCACTCCCAGATGGTGTACAAAGGTTTTGTTTTTTTTATTAGGGGAGAGCAAGTATGATCTGAGAGGTATTCACAAGTTTACTGTACTAAAAGCTAAAACAGGTATTAAAAGGAGATATTTCTGTTGTTGGGGTCAAATTATGGACTAATGCTAATATAAATTTAAGAAGGTGTAATTCGCTTTTGGTTTTCAAAAGAATGGTTTGCATGAGGGTTAGAAGTGTGAATGATATTTCATTTTTTGTTTGTTTTATATTTCTTGCAGGAATCTTATTTTGCTATGAATATAGGTTAGGCATTTCTAAGCATTTAGCTTCTGTCTATTCAGTCACTACTTAATACAAAGACTGCTGACTTTGTTATTAGTGATTGCACCGTTCATACTTATTGTATTATGTGTGATGACTGAATAAAATACTACTAACTACTACTACTACTTTCTGTTACGCCATGTAAACTACCCACATATCAGCTGTGTGGTCAAAATCAGACTCGAGATGCAGCCACTGTAAAGATGGGTGAGCAGTACTTGGTCTCTTCTGACATTTGTGTTTTTTAAACAGAAAAGACAGGTTTTATACTGCGATATTAACTGAAAATGACAATACAGCCATCAGTAGCCTCAGTAAACCTTCAGGTGATCTCCCTCTAGCCTGAAGCCTCCTTATTTAGGTGTTTGTGATAAAATGATGAGGTGTTGCACAGATAGCATTCTGTACCTACCAGTCTCTCAGACATGCCCACTTTATGATAATCAGTCAGTCCAAGTTGCTACCCGGGTGCTTACAAAAGCCCACTGCCCCTAAAATACTTAATTCAGAGGTCAAATTTCATGTGTGCACCGATATGACAAGTAAAGGTTTCTTGTTCTACTTTGTCCTCTGCATTTGCAGTAGCCTATGCATTAGCCACAGCTGCCACAATGGCGGTAGTTGACCGCTTGGTTCCCGATTGGCTTTTCTTCTTTCCTGTGTGACTGCATCCTCGGCTGTTCTCAGGGTTCCACATATCACGGTGCCCAATCGTAAATACATGTTTAATATACACGATTCAAAATCACTGCGGCCAGGATGGACTTCTGAGCCAATCTGCCGATGTAAAAAACACTCTTAACATAGCTCACCCCACAGGAATATCTGGACAGATCTGCAGAACTATCAAAAAATCTGGGCTTTGCTGACTAATATTGGGAGGGGGGAATCGGACCAAAATAAGGTTGATTCTCATGTAGGGAATACCCGGCATTAATCGACTAGGCATTGCTTTGGTGGAGGACAGCCCTACAACAAACGGATAGAAGCTTAGTGTGAGAAAGAGTTAAATTTCCAGCATTTCCAGTGTCTCAAATTGTGTTGTGTGTTGTAGTTACTCCCCTGTGTGTGTTGGTGTGTGTGAAGTGGTGTGAGGGCTGATCATGTTGTCAGAGTCCATAAGAAACAACAGGGCCTTATTAAACACGGACACTCAGTGAAGATTGATTTTGTTTGGCTGTCTGTGTTTTAACTGGCAGGGCAGGCGGCTGTGACAGTGTGCGTGGGCGATTAGACACACGGGCAGGAGGCAGGAACTGTGACTGACTGATGGCCGCTTGTGGCGGGAGACCGCACGGGGAGAAGACGCACTCGTAGCCCCTCGGGGGTTTCTCCCAAAGGGCTGAAAAGGCAGATTGAACCTAGACATTCCCTCAGCGGTCTGACCGGGCTCAGAGGACCGAGGTGAGGATCTGTTGCTCCCCCTGCGGCGTAGACAGAGTGTGAAGCCGCTGACGGAGCTCACCCGCCGGCCTCTCCACATGTGTGTCTCGCTACAAGTTGCAGGCAGCGAGCTGTTCAGACAGGGCATGCCAGCGGCTTGCAAGTGAAGAGGTTTGTGGCTGTTATTGTTGAAGGTTTAGCCTAAAGCATCCTTAGCTTCTCTTAGTCACTGCCTCCTCCCTTCCTCTGCCATCCAGTCACTATATCTCAGCTTTCCTTTCCTGAGCTGAACTGTGCTATTTTACTCTCTCTCATGAACATCAATACACATATGTGCGTGTATGTTTGTGTTATCACTGTTGTTAGTGAGCTGATTGTAGAGAAAATAATTTTGCTTTGTGGAGTCTGGGGATGGACAAGAGATGCACCAATATCTCTTCTGATTAGGGATGAGGGCTGTTAAAATTGGCCAAAAATTGTCTTGAATGTTTGTTTAAAAAAAAACAGGTTCAAACTATTTGAATATCTATATCTGTGCATTTTGTCCATAATGTGTGTCCTAACTGGCCGCGAGCGGCGTTTTGAAATGACCTTTTGTCGGAAGCCCTTTTTCAATTTATTCCTGTCACTCGCTTTGAAAGTGCTGCGATGGACGAGAAACGGCTGATTTGTGAAGATGAAATGAGGAGTTAACTAGATGATAACTCCTCAGTTCACCGCAAAAACCTAAATAAGGTGGCAAGTATTACTCAGAAGGAACCAAATCTGTGGCACTCACAGATAAAGTGTCTTTTTTATTACATCGGGCAAACAAACCAACGCGTTTCAGCAATGAGCCTTTGTCAGCGTGATAGATGGAGGTAGAGCCAGGTTTAAATACTCCAAAGTTTTTTTATGGTATTGCTGGTTATTTCCGACTGTTTCTGTCAGGCCTCCTTTGAGGTTAAAGGCGTTGTCTGGGTGTTACATTCACAGATGAATCTTCCAGTCGCTTCCCTGATTGTGTCTGTGACTCACCTGTAAATATGAAACTAGCTCTACGTCTCGATCGATCACGCTGACGAAGGCTTATCGCGTTTGTTTATCCAATATAATAAAAGACACTTTATCTGGAAGTGCTGGAGATTTTGTTCCTTTTGTTCTTGTCTTGTTCTTGTCTTGTTCTTGTTTTCTGTTCTTACCTTACACCCAGTACTTGGAGACCCAAAATTTGGAGACTTGCTCGCTGTTATTTTATATTTCATCCAGCAAGTACTACTCACTCATCTTTTAAGTGGTTACGTTCCCAGTCTGAGGTCGAGTGCACAGCTGATAGTTACGTGGTTTGTGTCCATGACATAGTGCAACACTCTCTCTCTCTCTCTCTCTCTCTCTCTCTCTCTCTCTCTCTCTCTCTCTCTCTCTCTCTCTCTCTCTCTCTCTCCTCTATCCATCTTTACCTAATGTTACGTTATGTGACTCCCATCATGTGGTGCATTCAATCTGCACAAGGAAGAGTGCCGTGGTAGTGTGCTTTTTTTTTAACCAGATATAAATTTTCATATTTTAATGTTTCTTTTTTTAACAGTTTGAATATACAGACAGCCCTACAGACACCAGATACAGTTCCAATACAGGTGATCTCTTTTTCTCATTTTTGTGTAAGGTACCATGAGGCCAGATTGCTGTGGCTGGGCCCACCGTGACTGACTGAATGAATGTAGCTGATAAGGGAAACACAGAATCTTGACAGTGACATTGACAAACACGCTGTATTGAATGAAGATCAGTTACATCACGGCTGATTCCCTGATCCATTTAAAGGTCAGTACGGGCGCCTACTGTACGCTCCAGCGTATTGGATCTCTGAATCCCTACAATGGACAGACCAGCGGTGTGACAGTATACTCAGCGGTGACTCACAGGTCAAGTCTGAATCCACCAGCTGTGTGTGCGAAGTATTGCGACAAGCATCGATTAGATCGATGCAGCCGTACATGTTGTCAGTTTATAGAAACAACAGCTCTTAAATCTGCATATTTCATAGATTAACTTTCCTATCAACTGCCACGGCAGCTTGTGGTGGTTAAGAGGGACGGATACGTCACATGCTACTGATTGGTCAGGGTGAAAGTAAACAACCCCACCTCCCAACTAGAGATGGACTAACATGAACAGGCTGAATGAATCAAGTGAAACAAAATGTCAGTCTCAGTCTGATTATGTTGTCCCTCTTGGGTGCTTTGGTTTTCTTTGGGTGTCCCAGTTTTCCCCAACGGTCCAACGATATGCGGGGTAATGAAAAACCTATCATCCTGTCCATGATGTACCCCGCCTGTCGGAGTGTATCGACGATGGATGGATTCAAATTTCAACGTCCATATGTGCTTGCAAAAGTGTAAAAGTCTGTGGTGGCTCCAGGATTATGTCTCTCCTTGTACTGTCTGTCTGTTCTTTATTTGTGTTTATTGTGTGACACCGTGTCTGCGACATAATGTGTGTCAGTAGAAAATGATGCAGAAGCATCAGTCGTCCTTTTCTTTATTTCCTCTTCATCCATCTATCTGTCTGGTTGTCTGCCTTCAGAGACACAGTTAGAAAAGCCTGTGGTACGTCTGTGTGTGCCTGTTTTTCTGTGTGTGTGTGTGTGTGTGTGTGTGTGTGTGTGTGTGTGTGTGTGTGTGTGTGTGTGTGTGTGTGTGTGTGTGTGTGTGTGTGTGTGTGTGTTGTGCAACAGCATCGCGCGACACCATGATTAAGTGTTTTGAATAATTGATGATTGCATCCCTAATTAAGTCTCAGTCTCCTGCTCCGGCAGGCTCCGGCTCTATTTTTATATGCACCAGAATCCTCCTCTCTTCTCTTCCACCCCTCAGACATAGCGGATCCATCACTCACTTTAGGCTCTGCTGATGGGGGTCCAGAGGGTTGAGAGGACATTTTTAACAGCACAGCGGACGCACTGGTTGCAACAGACAAATTGTACGACATGTCGTTGTAAAGCAGACTGCGATTGAAAAAACCACAAATCGTCTTCCTTATTGTCTTTCCCTGTACACGTAGTTCAGCCACCGCTGATGCATAATTTTAAAGGAGTAAACACAGCATGAACATAAATAAAAATGGTTTTTATTTGTATCTGAAGGGTAAGGGGAAAGGTGGTCAGAGGGTCTGCTGTGTGTTTGTACTGGTCTTGTTCCAGTGCCACTTCATGTGTTGGTGAGAGTTGGGAATGAGGAATAACATGTAGTAGGGTTACATTGTTCTTATTCCAACAATATTCCCACTAATCTGTTGCGATATTTGCGCATATCCAAAAACCTGTTGATATCCAAGTCTTTCATAATGTTTAAAAACTGGCGTGTTTCTCCTTCCGACCAGGAATGGGCTTCTCTTCTGGTCATGTGTCTCAGGCAAAACAGGAGCAAATTCTCACATTTGAAAAGCTGAAACTAGGTAACGTTTGGCATTTCTGCTTGAAGGTTGACGTTGTAATTAATTTTCTGTCAGCTTATCAGCAAACTGATGGGAATTCTGTTTCAAATCTCCTGCAAAATATGTTGGCTCTGCTAGGGATGTTCATGATTGTGATTTGTGAGTGAGGGTTAATTAATCACTCTTTATGTTGGCAAGTTCATCACAAGTGCAACCAGTGCCAGTAGCTCTTCATCCAACCAGTTCACCATCACTTCCTCCCCTTTCACCATCATCAAGTATCAAGTTACAGGAAACAGACTGTACTTATGACCCACCTCTGACCCTCCAGTACCGGCCTGTATTCTTTAATAAGAAGCAGTAAAACTTTTTCTCTTTATACTGAGACATTTGGGTTTGTGTTTCTCCTTTTTTTTCTTTTGGGCATGCATCTCTGCAATCTAGGGCTGACACAAATGCTTTCAGCTTCCACCATTGCCACAGTATTTTACCTCCAAATCAGTATTTGAATGCTTTGTGTTTTAAATATATATACATGCATGTAATAAAGTATAAATCCTAAAATAGCCCATGAACGCATCACTGTGGCTGCTACAGTAACTCTCCTGACAGTGAACTGTTGATTCACTTGTCTGTTGTGCTCATATACTGCAGCTGGAGCACCATTGCATGTGAGGCACTAATCTTGTTGGTTATTGATTAATAATTGGTTAACAAGAGTCAATTATCGATTAAGAAAAATCTTTCAAAATTAGCATCCCTAAGCATATCCCATCAGAATCAGAAAATGAGTCTTAATATCCTAAAGGAAAATGCTGTTTACATGACCCATATCAAATTTGATATGTTGTCATATTTGGATGTAGTCATTGTAGTCGTGATGCATCTTTAGAGAAAAAGGCGGGCACTGAACTGAATAAAAGTTTGAATTGTATCCTAAATACAATGCTGGAGTTCAGCAAATGTGTTTAACATGTGTTAATAGTGAAGATGAGAATGATGCAGACTGATGGTGTAGTAGAATAGTGGAGTGGGTCTGAAGGAGGCGGCAAGGAGATCAGACAGACAGAGAGACAGAAAGGTGGAACCAGTGTGGGTTTGTTAATAGAGGCATATCCGCAGTCTGTCAGCACAGCCACAGCTTCCACTCTGCATCAAACAGACAGCCTTATACACATTGTTGAGCACAACCAATTTACATTTTAGCACATTAACAAGGCAGAGCAGACATACACACACACACACACACTCACACACACGGGGAGGTGCAGGGAGAACAAGATTCGTTTTCATCTATTTCCCCTTAAAACATGAGAAAGGAGGAATTCCCCAAAGAGAGCGCAGCGCTTTGATATCTACAGCCCCGTGTCTGTAAATAGGTTAGGAGAAGAAGACGATGCGAGCCGTGTGTTATTGTGAGTGTGTGCATGTTTTCGTGTTAATTTGTGATCTGCACGTGCGTGTGAATCTGTCATCTTGTGGGGTATCCTATTTCTGGCAGGAGATCGCGGGTGGGAAAGTGTGTGTGTGTTTACCTTTTCCTGATGAGGCCTCTGCTGAATGTTCCTTCTAGTCATTGAGGCAGGCAGGGAGCCATGTGGAGTACCTGGAGCAGCTCAGAGCGAGCGCCGGGTTTCCATGTTTCCCTCCTGCAGTGTGCTGTTGTGCTGGCTGGTGGCCTGGCTGGCTGCCTGCTGAACTAGCTGCACTGCTGTTCTTATAGGCCTCCAGGCCCGCTGCAATAGCTGCTGCTTTATCCACCACACAGCTGCAGTAACTATTTTGAGGTGTTGTTTGTATGTGGTACAGATGTAACCACTGTGGATGGCACCATTTTTATTTTTCTAGCTTCAACCTCAAGAGGGATTGTCTGAAATGTAGCGTTGTGCTAATGTGGTGTTGGGGGTGTGATGGCGATTTAGATCAGTGTCATAAAGAGAGCTTTTACTACAGGCTACGTGTAAACAGGCTTTAGCTGCACTACGGTGGGGTGAGCTGTGATCATATGCATCTTGACAGCAACCTCTCTGTCGCGATGGCTGCGTTGACCTGCGACGTTTCTCCAAACAGTGACAGTCGCCACACTCATCTTGGGACGCTGATTTAGAATTCCGACCAATAGCCGACCCCTGTTAACCGATCTTTAACCGTTAACTGGCAAGATGAGTGCACAACAGGTCAAATCTATCATTTATCAACAGAAAACAGACGACTGTTCCCCCGTCTGGGACACTTAGCAGCCACATTGCTGAGTGCGTCGTCATGCACACATGCAGCCACTTTTCCCAGTAAGTCCCTCGCATCAGTTAGTTAAGCTGTGAAACAGCGAATGCAGCACTATAGCTGCTACATTAACTCTCCTGACAGTGAACTGCAGGCAGTGAACGCAGCACCGTGGCTGCTACAGTAACTCTCCTGACAGTGAACTGGAGGCAGTGAACGCAGCACCGTGGCTGCTACAGTAACTCTCCTGACAGTGAACTGGAGGCAGTGAACGCAGCACCGTGGCTGCTACAGTAACTCTCCTGACAGTGAACTGGAGGCAGTGAACGCAGCACCGTGGCTGCTACAGTAACTCTCCTGACAGTGAACTGGAGGCAGTGAACGCAGCACCGTGGCTGCTACAGTAACTCTCCTGACAGTGAACTGGAGACAGTGAACGCAGCACCGTGGCTGCTACAGTAACTCTCCTGACAGTGAACTGGAGGCAGTGAACGCCGCACCATGGCTGCTACAGTAACTCTCCTGACAGTGAACTGGAGGCAGTGAATGCAGCATCGTGGCAAAGAGGCATTTGTTGACAGTCCTATATGCTCTGACTAGAATGGGTTGGGATTTAGGTGTGTTGTATGTTTAGTCTCATTATCAGAAATGTGTTGGTGTGGCAGAGTTATGTTTAATCTTTTGAATTTTGTTTGCTGTTTGTTGAATGAAAGGCAGAACAGGAGTCTGAGTGACGTAAATATAACATTTTACTTAATTCAAATACCAAATAATGTACTCTGGTTTGTATTGTTAAAAGAGCAATATTTTATATGAGCTTTTAATGATTGATCAGTGATGTATCATTAGTATGGCCTTGGTGCAATTATGGGATTTATTAAAGGGATAGTTCAAATGTTTTGAAGTGGGGTTTCATGAGGTGCCGCTCCACAGTCAGTGTATTAGTGTAGTACTTCTTTAATAAACAAGCGAAGAGACCGATTTCCTGAGTTCCTTGTTTGTTTATTGAAAGATGGCGGCACTCTGTGTGCAGGCTGACGCTGGCATACCGCATAGTCTATGTAAACAGCCGTAGACCAGCGACCTCTGTGTTCTGCAAAATTACTGTGTTTTTTTCAATGGAGTCTGGTGGCGTTGAAGAGAGCATAGATAATGTCCTCAGTTTCCCATCAGAAAGCGCTGTGTGAAGGCGAGATAAAGCATTGAAAGTATTCAAAATACACTTAAACTGATACTGATTTTTTAGGTGACTAAAATACGTTTTGCTGCTGCCCCCGTCCACAGCAGTACATGGCTTTACTCCCGTGCTGGTACTCCTGTCTAAACTGGGGGTGTGCCGACTGCCATCTACTGTCGGTAATACACTAACCATAGATAATTACCTCATACAACCCCAACTATCCCTTTAACATTTTCATCCTCAGTTGGTCTGTTCTTCAGTTTCCATGCGTTCCATCATCACCGTATAGCAGTCAAACTTTGTACTGTGTGAATTTCTTAATCGATGTCATGGAATCAATGACGTTGCACTTCATTTATTGTTAGTAGAGCATAAAGTGAAGTAATATGCAGCGGTTATCTGGGTGTGACACTGAACTTTAACCCGGTCTTTTCTTTTTCTTATACCTCCGTCTTTCTCTCTTGCGCTCACACACACGTTAACAGCTTATTAACTCATTCAGCCATCGGTGCGTCTTCTCCTCTTATAACCTCCTTTAGTTATAACCTCCTCTTTCAACCTCTCCGCTGTTATTTTGTGTTGCGCTCCATTTCTTCACCACTCTGTCTCTTCTTGAGTTGGTTTGACTACCAGAGGTGAGTGGACTCTGTGTTTCGCATACTACACATCCTAAACTGGTAGGTCTCAATATCTGATATCCTTTTGTTCTGCTGTTGAGGTTTGTTTTTTCCAGAGACTAGTTTATTATTTCACTCTTTGGTTTGCTATTGCGCTCTGTCAGTTGACATTTCAAGGTGCATTTAACCATCTCGGTGCCTAAAACTGAGAGCATTTGATTGTTAATGTAGTCTAAAGAAGGATTGTTCATTTACCAGTCAGACAACCATGACAGACTGTATGAGGATAACCTTTCGTACCCACAGTCGTGGTTATTCATCAACGAAGTACAGCTCAGAGGAGAAATGTGTTGCTGATAAGGGCTCTGCGTCGGTGTCAGGATACGAAGGTGGTGTTGGTGAGGGGAGGGGGGAGGGCAGAAGATGGACAGAGCACAGGTAGAGTAGAGGTGGACGAGTGTGTGATTATTCATTATTGAGATGGCAGGAGAGCTGAATGAGTGGAGCCGCTAATCTAACTCTGAGCCTGATGGACAGAACACAATTACCCTGAGAGTGGGAGGTGGGAGAGAGAGGGAAGCGAGAGAACCCGCACCTCTTTTCTCTTTCTTTCTTTTTTTCTTTTCCTTCTTTCGCCTGGCAGACTTTACTGTAGCTGCAGATGATTTCTGGGCATTAAGCTGCTGTTGGCAGCATCCTGTTTATGGAGTCACACATACAGGAGTGCACACACACACTCGCATCACCCACTCGCGCCTGTTGGCAGCGCCCCCATTTACAGACGTCCAATTTACCGCTCGTTCCCTTCTCCTTCAGTCTGGTGTGGCTTCAGATTGCTGTCTAAATCCAGACACGCTAAGCCATGTTCACATCCTACTCTGCTGCTACTTTTAGCCCGTGCGCCGATTCCAGGTCAAACCGCCACTACAGTGTTCACGATGGCTTTTGATGGCGCTGCTCTGCCTTTCATGCTGTCTGTGTGCACGAGGAGGGGAGTTTGTACAGCTGAAGCTAGGCATGGCTGCTTTTTTCTTTCTTTTTTTGAGAAATTAGCTTGTTCTGCCCTCCGGGGACTGTAGCTCAGATGTAGAAGTCTTCCCCGACTCTCCGGAGATACAACCATATGTCTGGAGCCTTGGTGAAATCTGGAGAGTGGTGCCGCAGCAGATTTTTCATTTCCAGCCTCTTCAGAGTCTCGTTTCTTGCTCGTTTTCACCAGTATACTGGTGGCTGCTTCTGCTTGCAATGGTTGGATGAGTTGGACTTCTTCAACTAAGTGAGTAGCGCTCTCACAGGCGCAATTTAGCAGACAGAACATGAACTCATTTTGCAATTTTTTCATGACATTTTGGATTATACACTCAAAACCACAGAAACATGTCTTTGAATCTTTGGGGTTTGTAGCTGCTGAATAAAATTATTGTCTGCTTTAAGGCAGTTTGAGGGGGGTGTTTCTAGACTACTTCTTTTCTGGTCCGAGTCGAGGATTAACACACCGCCCTTCTTAAACACAAGCTCCAGATGCTGCCTGAAAGACTTCACAGCTAGGAGGAGAATTCAGAGAACAAAAAGGAAAGAGAAGAGGGACAGAGGGGGACATGTTCGGGGTTAGAGCTGAAGCCGCTCAAACTCCATCCTTTCTTTTCTGATTTTACTTCCTTGGGCTTTTTTCTCTCCCCTTTTACCCCTTCCTCATTATCTTCCTCACCCACTCTGTGTTCCCTCACCCCTCACTTTGGTCCCACTCTGTTCATTTCTCTTCCCTCTAACCCCTCTCTCTTCAGACGCACTCTCTCTCCATCCATTTGGTGGAACAGTGCTGCTGATAATGCCTGTAATTGGAGTGACTCACACTTTTCCAGTGTGTTTGGACCAGATAAAGAATATTGTCAGCATTTTGCCGACATGGCCTCTGCTGGCAGAATTAAATGGACTCTGTTCTGTTCTGTCTGCAGCAAATTAAAAGCCTCTCAATTCATCTGTTCTCGCCCGAGGCTCACAGGGGCCTCCTATTCACACACAGAAACACCATGGAGAAGGGGGGGGAATAAGAGAGATTTCCCTCTTCCCCAAGAAGCACCAGTCATTTCATTTTGTTCAAGTCTGCACTCAGCTGCTGTTAGATGGAGATGGAGGGGGAGAGAGAGGTCAAGGCTGATAGTCTAAGGAGAGGTGAAGAGCAGCTCAGAAGGTAGTCACATTTGTTATTCAGCGTGTCGACTTGCAGCTGTCTCCTGCTGTCTTCGCACTTCAGTGTCTCAGAAAGGAGCTTGTCTGCATTTGTGTGTACATGTAAATGTGTGTGTTTTCATGCATTCACATGACTTCGGTGATTTTGGCTCCGAGGCTATAGTAATCGCTGCCAGTCGGCACTTCACAATAACGTAGCGGCAGATGGGCAAAGAAGGAGCTGCAGCCCACCAGGCACTGAACAGTGTGGTAGTAGCATTATTACAGTTTCATGGCTTTGCTATTGGTAATAATAACATTAGAGTAAACCCTTAGAGACCAACTTAGTCTTTTTCTTTTTTAGGGGGGTACAGGGGTCTTTAGGGGAACGTAGCATAAGTTGTTGCAGCAATTTTTGGGTTGATGCCATTGGTTGGTGCTAAATGTAACCATTTTTTTTTACCACTCAAGATTAATACAAATGGTCAATAATCCCTCCAAAATGCCACATTTAGACACAAAGAGCTTTAGGAACACCATATAAAAAGCCATGCTGTTATTTGGCACCAAAAACATTTGGCATTTGGAGATTTCAGCGATTGGATGGCAAGCACTTCTGTTGTGTAAACTGCTCAGAAACCTCCTTATTATCAGTCTAGCTACGAAAGCCATCCATCCTCTGAATGCTCCAGGTCTCTAGTTTGTGCCTGTAAAGTGTCATAAGGCTGTGATTATCTTAGAGGTCACCACAGGTCATTTTATACAGTGAGGTCGCATTTCAAAAAATGGTTTCACTTCAAGGAAATGGCTCCTATGGGGACTAACATCATCACACGAGTACAGTTTGGCTCATTGGATCCACAAGAGTCTCAGCTTTACAGTGATACCCAATTTATTCAATTCAAAGACTGCTTAGGGACGCCAGTGCATACATTTTTTAGAATAGGTGAAAATAGCACATTTATACCGCACGCACAAAATGCTTCCCAAAATTAGGTTTTCCAGTTTTATATGATAACAGTACTTTCATTGTGGCTCTAAAACTGAGCCTGCTGCAGCCTCCGAAAGACACTACATTTGCTCTCAGGACTAAGATGTGGCAACATCAAAAGGTTAGACAAGGCAACGAACAGATGATCAGACAGGCTTTAAACGTCCAGTTTAGCCAAACTTATGTTGAAAAGACAAAGAGGTAAATTATTACCCAGTACCCCTGATAAACATCCATCCTGATTTACAAGACCGGTTAGTTTATCAGCTGTTTACAAGAACTTTGATCTACTGTGCTTCCTGTTGTTATGTGCAAACAGTTTTCCTGTGCAATGAAGGATTATCATTGGCATTTCGGTTACACTCAAGTTTTGGTTTTACCCCCAAAATTGCCTCAAAATTGTTGTAGTTCAGGCTGATCTCATTCACCGTCAGCAAACAACACCAGACTTTAGCCCACATTTGCAGGACAATGCACAGAATATGAGGAAGAGCTTTTCCTAAGATATCATACAAACCATTGTATGAGGATACATTGTGTAGTTAATTTGGTATAAAACTTTTGAGAAAATTAGCATTATTAATGCTGTTGATAATTATTGCCTGATAGAAGAAGGGAGTGCTTTGAAGACGTGGGATTGTTCTTTAAGCGGGTCCTTGCAGAGACACATTATTGACAGGAAACAGGAAGTTCAGAGCAGGTCTCTTCAGTCTGTTACCATGGGCAACATCTACTCAAAGCCCCGATCAGAAACAAGCTCATTCTCATGCTTTCTGAGAACTCTTGCAAGGTTTCGTCTGCCAAGAGAAAACACCTCCTAACTGAACCTTTGTTTCCGTCTTTCTCTCCAGCTCTCTGTGGGTGTGTGTGGGATGTCGTGTCAGGGCTGAAGCCCATCCCTCTCCCATGAGCCCGTGTGCCCACACACACACCTGGCGCCTCCACGCACACACCCGGCGCCCACGCACGCACAGCCGGCACTGACGCCGTGAACTGGACCCTCGGACCCAGCGGAGCCCAGCGGAGCCAAGCGGAGCGGAGTCTAGACCAGTTGGAGCCTGAGGATGTCAACAGAGACAGAGCTACAGCCAGCGGTCAGGCCCAGCAGCGTCAGACGGGACTCCAAGAGGAAAGGTAAGAACATCGCTACACCTGTTGTACAGCCTGAAACAGTGACTACGTTTACATTCAAAAATATTCAGTCCCAATATTCCTACTAAGCTGTTGACATGGCCGATAAAAATGACTATGCCATTAATATTCCTGTTTACATGCAGCTGTGCATACTCCGATTAACGTAACCGGTGACTGACGAGTTGGACCGTGTGAACACAGCCTCCCTCTTTCATTCCTACAACAACTTTCTTGAAAAGGTTGCAGAAATGTGGGCTTTTCTTTTGGGTATGCATCTCTGCAAACTGTCGGCTAGTTGGTTTATGTTCAACGCGCAGAAACAGGAAGTGTCGCAAACTGCTGTAAAACCTCAGTGAGATGTATATTGTGAATGTGCTGTATACGCTCCTAAAACCTGGATAATATCAGCACATCCGGAAAATGCTCCATTCGGAATAAGGCCTAATTCAGAATATCCAAACAGGATATGCTGTTTACACTATCTGTATCAAATTCCCGATATTGTCATATTTGGAATAATAGTGAAATATTAGTGTACATGTAAACATAGTGTTAAACCTGAGCCAGACCAGCCACGTGAGGAGCGCCTGGCGGCTGTAATACCTCGCAGCTGTGTGATTCACATGTCCGTTGTTCACACCTGCTGCATTTCTGCAGCGTTTAAGCTGCTGCTCTTCCTACACAGAGTTTGAGTTTCATAATGGCCATTTCATTTCATTATAAATGTCAATTATATTTATTTTAGACAGAGAAATGTCAAGAAACCTGGTAATTTGTAAATATTAATAATCCACAATTAAAATCCTGTCCTGTATTCATTCATGGAGTCCCGCAAGTCCCTGCATGTTCTACAGCACTGTTCTGCACAATATTTCAGAATAAAAGCCTTGTGTTAACAAATGAAGGCGTTCTGCCCACAGAAAAAACACTTAAGTTTATTTTGAAATGAAAGCAGAAGTGTTGTATTAAAAATAAATCTTCATTTTTTTTTTTTATGTCCATGACATTTTCTACGGATACAGACATTGAAAGTGTAGTAATGTTGCTGATATGATGCAGCTGAGACGTACGCTCACATGGGCAGTGTAGCTGCTCTAACCCGTTAACATGGACAGCGAAATAAAAAACAACAGGTAACGCAGCCGCCACGCGCTCCTCACGCATCTGGTCTTGTTCCGGCTTAACTCTTGTAAGTTGTAGTGAATTAAAGTACTCAATGAGGAAAGGAATCCCTTTACTTCTACTACTTTGCTTACTTTTAGATTTGGTACTTTGTTAAGAACTTGTCTGTAATAAAAAAAATACTGAATTATCAGAAGTATATTACAGAAAACTTTCAGTGCTGGTAAAAAGTTAGACACACTAGTTAGGGGTGGGAATCACCAGAAGTCCCACAATCCTTGAGTCACGATACGTCTTATTGCGATTGGCTGAGTACTGCGATAAGATACTGTATACTGCGATTTATTACCTTTTTCATCTGCAAACATCTGTTTCATCTAATCAGATACAGTTTTCACTCTTTTCATCTCAGAGGTTTTATTCACATTTATTGAGGTCGGATGTCAAGGGACCCCTTTGAAAATGGCTATGCCAGTTAAATTTTGTTCCTGACAAGCTGGTATGACATGGTTGGTACCAATCAGTTCCTTTGGATATCTAGTTCAAATGATACCAGCATCTTCAGTCTAGCCCCAAGGCTGAGCCTGCTATAACCTCTGAATATTATTGGATTGTTAAGAGGTTAATAGTTTGCTGTATATAGTAATACTGTATTGACACTTGACATCCATGAATCAATACAATATTGCCGCAAAATATTGCGATGCTATGCTGTATTGATTTTCTCTAACGCTAATGTACACACACATCTTTGTTACCTACTTTTTTCTCTTTGTCAGTGATGGATTTGGGTTCGACAGCCGAATGCAGAGCGGCTGTTGTTCATAGCTGATTAACAGGAGCGGGGGGGTATTACGGTACAGTAGGTTGCTTACCAAACAGGTGCAGGGATGTTGTGGTTGGTGAGAAGCAAACAGATCCAGGTGTGAAAAGCTCCAGAGGCAGGTAGCTAGCAGGTGTATGAGAGCAGGCCTGGGTGGTCTCAGAGCAGGGGTGATGCCAGAGGCCAGGCTGGCAGCCATCACCCAGATGCTCGCTGCCACCTGCCCGACTGCGAGAGCGCCGCCCGCCGTTCTCTGAATAAGCATCTGATTGATGTAGCAAAAACTCCGGACACCGTTGGGAACGACACTTAATGGATGCACACAAACACACACACACACACACACACACACACACACACACACACACACACACACTATCACCTGCAGCACATGCCTCATTGCACACAGCGCGCCTCAGCCCCTGCAAACAAGCGTCGGTTCCCCCCATACACAGAGTGTGAGGGAAGGCTGAATGCCTCTCATGTCCTATTTAGAAACAGTATTGTTCTGCTGCAATGGAGATCATGTTCATCATTCAGACTGCTCTCCATACTGTATGTGGGGAGATGATGCGCGCACACACACACACACACACACAAACACAAACACACACACACACACACACACACACACACGCACACTAGGGCTGGGATTGAAGCCCAGAAGAGCATATGAGAGGAAAGATGAATGGTTTGCCTTCAGCATTTAGACTTGAGGATTTTTAGCTTCTCCTCCTTCCCGTCTTCGTCTTTCTGTCTGTCTATCTGTCACACACACACACACACACACACACACACACACACACACACACACACTGCCCTTGTCTCTCTTCCACAAAAATTAGCACGAATACTCAGGTTTTTGCTAAAAATAGGCGATAGACTTCTTTCCCAAGTCTGCCTTCCTGATTGTTTCTGTGTTACAAACATGTTGGAAAACAGGGTTAGTAGAGTGAAAGTGTTGCTTACTTCTTTTTTATATGTGACTTATTCAGTCTCTCTTTCAAACTCTCAACCAGACTTGGTGATTGTCAGGACAGTGGAAAGACTAGTGTGTTTTACAATGATCAGCGAGGTAAAATTACTGTTTCTGTCAATGGAGTCTGGTGGCTTGAAAAGCGCATGTAACGACTGTTTCTTTTCACATTTAACTCTGTGAATTCAGGGTTTATTTTGACCAAACCAGAGCTGATGATTGTTGGAACAGTGGAAACAATAACAAAGATGGTTTTGATCAGTTTTATTTTATTTCTATCGAGTTTGAATGAAGTGTTTCAATGATCAGCGAGGTAAAAGACTCTTTGACTGGATTCTGATGGCTTTCAGGAGATCATATTAATTGTTTTTTATGTTAATAAATTATAATGATTGTTTAAATTCCTGTTGGTTTTATTTAGTATATACAGTATTCACTAGGGATGTTAATAATTAACCGTTTAACCGATAACCAACATTAAGCATTTTAACCACTTAACGCTATTGGTTAAACAGTTAAAAGAAATAATGATTATAATTAATTAACAAGCTGAGAAAAACATAGAGGAGCAGCTCGTCACTTTACACTGTCTGCTACAGCTACGTTCACAGCTATAACGGCACCAACAAACCCACACTGACCACCACCACACACACAGTCTGAAAATGGCTGAAGTTACACTACAGTGGGCACGAAGCCACCGGCAATGCTAGCGGGTAGCATCTGCTAGCATTGCACAAACACACAAGTTTGTCAGAGTTGCTATCATTAATCCGGGCAGACACACAGCTGACAACCTGCTAAATGAAACTGTGTGCTGGTGGTGGCGGACTTTTACTGGGAAAGTGGCTGCATGTCCACGACACTACGCCCAGCACCGTGGCTGCTACAGTAACTCTCCTGATGGTGAACTGGAGACAGTGAATGCAGCACCATGGCTGCTACAGTAACTCTCCTGACGGTGAACTGGAGACAGTGAACGCAGCACCTTGGCTACTACAGTAACTCTCCTGACGGTGAACTGGAGACAGTGAACGCAGCACCGTGGCTGCTACAGTAACTCTCCTGATGGTGAAACGGTGACAGTGAACGCAGCACCGTGGCTGCTACAGTAACTCTCCTGATGGTGAACTGGAGACAGTGGACGCAGCACTGTGGCTGCTACAGTAACTCTCCTGACGGTGAACTGGAGACAGTGAACGCAGCACCGTGGCTGCTACAGTAACTCTCCTGACAGTGAACTGTTGACTCAGTTGTCTGTTGTAGATCATATACTGCAGCTGGCGCATCGCTGCATGCGAGACACAAATCTTGATGGTTAACGGTTAATAATTGGTTAATGAGGGTCAGTTATCAGTTAAGAAGATTTTTCAAAATTAGCATCCCTAGTATGCACTTAAATGCACTCACATAGCATCACACCGGAAAAGAGGCGAACAACTTAAAGGGTATAACGGTATTCAATATTCCCAATTCGGTATATACATATTTGCATACACAGCGATAAACACTTAGCATTAGTTACTTTGGCACAGTCTGTCTGTAGTGGGAGGAAGTGTGGGGAGAAGGACTTGCCATCCAGTCGGTTTCGCAGATATAGCAGACTTAAGTTAAACAGTGTCGGAATACAGTACAGTTTGACACAAATCATTGTCCTCTGAGCCTGTATAACCGGGCTAACCCAACTAGCATGCTACAGCTGACAAGTGCTGCGCTGCCACAACTTTCCAGGTAAAACTCTTCAGAATTTCTGTTCAGCGTTCATGTGTGAGTAGTAGACATAACCAGCTGTTTGGGTCGCGAGATGTACCGAAACTGAACCGAACGTCTTGTACGAATGGTTTAATACAAATACACATACCGTTACCCCCCCCAGTCCACCCGGGTTTCCATATCTGCCGATCAGAGCAGGAGCCGATAAATACCTGTGACTGCTGTAGAGTCTTTTGTCTGGGAATGAAAGCTGATCGTAACCTTTCCCACTGAAGAAAAAAAAAACAGATGTTAGCGGGTTTTTTTGTGTAGTGGGAGAGGGGCTTCATTCTGCATCTCCATTTTAAAACAATGGGATGTAGAATTTACTACAGAGTCGTCGAGCTGAGCTCACGCAGTGTACTCATCTTTGTTCTGATCTGGGTCATTCTTCCCAATAGATACAGACACACACACACACACACACACACACACACACACACACAGAGCAGGGTGATGAAAGTCAAATGCAATCATATACCACACACAAGCAACAAGCTTGCACTGGGAACAGGAAACCTTGATAATGTTCCTATTATTGTGCTTTGTTTGACCTGAAACCTCCATGTACATACAGTACATACACATGTTTCTGTTTCTGCCCGGCCCCCCTACAGTAGTTCCTGTCTATTTGGAGAAGCTGGATTTGAATGAAAATGGATCCACTGAGTAGCTGATCATCATTAGGGTGTAAATGGCAGCTCCTCTGTTGTGAGAATCCCTGCAGAATAGTCCTTTACTCCTCTAATATCCTTCCTCTCCCTCCTCCGCCCACTACTCTGACTCCTAAATGACCTTGTCCTGAATGAGTGAGACACAGAGGAGAGACTGATCACGAAGAGAGAGAGAGAGAGAGAGAGAGACAGACTAATGAGTCAATGTGAAGGATAGCTGTTTAATCTCAGGCCTTTGTTTCACACTTCTGTGGTGAAGAATGTAATGAAAAAGACAATTGGAGCGCTGCGTGTCACACGTTAATCACACATGCTACACATCAGTGTGTTCTGTACACATGTGTGTTTTATGCTTCTTCTGTGAGCCCAGGGATCATTCCTCTAAGAGCACTTTTTTCCTCTACCAGAAGGTTTTTATTGAATTACCGTGACTAGATAAAGATAGCCTTTGACCTTTTAGCATTTACATGGCCTGAGGCGAATAACTGCAGCTTTCTGCTTCCTCTGACAGTAGATTAGTCAGTCGTATTGGTCAGGCACCATTCTCGAAGTATAATAATCTTTATTAGTCCTCAATAACTCTCTAATTCTCTCTCTCCACCCCCGCCTCCTTTCTCCCCCACATCCTCTACTTGTGTATCTGCAAATCATGTTGATTTCAATATTAATGTATCTGGTGATTGACACCACTGGTTACCAAACATATAGCAAGGAGACAAAAGTCTGGTGCCACTAGATGGCGCAGCAGTAGCGCCGCTGCCATTTTGGATTGAAAACACCAACAAGTCTGTGGCCACGGATGTATAAAGAGACTTCTGACATTCAGAGGATCATTTATTTTTATGTAAATCAACTTCACAGTACAAACACTTGATATAATGTATATTAATATAATGGCATGTATGGCAGAACAGTTGTACTGAACTGCATTAGACTGTACTGGAGCGCCTTATAAAGGGGGCACTGAGTGTATATTTGTTCTTTCCTGACTTGCTAATCAGTCACTGATCCTCAGATTGGGAACCGTGTGTTTAGGCTTTCACAAGATGTTGTTTGTGTCCCTGTCTATCTATTGAAACTTTTAAGTCATGCAAAAGGACACAACTCCAGTAAGATGCCTGGAGTGGATGTTTAATTAGTATAACCACTAGCTTTTTAAAAGGAAACTCATTTAGATATTCTTCATGATCAATAAAACATAGAGTTGACAGTCTGCCAGTGCAAACACTTTTATGTGCATGTCAGATTAGAACAGCGAGCCAATTTGACACTTGAGCCCAACAGCAGCAGACAGTTTTGTCTCCACTTAAAAAACTTTTACATCTCAGCGCCCACCTCGCTAATGAAGCACGATGAACCGTGGACGCCGTGCTCTGGGGAACCTTTGAATCGTGTTTCTCACTTTTCCACCGTGCAAAGCAAATCATTCTGACATCACACGTAGGGTTTCAACAACACTGCAGGTTTTTTTTGTCAAACGTAGTGTCATTAATATAATTACAGATGTTACAGCATGCTTAATGAACGTATGCTCTGCTTTTGCTCGGCCTCCAGAGGATCTCTAGTCAAAAGTGTTGGTCTGTTAACACGCTGGCTGAGAGATAGTGGAGGCTGATTCTACGGTACTCTCATTTAGTTCAGTTGTACAACATAGATTCAATGTTGTGAATAAATACTGCATATGTTTTTCTTTTTCTAAGTCAATAAGTATGGACATTATCAGGGTTGTAAATGAATATTTCAGGCTAGCCCAATGTTAGTCCAGACAATCTGCCTTCTGAATATTTGGGGATTTCTAAATGTAAAGTTGCTGCTAGAATGGCTGCCAGCAAACCTACTGTACACCCCTTACATGTCCTGGATTCACACAGGCCAATCACAACCATTTATCAACATGTGTGAGGACTTTGGGGGGGCCATGTGGGGATAATGCGCTGTTATTGGTTGGATTCTGGAGGAATAAAACCTGTGATTACGATACTCATTCTGAAGCCTTTTAATGGCTTGTTTCCACACAGTTTTAGCGACGAAACCATAGATAGTATATAAGAAGTGGACGTAGTGGCTGTGACGTGAGCCATTGGTTTGTAGACTGCTGTTCTGAATCCTCAAGTTTGACATTTTGGCCATCACAATGTCTTTGTTTTTGGCCGTGCCGTCTTGTTTTTTTGCAAACAGAAGTGGCACGAGAGGGTGGAGCTAAGTACAACCGAACGCTAAATAAGACATTTCTAAATGACCAAAATGTTACAATTAACTGTCATGAACTGAAAACACACTGAAAGGATTAAAGTTGTAAGACAAAAACATGGACAGTTGTGGGATATGCAGTTTAAAGACACAGTACTTCTGTGAAGCGGCATAGAATTGAATGATATGCATTCTATATTCTTTGCAAGCCCTCACGGGCCACATAAAGTGAGGTGGCGGGCCGGATTTGTCCCGCGGGCCTTGAGTTTGACACATGTGTACTAAATGAACATCATGCTGTGTTGAAGAAGACTTGAAACTAGCGATTGAGACCAGAAACTCATGTTTACAATGTTTGCTGAGGTAATAAATCCAGTGAGAAGGAGGATCATTTTTTCATAGACTTCTTTGCAGTCTGACTTTCTTTTGCAACCAGAGGAGTCGCCCCCTGCTGGCTATAAGGAAGAATGAGAGCTTAAGGCACTTCAGCTTTGGCTTCACTTTTCAGAGCCGGAGGTCGCCCATTGGTCGGGGCTAACACTTGTAGGGATAACATGTTATTAGTTGGCGTTGCCTAGGACACGGCTGTAGGGCAGAGAGCCGGCGATTCTGGAGGATTAATACCCACGATACACCTTCTGGAGCCTTTTACTGGCTTGTTTCCACCCATTTTTATCAATGAAACCGGGAAGATTGACTTTGGTTTCTAGTTGAGTGAAGGGTTTAGAGACGGACTTGCCAGTTGTTGCTAAATTGTGACTGTGATTGATAAGCTGGCCCACACAAGCAGCCACTTTAGCAGGATTTTATACATTCCTAAAAACCAATTTGTTTGTATTTTTGGGATTTATCGCTCACTCTGGCCAACAGATGAAGAAGTTTTTTCTTTGTTTGCAGTATTATATTTATAACATCATTAAATGTTCAAATAAAACATGCACTGATGCATGTCTGTCGCTGGTGATGTGACACTGAATATGATTGCTAGTTATAATAACTTCCTCTGCTGTCAACACACGCAGTCAACTGTCATCACAGCTCTGAGAAATCACGACTCTGCCACAATGGGGTTTTGGCTGAGGATGTGTGGGAGTGTGTTTCCACAGTGTAGCTGGCAGCCAGCGGCATGAAAAGAGTGGTTAAGGGTTATAGCTGTGCAGCTGTTAGCCTTTGTGTGTGCGTGTGTGTGTGTGTGGGTGTGTGTTTGCTCGTCTCTGGTGTGCGATTAGCAAACACATTATCTTCTTCGTGTGGATATTATGCACACATCCAGTCTATCTGGCTCAATCACCGAAGCCATTTACTCTGATATCCTTCCCCAGGGAATCTTAGAGCACAAACAACGGTATTTTGATGTGTGTGTGTGTGTGTGTGTGTGTGTGTGTGTGTGTGTGTGTGTGTGTGTGTGTGTGTGTGTGTGTGTGTGTGTGTGTGTGTGTGTGCCTTCTATGAGAGGTAATCAGATCTGTTCCCTCCAATCAGACAGAGATTGAATTGAATCTGCTGTTGTGGAGGCCAATGGTGGAATAGAAGAGGATGGAAGACAAAATCCATGATTCGTTTTTAGACGATGGAGTCTTGATTCATAAAGATCACACTAGATAGATAGATAGATACAGTTGATAAAGATAGAAAGATAGATAGATTGATTGATTGATTGATTGATTCAAATATTTAATCACGTGATTGTCTCTGATTAATTGTGATTAATCACTATTTAATCACACATTGTATATACGTTAAAAATGTAGCTTAAAGGGAGATTTGTCAAGTATTTAATACTCTTATCAACACTGGCATCGCCAAATATGCTGCTTTATGAAATCAATTAACAACACAAAACAGTGACAGATATTGTCCAGAAACCCTCACAGGTTCTGACTTTAGCATCAGATCCTAACATGGCAAACTGCAGCCCAACAGGCAGCAACAGCTGTCAGTGTGTCAGAGTGCTGACTTGACTATGACTTGATCCAGACTGACTGTGATTATCATAAAGTGGACATGTCTGTAAAGGGGAGACTGGTGGGGACCACACATCTGGAGGTCAGAGGTCAAGGGACCCTTTGAAAACGGCTAGTTTTTCTCACCAAAATTTAGCAAGTTTGGAGAGTTATTCGTGACAAGCTAGTACGACATGGTTGGTACCATTTGATTCTTTAGGTTTTCTAGTTTCGTGTGATACCAGTATCTTCACTCTAGCTTTAAACTGAGCTACTGCAACCTCAGATAGTTCAAATGCATTTAACAAATTAGTGGTGTTACAACAAATAACGCGTTATTATCGCATCAACTTTGACAGCCCTGGTAATTACAATAAATGATCTCACCAGTTGATACTGTTGTTCAGTTGGATGACAAGTTGGTAAACAACAAAAAGAAGATAAACTGGACATTTGAAGGGTTCTTTACAGCAACAGGTAGTTTCTCAGAGTTTATGAGGCACACCTGAATGCACCATTGCATCCCTTTCGGCACCTACATGCTTTACACTACGGCGAGCATAAACCATACTATATGAAGCGATGTCGACACAGTTGATTTTAAGATAGCGCGACCATGGCTGAACACTTAGCAGAGTGCTTTTTTCTGTTTCTGTTTTCTGTTTCATTGTCAATGTGTGGTTGTCCTCAATAACTGATGAGGAAGGCAAAATGTCGCCACAATGTCGACCTCTGTTTTTTCTCCGTCACTCCCGACTTCAGCAGTGGCCATAATGGCTCAAAGTGCAGCTGCAGACTACCGGTTAGGTTCGCTGTGTCGCCTCTGAGCTGCAGACTTATGGTACATGTCTACAGCCTCCAGCCGTGCAATGCATTCTGGTAGCGTGGCTGCATGATTTGAGTGACGGGGCATCAAGGTGGCTCCTCCTGATTTGCATAAAGTTGGGATCTAGGCTACTGTATCCAAATCAGGGCCATCCAGCACAAACTGTTCAACTAAAATAAAGACAGATTCAGCAACTAGGTGGCTTATTTCTCACAGAAAATGTTTTCAGAAGCACATTTTATTGAACTATTTTTGTGATATAACAGAAGAAAGTTTCCAAATAAGCCGTCGTGTTGTTTCTGGTTTGAAAGCTGGAAGCAGCAGCCCCCAAAGTGTTCATCCAATCAGGTGCCTTATGCGTAGTGGCAGCGTCCAGTGCTGAGGGATAAAAATGCCCCTGTGGACATGTGCCACTCTGGTGTGACACGCTACTGTGTCACCTTTTAAAGTGTTTTTTTCTCCTTCAGATGCACACAAGTAAGAAGAGAGAAAAAATAATCACCGATTCTGCTTTTGATTTCTATGGTCGAAATCAGGAGGTGATTTTGAGCGATTTTCGATTTAGAATCAATATCGTGACACCTCTAGACAGCACTCACTAGCAGATAGTGGTACACACTTTCCAAATGTGGCTTTTCCAGCACTGAAACTATCTTTAGCGATAACTGCCTCCACTCTGTCCTCTCCTGCTATGTGCTGCCCTTCCCTCCCATCAGTTTATTTCTGGAAAAGTGGTAATCTATCCATCCTGCTCTGTGTCTCAGCTCTCATCGTACTCGTCTATTTATCCATCCACTTTTTCCAGCACTATAATAACTTGGGAGGGAAGGTAAGGGTGGTGAGATGTGATCAATGCTGTTCCCAGGCAGGCATCTCATTCCTCTCAGCTTCTTTTCTGTGCAGCAGCTCCAATGACACACTCCTCTGCCCCCCATTCCTGAGTGTTCAAAAAGCTTCATCCAAGCTTTCAAATGTGACCACATCGAATAAGCAGTCAAAACGCCTGACTCAGAGAGAAAAATATATATCAGAGAAAGCCTTTCATTTGCTTTCCTGAGTGCCGGACTGTGTGTCTGTGTAGCCAGTATGTTCAGCTTGGTCCTCTCCTGCACATTAGTTGGTGTGGTTTTGCCTGCCACATCGCTAACTACAGTCTCCATAGCAACAGTTTGCTCGCTGCTCATAATTTGCACAAAAGGAAAACGTCCCAATGTCACACACAGGCAGTAATAGAGGCCGATACTCTCACCCCGCTGTGCTGGTTGAAGGACTGCGCTTTGAAAGGACATTTCTCATTTGTTAGATGTTGACAGGCTGCTGTTTCTATTTCAGTTTTCTCACAAAACACAAACACAGCGATCTGTACAGAGAGTATTGAACACACATCAGTACAATGAGCTATACCAAAAGATATATTGTTAAGCTAGATCATATTGCATAACTCATTTCATGTGATTTATAGCTGAAAACACTACGGCTGTCCGCGACCAAGGATATTCTTGGTCAATTAAAACAATTTTGTTGACTAATAGATTAGTTGAATTGTAAGAGTTTCTCCACAAATAATCACACAAAATCACCACTTTAAATCTTGTGTTTACCAGAGATGTGCTCATAAGTTTCCTGAAAAGAAGTCATTCATGAAAAAGCGTAAAAAACGACTAGTCAGCCATAGAAATTTTAGTCGACAATGACCAAAATGATGGATTAAGAGGGGGCACCCCTAGAAAACACACGTCATCCTGTTTTAAAGTAAAAAAAAAAAGCATGTCAAAGTGTTTCCATGTAGTTAGTAATAATATTAATCATACTGAAAGGAAGGAGGTCCTCGGAGCAGAAGAAATGCTATGCCAGCAGATAGTTGTAAACAAATGTGCCACTTCCACCACAGGAACCTTCCGAGGGGACCAAGAACCTTTTGAGGAACTCGAATAAACCTGGATTTGGACCAGTGGAACCAGCTGTGTTGTGCAGTTTACACAAGAGTTGGCTCAAAGTTCAGTTCACACATTAAAATAGTTCATAGTTCACAGTTTGGAACAAACCAAAAAAATGATCATTTTGTTTGTATAGCCCAAAATCACAAATCAATCACACAACCTCCTCTCCACGCCACATAGATAGAGCCACTGAATTTAGTTCCTGAACAAGAGTTCCAGGTGTTAAAAGGTCCCTCCTCCAGGGTTAAAGGTCAGAAACTTTAAGGACTGCATCGGTCACTGATTGGTCAAACACAGACGTTGCTGCAACTTGTGTGCATGGAAGTTTTCTAGTATTGAACCAAAACTTTCTTTGCTGATTGTTTCATTGCAGTTAATTTCTGAAACAGAAATAAATAACCATCAAACACACTGGAGTGTTCATTCTCCTCTTCCTCCTCTGTGTGTTTGCTTTTCATTCATTCATTGAATCTGACTGAGACATCGGAGTCACACAACACAATCCATCGGTCTGATATCCCCAGCTCTCTTCCTGGAGTCCCTACCTGTCTCCATGCGAACTAGTGAATAAAAAAGGCAAAACATATTAAAATTGCATCCTGATTTTTTTCTCAGAAGAGACTACAGGGTATAATTTATCGATGTACAGAGCAGATCTGTATGCTGTTAATGATGACAGTGTATGTACACAGTGAGGAGATGACAGTGAGAGTTAGAGACGGAGAGCAACACAGATGGCGGAGCCTCCTTTTCCTTTTCATGCTCGACGATGTTCCTCGGTGCTGCTTCGCTCCGTCCCCCTCGTCCAGGACCCCGGCTGAGTGGTTGAAGGGAAGGGCTTCATTACGCAAGACGAGGCGCTGAGAGACAGAGATGGGAAAAGACAACAACTTTCAAGTGGTTCGCTATTTTGGCAGAGATGACAGACATGAGAGCGGGTCTTTGTTCTGGCTCGCTCGCCTTGGCATGAAAAGAGGACTGCTGTGTTTTGAGGAGTTACCTGTGTTTCCTAATGCTTTGAGAGAAGGTCTTCTAGTGTGTGACAGACACACACACACACACACACACACACACACACACACACACACACACACACACACACACACACTGTATGTACATGTGTACATAAACACACGCACAAACACCTTTTCACAGACTGTGGGATTTGGAAACAAATAGTTTTGACACTTTTCAGTCAGATGTGTCTTTGAGAGTTTGAACAGATTAAATAGTGTGTGTGTGTGTGTGTGTGTGTGTGTGTGTGTGTGTGTGTGTGTGTGTGTGTGTGTGTGTGTGTGTGTGTGTGTGTGTGTGTCTACACTCAGGTGAGGGACAAACAGAGGAACGACTAGGACAGACAGTGTGAGGTGTTATTTCTACAAGGGAGTATTTTGTGGAAGCTCACATGGCAGAGCTCAGAGAACTACTTGTGTGTGTGTGTGTGTGTGTGTGTGTGTGTGTGTGTGTGTGTGTGTGTGTGTGTGTGTGTGTGTGTGTGTGTGTGTGTGTGTGTGTGTGTGTGTGTGTGGCGGCGGCTCAGGGGCGACCGACAGTGCAGTCCACGGGGGGAAACTGCTTCAGCGTTGCATGACAGGATGCTAGCGGCTTGTTTACGCAGCCCACTCTCTGATACCCTGTCAGAGCCCAGAACACACACAGCTGCACCCACAATCAAAACACACACACACACACAATAGACACGGCTACATGCACACTCGCAGGCCATGTTTCCCTTCGTTAGTGAGACCAATTACCTTGTAATTAAAGCCAGGGTGAGAAACGAGCTTTAGCACCAAGAGTTCTGCATAGACAGAGGGATGCTGGGATGCTGGGATGCTGGGATGCTGGGTGGAGGAGAGAGAGGACGAGGAGTTCACAGGGTTGAGAACCGCCTCATGCTAGCAGAGCTATTGTTGGCTTCTTAATAAAGGGGAAAACATAGAAAAAAGGAGATGAAATGACAGGGTAGGGGAGATGATTAAATCACCTTATTCCTCTAAAGAACATGGTGTTGTATGTTTGTGTGTGTTAGGTGAAATCAGTTTCCTCACGAGAAAGCATAATGCAGTGGTCAACACCGACTGAGTGCTTTTTCCCATGCGCAGTACATCTTGTTGTGGTGAAAATAATAAACAAAACTCAGGACATATGCACTTTTAGAGCAATTTGCCACAATGCAACCGTGCTGAAGTATCCAGGCTCAGAGCAGTGAGATCTGCTGTTTTGCCGCTTTGTGCTGCATTAAATGCAAAGCAAAAGCATTTCCTAAAATTCTACTTCAGTAAGTGAGCAATGAATTCAACTCTTTGCCATGATAGTTTTGTGGATTTGTAGGTGGATATAAAGATCAATGCAAAGAAAAATAACAAGCGCAGAAGTCGTCCAGGCCCGTGGCGAGTGTGTCCATATCTAAGACAGCAGCTCTTTTACAGATCAATACAGCAAAGTCAAGTTTGGTAGAGCTGGAGATAGTTGAAAAAGGAACACCTCAGTATTTTTAAGCTTTATGAAAGGATAGCATGACAATAATTTTAGTCAAACAGCATTTCATAAATTCCATATATCTGCTCAGCGCTGCACCACACTTAGGGCTGGTATCGGTACCTGAGCCCAGGGCCAGACCGGCCGTGTGAGGAGCGCATGGCGGCTGCGTTGCCTCGTGGCTGTGATTCACGCATTCGTTGTTCACATCAGCTTCATGTTAGCAGCTGCTGCTGCTGCTGCTGCTGCTGCTGCTGTTTTTTCTGCACAGAGTTTGACTTTCATAATGGCCTTTTCATTTCATTTTAAATGTCATTTATATTTATTTTAGACAGAGAAATGTCAAGAATCGTCTGGTAATTTGTAAATACTAGTAATAATCCACAATTAAAATCCTGTACTGTATTCATTCGTGGAGCCCTGCAAGTCTCTGCATGTTCTACAACACTCTGAGGTTGTCAAATTTAGATTTGCTCATGTGCTGTATAACTAAAATCATAACAAAAATCAAATGAGCCCTAGTTTAGGAAAGCCACATATTTATGTACATTTTCTCTGAGCCTTTCATGAGCCTTCCAGGCTACTTGTTGGAGACTCCTCCATATTTTATATTTATTATATTGACCTACAAGACTTACTTTCTTTTTAAAGTCTACTACATAACAGGATACAAATTGTTTTATGCATTAGTGAAAATAAAATAACAACAATGACAAAAGTTAATTGTCATGTTTAATCTTTATTTCAGTCAGTTATTCTGGAGTTGGGCTGCACGGTGGTGCAGTGGGTGGCGCTGCAGGTTTGAATCCGGCTTGGGGCCCCTCTGGTGTGGAGTTTGCATGTTCTCCCCATGTTAGCGTGGGTTTTCTCCAGGTGCTCCAGCTTCCTCCCACAGTCCAAAGACATGCAGGTTAATTGATGACTCTAAATAAAAAAATTATGTTATTCTTTTTTACTACATACTTAACTGGACAAATGAGTTGCTAGATTTACTAGCCCAAAGTGGCATTTTACTAGCCCCAGGTAATCCTTATTGTTGAGCGCTGCGTAAAAAGTGCCCAAGCTGTCGAATGTCTTAAAAACAAGTTTTTGAATAAAGCGTCTCTTCCCTCAACTCCCACCAAGTCAAAAGTTTTCTCTTCCTGCTTTTCCAAAGTGACCTTGACGTGGGATGTGGGTGTTTCTGTGTGTGTGGGTGGGTGGGGAGGTAACGAGACAATAATGGGCAGTGTGTTGTGTCTGTCCCTGACGTATTTTTCAGCGCTAATGTTTTTCTGCCAGTGAGGATAGCGGCGGACGCCTCAGGACACACATGCATGCACACAGACAGCTCAGGTCTCTGGCTGCACCGCTGTCATCCAGGTCAGAGCGGCGGGCGGCGGGTGGGGAGACGGAGCTGGGAAGAAGTAGCGATGAAGAGAAAAGGAGGGAAAACACCACCATACTGTAGCACTCGAGTCCTACTCATTTCATGATGAACTACTTGAGCTCAAAAGAAGCATCTTCATTAAAACACAACAGCAGTCGTGTTGCAAATAAGACGCAAATGCACAGCACTCACTTATTTTGATTGATTCTAACAGTACTTTATAATCTCATTTTACACCCCTTGTTTCACTTCAGCAGCCACGGTTATGTTTTTGTAACATGCACATATGCGAATATACTCAGTCAAGTGTGAGTCAGTCTTTTGTGCGCCGAATCAATCAGCCAGAATTAAGCAGGAGCAGACGGGGAAACTTGTTGTTTTCTTGGCACATGCTGTTTGTGGGTTTAAAAGAGTCTGTGTGAGAGTGAGTGCTTCATCTGAACAACTCTCTGATAGGTAAAGAAAGCACAAGAAAACACACACACACACATTCAGCGGCAGGGTTTAGAAGCAGGATTAATTGGAGAGTAACTGCCGGGTTCCCTCATGTGCTGTTGAGTGTTTGTTGGGAACCATCCCAGCTGTAGTTAAGAGCCTCTGGGTGCTTCTTCATCTGAAGCACAGTGAAACTCACTTTACCCGGCGCTGCAAACAATTCAGACCTGCTGAAAATAAGCAGCGGCATCAGCTTTTAAGCCTCTAACATCGTTTATATCAGATGTTCGACAGAAATGAGGAACAGGCTACATGTCTCACTCATTCTTACCCAGTGGCCTCAGACTAACAGCCTAAATCTCTATTGTCTAATGAAGTTAATGGACTAGACTGTTATGCATTATTGGCCTCATACTTAAAGCGCTTTGCACTTGGCTTCAGCCTGCAGCCTGGATGATCAGCCTGCATTTAAATACAGAAAAACTGCACCATGGAAGATCATCAGGAATACAACTACAGGTGATGTGAAGCATGTTTGGACACACGAACGTCAGTCTAAAAACCGGAAAACTGTAATCTGGTCTGCTGGAACTGAATTAGTGAATAGGTCAGAGATGAAACAAGCAAATGAGATGGCAACAGACAAAGTGAACAACATTCAGGTATAACACAACTTGGGCCTTATTTTCACAGTTCAGGCCATCCTTTCTGTCAGTAATGATAACAGTATGCTTCCTGATATCTGGGAATGCAGCAGCATGAAACACAGTCAGTCATACTTCTTTCACACCACTAACCAGGGTTATCTGACCCATCTTCAACCTTGTCAACTCAAACCAAGCCAGTCTACCCGGGTTAATCCCCGGTCGGGACAATTCAGATAGCATACCAGTTAGCTCAGGTGCTGGAAATGGGCGGGGTCTTTAAACATCTGGAGGATTACAGAGAGAGGGGATGAAATCAGTAATCCAGTGGTTTGTGGACTAGCGGTTAGAAACTTTGAGTTCGCTAGTGACGCTAGTTCTGGATAGTTACCTTGGTTGGCAAGATGCATCTGTAATTCCTGCTAACTGTGACATTTATTGGGATGCTAATTATGGCTACTGAAAAACAGGCTTTTTTGTAATGATTATCTTGCTGAACAAAACATGTAAGTATTATTTTCTGAAATTTTTGTCGAGCGAACCAGGGCAACGCTAACTTCCTGGTTGGCCTACAAGAACACGTGGTCCCTGTAGCACCCTACTGGTTTCACTTCTCAGACCACTGGATTTTACCTGCAAATAAAGTCTTTTAGATAATCTGGCTAAACTGTTGGCTTAATCACAACCTGTCATTGTAGCAATGTTGGTTTTCCATTTCTCAGAAATGACTTTGGTGGTACTGTTATCATAACTCATAGAAATGATCGCTAATCCTACAAAAATATGTCGAATAAATGTATATTTTTCTCTTAAATGTAGTGTACAGTGCAAATTTTGCAGGAGAAGAAGAAATCTGATTTGAATATGTAATCTAAATGTAACCTGAGCAAAGGGCAGGAGTCATGCAGAGACAAAGAGGGGTCAGGTCTTTGGTGGAGGAGAGGAGGGTAAGAGGGGAACTAGTTAGTAGAGAGTGATGGAGGGGGCACACTGGAGGCAGATGGTTATAGTTGCCAGGGGCGACGCTAGGGGCATCCCTGAAGGGCTAGATGTACTGTACCAGCAGTCACCTGCCATCTATCACCTGTGGAAGTCTGTGTGAGAGAGATGGGGGTGGGGGCGGCTGCCTGTCATAATGCTCTAATCCTGAGTGACATTTATCCAATGGAGGCCTTGCTCATTCATCCATCCATCACGTTCTGTTCCTCCTTTCCATCCTCAGCTCTGCGCTTTATGTCCGTCCCTCCCTCGCCGCTTGTTGCTCTTCAGACAGACAGTCAAAACCAGCCCTGCATAGCAAGTACTCACACACATCCACACACACACACACACACACACACACACACACACACACACACACACACACACACACACACACACACACACACACACACACACACACACACACACACACACACACACACACACACACACACACTGTAAGGTATTAGCAGGTTTATTGTAGCCCAGAAAGCTGAATTCCAGATCTGGTGTGTATGGTGCGGTCTCAAATAATAATCTGTAAATAGAAGTTTGTATTTGTGAATGAGTGTAAAAGAGAGAGAGAGAGAGAGAGAGAGAGAGAGAGAGAGAGAGAGAGAGAGAGAGAGAGAGAGAGAGAGAGAGTGAGTGATTGTGTGTGTGTGTGTGTGTGTGTGTGTGTGTGTGTGTGTGTGTGTGTGTGTGTGTGTGTGTGTGTGTGTGTGTGTGTGTGTGTGTGTGTGTGTGTGTGTGTGTTAGCATTAGTCCCTTGAAAACGAAAACAGGAAGACTGAGGACGGCGGATATACAAGCCGTTGTTATGATACGTACATGAAACGAAGCGGCGTATGTTCACACCACTCTCACTCACCACTTAGCTTCATTCCAGATGTTACTGTGAGAATATCCAGTGTTGGAATGATCAGATGAGATGAAGATGAAAAATGAGAAGAGCCCTCTGTTTTTCCTCTTGGCTTAACTCGTTGGCTTGCTTTCCTCACCTCCATGTCTCTTCTCGTGCAATGATTATTTTAAGCTGAACAGCCAATCAGAGGGGTTTGGCGGTGCCGATTAAACATGCTGAATCGGCCGAAAAAACTCGGGCAGACTAGAGCCGACAGTGCAGGACGCACCGAAAAAACAAGGCTGGTGGACGCTCACCGACAGCCCCAAACTAGCCGGCGGCCGGCCGTCGACACTGGTGTGTTGTGGCCTCAAAGCGGAGCGCTGCCGACACACACGTCCTGCTGTCACGCATCAACACAACTCACAGCTCGTCTTAAAGCTCTGTCATTCTTGAAGTACCAGTATTTTTAAAATAGGGTATCATACCATTTTAAACAGCAGGAATCTGTGAATCTGTTTACACAGTCACATTGTGGGGACTTGTCTTCCCTTTGGGGACAAAATGCACATTCCCATAATGTAAAACATTAGATTTTAGGGTGAGGACTTGGTTTAGGTTTAGCGTAAAGTCGGCTAAGGGTAAGGTTAGGGTAATCAGGCAAGTAGCAGTTACAGTAAGTCTCCAGGAATTGAGTGTAAGTCAATGTAATGTCCTCAGAAGTCACGGAAACATGACTGTGTGTGTGTGTGTTCACCTGTGGAGCCACCATGACTAATGCACCCGGAGATCCTTTCATTAGCGTTATGGTGTGGTAGGTGTGGCGTGTGTGGAGCAGCCATGACAGATGAAACGGAAGATTCTTTCATTAGTTGTGTTTGAAGCTCAGCGGGGTCACAGCAATAACAGACATTTATTTACAGCAGACTGGATGCTTCCCCTGCTGACACACATTCACAGGGAGGCCTTTCATGGAACATGCTCCCAAAAGGTAATAATATAAAGCACTCAGCAGGAGGAGTAACCCCGGACCCCTCCGCCCCTCCGCCCCCCCCCCCCTCCGCCCCTCCGCCCGTCTTCCCTTTCTTCCCATCTTGGCCTTTCTCGCCTTCCTCCCCCTCCCCCCCGCTCTCTGTGTTTCTCTCCCTCGGTGTGCTAAGTGTTGCAGCAGTAATGGTGATGGATGCAGATGGAGGGAGCAGGTCTTAAATGTCAAACTCAAATGAAAACCGCTGTTCCACTGAGACTAAAGCAGCTGGACACATCCAGTGTTATTTAACATACACACTCACAGATGAAGTCCTGTGCGGCCCGGACTAAGTGAACAATGAAGAAATTGATCTTCAGATGAGTGCATCAAAATTCGGATGACATTATAATCTTTAATAATAGGGAAAAATATCCCCTCAAGCATTCTTGGTTTTCCAAATAAATGGATATAGCTGGTCCTTTGTATGATACCTAATCTAAACATTTTTCAAACATGATGAGCCTTAATATGCGACTATTTGATCCAAAGAGCCAGTCTCACAGTCAAATCGTCACTGTGGCGGGAAAATATGGTTATGAAACAAAGGATCATTCCATTCAGGCTATACGGGGTGCTGAATATCTGATTTGTCATAGATTTGCTTGGTTTACATGTAGCTTATTTTGGTAAAAATATCAGCCTATTAATAATACTGTTACTACAATTTTTGAAATAACTAATATGCTTTCAATCCGTCTCCTCAGTGTGCGTGAATAAATCACCATGTAGCCTTAGTTGCACTATCCAAACCTGTGGCAGTTGGCAATAGCCTGAGAGGCTAAATAAAATCAGCACAAGGCTACTGTTTGAAAATCAAAGCATACATTTATTAATCAGAGCACTGAATGTACTGTCGCCTCACAGCAAGAGTTCAAATCCAGCTCTTTTGTGCAGAGTTTGCATGCTCTCCCCATGCTATCGTGGGTTTTCTCCGGGTTTTCCAGCTTCCTCACACAGTCCAAAGACATGCAGGTTAATTGATGGCTCAAGGTGACTTGAGGTGTGACTCTGAGCTTATGTGCGCTGCAATGGACTAGCAGCGTGTCCAGGGTGTACCCTGCCTTCGCCCAATCCCAGCGGGGAATGGCTCCGGCCCCCCTGTGACCCCTAACGGTTGCATATGGATGGATGGATGAACAATTTTCTGTCAAATCGGCAGGGGGAGGTATGTGGAATCAGCTGTTTGCAGCTTGCATCTCTCATTGACTTGTCGTCTCTTCACTTGGTTCCCTCCTGACTGTGGATTGCTCTAATTAGGGGGGAGTAGAGCCGAAAGTTGTATTTCCAACCATGAAAAGCAAGCAGGCTAACTGGAAGTGAGATGCAAGCGAGACGCGAGCGGTGCGTAAGCGCCCTGTCATCTAATCCACGCTGACTTCGCCTGCCGTAAACATCTCTGCCTGTCTGTCAGCAGCAGCTTGCTAACCTGCCTTCACCAGACTGAAAGCTGGTACCATGGAAAGTAATCAGCAGTGTTTGTAGGCCTATGTATTGATTAAGTGACTGTATTTCTCCACTGATCATAGTGAGTGAAATAGACAAGTGCAACGACAGACTGGGAGCCTTGATCAGTCAATGCAGATACGGTTGTTGCGTTCAAAACACATGAACTGCGGGATGTTTGTGTGATTTATACAGCGGTCTATGCAGTTTACGTTTCACTTAACGTGATAAAAAACGCGTCTCACAGTCAGTGAGGATTAATACATTTAGTAAAATGGAAGCGTATCTGTTCCGTGTGGCGCACGAGTGGCGGACTACAAACACGCCTCTGAAGATACTTTCAGCAGGGATTGTCGATGATCGTAAGCAACCATGAGGTGTTTTATCTGTCGATTGATCTTCTCCGCTCTGTTTCAGTACTCTGGATAGCGCCACACTACACAACAAACAGTGCTTCCTCCTCGTGGCGCCCGGCCCAGAGAAAATGGATGCAATGCTTCCTATTATAAAATAAGATTTATGCCATGTCAAGAAGACAAATAGTTAAACTGGGTGATTCAGCTCTTTTGTCTGGTGTTGAAAAAATGGAGGCCAATGTCACAAATGAGGATATGGAGCAAAGAGCAAAAAGTATAAGATTTATTTTGGCTGCATCCCAACATTAACAGGTACCCTGTAGGGATGTTAATTTTGAAAAATTTTCTTAACCAATAACTGATCCTCATTAACTGATTATTAATGTTAACCACCCTGATTTGTGCCTCACATGGAGCGGTGCGCCAGCTGCAGTATATGAGGAGTCCCATCATCAGGAGAGTTACTGTAGCAGCCACGGTGCTGCGTTCACTGTCTCCAGTTCACCATCAGGAGAGTTACTGTAGCAGCCGCGGTGCTGCGTTCACTGTCTCCAGTTCACCATCAGGAGAGTTACTGTAGCAGCCGCGGTGCTGCGTTCACTGTCTCCAGTTCACCATCAGGAGAGTTACTGTAGCAGCCACGGTGCTGCGTTCACTGTCTCTAGTTCACCATCAGGAGAGTTACTGTAGCAGCCACGGTGCTGCGTTCACTGTCTCTAGTTCACCATCAGGAGAGTTACTGTAGCAGCCACGGTGCTGCGTTCACTGTCTCCAGTTCACCATCAGGAGAGTTACTGTAGCAGCCGCGGTGCTGCGTTCACTGTCTCCAGTTCACCATCAGGAGAGTTACTGTAGCAGCCATGGTGCTGCGTTCACTGTCTCTAGTTCACCATCAGGAGAGTTACTGTAGCAGCCACGGTGCTGCGTTCACTGTCTCTAGTTCACCATCAGGAGAGTTACTGTAGCAGCCACGGTGCTGCGTTCACTGTCTCCAGTTCACCATCAGGAGAGTTACTGTAGCAGCCACGGTGCTGCGTTCACTGTCTCCAGTTCACCATCCGGTAGCGTTCACTGTCACGGTGTTGTGTGTAGTGTTGCTGACATGCAGCCACTTTCCCAGTAAAAGTCTCCACCTCACATTTAGTTTAGTTTAGCAGGTTGTCAGCTGTGTGTCTGCCTGGATTAACGATAGTGTTAGTGTTTATGCTAGGTTAGCAGCTGCTAGCTGCTAATGTTGCCGGTGGCTTCATGCCCGCTGTAGCATTAACTTCAGCAAGTTTCCGACAGACTGTGTGTGGTGGTGGTCAGTGTGTGTTTGTTGGTGGTGTTATAGCTGTGAACGTAGCTGTAGCAGACAGTGTGTGTTCAGTTTATTAGTCGGTGAATAAATGCTACGAGGCTACAAGCTACAACTCCTCAGCTGGAAGTCCAGAGCCAACTTCCTGTATCAGTGCCGGCTCTCTCTTAAGGTGGACCAGCTTTTCTCCTTAAAGTGATGAGCTGCTCCTCAGCTTTTTAATTAATTTCTGATATTTCTTTTAACTTTTTTAACCGATAGTGTTAATCGTTAAAATGCTTAATGACGTTTATCGGTTAAACGGTTAGTTGCATACAGGTACTTCCATTCTGTGTTTGGTTTCATGCTCTTTTGTCTAACAAGTGTAGAATGCGCTAACAAAGGCTACGAAGAAGAGGACTGCAAGTCAACGGAAATGTTAACAATGCACAATTTAAAATATTAATAGATCTGACTATGAAATGTTTGGTGAGGAAGGAAATGCGCTCCTAGGAATTTTGAAACTGAATGTTTGTTTACAAGAAAACTCCGCCGGGCACCTTTAAAGCATGTTGGTGGTTCTACAAGTGTAACTTATTCTAGAATATTATATTAAAAGTTTCCCAGTTTGTTTTCACAAGCAGTCAAAGAGATTTAAAGCTGTTGTTTTTTTCTGACAGGCAGCTCATGTTTGGATGTGAAGGAGATATACTGTACGCCAGCAGTGGCATGTTTTACACAGGGGAAGAGACGGCGGGGTCATCAGAGCTGCTGAGCGAGCTTGTTTGTGCCTATATGCACATTTCACAGGACTGTTTCAAGTTTAATGAAGGCAATATTTAAATGTCTTCTGCGTTGAACAGAGACAATCCTCCGGTGGTTTAATCACTTACTCTCATCTCAGCCCAGCTGAGACATGACACACAATAGAGAGAGCTGTTCTCTCCAAAATAAGGACAGATGTTCTTCAGCTCTTTTGTCTCTGAAGACGCTGAGGCAGCCTGTCATGATTTACTCTAAGTAGGACTGTGACTGAGTGTGTGTCTGCTCAGTGATTCACAGGAATGAGCTGATATTTATGTGTGTGTCTGTGTGTAGGTGTTATTGTTTTAAATCAATGGAGAACAGTGTTTTTCTCTAGTGTGCCCCTTTTTTCCTTCACATGAGACGAGGACAAATGAATTTTCATAACCATGATCTCCATCAGCCTTGGACTTTCAGAACTTGCTATGTCAGGTTATTAAAGCAAGAGAATCCTGTTATCTCTGATAATGACGCCTTTTGTTGCCTTACAGCTATTACGAGGAACTTTCTATTTGTGTTGATTTTGGCAGTCCCTGAGCACCAAAGGCCGTTTAGAAATCCTCTCATTCAGTTGCAGCAGGGTCTGACAGTCTGCCTCTCTTAAACCTGGTTCTGGTTCTCCCATGCTTCCCTTCCCTCCAGCTGGCCCAGCAGCGTGGTGTCAGCTCTCAGCAGGGACCAGTGGAGCGGCGAGGTGAAGCTCTGCTCCTGGACGGAGGAGGATGCTGGGGGATGCAGAGCTGTGGGTCTGGGTTTGGTCGCTGCTGGAGTCCCTGCTTGAGTCTGGGGAACCTGCATGCAGTAAATTGTTTTTTCTGTCTCTGGGGTATAAAAGCCAAAGACAAGGATAACTACATAGAAATAACCAGTCTTCTTGCTGACGGTCTCGCCGGCACTCACCAGTACTGAGTACCTCCCAGGTACACTTCAGGTCAGAGAGACCTGAGCCTGCATGGACCTGGTGCAGACAACTTCATAGGTGAAAATGAGACTTCTGAATGTTGCTGCTGCTGTAACACTCAGGCCAGACCGGTCAGCGGGGTGTGACGGCTGCTGAGCCAGCACTTTCTTTCTACATAGAGATTGTCTTTCGTAATGGCTGATTCATTCCATTATAAAAATCATTCATTCATGGAGCTGCAAATCACTGCCTTCCTACAACACTTTTCCTGCAAATATTTCAGAATGAAAAACTTGTGTTAACAAATTAAGGAATTCTGTCTACAGAAAAAACGCTTGAGGGCTTTTATTTTTTAAATGATAGCAGGAAGTGTTGATAAAATAAATAAAATAATAAAATAAATCTTTACTTGTTTCATGTCCATGACATTTTCTACAGATACAGACATTGAAACTGTAGTAATGCTGCTGGTATGATGTCAATATACAGTCAACAGATCACTTTCACTGTATACTGTGACATATTCTACCGATAGCTAAACACTGAAAGTGGAGTAATGTTGCTGCGCTGATGTCAGTATAATGTAAAACGGTCATTTTCACTGTCTGCTGTTGCTGTGAACCGTATGCGGCTTGCGGTAAAAACAGGTGAGACCTTGAATCTCTAGAAGAGATGCAGCCGAGCCGCATGTGAGCTGCGATGTTCACGCAGACAGTGAGGCTGCTCAACCCTCTCAACATGGACGCTGAAATAAAATTTCTGCCACCGTCACACGCTCCTGAGGCTAACTGTGTCATCAGTAGCTAGCTGCAGTGCAAATGACTCAGAGATTACTATGCATGTGCATGTGGCACCAACCAATACTGAGCCTCCGCTGCCAGCTGCCAGCACTAAGACTCTTAGCACCATGGGCACAGTGCACCTGACTGCTGCACTACTGGTTGCTTATCCTTAACTACAGGCCTTATATGACAGTCATCTGCTTTTTTTACCAATTGTGAATGTGTAAAAGTATGACAGCAAAGTACCAAAGGCCTGCACATTTTTACATGATTTGTATAAATCGCTAAATAAAAAGTTTTGAACAGGCTACATTTATGGACAATCTGTTGAAATGTACATTGTTTGTAATGAAATTCATACAAAAATACATTGGAAATGAGATGTATTACCAACATGCAGTGATCCTGTCATTGATCTGCTGAATTATACTGGCACATTTTTTGGTCCAGGCACTGTTCATGTAGGTCATACCAAGGCTTCATTTTCATATTAAATTGAGACTGCTTCCAGTTAAAAGTTCCTTGTAGTAACTTTAAATATCCTTAAACATCTCGAATCCAGTTAATGAAGCATTTAAATATGGCAACGTATTTGTGTTCATGTGTGGGCCAGCGGTAGAAAAAGCTGAGGGGGAAGGGGGATTAGTGACGGACAAAGGTGGTTCAGTAGAGCCATATGACACAGTGCTTTCTCCTGTGGTTAAAGGACTCATACTGCAATGCTGTAGGGACTCTGTGAATGAAGGGAGTGTGAAAGAACGAAGAGAGGAGGAGTGGGACCTCTCCATCACTCCGACTATGACCTTCCAAGAGTCACGCTGTTATAGAGTACAGAACTAATGCCTCAATATATTATCTGAATATGCTGCATTATCATTATGCCTCTCCCTCTCGCTATCGCTCTTGCAGTCTTTCACTCACATTATACACACTCAGAAACACAACGCAGAGACACACACAGTGTTTCTCCTATACAATATTTGGTGATGAAATATTTGCGCACTGCAGGTCAGAGACAGAGAATGGGAGAAAGATGGAGAGAGAGCGCGGCATGAAGTGAGTTCAGCCTCATGATCGTCTCTGTCTGCTCTGCATTGTGTGTGAAGAGGAGCGTTGTAGTCACTTCAGGAGATAACATATAGACTTCCTGGACAACAGCAAGGTCAACGCCATGGCGACACTCACTAATACATGCGCACAATGCCGACAATCTCGTACACAATAGAGGGTGAGGAGAGAGGGAGGACCGGGGGAGATAACAGCAAAATGTCACACCATTATTTTGCAGGAGGAATATCCGGAGAGGAGAGTTTTAATTCTAATCCCGCTGAATTTTCATTGATTCACGTGTCTGAGTGTATTGACCGGTGCCATTCATATGATACCACATGCCACTAATGTGACTTTGGGAACATAAGATGTTGTAGCATCAGTACCTTTGACATGTACTACGGTTGTTTTTCTGTAAGATTACTGTTGGAGTCTATTGCGGTCTGTGTGATTGATGATCCCGAGGTAATAGCACTGGTCTGAGGTAGATGGAGGTCCTTGACTGGAAGATGTACTGTGGACTGCAGAGTGTGTGTGTGTGTGTCCGCAGGGCAGGATCGCAGCGAGGCGGCTCTCATCAGGCGTTTTAAGGGCGATGGCGTCCGCTACAAGGCCAAGCTCATCGGCCTGGACGAGGTCACTGCCGCCCGTGGAGACAAACTCTGCCAGGACTCGATGATGAAGCTCAAGGTAAGAGAGTCTCTCTCTCCTTCTCTTTCATGTTGTCTTAAATTAAGACTTGCTCTTTTGATTTACTGCTCAAAGTTTGCTACTAACATGCATCTTAGCATTGACAGCATGATTACCAACAGCCGCATTAAGCTCCTAAAAACCACTGAAGATCAATCCACATTATTCCTAGGCCCCACAATGCCTTGCGTGAATTATGTGCGCAACTTCCGGTGTGTCGTGTCACTGAACTGGAACCGGCATTTTCCATAGTAACAGTATGCTAATCCTCTAGAGCGACTGTATTAAAAAATCTAGTAAAACATGCGAACACCAGCTATTCCAGCTCAAACAGGATAATGTGATCATAGCTCTGCCTTCTACTATGGAGGGATGGGAGGACGCCCTGAAGAAGTGGCCTCAGATAACCGACACTAGCATATTTAGCTACTTTATTGACTCCGTTGTTACAGACGGTGAAGCGATGAACAACCTGAAAAGCTCTGAGGCAGATCAGTAATTCCTCAGTAACAAGGTTTAGTTTTTCTGCATATGTGTACTTGAACTGTTTTTAATCTAATGCTGACCTGCACTCCATGTATAAACTGCCTTACATTTTAAACTGTACAGTGGCTGTCATTAAACAGACAATACAGTGCAATGTCCTCCCTACACATGTAATCATACCTGATGTTCTCCTGGTGCTGCTGTCAGTCCTTTTAAGGACCCGACATCTCTTCTCTGCTGGTCTTTCGTTGCCCAACCACAGTAGGATACAGGCTTTTTGTTGACTAAATGAAACCACATATGAGTTTTGGGTGTCTCTTCAGGTTTAGGTTTCTCAGCCACATCCTTTCATTCCTCGTCTGTAGGTCGGCGATGGAGACTGTATCGCTGGTCACGAGAACAAACCCAACACACTGTTGTTGAAGCTACATATTTAGCTTTGTCTGGTTGTAAGTACAGCTGCCAGCTGCACAAGTACCACAGCTCTGCAAGGATATTATAGAAAATGCTAATTTAATGTTAGATAAATATCTGTTTTGGATTTGCTGGCAAGCGCTGTTCTTGCCACTCTGGCTAGCTTACTGCTACTTCCACTACCTCACCGGAAGTTACTAACATGATCATTTCGATAGTAACACCCCAGAGAATAAGGTTGGTAGCCAAACACCGCTGTCGGTCCATGAATACTTCTTCAACTTCATGCATATTCTAAATTTCAACTTTTAAATATGCATGTTTTGTGCATCACAGCATAACTGCGCCTGTGAGGATGAGAAAAAATGAGGATGTCATAATTTATAGGCACAGTGGTGATCAGTGCAGGAGGAAGTGAGGAGGTTAGCCATATGGATGAGAAGGGGATTGGGGTGAATGTCTCATTTGCAAGGACAGGAACAATTAGAGGGAGAGGTAGACAGATGGGGCAGTTAGCAGAGGAGAGAAGGCATATAGGAGGGGAATCGTTTGGATGATAGGTGAGAGAGACGAGAGGGGATACAGATGAGGAGAAATAAGCCATCTAGTTATTCATTTATAACTAAAGTCCTTAGGAACAAGCTGATTCAGTGAAATATTTGACTGGAGCGTACACACACATTTCTCCTGTTACACTAGAAACAGGGTCTTTCTGAAACCAAACTCTGCCTGCTCCCACTTAACGACGTTTGTAGTCACTCGTAACGTTTCATAACCACGGTTTTATATCCAGAGGAGGGTATATGCAAAGGTTCACAGTATCTTCAACATTTTTTGCTGCTTTTGTTATTTTGTTTTGTTTTTCTTATTCAACCCCGCTTTTTTATTTTATGTCTAATTTTGTTTGACAAAGGTCATGATTATGATTAGTTTTGTCACTTTTCTTTTCCTTCAGTGGCTACTGATTTGAAAAAGAATAAAATCAATGTATGTTTAGTCCTCTGAAGAGTGGGGGGAATGAAAGAAAAGAATACGCAATATACAGAGAAACTAAAAAGTAAAACTTACTCTCACTTCTGTGGTGGCATTTCTTTTCTTTTTTGCAACAGCCCCTTTAAATATACACTTCACAATCAAATGAACACATCTGCTGTTTTCTAGACTAGACAACGGTGGATTTTATCCTCAATGCAATGCAACCAAGTCAAGTTGTTAAATATCTATTTAGTTTGAGCAGTTTATGTTTGCTTGGGTAGTTGCATTTGGATGGAGCGTGTCATGACAAATACAAAACGCCGTTGCACATGACCAGGAAGTCGGCGGTGATGCTGCGTTGACGCTGCTGGAGCGTTATATCATCCACTTCCACTCCCCACTAACTGGTTTACTGGTCATCCACTTCCACTCCCCGCTAACTGGTTTACTGGTTTCACTTAATGTGGCGGAGCCTCCATGCAAACACATGGAGTATGTAGGTGTGCAGCTAACCAAGTTAATCTATTCCTAAGCAAGTCAATCTATTCATAAGCCTAACTAAGAAGTTTTATTGCCTAAGCCTAACCAAGTTGATGTGTTCCTAAGCCTTAAGACATAGTTTTATTGACTAAGTCTAACCAAGTCAATCTATTCCTAAAATTAACCAAGTCAATCTAATCCAAAGCCTAACCAAGTTGGTCTAGTGCTAAACCCAACTATTTAGTTTTATTGCCTAAGCTTAACCAAGTCGGTCTATTCCTCAAGTAAGTAGTTAAGTTTTGAAAAGACTGGAGCTGAAATTGACAACTGGGTTTCATGAAAAATTATGTGAAATTTGTGTCTATGTACAAGAATCAAGTAGACTAAATTTCGCGATGGGGGGCTAGTCAAACAAGATTTTGTTTCTTTTTTCCACAAATGTAACTTGAAATATAGCGGTGAGCGTGTGGAGCGCCTGATTCATCATAGGTCGTCCTCTAACTCGTGGGATCCACTCACTGCAGGAAGTATTTGAATTGAGAAAATTCCATCGAGGTTTTGTTTATGTGTAGTGAAAACTCTGTCCAGCCGCGCCGTAGAGGGGTGAGGAGAGGATAGACAGCTCATTGATCAAACAGCTTCCCTCCTCCTCATTTATTCAGACAGGAAATCCATCAACTCTTTTTCTCTGATCTCCCCACCTCTTCTCTTAGACCGCTCCTCCTCCTCCTCCTCCTCCTCCTCGCCCGACTCTCTCAATGCTCTGATCTCGCTCCTCTCTTTTCTTCTTCTTTTGTTGCTCACCTCCAGTGTACAGACGGAGTTGTTGTGAACTTACAGTAAAAGGGAGTTTCACATACATTTATATATTTGTTGTCATGAATTGTTGCAATTGAACTTTTTGCAGTATCTGCCTTGTCTGATTTTTCAGTTATTGGTTTCCTACATTTCCCACAATGCCTTTTTCCAGCCTAAGCTGTGACAGTAAGGTTTTGTTTTTGACTGAACAGAGTAAATGTAGTTTGATACTGGACATGCAGTATTTGTTTTTCCACCTTGAAGGGATAGTTCATATGTTTTGAAGTGTGGTTGTGTGAGGTACTTTAAAACAGACAGAAGTACCAGCACGGGAGCAAAGGAATGTACTGCTGTGGACGGGGGCAGCAGCAAAATGGATTTTAGACACCTAAAAAAATCAATATTAGTTGAAGTATACGTTATATTTAGCATATTTTCACCACTTTGCCTTGCCATTGGACAGCCCTTTAAGATAAGCTGTTATTTCCCTTCGCCCTCTTCAAAGCTACAAGACTCAGACTCCACTGAACAAAACCGTAATTTTACCATGCAGAACACAACAGTTCCAGGTCTACCGCTGCCTTGGTTGGTTAGTTAGTTTGTGTTATTGTGTGACTTTGGAGAATCCAAACTAACTCTTTAAAACACTAAAGTCACACAATAACACAAACTAACTCATCGACACAGCGGTAGACCAACAACTCTGTGTCCTGCAATATAAAATTACTGTTTTTGTCAAAGGAGTCTGGTGGCTTTGAAGAGAACATAGATAAGATAAGATAAGATATTCCTTTATTGGTCCCACAGTGGAGAAATTCACACGTTACAGCAGCAAAGTGGATAGTGCAATAAACAAGAAGCATAGATTTTAAAACAGTATTAATACAAATAAAATAATATATACATAATAGAAAGTAAAGCCAAAATATGTTCAGCATATCAATAACTAATTGTCCAGTTAAACTACTATAATTTGAGCAGATGATATAATTGCACGTGAGTTCTTATTGCACTTATGTCTGGTGAGTTTGTTGTGAATGTGTAAGTGGTCTACTGGGAGCAGTGCTGGTTGTGGAGTCTGTATGTGGTCTACTGGGAGCAGTGCTGGTTGTGGAGTCTGTATGTGGTCTACTGGGAGCAGTGCTGGTTGTGGAGTCTGTATGTGGTCTACTGGGAGCAGTGCTGGTTGTGGAGTCTGTATGTGGTCTACTGGGAGCAGTGCTGGTTGTGGAGTCTGTATGTGGTTTACTGGGAGCAGTGCTGGTTGTGGAGTCTGTATGTGGTCTACTGGGAGCAGTGCTGGTTGTGGAGTCTAACAGCTGCAGGCAGGAAGGACCTTCTGTAACGCTCCTAAAACGCCTTCAGCTCCCCGTCAGAAAGGACTGGCTGACGTAAAGGTAAAGAGGTGAAAATATTGTGAACAGTGTGAACACCTAAACTGATATTGATTTTTTTTAGATATCTAAAATCTGTTTTGCTGATGCCCCTGTCCACAGCAGTACATCGCTTTGCTCCCATGCTGCTACTCCTCACTGTTTAGGTTCATGCTATTGATTAAATGACTAAAATAAATTTGAATTAATTAAAAAGCTGCACAAACACACGCGGTGTTTGTCGGACCCTTGCTATCGTTACGCTGAGCAGTGAACGCAGCACCGTGGCTGCTACAGTAACTCTCCTGACGGTGAAATGGTGACTGTGAACGCAGCACCGTGGCTGCTACAGTAACTCTCCTGACGGTGAAATGGTGACTGTGAACGCAGCACCGTGGCTGCTACAGTAACTCTCCTGACGGTGAACTGGAGACAGTGAACGCAGCACCGTGGCTGCTACAGTAACTCTCCTGACAGTAACATGGTGACAGTGAACGCAGCACCGTGGCTGCTACAGTAACTCTCCTGACGGTGAACTGGAGACAGTGAATGCAGCACGGTGGCTGACTCAGTTTTCTGTTGGGCTCATATACTGCAGCTGGCGCGCCGCTACACTAATCTTGTCAGTTAACGATTAATAGTTGGTTAACAAGGGCACCTCTAGTACCTCTAGTACCTCTTACAACCCCAGGTCAGAACATCCAAGTTATCCCTTTAAATATCTTTTAATATTTGTAAAAATAAAAAAGGTGTGAATCACAAGCATGCCTCGCAAGATGTACAGTATGTGGGCTATTGAGGCTACTGCGGATCATGGGAAAATGATCCCACCTGCTCTGTTAACTGACAGTGTTTGACTAGTAAAAGAAACATACAACAAAATGGTCTTTATGGGAGAGAAGAGGCCCAAACATAATCTTGATAGACTTCAATTCCCATGACACAAACGTGTGTTTCTGTCCTGCTTCTAACGTGGTGGGTCTTTGTGTCCTCAGGGTATAGCTGCAGCAGCACGGTCGAAAGGAGAACACAAACAGAAGGTGTTTCTGACCGTCTCCTTTGGAGGGATCAAGATCTTTGATGAGAAGTCAGGGGTAAGCTCAGAAGCATGTGTGTGTTTGTGTTTGTGCCTGCATGCAGCATTTCTGTGTGTTTCCTCTGTTAATGAGGCATCTCCATGAGAGGGAGGGGCCCCCGGGGAAATCAGGAGGCCCTAATTGAAACCCTGAGAACAAGGCCTCCGTAGATGAGAGAACATGGCTATCCCATTGTCTGCCTCTCTGAAAACAGCGACAACACTGGTTCTAGATTACAGTCCAGGATTATACATTTTCCGTCTTACATGGCTGCTTTTCTGGTTGACCGACTGGATCTATTGCACGCTTTGCTGTCTGACTATTCCTCCAGCTTCTTTTTTTCCCTTCTGTCAATCAGTTTGCTATACGTCTTTTCCTTACTGACATTAAATCACCTGGATGACCTAAATACCCCTAAAAAGCACCGTAGCTCTGCTTGGTTTCACTGATGTAGAGACATATCGACAGCCCAGGGATTTACAACGGTAGGACCAGTCCTAGATAGAGGACACTCTGTGGACAGATAGACTGTGAATTCAGTAGTTGCAGAGCGAGTGTGCATGCAGCTCAAGGGAAAGTGGCCAATAGAGAGCCGTGATTTCTTTCTCAAGGATCCTCTTGACAGGTATTGTCCAGGTTCGATTCCCCAACTGGCCATACCTGTCACAGCATCCTTGAACAAGAAACATAACGCCTACATTCCCCAGGATACTTGGCGATGTGGTTGGAGGACAGCCTCACCGAGAGGGCCATTTCACCACCATTTGTGTTAATAATGGAAAGAATCCCATTAAATCAGAGAAACGTCTAGAAAAATCTGTTAAGTTGCTCGGCTCAGTTTGCTCACTCAGATCAGATCTGTGTAGATTTGGTGTTTTGGCAGCTGCAGTGACACAGCCGTATTTTTAAAAGCTAATACAGCATGAGGTTGGAGGCTATGGTGGTAGATCTGGTTGGGATGTGAGGGGATACAGAGGCTGGCTTTAAGGTGAGACGACAGTCATGGGCTATGTAAGATTATTTTAGCATAGATGGTGTTTTTTATTTAATTTATGTATTATTTATATGTTGTCTTTGAGAATGTAAAGGGCATTGTGTTATTTTACTATAAAGGCAGGAGTAGACATGGATATTGAATTGAATTGATCGTTTTACTAGTAGAAAAAGAAAATGGTGATTGTTAGGGGTGCAACGGATCACAAAACTCAGTTCGGATCATATTGTGGTTCGAATCAGTGGAAATCAAGGGGGCTTTTAGAGATGCTGATCAGAGGATACAGGCTGTTTTTGTTGTTTTTAGATTGAAATGTTATCTTTTTACTTTGTTATAGTCATCTATAGTGGTTATTTGCCCATTCTACTCCTATTCTATCTCTATGGGTAAAAATCTACGTGATAAAAATCATAATGCAGAATTAACATCTGCTCTTGTTGTTGTTTAAGACTGTCAGTGGATCTGACTGTGACTGCTGTCTGGTTTAGACTAGGGACGAACTGATCCGACTTTACCCAATCCGATACCAGTGTTTAATCAATAAGATGTATGTGTCACTGTGTGGAAGTGAGTGGGATCATTCTTTTATGTGTAAGGCCACATACGGCTCGACTTTGTTAAAAATAAAAAAGGTAGCATAAATACATAGATATAAATGTATTGAATTATTTATTATTAAGATAATAAATCATACACCTCCAACTTGATAAAAAAATAAAAAAGAATTAAATTCCAGTATATAGTGTGATATCCACTATATATGTGTGTATGCATGTATATACATCTATAATTGAATTTAATAGGTCGGCCCCATTGTCACCAATACCTGATCCAGATATTTCAGTCAGTATCAGCCCGATATCGGTATCGGTGCGATGCTGGCTGCTCCACACCTGACTTCAGTGTCTGAGATTTACACCTCAACAGGAGCTGGATGTCATTTACACCATGTGTGTGTGTGTGTGTGTGTGTGTGTGTGTGTGTGTGTGTGTGTGTGTGTGTGTGTGTGTGTGTGTGTGTGTGTGTGTGTGTCAGTGTGTACCCAGCAGTAATTCAAAAGTGCAGGGTCTTAGACGGGCAGGACATAGTAACCAGCGGCCTCCCACATGGCAACCATATTGCATGCAGCCAAACTCATCCCTCACCAGTCCAATCCCTCTTCTTTTATAGCCCTCATTTCTCTTCGTCTCATTTCCCTTCCTGATGCTTCAAACTCACCACGAATGAAAGATTGAGAGGGATAGAAGCAGAGATAGATAGAGTCAAAGGAGAGGCGGTGTAGAAAGGAGAAGAAACAAGAAAAAGGGGTGAGAAAGAGAAGGAAACAAGGATGTGAAAAAGACAGATAGAGGGGGGATGGGGAGGGGCGAAGACAGACTGAAGCAGAGTTAGAAAGACAGGTTGAGAATCAGTGAACATATGTCAAAGTAAAGCTCTCTACAGGGAGACTTTGTCCTCTGTCTCCGCACATTAATATTAACTATAGAGATATGCTGTCCTTACTATCAGTCCTTCAACCACTTCTAATGGCTAGAGGAGGAGGGAGCGGGGGGGCGACGACTCTGCTGAGGTTCAGGGATCTTGACAGTCTCGTTCCCCTCCTGTGCATCAGTCAGCCAGATGGGCGGATGGATGTATGGGTGAACGAATGGATGGATGGCCTCTCTCCGGGAGGAGGGAAGGTCGTGCAGGATGGAGGGAGGTGGTGCTTGAGATGGAGGAGAAGAAGAGGGGAGACATTAATCTAGCAGAGGGCAAACCGGCATGTCTCCCCCTCTCTCTCTCTCTCTCTCTCTCTCTCTCTCTCTCTCTCTCTCTCTCTCTCTCTCTCTCTCTCTCTCTCTCTCTCTCTCTCTCTCTGTGTCAGCCTCCCTCTCTCAACACATACACACAGACTCTACCCTCTTCAAGCCTTTTTGTCAGTCTCGTCAGGGCCGCTGCACAACGTCAGGTCAAGAACTCACAAGAGTGAAGGGCTGAGCTCGCTGGCCTGCTGCTCCCTCAGAGAACGAAGTCAGAAATTAGTCCAGGTCTGTGTTAAGAAGTACACATGAAGGAAAGCTATGTAGAAAAGACCGTGGAGCAAAGTAGTCATACAGAGGCTGGACAGAGATGCAGCTGCAGCAAGGAGGCAAACAAGAGCTCTGTTGAAGTTAACATGATAATAATACGTTACCGCAAATTTGTTTTATCGCCGCTAATTTCTTTAACATATTAACTCAACTTGCGATTCTTTGATTGTAGCGGGCTTGCATATGAAGCTAGAAAACTTAAGGAATCATAGGCACCAACCTCATATTAGCTTGTTGTGAAAGAGGTTTAATAACTCTCCAAATTTGTGCTAAATTTTGTCAAAGAAAAACTCTCATGGCCATTTTCACAGGGGTCCATTGAATGAAAATGGGACCTATGGGTGCCTCAAGTCTCCCCTTTTCAGAAATGACCACTTTATGATCAGTTAACAACACAAAACAATGACAAATATTGTCCAGACACCCTCACAGGTACTGCATTTAGCATAAAAATATCCTCAAATCATAACATGACAGCTGTCAGTGTGTCAGTGTGCTGACTTGACTATGACTATTGATCCAAACTGACTGGGATTATCATAAAGTCTATATAATGTATATAATGTCTGTAAAGGGGAGACTGGAGGGGACCCATAGAACCCATTTACATTCACATATCTGGAGGTCAGAGGTCAAGGGACCCCTTTGAAAATGGCCATGTTAAAATCTAGCGTTTCTCTTAACTTCCCCTTTAACTGCAGAATCGAAAGCTAACTTCAGTGTCATGACGCAGTTAAAACCTAGTCTGCACTTGCCGAACGGCTCACTAGCCGGCGCACTATCATAGAACATGAACATGATTGATTTGTTTCAAGGAGGCGTCTGCAGGGAGGGTGTCAATAGTAGCCTACTTTATGGGAATGACTTCTATTAACTATTGAAAAGATCTTTAATAAAAGACCATATGGGACTAATAAAGGAATATCTTATCTTATCTTATCTTATCTTGTAAACAAATGCTTTGTATTTGAAAATGTTCAGCGGCCGGCCGCCATTCATTTAACCCTCCAATATCACAGCTCCATCTGCACTGTGTCATACCACATAGAGACCATGGAGTTAAAAACCACATCCCAGTCAGTGGGTAACTCCAGGTCTGAAAAGTGAAGTCAATGCTAAAGTGCCTAAAACTTGTCTTCTTTCTAACAGCCAGCAGGGGGCGACTCCTCTGGTGTCTAAAACAAGTCTGAATGTATAGAAGTCTATGAGAAAATGGTCCGACTTCTCACTTGATCTGTTACCTCAGTAAACATTGTAAACATGAGTTTATGGTCTCAGTAGCTAGTTTCAAGTCTTCTTCAATACAGCATGATGCTCATTTAGTAAATTATGGTCCCATTTAGAGTCAAATAGACCATAAAGCAGGGGATGCTTTAGGGCGGGGCTACGTTGTGATTGACAGGTCGCTACCACAGCGTTGTCTGTTGTTTTTGTCTTAAAATTTAACCCTTTCACAGTGTGTTTTCAGCTCAATAAAGTTAATTAGAACATTTTGGTTGCTTAAAAATGTTTTATTCTGTGTTTGCTTGTATATCCTCTTGTTTCACTTCTGGTTGCAAAAAAAAAATCAAAACAAGATGGCGACAGCCAAAATGCCAGTAGTCCACAAACCAATGGGTGACGTCACGGTGACCCTGTTCACTTCTTATCTTCCGTCTGTGGTTCCAGCCTTCATTCAATAGACTTGGGGTGAGAGTAAGTTCACGAGGAAGCAGAGAAGAAGAGGACGGGGTTCGTTTGGGCAGGAGACTTGTTTCCAGCTGAGTCCCTCATTATGTGTGTTTGTGTCTTCACTTTTATTTCCCAGCTCACTCTGTGTCAAACCGTTGATTATAAAACATTTATAGGTAGAGTCCAGTTTATATGCATGTGTGTTTGTGTCAGTGACTGCAGCAGAACTAATGAAACCTCAACACTAACTGCTAATCTTAATCCTGTCCTGGCTGGAGGCTGGACAGCCTCTGGAGGCCTTCTTATGATGGTCTCCTGTCCAGGAGGGAGGAGAGACAGACAGTATCCTCCTCCTCCTCCTCCTCCTCCTCCTCCTCCTCCCTCCCAGCATAACGGGGAATGTCTTGGTTCAGTGGCCAGTTACTGCTGAAGGGCATGCTGCCGAAAGGCCCTCCGAGACTCAGACACTGAGAGAGAGATTGAGGGAGAGACTAATAGTGGATATCAACAGTGCTGGAGAGAAAAGAAGAGAGAGTACACAAGTCAGTATCGACTTTTTTTGATACACCCACCTGTTTTTGTAAACAATCCACTTCCCCCAGAGAATACATCTGTTTAAGCAACTTTGAGCGGCGTCTGATAGTTGATGCTGCCAGACGTGTCGGCTCCACCCTCCTGGGATTTAATCGCACTGTCGTGTCCAAATTTTACCGAGACTGATAGCACAAAATCATTTAGATAGTTGTTGCAACAAGAACAGCAGTGAGTCAGCCATCTTGGATGTCTGCTAGATAAGAGATCTGAGGAGAAAAATGACAGTTGTTGTGGAAGTAACAACTGGTGTTTACCGTGTAAACGGGAGGCAAAACCACAGCAGAAGCTGATTAAGACGACTCATCGCCAAAACTGGACAGGAGTGTTTGAGTGCTGCTAATGGAAGTCCAAGATTGCTAATAGTTTGTCTTTCCTTCAAATTTCATTTGGTTTATGTGTGCAGGGAAAATCCAAAGGCAAAAGCCCACTCAGCATTATTATTTTTAACTTAAAGCAGTACATCGCCTGTCAATTAGGAAATGAAAGTCCGTTTCATATTAATTTTCATAATCTCAGAGTTATCCTTTAGAGCAGTGTTTTTCAACCTTTTTTGAGCCACGGCACATTTTTTACATTAAAATAAAATCCCACGGCACACCACCAACCAAAAATATTATAAAGTTACACTTATACCAGTCAGTTTATAGCTAGCTCTGAGGACCTTCGTGGTTTTTCTAACAGTTGCCTGCTTCTTGTGTTTTCACTCAGGCAAACAAAACAGTCTGCCATGAGTCATTAGGATTGTCAGTTTCATGAGTCATGTGAGTCATTAGTATCGTTGTCTCCATGAGTCATTAGTATCGTTGTCTCTGTGAGTCATTATTATTGTCAGTCCTGTGATTCACACGAGTTGTTAGTCACATGACTCATTAGTATCATCAGTCCGTTGAGTTGCTAGTCAGTGAAGTTAACATCAGCCACAACCGTTTCCTAACCTTAACTAAGTGGGTCTTACCTAAACTTAATTTCCTGTGAAAGTGGAAGTTTATTTTGAAAGGACATTATGCATGTAAAAGATTATAGAGAGCTCCAGGGATGATGTATTGTTGTAGGCCAACCAGGAAGTAGGCGCCGCCCTGGGTTCCCTCGACAAAAAGCCAATGGGATTGTTCCACTGGCGTCTGGATTATTGTGGCAAACACACATTTATGATACCTACATGTTTTGTTCAGTAAGGTAATCTTCACAAATTAATGCCACTTTTATGATTTTTGATATTTAAATGCAATTGCCAGAAGTAAAAAGCTAACATTACGCTATAAACAAACTACTCCACGGTCGCATGAGCACAAGTATACACAACGAGGCCTCAAAACTCACTAGTGTACTAGAGTATTTATGTTGTAGAACAAAACATTAAAATCTCCTCAGCTTGTGTCAACCACAGACCTTATTCCAGGCATCTAGCCAAAGATCCAGACGTCCAGACGAGGGAACCAGAAGTGCTAAAATACTAACTCGTTTCTGGATTTGAGGACTCATTCCTGCCGTACCCTATATTGGTGTAAGATGGGTACACCATGCGCCGGCCTCCGGTACCGAGGGTCACTGAATAGTCATAGTGTACTATGTACATGTGTATTAAACAGGCAGTAGCCTAACTCCTCTACACAGCCAAAGACCAGGTGCATCACCTCATGGTACCAGACTACCAAGATCCCTGTGGACCATTTTAAGCACTTTGTCAAATCTGTGTATGAAAACATTAGCTGCTACAGGCCTCACCTGACAAAGTAGGTACTGACTGTAAGTACATGTAAATTGTTTCTGCTCCCTAAGATGTGCTTGCTACCAAGACGAAGTAGAGGAATTGAATTTATGCAGCCAACTCATTCTCTGCTCTCTTTGAATCAGAGTCCCTCTTTGTCACCTCGCCACCCACCCAGAGATAATTCAATAACCCCTGCAAATGAGCTGTGTGTCGGTGTGGGTGTGGGTGGGGGTGGGGGGGTTGCGCACCGCCTTAGCTGTCATTTTCAGGTCAATCAGAGGTGATAATAATAATCATTAGTCTAATTATTAAATTTAGAAGACTCATACAATGATTATCTGTTTCTAGTAGGCCTCTCAGTGTGTGTGTGTGTGTGTGTGTGTGTGTGTGTGTGTGTGTGTGTGTGTGTGTGTGTGTGTGTGTGTGTGTGTGTGTGTGTGTTAAATCAGTGTCACTCCATTCGCCCATGTCTTAGGTCTGGAATGGCTTCAAACAGAGCAGATGTGTGTGTTTAGCCTCTGATGTATTGAGCTGCAACCCCTCGTATGCACTCAAGGGCTACTGGGTCATTATGTTGACTGTGTGTCTCTGCTCCCAGCATGCAGCTGGCGTAGACAATAACAACAAAGCAGACATTTAGTGTGACTTAACAGAGCGCTGTTGCATATTAGGTTGTGTTTGTGTGTGTTTCGTGAGCGAGGGCACAGATGAAGTGATCAAGTCGACAGCTTGCAGAGCTGTGATTGTCACTGATCCCCCCTCTGTCCTCAGGAAAAACAGTGCCATCTGCCACAGGCAATGCCAGCTTGGCTTTCTCCCCACCCAGGCTAAACTAGAGAGGGCAGGGGAGCTGGGAACAGTTTAATATTGGATACAAGGTCTCCTTGTGAGAGGGTTTGTTTCTGTGTTCACTGGGGGGAGTTTGCATGTGGGCTCTTTTTCTGCTTCCCACAGTTTTTTTTTTTTTTTTTTTTTTTGTTTGGAAAAGTTTGCAGGTGATATCTTCCAGCTGCATTAGTTCACATCAGAAAATCACACAATATTACAAATAATCCAACCCACTGAGGCAGCGATGGACCAGCAACGCCTATGGACTGTGAAGTAAAATTACTGCTTTTGTCAATGGAGTCTGGTGGCTTTGAAGAGAGCATAGATAACGGCTTCAGTCCCTCATCAGAAAGGGCTATTTAACAGCAAGATAACATGGTGAAAATATTCTAAACATAGCGCATACGTAAACTGATATTGATTTCTTGGGTCCCGTCCACAGACGCTTTACCTTACCGTCAGGGAACTTAAGCCACTACATCGTTGTCTTCAAAGCCAACAGACTCCATTGACAAAAGCAGTAATTTTACCTTGCAGATAGTAGTAATATACATATAACCCCACTTACAATATTTTGTATGCATTTTGTATCTTTTTGTTTGAATGAGTGTGTTCATGTCTTTAACTTTTTATTTATTCTACACCTGAAACTTAGTTCAGTCATATTAATTCAAGTGTCATTCATGAAATGCTATTTGCAAAATTTGCAATTTTTCCATTAAAGGGCGGCTCCATCTGCATTTTCAAATGAAGCTGTTAAAGTGCCGTAGATTATGACAGTAAGCTAATTAATAAGGTTATGAATAATGTGAACGCTAGCACTTGCTGAGTCAACGTTAGCTGTGCTAAGTTTGGAAATAACTGTCTTTTTAAAGTAGTGCTGTATGTAAACTCCCGTGTTCTGTGAGGTAAAATGACAGCGAGGTAAAGCAGCTGTGGACGGGGGCAGCAGAAAAACATATTTTAGCCACTTTAGCCAAGTGCTATATTTAGAATATTTTCACCGCTTTACTTTGCCGTCAGAACGGGGGACTGAAGCCTTTATATCGCTCTCTTCGAAGCCACCAGACTCCTTTGACAAAAACAGTCATTTTACAGTGAGGAACATGGGAGCTGCTGGTCTACCGCTGCCTCAGTCGGTTAATTTGTTAGTTTTATTGTGTGACTGTTAGATTCAAACTAACACATTGACAGCAGTACATTGCCTAGCGTCTGTGACATTACTCCTATGACTGTATACCGTATATACTGTACATGTAGCAGCGTCATCATGCAGAAACCTTCGGCAGGTCATGTGGAAAAACTTTTTTTTAGAAGGGCTTAGGAAAATTTTGATGTTATATCGTATGTACTGTGATCAAAATGTAGATGTTTGGAGATAAATGACGCCACTGAGAAGATACAGAACAATATAAAACCCTCAAAAATGTGGTACCAAAGAGAAGCAGACAGAACAAGTAGTGCATCAAACGAGAAATAAAATAATGAAAAGAAGGTTCTTTTCAAATCCCTATTTATTTTTCTGCTAGTGTGTTCTGCTAAACATCCTGTGTCACGCCCTACTTCAGGTCCTCCAACACCACCATGCGGTCCACGAGATCTCCTACATCGCCAAGGACATCACAGACCACCGAGCCTTTGGCTACGTCTGCGGCAAGGAAGGGAACCACCGCTTTGTGGCGATCAAGACCGCGCAGTCGGTGAGTGTGTGAGCGCCAGCAGCTGTGTGTCTGTATACAGGTTACCATGCGCCCGCCGCGTGCAGGTTAATGTATAACTCATTCATTCTCAATAGCACGAACCTCTTGACATTTAGATAAGGACCCTTGAACACCAACTCACGTCCCTTTTGTGTTGTTTGTCAAACAAACTGTTTACTCTAGTGTGTGTGTGTGTGTGTGTGTGTGTGTGTGTGTGTGTGTGTGTGTGTGTGTGTGTGTGTGTGTGTGTGAAGACGGATTCACTTTCAGTCCTGCAGCAGGAACCTCTATACGATATCGAGTACCCCTCTTGGACCTGTTATTATTATTGTTGTTGCTGTTGTTGTGTCTCTGCGCCTGGCTTGTCCAGTCTAGATCCAGCTGGCTCGCTCTGTCACCGTATTGATTTCCCATAGTGAGTCGATGAGGGTTTGAGTGTGTGTCACCAGCTCTAATGGCATATCCATCCTCCCAGGGCCATGAACCGTGGCTCTCTGACTTAGACAGATCACACACACACACACACACACACACACACACACACACACACACACTTCAGGCTGCGCTCAACATTCACACCAACCCACTCAAAAAACACCTTGCTGAAGAAATGCTAACAGCGTAGCACGAGGGCTAAGCTCGCATCACCTAAGCTGTCATTTACCTGACGTGTGCCCGAGGAAAGGTCACGATTGTATTTGTACTCACATTTTCAGGATTTGAACCCGCCGTCACTCAGACCGCCGGTGGTGGAGCAGACAATGAGGCTCCGCAGCTTATGGCGGCGGCTAAGGCTGTAATTGGAAAGTAACCACTTTGATGTGAATTAACAAAGCGTCTCTGTCGTCATGAAGACTAAGGATTTAAGGTTTGCTCCCGAAACAGGCCAATTTCGGAGTACATTCGAAAGTAATTGGCTTACCACTCAATTCAAAGTCTCAGCACAAGAAGGACGTGTTTTATTTAGCAAGCTTTAGTGGAAATGGAAGCACAGTAATTGTGTTAGAGGCCTCCGTCTCTTAGTTCATCACAGTCTTTGTTATAACTTTTTAGAAATCTTACGGTTGTAATTAATATGAATTGATGCATTTGTTAGGAAATCAACCTTGTGTCTAATTTGTAGGAAGGCTACAGAGAGTTTAAACATCACTTAGTGTCGCTTTAAAATAAGTTATTACATCCACTTACTAAATCTTTTGTTTTGAAAAATTTACAGCAAAGTTACCGCCAGTTTGTCTGGACAGTGTTCACATTTTATTCCTATGATCAATGTAGTACATCACTAACTACTTGCTTACTCAGTTACTCACAGAGCAGTATATTGTGAATTTCTCCACTGTGGGACTAATAAAGGAATATCTTATTTTATCTTATCTAGCAGTGTTCGGTGCAGTCTCTCCAGCTTAGTTTCGTGGTAAAACGTTTGCGAAGCTATCCAAAATATCGGTGATGTGGATCAAATGTGTCTGAGCCCCGAGTCACGGAGCAAAATGCTTGTGTCTGAATTCACCACTGGGACTGGGAGTGGGGAACGAACCAGGGTTCAACGATTATAGATAAATGAATCCTTTGTGGAGTGAATACTGCTCGCCTGCCCAGTTTGAAACAGAGATGTTCTGATGTCATTTTCCCTTCCCGATACCGTGTACTGATCCGATGCCAGTGTGTTAAAATACAATACAAATTTATTTATAATAAAATCGTTTGTGATTGATTTAATAGTTGACAACTAATCGTTTAATTGATGCAGCTCTAATCACATACTGCAATACTTTATATAAGATAGCAGACCTGGGTATTATACGGTCCACGGACCAGAACCGGCCCTCATGATGGTTCTGCCCGACCCGGGAGGTCTCAGACAAACCATACAAACCTGTCTGGAGACGAGAAGGAGAGGACAGCCGAGGGATGCTGGCTAAGATACTAAAGCAGAGAGGACTTTTCACAAAGCTGCATGAACCAGAGAAGGAAATGTAAGAGTTAATGTTAAGTTAAATGTTAAATGTAAGCATTAATGTTAAGTTAAATGTTAAATATAAGTGTTAATGTTAAGTTAAATGTTAAATATAAGTGTTAATGTTAAGTTAAATGTTAAATATAAGCGTTAATGTTAAGTTAAATGTTAAATGTAAGTGTTAATGTTAAGTTAAATGTTAAATGTAAGTGTTAATGTTAAGTTAAATGTTAAATGTAAGCGTTAATGTTAAGTTAAATGTTAAATGTAAGCGTTAATGTTAAGTTAAATGTTAAATATAAGCATTAATGTTAAGTTAAATGTTAAATGTAAGCATTATTGTTAAGTTAAATGTTAAATATGCATTAATGTTAAGTTAAATGTTAAATGTAAGCGTTAATGTTAAGTTAAATGTTAAATATAAGCGTTAATGTTAAGTTAAATGTTAAATATAAGTATTAATGTTAAGTTAAATGTTAAATATAAGCGTTAATGTTAAGTTAAATGTTAAATGTAAGTGTTAATGTTAAGTTAAATGTTAAAATAAGTGTTAATGTTAACTTAAATGTTAAATATAAGTGTTAATGTTAAGTTAAATGTTAAATGTAAAGTGTTAATGTTAAGTTTTGGTACTACCCAAAACAGTGAGTCCTGTACAGTTCAAAGACTCCTGTATGTAATGTAATTTTCTTAATCTGCTGTTTGGAGAGATTTTCACTGTAAGAAATGCTGAGAAATAAGTACCCAGTATGTTTTCTATAGTTATAAAATAGAGGTTACGTCTGACAGGATCTGTTTGGCCCCTGGCAACAATCTGGGTTTCTCATGTGGCCCCTCAGGAAAAATAGTGGCCCACCCTGGACTACAGTATACGTTCTCTAGCTGTATATTCAGGCCCATTCTCTGGAGGCTGTTTTAGGAAATGTAGGAAATCACTAACTGAATTTGATTTAGATGAAGCAGATGGAGGGAAATTAATTATACCAAGAAATAAATTCTTCATAAATGCAGTGGCAGGATATCCTGGAGACTTAAATTTGGGCAATGGGTGAATCTGTTGTATTAATATTCAGGGCGATGTCAACCAAAACTCCTGATCAGTGCAGACTTTAATGGAACAATGTATCTGCAGTAAACGTCTTCATCACTACTTTTTGTTGGAGTCATTCGTCACTGTCGCCGTCGGCTATGAATCAGTCATCTGATTCAAGAGTGCAGAACTGAGGTTGTCTCATCTCTTTGGTCCGTTGTGGCCACACCTCCGCCCGGATCATCCTCGAAGCTTTCAGCATTTACGATTTCAACATTCGCCGCTTGTCTCAGCTCTCCGTGTCTTCTCTTGTACCTTGACGTTTTGATAGAGAAGGAGCGATGGCAGATGGCAAGAAAAGATGGAGATTAGAGCATGTATCATCAAATGCAAAGAGGATCTGAATCTGACAGAGAGGCAATATGTTTCAGTGTTGCCTCAGCAGTTGCCACCGTTTACCCATGAGTTTGTGACGAGCTGAGAACATCTCGCAGAAAGACAACACTGAAACAGAGCTATTTTATCCGAGGCAGTCGGTTAACTCTGGGTGCTCTCCGCATAGCCCCAGTCAATAATCGATTAGGTCCAAACCAGGCTCTCTGCTGTGACAGTCATTATAAGTTGTGAGTCGTCTAACTCATTTATTGTCTGTACTTTTGCTCCACTGTCAAGAAAGGTGAAACCCGGTAAGACAAGAGGCTGGTATCTGCTCTTGTCGGCTGTCTTCGAGAAGGAATCACAATTTGTTAAGAAATTCATCGTCTTTCTGAGTTCAGTCGCTTTCAACGCTCGCACGAATTTGTCAGCGTTAAACTAATCACAGGGGAACAGAAAACAATCAGTCAAAGACGTTGTTCCCTTTAATGAAAGATTTTAGACAAACTAATTGCAGAACTGGCAAAATTGTCTAATTCAGTTTGCTGCCATTTTGTTTTTTCGGCTTGTGGCCTAATGGAATCATCCATAATCAGCTGTCAGAAACCCAATCAGGTATCCATCTACTATGACTCATCCTGCCTGAGCAGTAGATTAGAAAAAAAAGTAATGGTCTTTTCTGTTGGGGAACGTCGCAGGTGGGAAGATGAAATATGATGCAGGATGTTTAGTTTGAGTCATAGTTTGAAGTAGACTGAAGGCCAATCAGACACTAAAACTCTTTTAAAAAATGATCATGGCAACAATGATTTTGTTGCACGGTGGTGCAGTGGTTAAACCCATTGCCTCACAGCAAGAGGGTCGCAGGTTTGAATCCGGTTTGGGGCCCTTCTGTGTGGAGTTTGCATGCGTTAGCGGGGGCTTTCTCCGGGTTCTCCAGTTTCCTCCCACAGTTAATTGATGACTCTAAATTGCCTGTAGGAGTGAATGTGAATGTGTCAGCCCTGTGATGGACTGGCGACCTGTCCAGGGTGAACCCAGCCAGCCGGGATCGACTCCAGCCCCCCCACAACCTAACCGGATAAGCGTTTGAAGGTGGATGGATGGATAGATCTTGACAATTGACCCCTCGATAAGTCCCTCCCCTCAAACACAGACTGGCCAATCACAGCGTAGCATTGGCCAGCTATAAGCAGGGTCTGACAACTGTCCGTCTCATGCAGTTGTTTCAGATTTTCTTCATTTTCAGGCTGGTTTTGTGGATTTCAAGCTCGTTGTGGTTAAACGTTGTGTAATAGGTTGGAAGGAGGAAGAGCGATTCTAACATTAGTTCATTCACTATATACTGAATGTAGACGTGCTGCTTTGGTTTTTAGTCATTGCATGTTAAAGGCGACGTACCTGAGAAGTGTTTCTTAATTTGATTGTCTCCTGTCTGGATCGCCTGTTGATGATGGTTCACTTTTACACTCTGATCTGTAGCTTTAGCCTCTGTCTTTATCTTTTTAACCTGTTTTAGCTGCTGGATCAGTTTGACATCCTGATACATCCTCCAAAGGCATATTACAGACCTTTCTGTCTGATTTTCCCTGAAATCACTTTTTCGTTTTTCCAAAAATTTGATCATATTTATGCAGGAGTGTAGTTAGTGACAGTGGACTCTATGGTAGTTCTGACAGGTTGACGGTGTAGCAGCAGGGGGCAGGGCTTGGTGAAAGGTTAATTGCAAAGCAAAATGTGCAAGTTACTGACCAGAAATGTACACAATGCATTTGATATACCAACGCAGCGTTTGAACCAGGCTATACTTTTTTTTTTGCCACGGCCCTCTGCATCGGGAACGCCGCTGTGCCGTTGCAGTGGTCTCTGAAATGAGAATGAACGAGCAGATTATGTTTTTTGTTACAATGCTAATGTCGGTCTGACCACGGCCTTAATCTCCCGTCATGAGGTAGCGCAGGTTCAGCCAACATTAATCGCAACATAACTAGAATAAGCACGCAGGCATGGTTGTAATTCATGAGCTGTGGTCAGTGTGTGTAAAGTGTATGTATGGTGTGTGTCAGCGGCTTGTATAATGTGTCCTTATCTTCCCAGGCTGAGCCGGTGATCCTGGACCTGCGGGACTTGTTCCAGCTCATCTATGAGATAAAGCAGAGAGAGGAGATGGAGAAGAAGGCCCAGAAAGACAAGCAGTGTGAGCAGGCGGTCTACCAGGTACACTCGCCAACTCTCCACTACAGCAGCTCGTAGGCCTGCATCATATTGGAAAATAAATGACATTGCAATTTTTTTTTTTTTTTAAGATGAATATATATTATTATAAGATGAAAAAAAGTTCAGTCTGGTGCACTGTGAGAGCAGTGTCGGGTGGGTTCTTGCCAACATCGTTGCAGACCCCTCACACTGAGGACTGGCCGACCCCGGAGCTCTGTCCCTCCCTGCAGGGTAAAAGGGGTGCAGCGAGCATTAAGTCCAGGTCCCTGGGAGGCGGCGAGGTCCGGCGAGATTTATGAGCTATACTGCAGCCAGCCACCAGGGGACGATCCAGATGTTTTTTTACTTTTGGGGAGCTGCAATGTCATCCATCTTTATTTACAGTACACAACACTGAATTAGTCAGGGAAAATAAGAAATCAAGCAGTAAAAAAGTTGTAGTGTGAAGTCGCCAAGTTAATTTGCGATCACATGTCCTACGATGTCACAATTGTGCATGCGCACATCACATTGTTGATGCTGAAATGATATATCCTGCTCTGTTTTTCCCCTTTTTTATGCCTCCACACTGGCGGGGAATCATGTTTTTGGCCATTCTCGTAAACACGATATCTCAGAAGTGAATTTGGCTCAAACGTCCACTTAGACTCAGGGATGAACTGACTAACATATGCTAATAAAGACATGCTGGACTGACATATGCTCATAATGACAATTTGACACAAATGTCTACAGGGTAAAATGATGAAGTGATGACATTTTGGACAGACGTGGATGTAAACTGCAACTTTACTGGTTGGTGGAGACATACAACTGTGAGGCGGTAATTCTAGCTAACCTCACCTTAAACATCTGCCACGATGAGCTTCATCTGAGAGACTCTTGACAGACAAGTCAAGTAAGACTTGAAAAACCCTCAAAGCAAGCGAATGACATGCGGAGCACCCACTTTCAGGTTTCATCAGTCGCACCATCTGCCCATTGTGCTTATTTCACCTTCCTCTGTTCTGTCTTCTCTGCATCTCCTGTTTAATTTCTCTTTATCTCTCTGTCTCTGCCTCTCTCTGATGATTGCCAAATGATTATCTGAGTGCTGGGAAGCTGCCATGTCTTGCTGTGCTTTCCGCCTACTCTTTCTACTCCACCGGCTTAACTCTCCGCCTCTCCCCTCTGCTCCTCTCTCCTCCATGTGTGATCTCTCCCTCTCTTTTCCTCGCCGCCGCTCATCTGCAGACAATACTGGAGGAGGATCTGGAGGACCCGGTCTATCAGGTAACTTCCTGACCAATCACATCGCTGCTGTCACCTGCTGCATTCTGGTCAGCTTGCTGCTCTCTGTGGGCACTGTGGGGAGGTTACTGTGTGTGGTACAGTTTGGAGGGTCAACAACAGGAGGAGAGGAAACGCTCAAATACGTGCGACCGTGGGTGTCGTGTGTCTGGGTGCATGTCTGCCAGTCGGGGTGCATGATTAGCTGAAAGGTGTGTTACTTTTCTCAGCTGCTTCGGGAGTCGTTGTTGCTTAAATCCTCCGCCGTGTGTCACCGGGATCTATTCTCCAACTGCTTTTTTAATGACAATGCTGTTTGACTAATCACCTCTGCAATTTCACCACTTCTCTCTCAATTTTCTTTATCTTCCACTTTTTCTCCTGCTTCATGTTTTCCCTCTCCTCCCGCCGCTGCTGACGTTGTAGTACATTGTGTTTGAGGCGGGACACGAGCCCATCCGTGACCAATCAGAAGAGAGCATTTATCAGGTACTCACAAGCTCGTCTTGTCTGCTGCTTGTGTTTCAGTTATACTCTTGTAGTCAGTTGTGGTTAAGCTGCCAACAAAGTCTTTAAATTAGGGCTGTCAATCATTTAAAATATTTAATCAAGATTAATCACGATTGTCCATAGTTAATCACAAATTAATTGTACATTTTTTATCTGTTCTAAATGTACCTTAAAGGGAGATTAGTCAAGTATTTAATACTCTTCAACATGGGAGTGGACAAATATGCTGCTTTATTCAAATATATGTATGCATTTTTTATTGGAAATCAACTAGCAACACAAAACAATGACAGATATTGTTCAGAAACCCTCACAGGGACTGACTTTAGCATAAAAAGATATGCTCAAATCATAACAAGGCACACTCAACCGCTGTCACTGTGTCAGTGTGCTGACTTGACTATGACTTGCCCTAAACTGCATGTGATTATTTAAGTGGGCATGTCTGTAAAGGGGAGACTGGTGTGTACCCACAGAACCCATTTACATTCACAAATCTGGAGGTCAGAGGTCAAGGGACCCCTTTGAACATGGACATGCCAGTTTTTCCTTGCTAAAGTTTGGCACCAGTGGATTCCTTAAGTTTTCTAGTTTCATATATCAATATTTTCACCGTAGCTTAAAAAATGAGCCTGCTGTAACGCAAGTTATTTAATGTATTTGTCGCCGTTGTAATCGCGTTAACTTTGACAGCCCTAGTTTAAATAAAAAGAGATTTAATCTTCCATTTGCTTGCCAATAGGTACCAGCTACATCACTCTTTATATCGTGGCCTGCTCATAAAATTAATGGCTGTTTTTTCACACATAACAATGTACATACAGGGAAGAAAAGACAGTAAGAGTCAGAGCCAAACAACCAGCCAACACTCCAGAGGGCCACGACAGCTAACGCTAGCTACCCCAGGGGGGCGAGCCTTTCTCTGGGTACACTCCTCAGAGGAGTGGGTAGACCTCTGAGGGATGAGGAGGGGGAGGGCACGGTGTGCATGGAGGGGATGTGGAGGTTATTCCTGGCCTGTGTGGAAGGAAGGCGGACCCCTCCTCCTTTTCTCTCCTCCCCTCCTCCTTTTTCCCGAGGAGATGAAAGAAAGCGGGGGAAAGAAAGATTAATCACCAGCCTCTCGTTTGATCTTTAAATAAAATGGATTGAAAATAGATGCCGCGCGCACACACACACACAAAACAACATCAGGCGTAAGAAACGTGAGCCTCAGCCAGCCTCCAGCCACAGAGGAACTAATGTATGAATAAAGATGGCAGCTTCTGGAAATAAACATGTGAAAGAAGTAACAAGGCATCCAGAGGAGAAAGAATGAGACAGGCTGCGCTAGATAGATATCCACATTCTTCATCAGGGCTATTTTTCAGTCTGATTAGGGCACATCCAGCTAGGGAAGGATAAAACTTAGTTTTGTGTCACTGTAGGAGAAACAAAACCTCCACAGGAATCCCACGGTTCATACATATCAGTGCTCATTGTGTCCTCTCATTGCACATGCACTGTCAAATTTATCAGCCTGTGTGACAAAGAGATATTACATGTCTCCATGTGTGTGACAATCTGAGTTATTACATGTCTGTGGATGTGATAAGCAGCCTTATCCATTCTTTATTAGGGGGGAGAGAGAGAGAGAGAGAGAGAGAGAGAGAGAGACCATCACCGCAGGCCAGTAGTCGACTGATTAGCCTCGTAGATGAGTTCTCACTCCACAGATTTTAATTCTGATTACACACACACACACACACACACACACACACACACACACACACACACACACACACACACACACACCACTAGTGATTGATTTGACTCCTGAGGAGCCAGGTTTCAGGGTTTTGTCTTGGCAGACAGTGTGTCGCAGTGCTTTAACAGCGATGTGTCAAGTTTCAATAGCCGTGTTTCCATTCACGTCTGCTTCTTCGCATTTTGAAGTGTCGGATTAGAAAAGCTGTGTGGAAAGGGCAAAATTCATTAAAGTTTCCTTCGAAATGCGTAAAAAAAAAAAAAAAAACGCTCGCACGATGTGGTTTTGGCTTCATCGAGTGTTGATTTAAAAATATAGCTTTTTTTAAGTATTAGAATGAAACAAAGGTTGAAAGGTTTAATATCCTGTAAAAAAAAAGTAAAAATAAAAATAGTGATCTCCTGTTTTTTGCGACTTGGTGTCTGTTCTGTTTCATTATTTACCCGCAGAGGGCACCTTGTTACAAAAATTCAGAGGTGCATGACCAAGCTTGCTGAGCCTTTGCGTTTTACGCCCAATACGCGACGACGTCGGGGACGCTACAGCGAGCATAAACCCAGCTTCAGTTCTGACGAGGCGAACATTTAACTCACCTGGTTGATCGTCTGTTTCTGCTGTCGCCGTCTTCGGATCTTCCCGTAACGCTCAAGTTCTTGTCTTCGTCTCTGGACATCATAAAACACGGCCAATATGAGCTGACACGAAGGAGTCAGTTGAAACAAGAATCTGAAGACCTGTAGATGGTTAGATGGCCAAGGCGACTTGTCATGTTTCCAGTTTGCAGCCTCTACTTCTTCTTCTGTGGTTATTGGCAGATTACACCAAGCTACGCTGTACTAGGGCAGTTTTCTATGTCATTGTATTGCGATATATGCCAGGCCTGTGCGTATTTGTTTTCTCTGTAATTTCACACATGTTCATTTTACACTAAAACACGTTATTTAATGAGACGTGTGGCTTTTTCATATAGACTATTAATTTATGAAATTACCAGAAAACGCGCCATGTTGTGATACAGTGTTCTGTATATCATTCAATGATAGCAGCTAGTAGCCAGGTGTATTCGCCTTAAAATTTGCTTCGCAGTTGAATGGAAACACGACTATTGATTGATGAAACCAGAGGTAAGAGGCTCTGCTGGCTGTTCTCTGACTCTGTTGGCCGGTTGTGTAGGTTCCCACCAGTCAGCAGAAGGAAGGGGTCTATGACGTCCCAAAGCGACACCCAGTGAGTGACCCCGTGTTTGTCCCACCACCCGTCTCAGCCTGCCTCCCCCCTCTCAGACAAACCTCTCAGCTCGAGCGTAAAGCCTTCCCCTCCGGTGCCCGAGCCTCGTGAAGCTCAGCCATTCTTCGTCCTGTTGACATCTCTGTGTGTATTTACTGTTTCCCTGAGAGGTTTGCTGGGACCCAGTGCTCTTGTGCAGTGTGCTGTGCTGCTCTTCTGCTTGTGCTGTAGCTGTGGTGGCTGGTGCCCTCTCTCCTTGTGCTCTGCGGTGCCTGCACTTTAAAGGGATAGTTTGGATGTTTTGAAGTGGGGTTATATGAGGCCCTTATCCATCAGTGTATTACCCACAGTAGATGATGGTTGACACGCCCCCAGTTTGGAGAAACAGTCAGGAGTTGGAGCATGGGAGCAAAGCGATGTTCTGCTGTGGACGGAGGCAGCAGCAAAACAGATTTTAGACACCAAAAAGAATAAATGTCAGTTTAAGTTTACGCTATATTTAGAATATTTTCACTGCTTACCTTGCCGTCAGACAGCTCTTTCCAATGGGGAGCACAAACAAACTAACCGATCGAGGCAGCGGTAGACCAACAACTCCCTGTTCTGCGAGGTAAAATTACTGTTTTCTTCAGTGGAGTCTGGTGGCTTTGTGAGCAAAAGCTTCAGTTCCCCATCGGAAATGCAGACTGTATAGCTGTGTCACGGCAAGCAAAAAAATGATTGAAAAATATGAATGTGATGAAAAATATGATGCTGAAAAATAGATTTTTTTAGGTGTCCACTGCTTTGCTCCTGTGCTGGTAATGTTGTCGGTTTCTCCAAACTGGGGTCGTGCCAACAGCCATGTACTGTAGGTGATACGCTGACGATGGATAAGTACCACACACAACCCCACTTCAAAGCAGCCGAACTGTTCCTTTAATGGTTAACTGGGAAACCAGTGAGTGAATGTGCTTGATGAAGCATGCCCGGCTGTGGTTTGCCAGTGGTGAATCCTGCTGCAAACCTGCATGACCTTATCCCAGATTGCACTGAACACACGTTTTGTCACTGTCATCTTTGCTTTAATGGATATAAATTGTGTGTCTGACTTTAAATGTGCATGGCCTCATATATATTTGAATTTATATACCAGGATGTTCATACATATGAGTGAGAGTGTAAATGTATATTGCTGTGTGTTATTTCTTTAAGCTCCTGTTATTGCCTCACACTGCCAGTGGTTCTCATGAAAGATGACCTTGACCACTGTCAGGCTGCTGCACTATAACTCAGCCGCTTCTTTATCTGCCTATAAAGATGCTGGTTGTATTGTTGCCTGATTTAATCTGCTAAAATCCTCACACTCAATAACCAGGCTGCTGTCTGGTGTGTGCGTGGATGTGAGACTGTATATGTGCATTTGTATGTGAACACTTCATCCCATGTTGCTGGTCTGTAGATCAGCTCCAGCTCCATATGTATTCCCCTGCAGCGTATTTTTCTTATCCTTAAACTGCTAAAACTGGACTCCTCCGTGAGTCGACACGTCACTACTGGCAGTCACAATCCCACTCTATGAATTTTGGTGGACTTGGAATCAGTCTCGCCGTTTCCTGGCTGCATATTATCCCCAGCTTTGGTAAGAAGCTTACAGGCACCGTGGTATTTCTGTTCTCTCCTCACCCAGCACACAACACATGCTGCTTTTTGGATTGCCTTTGGGTTGGCAGGTGTCTGAACGTGAGCACATCCAATATTTCTCTCTTGTTTGTGCAACCAATTGGACCAGTCGTCCATTCTGGTTTAAATAAAGCAAATTCAAGCCTTTTCAGCTTCCCAGTCAGTCAGAGGAAGTAAAAACAGCCCTGGATCATAGAAATAGAAATGGGACATAGACATTTAAGAATGCATTTTGTGGCTAACAGCTTGCATTGTTAATTTGAAGATGAGTTTTGTTTTTTTTTTAAGATAAATATCCAGACTCACAGAGGGCAGAAATCTGCTGCTATGCTGCTCTCTCTGTGGGTTGAATCTTTCAGGCATGTTGCAGTGGTGTCACAGCAGGTCTTTTCCATCAGAAGTCAAAATTCACATATTGCAGCCTCAAGGAGACATCTCCGACAGCTCCGCTATCTCACATTTAGTGAAAAGAACTGCACAAGTGTAAAAAAAACTGATGCTGAAATGGCTGCGAAGCTGCTGTTTCTATCAGTACAATGTAAATAAAATCCATTGTTAACACCAACAAACTCAATTCAGATAATTACCAAGGAACTACAGTGTATAGCCTAAACAATAGGTTCTAGTTTAACTTATAGCCACATTTAGAAGAAGAATAAATAATAATAAAATAAATATAAAATAAATAATAATAAAATAAATAATTTAATAAGAATATTTTTCATTTTATTATTTTTATATGTTTATATAAGAATAATAAAATGAAATGAAATGCTTTTGAAATACTGTAGTGACAAACCAAAGTAGGGCTACAACTAATTAGTTTCATTGTCAATTAATCTGTTAATTATTTTCTTGATAAATCGGTTAGTTGTTTGTTCTATGAATTGTCAGAAAATGGTGAAAAATGTTGATCAGTGTTTCCTAAAGCCCAAGATGACGTCCACAAATGTCTTGATGTACATTTGTCCACAACTCAAAGATATTGAGTTTACCAGAAAATGTTCACATTTAAGAAGCTGAACTCAGAGAATTTAGATTTCTTTTTCTTTAAAAAATTACGTAAACTCATTGATTACCAAAATAGTTAAACTGGTCGATTAATTGTTGCAGCAAATTATATGCTGACTGAAAAAAGCTTTTACGTTAATTATTTTTTACACTTCTCATTAAATTTGGACATTGAAAATGAAAGAAAGCAAAAAAATCAATTACACTGTATGTATATTACATATACCCAAAAAGTCCCAATCAAAGATTCATATACACACTAGTGCTCATACCTCTGTTTTATTTTTAAATATATATTTGTAATCTAAGAGCATTACACATTTGCATTTCAAAACTATTCTGCAAATGAACTCCTTTAACTGTTAAACATCTTTGTTTTTTATGTTCTAATCTTTGCTTTTTGTAAACTTAGTTCATACTGACTTAATTGTGACACGTCTCTAAATTTGAGAGCATAAGTTAACAAATTTGAGAGGTAATTTCTTGAATTGATGATTGATCACATAGCAACGTGTTTTTTTTTTTTCCTCATTCTTCCTGTTCAGCCAACATGGCGTGAATGCAGCAGTAGATCCTGCTGTGACATTACTGAGTGGGGAGGGACTAGCGTTTATCTGACCGTTGTTCTTTAAGGTGGATTTACTGTGTGTTTCATTGGCAGGAGAGGTTCATTGTTTTCTCAGGAGAAGGATTAACAGTGGACGGTGGTGTTAGATGAGATCATTGCACACGCTACACCTGGGATGGAATGATAGCACTGGCAGAAATGCAACCTCCTGTCAAAATCAATCGCTTCTGTTGTTTACTCTGTCACATTAAACGATGACAAATCGATAAAACACACTGACACACACACACAGGCCATTTCACTCGACTGAGCCTTTGACCCGGTAAGAACTGATGGTGTTGAATCAACAGAAGTCCACATGGAGAGGTCAGCACATTACCTCAACAAGTCGACTCTGCCCAGACATGGGATTAGTATGATGCATGATATGATATGAAAGTATCGTATCATATTTACAGTATATGGTCCATATAAGTGGGTCATTCCTGTAAATTTCAGCGTGTCTTAATTGGCCTTCCTAGATTAAATAAGGTTGCATCAAAGTGCGCGTCCATCTGTGTTGTTTCTGTTTTTGTTTTGCTGGAAAGCGTAAAGTAAAGACACCGCTGCCACTTGCTGAGTCAGCGTTAGCTGTGCTAAGTTTGGAAATAACTAGAAGGGTTAGTTTGCATTTTTTGAAGTATACTCCCATGTTCTGCGAGGTAAAATTACTGCTTTTGTCAATGGAGTCTGGTGACGTCGAAGAGAGAAATACGGCGAAGCAAAGCGGCTTTGGATGGGAGCAGCAGAAAACGTATTTTAGCCGCCTAAAAACAAGTGTTTGCTATATTTGGAATAATTTCACTGCTTTACCTTTCCGTCAGACAGTCCTTCTCAATGGGAAACTGAAGCAGTTATAATAACCTCAAAGCCACCAGTCTACATTCACAAAAGCAGTAATTTTACTTCGCAGAACGCGGGAGTCGCTGGTCTACCGCTGCATTGATCGGATTGTTAGTTTGTGTTATTGTCGGACTTTTGGATCTGAACTAACGTTGCATCTACAGCAGTATATTGTTTAGCATACGTGCCAAACTGGGAGCACGCCCACAGCCATCTAATTTACTGTCTGTAATACACTGACTGTACACGTAGCAGCATGCGTCATCGTGCAGAAACCAACATCAGGTCACATGGGAAAACGTTTTTAGATGCATAAACAGACATACTCTGACCAAAATTGAATGTTTCATTATACATGTGTTATTTGAATACATAAGGAATAATGCTGGGAAGCTACAGAATGATAGAAAAACCTCAAAATAAACAATGGACCACCCTTTAAAAAAAAATAATTAAAATTTTAGTGTCCGTGTGTGAAAGAGTGACCGAGAAAATTACTTAAAAGGAGAGAAAAAAGTCGATAGCCTGGTTGTGTTTTGGCCTGTGTGCGTTTGCAGGTGACAGTTGAGTTCAGAGGTGCTTTCGACCGTTTGCCGGTGTGATCAGTCAGCTGGTAGGGGATCAGCAAGGTGGCGTTAATTAAAGGGGCTGCTATAATTGTATGCAGAACACATGTGCACAGGTAATTACTGTTTCCCTGGAGATGGCTAATTGATAGGTGGCGGCTGCACTGATAAAGATAAAGGGCTGGGCAAGGAGATGGCGAGAGTGTATAATGGGCACGGAGGGATAATTGGCAGGGCGGCGGGGGGGTGGTGGATGTAGAGAGAGTGAAGAAAGTGGGCAGCAGACTTCAGCAAGGATGACAGTAGATAGTGTGTGTTTCAAACCGTCAAAAAAAAAAATATCAGTTACTTTTCATCAGTTGGATTTAAATGAAGCATTATGAGTTTGAGGTTTCAGATAGAAAAACATCCTGTTGAAAAATGGACAGTATTTCCACAGCTGATTAGTATTGGGGCAAGCTGTTCTTGTTCTTCAGCATCAGCTAATGACGGCCATACTTCATGCTTTCATCCATAGAAAAGAATACACTCAGCAATATTGTACTCTCGCTTTGCCAGACCAATCTGCACATCATGTGTCAGTGCCAGTGCTGGTGAAAGGTCTGGCATCATCATTCTGCTGTAGCTGGAAAAAAAAAAGGTTTGTAGGAGGTTGTTTGTACAGTCAGATTTTTCACTGGCAGGTGCAAAATACATGCAAATACACCAGCGTGGCTCTAATATGTGTTTAGAAGCATGAAGGCACAGACACACAGTAGGGTGAATTCATTTTTTGGCTTTCTTTTCATGGGATTTGTTGCAGATTATAAAAAGATAACATAAAACCGGCCTTATCCTGTAATATTTAGTATGTAATTCACTTTGAGGGAGAGCCAGCGAGAGCAAGCCAGCAGGACGAAAGCTTTTCCTGTTTCCTATAATGTGCCATACTCCCTCCCTTTGCTCTCACATACAGCATGTTAGTTAATCCAGCTTCCTATCTATCTGTCTCACGCTGTGGTTCCTGACACAGGGGAGCAGGCTTTACAGAAACACAAAGGGGGTTTAAACCCCAGCTCAGTGCTGTAGTATAGACTAAAGGTAGGGATGAGCTTTAAACCTTTTCAAATCTTCACTTGGACTCTAAGTCTGGCAAGATGAACCTTGCTCTGTACCTGAATGTATGGTGTGTGATTTGTGACTGTAACAGCTGCAGACCATCTTATCCCCCTCATTTCACCTCACTCCCTTCTGTCCCGCCCTCTCTGAGTGAATGAAACACAACTACTCTGTGCGCCTGAGTGCATTTTCATCCCACCTGCCATCTAACACTGGGGTTGTGATTGCAGAACGGACATCAAAACTCTCCCCATCACCACCACCATCATCATCATCATCAACAACATCATCAGCAGCATCATTATTATGAGCCACCCCAACAAGAACAACCGCAGCCAGCAGTGGCAGATCTGATAGACTTAGACCTGGATGTGGTGACTCAGGTAAGGCGCTATACGTACACACAGCGCTCTTGTCGTTGTGGTTCAGGCGGTTTGATTTTAAGGTGTCGCACTCGACTCGGCAGCTGCTCCCGACAGGAACATAATGGTTGCGTCCGAAATTTCACACTAACATGCCATATAGTATGCTAAAACAGTATGTAAAATTGTGTATGTCCAAAGCGTTAAATCAATAGTACAGAAATATTAATGATTAAATATCACAGTATATCCCATAATGCAATGCGGTAGTGACGATGTTGATAGCAGAAGTTGATGGGCAGCTCTGTAACGTCAATTACAATCAAATTAAAATGAAAAAACAATGTGCAAGTATAAACTTTCTCTTTGCATAATAATATTGTATTATGTAATTAAGTATTAGTATTTTTAAAATTAGTTCAGACTTTATGATTCTCATAAGTCAGGGGTATCAAACTCAATTTCATCCGGGGGCCACATCAGCATTACTGTATGGTTCCCCTCAAAGGGCCAGTTGTAATTGTAAGACTATATAAATATATGTACTCTTGATCTATTACAAAACTACCTCTTCATTTGATTGTTATTAGTTTTAGTTATAGTAATAATTTATTTAGTAACTAGCTCTGAAAGCAGATGTCTAGGAAAAATAATTGCAAACAGAAATATTGTACAATTAATTACAAAAATGAGTTCAGTAATAAAAACACATCAACACATTTCTGAGTATGCACGCACGTAGACACAAAAATACTGTATTTGTGTACAATCCCATGAATTTATGAGATTAAGATCATTATTCATCCATCAAAGATCAAAATAATTATCAAGTGAATAATAAAGGTCTTCTTTTTTACCATCATACAAATATCATCAAACAATTTATTACATTAACTTTGGTTAACTTTGTGGTCGGAGTTGAGAGGGGCAGAACTCTAGTCCAATAGATCAATGAGCTCTGATCTAACGTTCAGTCTGTGGCGTATAAACTGATCATGTGGTAGATGACAGTGGTGTGACAGTGTTTTACTGCCTCGTAGCAAAGAAGACATACCGGCTGGTCTCCATTAACCACTAACATGGATTCTCTTTCTGTCCTTCCCTCTGCATCAGCTTTTCTTTTCTTGGACATTTTGGTACTATTCATATCTTTTATACGACCCCATCACTCTGCTAGAGCGCCACTGCTGGAAACTGGTGATATTAAGACGCTTCAGTGCGCATGTAACAAAATCAAGATGCATTGTGGGACATGTAGTTTAAGGACTCCGTACTCCGTAAAGCGGGATAGAATTGTATGATAAGCATAATATGTTCTTTGCAAGCCCTCACGGGCCACATAAAATGAGGTGCCGGGCCGAATTTGGCCCACGGGCCTTGAGTTTAACACATGTGTCATAAGTCATCATTTGGTCACATGAGGTTGGCACGGGTTACCATGGTTATGTGTCTCAGGAAGTGACATGGTAGTTACAATTCAGTTTGTCTGAAAAGATATGTACTACTATTTATTCACGCAGAAGTATGTTGAACGATAGTACACATTGGGTATGTCGTGCTAGTATGTGATTTTGGATGCAGCCAGTGAGATGGAGAGAGCCGACGAATGAGTGTAGCGACTCCAGTTCACTTGGTGGCAGTAACGCACCTCTACGCTGGTTTGCAAACCGCCAATAAAAACTGCTGTACGTTAGGTGTGAACAATAATGCAAAATTTGCTTTTAATCCGATACCAAGTAATACAGGGCCAAAATCTCCAATATTGATAGTGATACAGTATTTTTTATAATTAAAAGGGTTTTATCCTGCTGTCCACTGTTAATGGCTTATCACATGCATGTTGAAAAACAGGCTGTTTTTTAAAGGCTAATAACAAAAACATTAATTATTTTAAAATGAACGTGCAAACATAAACAAATTTATTTTTTATAAGCAAAGTACAAACATTTATTTGTCGAAAAATAATGAATGCTTTAAAAATTTTAGTGCAAATAACAACAAAAAAAAGCAAAAACTACCCTCAACCATTATCCACAACTGTGACAGATACGCTCCTCTTTCTTCATCCTCCATGTGTGTTGCAGTAACCAGTCAAATCAATGCATATTGTTTGAATGTACACAACATCACAAAGGCAGAGTGAAGCAAACACTACAACAGATCATTGTTTGCAGAGACAGTTCCTCTCTTTGATGAAATACAAATGGATGTTTAAGAGAGAAACTGCTCCTTTTTTTGTATCGATCCTATTGACGCCAGAATCCATCTTCAAAACGAGACATAGGTATTGGTAAGATCGATATTTTCGATATTTTTGCCCACCCTACTGTGTGTAAGAAGAGGAATCGGAGAGGAAAGCAGCACCACGTTACACTTTGCCTTGTTTCTGTTTTTCGGCTCACCTCTTCCGTTCGCCTCAGATCTAATATGTTGCCATATTGGTGTAGTTTTAGTTTTCTTTGATAATTATATCATCACCCCCAAAAAAAAAACACTTGAACTTTCTATTGAACAAACAGCGTGCGCCCATAGACTGTATATAAGAAGACGAAGCCCAGAGTTTGGCTTGTCGGCTATCGCCATGTTTTTTTTTTTTTACAACAAAACACTGAATTTTTAGGTGACCAAAAAGGTCAAATTAACATTCATTAACTGAAAATACACTGTGAAAGGGTTAAAGTTGTAAGACAAAAACACAGTCAACTCCCAGACTGGACAACGCCCTGGTACATACCTGTAGACGCCTCTTCCTCCCTCCCAACTCTTACGGAAAAGGGATCCTTCCTGTTGCTTCACTTCACGGCCTGTCAGACACTACTGGCTCCGTTAGTCCGTTTATAAGGAAGCATCATATTATGTTAATCACGTCATATTGCTTATTACTAATTGCAATACAAGTTGGATTTAGTGCAGTGATGCTGTCGGCACGTTTCTGGTTCAGCCAGTTTACATATACTCAAACTGGACCGGACCAGCAAATACAGAAACTGATCTAACTCTAGTTGAGACAGAAACAAGGAGCATTTTCAGTATTTATGAGCAACAAACTGTCCTAAAGGTAAAGGCATATCCTCAGATGATTTCCTGTCTCCTGTCCTCATATGGATCCTCTTTTGTTCCTCTCTAGCCATTAGTCACCCCAACATTTGACCCCTGTCGCAAATGAATAAATCATGAACCTTGCTGTTGCATAGTAACCAGGTGGAGGCTGCATGTGTACCTGTGTGAAAGAGGGAGGTTTGAGCGGTATAGTTGAGAGAGAAACACTCCAGTAGCTCTGAGCGGAGGTCCTTTCAGGGCAGAGTGGATGTAAAGGTCAGAGTGTCTGTCAGGGAACCGGTGGAGGTCGGCGGGGTGAGCAGACAGCGGCGGTCATCTCGCCGGTTCAAGCTGCTCGCAGTAATTAATAAAGCATTCATAACACTCTGATAATCACAGCAACCGGACCCCACTGCCCCACACGTACAGAATTTATTGAGTCAAGTGACTTTAACTAAAAGAGGACAGAAAGTCTATAAACATCCAACTTCCTGTTCTGTTTGAACACTCTCTCCAGTGGCATTTTGCCTGTGCCGGTGGTTTCTGTTTGAAGAACATTAGCAAAGGCTTTGTGGTATTGACTCACAGTCCCAAGACATCCAGTAACTAGTAGAGGAATTTATTGTTTTTTAATCCCATTGACATCCCGTTATCAGTCCATTTTGCGTATCTTGGATATCGTCTCGAGTTGATCTTTATCTGCTACGTTGCACAACAATAGTACATATTACGTTCTCCACTCTTTGTAAAAACATGCCCATGCAGACCCATGACTGTAAAGCGCTGCTCACAGATCCATTTTCTGATAGATGTTAAAGGAACTTTGTGACCTACGAGAGAGAACAAGGGGGAAGATATTCTAAGAACATTCATTATCTCTAAAGAAATTATACGCATCCATGATTTATGCAAATCTCTGACCATGTATTCAAGGCTTAAATTCCTTTATGGCTAAAAATAGAGTTTCCTTCACTTGCCACCGGCCTAAAGATATTATTAATGTGCAAAAAAGGGGGTAGATACTAAAGAGCAGGATCATTGGGAGACTGTGAAAGGAACAAATTCAGATCTAATAGAAAGGCTGCAGTCTTTGATAGCTATTCCCACTGAGGCACACATCCTCTCCAATAATGACCAGAGGAAGACACTGTAATGATGCAGGGGGGAGTGGTAGTCTGACTTTAGACCAGCTGATGGAAAGGATCTTTATGTGGAGCACATGACAAAGACTGTGTTTTTCCCTTTGTGAGGTTGTGATAACTCTTGGTAGGTATGTCATCATAATCAATCATTTCGTCTCATTATCCCATCTCTCCTCACCCTCTGTTACTTCCTTCTGTGTTGCTGCCACAGTGTTCAGGTAGGTACCACATACCAACATACCAAGCTAGTGTCGTGCTGCATGCAATGTGTGCTGCATGTTGCACTGGAATGCAAACTGACCCAGATAATATATCAGGCTGTTCTCATACACTGTTTGTAGCTGTACCTACGAAAAGTAAAGCACTGTAATTCATGTGTGACGTATATGATTTGTATGTAACCAACAAAATCGTAAACCAGGAAGTATAGAGAGTGGGGGGGGGGGGGGGTCAACACATGCCGTACTTTCACCCAGGAGGCCGGCGCTTGTACTTCATGTGAAACCAGAAGTAAAAATTGATTTTTTTTTTTTTGTCACAAAACTTCCATACTTGAGTAATACCTCCTCCACAGTTATTTTAACCCAAATCATGATGTTTTCCTAAACCCATGTATTTTTTGCCACATAACGTATTTACATAGGTTACGCCACTTCTAGTGTCATTTTAACCTAAACCTAACTAAGTTGTTTTGTTGCCTAAAACTAAGTTGATCTTTTCCTAAACTTAACTATTTTTTTGTCATATAACTTTTGTCATGTAACTTCACTTAAGTTAAGCCACTTCCAGTGTTATTTCAACCTAGACATAACTAAGTAGTTTTGTTGCCTAAAACTAAGTCAATCTTTTCTTAAACCTAATTAAGTAGTTTTCATCACTTAACTTCCATACATAAGTAGTGCCACTTCTGGAGTTATTTTAAGCCAAACCACAGTGTTTCCAAAACCTAAGTAGTTTTTGTGCCTAAACCTAACCAAAGTGGTCTTTTCCTAAACCCAGCTAAGTAGATTTTGTAATTTCTGTACTTACACCACTTCCAGAGTTATTTTAACCCAAACCACAATCTTTTCCTAAACGTAACCAAGTAGTTTTTGTCATTTAAGTTACTTAAGTTAAGCCACTTCTGGAGCTATTTTAACACAAAACAAGATTTTTTCGTAACCCTAACCAAGTTTTTTGTCACATAACTTTGTTACTTAACTAACGCCACTTCCAGAGATATTCTAACCAAACCACAATCTTTTCTTAAACCAGACCAAGAAGAAGTTTTTGTCACATAACTTCTGTATATACGTAGCACCACTTCTGGAGAAAACCGCAACGTTTTCCAAAACCTAGCAAAGTAGTTTTGTTTCCTAAACCTAACCAATTAGTCTTTTCCTAAACCTTATTAAGTAGTTTTTGTCATGTAAATTCTGTACTTAATTACGCCACTTTCGGAGTTATTGTAACCCGAACCACAATCTTTTCTTACTCCATATTTTCTCCTTACTTAAGTTACGCTGCTTCCGGAGTTATTTTAACCCAAGCCATAATCTTTTCTTAAACCTAACTCAGTAGTTTTTGTCATGTAACTTCCATACTTCAGTTACGCCACCTCCAGTGTTAAACTAAACCTAATAATTATGTTGCCTAAACCTAGCCAAGTTGATCTTTTCTGAAACCTAACTAAGTATTTTCTGTCTCTAACTTCCTTACTTAAGTTACACCACTTACAGCTTTATTTTAACTCAAACTTCAATATTTCCTAACGCTTTAGAGACTAACTAGTTTTGTTGCCTAAACCTAATAAAGTTGTTGCCTGTAAAGTCGGAAGTTTATTTTGAAAAGACTGTACACATGTAATGAGTGGAAATTGACCCGTGCGTCACGTGTTGCTGGACATTAGTGGGAAAATACACAAAAAACGAATAACTTTTAATAAGATATCACACGAACCGTTGTATGAGAATATGTTGCATATATACTGTTTATAGTGTGAGATTGTTATTGTACCTGACTGGTAGTTTCTCTAATTCTCAGAATATCAACCAGTTAGAGATCTTTGGAGACATGTCCACACCTCCTGACATCACCTCTCCATCGGTGAGTAGCTGTCCTACATGCACAGACTGTGATTAACATCTTTTAGAAACCGAACTGTATTTCTGATGTTTTTCCTCAATCCGACCTGCAATCACGCCTCGCCCAGACCCCCGCTTCTCCAGCCAACACCCTCGACCCCTCGCTGGGCCTGCAGCCTCCCACAGAACTGTTTGCTCCCTTCAATCCTGCGTCTGTGCCCTCAGGTAGGACCTTGTTCTGCTTCAACACAGCACTGCTACAAGCGGCGGGGAAACAAACGCAGCGGGAGGGAGAGGAGATGAAGGGGAGCCGGAGAGTCGGAGGCAGAGGGCAGAGGAGAAGAGAAGGAAGGGGGAGGTTGAAATAAATAGAGGGAGACAGAATAGAACTGAAATGTAGATGAGGGGAGGGGAAAGAGGAGAAAAGGTGGTGGTGGTTGTGGGTTGAATATGAAATGCATCATTAGCTTGTCTCAGATGCTGCTGATTTACCTGTGGCTGAGGCAACTGTGAAGGGAAGTAATAAAACATGCTGAGATGATTGTAGTGAATTGGTATGCACAGTGAACTAGACGTCTGTGTATATCCTGGTTCTCCTTCCCTTCATCACCTCCGTTCGTCTCCTCTCTCTGCGCATATGTCAGTAGAGCAGGGCAGCCGAGGTCAAATGTCAACTTTCTCTGCTGTAGGTACCGACTGGAGACCAGAGACGGGAGACGAGCCAGTGTGTAATAGAATGAGCTTCTACTGATGAGTCTGAGTGATTTTAATGAGCGAGTGTCGGGCTCTTCCTTTTCATAATGACTCTCCCTCATTCTAGAAGTAATTATGATAGTCCACCATGACCATCAAGAGACACCACATTAGCTGCAGGCAGAAGTAGGGCAGCACTCTCTGGTGATGCATGGGTTATTATCATCTGTTTGTGTAGAAGAAAAGCAGTGGTGAGCATAGCGCTGTGGGTATGCAGCAGACCGGCAATACATCATCCATAGTAGGCTTGCCTTACCACACCCCCTTTTGGGGGGAAAACAATCCTGCGTTCCTCATAGACGGTAACAGAGTAAACAGAAGAAGTTTGTTTGCTTTTTGGCTCCAAGCTATAGACCAGACCAGCACGGCTTTATGGATCCAAGCTATAGACCAGACCAGCACGGCTTTATGGATCCAAGCTATAGACCAGACCAGCACGGGTTTATGGCTCCGAGCTATAGACCAGACCAGCACGGCTTTATGGATCCAAGCTATAGACCAGACCAGCACGGCTTTATGGATCCAAGCTATAGACCAGACCAGCACGGCTCCCTTTTTGGGGAAACAAATTCACTGTCACATGAGAGAAAATGATGAAAAGCTGTTGTGTAGCAGGTTAACTGAGGCTTTCACACTGACATCTGAGGCTTATACGATATGTGAATTTTCACTGTCAGTGTGGTAAATGTTTAAGTGATGCTGGTGACACATGTTAGCTGTTGAGTGGGAGTACAGTTCAGTCATACATTAACGTTATAGCAGCATCAGACTGTTGTCTCCAACTAAATCCAACTAAAAACAATCTGTATAACAGGAGATGAATGATGAATGAATGAATGAGGATGATGAATACAAACTTGTCGAAATTACAATGCAAACATACGTCAAATTGCATTGAAGTCTATGGGATCTTCGGTTTTCTATCCCTGAAAAGGCGGCGCTGCCTTGACTTAGTAAGTAAGTACCCGTATGTGCCGGTCTGATTTTATTTACGTCCCTTTCTGTCTTCTTTTTTACTTTATCATTAAGATTTTACAAATTATAGACATTTTTTTCTATATGTTTCTTAACCTCAAGCTCTCTCATCACTCACCTCCAGGTTATGTGACGATGGGAGCGGTCCCCCCCGGCCACTGGTCCCAGCAGGCGTTTGCTGCCCAGACACCGCTGGCCTTCGGGGTCCAGTCTCCTCTAGGTCCGGTGGCCCAGGTGCTGCCAGGCGGCCAGCCCCTCATCTGGGGCCAGGCCAACATCTTCCCTGCCACCCAGCAGCAGTGGGCAGCCATGGCAGCCGGAGCCTTCCCCCCCACAGCCTACCTCCCTGCCCAACCTGTGGGCACTCTGCCCACCGCCATGTTCCAGACTCTCACCCCCGTCACGACCGTGACTCCAGCCGGCGAGAGCCATTCAGGTGCTGGAGCCAGCGCCTCAGCTCCCTCCCCTTCAGCGTCGTCGAGTCCGCAGCACGGGGAGAGGGCAAGGAAGATGGGCAAGGAGATGTTCAAGGTGAGGAGAAGTCTGATGTGACTAGATTTATGATACCTACTGACAACTGTTTTCCATCTTGTCTTTTTGTGTGGTCATGACACGAAGAAAAAACAAAAAACAACCAGAGAAACCTGGAACCACGTTGAGCTTTTCATTAATTTTCTGTTGTTTTTTTAGATAGCCGACACATGCTGCACATTACATTACAGATAGGGGAGATGAAGAGCCCTGATTTTTTAAAGTGTCATGTCCATTTTGCCATTGGAGCGACTGTCATGTGGTAATAGGTACTCTTGATGACTTTGTAAGGGACTGGACCCCAAAAGCAGTATACCTGACCCTTGTATTTATACAGCGCTTTTCTAGTCTTCTGACCACTCAAAGTGCTTTACACTACATGTCAGCATTCAGCCATTCACACACACATTCATACACTGATAGCAGAGGCTGCCACGCAAAGTGGTCCAATCTAAATACTCATTCACACACCGATGGCTCAGCCTTTGGGCGCAATTTGGGGTTAAGTATCTTGTTTAAGGACCCTTTAACATGTGGACTGGAGGGTATCGACCTTCTGATTAGTGGACGACCCACTTTACCTCTGAGCCACAGCTGCTCTAGCATGATATAACAGGATAAGTACATACAAACCACATTTTGTAAACTACTACTGCTGTTGCTCACTTTTGTTGTTCTTGTTTATGCGTCTGTTTGTTCTAGTTTGTAGTTTTCTGTATGTCGTTAGGTCTTTGTATCGTATCATTTTATTACTGTTAAAAGTTAGAAATATTGAAAATAGATAGCCGGCAATAGAGAGGTGACAGGGAATGAGGGGAGACAGATGTTGAACAGTATGCAGAGATCCCTGATAGGTCATTCACTGGGGACATTGCAGACGTGGTCGGCACTAAACTTGGTATTCTTATGGTTTTGTTTTGATTCCTAATCTCAATCTGGGAAAAACTGGACTAGATTCATTATGAGCCTCTGAGTCTGTTTCACCATCAGTCTATGTAACAGTACAGTTGAGACTAAAGACAGCAACGAGAGAGTGCTGACAGTTTGAGACGATACAGAAAACATTTTAAAAAACACCATAAATAATAAAGAACGGTACCTTTGGAGCGCATTTGCAGTGACTTAAAGTGTTAAAGGGACATATCATGAAAAATACATTACAAATACATTTGGGTATTTGGAGCTCCTACAAACCCACAAGCTGTGAAATAAGACGACACAGTCAGTTTTTTGTGGGTTGCTCAAATCAGAAAACCTTAGATTCAACAAGCCATCAAGACTCGGCTCCCCTCGCTATGTCACATTCATTAGGATGAACCGCCCACAGCTGAGATCTGTCTCTGCAAAGGTAAACCATATTATTCTCGATAGACGATTCATTCATCGTTCAAAAAGGAAACCGGATGACTGAGGATGGAAGTTGTTATGATACGTACATGAAACTAAGCAGCGATGTGTCGACCATTTTCACACCACTCTCACTCACCACTTAGCTTCACTCCAGATGTCGTTGTGAAAATATCTCTGTGTTGGAATGATCAGAAAAATGAAAACCTTCGACACGGGCAGACGAGAGTCATGCATCTGGGGCACGCTGCAAAAACTAGACCGTCAGACGCTCGCCGACGGCCGACCATCAGCCCTTTATGAATTTCTCCACTGTGGGACCAATAAAGGAATATCTTATCTTATCTTATCTTTAATGTTGCTGCCTTGTTTCAGTGGCGGCCTTCCTGACCAGCGTTTTCATCTTCCTTCAGGATTTCCAGCTGGCGAAGCCTCCGGCCATGCCGGCGAAGAAGGGCGAACAGCCCAGCTTAGCAGGAACCTCAGAGGCATTCAGCACTTACTTCAGCCGAGTGGGCACGGCCCAGGACACGGACGACTGTGACGACTTTGACATTTCTCAGATGAACCTAACACCAGTCACCTCCACGACACCATCCACCAACTCACGTAAGAGCTCCATCTATTCATGTCTGTCTGTCCTCTAAGTCTGTGTCTGTGTCTGACTCAGCTCGTCCTCCCCTGCAGCGCCCACCCCGGCTCCCAGGCAGAGCTCCCCCTCCAAGTCCTCAGCCTCCCATGTCAGTGACCCCCCCACCGATGCCACAGACCCACCCACAGACGACTCATTTGGGGAAGCAGAGGGCAGCCCCAGTCGCAGTGGAGAGGAAGATGCTGTAAGTGTGTTTGTGTGTGAGGATGGTAGAATAAGTCAAGTGTGCGTGTGCCTTTAATAACTCACTCCTTATGCTGCTATAAGCGGCGCAGCGTGTTGAGATCTGCTGATAAATAGCCTTTGTAGCGGTGTTGGCGGGCCAGGTAATCACTCTGGCTGATTAGGGGGCCGATGCTGTTGTGTCCCTTAGTGTGCGAGTGTGTATTTCTGTGTGAGCACAGCGTACCTGTATAAGTATGTGGTTCAGTGTGCGTGTGCATGGTCAACACAGCGTTAAATTAGCTGGTGGGATTGTCAGAGACATCATTAAGCCGTTATTAATACCAGCCAGGTAGCGTCCATACATCACTACTTCTATATGGACAGACTCATCTATGGTGAGATAGAGGAGGAATAACGTCCTGACTCTTCTTCCAGGGGCAATTAATATTTATTCTTCCAGCAGCGCCTCCATCTAAGAGAAAGAAATTAAGGAAAGATGAGGAGATAAAGAGATTTTTAGGAAGGGCGGAGAAGCTCCCTTTGCCTTTGACCAAAGTCTTCACAGAATGAGTGACCTTCCAGGAAACAAGACTTTTCTCTGCCGCCTTTCTGTCTCTTTCTCTTTTTTTGTGTTACTGCCTCTTTCTTCTCTTTTGCTCTGCACTCGCCAGGCGTGAAACATTAGTTTTATGCCTCCAATTGAGAAAAAAAAATTGAGGACTTTCACACTTCTGAAAATGTCACCAGGCCTGAATAACACACAGAGGCTTTACACAAACCAGAGAAATGTGCGTTGGTGGCAGCGCAGAGTGAGCGAAAAGGTTACCAAGAGCGACAGGAAAGATGGAGTGAAAGGCAGAAAACAGCCTCCCACTTTCTGCAAAGACCCTAAGTGTTTTTGGGCAAAAAGGCAGCGGATCAATAGAAGGAAGGCTTTCATGATAGGGAAATGTGAATGAGAGCTCACATGTGTGTATTTGCAAATGTGCTTGTGATTGTGAGACTGTGGGTTTTCTCCTCCTTTAGAGTATCGACGCCTTTTCTCTTGTGCTTCCTGTTTACGTCTACTCTTGTACCGATCCTGCGATCCTTCTTTCAGATTTATTCTTCTCTGTCCACTTTCCTTCTCTTCTACCCCTCCATCGACTTTTCTTCCCACACTTCTCTCCTCCTTCCTCCCTTTTCTTCCCCATCTTTAGGCGTGTGGTTCTGGGTCGCCCTGCCCCAGTGAGACAGCAGAGCCCAGCCCAGACCAGGCCAGTCCAGAGGCTGGGAGCTAGATAGCAGCAGGGCAGGGTAGGTATCTATACTTCTCCTCCTGGCCCCGAACTCCTCCTCCTCCTTCACCTCCCTGCTCTCATCTGTTCTTCCGGTTGACTGTCGCACCTCCCACCCACATTAATCGGGGTCATGTAGCAATCGAGCTACTTCTCATTTCCCGATTTTGTGCCTCCTCCTCTCCTCGATCCCTGGAAATCAGTCTCCATCTTGAGGGACAACCCAATTCCTAAAATGTATGTGAGAACCGAAGAGGCTTGCCTGAGGAGCCATAAGCGAGGATACACCTGTGTATCCTTTGCGGAAGAGTTTTCGGACCCGCGACGTATCAGAAGTGTAACGCACAACTGTAATAATCTTAAACCATGGCAGGACGTAATAAACCTAAATGTTCTTTTTGTATTCATCGGTAAGATGCTAAAACTTCCTGCCCTTCACCGTTCACCTTCATATTACTGAGCCTATGTTTTATCTTGAATGTAGACTACATCCAGATCAGCTGCTATAGTTGTTGCACGATGTTTGCAGCTGTAAACAGCTGCTGACGTCAAATTATTATATCAATAAAAACATTATCTTACATTCTAATTTATTTCACTCAGTCATATATGTATATAGTATGTCACTTTATTTTTGTATAGTACTTTTTCATAAAACATCTGTAGTGCTTCACACAAAAAATAAAATTTTAGTACCTAAAAAAAAGTCCATCATCCGTTCGTTCTTGTCACGTGATGCCACGTTTGAATTGAATTAGTAAGCGTAGCCTCTAAGTTGTCATGAACACTGATCTGCTCATCTTACAGAGGTCATAAACTCCAGCGGCATAACAAAACAACAACCATTTTCTGCATCGAAGCTTCGGTGAGGAGTATTCGAAGCTTCACAGAGTAGCGCGACGCGACAGGCTGACGTGTTCTTCTGTCTGTCTCCATCTCCCCCGTTTCAGCGTCGCTGCCACATTACGGTTCACACAACAAACAGCGATATCCGTCTGACAACAACTAACTATCATTAATAATTATTCCTTGTTTTGTGCATATAGAGACAGACAACCATTCACGCTCACATTCACACCTACGGTCGAGTCGTCAGTTAACCTGCTTGTCTTTGGGCTGTGGGAGGAAACCGGAGATCCTGGAGAAAACCCACATTAACACAGGGAGAACATGCAAACTCCACACTGAAGGATTCAAACCTGTGACCCTCCAGCTGTGAGGCGACAGTGCTAATCACTGCACCACCGTGCAGCGCTACATATTTATGTAAAAAAAAAATATATAAAAAAATTAAAAAGACAAAAAATTTAAAAATTAAGCATTCATACCTTTTATATGAAAATAAAAAATAACAAAATAAAAATTAAAAAGCTTTGCATTTGAATAGTGATTTAGAGGTTAAATACCATGGAACACCATTACACTGAAGCCAGGATGTCTCATTTGTTAAATGCCTGCTGCCTCGACTCCTCCGTCCTCGCATCTCGCCCACATCTCCCACAGGAGGGACCGAGGCGTCAGGAAAGGACTGGAGGAGGTACGAAGTCGGAAACTGGAAAGCCCTTCTGTGTGCTTCGTCTTTTTTTCTGATTTTTCCTCCTTTGGTTGCGTCTTTGGTCTCATTTTCAGTTTTTCCTCATTTCTCTGCCCCCTGCTGTCAGGCATGCTCAGAGGAAGGCATGTGTTCGAGAGCTTTGTCATGTGTGTGATTGTGCTTGTGTGTTGATATTTTTGTTGTAGCCTCACCTGGAGTTTTGTAAGTATCCGTGTTATATATATTATGTTGTGGCATCACGTGTTAGAGCTTTTCAAACAATGTGACGAGTCCATCATCACACATGATCACTTCGGCCACGGTGCTCCGTGGCCTCATTGTGTCCCGTCCGTGTGACGTGTCCCCACTGTAAATCACGCCCGGCTCTCCAAATAGCACACATCCCACTCGGAGAGGCAACAGCGTGTGACAGCCAATCAGAAAGTGTGCACTTCAGTGAGCAGGACGTCATCTGGGATTTGCCAGTGCTGTGTGCAATATGCTGATCTTGGATGTTTAGCTTAATATAAAAATGATGTGTGCTGTCGTTTTTATGCATTATGTATGTTACATGATGTGATGTAACTCATATTATGTGAGAAAGACAAGCAGCTGCTGTCAGAACTCAGGAGAACTGATGATGTGTGTGTTTTCACACTTTTTGCAGACTTCATCCGACAGGAAAACTTTCACACAACTTGCATAGCAGTTAACAAAACTACGATGAAATATGTTTTTTTTTTTCTATGACTAAGACGAGACGGCATCAACGTCATTAAACACTCAATGATATCAACACTAAATATTGTTGACGGGAAAAGACAAGACTGAAATGTAGATTAAAAAATACAATTTCACCTTCTCTTCACCTCTTTCTGTATCAAACACACACACACTGCAGTCCATCTCGGTCCTTCCTCTTCTTCCTCAGTCCTGACGGTTGTGCTGCTATAATGCATAAAGTTTGCAGTCGGTCTGGTGGTTGATTAACGCATATTTTTGCGTGTTGCAAATTGTCTCTCAGGACTCGGAGTAGCAAAGCTGCATTCCTGATCATTCAACCTGTGTTTTTCATCAGATAATAAGATACAATTTTTGACCAAAGTGACAACATTATTGGTTTGGCTCGTTAAGATTGACAGAAATGTTCGATATAATCTGATGACTGAAAAAGGACATTTGAAGCAGGACTCAGACTAATGCTGTGTCTCAATTTGGATACTTCTGCTAGTACACTTGCATGTAGTGCACACTATGTACTTAGTAGCATAGTGTTTGAATTTCAACAGGGTCTCTAATCCCACACGGCGGTTGGGCGCTTACTGGAAGCTCGGTAGATCAGCTGGTGATAGTCTGACTACAGTATAGTGGTACTTAGTAAAAAACACACGTTTGTGTACTTCAGTGTTAGCCTGTTTCCTCTGAAGCCAGTTGAGGGCGAGAAGTGTCCACTGTTCCACATTCGCCAATTTGAACATTTTGAGTGCAACATCCGGGTACTTAGAGTGTACTGCATTTTGCCATACTTCAAATTAGCAAGTGTAAGTACGAAAGATAGGACTTACACTTGCTTATCCGTGGCCGGGTCATGGGTCAGGCCGTCTTAGCCGGGTATTCCAGACGTCCCTCTGCCCAGCAGCATTTTCCAGCTCGGACCCCGAGGTGTTCCCAGGCCAGACTACATATATTATCTCTCCAGCGGGTTCTGGGTCTACCCCGGGGCCTCTTACCAGTTGGATGTGCTTGAAAAACCTCTAAAGGGAGGCGTCCAGGAAGCAGGTAGAGCAGCGGTCCTACTCCCGCCGCTGATCTGAACCCAGCCACCCTACGAAGGAACCTCATTTCAGTCGTTTCTATCCGTGATTTCATTCTTTCGGTCACTACACAAAGCTCCTGACTATATGTGAGGGTTGGAACGTAGATAGACTGGTAAACTGAGAGCCTTGCAGTCCAGTACAACGGCCATATAACTGCTGACGCCACACCAAACCGCCTGTCCGTCTCCTGCTCCATTTTACTCTCACTCCTAAAAAAATACTCTGAGATAAACTCCCAAAGTACAGCATAGGACTAAATTTGAGACAATAGTTGACAAAATAAAGAGAGAAAAGTTTTTGACTAAAAGGTAATGACTTTTTGGCGACTAAAACTGGACAAACTATGAAGGAGAAGAATTATTAAGATGACTAAAACTGATCAGCATTTTCATCTTAAGACTAAAACTGAATCTAGAATAGCTGCCAAAATGAACCCGGTTCTAAAGACCGGACATTTCTTTTCGAGACATGTCAACATACAGTTCCCAAGGAACCACCCCCACCCCCCACCCCCGGTGGCCTCGCCACTCCCGAGTGTGGCTCCTTAATGATAGCTGCTGGCACTCACACTGGGAAAACTCTGATGGTTTTGTTTTCATCAGCTAATACTGGGGTGCCAAGATTAATGACTGCTCCGGCATAATTGGCATTAATTAAAACCGAAGAAAGCCTTCTAGTCCTTCCCCACTCCAGGAGAGGAGGAGGGGAGGCTGAGCCCCCTGTTGGCCGTCGTCCTTGCATTCAGCTGAATGAAAGCTGCGGGGCAGCAGGTGGATGTGGGTCTTAAGTGGGAGGATGGATTGTGGAGTGCCGAGTGGTGAGTCTGGCTGCAGACTGGCTGTTATGGCCAGAAGCACCGAGTTTTTCCTCCGTAGTAGGTGGACTGCTTTGGTCCTGGTCCAATGACGCTGCTCCCATATGGTGTTTACTTGCTCAATCACATCGACTTTAGACAACTCCCCAAACACACACACACCTGTGCAAAAGGCCCAGTTCTTCCCCAGACGAGCACACCTGTGATCGATACTGTCGCCACCTGTGCTCATATTGGAGCCAAAAATATGTTTGTGAGAGTGTGTTTGCTGCCGGCCACGACCGCCTGTCTTGTCCTCCCCCTCCCACAGTGTGGCTCAGACAGACATGTGTTCAGGCTAGTGGGAGTGTAAGTGTTTTTTTTTTTTTTTCTGGGGTGATCTCATCATGTCCAGCGAATGCTCCCGAGTCTCAGCCGTGAAATGGCCTGCTTCCACGGTTCACTGAGCAATCTCACATCGCTCCCCCTGCCCAGGGCCTACCAGTCACACATACACATAAATGTCCACGTGTACCAGCCGTCCCGATATTCTGGCCTTCAGGCTGGTGCTATGCCAGCACATCGCTCATGCCTCCCCCCCTCTGCCCGGGGTTTATGGAGCTGAGGCGGCGGCGCTCGGCAGCGCTGGTTAGATGATGCAGGATGACAGTGGCGGGCCGTGGCGGGCCGTGGCGGGCCGTGGCGTGGTGCTGGGCTGAGCAGTGTGTGCTCGCTGTCACTGCTTGTCTCAGCCTCTTTGTCACCTCTCTCAGGGCTGCTGGCAGCTACTTTCTGCTGACTGTCTGGCCCACAGTTACAGCTCTGTATCCCAGAGCACCGGAGCCTCGGCTAAAGCATTCCTCCCAACTTTAACCCCGCTGTTCTGATCAGGTGAAAGCCAATGCAGATTATGCAGCAGGTCAGGTTTTGGTGTGATTTTGAGTGTGAAGCAGCTTTTTTTGTCTTCTTTTTTCCTCCCAGATTCCTCTCTAGCCCACGAGAGAGCTGCATTCAGATACGACCTGAATCAAATCGTGCTTTATTTGAACACAGAATAGATGTTATTGTGTGTGTTTTGGCCTAAACCAACCAGTGGACAACTATTTATACTACTATTAGGCATTATGAACATCAACTTCAAATCTATTCTCCCATGTTTTGTGTCTAACTGACTAATAGTGGCAACACTTTCTAAAACTGGTCTAGTATTGAGGGAGAGCGTTGTCAGCTGCTCATGGGTTGTAATATGCTGTTTTTGGGGCAAGCTGGCACTGACATTTACATCCACTAAAAGTGCTTGTTTTTGTAATAACCGACCAATTAATCGGGTCGATTTTTTTACATTTTTCATGATCGGCAGTGGGCTAACTTTTGTAAGTGTCAATGAAACCATGCAGACACAAAATGCAAACTGGAGAGACAGACCGTAACTGTTGTTCAATAAATGTTTACTAAGTTAAGAAATCTGTCGAGGTGACGTGTTGCTGGAAGACAGCGTGAAATAGTGGAACACATCCATGGTAGAAATGTGAGTGTTTGTTGTGTTGTACAGAAAGCGTAGCTTAGTGTTATCTAAAAGATTTTCGATGTTGTGGCTGAATATTTAGGTGATTTCCACATGGATGAGGTCTTAAATTTCAATGGCCGTCCGTATTTATTTGAGCCAGAGTATCCAGATATTCAGATTTCACGAGACTTGAGCGGCAGTCAAGAGAAAGGTAAGAAAAAGGTTTTATTTCCCTGTAGGGTTCTTTCCATGATGTTGTCAGACACTTATAATAACAATCTGAGCCTGTCAGCGGCAAAAACAAACACTTCTAGTGGACGTAAATGTTACATTGACGCTGCTCGTTAGGCCTCGCAGCTCATTTGGTGGCTGCCATCTGCAGCACTCTCCTGCAATACTGGTCCTATTTCATAAATTGTTGTTCCCATTAGTCCCTTAGACACAAAAATATGGGAAAATAAGGTCCAGGTTGAAACATATTGAAGTTCCTCTCTCCATTATTTTCATTATTGATAAGTCTGCCACTTATTTTCACAGTTAATTTATTGTTTTGTCCATGACATGATGGAAAATAGTGAAAAATACCCATTACAATTTCCCAGGACCCAAGGTGACATATTGGCATTCCTTGTTTTGTTCGACTGACGCTCCGACGCCCAAAGATATTTGATTTACTATTATAAACTTTTAGAATTTTAGATGTTTGTTAAGAAAATGACAAAACCAGTTCTCAAAATAACAAAATAATGAATCAATAAATTTGCTGTCGACTAACCAATCAATTAATCAACACTTTAAGCTCTGCACTGCAGTGAGAAGCAGCCAATGTGTGAAGTGCATGTATGTTTAACTGTATCTGCTCAGGAAGACTGAAACTAGACCCTCACCTCTTCCTCGTGACTCTACATTAAAGCTACTACGAGGATTTTGTGTTGATGTCGGTGGTCCCTGTGGTGGTAGTGCAGACTCCCTTTAGAGAACCTCATTTTACTGCAGCAGGGTTTGACTGTCTGCCCCACGTTGTCCTGGTTCTGGTTCTGGTTCTCCCGTGCCTCCCTTCCCTGCAGCGGCGTGGTGTCGGCGTCGGCTCCCAGCGGGGACTGGTAGAGCAACGAGGTGAGGCTCTGCTCCTGGCTGGAGAAGGAGCTGCTCTCCACCTCCCGCCGGACCTCCGACTTCATGTCGAAGGCAGCAGCGAACCTTGATCTGGGTCTTTCCCATCAGCGCCGGAAGCTGGAGGCCCCGCCGGACTCTGAGCTGAAGGAGATTCTGGTGAACCTGGTTTGATTTTGCATGGAAACAGACCCACTGGCACCGATGACGAGCATTAAGAATAACTACGTGGAAATAGCCGATCTTCCCTCTGATGGTCTCGTTTACTTATGTAGGTCATTTAGAGGCTTCGGTATTAAATTTAAACTGTTTCACAAGCGGTAAAAAGTTCCTTATAGTGACATTATGAAGTTATACAACTCAGGATAATCATTAGTTAAACATTCTCACATATCCTTTGCCTCTAAATTTCACTTTCTGCAAAAAAAAAAAAAAAAAAAAAAAAAAAAACAGCGGCAGCTACTGGTAGACCCCCAAACTCTGTGTACAGAGTGAGAGAAGTCTCCCCCAATATAATAGGCCAGCCAGTAGTGTCCAATCAAGCTGTCTGCATGGCAGATTGAGTAGCTGGCTGTAATTATGTGTACGATAATAACGGGCCCATTGTGAGTGACTGCAGCAGGCTTGGCGCTCCGAGTGCAGGGTTGCTCCATCATCCACCGTTGTCTTCCGGCTCAGTTGGGGAGAAATACAGACATGATGACTCATAACTGGTCTTTCAAGGCGCTAGTTTATACCTCTGATTCATACTGGTCCTGGAGGGAGCCTGGAGTGGGAGAGAATATGCATGTGAGCGCACAATGACACCCTCAGAAACAATAACTCACACACACATGAAGAGGTTTCAGAGCGAGGGGTGAATTTTTTCACTGAGGGCTCTGAATGGAGATGAGACAGGATTGGACGGTCCTCCAAAGCAGTGTGCTACTGCCACCTGGTGGTCCTGTTAGGTACAGGAACTAACCTGCCGGTCTGGATCGTACTTGTCGGGGCTTGTAGGTGATACTTACAGTTCAGTCAGGTGAGAGAATGAATCAGAATCAGAAACTCGGGTCCTCCCTTTTAGTTATGTAACTTTCAGAGGAAGCCAAACATCTCAAATCCACCCAGGTTTTTAATAAGTCTTGTGGCCTTTAAGTTACTGGGATCCACCATCGCTCAGGACCTCAAGTGGACTTCCAACATAGACGCTGTCAGGAAAAACACCCAGCAGAGGATGAACTGCCCCCTGGAGCCGCTGATCCAGTTCTACACTGCATCGATCCAGTCTGTTCTCTGCACGTTCATTCACTGTGTGGTTTGGATCAGCCACCAAACAGGACAGGAGCAGACTGTAGGGGTGCCAGCCTGCCCTCCTTCCAGGACTTATACAAGTCCAGAGTCAGGAAGCATCACTGCAGACCCCTGGACGCTACCTGTTCCAGCTTCTCCCCTCGGGGAGGTCCGACAGAGCACTGTAGCCCATAACAACCCCACACAGGAACAGTTTCTACCCACTCTGACCCACACCGAATCAGTCAAACACTGTCAGTAACACTCTAACACCAGATATCTGCTGCTGCCGTGATCGATTAGAAATCTTATTAATTAATCATTCTTTGTAGATTATAATTTTCAGTCTTTATTGCACATTTTGCACATTTTTAAGTTATTATTTACAGTCAGTAATGCATATTTTTGCACATTTGGATCATAATTTAGTCTTTAATGCACAGTTTTGCACATTTTATATTATTATTTACAATCTTTAATGCACATTTTTGCACATTTTGTAGATTATTTAGTCTTTAATGTGCATTTTTATATTAACATTTATTTTTATATAATAATATTTTTTATTGAACATTATTTAGTTATTTTTTTTAGATTATTTACAGTCTATAATGCAGTTTTCTAGATTATCATTTACAGTCTTTATTTGCATATTTGCATATTTTGTAGATTATCATTTATAGTCTTTAATGCATATTTTTCTGTAATATGTACATGCCGCTGCCGCCGTACATAAATCCCACTCAGTGTACACAATCATCCCGTCCGTCTAACCGCCACTTATTTCCTTGCACTATTTATATTGTTTACAACTCCTGAACACTTAATTTGTATATAGACATTTTATTTTATTATGCTTTTATTCTCTTATTTCTGTTGCGCACATTGAGAGAGCTGCATAAAAAACTAATTCCATGTATGTGTATACTTGGCGTCATAAATCTGATTGTGATAATATAGAAAACAAGTTTGAACGTGCTGTTGTTTTTGTTTTTTGTTGTTTTTCTGTCTCCTACTCAGAAGGGGAAGGACCCTCTCTACGCCCAGATCAACAAAGGGAAGAAATAAACGGACCTGACCAGCACTGAGAGAACCGGAGGAGAACCCTCACCTTTGTGTGGTGTGTGTGTGTGTGTGTGTGTGTGTGTGTGTGTGTGTGTGTGTGTTTGGCATATCTCCCTGCCTGGCCAAGCCCTTCTTCTTCTCCTCCTCCTCCTCCTCTTCTGGCTAACAACCTCCCAGGAGGAGCCTCCATGCTCCTCCTCCTCCTCCTGAGAGCAGAGAGCTCTCTCGGTCATTCACTCCAGGCAGGAGGGGTATAAATCACTGAGACGGATCCAGTTCTCCCTCCACTGCGCTGTCTTCTCCTCTTCCTCCCTGTGGCGACTCTCACCCAGCCTTAACCTGCTCCTCTCCCTCCCTCCCTCCTTCCTCTCCCATCTTTTGCTCTCCTCCCTCCGCCTCCTGTGTCTGGCCAGAGACTGAGCTGCCAAGGAGGGACCGAATCAAGCAGTGCCTCCCTGTCTCCCGATACTCACACACACTAACAAACACACTCGTAGAATGACCATCTCTTGTTTTTAGCGGACAGAACGTGTAGCGAGGAGATCCCACAGGAGGAGCTGGACTCTTAACGAGCCTATCAGGGATGGCCCGTTACTGGGGTCGCTGCTTGTGATTGGCCGGTTGGTTTTGGGCGTTGTCTCCCCCATTCTTGTGAGTGTCTGCTGGATCACTATGCAGAAACAGACTCTCTGGGAGCTACTCACACACCAAATACACACAGCCTAAACACACACAAACTCACACACACAGTCATCTCTCACCCTCTCTAACACACACACACACACACACACACACACAGTACTTTGCCAAACGTGTCTCCTCGCAGACAGACTCACTCTAGAGACCAGAGGACCGGACACACTGAGGAATGGACCCTGAGAGGGAAGTGATTCTGTGATCGAACTCTTCATTCTCTATAGCTTTTGTACAATACCGATTAAAAAAAAAAACACAACAAAAAGAAGAAATTGAAGAATTGAATTTTTATTTTATAAGTCAATCAAGCCGCTGGGGTCAGCTCTATAGGAGTTATAGAGTCAACATGGCTTTAAGGCATCTGATCGTTGGTTTGCCAAACTCATTTTGTAAATAATGATAACATTTTTGTCCACCGGACTTCTGCGCCATAAAATAGGAAGGCTTCAGTTATGCAAACTCTTTGACGTTAACCCAAGCAATACCAACATATGTTTTCTTTTTTCCTGTTTTGTTTTGTTGCCCTCTGGTGTTGTTTTTGATCTTGTGCACGGATGTTGTCTTAACCGCACTTACTAGTCCTGGTTCCAGCTGTACGCCTCGCCCCCGTCTGTCTTTTCAAATCCCACCACCTCACATTATAGAGAGGCTAAGCCCCTCCCTTTCCTTATCCCCGTCCTTATTTCAGAAAAAATATGAACGGTGGTCAACGGCAAGAGACAAATATTAGTTTGATCCCATTTGAATTGCGCCATAAATCACAAGTGATGTTTGTCAATGTAAACGATCATTTTTCAAGTCAAGAAAGTCTCAGTTTTTCATGGTATCATTTAGTTTTGTGTGAATCCACTCAGTGGACCACATCCCTCGTCTTGCAACACTATCTAGCTAAAGTTCACTACACACAACTTTCAACGTCGTACGATTGCTGTACTGTTCACACAACTTGGTGTCTTATAGTCGTCTTTAGTTGTCGTGGTTACACACTACTAAGATCTCTCACCAGGAGGAATCCCAGATGAGGTCTCCAAACTACGTTTTGTTACGAAAACATGCGAGAAATACACCGTAAATGATGTGATACTATTGGTGATGTTGTTGGCACGTGTTTACACCAGTTTCCACACTCTTTTTATTTACTGTTTAGGAGCAACAACAACTTTGCTTTGCATTATACTGTAAATACAGCACATACAGTAAGTCCTTATTGCTACAGGTGACCCCTCCTCCGGGTTTCCCCTCAACCCCGCGCTCTCATTGGCTGTAGCTCATGACCAGAGTCCCCGACAGGTCCAGATGTTTACCATGTATCTGTGAGGCATCTGCTCGCGTCTTTGAGCAGTTCACACATGACACCTGAGCGCCGATTTGCCTTGTGTCACATGAACAAGGCATAACTGAGCTATGACAACGCACAACTGAGATCATATCTTACCTGATGAGTTTTATCCAGTGAATCTTTTTATCAGCCGGGAAGCGAAAGAACGAGCCACACCCGTTACTGGTGAGTTCATCCCAGTAGGAAACACACAGTAGCTTCAGAGAGACGTCACTACGGGACTGTTGGGTGGTTTCAACAGTTTCAACAAACTGCGACTTTCTTGAGTTGCAAAATTGTCTTTTGAACTGATCATATGTGTGATTCCTGGCACAATTCAAATGGGATCAAAAAAATATTTATCTCACGCCAGTGACTGCCGTTGATATTTTTTCTGATGGTTCCATGGTGGTCCACCGGATGGGGCGGGACTTCACCTCTCTATTATGTCCCAAACAGATTATTTTACTGCAGCCCTGTGTTTCTGTACCACAATCCTCCGGTGTCCTCTCCTTCGTCCCATAGAGCGCTGCAGGGATGATGTGTTGTTGAAGGCCAACCCAAAAGTTAGCATCGCACCGGTTCCCTCGACAAAAAGCCAATAGGATTGCTCCTCTGGGCTTTTGGATTATTGCATAAAATAACCTCTGTGGCAAGCACATGTTTATGACACTGATAATCTTCACGAATGGACACCGCTTTATGATTTGTGAAGCATCAGTGAGCATCACCAGGAATAAAAAGATAACGTTAGGCTATAAAGGTACTACACCACGGTCACGGACAGCACCCAGCGGCAAAGATCTCTCCGTGGCGTCTCCGCCATTTTGGGCTGAAAGCACCTACCGGATGCAAGTAAAACGTCCGCCTTACAAAGTGCCGTACAAAATAAAACTAAATGATTTCTTTTCTATTGTAATATCTTTAATATCTCTACCAAAATATCCTGTGTTGAATGTTAGAATGCATACTATTATAACTATTAACTACTCATTTATTTATTCAAGTTTTTTTACCCAGCTGCTTCCCAGAGGAGCATAAAGTGAGCGATGGACATAAATAGAAGTTATAAAAATGCAGCAATTATTTGTTTTTTATTTTAGCTGTTGTTTTTTTTGTTTTGGAGTTTTTTTGATTTTGAGAGCAATCTCAGTCGTTTCCATGTTAAGGATCCAAAATGGAGTCCAACAGAGCACAGACAATGGATGTAGAAGAGATGGTGTCCTGTGCTTTTAGTGAATAGCCCACAGCTACATTGAACTCAGTTCACACAAACCTCAACATATTTCATGTTGTAGAATAGGAGGTAAAGTGTCTTAAGCATGTGTTATCCACAGACTTTATTCAGGCATCTCACTAGAAATCCATTGACTTTGAGACGAGGAACAGGAAGCGCTAAAACGTGAACTCATCTCTGTATTTAGGACTCACTCCTGCAGCTCTGTATCCCCCAGAATGAGAGCCAGCGATGCTCCGTCCATCTGTCTGTCTGTTGGTCAGGTGCCAGACTGCTGCCATCCGAGCGTCCGTCTGTGTGTGGACTGCAGCGTCCTCTGCTACCACTTCATCAACTGTGATGCCAATGACTCCCTATTTTATGGCCAGAGTCCCCATGTCACTGGAGAACTCTTTTTTGGACTATGAGGTTGATTAACTTAAAAATCTGACAACTAGAAGACGAGCTAAGAAGCTGAATAAAAAGGGAAAAACGTCGCTGTTTGAGTACATAACATTTCTAGACCTATTTTAACTTTACCTCAGCTAACAGTTTCTTAATGTAAATTGACACATTATTTTTATCTTTATGAATATGACATTCTACAGTGGGTTTTTAGATGATTTTTGGTTCTCTCTTGATTTACGTATTCCACCATGTATTACTGTTACAAATAAACACATCCCAAATGACTGATGTCTCGGTTGTAATGTGTGTGTGAAAGAGAGAGAGAGCCTAACGGTGTGTGTCGGGCAGAGGTGACCCCCAGTGAGTCTTTAGTTAGTGTAAAGCAGTATTTCTCCTGTAATTTAACATGGCTTTAATGGCCTGTCACATTCTGCTACACCGGCAGCCTCTAATGCAAACTGTCATCAGCTTTATTAGACTACGAAACCAGGACTCCATCCTTCTTACTGTCCCCTCCTCCCGCTGAAAACATTACAGCAACTTTTAACACACGTTGTTGTTTCTATGTCATACAGGAGAAACTAAAACCACAGATTATATAAAAGTCACCTCACCAAAATCTCAGCCCCAAGGAGCGCCAAACACTTGCGGTGAATTTTTCCGCACCAGTTCATAGAGGACATGCCCGGTTATCCTGCGTCAACCCTGCATAGTTGCTTCATTTTCTTTCCGTTTTTGTTGTTGTTGTAGTTGTTTTGTTTTTATTGGCAGAATGCAACTGTTGCTTTTGAGGTTGCATACCGCCGCCGTTCACCGCTTTACCAGAGTTGCATCTCTGAGTTGTGGTCTAGCTCCTCTTCAACCTTCCCTCATGGGAAGGCGTATAAATGGTCATGTCTAGAAGGTAACATGCAAATTGCCATGAGATGGTTATGGTTAGGTATTGACCTACGGTGCCTTCAACTGGTGAACACGAGTTCGGCATTTGGCCATCGGCATCTTGTTTTTTTGCAAACAGAAGTGAGGGTGGAGTTATTGGTGCCTCCAAATGGGGTGGTGTGTACCGTGTTTATGAGATGGGAAGTCGTGAACACGTCATGCTCATGAAGACCACCGCAGCGAAGCAACGGCAATATTAACGTTACTGTCTGAGTCTAGACAGTAGTTCACAGTTCAGCAAGCTAGCTAGTGGGTAACAAACATGATGTAGGAAATGAAAAGAGAAAGATGACATCCTCCTCTGACATATAAAAGTCAACAATATATGACTAAAATTACAATAGACATTTTTATAAAAATAGTTTAAAATTGAGGGAGGCTGTTCCAGAGTCCATTGATAGCATTGAGGTCCTGACTCCCTTGGTCACCAGCCTAGACCTGGTACAAGCCTTGTCAGAGGGTTAGAAGGCGGCACGTAGGGAGCTCAGTGAGGTAGCTCGGTGTCAAACCACGCGGACCTTTAAAAGTTAACAATAAAATCGTAAAATCTGGCAGACGCATTTTGGAGTAGTTGTGGCTGAGACCGGAGTAAAGGGCATTGCAATAAGAACCATTAGTCCCCAAACCAGCGGGTGACAACATGGTGACTATGTCCACTTCTTATTGACAATCTATGAGCACAGCCCCAGAACTGTCTATCACACACTTTAAGATCTGCTTTGGGGGGTTTAGCTGCTTTGAACTCAGGATCCAGGTATTGTGCATGTTGGTTTTGTCTCACTGGGACACTTGAACAGGACAGAGACATCCTCAGTTATTAGCTACACAGTCAAAATGTCTGCTGTGAAAACGGTCAGTCAGACAGAGCAGACCATCAACGCTGTACGAGTTTCAGCTCATGTCCACTTCAAACGGTTGTTAGTCTTCCAGTCTGACCCTCCACGGACCAGACCAGTGGGTTTATGTTTAATAAGTCTGACCAATGAGGAGCAGCTGTTTCTGTGCGAGGTCTCAGCTCTGACACACCTCTCCGTAATATCCTTTAAAACGGCGTTATAAGGCTGTGTGCCTGTAACTGTTTAATGTCATATTACAAATGCCTGCTGAAATACTTTTGTGTGACAAAACAACAATGTTGACGGGCGTCTTTTCGTTTCCTTTTCCTCTGCGTTTCCCTCCAGCTCTGCTCACACCAGCATCTAATGATGTATTAATGGCCCTCATCTTATCACAGCTACCAGCAGCTTTCATCACAGCATTCAGGATTTGCGGTATGAAACAAAGTCACAGTGGAAATTGAAGCTTTTTTAATGAAAAACAGCTCCAGCGAGCAAGGCTGCGCGACAGTGACTCAGATTTGCGCGTACACGCGGTGCCAGCCGGACCACATTCCTGAGGGATGTTGAGCTGCGTTACGTGCTCAGCCGGGGACGGACCCGTTTGACGGGACGGACTGTTTTTTGTATTTTTTTTTTTTTTTAAAGACGAGTGTGAGTATTCCTACTGAACCTCATTCCTCCACCGAAACCATCTGTGCGCATGGGACGCACACCGTCGATGAGCGCGGAGGAGAAACACGCACCGAGTCGATAAAAGTTTGGTTTACTTTCATCGGATTCATGATGAGAAGCTGATGAAGAAACTCACTGAGTTAACTGACTTTACTAAGAAGGGTTTTTAACGTTTTGCTGGATAATTCAACACGCAATGGATCAGGTATGTTTGTCTTTTAATCTCTAATCCTTCCGCAAAGTGTCTTTAAGGATTTATTTTCTTATAACGAAAATATCCACAATTATTTGTTATATTGTGTGAACAGGCGTAAGTCTGCTTCCTGTCATAATGACATCAGCTGAATCTTTAGTAAGCTGTGATTAGACTAATTGTCCAGCAACTACATTTATTATGCAAATAAATGTGTGTGTGTGTGTGTGTGTGTGTGTGTGTGTGTGTGTGTGTGTGAGAGAGTGAGCTGAAACCGTCCTGGTTTAGGCGGATCACTACAGATCAGGTCTGCCTGCTTCCTCTGGAGAGACTGATAGATATGCAAATGGTTTAAAAACAAAACTGGGCTGTGAAACTTTCATTCTTCATCTTGCGAACACTGTTGTTTACAGGAAGTGACGTGTTTTTGTGATCTCAGACATCAGGTGTACAGTGTGGTTGTGTATTTGTACCTCAGCCTATTGCGTTACCCTCTCACCAGGAGGACACGTTGGACTTCAAGGCCCTGAGAGCCAAGTTCCAGGTGGAAGAAAACCTCCTGAAGCAGCCCAAACCTCCAACCACCAAACCTGCTCTCCCAGAGAAACCCAAGCTTGTCCCTCCTCCCCAGAGCACCGTTCCCCACCTTCCTGCAGGAGCACGCCCCTCCCTGCTCACCTCCATCAACCAGAGCTTGGAGATGAGGACGGCGGGCACCCCCAGAGTGATCTTCAAGGAGGAGAAGAAGGAGAGCAAAATGCCTCTCATCCAGGTGAACTCGAAGGGAAAAGACAAGAGCGAAGTGAAGCTGAAAAAAACTAAAGACAAGCCAAGTAAAGGGAAGCTTGTGGATGACTCTGAAGATCAGAAGCAGAAGAACAGTAAAGAGAAGAAGCTCCCGCTGCTTCCTGTGGCGCCGAAGGAGAGCGCCGCAGAGCTGGTGGAAGCCCCGCCTCCACCTAAAGTCACCGCACCAAAGAAGAAGGGCTTCCTGGCTTTCAGGAAGTCCTCAAAATCCTATTCAATGGAGGTCCCAGCAGGTACCATCCTGGACACCCCAAGTGTAGACGTCCCTGGACCAGCTCCACTTATCCCGGCTCCACTCATCCCGGCTCCACTCATCCCGGCTCCACTCATCCCGGCTCCACTCATCCCAGCACCGTCTGAGTTTAGTGACGTGCCGCCAGAGCCCAAATTCACCGCGCCAAAGGCACTTCTGCCAAACATCCCCACCGTACCTGACTCAAGTGCTGCTCAAATGGAAATCACGCCACCCTCCACTATCTCTGCCTCTCCCGACTTCTCCCCACCTCCTGCCTTTATTTCCGACATCCCAACACCGACACTGACAACCCCAGAGAGTGAAAATCCACTGGAGATAGAAACTCCTGCCCTACACGTTTCTAGGCCCGCCAGCCAAAATGAATCCATTCCCGATCCACCCAGCGCCGCCCCGACCCCTCCACCCAGTCGTGCCATTTATAGTCTTCCTACAGTGGCCTCCATTCTCGCACCAAGTCCTGAGCCTGAAGTTGCAGCTCCGGCTAGCACAGAGCCTGTAGCCGCGGAGGAGACGACGCCTCCTCCAGCAGCAGACCCTGCATCCAGCCCGTCGTCTCCCAAAACTGAGGCCTCGATCTCGGCCCTATCGGCCCTCTCCAGGGCGGAGGACATGAGCCCGGGGAAGAGGGCTTCGTGTGACCAGAGGATCGTCAACGCTCTGGCGAAGGCACGCAGGAAGAACAGGTAAACAACGTCATTACAGAAACACAGTTCTTTACCAAAAGGTGTGCAGCGTTGTTTGAGTGATGGAGGGATTCATATCTTATATCATCTGGTTTCAGCCAGTCGACAAGCCCCACCAAAATCTACGGCACCATCCCACCTCTGGAAGATCTTTCCCCCAGTCCCACCCACTCTGGACTAGATCTCCCGCCCACTGATTACGAGGGGATGCCACCACAACCAGTTAACGGCTTTGACCACAGTAAGTCTGGACTCACTGAGAGTTCTCCTCTCTGCTTCTTGTTTTCTTGTGGACCTGAACATGTACACATAGCTCATCATCGGGACATCAGGTGCGTCATGTGCAGGTAGTAATACTAGTAGTAAAGACTTTCAGCTATACATACACTATAATGTGGTGCGTAGAGTGTGGTTTATGCCACAGGTGTTGGTTTAGAGAAGCAGCGAGAGCAGCCCTGACATTCCTCTGTTGTGCCAGAAAGAGGCGAGCGGCAGGCAGGGCAGAGCTGCTCAGGTATGTCAGCTATGATGGCGAGGAGGAGCAGCGACTGGAGCGCGTCCATCATTACGACAGAGCGCTGCACTGACAAACACGTTAATGCCTGTTAAAGTGACGGGAGGAGAAGTGAGTGTGCTGTTGTGTTGACAGTGGCTTCATTTACACAGTGCTTATTAATTGTGCATGTCGGTGCTCACAGGTATCAATTTTAAACAACCTTATGCTGTTTGCCTTTTCATTAAGTCTGTTGTCACTTATCACAGGGAAGTAATACACTCGCATATTTACTCTCAGTGGGAAAGCATTTTTGACAGTTCAGGGTGATTCTTTAAGAGTCTGAATAACTGCCCTCTTATTGTTTATTTATTTTATTATTACTTTTTATTTTATTTTTTTGGAGCCTTTTTGTTTCCTTTATTGACAGTGACAGAGTATTGACGACATGCAGCAAAGGGCCCCAGGCCAGATTTAAATTCAGGGTGCAGCCAGGACTCAGCCTTGGTACGTGGGCCGCCTGCTGAGCTACCGCAGCACCCCGCATATTTTTTATTTTTATTTATTTATATTTTTTATTCCCATCCATCTTCAAGCACTGCTCCCGTTTGGGCGGGACTGGAGCTGATCCCACCTGACACTGGGCGGGTTCACCCTGGACGGGTGGCCAGTCTGTCGCAGGGCTGACACATAGATACAGACAACCATTCACACTTACGTATAATATATACAATATATACAATATACAAGTTGGAAGAAAAGGAAGTGAAAGGAAGGAAGAAGGAAGGAAGAAAAGTAGTGTACTAGTAAGTAGTATAGTAGTAGTATCATACTGTAAATATTGTTAATGCCTTTCATCGAGTCCGATTCTGCACAAAAACAGATGAAATCATGCAGGTTCCTCCAGCAGCAACCAGACCCAGATCCGGCTTCGCTGCTGCCTTCGACCTTCAGTCAGAGTTCAACACATTTTCATCCAAACTCACTTTGTTAGACCCTTCAGCATCACTTCTTGGTCACAGTAAACACGTAATTAATGCTGTAAATTTAACAAAAATACTTGTTTAGGTTTAGGCAACAAAACTACTAAAAACTAAAAAAAAACAACATGGTTGGGCTTAAAATCGCTATGTTTTTACAGTGAAAATGGGATTTGACGTTGCGAACACGTGACACAAACAAACACCTGACTGTAAACTGAAACTTTACACACAAGACGCAAAGTGGTTTCTTTGTCTTTCACTCTTTAGGAGCTCTTCATTGTTACATAATGCATTCGTGTTGATGGAAAGGTGTGTTTCCTACCGCCAGTAAAGTGTGCTTTGTGTGTACCGGATGCCGATGGCTGTGACAAATCATCTGTATTTGGCTGTAAATGTGCTGGACTGTCAGACCCTGCCGCAGTAAAATGAGAGGTTTTCCAAAGATGGATAGATAGATAGATAGATAGATAGATAGATAGATAGATAGATACTTTATTGACCTGCTTCCTCTGTGGTTGATGGTTTCATTTTCTTCCACTCAGCTTGCTTTCGCCTTCTCTCCTCCTCAGCTCAACTGGTTTTACTGTGTTGTGTTCAAATGTAAATGTTGCTGCTAAAATGTCTGTTAGATTTAAATATTAAGAAAATAGCTAACAAACCGGCTGATGGTGCTTCAATGGAGTCGTGTTCACCATGTGCACGAGAACAATTTATATGAACGCCCCCCTCGTATTCACGACTTCATAAGTGGGACATTTCTGAAAGCTCAGAGTTCACGACTTGTTGTCAGAAATGTTCATTTTTTTTAAAGTGCATAAAAAGTTGAAATATTGTAATTTTAATCCTATATTGTATGTTTGAGGTAAATGTTGATATTCCCAGCAGCCTCATCTTTTTTTCCTCTGTCTTTATGCCTTTACGTTCTCTACATTGCCTGCTTGCTAGCTGTTGCTGTTAGCCTCTGACTTCTAGACGCCAGCAGTAACGTTAATATTGCCGTTGGTTAGCAGCTGTGTTCCTGCGCGTTAACCACTTCAACCCGTCATATTGTGTGCACGACTTCCTTGTAAACACAAGCTCACGAGTTTCATTTGAGGTGTCTAATCATGATTCCGTCGTGTATTAACATGATTTATGTTTGCAGGACAAGCCTCTCCAGTGTTGAAAGGTATCACTGATGAGGGGTCTCACGCTGTCCCAGAGCGAGCGCTGATTCCACCTCTTCCACCCAAGAAGGTCCTCCCAGACCCTCCGACTCTGGGTCCTGCTCCTGTGAAGCCAGATAGACTTCACTCTATCAACCTGAGTGGACTCATCCCTGTGGAAGATAACGGTGGGGTCACCACTGTTACATTTATACCTCTGTGAAACACAAACAGCCCTCCTAATATAGATTTCATATCGGTCATCTACAGAAATCTCTACTTCTCCTGGAATCTCAGAGACTGACGTCCCAGAGTTTGATGATGCGGTCTTAGATGCTCAATCTCCAGAGCTGCAGGGGTCAGACTGGGGGAACGGGGACTACCCAGGTCCAGATTATCCAGATAGCCAGAACCTGCCAGAGTTTTACGGTAATGGGATGACTGCTCCAGGAGCGGAGGTCCACGCAGCACCAGCGTTCGAGGATCAGTACCATCATAATCCACAAGCAGAAACCTCCTTCCCTGTTTCTGACGAATCTCTACAGCTGCCACAGTAAGTTTAACCCTGCGGTCTCTGCTTCCAAACACACGTTCATCTCTGAGAACTTGGTTTTGATTCATTCCCTCGATCTCACGCAGGCTCGAAGGCGATGTCGCCAACGGTGACTATGAGAGCACAGATAACGTCTATGAGGACGTCGGCGCATCTTCAGGCAAAAAGAAAGGAAAGAGTGACGGCGGCAAGAAACGCAAAGGACCACCAAAGAGTAAGGACTCTTTATGGTTAATACGTTATGAGCACCGGCGATATCATCAGTCATATCACATCGATAAGGTATCAAATAAACACGTTATCTTCATGTATTTAGCTGCATGAAGTTTGACATTTAACTAAACATCATTTTAACCAATAGATATCACCATAAAATGTCCCAGTTGGTTACTTACATTGAGACGATTATTTTTATATAACAAGTTTTCTGAAATGTTATGTTTAAACATGCAAATGAGGCATTACCTAATGCTAACTTTTGGGGAAATCAGGAGAAATCTACCAACCCAAAGAGACAAAGTAGTAAAATAAACACCTGATTTTGTAGTTTGAATGTTTTCTGTCGACTAGTCTGAAATTAGATGGAAACAAAATCTCTAAATTTATGTCCATGAGTGTTTCACATTAAATGACAGAAGGTGGAAGAAACACACAGATCTTTTTTAATCAATACCACAATGTACAAATACTCTGCTACTTGATCAGTGAATCAAAATGTTGCTCATGTAAAAGTACACAAGTATCAGCATTAGAATATACTTATAATACCAAAAGGATGCTCATTATGCAAAATTGCATATTTTAGAATGATGTACATTATATTACTGGATTATAATTATAGATGCATTAATGTGTTTGTCACTTTAATGTTTCAGCTGGTAAAAGTGGAGCTCTTTTAATTTCTTTCTATACTGCTGGGTACTTTAAAGGTACTTTCAGAAAGTCCTTGTTTTCAGTATCCTGTTGCTTGTGTACATGCTCGCACTTTGTAGGCGCAGGAAGATCATCCTCAGCCCAAACAGCGACGTGACGTTACATTACAATCATATATCTCTGTTACTGTCTGTAATGTCCAGACTCCATCATACCAGATAGCCTGCCATTTGCAAATTACTTCATTAGCTGAGGTTACGAAGCAAAACCGCAAAAGTCGTTTACACAGAAATCAGTCCACAGGCTGTTAAAGGCAACAGGGAAAGTCGGGGAAGGTCTCAGTTACAGTTAATACATTGTTACATAAAGCACCTTTAGCCTTTAATATGTCATAATTTATTAGCTGATTTTGTGCAATATTTCCCCTCTGAGATGTAGTGGAGTAGTAATGTAAAGTAGTAGAAAATGTTCATACTCAGATAAAGCAACAGTACCTCAGACTTGTACATAAGTAGTAATTGAGTAAATGTACTTAGTTGCTTTCCAGCACTGCAGCAGGGCAAACCACAATAATGATATGAATAATAATGTTTTCTAGTGTGATTCTGTCTTGAGGATTGTAGTAAAACATGTTGTGAACATCTGTTGTATTTTGCACCTGTTTTACATGACTGTGTTTCCACAGATCCATACGCTGAGGCACAACCGGAAGTCACTGTGAGTCACTTATCAAGTTAAAAACGGATTTTAGTTCATGTGTTGGAGATTTTACTCATTTAGAGTCAAGTGAATCATCTTATCTGTGTTGGTTGTTTACAGAATGAAGAGAAAAGCAAGACGGGCAGGTTCGGCAAGTAAGGCCTTATTATTTTTTGACCCAGTTCTCTTTTCATCTGGGTTATCCCCCAGACGCTGTCGGCAATGAGAGAGTTTGCTCTGCCTTTGTTTCCCTCATAATCTCTGCCGTTTAAAGATACGGCGAGGAGTCCCTTTCAAACACCACGATATGTATCCCTCATCCTCTTCCTCCGCAGGAACGACAAGAAAGCCGCCGCAGAAGGGCCGGACGAGAAGGAGCTGAAGAAGAGAGAGAAGCAGCGTCTGGAGAAGGAGAAGAAGGAGCTGAAGGAGAGACAAGAGCGGGAGAAGAAAGAGCAGAAAGACAGGGAAAAGAGGGAGAATGAGTTGAAGAAGAAATTCAAAGTGAGTGTTGGTGTTGTTTTGACGGAGAAGGGAAGGTGAGCCAGCAGCGGGGGAGGGTGGCGTATATGTCTTGGCATACAAACCTGTCGGGATTCATTCCTTCCTCTCTGGAAGAGTTGAGCTGAGCAACGTCTGCAGCCTCGAGAGAAATCTGCGTTAACACAGTGTCATTGTTTTTCTGACAGACTCCTCTTTATTCTGAGATATACTGGCATCATATTATCACTGAAGAGCACGACTCTCTCCAGGATCCATGATGCTTATGTTCAAAACTTGAAACCAGAAAACATGATCATCCAACTCATTCTTGCATCTTGAACTTGTTTATCTGTCTGGCCTGTAACTTTACCGTCCCGCTTCACTCTTTGTGTTGTTTTTGGCTGCCCAAAACCAAGCCCTGTATGCCGAATGTCCAGCCCCAAACTGCAGACAGACAGTCAGCAACCAGCTGGTGAGACAGATTTTCCCTCAGAGTTAAAATGAGAGCAAATATTGAACAACAAGCAGTGATTGCAGGTTTAAATACCAACCTTAGTATATTGCAAACAGTGAATTTCACATTGTAAATAAGACATTTGTGTCTTTAAGCATGAAGCTCCTCAGGGCAGATGTTTTTCACAGCAAACATTTTGACTTGTCATAGCAGGAAAAACACAGGTAGAGTTGGCAACACTGGGGAAACTAGCAAGTGTACGCTAGATTTAAAAAAATGAGCCTGTCCAGAGCCACTCCCCCACAGTTAACATTATGATCATAAACAACAAACATGACTATTGTTAAGGCCAACACACCAAACACGACGAAGGCTGAGAAGACAGGCTGGCTTTAGCCACACATACATGGCGACACCGCTCTAGCGACATCTCTCTGTGATTGTTTGTGACACTAAGTTATACACCAACAGTGACTGCATTCACATGCACAAAATGCTCTGGTTTTGCCCTTACTGTATTCCAAAAAAGGCAGTTTTCCAACTAATCTGTTTACGTGGCGAGTGAAAATGAATATTCCTCTATGTAGCAGTGCAGACTCCGATTAAAGAGGACCTGTTAAAGCTTCAGTAGGCAACAGTTTTTGGCATCACATGTTCACATGAAGACATGTTGCACATGCATGTGAACACAGTCAGTGTGACGCATGTATTAGTCATGTTGTATCTCCTCCTCGTGTTATCGTGAGGGAGGTGTGCAGATACAATAGAGAAGTGATACTGCTGTATAAACATCTTGATTCTTTATGTCAGATAAGTTGATGGTTGGTTCATACAAGCGCAGAATCCATTTAGCAGCATTTATCTTCAGATGGTCATCCATCCATCTGCAACTGCTTATTAGGGCTGAATGACTTTGGACAATAATCTGATTGCAATTTTTTAAATCACATTAGCATATCTAGGGCAGGGGCAGAACCCTAACCCTAACCCTGTAAACCATAACAGACATTAGATGTCACAATTTAAGACAAAAATGAAGATTTTTATTTTCATAAATAACTGTATTTATTATAAAAGAAAAAAATATTCAATTGTCAGATGAAAAAGTGTGAGAAAGACAGGGGTGAAAAGTGTATTTTTCTTTCTTTATTTGTTCATTTGTCACCTCAATGCAGAAAATGACACAGAATTAAAAAATATATACTGTTTACAGTATATCCATCCATCCATCGTCAACCGCTTATCCCGTTAGGGGTTGCGGGGGGGCTGGAGCCGATCCCAGCTGGCATTGGGTGAAGGCGGGTTCACCCTGGACAGGTCGCCAGTCCATCGCAGGGCACATAGAGACAGACAACATATAGACAGACAACCATTCACACTCACATCCACACCTACGGGCAATTTGGAGTCATCAATTAACCTAAACAGCATGTCTTTGGACTGTGGGAGGAAGCCGGAGTACCCGGAGAAAACCCACGCTAACACGGGGAGAACATGCAAACTCCACACAGAAGAGTCCCAAGCCGGAATCGAACCTGCGACCCTCTTGCTGTGAGGCGAGAGTGCTAACCACTGCACCACCGATATTTAGAGGGGCGAGCTAGGCAGCAGTCTCTACGGCCTCAGCCTTTAGCTGCTTCTGTGTTTTACCTCTTGACTTGTTGGCTTGCTTTCCTCACTTCCACTTCTCTTCTCGTGCACTAAATCATTTAAGCTGAACAGCCAATCAGAGTGATTTCTCTGACCAATGAACTCCGCCGCCGATTCAACGTGCTGAATCGTACAAAAAGCCGCAGACTATTACCGATTCAGGCCGAATTAAATGATTGTACGGGCTTATTATAGTCCTGTAAAAGCGACAGATACCTGATTTTTGTATTTGATTTGTTGATTGCTGTTGGGATGTAAAGAGAATTTCAATCAACAAATATAACCAATACATGGGCTACATGGTGGTGCTGTGGTTAGCACTGTCATCACAGAGCAAGAGGATCGCAAGTTCAAATCTGGTTTGGGGCTCTTCTGTGAGGAGTTTGCATGTGTAAGCATGGGTTTTCTCCAGGTTCTCCAGTTTCCTCCCACAGTCCAAACACACGTTAACTGATGACTCTAAACTACCAGCAGGTGTGAATGTGAGTGTGAATAGTTGTCTGTCTCTATGTGTCAGCCCTGCGATGGACTGGCGATCTGTCCAGGGTGAACCCAGCCTTAGCCCAGTGTCAGCTGGGATCGGCTCCAGCCCCCCTGTGACCCCTAACGGGATAAGTGGTAGCATATGGATGGATGAATAACAAATACATTACCTGCTTTAGCTTTAAGTGTCCGCCAGCCCTCCCGATGATACAGCACATCCTCCACATCCTGGAAAGCAGCCATCGTTAATGTTATTAGCTTTTCCTGCTTTGACAAACATCTGCTGTGATAAAGGTCTGGTAAAAGGTTTATGTCATATTCAGCGCTCGCTATAGTAAGTAGTGTATATGTGGTAGTGTGTATGTGGTAGTGTATATGTGGTAGTGTGTATGTGGTAGTGTATATGTGGTAGTGTATATGTGAGCACTGTTTTTGTGCATAAGTACTGTCACAGCTTAACTGACAACGGCGTGATTATTTACCCTATAACCAAAGTCTTACAAACAAAACAGAAAATTGAGCTCCTTCAGGGACTCTATCACTATAACTAGAAAACTGAAAACTCCCTTAACCAGACCGCTAACCAGCCCTGGAGATCTTGGGGGGAAGAGACTGAGAGGTCAGCATGTACGACCCAAAAGAAACTCACTGATTGTCCTTTAGTCTCCCATGATGAGGCCTCTTATTTGTCGTCTCCTCGCTCCTCGCTTCAACTGGAAGTTGTTCTAGTGCGCCATCTTGAAGACCGTCCCAAAGCGCTTATTTCTGTACGGAGGAGCTAGGATCAAGCAGCGAGGAGGGATCTCTGAGGAGCCATGAGTGAGGATACATGAGAGCAGCCTTCACCGCCCCTTATTGGATATCAGTTACTGATTAGACGCTAATGCTGAAAAGACAAGATATAATAATCATATTTTGGGTTGTTAAATAGTGAATTCACAATCAGAATATGAATAACTACAGACACTAATAATGAATAAATAGTAGAAATGGTTCCTGAGCTTCTGAGCATAACTCCAGTATTAATAGTCCACAGTATAAATACAGACTGCAGCTGTTATTCATGTGCAGGTGTTTGTTAAACAGGTAACAGGCTACAGAGAGAAAACACTGATAACTGTCTTTATTAGTATCAGTCCTCCGTCAGCAGTCTCTACAGCTGTTAAAGCCGACTGACAGCTGATCCAGCTACGATCATGTGACACTTCAGAGGAAAGGACGTCTCATGTCTCTAAAAACATGTTTCCTCCTTTCCTCTCTCACATGATTTCCTTGCGTCTCTCCATGCAAGAAAATACACAGTGAGGGGAATGTGGATGCAGTTAAGAGACTTAGGATGTACCTGTGGAGATCATGCTCCAGGTGTGTGGCGTCCCACACCTGTTCCCAATACTGACAGATAAGAGTGGGTGGAGCCTCCTGGTAGGAATCTGCCCCTCAGCCCGTTACAGTCCATATGTGAGTGTATGGTGTTAACCTGCCACTGTGTTTGTTAGATCACAGGACAGGAGGATGCCATGTACCAGGCAAAAGTAACTGTGACGAGCAAGGGACGCAAGAACGACCTGCCCGTCAACTGCGACGACATCGTCAGCATCATCCGAACAACCAACTGTCCCAAAGGGAAATGGCTGGCCAGGGACAGCAGCAACAACTGTGAGCTTAAAAACATCTTTTAAGTTATCATCAAAAATGTGTTTGCATCAAGTGTAAAAGGATGCACGAAGACAGATATCTGTTAGCTGCACCAACCTCATTCACAGTCAGCTGTATAAACTCTGAGGGGTCAGAGAAATGTTTTGATGGTGGATCCTGTGTTACAGATGGGTACATCACAGTGGATCATGTGAAGCTGGACATCGAGGAGATGTTGAAGCTGGGAAAGAAGGCTGCCGTCAGTCGCCAGAACAGCAAAGACAATATTCAGGAGAACACCGGCATAGGGATCAGGTATGCCTGCACAGTGGGTAACATATGTAGATGATACAGTGACAAACCGTCCTCGTTCACTATCCAAGATGATTTAGAGCCGTTTTTGTCTCCTTTTCTCAGGACTTCAAACCACTATCCAAACCCTGCAGAAAGCTGTAAGTATCTTCCTGCTCTTATTCAGGATAACAGTGTATGCTGAATTTATTCTGCATCAGTCTGATGTTGGCGTGTTCAGTCACAGACGAGAGCGAGGAGTGGACCGCTGACGATGACGAGCCGTTCTCTCCTCCCGCCGACACCATAGAGACTCTGTCTCCGATGTAAGTCAAGTTAGCCTGAATCTACAGAATGTGAATCAAACGTTCATTTACACTGAGACAGAGACCCGTCAGCAGCGTCGACGGTCATCTCTGATGCTTGTCAACGTCTTCTTCTCTGCAGGAGCCACAGCAGGGCGTTCTCAATGCCAGACATAGGTAAGAAACTCCAAACCACGCTTTCTTCAGTACCGACAGCCTGTAGATGCTTAACAACCAGGTGACAAAATGCAAATATAAAGCAGTGTGTGATTGTTTGTGACACGAAGTTATACACCAACAGTGACTGCATGCACATGCACAAAATGCTCTGAGACAATTGTCCAACTAGTCTGTTTACATGGCGAGTGAAAATGAATATTCCTCTATGTAGCAGTGCAGACTCCGATTAAAGACGACCTGTTAAAGCTTCAGTAGGCAACAGTGTTTTTTGGCATCACATGTTCACATGAAGACATGTTGCACATGCATGTGAACACAGTCAGTGTGACGTATGTATTAGTCATGTTGTATCTCCTCCTCGTGTTATCTTGACGGAGGTGTGCAGATACAATAGAGAAGTGATACTGCTGTATAAACATCTTGATTCTTTATGTCAGATAAGTTGATGGTTGGTTCATACAAGTGCAGAATCCATTTAGCAGCGTTTATCTTCAGATGGTCATCCATCCATCTGCAACTGCTTATTAGGGCTGAATGACTTTGGACAATAATTTGATTGCAATTTTTTAAATCACATTAGCATATTGACTGATTTATTGAACTCGTAGCCTAGAAGCCTAACCTCTAGATATAATAGACAGATATAATATATATAATTTTTCTGAATGTCTAGTTTTGCGAGCAGTGATTGACAGCTGCTGTAGGGAGTGCTTGGCTCTGATTGGTTGTTTTTCTTCGGGCACGGTGAAATCTTTCACATGCAGATTATCTGTTTCATGTGCTACTGTCAGGATGCAGCATACATGCAGCTTTAAAGCACTTATTCATGGGCAGTAGAAATATTTTGTCATTTTTGGTGCTGTGCCTGTGAGTCAACAGTTTTTGGTGACATGTTTATGCTGTAAATAACGTCACATTTGGATTATTATTAACACCAAATCTTCTGTCTGAAGGTCAGAACAGGAAAATTGATGCCAGTCTACATATTTTTTTAAGGGATAAAGGATAAACTGTATTTTATTATGAAGTGTCCATCCAATGTTTCACATGTTGTTTTCTGTAAAAGCACAGAAGTGTAGGACTGAGCTTTTTGTCTGAGCTCGCTCTCCCACAGGACTAAATCAGGAGGTTTTCAGGCAGGAAGAAAAATGAGGTCAGAAGGTAAAAGGGACAGGTGCATGCCGGCGTTCTAAAGAAAACAGGAAGTTAGTTGTTTTCCGGCTGATTTGACCCGTCTGTCAACACAGCGGCGACTGTGACACACAGCTCATGGACGCAATTATGTTCTTTTCAAACCCAGTGCGACTTGCTCTCCAATGTCCTTTATAAACCTTAAAAAATGCCAGAATAAACATCCACAGACAAAAGACGCTGTATATGAATACAGGCCTTACCTGAGAATCACCATGTTTTTACATTTTCCTCACTATCAGAGTGATCCGCTGACAGCTGTCTGTTCATCCATGAGTACATTACAAACAGGAGCTGCTAACTGCTAATTCGGCCACAAAACAAACAAATTAAAAAACAAGTCACAGCTCATAGCTAACTAATTGAGTCCATGGTTATATTACTGTATATATCCTGTTTACATTCCCCAGAGCATTACTGCAACTGTCGTTCCACTTCCACTAAATTAACTGGTAAACTGGATCCTCTTTTTATTTTCCAGTGCTATCACATTCATTTTCAAAGCTCCTGATATCATGAGACTTTGCAGTTCCTGGAAACATCATTTAAAGAAGCGTTGAGCTCTCAGCCCTGTTGCATACTTTCAATGCTGACTCACTAGATGAGCAGGTTATTTGTGTTAACAGGAAGATGTTAACTATTGGAGAGTGTAATGGAGTACAAGGTTTGGTGGCTCCAGTGTGATTATGGTATAATTAAAGCAGTAGGTGTGTGTTTTGTTCTATGAAAGTGCATTAAATGGATCTGTTTTGTTTATTTTCCTAGGAAACAAAGACATTAGCATAAACCACCAGCACAGTCGAAGTGACAACATAGATGTGGGCACCCATGTCGAGTGAGTTCACCGGTTTCTCTCTTACAAAAACACACACACATATTTGTCAAGTATTTAATACTCTAATCAACATGGGAGTGGACAAATATGCTCCGTTATGCAAACGTATGTATATATTTATTATTAGAAATCAGGTAACAACACACAACAATGACAAATATTGTCCAGAAACCCTCACAGGTACTGACTTTAGCATAAGAAATGTGCATGTGATTATCATAAAGAGAGCATGTCTGTAAAGGGGAGACTGGTGGGAACCCATAGAACCCATTTACTTTCACATATCTTGAGGTCAGAGGTCAAGGGACCCCTTTGAAAATGGCCATGACAGTTTTTCCTCACCAAAGTTTAACGCAAGTTTTGGAGCTTTATTTATGTTCCTTCCTGACAAGCTAGTCTGACCTGGTTGATACCGATGGATTCATCAGGTTTTCTAGTTTCACATGATGCCATATCATCACTCTAGCCTTAAAAGTGACAACCTAATAATCTCAGGTTGTGTTAATGTGTCAAAGAAATTAGTGGCGTTAAAACAAATTTGCGTTAAGGCGTTATTAGTGTGGACTTAAGTACATGTGTATTTGTTGTTTTTTTTTTTAATCAGAGCCAGACATGAAGCACTTCAGAAGTTGGCCACATTTTTCCATTCACAGAAACCTGCAGTGCCAGCTGCCAGGTAGGCCTCATGTGCACACCTAGGCACCTGCTGACACACACACACACACACACACACACACACACACACACACACACACACACAAGTAGGATTTTAACTGCTGCTTTTCCTTCTGTTTTTACAGCAGCTCTGAACCAGAGACAAGTAAGTGATCCCCGAGCCTTAAATACAGAAAAACTATATACAAGTCTTGTATGGAAACATACTGTATGTCCAATATAATGATGTGCAACATGATCATTTCATTTTCAAAAGTTTATTGTGAATCAGTTTATCCACCCTTCCCCTTTATAAAGCGCTTTATGTGTCTGATCAATGAAGTTGTGAAACTTAATGCTGTAATGACTCTGTTTACATGTCAGGTCCTGTGTTAGTGAAGGAGGAAGCAGCTCCCTTGTGAGTAGGGTTATAACACACACACACACACACACACACACACACACACACACAAAGGAAAATGCAGAGCATGTTGTGCAACCTGTAGACAGACAAGTTTCCGTGTATTTTTTGCCTGAAACGGGCTGCTGAGCATGAAAAGAGTGTTTTACTCTTTTACTTGTTGTGTTGTTGAGAAGGGAGATGGACGGGGAATCCACTCCTCTCCTACCAGGAAGTTATGCAGGCCTCGTGTCCTGTAGGAGAAATAGTTGATTTCCTTGTAATGTGCTTTTCACGTTCATCAGTAGTGTCACATTCAGGGTCATAATGAGGTCACCCTGTTTTGTCTCTGCACCCACATACTGTGCAGCAGATTTTGGGAAACCTTGGAGAATGGGAGCTGGTCGAGGAAAGGTTGAGCTTTTCAAATGTGTTATTTTTCTGCAGGCCTGAAGCAAGTTCAACACAGGAAGTGGATTTGGATCCAAGTGAAATGCTCATTTTACCTCCTCCTGACCTGTATGCTTGACTGTGTAATCATATAACAAGGTAGGATGACTGTGCATCATGTTTATATATTTTTTTAATTTTCAATTAGTTTTTATTTAATTTTCGTTTAGTTTCAGCCAGTTTCTACAGTGCGTTTGCTAGTTTCGTTCAGTTTTAGCTTTTCAGACAGGTTTAGTTTGTTTTTGTTAGAGCTATAATGTCTCAGAGGTCTGGAGCTACATATACGTACAGAATACATGTTTGGAGAACTGTATGGAAGTAGAGCGCTGCAGGGATGACGTATTTCTGCAGGCTAACCAGGAAGTTAGCGTCGCACTGGTTCCCTCAACAAAAAGCCAATGGGATTTATTCATTTGGTTTTGGATTAATAAACTCTGTAGCACTATGGCCATAATGTTTAATCTTCACGTTACTTTAGTGTCTAATATGAAGCAGTTGCAGCAGAGCGCCATCTGTGTCAGTTCTGTTCAGTTTCTGTGGTTCAGTGTCACCAGAGATTTTTTTCAGCAGTAGTGATATACCACAGCTAAGAAAACTGAAAATGAATTTGTGTTTATTTTGATTTTGGGGTGACTGTGGCTCAGACGGTAGAGCAGGTCAACCACCAATCGGAGGGTCAGTGGTTCAATTCCCGGCTGCTCTGGTCACATGTCGATGTGTCCTAGAGCAAGACACTTAACCCCAAACTGCTCGGTGTGTGAATGATTGTTGAGATTAGATCCTGATAGACAAAGTTGGCACCTTGCATGGCATGGTGAATGGGTGAATGCTGACATGTCGCAGCACTAGAAAAGCGCTCTATAAATGCAAGTCAGTTTACCAGTTTTTATAATCTTAAGCCGAGCAATATTGTCTGCATTTAGTTTTAACTGTTTGTAAAGGACATTTTTATTTAGTTTCACTTTACTAACAATACTTTTCATGGCGTATTTTAATTTGAGCTGACTATAATAACCCTGCTGTGCTCTTCGTACACTGACATGATGTTTCTTTCTGGTTGTAACAGCTGGAGGTAAAGCAGCCAGGCGGAGGAAACAGGATTTGTCTATGTTGTTACTCTTCACACTGTGACCCGTGTCCGTCACCTACCCACTGTGACAGTAACTGTCAGTTAACTGTCAGTAACTTCTTAACTATGACCTTATTATTGGTGACTGCATTTGTGGATGATGATGATGATGATGATGGTGATGATGATGATGATGATGATGAAGAGGAGTGAGATAAGGGGATTTCTGGACAAGCGATGCATCATCTCAGCTACTTTAATGCGTTTTTTTGAATGAAGCACACTGGAACCAGAGTGGGACAGTTGACCTGGTGGCTCCGAGTGACTTTAAACTTTGGACCAAGATGAGCTGCTGATTCCAGGAAAGGACTTTATAAACTGTTGCAGACACACTCACCCTGGAGCCTGTTGTAGGGAAAATTACACACTTCATATGGGAATACCAGAAATCTATTTACAGTGGTGGAAATAAGGGCAGGACAATTGAAAATGTTGATTTTTCATCAGACCAGGGTGTTTGTCAGATTGAGACACTCCTGAGAAAATCCAGAGTGTACACAAGCAGTGAAAAACAGTTTACCAATCATTTTTCATCCATGTTCCCAGTAATCAATAGTCTTTCTTCTGCCAGGTTGTTCCTCACGATCAACCACTAATCCACAAGGGTTTCAAAGGTACACTTGTTACCAGTTTTCAGTGTTGGTAGCAAAGGAGTAAGACGGAGGAGGAAGGAGAAAGAATAGTAAGATAGCTGGTAGACTTAAAAACGAACAGACTTAAAGGACCAGTGTGTAGGATTTAGTGGGTCGCACATTGCAGCCAACTGAACACTCCTCCCTTTCCAAGCATGTTGGGGAAACTGTGGTGGCCTTCAGGTAACAGAAAAACAAAGTGAAGCCAGTGCTGAACTGTCATTCTCTCTAATATCCAGCAGGGGGCGACTCCTCTGTTTGCTAAAAGAAGTCTGATTGTATAGAAGTCTATGAGAAAATGATCCTACTTCTCTCTTGATCTATTACCTCAGTAAACATTGTAAACATTAGTTTATGGTCTCAATCACTAGTTTCAAGTCTTCTTCAATACAGCAGGATGTTCATTTAGTAAATTATGGTCTCATCTAGAGTCAAATAGACCATATAGCAGGGGATGCTTTAGGGCGGGGCTACGTTGTGATTGACAGGTCGCTACCCAGTCTAGGAGTTGTCCATGTTTTCATCTTAAACTTTCACAGTGTGTTTTCAGTTCGTGAAAGTTAATTTGAACATTTTGGTTGCCTGAAAATGTTTTATTCAGAGTTTGGTTGTACTTGCTCCACCTTCTCGTGTCACCTTTGGCTGTAAAAAAACAAAACGGCAACAGCCAAAAACCAAGATGGGATGGCCAGAATGCCAGTAGGGTGACGTCATGGTGACTACGTCCACTTCTTATATGCAGTCTATGAACAAAAACACGATTCTTGGTTTGACATAATTAAACACCTAATGATTGTATTTAATTTGTGCTAATAGATTCCTCAAAATCCTACACACTGGTCCTTTAATAGATTTTTAGGTTTGGTTTTTCGCAATAATTAAAATAAGTTTGTGTGGCCAGCTCTACCACATAAGCGATGTGATCTATTTTCATTAATTTTATACAATATGCACATCTATATACGACGCCGTATCAGCGCCATTGTTGGTAAAAACATTAATAATAATAAATATGGAGCCGGAGGAGGGGGTAAAATTTCTGAATTAAAGTAAAAAATTTACAAGAAAAAAACTTGGATATTCTCTGTGATTAAAGTGGCACATTTACAAGAAAAAACTCACAAATCTGGAGATTTTCTTGTAAATTTGCCACTTTAATCTCATATATGTTCTCATATATTTTCAACTTTAATTTTTCCGTCTTTCTTATTTTACCCACAATGCCCCTAATACGCCATTTGTATTTGATTAACATTGTTTTCAACACCACCTTCAACATTTAGTCAGTTTTTCCAAGTGTTTGTATTATTATTGTTTTTGTACATGAGTATCTTTTTCTACTTTTATTTACCCTCATTATTTTGTCAGAGATCATTATAGATGATGGAAGTGCTTACTCGTGTCATATTATTTAAATGCTGAGCTTTTAACATATTAGGTATAATAATTATCTTTGATGGCGTAGCGATAAACAACAACATGGAGCAAGATCTAAAATATACAATTTAAACTTTATTTTCTTTCTTAAATTTTTACGCAGCGGCTGTCTGGCAGGTGTCACTTTAATGAGTCGCCGTTCTTCTACGACTTTCCCTCAAGCTGATGAATAAAAAGTGTTACAGGAAGAGAAAGTAGTGTGATGATCACCTGAGGTCATTTTCATGTAAAATATTGTCTCAGGGTCCATTTTTGTCTGAAACCCCCCCCCCACAAAACTAATCCTCTGTGATGGGTGTGTGTGTAACATCGACAAAGCCTTTAAGACAAAAACATTTTCCTTTTATATATCTGTTTATTGTCTTTCAATAAATACTCATTAAAGTGCAAATCATAACAGCAATATCATGCAGTGCATAACAAGAGAAATCCAAACCCCAATCAGACAGAGACAGACTGCTGAAATACACCGACACATTCACATATGCAGAAACACACTCTCACAATCATCAGTGTGCGCACACACACACACAGAAATAGAATAAGAGTAGAATGGACATTCCCATTTAAATCAACGTAGCAGGATGTCACAGCGATGGCCGTTTTTATGTTTCCGTGTACCGTTACCAGTTTACAGTAAGTCACAGGCTCACTGAGGTGAGGCTTTGCAGTAACGACTGAAATGAGTAGTAGTGTAGTCACGTGGTCGTGTCTAGAAGGTAACCTCCAAGTTGTGAAACTCCTGCGGATGATCAAGGTTAGGTATTGACCTCGAATATTTTGGGTTAAGTGTGATTTACGCTTGCCACATCCGTGAGGGTGGTGAGAAAATGGAGAAGGTTTGAGAATGTCGGTTTGCTGCGAGGAGAAACCCACAGGGAGTATAAAAGTTTCCTCATCATGATCGTGGCACAAGCGGCCGAAATGGGTTTTCTCAGGAGGGAGGCTGGTGCCTCCCTTAGAGATAGGGTGAGAAGCTCAGGCATCTGTGAGCCTCCTTTGCATTGAAAGGAGCCAGCTGAGGTGGTTCAGGCATCTGGTAAGGATGCCTCCTGGGCGCCTCCCTAGGGAGGTGTTCCAGACGCGACCAGATGGGAGGAGGCCTCGCCATTTTCATTCAGAAAATGACCATGAAAAACAATTCAATATCCGTTCTACTCCTATTTCTCTGCACACACACACACACACACACACACACACACACACACACACACACACACACACACACACACACACACACACACACACACACACACACACACTGGGGTGTTTCAGCTTACACTAATCATAAGAACCCACCACAGATAGACAGAGAGCACAGCCTCGCTGTTGAAATACTCACTTTGGTACAACACGTTAAAGTCTGTATTGATCAGGTCCCTGGCATGTTTCCCAGCTCTAAACACAGATTAGAGTTTACTAACATGCCACTCGTAGTTGCATACAGTTGTAATGGTACAGTACTACATCTGACAGTAAATACTGGTTATAGCAGGAGTTTTTAAATACGACTCTCCGAGATAGTGCACTTCATTGATCAGCACGTTATATTTGTTGTTACCAGCAGCAGAATCAGGAATAGATGCATAATCGGCCATCCTGGTGTGACCAACGTAGCTCACTATACAGAGGACAAGTCACTGAAGACGGCAACAGAGTGTGATACAGAGTTTTGACCGACTCGGTGTGGTGGCATGTGTCTCACGGCAGGGAGCTCAGCTTCTCCCTGACATCAGTGTAGTCTGTGATGAGTGTGACGTTACAGACAGGAGGAAAGGCAACGCTGCACAGGACAGAGAAACCGAACATGTAATAATAAAGGGTTTCAGCAAAGAATGTGGCTTTCACTGTTTCAGCCAAGAGCCTTCACAGTGCTCTCATAAGGCAAAAACTCCATTTCAAACTTGATGCAGACGTTAATAACAAGTAGATTAACAAACTAGATCCTCCATCTACATGAATTATTGTAGGTCCAAAAAAATACTTGTGTAACACTAAAACTGGTTGAACAGTTGTAGTTTAGACCGATGTGTGTGAACCTCCAACATGGGAAACTTCTCCCCATTATTATGTTATCCCATTACTCTCATATAACTCATAAAATGACACTTTTCATGAGTTTTATCACAAATCCCCGCCTCTTTGCCCTTCTGCCAATCACCTGCTCCAAGCCTGTGAAATTAATGATGAATAAAATGTAATCGCTACAAAAGTGCAGTGCAAGTCTCCACCAGGTGTGTCTCTTGACAGGACTGTTTTTAGCCAAGCCGACTGCTGAAAATGCTTTCCGCTACTGAAGCAGTTGTTTATGACTTGCAGCCCCTATTGGCCGGGTTAAGAGGAGTGAGGTGACAACAGTCCACGATGCTGTAAAACTGTCAATAACATAGTTTTTTCAAAAAGTGTGAATCACTGCAACCACAAGAGGTACTTGAGCAAACAGTTATAAATAAATGTATACACGAATGCATGCCAGACCAATGCAGACCCTCAGTTGTATTATGAATGGAACCGTGTGCATGTCCGGTACACGTCCCAGCAGTCCATGGACGCGGAAAGTATGTCTGAGGCTTTAAGCCTGGTGGAGATAATAATAGTGACAATATTGATATTGATATTGGTCTTTTGAGGTTCTCTGTTTGTGACACCAGTCTAAACTAACTCCAACCTGTTTTACTGAGAACAGAAAGGCAACAGTCCAGTTCTCTCCATCAAAACAACAACGTTGCTTTAAAACCGGAAGAACAAACCCAGAGAAAGACGACCGGTGGTTTCGTCTGAGCAGCAGCACCAGCTTCCACTTTACATTCAGCCAGAAAAAGTTTTGAAAAAAAATAGTGTGACAACAGCGATACGCAATCAGCTTATGGTACGATCTGACAGGACAATGCAGGACATTTATAAAAGTAGCAACAGTTCATCAAAACATTTGACCGGAAACAGTAAAGTTTGTGTGATGCGATAAAATAGCAAATCTGCAAATGAGTTTTAAAGTGCAGACTGAATAGGCAGCAGCTACACCGCAAACATCCTCCTAACAAAGTCCGTAAGAAAACACGACGGTCATGTGATGCACTCCACCCATCTGATCTCCACACACTCATGCACTCATGCACACACACTCTCCATAGATGTATGCACAGAATTGCTGTGTTGCATTTCTTTAAGGCAACTGGAGAAAGGTTTCTGTGGCTCGTACCGTCCTGCAGCAGACACGCACCACCTCACAGGGATCATCTTCTCTTATCGATTATCAACATCACTTCCTTATCTGTCACACGCACAGGGCTAATTAAGTTACTGCTAATACAATTTTGAATTTATCAAGTGAATATTAACATTTGCTCAGAGAAAATCAAACTCAAGACCTCACATTAGGATCTAATTTATGCTGCACTTTTTTTTCTTATTTTAAAAGGCTTAAGGTGAAAATAATAAAAAAATAATAATAATTGCAGCCTTAAAAATCCTACAGTCTCCATTACGAAGAGCACGTGGCTTCTGTCTATTTCAGCTTACTGCATATGTGACAGACTTCCTTCTTTAAATTACTTTCTGTGCATGCATGAGTGAGCAGCATATTAGCAGTTGCTCAACTTGTCATTTGTTAAGGACTAAACTGAAGCACAGAGGAGTTGTGTTGCATATTTACGACAGTTACTGAATGTGTAAAATGATGGTTATGTTGGGAAAGAAACAGCAGAGATGCGTACGGTATGCGTGTTTGAAATACACTGAGAAACTCAGACAGTATGGTGGTTGTGAAAACTCATGTGAGATGGTGTGTATCTAAAGGCAGGACACAGTCAGTATTGTATCGCCCTACTATCCTGCTGCCTCTCTAGGTTCATTAATCTTCAACAGTCTATTTAAAACTCAATGCAGTGTTTAAATAATGTAACTACAGTGCCTAAAAAACAATCTCTCAAAAATAAATATGGATCTGATATCTAAATAATAATCATCTTCTTTATGGCGTATAAAGTCTGTTATTTGGTAGTCAATCCATTCAGCTACGTAATGATTGTAATATAAATATAATATACATGGATAACAAAAGATTTAGTTTCTTTACAAACCATAGAATATAAAACCTGAAATAAAATTCTACGTGTCGACGTTCCCTCAGAACACAGACTTAATGTCAATTTTAACAACCGGTGCCTTCATTAAAATATAAGACAAGAAGCAAAACTGACCTCTGATCGGTGTCTGGGGCAAACTCAGCAGGATTTCCCGCCATTAAGTGTTATGGTGGGTGACGACATTTCAGCAATTGATAATAGACTGAAGGTATTTGTGGGAGGAGTGAAGGTGAACTTGACCTTTGCCGACAGAGTTCACAGATTCCAGTCCCAGGATCAGTTTTCATAAGCTGTGGCCTGATGCTTAAACTCCAAGACTCTGACCCAAGGACTGTGTCAAAATAAGAAAAGAAGAAGCTGATTTCTGAAAAAGGATTCCTCTCCTTGTCTCCTTAATCTGAGGTGACAGGCTTTGCTTTCAGAGATGGAGAGGAGACAGAGAGAGGAAGTCACTCCGAATATGTGAGGGGTCGTCAGGTCTCAGCGAGCCAGCGTGGTGATCAGACTGGCGCACATCTCAAAGAAGTCCATGGTGTGTGATCCCTGACGGGGGGTGAGCAGAGGGGCGCTACCGGACAGGGACCCTGGGAGAGAGGAGCTGAGCTGGGGCAGATCCACTGCCGGGCTCGCAGAGTCGATGCTCAGTCTGGGTCTGTGGAGACCGGCTGTGGAGCCCGACCTCTGAGGAGTGGACGAACCCGATTTAACGCCCGCTGCCTCCATGATGTCATCTGGGGATCACAGGAGCAGAGGACAGTAGCATCAGTGTTCAACAGAGGACGAGTTCATGACGTTAACGGAACTAAATTCAACATCCAGAGCATTAATATTGCAGCAAACAACTATTTTCTGTGTAAAGATATAGAGGAGTAATGTCTACCTGAGCAGAGAATGAAGTCCCTCTGTGTGTTATAATCAGCTTCGCTGTGTTTTGCTGACATAGCCGGTCAGGCCGCGCATGCATATTATCATATACGAGTCTCTCTGTTGTGCCCCACCAGCTATCTGATCGCCACGGCTCTGCACCGCTCTCATACGGCGGTTACAGCTGATAACGCCGTCCCAACCTACGGCGTTGTCACAGGAGCGTAACGCCAACCCTCCAACTACACATCAGATAAACACTGTTATCTCTGTCAGCACTGTTGTTTGCACTGTTAGCACCAATAGCTGCTAGCCTCCAATTCAGCCATGGCCATGTTGAGAGCCATGTGGAGGCAGTCCCTCTGCTATGAATTCATATTGAGCACCTTTAATGTTGTGTGTAGTTCTATCAGTTCAGAGTTCAGAGAGGAGGCGGTGCACTGAGTCAGATTCCTGTATCTGAGAGCACCTTTGGTTATAGTAAAATTAGCCTATATCAGAAAAAATTGATTTGGCTGTTTAATTATAATTTGTATTTTGCATGTGCATTAATAGATGGAATTACCTGTACTGTACCTGATAACAGAGATTATATCATTTTGAATCTGTGTGTAACAGGCAAACAGTTTTGCATATAGAAGAGCACACAGCTGCCAAATTTAAAAATGTAGGTGAGAAACATACAAATAAACATACATGAAAGGGCTTAATGTGGCTGATGAAGAAAATGCTTTTTGTGCTAGCATTTCTAAAAGCGGTGGCCTGTGCATGCTGAAATTCAAATGCACTTATGATAAAACAAGAATTAAAAGTGCCCCCTGCCACCTGATCTGCACAAACACCTGAAACCTAAGCTGTTCCAACTCAGATTTTAGAGCCACGAAATCGGGCAAATGCATTCGCACCTTCACTAAGCTAGAGCCATACAGTCCACAATAAAACATGTTTTATGATATAAATCAGTTTTTCATTTGTGTATGTATCATTAGAAATTAGAAATGTTGTGTGTGTCACTAACCGTCGATGCTCTTGAAGTCGAGGAGGTAGGATCTGTTGTCCACCTGGTACAGCTGCAGGCTCATTTTCACCAGGTTCCCCGTCACTGGATTCTTCCTCCGCACTCTCAGGTGATACGGGTTCACCACCTACAACGCAAAATAACAATGTAGTTGGTATGTAGGCCGACAGTATGTATGTACTACATGTGTAAGACGTGTCTCCTGTTACCTTCCAGTCAAAGCTGAGTTGTCTCATGGCCCTGTATACTTCAGCCATGATATCATAGGGTCGGCTCTGACTCCTGATACCGAGGTGCCACTTGGCCTTCTTCACTGCCAGGGGTTTGGGCCGGGTGGTGTTGAGGGCGTCAAGAGGACAGCGGGACTTGGGGCTGTCGGCCAGCAGCGGCGGCATCCTCTCTGGGTGGGGTTTGACCCCGGGGGGCAGCGGCATGCCCTCTTCTATGAAGGAGCCCTGAGGAGGACTGGAGGCCAAGTAGAACTCGCTGGCCTGGGTCATGATGCGCCGGTTGTCTATTATAAGGTGATAGGCTACTGCCAGCTGATCCTGCATGGAGGGAAGAGGAACGACATTCAGGTGTTACTATGTGACCCCCCCCATAAATATGAAGGGGAGAATATGTCTGCATTAACAACAGAGGATTTAAAGCTCTGCAAGGTTAAACCTCTCTCGTCACTCTCACCCCTGCTTCAACTTGTCCCCTCCCACAAGTCAACACTCGTCAGGTGGTCTGTTCCCACAGGTGAGAGGGGGCGTGGCCCGGTGGAACAAACGGACAGAGAATTGTTTGTGGAGGGAATTTTGGCTTTTGTTTTGTGAGGAGCATGGGGGGAGACAGCCGTACAGCCTTCTGGGGAAGATAAACACATTTCCAGCTCTTTTTCTGATGGTACCTCGACCGACCGAAGACAGCAGGGAAACCAGCGTGTACTGACGACCATAAAGACTGAGCAGCTAACCAAGCCGAGGCCACATTATTTATTTCCCAACCCGACATCCGGTGAGTTTGATTTCTTTTTTTTTTGTGGTCACTTGAGCCAGGTCATAACTTTGAGTTTGTGTGGTGCAGCTGATTCTGCTGGATGGAGACTGATTTCATGAATGAGATGCACCTCATTTTGTGAATGAGGTGTGTATTCTGGTTGTGGGAGACGTGAGTGTGGTAATGAGGCTGTTTTGTCGCTGATTTGTTCTGGTGTGTTTGTGGCACAGAGTTCTGTTGGACCTGTCCACGGTCGTAGTACATTGCTGTTGTTCTGTCCCTGTTAACAGCAAAGTCCCTTTGGAGTGTGCTGATGGGTTTTGATAGTGTGGAGATGAATGTGGTTAGAGCAGCTGTCTCAGGGGCACATCTGAAGTTGCAGGGCGGTCGCCAATTTACGGTTGCTCCACTGGGCTATTGGGCTTACATTAGTTGTGGTGGGTACTTAATGGCCACAGTGCATAAGTACCCACCACAAGTAACACCTGAAGACTTTAGGGGGCAGTTTAGTCAGATTGTGGTTATGCAGGTAGAGGGACGGGGTTGCTGTGATGTTTTAGCAGTGTATGGGCTGTTTGAGCTCTGGGAAATCTTGTGGGCAATCTAGTAGACATTCCCCCAGTTCATTTTCTTATGCTGTTATTTGGGGGACAGTTATTTTCTTAATAAATCATTTTTAAGCTGATGATTACATTTCCTCTTAGTGCTTTCCTTTGGTGAGGTCATGACAGATTTAAAGGCACTCTTAATTAGATCTTAGTGCAAGGACCATTACAGGACTAACTGTTTTGAGTAGTAATGTTTCCATTAATAAAACTTAACATTTAACTTACCATTAACACTTACATTTAACATTTAACTTAACATTAACACTTACATTTAACATTTAACGTTACATTAAGACTTATATTTAACATTTAACTTAATATTAACACTTCCATTTCCTTCTTTCATTGCATGCAGCTTTGTAAAATAAAGTCCTAACAACCCCTCGGCTGTCCTCTCCTTCTCATCTCCAGGTAAGTTTCTGTATTTTTCTACATGTTTTGTCTCAAAGTGATGGTTCAAGTTATTTTCTTTGAATTTAGCACATGTTTGTTGCAAACTAAGCACACAGTTTTACCACCAACCTCCGTGAAAAAATACTTATCAGTCCATGACTTATTATAGATGTGCCGCCTCAGCAGGTGACGCTACTTCAAACATCACTCACGTCAATTTACATCAGTGTCAAGTGTGACAGGAAGAAGCATGCTAACAATACACGAGCATTTCAAAACAAGAGCTATTTTCTTTATTGTTTTTTTTTTTTAGCTTCGTAAGTAAAATTGTGTGGTTTGTCTGAGACCTCCTACGAGGGCCGTATAATGCCCAGGTCTTAGTACCACAGTTGCCCCTGAATGTTACTTGTCACCAGACTCTAAACTGAAATCAACTGTCATAAGTCTATACTGGGTAGGTGGGGGGGGTGCGTGGTAACAGCGGCATGTCATGAGTTGCAGCTGACAGGCAGCCGCTAGCAGGACGAGTTGTGCATTCCTGTTTCCACAGTATTCAGCTGTAGCCACAGTTGGTTTACAAACAGCTGCGGTATTATGTAAATCCACAGATCTTTCTGTGGTAACTATGATTTGGATTGTCATTATGGTCATAAACTTTTTGAATGTATTTCATTTGTTCATTCTAAATTCACAGAATTAATCGTGCTTGCGTTGTTGTATAGTACAACGCTAAACATTTAGTAACATTTGAATTATGTACCATATTAGCCCGGGATCATTGAATCTCATTTTCTGTAGTTATTATTTATTAATGTTTGTTGCATTAAAATTCATTAGCATTTGCTATAAACAATCCAGCCTTCCATAGCTCCCCCAACCATAATCCTCTGGCACTACCACTGATAATAATGTGGCAGTTAAAAGTAATTTGTTTGTTTACCAAATATCAAACTGTGCATGTAGGGGGGCCCAAAAAATACAGTCTGCTTATTGTAATCTATCCCTGCTTGACTAAAACAATTTTCACTGACTAAACCTTTACTAAAATAGTTACGGTTTGCTGTGTCAACTAAAACTTGACTAAAAAAACAGGATGAGGTTGACTAAATGTGATAAAATGAATAAATTTTATAAAAAAAGCAGACGAAAGTATCACTACTGTGTACCTGTGGATCGCCGCTGTAAAGGCTGGACACAAACTCAGACTCTGTGCATTCAAACTTCTCACAGACTTCCCTGACGGCCTCCTCATCCAGGACCGAGGCATCATAAGAGGGGTCTTCAGGGAACAGGTAGCCTGGCAGGTCCTGCTTAAACCACTCATGTTCTCTGACAGAGGAGATAATAATGAGTCAGCTTTAAAACCAGACCTCATGGTGATGTGGGTGGGTAGATTAGTATGTGACATTTAAACTTGCATGAAGTCAAAGTGTTGTCAAACACAGAAGGCTGTTTGTGTAATGACACTTCTGATGGGGGTTGTTTAAAGTTACAGGGCTAGCAAAAAGACAAGAGGAGACGCACTGTCAACCATCATAATACCATCAAATAGTTTCTGCTCCAGAAATGGAATAGAAGTTGAAAATAATCACTTTTTTGAGAGAAAATTTAAAAAAAAAACAAAAAAAACTTTATAGCACCACCCTGGACTTCTGACCCCCAAAAGGCACAACCATCATACCAAATGTGAAGGTCCTAAATTAAATAGTTTCTGAGTTCTGCTCCGGAAATGACAGCAGATGGATGGTCGGACACGCGGTGCGCTACGTATCCCCGACTACGTTGTCACAGGGTTATAAAAATTCAGCAGAAGATAAAGGAGTTGGGGTGAGCACCTGATGTCTTTGATGGTGGCTCTCTTCAGAGGGTCCACCTGCAGCATGAGCATGAGCAGCGAGGCCACGGAGCGAGTCAGGTACTCGGGGATGTAGAAGACGCCTCCTCTGATCTTCTTAAACAGCGTGGGGACATGCTCGTCGTCAAAGGGCAGCGTGCCGCAGAGCAGGGCGTACAGGATCACCCCACAGCTCCAGATGTCCACCTCTGGGCCTGCATAGAGCCTGACGGAGTGATGACAACATGTGACATGAAATAAGCGATCCAAGCGGTCACTCTTGTAGGTCCAAAGGAAAGTCATTATATACAGTAGATTTAATATATCAAGACTAATTTTATTAAGTTTTATTTATGGCTGTTATGAGGACACAAATGCACGTGTGTGGGTGATGTAATCTCGCCTCCCCTCCTGCTCATATAACCATCATCTGTCATCTGTCATTGCAGCTTCTGTCACTGTGCTGTCATCACACTGTCATCTGTCTCTTGACTTGGCTCAGTTAATGTAACATATCTTTCCCTGTGCAGAGGATTGTGGGTCAGAATAACCAGAAAAGCATGCTGACTCACATACTGCAAAATGTGACTGGACGCAGTAGGACATGCTGGTATTTTTGGCATACTGCATTTGACATACTATGTATTGGAACATAATCTTTTTCTGGCATACTAAAGTATGGTAGTAGTGTAGTCGTGTATGGGTATTGGAACGCATGTCTTTTTTAAAGAAGTGGACGTAGTCTTCAGGTCAGAAAAGTGAAGCCAATGCTGAAGTGCCTTAGACCTGCATTCTTTCTAACAGCCAGCAGAGGGCGACTCCTCTGGTTGTAATAAGAAATCTGAATGTATAGAAGTCTATGAGAAAATTATCCTACTTCTCACTTGATCTATTACCTCAGTAAACATTGTAAACATGAGTTTATGGTCTCATTCACTAGTTTCAAGTCTTCTTCAATACAGCATGATGTTCATTTAGTAAATTATGGTCCCATTTAGAGTCAAATAGACCATAAAGCAGGGGATGCTTTAGGGCGGGGCTACCTTATGACTGACAGGACGCTACCCGGTCTGGGAGTTGTCCATGTTTTCATCTTAAACCTTTCAATGTGTTTTCACTTCCTGAAATTTAATTGTAACATTTCTGTTTGCCTCAAAATGTCTTAGAAATATGGCGGACTCCCTGAAGACGATCCGCCCCCTGTGTAGATATGAAGGGCTCATTCTAAGTGAACAAAAACATGATTCTTAGTTTCTGGTGGTTAAACACCTAATGAATATTATATTTAATTTATATTTAAAGTCCTACACACTGGTCCTTTAATAGATTTTTAGGTTTGGTTATTGCCAATAATTTAAAAAAACTTTCAGGCACGGCTACAGCTTGTTACCATGACGTCCAGTCTGGGTGTTTTCGTCTGACAACTTTAACCCTTTCACAGTGTGTTTTTGAAATAAGATGGCGACGAACAAAATGTCAAGCTTAAGGCCTCAAAATGGCAGTCCACAAACCAATGGATGCCACTTCTTATATTCCATGATCTCGACTGCCAGACTGTGACAATACTGCTGCTCCAGCCAATAATGCCGTTCTGACTGACGCCACCGTTGCATAAGCATAGCACCCATCCTCTCCAGGTTAGCACTGTTAGCTCGATGTTATTAGCACCTTTAAATAATTGTCCTTTAGGCATACAAAATTGTGAATACCATTGCAGCCTTGCTCATACGTGTAATCGCACACACCTTCCTGAGATGACCTCTGGAGCTGCATAGTTGGGTGAGCCACAGCTCGTCCGTAGGAACTCCCCATCTGACATCATGTTTGACAGACCTGTTGGCCAGACAGACATATTAACACCCATCAGTCTTTACTCTGACAGTAACACAGACCTCTATTATCATATTATTGCTATTGATCCTTTGGTTAAACTGAACATGTGAGGGTGAGAGCTATACACTGTGGACACTGCTGACATCTTTATCCTTCTTTACCCGCCAAGGCTCTAAGCTCCAAACACAAAGCTCATCTAATTGGATGAGGCTCTCTGTGCCTGCCGGGGCCCCGGCCAAACGCTAAACACCAGACGCTCTGCGATGCGCTGACCTTCCCTTTATCTCTTATCCCTGTTCCTTTAACGCTCCCTCTCCCTGCTCACCACAGCGTCTGTAGGTCTCAGCCAAAACACTTCTCCTGCTGTACACCCCCAACGATTCCTCCCCTATCAGATGACACTGGGCCTCAAGGCTTCCTGCCAGACATGATATGAGACCTGGCCGTTGCTAGGGGACCTCTCTCCACCCCGTTGTGCACAAGGGCCTTCGGCCTTCGTGGGTTTGTGAAAATATTTCTCTCTGTCATGGTCGTATTGCATCAGACGCAGTCTCTTAGCCAATAAGCTGGAACAAATGCGCCACAACTGATAAGAAACTGAGGTTAACAGGTGCATGATGGTAATTTCACACTTTTCTGTGTAGTGTATAATTGAGTATCTCATTATGCTTTGTTCTATAACTCTGCAACAAATGTTCACCTCCCTCTCTAACTTTCTTTCTTTCCCCCATGAACATATTCTGTTATGCTTTCCCTCTAATGATTCTTCTGCTGAGCCAATCCTTCTGTCTCTCCCTCTAACTATAACTCTGTTCTCTGGGGATCCTACCGAAGTCGGCTATCTTGGCGTTCTTGCTGGCATCCAGCAAGACGTTCTCAGGCTTGAGGTCTCTGTGGACCACCATGTGCCGGTGGCAGTAGTCCACGGCAGAGATAATCTGCTGGAAAAGCCGACGAGCTTCTGTGTCGGCCACCTGAAAGACACAATATGAAAGGATTGGACTGTGGCTGCTGTAGTGTTTCTCTGATTGTGTGTAAAGAGCAGCAGATAAAGTGGCGGCTTGTTTAGTGGATCATGTTCAGGGTTGGTCATGAGGTCGATATGACTCGGGTAAAGTTCAAGCAGGATTATTCTATTAAAAATAAAGAGCGTCCCCGGGGGGTCGTCTTTATGTAGTAGATGGTATCTGTCTTTACGATGTACAATACCACGCTTTATTCTAATCTAAAAAATCATGCGAACGTTAAAGTTAGCAGGCATTCAAATAAACATTGACAGAAAGGTGGACCAGTGATGTCCAATACATTTCCATGACTCATAAACTATAAATCATATCACTTGGAAGTGTACAACGGTAGTTAAAGCAGTCTTTTTGTCTTTATTACTGGAGCACTATGGTATCTGACAGAGATAGACTCATTAACATCAGAAAAGGAAGCCTGGGGATTGGATTAAGTGCAGCAGACCTTGAGGCGATCACTACCCGTGGCAGCTTCCGACCACCCAGCCAGCACAAACGCCACCGAGGGTGAAGTGACTGCCCCAGGAGGAGAGTGAGGAGAGCTGGGATAGGAGCTAAGCTAACCCAGCTAGGACCTAAAGCTACTCCACTACCCAGCCTACTTCCATCTGATGTCCGTTTGCAGGAAAATAAGACGGATGCAATAAGACTTCAGGCTAACCCAGCAACGGGAGATGGGAGACTGTTGTGCTCACATATTCACAGAGACCTGGTTCCCTCAGGGCATCCTGGATCAAGCTGCACTAGTCGGGCGGACCACAGGACACGCCGTAGGACTCCGACGGGACGAGAGGAGGTGGACTCTGTGTTTATATCAATGATGCTTGATGCTCATTGACGCTCACAGTCAAAGTTGATGGACAATGTTTCCTTCGTCAAATTTTTAAAGGTTCTCTACGATATTTGTCTATGTACGATATAGAGGAGTAATGTCTACCTGAGCAGAGAATGAAGTCTTTCCCTCTGTACATTGTGGTTTATTGTAATCAGAGCTTCTCCTCACGTCGTTGATATAGCTGTGCCGGCCGTGCTGTTCGTGCATGTGAGCGTACCGTTCTCATACGGCAGTTACAGCTGATAACACCGTCACAACCGACGCCGTTGTTGTGAAAGTGTAGCACTCACCCTCCGGTAACTTATCTAATTAACTATCTTATCTAAAATTAAAAAAAAAAAAAAAAAATAGCCTTGAGCGGTGTGTTTATGATGCCTCACATCAGAGTCTCACTTAGTCACAGGGTTATTGTAGTGAACTAAAACTGAAACCTAAATAAACACTGAAAAATACTGTTAATAAACTGAAACAAAATAAAAACAATATCCTTTAATAAAGGCTAGAATTATAGTCTCTCATCACCCTGAACAGGTTTACTTAAGAAATCAATAATTTGACCAAAAATGGTCCACCAGAGTCCCACAGACACAGTCTGTTTTACATAGCAACGGTCTGGTTTGCAGGCTGTGATTGACCAATCAGAATCAAATATTCAACAACAATGTGTAATAAACTAAAACTGAAACAAAAATAAACAGTAAAAATATTGTTAGTAAACAGAAACTAAATAAATATATATCCTTTAATAAAACCTAAAATTGAACAAACAATATTGCCTGGTTTAAAAAGAAACAATTAAAATAAAATAAAAATGAACATCAATGGCCCCAGCAAAAACAAACTGTAAAACTAAACATATAAAAACGAAACCTTTCTGAAAAACTGACGCTTACCCGTCCATGTTTGCAGATGTAGTCAAACAGCTCCCCTCCTGACACATACTCCATCACCATGAAGAAATCTGTGGGTGTACTTATCACCTGGTACCTGAAACACAAACATGAACATGTACATTAATCATCACTTCAGCCTCTTTTACATCTTATCCCTCCATTCTAACGTAACTACAAACACACCGATAGGCTTTTATCTCATCTCTGTTTACTTCAGAACAAGTACAGAATAAACAGACATAAACAAATGCACACAGAGGTGAGGCTAAGCTGTGATGTATGGCTGCTGAGTGTAGGCATTATTTTCATAAAGGTCAGCTTTATTAAAATGCAGGCCCAATCTCATGAATGGTTGCTCTTGTGAGATTCAGTACTTCATCACAATCTACTTCATCCCTGTCGAGCCGGCCAGCGTAGCAACACCCCGGCGCCGAGGGAGAAATAAACACAAAGCAAAGCACACTTTCTTTCTTTTTCTGTGTATCACACACACACCACGGTAGGACATGTAAACAGTGAGAGCGCTGGAGGGAAATGTTAAGACATTTATTCAAATTCATTTCATGCTGGTTTTACAAACAGGGTCGATATATCACACAGTCTGCTTTGCTCAGTCCTGTGTTCATGCAAGGAGACGGTGTATATGTTCCTAAAACTGACTGTATATGTTTGTGACAGAGTGTTGCACAGCGCTCACATATCTGCCATAGCTTACAATGTGACAGTGGACTAACCCTAACCTAAAAATAACACAGAGATTGTTGAGAGAGACATGGACTGACAAGGAGAAAGAGGCCAGAGAGACAGAAGGAGCACAAGGTTACATGAGGAACCAAGACACCTGGATGAGAATTTAGTCATGCAGGCATTACAGCAACTTCTATCATCTTAACAGGAGATTTGAAGTGATCAGAAGTGTGTGTGCTTTGTGTGGGAGCCCTGTGGGCATGCTTAGTAGAGCACAACAAACAGCAACACAACATACATGTAGTAAAAGGCCCACATCACGACAGCCACTCCGTAATCTCTCTGCATCAGCACTGACAAAAGGATCACGTGTGGTCTTTATCGCACTTACAGCTTGATAATGTGCGGGTGTCTGAACAGTTTGAGGTTCTGGATCTCTCGTTTGATCTTCCCGACGACATCGAGGCTGCGGATCCGCTGTCTGTTTAGGATCTTTACGGCCACTTTATGGCCCGTCAACTGATGCTCGCCAACTGAAACCAAAAGAATACAGATGTGAAGGAGACACATCACACAGATGGTGAAACCACACAGAGGCTCACAAAAAAGACGCAGATATATGGATGCATAGATTGTTACAGTCATGAAGAAATAGCATTTACTGCTTAGGCTGCAAGACTATCTAACATCTCTTCTCTCATTTAAATACAGTACCTTGTTAACCTTAGTTATCCCTCATGTACACACCAACATTGGTGGAGCTAGTTTTAGCATCTTTTTAAATGGAACGAACTGCAAACATCCCTCAAACTAGAGTCTTGCGTTCCCTTGGGAGAATTTAAAGCTTTAGTATTTACTGATGGTTTTTTTGTGACTCTCATAGCTGTATTTAATTCTTTGTTTATAGTGTAGGTTCACTGGTTACCAGGTTGCCAGTGTACGACTATTTTTTAAAATATACAGTTGGCCTATATCTCAACATTTCATTCATGTCTGTGAAGAAAACTAAATGAAATAATTACTTTTAAAGTCTGGATTATTATGTAAAATATAAACAGGATAAGTGCATGGTGAAGCTATGTTCATGGAGCTTTCCCTTTCTACTAAACAGCCTCATCCTGCATTAGAAAAGTATGCAGTTAAAACAACCCCAAAGCTGATAAAACAATGAGAGTCAGAGGGGAGAAAACACTGAATTTGTCCAAAAAAGAAGCCTATTAAGTATGTATGACTGTTAAATTTAATAAATAAACAAGAGAATTGTATGAAAAGTTAGTAAAAAATAACAGGAAAACTCATTTCTGATATAATATTCACAGGAAATAATCATCTCAATGCTCAATTCATCCTAATTGTTTTACACAAACTACCTGCAGTTATTGCAATCACTGTTTTAGTTAATTATACAGTTTATCAGTTGTACTGTACTGTTATAGTTATGCATTGACTATAATATGAAATATCCATAAAATATGTCACTAAGTCAGGGGTCGTCAGTTTTTACTCAGTGACAGAAAAGGGGTCCCTTAAGAGAAAAGCCTGGGAACTGGTGTTGTAGTTGTTTCAGAAAAGAGATCTTAATGAGACTGCCTGATTAAACTGCTTCCTACCAACGTACTTGACACATTTGACTATTGACTGAATAAACCACTGTAAAAAGCAACCATCATAGCAAAATTCATACTTCTTTCTTCTCAAAACATAACAGTATTAGTTGTGTTTTATTTGCATATTGCATAAAATGTTTGTGTGTCTCCTTCAAAATGACTACTTTAAATTATCACTGATAACAAACATTTTAGCAATATATCCTATTTTAAATATTAAAACTGTATAGGTTGCATTGGGTACTAATCAAAACAGAAAATGATATTAAGTCATTAGGAACAAATTAATTGACAAAAATTGTTAATATATGACAAAATACTCCCCTTTGGGACCCCAGTCGGTAGGATGAGGGTTTAAAAAAGATTTAAAAATAAAAATCTGCTGCACAGCAGGCTGCAGCGTAAATTATTATTATGATGCATTATTTTTAGTGCTTGCCCTATTGCTGCCCTTATCAGCTGGCCGTGACTTAGTTGAGGGTGTTGGAGCCACATTGTTGTTGTAGCCGCCAACACCAGCAGCTAACAGCTTATCTACAAACATCAGTTATTATGAAGCATTAATAAAAGGGTGGATTAACGAGTCTAGCTCCCACATGAGGATTATCTTATTCCCAGTAGTAAAAGCATTGTCATCAGCAAAAACTGATTCAATTCGGTATTAAACAACCTCACTTTAGACTGATTATTATTATTATTATTATTAATAATAATAATAATAATAATAATAACCACCATCACCAAATCACCATGGCAACACGTTTAATTATATCATTTTATTATTATTTTATTAATATTAATATTATTATTATATTATATATGTATATAATAATAATAATAATAATAAAATAATATATTATATATGTATATAATAATAATAATAATAATAATAAATAATAATAATAACCACCATCACCAAATCACCATGGCAACACGTTTAATTATATTGTTGTTATTATTATTTTATTAATTATTATTATTATTATTATTATTGTATTATATATATATTATATAATAATAATAATAATAATAATAATAATAATAATAATAATCCCCCTCACACAGAGTTTCCGGTCGTTTAAAGGTGTTGCCATGGTGATTTGAGGCGGGTTTACCCCCGCCAAGCTAACACTTCCCTCAGACTGCGCACACAGCAAACAGGCTCTCTGAGCGCAGTTAAAGCTCACAAGGTCACACCGAGTGTCCGAAAACTAGCTAAGAAAACTGAAATAATATCCCGCCACAGGCCTCAACGGGAAAACTTTACGGCTCGCTTCACTTAGCGGGCTCGTGACGAGCTAACCCCGGCAGACAGCCGGGTAACATATCTCACTAGCTGCATCGTTTATAAACATTTTGTCAGTTAACAGTAAGATAACGCGGTGGGTTTCTGGCTGCTTCGGACGTCCTTTACCGCAACACGGAGCAAACATAACTCCTCATTTATTTATAAACCATAATAATAACGAGTATGACTGCGCATATCAGTGTAGATGTTGTCCTCCAGGTGATTTCACCTGCTGAGGCTGATAAGAGAAGCTACCGAGGGGCTTCGGTGGGAGAATATGACTTTGAAGATGGCGGATTCTCGGAGCGCATTTACGCTATAAATCCCTCCTGCCGCTACCGTTAAACCGCTCCGCTACGCTAACAGCGCACCAACAGCCGGCAAGTTCAACACAGTCCGCTGAGGGGGGGTAATACTTCATATATTACTCCAACTGAAACAAACAGTACACATTTATGATCAGCATGACACAAAAGCGTGACTTAACTCTTCACTTTCCCGAAGGTTCCCACTCCGAGCGTGTCTCCGAGGATGTAATGGCCGATCTTTACCCTGCCTTCGTGTTTCTGTTGTTGCCGCTCTGCCATCTTCTCCGTTACCGACGGCTGGGCTCGCTCGGTGCGGCGGGTGTGTGCTGGCTGCCTGCATACGGAGCGCACGGAGGGGCGGGGCACTGACTCCTGTCACTGCGAGGCGGCGAGCTGCTCTGAGGGGAGACGAGCCGACGAGACGCCGTTAAACCGACGCGAACTGTCAGGTTCGCGGGGAATGCTGTATGTGTGCTACTGTAAACTATGCTCCATATGGCTTCTGTCGTAAAGCAGCCCGTGTTTCTTAACCCGGGTTATTTCTCCAGGAGTCCAACGGCCGCTACCATCTAACGTTACCCCGAACGGTGACCGTCCCCACCGACCCCGGTGTTCTGGCCAGTTTTGCACCCGGTCAATTACGTACCCGACCTACTACAACAGGGCTGATCGTATACAGTATACATGTTTACAAATAAATCAAGTATTATGTGTATACACACACAGTATATGCACATATACACATACTCATATGCACATATACATATACACATATGTATATACACATAGTGTATATACATTACCGTAGTATTTTCTATGCATATATCTTAAAAATATTATTATTGTTATTGTAAAATCTGGTTATTATAATAATAATTGTAATAATGTTTTTATTTAAATATATATATAAATGTTATGTATATATGTATATTTATACTGTATGAGCATATACTGCATGCATATACATATATCCAGTAAATACATAAAGTATATATACATAACCATATATACATATACGTATATATATACACATATATATTATATATATACATATATATATATATATATATATATATATATATATATATATGTATATATATATATATATATATATATATATATATATATATATATATATATATATATATATATATATATATATATATATATATATATATATATATATATATATATATATATATGAAATTCAGTAAATTTCTGTTATGTTATCTGTCTTTGTTGGATTTTTTTTTCTTACAAAGCTAGGAAAGCGATGTTTCTGTCAAGCCTGATGTTGTCTTACACATAAAAGAATGGTCCTCCAGAGTGAGGCATACAGCTTATTAATTAACCCAGGTATCACCATCGATATCCAGACTGAAAAGTCGGATTGGTGCATCCCTATCAGACCTGCCGTTAGCTCCACCTTTACCAGCTGCAATATCAGTGATGCTTATTCATTAATGCATCACTAATTATAATCCATAAATTGGGTCATTCTGCATAATGAGAATTTTTATTGCTGATACTTCTTTACTTTTACTTAAGTAGACCAAAACTCTTGAATGCACTTGTAACAGCGTATTTTTACATGGTAGTATTACTAATTTTACTTCAGTAAAATATCTGAGTTCTTCTTCCACCACTGGCTCTGCTCTATAGGCTGTAATAATGTGAAAGACAGCGCCCACTATTGATATAATGTGGACAGAAATGTAAACGGAGGAGCGATGCATGGTTGAGTTTCTGTTGTTTGTGTTTGTGGTCCATGTCGGAGGCCTTCAGGGTCACATGTCCTTCATATCTCTGTCAAGCTGGTCTGTGAGCTCAGTCATAGTTTCATTGTTCTGCTCAGACAGGTGGGTGCCGTATTGTTTACATCCGTCCTGAGGTCATGTATTGTGTTGGACCCCATCTGTCTCAACCTGATGTTGAAAAATAAACGGCTCAGATTTTATTTGAAAGCAAGAAACTGTTGATAATGAGACTTGTTAAACGGACGGGGCTGGTGATTAATACTGCAGGTCAGAAAAGTGAAAATCGTGGAGAGAGGAGTTTCAACAAGATTGAAAAGCGTTGTTGATGTTCGACCACTAGATGGCAATATCAGTCTAGATTATCAATATCCAGGAATGACTCCTGGACTGTTTCAGATCCTGACCTGTCTGAAAGACTTGATCTCTCTCTCTCTCTCTCTCTCTCTCTCTCTCTCTCTCTCTCTCTCTCTCTCTCTCTCTCTCTCTCTCATTGAATACAGGTAAAATAACACACAACAAACCCGACAATATGATGTCATGACTTGAAAAAAGAAGAGATAAAGAAAACACTTGAACAAAAATAAAATAGAGAAAATCAAATGAATAGGATTCAGTAATTCATGACAGTACATCTGTACGTCAAGTTTTATATAGTTTAGCTTTATAATTATATTTTCCTCAGAAATTAGCTTTGCAGTGTATTTTTCTACTTTATGGGCATAAGTAGAATACATAGAGTTTCGCTGTCATACAAATAATATCAGCGTCTTGTTTATTATAGTAACCAGTTTTACTCATTTGTGGTATTTTTCATATTGCAATGCATTTTTCTTCAAGGCTTAATTTATGTTTGTTTATTTCTGCAATACTTCCCTTTATTTTAATTTCTGTTAGTGTTTATGTTATGAACCAATACACCAAATCATATTCATTGCTTGTGACCTAATAAACAGGATTCTGATATTTCAACATAAATCTTTCAGCTTGAACTGATGAAACGTACACTATGAAGTATTTGTTTGAATTGCTTTCAGTGTGACTACAGTACCCCCTCTCCTCTGATCGCTCCATCAGTGCGCCTGTCGTACCTCTCGTAGCCGCTGGAGGCGCTGCGTCCCGGCGCTGCTCTGCGCCTCCTCCCGGTCGGTCCGCTGCAGGCTGAGAAAGTTTTCCATGCAGGGATGGAGGTGATTACCCGCCGCTAGCAGAGAGGGAAGAGGGCTGAGCCTTGAAGCTGCTGGGGGAACTTGAAGAGAGCAGGGGGAGGAGGAGGAGAAGAAGGATTGATATAACAAGAGCGGCTGTCGATGCGCACAGATAGTCTCACTTTGAACCAGGAGCGATAAAGGGGAGCGGGCTTTCCATTCAGCCGGAGCGCACGCAACTTTTCCCTGAGAGTCCGTGGCGCGGGTCCGTTCACCACTTAGTGTTTTTAGAAACCTTTCTGTTAAAGAGACATCAGCAGATCTGAAACCTTACGAGACCTCCGAGTCGGGAAGTTTGACATTTCTTTAAAGGACTCTGAGAGGCTGACAGACTTTCCTACCGCGTGGTGCGGGATTTGGAACTGACGCTGGGACTTCTCCAATGCAAAAGTACATGTATGAGAAAGCAATGGCCCAAGAGACAAGGAACGGAGGAACCTCGACGTTAAATAACAACAATGGTGTTGACAACAGTAAGAAGAAGCTGCTGATAGCGCTCGACATCTTCTGTCTTCTACTTGGTAAGTTCTGGATGAAGTTTACGCATTTGGAATATGAATTTTCTACTTTTGGGGTCTGGTTTGCACTACTGTAAACTCTGGATCCACACAGAGAAACAGCAGAAACAATAAATAGATTAAGCACAACCCGCGCTTTCTAATGGCTGGCAGTAAAAGCCTTATCGATTTAAAAGTATTGCCTGTTATCTGTCACCACAAGACAACTTAATCTGCAGCATCCCCTTATCGTCCAGCTCCAACACGCCACCCCATGCTGCCACAAAACACCAACAAGCACTCAGTAATTCAGGCTTTCACATATGTAGGTTATCATTTAAAAACCTGTTAAACAACCCATGTGTCATTAATATATACATTTGACTTTCTGCTGATTGCATATGGATCATTTTAAAGTCCACAGAGCATCACTGAGACACCAGTTGTCTTGAGGGGGCATGCATGTTTTCAAGTGTTGTAACCTGCCTTTTTAAATCGCCTGTGATACCCCATCCTGTGCCCCCATAACCTCGCTCATCTGACCCTAAAACCTCCAGAGGTGCCACTCCAACTACAGCTGTCCAACACAGACATGGAACATATCAAAGTGTAATTAAAGTATTGATCCACTGCTGATAGAAGTGTCACCAAATGTCTCTGATTTGCACCAGCGGGCAACTTGTTTGTGATGTCCTGACTTGTTATTCCGCTGGTGTCCAGATTCAGTGTTGCATTGATCGCTGGTTTGTTTTTTGTCACTGAAGCCCTGTCCTCTTTAGCTCCAGCGGCCCCCCTTTCTCTTCTCTTTGTTTTCAACCCCTCCATCTCCCCTTTCTCTCTTTTAGAAAAGGATTATGGGAGTAACTTTCTACACATTCTCTCCCAGAAACCCTGCAAATCCCTGGCCAGCTGCCCCCGATCACTTCAAATTGCTTTCTCTCTCTCTTTCTCTGGCTCTCTGTGTAGCTCCTCTCTGTCCAAAGGACTGTGTGGAATAATTGCTTAAGCATGTGTTGTAGCAGGGAACGCTTCTCCAATCTAACAAAGAGGAGATGGAGAGGTGGGACGCGTGGCTGACCGGGTATTAGAGGAGCAGGTGGGAGACGCAGCAGCAGCTCTTTATGTCTAGAAACTGACAGAGCAGTAGTAAAAAAGGATATCACCACACAGGAGCAGGATTTTATCACCCAGGATGTTACGAATGGTGCAGATTAACTCCACATTGTGTAACAGACACAAAGTTTTCCACTGTGGGTTTGCTTATTAAAGAAACCTCAAGACAGAGATATGCTGTTTCATCTTTCTGCACCCATATAAATGTAGCTTTAAGCACATGTGGAGTGAATTTCCTGCACAACCCGACTTCCTTCACTAGTAAAAAAGCTACACAATGCATGTAAACACACAGACACAAATGGTCACACAGATTCTCTTTTGTCATGCTAAACACAATCTGGCTGCTCAGCGCTGATTGGTTGGCCCACTTTAGTGGTTTGGTGGTGGTGGTGGTGGGGAGGGGGGGTTAAAAGAGACCCGGAGGAAGAAAGGGGTGGGTTATTATCTGGGGGTCCTGAATGAGGAGCGAGGAATGTGGGTGTGTGGAGGGCTCAGAAGAATGCTCTGCGTGCATCAGAAAAGAGCAGTGTACACTAAACAGTAGGGGAGTCAGAAAACATCGATGCATCGAGTATCGCGATGTAAATTTTAAATTGAGCTCTTAAAAATCCGGCGGACCCAGACACTATTCTGTTTGTCGAAGGATATAGCAGACTCAGTTTTAAAGCTACAGTCAAGGCATCATAAGATTGTTAAATAACACTACGGAGTTACGCTACATTTTGGCGAGAAATGTCCATTTTCAAAGGGGTCCCTTGACCTCTGACCTCAATATATGTGAATGAAAATGGGTTTTATGGGTACCCACGAGTCTCCCCTTTACAGACATGCCCACTTTATGATAGTCACATGCAGTTTATGGCAAAAACCACTCAGTCTTTTCACCTATTCTAAACATGATGTGATTGAATATTTCTGCCTACTGGGATCCCTCAACAGTCTTGGAATTACATAAATTGGATATGAGACTCTTGTGGATCCAATGAGTCCAATTGTCTTCATGTGTAATGCTGTTAGTCCCCACAGTCGCCATTTTACATAGTGACTTTCATTTACTGCGTGGTGGTGTGTCTTTATATTATGACTTTTTTCCCTTAAATTAGATTTGAAAAATAAATCATTACCCCTGTATCATGCTACATGTCATATTGCCAGATTCTTGCCAATATACAGCGTTACTGAACAGCTAGTTAATGCATAAATATCTGGTTACCTTTAATTAGTTGCTGTCTGCCAGCTGGTGCTTGGTGCAGTGACACCTTTCTACAGGTTGTCAATCTGCCCTCAGGCGCCGCTAATGATTCTGTCTGCATGAAGGACATCTGAGGCCATCTGTAATCGCACAAGTGTACAAACTATTAAAAAAAAAATAAGGGTCCCGTCTTTGTGTTGCCTTTGCTAATCATGAAAAAAACACACACTGTCACCTGCTGAGAGCAGTTACAGCGTATGATTTTTGGCAGCTGAGCCTCAACAATCATCTGCTGGTTTCACTTTGGTCCTGGTTCCCTCTAAGGTGACCAGATCCCAACAATGTGGGACAATGTGGGACATGTTACAAATGCTGAGTAGTAGTCTTCAGTTTTCAGTTCAGCGACGCCATAAGGAGCACAAAGAAGCATACTGGACACTCACTATAAATAACACAGACTCTACCGCAGACTGGATTTCATTCTTCTCTTTTTGCCTGCTGTCATCCAGCTGAAAGTGGATGTTTATTGTGAAAACACTTGTGCGAAGAGACTTGAGCAATGAGGAAAGCTCTGAAAGCAGCCTCACCTAAACCCAGATTAAGTTTTACACAAAGGAGATTATACATTGTGCGTTTGCTCGGGTGCATACATTAGTGTCTGTCTGGGGCTGAGCTGCAGGATAATACCAACGTGGTTTGTCCAGGTCTGGCTCCGTTGGCCTTCAGTCTTGATACATTTTTTGGCTTGGATTGACTCGGCACGTCTGTGACCAGTGGTTGAGAGAGAGGCTGTAAAACGGTGATAAACACATTTCATTTCCTATATTCTTCACAATTAAAGTTGTTGTTTTTACAACTTGTGCTCTTCTTCCCTGCAGTAGCTACAGGAACGAGTCCTAAAACCCAGAAATGAGTTAACATTTTGACGCTTCTGGTTCTCTCATCTGGAGGTCAATGGGTTTTTAGTTACATGTCTGGAATAATGTCTGTGTTTAAAACTAGCTGACACTAACTTTTAAAAAAAAAAAAAAGGGGTTCCTAACAAGTGTCTAAATGAGACGACTAAACATCATCACGCTGATTCGTCCGCCTTTACAGCCTCATCGAGTTTCTACTCACACTCACACCACCGGGGTGTAGTTTGTTTATAGCCTAACGTTAACTTTTTACTTCTGGCGATTGGAGTCACACTTCAAATATCGTAATAGCGTTGTTAATTCATGAAGATTATCTTGCCGAACTGATCGTTTGCTACAGAGTTTATTTTCCACAATAATCCAAAACCCCAGTGGAAAAATCCCATTGGCTTTTTGTCCTGAAGGAACCAAGCAAAAAGCATTTATCCTAAAAAAAAGCATTTATTGCCAAGAAGTAAATGAACTTGCGCTTTTACAGTATAGCGCTTTTGTGGTCTTCCGACCACTCATTTCAGTAAATGCTATTGTTCGTTCCATTGCTACATCAGCAGAAAAGCTTTGCTTCTCCCATAATTTCTATTCCGTTGTCATGTTCTACTGAAACGGCCTGTTCAACAATAGAATATTAACAAGCGTTTTCAGTCCACAATGGTGGCTGTATTTGCTTCTGTAGTCTTTGCTCAGGGTGACACAAACTTCCTGATTGGCCTACAAAAATAATCCCCAGAGCCCTCTGTAGCTGTGACAAGTGGTTAAAAGAGAGGCTGTAAAATGCTGGATAAACACGTCATTTCCTATATCCTTCACAATAAAAGTCCCTTGTTATTTTTGCAGCTTGTGCTCTTCCTCCCTGCAGAATTAGTAGACTTTTATTGAGGATTAATAGCTAACAGGTTGATTTTTTTGAAGGTCTAGAGAGACTGTGTGGGTGTTGCTCTGATCTGTGTTGATACAGTCATGTGTTTGGTGACGTGATTTTCCACGAGCGTCAGACGTGGATATCTGTTATTAGCAGCGTGGAGGAGGAGGAGGAGCGTAACCTTTTGGCCCCGGGAAATCAGCTTCATAACTGGCCCTGGAGCATTAACCCTACGTGGCTCCGACCAAACTGCTGCCTCTCCTTTTAGCTGCTATAGCGTTACAGCAGTCAGTCACACGGCCCCTCATTAAAGCCGGAGAGGTTTAACCTCTACCTCTCCAGGCCTCAGCCACTTCAATCCTGAGCCGCTCTACAAATATTTTCCAGAATTTCTCAAATTCTTCATCTGGCTGCCGGTGCCTCGGCCAAAGACTCTTGATGTGACATCTGGTGCAGCGCTGGGAGTGAACCAGGGGGCACGGTGTGTATGTGTGCAGAGGGCTGCTCAGGAAAGGGTGGGAAACGGAAAGGTAGTGTCGCTCGGAGGTAGGTGTGGTTGTGAAATCAAATCCTGTCTTTTTTTTTTTAAAACCTCAGAGCCCGTTTCCATCCCCCCCCTTCCTTCCCTTTCTGGTCTCTCTCCACTTGAGCTTGTCTTCTTAACTGGCTTTGCACTAATGGAGAGAAACAACGTGGAGGCCAAATCCTTAAACAGAATAACATGTTCAGTGCATGCTTAACGTATCTGCCTGACAACAGCATACTAAATTGCCAAGTTGTTTAGTAGAAATCTGTAATCAAACAGCAAGTGGGCAGCCCTCACACACAAGCCAATCCAAAGCTGCCGACCTTAATCTGAGGGGTTCTGCGTGAGAGTCTGTTCAGGGTCAGGAGCTGACTGGACCACGTGGCCCGACGTAGATTCCCAAAGAGAAAACGAGAGGTGGAATCAGGTGGTTAAAAAAACAAGTGACTATACTCGTTTCTCCGTGAAGCCTGCCATGCCAAGCATCACTAAGCATCACGCTCCAGACCTCAGCGAGCTGCGGCCGATTCTGCAATGGAGGGTTAAGTCCAACTAAAGTTGGGAAAAGTTTAACTTTTAGCGGCGAAGTGTGGCCAGAGAGGACCCACATCAGTAAACAGATCCTGTTACAAAGAATTTCTTCCCACCTGAAACACAGCCACGGTGCTGTGGGCGGCATGCTTGACGATGTCACTCTCTAATCATTTATACAGAGAGTGATATTGATTCACTATCAGTTACTGCCAGTGTTTTGACCAGTGAAAATAGGTTGGAGGTGTGCAAAACTTTGCATAAGTAGATGTTGCTTTGCCTGTTTGCTGACGCACGGAGCAGGTTAGGACATCCTCATTAGGAGCAACTGAGACAATCTGATGTTTGCTCAGTCATATCGCGTGTTTATTTTAAGTTTATTTATGCTGAACAGCGTTCTCTTGTGTCCTCAGTAATACACCTGTGTGTACACAAGCAAAGGACACACAGTTCACAGCTGGATGTTTTGAAGTTTGCATGTTCTCTGCATCCCACTGCTGATGCTCCTTGTCAGCCAATTCTTCTGTTTAGGTCAAAGGTCAGGCAGTACAGAGAAAGTGCCTGCAGAGCTTTCTGTATGACATTTCCTGCGCTCACAAGCAACCGATGCAGACATTCAACCGACACGCACTGTGTAACATGATGTAACATGATGTTCAGTTGTGATAGTCGGTATCATGGTATTTAAAGTGTGATTACATCACTGTGTGTATGCCTGTGTGTTATCTGTGGCTGTAGGAGGTGGCCTGGTGTGTTATGGCTGCAGGACAAGGCGAGGTTAGGGCCCTTAAGAAGGTGAGGAGGGTCCTCTGGCAGAAGACCGTCCTTGGATGATGTAATAAGATAAAGATCAGCTGATGTTCATGACAACAGCCGCGGCCTCTGGGCGACTAGTCCTTGAAGAACTCCTGCAGTGTGAAGCATTTTTGTGTATTTCTGTACTGGCAGTATTGCGGCCATATTTGTGAGTGTGTGACATTTCCAGCCCGTCACTGTGACATGTTTCTGCTGGTGGGTTTGTGTCAGCGCAGGGCTGCCATTAGAGGTGTGTGTGGGTGTGAGTGTGTGTGTGTCCTGTGGGGTTTATGAGGCAGAGGGAGCACCCAGAGCTGTCATTAGATGGACTCTGCTGCAGCCTGAAGGCTGAAGGATTGTGTGTACATCTGCATGTATGAGGCATCTGTGGCTCGGTGTGTACTTGTGTGTGTCCCATGTGGTTCCCGTGGGCTAGCCCGAGGCAGCAGGTTGACTGATGTGCCTCTTTATGCTGCTGCTGTACAAACCAGACACATTCATCCTCTTTAAACTCTTCTCCCAACGTCTCTCCATCTGAGCAAACAATTAAATTACACAATAAATGACTCTAGATGAACAATGACAATAGATGAACAGCAGCTTGTAGTTTACACTTGGACAACAATAGTGTAGTAAAGCCTCTCTACTCTGTCATCTCTGATTACAGCCCTCTGGGATAAACACCCTCTAACTGCTTATTTAGCTCATTTAGATAAAGCAGGATCACTGGGCTGTAACCTACCATAAACTTTCATTCTTGCATGTGTTTAAGCTGGTGTTTGAGTTTTCAGTGGGTGGTGTAAATGAATGTTTTGTGTGTGGGCAGTAAGCTCATTCATACATTACGCCAGACTCAGGTTTTCTCCTCTCACTGTCTTTCTAGGAGTCACTTTACAACCATGTTTCCCCAAAACCTTTTTGGGGCTGGATCGTAGAGGGTCAGCCCTACAAACGCAAAAGTTAAACGGTTGGTCGGCCCAGTGTTGCCGCCATGTTGTTTCCTGTTTGAAACCGAGCAGAAAACCAGGGACCAATCAGGTTCCATGATCGCATACGTCACCGCTTGAACAGCCATTTGAGTGGAGCAGCGCGTCCCCTAGTATCTTCACCGGATGTTATAGAAATGACCTCCACCACCACCAAACTGACAGACTGACCACACGCAGTTCAGACGTGTACTCTGTTACAAACCATCACCACCTAGTTCACAACAGGCCCTTTCTAAAAATCATGAGAATAGCGAATTTGTGTGTAAATGCATGTTGCTGACCATATTTAGTGCCATTTTCACATCACTTTAACTCTCTGTCACCAGAGAAACTTTCCCCCCAATAAGAGCATGGATGAAATGGTAAAATTACATGCATTTTCACTTTGGGCTAAAACTGTTATTTTCATTTTCAATTAATCTGCTGATTACTTTCTTGATTATTCATTTGATCTATAAAATGTCCATCCCAGTTCTGAAAGTCCAAGTTGACGTCTTTAAATATCTTGTTTGGTCCACAACCCAAAGATATTTATTTTAATATGATATAAATAAGGCTGCTAATTACAGGCATTTTCTCCATTAATAGATTATTCTTTTGGTCTATAAAATGGTGAAAAATGTGGATCAGCGTTTCCGAAAGGTCAAGACGACGTCCTAAAATGTCTTGTTTTGTCCCCAACTCAAAGATATTGAGTTTACTGTCATAGAGGAGGAAAAAAGCCAGAAAATATTCACATTTAAGAAGCTGGAATCAAAGCTTTTGGACTTTTTTTGAGTGTTAAAATAGATGTGATTCATTTCATAGTTGACAACTCATTGATTTACTTGTTGCAGTTCTAGACGTAAAACACATAAAAGCAGGAAATCTCCATAGTTGAGAAGGTGAAAATGACATTTTCTGCCATTTTCGCATGGAGAAATTGCTTTTATTATTCTATGATCTATTATTAATAAATCTACTATTAATAGGTTTATCAAAATAATTTTTTCATTGATCAACTAATTGATTAGTTGACTCAATGCGGCTCTGATTCTCCTTATTAACACAGGATCAACAGTATAAAAACCAAACAACAATGCTCTAGTGTTGTAATGTAAATGAGAGCAGAAGCAGCTTGTGCTTCGTCATCAGCACACCGTCCTCTGCTGGGCCTCCTCCCTGCTGTGACGCTGGCCGCTCTGTCTGCCACTTTCTCTCACTGCATCGCCCAGTACAGCCCTCTGTGTTTGTGTGTGCACTGTTTCACTGAGAACAATGACCCTTTTGATGCATCTCAGCGCTCTTTGTTTCATTAACGAGGACCAATAGGCTGCCGATGGCCGACAGCCAGAAGGATGAAATGGAGGGAGGGAAGAAGTGAATGAGGTAGAGATGAGAGAGTAAGAGACCCACCTCCCCCTCTTCCTCTTCCTCCTCCTCGTCCTCCTCCTCCTCCTCACTAGGTACTCAAGCCAGAGTTGCAAAGTTCACTTTTTATAGATTTTCCTGAAAAATAGCTTACAAATATAGGTAGTCTAGGGTTGCAGCGACAGATTTCTCTGTAAAAGTCTGATTTATCTGTTTAATCAGAAGGCGTGTCTTATTTTATACATTGCTTTAATGACAGATGATGAGACCTGGACACTATTTATCTACATTTACTGCAGTCAGAGGCATTAATTTAAATCCAGAGAGAGATGAGACTTCAGTCTCTTTCTGTTTGAAACATCACTATGACTATTTTGTATTGAAACAAAATTTTGAACTGAGCCATGTTGGTTTTGAAAACTCACTTTGTGGGAAAAAAGAGATTGGATTCTCCCTCATGTAGGGGGCCATTCAAAGGCAGCTTTCCGTTGTTGTGATACACAAGCACATCATGCCATTCTGGTGAAATGCAAAAATTAAATTAAAAAATGTTTTAACAAAATAAATGTGAAGTTACAAGCTTAAAATGAAATAAAAAAATGAAATAAAATGTTCAACATTTTAAAGTTTCAAGAAAAATGTAAAGTTACGAGCTAAACATTGATGCAAAAACACATATGAAATACATGCAATTCAAATAAATTCAAACACATGTATGAAGTGATCAAGTGGCCGCCTCTCTCTCATATTGTGGTCGGTAGGAAAGGTTGCTGGTTTTGGGCTATTTTTGGGGGGAGAGTTGCTGCTTTGGGGCTTGTTTCTATAGACCTGGTTGATGTCGAGATCTGGCGACATGCTTCATTATCTGTCAGTGGTTTATGGCTGGTGCTGCTTCGAGCAGTGTCGTTGACCAGTTTATGGGATATCTGCTCAGCTGTGGCCAGCGCTGCGCAGTAATCAGCTCGGCATCTTTATTGGCGAGGGCCTTATCTGTGCTGAGACCTATCCTGTTTACATACAGAGAAGACGCATGCAAAGCTGCACATCATGCAGAACATTCACACCGTTGCTCCAGTTTAACACCCATTGTCTTCAGATAAACGCAGCCTGTGATGTGCGCACAGGGTGACCAGATGTCCCGCTTTACGAGGGACTGCACAGCCTTTTTATCCCTTGTCCCACGTCCCACATTTTCATTGGTTTTTCAAAAGTCAAACCACTGCAGGACAGATGCTTTTTCATAATCTGTCTTGTATCCAATGGCTGTGGAGAAAGCAGGGAAGGCTGTCGTCACGGGGCTGTTTGCTGTCAAACTGCACACACATGCGAGTCACCACAAAGTCACTGTGCAGATTTAGGCAGAATATGACGGAAACCCCCACAAAGAAAAGGAAAAGCAGCTGCAAAAAAGACTGTGAAACTACTTATAAGTATTTATATGCCAGTGGAAGGCAAATCTCAGAGTTTTTTGTGAAATTTTTCACACAGGATGGGATACAGCATGAAGCGACACAGTTCATGTGAATCTCAAGAAACGCTCAAAAAGAGACGATCTATGGATGCATTCGGGCAAAACACAGAGATGTTACAAGACAAGGGCAGAATAGAAATGTTTATTATTTATGTTAGAGACTGTCTCCCAACCTCTTTCTCCCACATTTGGTTTGTTGGGATCTGGTCACCCTATGTGTGCAGAGGTGGGCAGGACGAGGGGAAGGAGTGCAAGAAAAGGAGGAGGAGAAGTTTAGGGGAGCGTTATCCAGACAGCAGGCGTCAGGTTTCAAAGACTGCACAGCCCTCTCTTCTCCACAGCCAGGCTTTTGTCCCCGGGGGTAATAATGCCATTATGGCAACAACAGAGAAACACCCAGCCAGCCAGCCACATAGCCTGATCTGGCCCCTGGACGCTGCTCGGGTTTCCCTTCACTGGAACAGCTGTGCGTTCATCGTCCTCCTCTTTCAACCGACAGTGCGGCCAAACATTAGGAATGTCTTGATGAGATGTAACTGATCTTTTTAAAGCACATTATGAATATCCTCTACTCGCTAATGTGGACCAGAGCTGCACGATTGTGGCCAAAATGCTAATCACGATTATTTTCACCAATATTGATATTGCCATTATGTGTCATGATCATGCATAGATTTTAGTGGCAACATATTTTTATTGCAATTTCACATTGAAATAAACAGAGCACTGTTTTCACTTCCATGCTGTGCTACATTCCTGCTAATGGGCTGCACAATGTTGGGGAAAAAAACTGACAATGCAATATTTTTTTCTGCGATATTTATTGCACTATGAAAAAACACAAGAATATTCATCAAAAAGCTGAGAAAAACGCAGAGGAGCCCCTCATTACTTTAAGGAGAAAAGCTGGTCCACCTTAAGAGAGAGTACAGATACAGGAAGATGGCTGTAGTTGATGGTGAATTGGAGAAGTGAACGCAGCACCGTGGCTGCTACAGTAACTCTCCTGATGGTGACTGGAGACAGTGAATGCAGCACCGTGGCTGCCACAGTAACTCTCCTGATGGTGAACTGGAGACAGTGAACGCAGCACCATGGTTACAGTAACTCTCCTGATGGTGTACTGGGGACAAGGAACGCAGCACCATGGCTGCTACAGTAAATCTCCTGATGGTGAACTGGAGACAGTGAACGCAGCACCGTGGTTACAGTAACTCTCCTGATGGTGTACTGGGGACAGTGAACGCAGCACCGTGGCTGCTACAGTAACTCTCCTGATGGTGTACTGGGGACAGTGATCGCAGCACCGTGGTTACAGTAACTCTCCTGATGGTGTACTGGGGACAGTGATCGCAGCACCGTGGTTACAGTAACTCTCCTGATGGTGTACTGGGGACAGTGAACGCAGCACCGTGGTTACAGTAACTCTCCTGATGGTGTACTGGGGACAGTGAACGCAGCACCGTGGCTGCTACAGTTACTCTCCTGTTGGTGTACTGGAGACAGTGAACGCAGCACCGTGGCTGCTACAGTAACTGTCCTGTTGGTGTATTGGGGACAGTGAATGCAGCACCGTGGCTGCTACAGTAACTCTCCTGTTGGTGTACTGGGGACAGTGAACGCAGCACCGTGGCTGCTACAGTAACTCTCCTGACAGTGATCGGTTAAGGAAATTTTTCAAAGTTAGCATCCCTAGGTTGAATTTCTTCAAATGTGCCCACAAGCCAACAGCAACATGCAGAGGCTGCCCTCGCAGGTGCCTGCTGCTGAAAGTCCCCCAGAGAGTGTCCCAACAGATGCCTGTGTGTAAAAAGAGGCATTTATTCCTGTGAATAAAATCTCTCTGAGTAAGCACATGCTTGAGCCAGCGGCCCCCCGGTCGCTGCAACATCCACACAAAAAAGGACAGAGATTCACTCTGCTGACCTCAGCCACTGTGTGTGTGTGTGTGTGTGTGTGTGTGTGTGTGTGTGTGTGTGTGTGTGAGCTTTGTACATGTGTGCGACACATCAGCAGCTTGTGGAAACAAAGAGCTGATATGTAGAGTCAAACATCTGTATCAGTACACGTGTGCATGTATATTTTTCCTAAACAGCGATTAGGCGTACGGATACAGTCTGGGTGGCTTTTATGGAGCCGAGTTTGTTTATTTGGATTGCAAGAGCATTTTTAAAGCCCTTTTGTGGTCGACAACTTAGAAATGTTTGAGAAAAGGCTTTGCTGAAGTTGCCAGTGGAACCACACTGTAATCCACTTTAACACCCACATAGTAGCCACACGCACAGGCGCACACTCATCACAGATATAACAGGCAGTGTTACTGTGGCATGTGCTCCTGTGTGATCCTACATCTGTGTCACATCTCTCACCTTTGACCCTTGGCCCTGTAGGTACTTCCAGTCCTGTCGTGAACCTCAGCTAACCTCTGAAATCTCTTCCTAAATGTCTGGAGAGCCGCACATACTGGTGGCTTCAGTGACCTCCAGATGAAGTGAACTCTGTGGGCTTACAGCTCGGTGTCAAGTTGGACCTGTGACAAATTTCAGAACATCCAAGGCATCTGCTTGGCAGGCCATGTTTAAAACCCCAGAGGTCAGAGGTCGCCGCCGTGTTTCGGCTGACTGTTGATGAGTTTGTGCCCTCTCTAAATGTATTGTTTTATTAACATATAGTGTATGTATGAGATACTCTTGAAAATGTTCATGATAAAATTTTTACAATAATATTTTTACCAGTTGATGCCTCATCAGGGTCACGCAATGCAAGTTGCTTGCTTGATGAGTGTGCACAAAAAGTCACCTGTCCATGTCTGCTAGCTTCCCCGGAGGGCAACGTCCAGGCAGGGTGGCGGCTGCCCTGTGCTGTTTTTGTTAAAAGACACGTTTAATCATTGTGGTCTTTGTTGTAGTTCGTTGAGGTGTGTGCATGTCGGTGCGTGCAGGCACCACGTTTCAACCGACCACCATAATCTGGGCCTCGTCCTGACCGGTTGACTCCCACCGCCTGGGTGGTGTCGGACCTGACGCTGGTGTGCTGGGGTTCCCGTCCGGTGCCTTCAGGGCTGGCCTTCAGTTCGGAACCTTGACCCAAGTGCTCCTCCGGTTACCCGTGAGGGGATTCATAGTAGTTGTTTACATATTTATAATTTCATTCATTCATAGTTTAACATGAAGCCACGTCGGTTCTGTTGAATGTTTGTCACCTATTTGTTCTGATGATAAATATATTATATGATTTATTTCTTCAGGGTTCTGTCTAAAGAAGAATACTCTGTAAAACTGTAAATTGAGCATTATTATTATCAAATATATATCAAGATAATTATCAACTTAAAAAAACGTGCTGGCCCACATCATCCGACCATATTAGAAACCTGTAGCCACTGAGCTCCCTGCCCACCTGCTCTGGTTACAGCAGAACAAGTGGACCTGAGTCTCGCTGATCCCTGGTTCTAATCAGATCCACTAAACAGCACACACGCTCTCACTGTTCACACACACAATGCTCAGCTTTCTCTCTCACACACACTGTGATTACACTGTGACTTGCTGCTGAAAGGCATTTATCCAGATTAATGGACCCGAGGGCTCTGTTGATGTTGAACGAAGACACCATCTCTCCCTCTCTCTAAAGTCACACACATATCAAATAACCACAACATAACAATATCTATACTTACTTGTCTTCAGCGATGTAGGCCACTTTACAGTGTCCTGTAGCGACAGGTTATGTTGCAGGGTGTGTGTGGATGTGGAGCTTTAGCTGATAGAGGGATGTCAAACGTTTCCTCCAGAGACTGGGATCGGCCTCAAATAGACAACTGAGGTTAATGGATCTGTAACAGTAGTCCGGTTTCTCTGTCATAACAGCACACAAACAGATCAGGTTGTTTGGTGGTGGCTTGTGGCAGGAATACCTCGAGATGAACAGTTATGTAAAGGGATTAAAAGACAGGAATGCATTTTTATGTGTGTTTGGTTTACAGTGGGCTATCAGATAAGATATTCCTTAAGATAAGATATTCCTTTATTAGTCCCACAGTGGGGAAATTTACGCAGACGCAAACAGGGCTTCAGCTAATGTCAGAAAATAGAGAGAAACGGCCCCTCACAGTTCTGTTGAGCACTTATCACAAACGTAAAACAGTTATTTTTTCTCTAAAACCCTCCTTTTCATTGCCCAAAGAAAGAACTTTGTCTAAATATTTCAAAATTGGTAAATAAATAAATAAATAAATAAATAAAAACTTCAGAAGAATCAGCATTGGCTTTATTGCCAGGTCGGGTTTCACACACAAGGAATTTGCTTTGGCGTATTAGTGCAGAACATAAACATATAAAGAGAAAAATTAAATAAATTAAAAATAAAAGTAAGAAGAAAAAATGTCAATAAACACAAATAAAGAATAGAAGAAAATTGCCGTAAAAATCTAAAAAAATAAATAAGAAAATGACTAAAAAATATGTATAGTATATCTAAATTAAAATGAAAGCTGTATAAAATAAAATTACAATTAAAATCTAACCAGATATTCAGTCCTAATTTGTGTGCCATAAACAGACAGACTCAGCTGAGCCACTATTTCCCTCACAGCTATCTGGACTGTTGAAGCAGAGCAGTGAGAGAAATCTAGAAGCAGAGAAGACAAAGTGTGATTGATTAATTGATTGATTGACTGGCCGGTCGGTGGAGTCCAGCCCCCCTCAGCCTCCACCCTCTCTAACCTTCCTCTGAATTCCTGCTCAGGACGGGTCACATGGCCTTCTTGAGAGACAGGGGGAGGAAATCCTCCATTAGAGCAGACCACAATACCTCTTCCTCTGCCCCGCTCCGCCTCCCGTTCACCTCTCACCCTGGCTGCTGACACTCAGCTCGCTCCCCATAATCACGATATCATTCTGATTCTGCTCCGGAGAGCCGTGAAAGCCCATTAAAATGTCAATAGAGACCCAGAGAGGGGAGAGAGTCATTTCCACCATGGTCTCAGCACAGTCACGCAGGTGTTAGAGGCGATTTAACCTTTTGAGCGCCGCAGAGCGCTAGCTGCCTTAAGAATACTTATTATGTCCTGTTCTGGCACAGAACAGTCGGTCTTAAGATAATGGACTGCTGATCCTGACCCTGCAGGACTGAGGGACTCTGGACTTGATATTCATAAGTACTGCTGAGATTCAGCAAAATATAAATCCTAACAAGTTCAAGTTATGTGGTGAGCTGATAAAAGACATTTCTTTTCTTGATGTCTCTGGGAAATCACACTTGGTTGTGTTAGTGCTGCTAATCTAAGAGCTAACTCGCTATACCAAATTTAACTCCAAAGCCAATCAAACGAGCTCCAGCTGGATAATCTCTCTCACACAAACAAATGTGTGCATCACACACACACACACACACACACACACACACACACACACACACACACACACACACACACACATGCATAGCTACATATATAAAGTTGGACTGTCAGTCGATTAAAATTGTTAATTGCAAATTCATCGCACATTTTTTCATCTGTTCAAAATGTACCTTAAAGGGAGATTCGTCAAGTATTTAACACTCTTATCAACAGGGAGTGGACAAATATGTTACTTAATGTAAACGTATGTATAATTTATTATTATAAATCAATTAGCAACACAAAACAATGACAGATATTGTCCAGAAACCCTCACAGGTTCTGACTTTAGCATAAGAAATCTGCTCCAATCAGAACATAGCAAACTGCAGCCCAACAGGCAACAACAGCTGTCAGTGTGTCAGAGTGCTGACTTGACTATGACTTGATCCAGACTGACTGGGACTATCATAAATTGGGCATGTCTGTAAAGGGGAGACTCGTTGGTACCCATAGAACCCCCTCACCAAAATTTAGCATATGTTTGGAGCCTTATTTTACCTCCTTGTCAACAAGCTATTATAACATGGATACTGATGGATTCATCAGGTTTTCTAGTGTCATATGATCCCAGTATCTTCACTCGAGCTTTAAAACTGAGCCACTGCAACCTAAAATTTACAAGTTGTGTTAATGCATTAAAGAAATTAGTGGCATTAAAACAAATTTGCGTAACCACCTTATTCAACAGCCCTAATTTAAAGCTAAACTTACAAACACTAACCATATATAAACCAACACACTTTTGTGCCATGATTTCTGGAGCGTGGACATGTGAGTAGATTTACAGATGGAAAATAAGTAAAACACACAAAAGCCTCGCCATGACCTCTGCATCTACCAGAAAATACCTCTCTCTCCTCTTTCACACTCTGTGACCTGTGGTACGTAGCGTTTAGTGGTCTGCAGCGGTTCTCCTCGTAGACTCAAAGACAGAGATGCATGACAGGATCTGATAAGACAAATAGAACTGTTCCCTAAACTGGCCAAGCCACCCACGTAGGATGTGTTTTTTTTCTCCTGCTGCATTCTCCATATTTCTCCTCCTCTCATTGAGGGTTTTTTAGGATTCAGTTATTTTCAGCCGCCTGTTTTAAAAGCAGATCAGTGGCTGATAGCTCATGAGGCTCATTGGCTCTAAAAGCTCAGAACACAGCAAACTAGAGATGTTCTGGTCTGATATCACTTTTCCTTCCTGAACTGAATACTGATCCGATACCAGTGTGATTAAAAACTCACCATTTTTCTCAGATTTCTAATGTTTTGTTAGCTCTGGCTAACGTTATGATCTCCACTAAAACCTACCCGATCAATACAAGCTGCCAGGAAGAGAGCCAGTAGCCAAACAGCGGTACTACAACTTCCACGTCCATCACGTGCCACCATGATGTAAAAAAAAAAAAAAAAGCACTAATAGCTGAATCCAGAGTTGTTTTCCTTCCTCCGTTTGTGTGAATGAGACCCGGTCCAAGGCTGAAGCGACGCTGGGAGGCGGAGTTAAAGGAAACACTGCTGCTCCTGCTCTATGGGCCCAATGGATGCAGATCGCCGGATGATCCGGGTACTTTATCACTCAGCAGTTGAGCCATTTTGTCTTCGTGCGCCACTGAGAAACTCTCATAGAAATGAACGGAAGCCTCCGACGCTGTTTCCAGTTCTCTTTAGACATCCATGCATCGCTACTGCACATGTGCAACTCTCAACAGAGATGAGAAAGAAGCGAGATGGCTCACTCGTTGGCTCCTTCCGTCATCGATTTCAGCAAGGGTTTTTTTCTGGAGGTGATGATCGAAGTAGCTAAAGAGTGATCCATCTCACTTCTTTCTCATCTCAGAGAGTTGCATATGTGCAGTACCGACTGGGTAACGAGCGACATGTTTTGTTCCTAAATGAGCTGATAAATGATGTGATAATGTGATACTGGGTCGGTGCATAGACTCGTGTACTCACTGATATGCGAGCCAGCATTTTAGGCTGTTTTACTGGTATTGGTACCAGAACAACTCTGTCAAAAACCTAAAAAACAAAGTAATGTGGCATAATTTATAACTGTGCATTTAGTTTCCACTGTGTCATTAGTGGAAGTAAAGTTGGCCAGCAGACAGTGAGGGTTTGAGAGTCTCCGGCATCACTGAATGTTACTGACCTCATCCTGACAGAGGTTGTAAAATAGTTGTTTTTTAATTCACTGACGCACCACATGCCTTTGCCAACAGCCCAGCCCACCTCTTTCTTTTCCTCCCCTCTGTGTTTTTATCTCCCCGTCCTCTGACACTCCCCCTCCTCTCTGGGTCAGCGGCCCGGTGAAGGTCGCCCGCTCTTTATCCCATCGCCATTAAAGAGGTCATATTTCTTCACACCGCTCAGACGGACCGCAGGGTCGGAGCTGGGGTGAGCTTTAGCTTGTGTTGAGGGGTTCATGGACTGATTGTGGTATGCCCATATACCGGGGGGGGCCCCTCAAGGCTGAGGGCTTTCATGAATGAATGCTCAGTCGCTCGCTCTCACTTTCCTCTTTCTGTCTTTAGCTCCTGAGATTCCCATGGTGCTCTCCGATCCGTTTAGCCTTTTAAGCACCAGTTTGCGTGTGTGTGTGTTTCCCATGTCTGTTAAGCTCGTGACCTCCTTTCACTTCTCCTCATTAGCATTTGAATCCCCCCCACACAAGTAGGCCAGAGTAGAGGGATGGAGAAAAGAGAGGGAATGAGAAGGAGGAGAAGATGGAAAAGCAGAGCAGAGATTGAAGAAGATCCGATTACAGGAAAAGTTGTTTTCCTCAGCTGAGTGTTGACCCAACAGAACTTTTGTCCACGGAGGTTGTCTCTGTGTTTAAGGTGTAAACCCAAGTTCACATTAAGCTAAAAGACAGAAACACAGATTGCCCTCCGTGTGAACAGGCTCACCCACAGCTAACCCCTGCCTGTTGTGGACAGTGTGGTTCTCAGTCTGGCCCGGCCCTGTGTGGGCCCACCAGCAGCCGGTCCAGCCCTGGCCCTGGCGCTGGCCCTGGCCCTGGCTGGACCCTGTTTGTGCAGGTGTCTGCCTCAGTGACCATCCCATCTGCTGCCTCTGCCAGCCAGCACAGAGAGAGTCCACTTCTTTTATGAGGAGTATTTTCCATTCTTCTCCTATGGACAGACAGAAGCAGTCACCCAGTGCATGGTGGGAGTTTTGCGTCAAGTTTGAGGGGTCTGTAGTTGCATAAAAGTTGAACATTCTTAACTTTATGCAAGTGAGTCCATCCAACACAATGCTTGGACCAAACTGTCAAACTAGGTGATCTATTTCTGCAATAGAGTAAGATACAGCAGTTCATGAGCAGGTCGCCATGTTCTGTCCTGTTTTAGACGGTGAGCAGAGCACCAGAGAGCGATCAGGTGCATCCTGGTGTCCACGCTAGACCTGGTGGACACGTTGGCTTACGTGTCATGGAAACGTAGGCATTGACATTTCATTTTCTGAACATTTTAAGACTCCTTGTCCATGAAAGTTGGGTTGTAAAGTTCATTCTTGACCTCTAAACCTTTTAAAAAGCTTCGTTCTTTTGGAGACAGCTTTGAAAATGCTAATTTCCTCTGGTGGTCAAAAACCACCACATGCATTAATGCAAGCAGAAGGATAAAATGCCATATTAGTGTGGACATGGACTCTTTGACACCTGAGACAACACTTTCTTCTTTCAAGTGGGAGCAGATGTCACAGTGTGGATGTTAAGGAGCCTGTGAGAGAGCGTATCCACAAGAATGCATAAGAAAGTGTGTTTTGAGGTCTTCATGCCAATGGTTACTGGTGACGGCCGTGTTTTCAGGGCAGACCAGTAACACGATCTCCGTCTCCCATCACTGGTGAGATGACGGCCGCGGTTCTCAGCCGCATTAGGAACATTCACCAGTAGATTTCTGACCCAGACGTCAAAAATCTTTGTGATGAGAGCGACCACATGAACCACATGTGGGAGTAGTTTCTGTGCAGTCTGGTGGTGAATGTATATGTTGGTGTGTCTGTGTGTTGGTCTTCAGGACGCCTTCATGTCTTGAGCTCCCTCTATTTATGAGCCACTACTACAGTCGTACGTCCACGCACGCCAAACATGCGCTCATGCGAAAAATGTTCCAGAGGTGGGTGGGCTCAGCTCTGTTTTTCTTGGTATTCACACATTTTAAAATCCCCAAAGGAAAGTCCCAGCCAGAGTTTGCACGCCTGTATTTGTAGTACTTTGATTTGGAGATATGTGTTTATTTTCCCTTCATCAGAATAAGATGTGGCTGTGCATGAGTGCACTGAACTTCGTCTAGCTCTGCTTTGTCCATTTGTTGTTGAACGGAGATCCTCCATATCCTCATGAAGGCTGCTGTTAAAACAATAGTTCAACATTTTGGGAAATGAGGTTTTTTGCTTACTTGGCGAATTAGATGAAAAGATTGATACCGCGCTCATGTTTGTACTGGTTAGCTTAGCTCAGCATAAAGAGTAAGAACAAGGGCGAACGGCTAGCCTGACTCTCTCCAAAGGTAATCAAATTTACCTTCCTTACCTTCAATACCACGTGAAATATTACACTTCGCTTTCAGTTTGCCTATTTTATCAAAGTTATTTTGTTTTGGTCAATTAGGCACTTGTGAGTATAACTTCGTATACACTTTATACTTATTACTCTATTGTTTATTTATAGAGTATATATATATATATATAATTTTTATTTTATTTCATTTTCCCATTGACAATATAACTTTGCTGTCCATTTAGTGTAAAATACCAAATTCAGAATTGTGCATGTTGTCCATTTTTTATACTCTCAAAGACAAATTTTTCAAATAAATAATCAAACAATAAATAAAACATAACGTATAATGTATCTGTAATATGTATTTAAAAATATAGCAATGCATACAAATTTATAAAAGAAAAATAGAACAATAATAATATTATTTTCTATATACACTAATAATAATAACGGCAATAATAATAATAATAATATATATTCTTATTATAATTATTGTAATAATAAATTAATATTTATGCATGTTATTGTTGTTATATTTTGCTATATAATAATAATAATGATAATAATAATTAGTATGTAGTTTTACAACTTAAGATTGTTGTTGTTTGAGCGACCTCCTCCTCCTCCTCCTCCTCCTCCTCTTCCTCCTCTTCTTCCTCTGGATTTAATAAAGTCTTATCATCTTTTATCTTCTTACACCTCAAAAGGTCAATAATTATGTTATATCTCCTTTTGATTTATACATTCAGAATGTGTATTTTGTTAGCAGGCTAGCTGTGTTTCTCTGTCAGCCTCTATTATGCTTCACTAACTGGCTGCTGGTGGTAGTTTGGTACAAAGTGTTTCTATCAGATTCAGACGTTTCATCACTCATAACATACCTGGAGTGGCACTCTCTGCCCTGCAACTTCTCACAGTGAGGTGACCTACAGTAGTACCGTGATGGTGGCCGTCTTTTGTCTCCAGTAATGAACCCCTAGTCCTGAATGTGATGGGTGTGATGGGTGTGAATGTGTGTTTGCTCTGGTGGGGGGGGGGGGTCTCCTAATGCTAAAGAATAAACCTCAAGTCTCTATGGGCTGGTGTCACACTGTCAACAGGAGCAGCAGGAGGGTGTTTGCTGAGTAAACGTCCTGATTAATGCGCACACACACACACACACACACACACACACACACACACACTTGCTAAAGTGAGTTTTAATGTGATTTTTTTTTTCTTCAGCTTACAGGTAAGTGGAGTCAGCTGTATGATGCTGTATGATTCCCTGTATTAGGTGTGTGTGAGTCAGCCTGTATGTATGTGTGTGTGTGTGGGTTCAGAGACATCCATTCATGTATATATGTGTGTGTGTGTGTTTATGCATCCATTCATGTGTGTGTGTGTGTGTGTGTGTAGCTATGCTGCCCAGCCTGGTTCTGCATCGTACCTCTGTTCGTCCATACCAGCGGGGTCTCTACTGCAGCGACTCCAGCCTGAGATACCCCTACAAGAAGAGCACCGTCCCCTCCTCAGTGCTCACTGCTGTTGGGTTGACACTGCCCGCGGTGTCCGTAAGTCCCCCCACAAAGAGCAGTCGGTCTGGGGGAACACTGAAGGTAGAAACAGGGACGGCTGAAGTGTTCATGAAGGCGGCTGTGAAGGAACGAAAGGTTGATGTACTGTGGAGTGATAAATGTGCCATAAAAAAATAATTACTCTGTAAAAGAATTAGGGCGGGAGGATACAGACAAAAACAAAGGTTTACTGTTTGTGCTTTCATAAAATATTTGCACAATGAGATTTTTGATAAATAATCATCAAGCAAATAATAGATCAGATAAACAGTCTGGAAAGACTTTCCTGTAATGTGGCCTTTAAAACCAGGCAAAGAAAACACGTTATATTATCATAATACAATATCCCAAATCTAAGATGATCACTAGTCTCATATCACAATATCAATATAGTATCGCTATATTGCCCTGTTCTAAAAATAAATGTGGAAATATTAAGACAAATACTAAAATATAATAGAATCTTTATCTGTGTATTTACTTATTTGAATATGAATTACTGTATATATAATATATTACTCTAGATCTTATTTAAAATTGAGCATATGTGTGTAGGAATTAACTACGCAGCCTGGGCAGGAAGTATGAAGAAAGGGTTAAATATAAGTAAATTAAATTACATACAATTATATAAATTAATAAAGATATACAGGAAAAAAACAGAAATTTAAATGAGATATATATATATATATATGTGAAATGCTTATTCTTTTATATTATATTTGTCTTTATATTTCCAGTATTCTTTCTTTGTATTTATTCTTTATTGACTTATTTATTCTTTTATTTATTCCTCTTTATATTTCCACATTTATTTTCTTATTTTTACAGATTTATTCTTTTTTGTGGCACACCTATGGCTCCATACTGATTTTGGAAATCTCAAAGCTGCCCATACATGACACCCTCAAGCCCCACCCACTTCTGCCACATCCCATGATCCCCTGGGGCCAGCGTGCTCCTTGTGTTCTCTCCCGTTTATGTCTGTGTCACTGACCTGGTGCTTTTCTTTCTCCTCTCCCTCTTCCTGTCCTTCTCTTTCTCTCTTTCCTTGTGTCTTTTGTAGCTAGCCTGCCTTTCCTGATCATTGAGACTAGCACCATAAAGCCGTACCAGCGCGGGTTTTACTGTTCGGACGAGTCCATCCGCTACCCCCGAAAAGAGGGAGACACCATTAGCGATGCCGTGCTTTGTGGTGTTGGCATTCTTATTGCCATCTTCTCTGTAAGTCGACCTTCACACCTCCCTTTGTTTGCTCCTCTTACTCCAATTTAAAGTCTTTTTTTGAAACTCTAGATTAGTCTCACTAACACAGCCCCTCAATCAGAGTTTGAGTGATTTCTTTATCATGCAGAGTTTTCTAAAACGCTCCAGTCTTTCGCTATAAATGTGCTCTACATGTCCTACCCTTTCATTCTGCAATGTTTTCTTCGTCATACTTTATTCTTCCGTATCAACTCTGAGTCATCCGAGTCATTTGTGTTTTTATTGCTTCACTGAGCGAGTCAGTGGTGTCGAGAGGCCCCCCAAGCGACATTTGTGACACATGCATGCCAAAGAGATTTAACAAGTTCCTGGTCCATCCTCATCCCCCCCACTCGTATCCCTGACTCCGTGCCCTCTCTGCCCTGCACATTACTTCGGGTGAATGTGTTGGTGCTCGTCCTCATTCCCATGACTCCAGAGCGGGAATGCTCTCCAACGTAGTCCCAGCAGATTCGGAGGGGGGGGTTGGCATGGAAACATGTTAGAATGAGTGGTGCGGTATGTGGATGTCAATGTGCCACGTGGTCAGGTTAGATGATCTTTACAGCCTTCAGCCTCTGTGGCAGAGCCTCCTCATAAGTCTCCAGACTGAGACACCACTTGCTTTGCCGCCATCTCCTCGCCATTAGCTTGGTTGGCGCACACACACACACATACACACACACACACGCGCTGTACCAGCTCAGCTCTTCTGCTTATTGGAACCAGGAGACGGTTGCTAGTTAGTTCCCTCACATGTTCACATGTGGGCAAAGCTGGCGTGTCTCGACACAGCTGTGTTTCATTAGTGGCGTCGTCTACTGCCGTGCCGACACCATTCCTTTAAGGCGCACACACGTGCACGCTCACCCGTGCAGGCGCACACACCTATACGCACACATACATACGGTACATGCCCTGGTAGCAGTCGGGCCTCTTGTTTGTCTTCGCTGTGAGGGAAATCCCAGCAGTCCTGCTGGTCAGACATATGTGTCTGACATCACGGGCCACGTTTCCACTGTGAGAAACAGAGTTGGCAATAGAGAGATGGAGTCCAATAAGCATAAGATCCAAATAAACTGGGGCGGTCAATATTAATGTGATAACGCAAATTTGTTTTAACGCCACTAATTTCTTTATTGCAATAATGCAATTTGTGATTTTTAGGCTGTAACAGGGTCAGTTTTAAAGCTGGAGTGAACTTAGTTCTTAGTTTGTGTTGTTAATTGAGTTCCAATAGAATATATATATATATATATATATACACACACACACACACGTAAGTACAAGTACGGCTTTCACTGTGTTGCAGTATTTTCATTTTTGTAATATTGCCTGTTGGGCTAGAGTTAGCCGTGTTATGATTTGAGCATATTTTTTATGATAAATGTAATACCTCTGAAGGTTTCAGGACAAAATTTGTCATTGTTTTGTGTTGTTAACTGATTTCTAATAATAAATATACTGTGTACAGTATATACGTCCGCGTAAAGCAGCTTATTTTCCACTCCCATGTTGATAAGAGTATTAAAAACTTGACAGATTTCCCTTTAAGGTACATTTTGAACTGATAAACGTGTGATTCATATCTTAATCGACTGACAGCCCCAAAATAAACCCATCACATGCACTGAGACAACCAGCCACACAGCAATAAACCGAGACAGGGAGGTAGAGAAGGGGAGGAGAGGTTTGAATGCAAATGCTGACAACCCAAATAATCTCCTCCGTCCTGTATCAGCCTCCTGTGGTTCTAATCTTAAGCTTAGATCAAAACAGTTCATTGACAATAGCACACACACACACTAATACACCACCATGTTTGTTTCTTCTGGCTGTGAGCCTGCCAGCTGACCACCCAACAGGCAGGATAGGTGTGTTTTATCAGGCCTAACAATACACAAACAATACGTGTAAATACACAAACACTATGTATCCGTATTAACTTGTCTGGGAAGCACTGAGCTGCCGGTGCACGATTAATTTGCATTCACAGTACTGAGTGTGTCTGCTGGCTCAGAAATGGAGCAGGTAAATATTTTGGCGAGAGGTTGGGTGTGAAGAAGGCAGGCTGAAGAGTGAAGCCTTGTGTGGAAAGAGGAAGGAAAGGGAGATGTGGTTAGTGGTGGAGAGCGGCCGGTCCGTCAGTCAGATGCCCCAGGTGGTGCAGACGTATGATTGACATCTTCGTGCCTGGAGGGTTGGATCAGCGTGAGCCCCTTCAGTGTAGACCAGGTCTTTCCATGGGCCCCAGCGCCACTTAAAACCTTCTGGCTGGAATACCACAGGATTCAGGGTCGACTTAAGCCTTAAAGCAGACCACTGCCCTGCCAGAAACCCTCCTTATGTCAAAGTCAGGTCAGTCTGACTGACCCAGTCTGGATCATTTGCTCTCATGTTTTCCATTTACCTTCACTGTCTCATTATCGTTCACATGAAAAGGCCCCATCATGTCACTGAGCAGAGCATCACCACTCATTTACAATCTCACATCACATCAAACTGCCTGAGGGAAAGGCAGGCCATGCTCATTGTTTGTCTTTGTATGAATCTCACTCATTCTGCCTCTCCTGTCTGTCCTGTCCACATCCTTTCTACTCAATCTGTGACTTCAGTCTGCAATTAAATTAGATTTCCTGCATGATACACACTCAGACGTTGTCGTTTTTACTGCATGGTTAAGACTGCAGCAGCATCACATAGCTAGAATCTTATATTTCTGATCAGTGAAGGATGTTTATCTGAAACTAAAACCAATCCTTTCTTTTAGATTGTGATTGGAGAATGCTTCAGGATTCACCAGCTACATGAGGGAACCAAGTCCTTCGTGGGGAATCCCTACGTCGCAGCCCTCTACAAGCAGGTCAGTGTGGTTACATGTGTTCAGATAATTACAGATATAATTGCCCCTGAACATGGTAGGCCTATCGCATTTGTTATTCCACATGTTGAATCAGTGTGAACGGAGCTGTCATAAGAGGGATACTCTTACTGTATACAAAGAGTTTGGATGGGGATTTATTGTTTTTCGTCTTCACAAAACCAAAATACCAGAGCAGAAGTATAATGAATGGATTTAACGTTAGTCAGGCGTCGGTCATTGGTCATGAATTAAGGCATTTTAAATTTGTTCAAACACTACAGAGTGCCTTGAATTGTTCATAAAAGCTCATAAAATGTCTTAAATCCAATTTTGACAGGTCTTAAAAAAACGTTACTTTCACTTCAAAATAAACGTGTTACCTTGCCTTTAAGTGTTTTGTTTTTTGAGCACGCCGTAACACAACTATATCCAGACAGGATTTGGAGCTCCACCTCCACTAAACCTGAGGTTCTCTGGACTTGAACTCTGTAACGAGGCATCAATCACACAGCAGCAATGGCGATAGTGATGTTCCAATTTAATTTCATATCCTAAATACTTTCTTGCCAGTATGGATGTAAAGTAGGTCTTAAATAGCATTCATAGTGGTGTTAAATGGACATGAAATGGGTCATAAATTGCATTCGCAATGGTCTCAAAGGTCCTAAAAAGTTTTAATTTTGACTTGTTGAAACCTGCAGATAACCTGGTAATGTTAAATATGAACCTTGTCGGGGTCATCCTTATCTTTAGGTCTATCTGCACAGTTGAAAATACAAAAGAACGAAGGAAGATGGACGTTTCAAATGCAGTTTGAATGGTAAAAATCTGTACTGCCACTGTGGAAATATAAAGAAAAATGTCCGAAAATCTTAGGGCATTTCAAGGAGCATAACGTCAGTAGGGTATAAACAGTAAGTGGATGATTTCAACATATTGACCCAGGGGAAAAATAGCATTGCTGTGAGCATGAAACCCTTTGAAAGGTCCCCTTAATGTGTCATATTTAGAGGCTATTGAGCTGGGAAACATAGATACGCTCCCCTTTGTCTGGCTGTATGTAAGCTAAGCAGCAAAACAGGTTTATGTTTGAATGAAATGTCTGATCTTACATTTTTTCTTATCATACTTTTAAGCCTGTAGGACTGTAATACACGAGCAATACTTCTAACTTGTTTCCATGTGGCTCATTAAGCAGTGAGGAGGCTGACAGTTTAAATGGACATGTAGCGTTAACTTTTAGCGTGATATCATGCATGTAGTCATCAATATCATAATATTTTTTACAGGCTTAAAATGAGTCAGCTGGAAACATTACAAAACCAGCCTGAGGCGGCGTTTCCAACCGATTTGTGTAGCCAACATGAGCTGGTTACAGCTGGTGAAATCTGTCACTTCACCCACAAAAACAACGGTCGCAGATGGGAAATGAGAGGCCTGTTTCTGTCTAAAATACAGGACCCACTGCTTCAGAGAGGACTAATCAGTCTCAGGGTCAATCTGCTGCCGTTATCACAGTAAACTGCATGTGTAATGAATGGAAGTCAGGGAAACAGGGCTTCGGTCTTATGTCTAATCCTGAATGTGTGTGATGTTGCAGATGGGTGTGTTTCTCTTTGGATGTGCCGTCAGCCAGTCGTTCACGGACATTGCCAAGGTGTCGGTGGGCCGCATGAGGCCACACTTCTTAGACGTGTGTAGACCGAATTTCTCCGCCATCGACTGTTCGCTGGGATACATCACCAACTACACCTGCACTGGAAACGAGAGCGACGTACAGGAGGCCAGGTCTGTGTCAACACCCATAGTTACACTTTAAGGCTATCGGATTCAAATATTGCTGTTCAAAATGTACCTCAAAAGGAAAAGTGTTTAATGCTCATGTCTGTAAAGAGGAGACTGGTGGGTACCCATTGAACCCATTTTCATTCACATATCTGGAGGTCAGAGGTCAAGGGACCCCTTTAAATATGGCCAAAATTTAGCGCAAGTTTGGAGCGTTATTTAACCTCCTTCGTGACAAGCTAGTAAGACATAGTTGGTACCAGTGGGTTCATTAGGTTTTGTAGTTTCATTTGATGCCAGTTTCTTCAGTCTAGCTTTACAACAGAACATTAAAGAAATAAGTGACGGATATGTTGTATTAAACAAATCCTATTATTAAATATTATATCAAAAAACTGACTGGAGCTCATGTTTCTCTCAACAGGAAATCCTTCTTCTCAGGACATGCCTCTTTTTCAATGTATACCATGCTCTACCTGGCTGTAAGTAGCTGTTAAACTCTCCTACATGCATCACAACACACTCACATTCGTGCATGCACACACACGCCGACGAGAGCCACGGAAACAATGGTTTAACAGACTGTAGAGGGAGGTATGGAAAAAAGACGGGGCTGTGATTCGGGGGATTTACTGCCTTAAGAAAACACATTGTTCTCATCCACTTCTTCAGTCTCCCCGCTCACTTTATGAAGAGTTTAATTCTTCTTTTTACTCCTCAGAGCGATGGATGAATGCACTCCACTACACAACTGTTTTCTTCAGAGCAGATGTTTGTGCACTTCCTTTCCTCTCCCGTTTCCCTCGATCCCGCCCTCTGTTTCCACCTGTTGTGGGTGTCGGGTGGGGCTTAGCACCCTGGAGGCATTTCAAACAGTCTGATTACATACACAGACAATTGCCAGCTCATAGCTTCCCGATCATCTCCTCCTTCCTCTGCAGAGAGGGGAGAAGAGAGTCATGGTTTTGGGTCTGGCTGGTTACAAGGTGGTCTCGGTTCTCACTGTTGAAGTTCTGGTGTGTTTTGGTGCATTGTCATGCAGCGAGAGCCCGCTGCGGGTATTTCCCGGCCTCTGGGTGAACCTACAGCTGCTCTCTGGTCAGAGCAAGGAAAAGAGATGAATAAAAAGCAGAGAGGGAACGGACATCCAGACCACAGAGTGACACACTAGTCAGAGACCAGTGTTCCAGCTGCGGCGAGCTGCGGACCACAGCCAGAGGAGGCTGGTGTTCGCGGCAGCGGAACACAGACAGCGAGGAGGAGAGTTTGTGCAGTTTGGAGTTGATGTTTTGGAAGAGTAAACCAGCCTGAAACAAAGCCCACGGCGGAGGCTTTCCTCATGGACGAAAAAATCTGCTGCATTTTTTTGTTTTTGCCAGCTGAAAACCAGTCGTGTCATCATGTTTTCACTCTGTCCCACTCTCCATCTGCCCTCTTTCCGGGGGTTTTCACATGGAGACGCAGTCAACGTTAGCTGTGTTAAATTACTGTTTGTGTCGGTGGAGTCTGGTGGCTTTGAAGAGAGCGATAAAACTGCTGCAGTTCCCCATCAGAAAGGCTGTCTGACGGTGAAGTAAAGCAGCAGATGAGCATCTTTCAGCCCCCTAATAGTTTACACTATATTTATAATATTTTCACCTCTTTATCTTGCCATCAGACAGCCCCTTGTGATGGGGAACAGAAGCTGTTCACCCACCGGACTCCATTTTTAAGTATTATTTTTTGGAGCATTTTTTTCTCCTTTATTGACAGCGAGAGAGTAATGAAATGGGAGGCGAGAGGGGACGACATGCAGCCAGGCCGGATTCAAACCCGGGGCCACTGCGGCAAAGACTCAGCCTTGATACACGGGGCATCCGCTCTACCAAGTGAGCTACAGCAGCGCCATACCCACCAGACCTTTCAGAACTGGTCTACCGCTGCCTTCATCAGTTAGTTTGCATTACTGCTGCCGTGCCGTTACTCCTGTCTGCTTCTAGCAGACTGTGAGCATGCTGACGGCCTTCTACGTTGCTGTATGTAATACTCTGAATATAAGGATATAGTATACTGTACAGTACAGTATATTGTATATTGTATATGTAGCAGTGTCATTATGCAGAAACCCACATCAGGTCACATTTGAAAACAAAAGGCTGACCAAAATGGGAATATTCATATTTTAATAATACTAATACTAATAGTAGTAGACCCGCCCTTTAAAATAAGTATCCTTGTTTTCCTTGTATGTCCACAAGAGCACATGTTACTAACAGACAAACAAAGTCAGATCAATAGAACAGGAGGGCAGATAATGAGTGCCAGATTAGACATATGATGCATCCAGATAATCAATATTTTTATTAGGAATTAAAAGGGAGAGAGGTAGTGATCCTCTCATCTAACTCTCATCAAGGAATCGAACATGTATTTCCCAAAATGTCTAATTATTCATTTAAATGACAAATCATTCGAGGTTCTTTTAATTTTCAGTTCCAGCAAAGTGAGCAACTCTCTCATAAACTGTGTATATATAAAAGGGGAAATCACACAAGTAAATGTAAACGCTGATAATCTAAAGCATAAAATAGTGCCGTTAAAATAAATATAATCATAAATAAACATAAAATAGTAATTTGTATTTTAGTTGATGACAATATTTCAGATGGGAAAGATGAATGTGAACAGGATGTAGTATTACTGTATATGCATGATGAGCAGTAATTTATCAGGATTTTTATTTATTGCCAGCTGTATCAGGATTCCTCGATGTTCAGGATCTTCTTCTCTAGAGAACGCGATCTGTGAGCGATCACCAAAAACTAAAGAAACACAGAAAAAGAAGAAAAACAGCGAGGCTGTTGTAGTTGGCGCCATCTTGATATGTACAGAGGTGTGAACAGGAATGTAGTATGAGGTAATGAGAAGTACTAAAAATGGATTTGCAGAGGTTTGGACAGGAACATACTGTACGTATAGAGACATAATACATTTTTTATATCATACACAGAGCTGTAACAGATCAAAACTGTTGATTCAGATCAGATAATGGAATAATTGATGAGTTATTTCTGCACTAGATAGACAAATATGGATCCTCGGCCCTTGTTTGCTTCTCTCCCTCGTCTGTCACTTAGGGTGAAAGTGTCGTCTCCACAGTGTGGCTGTCACCTCTTTCCCTCCCACAGCTTCTGCTAATTGTCACACTTAGATTTTGAAGCTCTTCATTTCCTGCCGGGCACATCTGCATCTGTGACTGATGTGGTTTTTGAGCCGAGGTGGTTCACGGATGACTGGCGCAGACGGCACGCTGTACAGCTACGCCGCCGCCGCATGTGTGCGTTGATGCGTCCTACTCAGCTATCTGTTGTTTTGTCTGAGGTTCACTCATGAGATCTGGTTGCAGAGGGCCGGGGTTGTGTCTGTGGGTTATTCGTGCCTACTGAGGCAGATAGTACTTTGCTGGTTAAATCATAACCAATATGTTTGTTTGCTATACAAGTGGTCGTGGCCACAGCTATGCTTTTGTCTGGCAGCATGGTGTGAACCAGAGGAGAGGATGGGAGGGGGGGCTGGTGTGTAAAACGAGCCCTCGCTCTCATTCGCTCTCACTTTGTTGTGTTTTCTTTTATTGAACACGGAGTCACAGCGAGAAAAAAAAAGGAAGGAGAAGATCTCGCTGGAATGAGCTGGATTCCTCCAGAAACCACCAGACTTTGTGTCGCTCTCGTATCCATCTGTCATGGGAATCTGCTGGGACTCCTTCTGCTGTTGTGTTTTCTCGTTGTTTTCCTCAGATCTACTATTTGAGGACGGCGAGGGTCAGAAAGGCAAATGTCTATTTACATCTGAGTTGGATTCATAGAGGAGACTTTTGGAGATTGTACAAGGTCATTAAAGGGATAGTTTGGGTGTTTGGAAGTGGGGTTGTATGAGGTATTTATCCATGAGTAGGCGTATTATCTACAGTAGATGACATGTCTGAAGTTCTTTTAGACACCTGAAAGAAAGGCCCACCTAAAATAAAAAATACTAACATAATTATATGCAATATTCAGTATATTTTCCAACATGTTCATATCATTAACCAACATTTTGGCGAAATTGACAAAATAGATGAAACGACGTCATTAAACATCAACGGTGACGATATCAAACATGCAATATCACTGATGAAGAATGAGGCCGTGAAAAAAATTGACAAAATCTTTCTTTATTTTTGTCACCTTACAGTTGTTGCAGGTTGGGTTCAGGTGGTTGAGTAACGTATGTTTTTGCATGTTTGGGCGATGCGGATTGGCTCTCAAACGGACCGTTTCTAATGAGCGCAGTCTGGAGGACTCGGAGTAACTGCAAAGCTGCGGTCTTAATCAATCAACCTGTGTTTTTCATCAGATAATCAGATAAAATTTCATGTGAAATAAAATGACAGAAATGTTAAATATCATCTGATAACTAAACAGGACTAAGTTTATATTAAAACTTTGCTACTTAGATGACAAAATAATAAGAGAGAAAACATTTTGACTAAAATCGAATGACTTTTTAATGACTCAAACTTTCTAAATGTTTTGATTTAAAAAAAAAAGAAAAAAAAAATTTTAAAAAAACTAGCTGCCAAAATGAACTCTGGTATCTGCTGATTGTGTCACCTGGCATTGGAGAGAGCACAGGCAAGTTTTACTTTCAGTTCAGTTCCCCGTCGGAAAGGAGAAGGAAAGGGCCGTCTGACGGCAGGATAAAGCGGTGAAAATATTCTAAATATAACGTTCACTTAAACGGATATCAGTTTTTGTAACAGCAGAGACTTCAGAGACCAGGTCCAGGGCACACTGGAGCACACAGATTTCAGACAATCATCTTAATTAGAAGACTAACGTTTCACCAGGACTCTCATGAAGGCAGAGTTGGCGTCAAAATATTAGTCTTCTAATGAAGTTTAATGCCTTAAATCTGTGTGCTGCAGTTTGCTTAGGACCTGGTCTCTGGAGTCAAGACTGCCCTGTTCTGTGAGCACCGGACAGACAAACCATTCCTTGTGAAACGGTTGAAGCTCAGATATCAGTTTTTCAGGTGGCTAAAATATGTTTTGTCGTCCATGTCCACAGCAATATGTTGTTTTGTTTCGCTGTCACTGTCCTGTTTTTCCAATCTGACGGCACACCGACTGTCATTTACTTAAGTACCCCATACAACCCCACTTCAAAACACCCAAACTATCCCTTTAACCCTCGGAAAGACTGAATGTTTTTCATGCTTCTGCTGAATCAGGACTGGACGGGGTATTTGGGTTTTCTCCAGTAAGTTAAGGCCACGTTGGGCAGGTCACTGTGACTTTTTCTTTTGGCTCACCCTTTCTCCTCCACCCTCCATCAAAGCTTACAGTAGAATTAAGAGGTTTAGGATGTTGTGTGAAGGGCTTTTTTTTTTGTTTTGGATGTTGCATTCATGGCTGCAGGACGTCGGACAAAAGTACTTATCAGTGCTAGTCCTCTTACTGCTACCTGAGAACCGCTGCAGAGGAAGCCTGACGTCTAAACATCCCAGCCAGGGAGGAGAGACTGGAAGGGATGGGAGGGATCGCTTCCTCCACTTCCGCGAGGAGAAGAACAATGATGGAGTGTCGTAGAGGAAGTGCGAGGGAGCTTTGCGTCCACACCTACAGGAGTATGCGCTGCGTCTGGCTGTAGGTATTGTTAGCCTAGCTGATTCTTAGACACCAGTCTGGAGGTGTGGGCTGGTAGACCTTGGCTGAGGTGGGGCCCTCCCAGGCTCCTCTGTCTCTGGGTGTGAGAGACAGGAAGTTGAGGGTATGAGTAGTGCAGAAACACAGGATGTCTGAGGGATGCTGGATAAAAAGAGAGCAGGACTGTGCATGTATTTGCACTTGTATGGCTGAAAGTGGCCTTGGACTTCCTGTTTTGGCTCTTCTCTGTCTTTATCATGACCCAGGAGATGGTTTCTGGCATGTGGGGGGGGTGCATCCGCTTTGTCTTCTATTTACTCTAATAGAGGGCAGAGAGTTCATCCCAACGAAGCGCTGAAACGTTCATAGTAGGGTGTGTATATGTGTGTGTCTGTGTATTCCAGTGGCTTTCTGTGGTCGTGCTGTTTTTACAGCTGGGATGTTGAACCATGAATCAGTCATGTCCGGGTCTCCGCCAGTCCAGTGTTGTGGAAGAGATCATGTGTGTCTTTGCGGGTCTGGCCGGCCCGAACACTTTGATTCAGTCTAGACCTCTCAGACAGTAATAATACACATGCTGCAGGTGTACAGACTGGTGTGTGTTTGTGTGAGGGGGTTCAGGTCATGACTGCTAACACAGAACAGAGACTTTCGCACCTTAAACACTTTCTTTGTTTTGCCAATTTAATTCTGTTGCATGAAGAATATAACTAACGCCTTCCCTCCTCTCTGTCTTTTCAGTTCTATCTCCAGTCCAGGTTTTCATGGCGCGGCGCTCGCCTCCTGCGCCCGCTGCTCCAGTTCACCCTGTTGATGATGGCGTTTTACACCGGCCTGTCGCGCGTCTCGGACCACAAGCACCACCCGACTGACGTCCTGGCAGGCTTTGTGCAGGGAGCCCTGGTGGCCTACTGCATAGTGAGTGCACGCAAAACACACAAATTCAACATGCAAACTGTATGAAAGTATGATATGAGTGATAAAGCATGAATGATTATATATCAGGGCTGTCAAAGTTAACGTGATAATAACACGCCAATGCAAATTAGTTTTAACTTCCACTGATGTTTTAAACGCAGTTTGCTGGTTGTAGCTGGCTCGGTTTTAAAGCTAGAGTGAACATACTGGTATCATATGAAACTAGAAAACCTAATGAATCCACTGGTACCAAGCATGTAATATTAGCTCGCAAAGAAGGATCAATCATGCTCCAAACGTAAGCAAAATGTTGGTGATGAAAAGCTATCATGGCCATATTCAAAGGGGTCCCTTGACCTCTGACCTCCAGATATGTGAATGTAAATGGGTTCCCTGGGTCCCCACCGTCTCCCCACCAGTCTCCCCTTTACAGACACTTTATGATAATCACATGCAGTTTGGGACAAATCATAGTCAACCTTTGAGGGTTTCTGGACAATGTTTGTCATGGTTTTGTGTTGTTAATTGATTTCCAATAATAAATGTATACATACATTTGCATAAAACAATCATATTGTCCCACTCCCATGTTGATAAGAGTATTAAATACTTGGTAAATCTCCCTTTAAGGTACATTTTGAAAAGATAAAACGGATTAGAGAAAATGGGCATTCGTGTGATTAATCATGATCCGTTTTATTCTGAAAGTCAGCTTGTTCAAAAGCAACGTGGCTCAGTTCAAAATTTTGTTTCAAAACAAAACTCCTCATCTCTTCTCTGACATGATTTTGACATCAGATGATTTGCTACCTCTACACTTCATAATGATGTTTGTTCGAACAGAGAGAAAGACTGAAGTCTCATCTGTCCCCTCTGGGGATTAATAAAGGTTCATCTTATCTGATCTTATCTTTTCTTATCTTGTCACTGGACTTAAATTAATGCCTCCGACTGCAGTAAATGCAGAAAAATAAAATAGTGTCCAGGTCCTATAATCTGTTATTAAAATTAAAGGAATTTATAAAAATAAGACGTGTCTTCTGATTAATCTAAAAATCTGACTTTTACAGAGAAATTTGTAGCTCTGTGTAGTACATTTCAGCTTTTGGGGGATTCTCCTCTCTTGCCTGCTAAACATGCTCAAAATTTCTAATAACTTCACCTAAAAGCTAAAACAGTGCTGCTTTATGATACCTACTACTACTACTACTACTACTACTACTACTATAAAATACTATTTTAATCGATTGACAGCCCTAATATGTAATCTTTTTGCAATGTAATACTTTTCTATAATTGATTTAGGATCCTACAGCCACCCTTGAAACAAAGTTTGCCTCCATATAGCTTCTTCTTTTCACTCCTCTCGACTCTGAAGAAGAGAAATGGAGGAGGCAGCGAAGTGAGGAGAATCTGATTCCCTTTAATGAATAACACATTGCTTGGAGTCAGGCCTGTGTGTGTGTGTGTGTGTGTGTGTGTGTGTGTGTGTGTGTGTGTGTGTGTGTGTGTGTGTGTGTGTGTGTGTGTGTGTGTAAATCCATATACTCTGCAACCTTCTTCACTGCTGCTGTGACATATCGCCGCAGCAGTTGCCAGATGATTTTCGTAACCCTCATCATTACACTAAGCTAGATGGAGCCAAGGAAAATTGAATTCGGGTCAAGAGGAAAATAGACGGAGTGCAAAGAGAGAGAGGGAAAGAGAGGGAGAGAGGGAGGGGATTAGCCTTTGAAACAGGAATGAGGCTGTTAATTATTTTGGGTTTTTTATTTGGTGGCTCTGGTTCTATCAGCACAGCAGGCCGCCGCTAAACTCTGCAGCCCCTGGGAAACGTATGGAAACACACACACAAGCGTTACCTTTCTACGTGATCCAACTCATGAACGTGGAAAGGATTAGATTCATAAAATTTAGCAAGACCTTAGTAGTGGCGCCTAGGCAGACCTTGGCACAGCTAAGATGACACACACACACACACACACACACACACACACACACACACACACACCAGGGTAAATGAATGCCAGGATTATTGAGGGATCCAAAATGAGCCATGAGCAGAAATCAGCGGGCAACAATAGACCAACGCTGCTCCAGCTGGGCGACGCTCCGGAGACGACATCAGCTTTGACGAGGAGAAAAAAATGTTTTCAGAAATCTGCTCAACGTACGAGCTGGAAGTGACAGCAGAGAGGAGCCTTGTCTACGTCTTGGCTCGGGAAGAGCGTGGTTTTAATCCAACACAACGTTCATAGAGACACACATCACATCCACATCATGTATACACACCACATACACTCCACGCATATTTACACGTATGCACGCGCGCTCAATCTCAAGCCCCCGCCGATCATGGCGGTTAGTTTTACAATCCTTGACGCCCGTTCTGATTTGCCCAGTCTTAGTAGAAACACACATCTGTGAATACTTTAGCTCGGCTGTTTCAGCCTCTCAATGAGCAGCGGAGCAGAAAGGACCTGACAGGAGATGAGTGGATGCAGGACGGAGGACGTGTGAAGCCAGTGGGCCTCAGAAGAGCCAGCAGAAAGTACTAACTGACGTGTGAACACACTGAGATCTTAGGTTAACACGTGTGCAGTCATTATTCTTCTAAATGTTTGAAATGTAAGAATGAAAGCAGGCGTTCACACTTGAAATATTGTCAGAGTGAATATATTTCAATCCTCTGAGACGTTCAGGCTCTGATCAGACAGTGTGTTTTGCAGTGTGCTGCTTCTGTTTTTTTTAATTGTTGCAAGACAACCAACGAAAACTGTACATTACCAAATAGTTATAGTACAGTTTAAATGAATGAAAACAACGTATTGCGTATTGTTAATGTGCATTTCAAAAGTTTGCTTAAATGTCTGGAGTGTAGGATTTGGTGGCATCTAGCGATGAGGTTGCAGATAGCAACCAAGCGTCTTGTAGATCTACGGTGGCCGACGCAGAAACAACAAACTTCTTCTGTAGCCAATCATTCTCATAACATGTTTTCATGAAGCAGCAACCGTTGATATCAAAGAGCCCCATGGCTGCCTGGGTGATGCAGTCCATGAATCTATCCTGAGCTTGTTTGCATGCATGAAGAGAGCAGTCTCACAGTGCATTAATCTTGAGACTGAAGTAAAGATTTGAAGCACAAAAGAGCAAACTGGCTGAATCGGTGGATTTGCACGTCAGTCCCAAGTTGTGAAAAGTGTCTTGCTTTGCAAATATGTTTTAGTAATTGACTGAAGAGAATTGTGTTGTTCCTTGACTTTATTCACAGCTAGTCCAGGTTTCCTGAGGCAACAGTTACCTTTGTAATCCCATTGAGTGCCAGTCAATGAACGATACAGCCCTGGCGTCAGAAACACGTTCATACGTAGAGTCTGCAGCTTTGTCTGTCCTCACATGTGAAGATGGTCGGCGTCTGAGTCGGATACGTGTGGTGTTTTAGAAGAATATGTAGATGGATGTCAGACCAGAACCAAGGAACCACAACAGGAAGTGGTCCTTCTGTCCTACCTGGCACCTCCTGTCAGACACAGTGACCTCGTTTTCTACGTGTGGTAATAAAGGTCAAGAGGAGCGAACGCAGCAGGAAGCAGCTGCGAGAGAGAAAGCTGGGGCGGCGCTTTCCGAGGTTCATTGTCACAGCGGAGAGGAGTTGGGTCGGCCGTTAAAGGAGGAGGATGCTATCACTGATTTAAAACACACTACAACAAGCAGCTCAAACTCAGGGTCTCAGATACTGTGAGGTCAGTGAGCTTGTGTGGTAGCAGGAAGTCCCTTTTATCGCTCCACACAGCTCAACAGTCAACAGCAACTTCTTTGTACTACACCACCAGTTAACACGCCCAGAGTTATTTGTTTAAACTTATGCATATACAGTATATCACTAAAGAATATTAGGGAAATTACGCGTTAAGAAAAAAATCACCAAGCTGGGGGAGGAGGTAATAATGCCAGAAAAAAACATACATTTGCAAGAAAAAAAAACTTTAAATTGATGCAGTAACAATGTTTGATTTTATGTCTTTACTGTCAGCTCGATCTGGGCCGTTTGAATACTTAAACAATAAATATCAGTACATAGTCGGTATATACTGGTTCACTACAATTTTAGTATTGGCTGATTTGACCATGGAGATGCGAGTGACTGACCACAGTGTGATGAGGCTGATCCAACCTTGCAGCGTGAAGCGACGTAGTTCCTTTACCAAAAAAAAAAAAAAAAAAAAAACCTTTATATTCGTAAATTGTTAATATCAGAGAATATTTAAGTTTTTCTCTGAAATTTTTGTTTTTTCTCATAAATTTACCACTTTAACATCAGAGAATATTCCAGGGTTTTTTTTCTCATAAATTTGTGACTTTTTTCTTGTAAATTTAATGCTTTAATCTCTGAGGATATTCAAGGTTGTTTGTGTAAATTTACCACTTTAATCTCAGAATTTTGCCTCCCCCCCCAGCTCTGTATTTTTTTTTTTTTTTTTTTTTGATTTTTCAGTTTTATTTTGATTTTATTTTATTTTTCAGTGTCCCTAATACGCCGTTGTCATATATAGTAAGACACTGTCTGCATGTGATATTTTCAGCATGTCGAGTTACATCTTCTGACCTACATTGGTGTGAATTTGCCGATGCATTGTGCGGTTAAGCTGCAAATAATATTCATAGCTGGTTTCGTGTGCGTGCAAACAAATGAACTGACATTCAGAGGGGGTCTAGTGAGCAATGTGGTGGTTTTTTAGACATTCACAGTTCCTGCAAGTTGGTGCTCTCACTTCCTGTGTGACTCAGCGTCTTTATGTGCCAGGCTCGACATTTTAATAGTGGTTAAGGACGCACAATTAGCACGCGCTGAGTCTGCATCCCTCAACACAAAAGACCTGGAGGCTGAGCCTGTGTGTGTGTGTGTGTGTGTGTGTGTGTGTGTGTGTGTGTGTGTGTGTGTGTGTGTGTGTGTGTGTCTGTGTGTCTGTGTCTGTGTGTCTGTGTGTCTGTGTGTGTGTATACCATGCACAGGAAGTGGCGAGGTCGTGATAAGCCTTCTGCCACGGCAGGTTCAGGGGCATTAGGTTGGAGGTAGATGACGTGGTGACGAGGCCTGCTGCGACTGGACGTATCCTGATGGAAAACAAGTGTAGAATGTTTCCCATGATGCCTCGGGTGATTGTCAGAGATATGACTCATCACATCATATCCTTCCACACTCCCCTAATTGTACCAAATATAATCTAATGATGCATTGCTGCTCAAACTACACAAAGAGCCCTTTTTAAAGCAGCTGTGTTATGAAGGTGTCTATATATGATGTCATCCAGGAGTCAAAGGTCACCAGTGAAGGTCATTTTATGGTCAGTAAATGTCAAGCTGTACTAGAAGTGAATGTCTTTGTGTTGAGCTCATAATGAGGCCATCTTTGTTATATAAATAGATCGGAAATAGACTCTATGTCCGTCACGGTTGCTCGTATATGTTTTCCCATATGTGAGCGCTGTGTATTTTCTCCCATGAGAGTCATCCATATTGTTTTCCTCGAGGAGCTGGTGCACAGTAGGCTCTCTCTTAGTGCTGAATGGCAGCATCCCCCCTCAGCTCGCTGGCACAGGCCCTCTGCTCGCCCCCGACTGGCAGCGAGGAGGGAAAAGCTGCTGTGCCTGCCAATTAATGTGTGTATTTGGGTGTGTTTGTTCGTCCAGAGCTGAAGCCGCTGTTGCTCATGACTGACCCCAGACCCTTGTAGGTGGAAACGGTAATCCACTCTTACAGTGGACAGTAGTTTCCACGGTCCCACTTCCTGTCCACCCCAGCCCACTTTTCCTGTTTGACATATGATATCATCAGGAAGAGATTTCTTTCTCACATCCATCGACTGACCTCAGAGCTGATGCAGACGGGGGAATTCACCCCTGGCATCATTTAATAGCCATTAGCTCGGGTTCACTGTGTGATTGCCAGTTTAGTGTGAGCTATACTAAGATCACTTCCTTCAGCCAGATTGCTCAGCGTTGCTAGTTTGGGATTGCATAGAGAGTGGCGGAGGGAGCCGATGGGGAGTTTCTTGTCATGGCATCATGGAGTAATGCAGCATTCCAGTTTTCTGCGTCTCGCTAGCTGACAGCTCCCCGTGTGTGCATATTCACGTCGGCCCTGTTCAGACCTGCCGTGTTTTAATTCCAGGTATGAGCTGTAGTTCACACCTGCTATTAAATTCATCTGAATTTTCTCTTGCACAATTACAGTAGACTTTTTTTTCTCATGAAGAAAGAGTGACTGCTGCTAATCCCAGAAAAGTTTGAGCCCAGCCTTCTCGCTAAGAAGAGACATATGGTGGGTGGATATTAACTTTGCATTGGGAGTTGAAGGTAAATCAGCAAAGACAGCTGTATGCAAATTACAGTGATAACTCAACTGTCCAACTGGGTTCATTTGCATTAAAACTGAAATACAAAACTGGACACATACCTAAATCACCATCTCCATATTTGGTCTGAGCCATAGACTGTATAAAGATGGACCAACGCATCTCTGCTTCCTACTGGAAGCCAAAATATCTCAGATACGGGAGCTACCATCGTGAGATTTTGACTTCATGCTGTCATGTCATCAAGCAGCCAACTCGGGTTCTGAACAGTGAAGCTAATGCTGAAGTGCCTTAAACTTGCATTCTTTCTAACAGCCAGCAGGGGGCGACTCCTCTGGTTGCTAAAACAAGTCTGAATGTATAGAAGTCTATGAGAAAATGAGTCTACTTCTCACTGGATTTATTACCTCAGTAAACATTGTAAACATGAGTTTATGGTCTCAATCGTTAGTTTCAAGTCTTCTTCAATACAGCATGATGTTCATAGTACATTATGGTCCCATTGACCATAAAGCAGGGTATGCTTTAGGGCGGGGCTACCTTGTGATTGACAGGCCGCTCCCATGGTGTTGTTTTCATCTTAGTTACTTACTTACTAACTTTAAAACTTTCACAGTGTGTTTTATAACTTTTTGGTCATCTAAAATAGTTTTAATCAGCGTTCAGTACTTGGCTCCACCCTTTTGTGTCACTTCTGGTTGCAAAAAACCAAGATGGGGACGGGCAAAAGAAACCCTCCTCTAAACAATGGGTGATGTCAAGGTGACTACGTCCACTTCATATGTACAGTCTCTCTGTTTGCTGTCCACTTCCTGTGTCCTCACCTCGCTCTCCCTCTTGTGTGTCCACCAGGTGTTCTACGTGTCGGACCTGTTCAAGCCCCGGGTGAAGCCGGCCACGCCCCCGCCCTCCCCCATCAAGAAGGAGCTGCTCCCGTCGTCCGACATCATCGAGAGGAACAACCACCACAACATGGTGTGAGAGAGACCGCCACTTCTTCCTGCGACCGAGGAGCCAATCACAGCGCTGCTCACCTCCCATCGGACAGTAGAATGTAGCGACGAGAGACTGTGGCTGCTTTTCAAATGGCGCCCTCCTCCCTTTTGTTTTTATTGCAGCGCCCGGCGCGGCGCTGTGTGGTCTAGGGTGTCCGGTTTGAGAATTGCACAGCAGAGTCCACTCTCACTATCCAGACTTATTATTTACTATTATTATGTTAACTACTAATCAACATTTGAGCCCATCGTTTTGAGCACAAACAAGAAAAGAATTGGAAGCTGAGGGGAAAAAAACACTTGTGAAGAAAAATGAAGGAAGAAAAAAGACAAACCCCCGCCGAGGGAGAGAGGGATCGCCAGTGATGCTTCCTCTCTGAACTCTCTGTGGCCTTGGAACGCCGTAGGACAACTACTTCCTTAGCTATGGGAAGGATATTACTGCAATACCTAGCAGCATAGGAATATTAACAGTATAGAAAAATATAACTTATAGCACTGTTTTTAAGTTCATTGTCCATTATCACCACTTGCTGCCTGAGACGTCTAACTGAGAGAAAACATAATGATGCTGACACCCGAGAGACAGAAAGATGGATTCCTAGCCTGGTGTGGTGGTTTCACAAGACTCCACGCTCAGGCTTCAGTAACAATAACCCGCTGTAAAGCCTTGGTTATACTGTCTGCAAGGACAGCTGCACGGTTAAGCCTGGTTTATGGTCGCTGTAGTGAACCCAGCGCGAGGCGCGCACACCAGAAAATAACGTCATCATGGCTTTCGCGTGGTGTGCGAAGGCTCCGCAAGTTGTCGTGCCACATGATCGTTCACCTCTGAATGTTTTTTAACCACGTACCCACAGCGCGCCTTCGAGGGACGACTGACCGAGCAGGTTCGCCTGTACAGACGTCTCTACAACTGTTCATTGAGACGCCACAGGGACAGTAAACTGATAAAGAAATAAGCAACACGCTGGGGAAAGAAGAGGCTTTTTGCTGCAGGCTGCAAAAGAATAGGAGAGATTGTTTTGTAAAAGCTAAAAGAAAAGGTCTCATGGAAAGAGACCCAAGAGGAAGCACCGAGAGATGGATGTTAATTTTGACTTAAACAAAAGTCACGTGTTTCTTTGTCTTATTTGGTCATTGAAAAGAGGAACTGCAGTGGTCAGACAGAGGGGAAGGCGTGTTTTATAGAAAAAAAACAGCAACAGCACAACCAACCATTGTATTATGGTTGGATTCCAACACCGAATATAAAGGATGGAGTCATCAGACAGCAACACTGTTAAGATAAGTGGGTCCCAAAAACATCCCCCCCAGTATGGGAGGTTAAGGGTGGGGGGGTTAAGGTAGCAGGAAAGGGATGAGGGCTCTGTGTTCCCACCAGCAGCCCTTAAGGGCTCCAGTTCAGTCTCCTCCTCAGCATGTTTCTGCTACTTGGATATAAGCAGCAGTAATTACAGCACACAAATGCAATGTTTGGCGGTACATCGGTGTTTACTGCTGTTGCCAGGCAGCCTACTTTCCTTTCCGGTACTGCCTGCAACAAACAATACGTTCAGCATAAGCGCCTCTGTACATTCTCATAGCGCACGCCAACTACGGAGACCTGCGCCATGGTGTCTCAAGTATAAACAAGGCTTTAACGTGGAGTAGTGATGAGGAAACGTCTGGATCATTTATACTCCATGCAGGTTTCCCTCTGCTCCTAAAAGTTCTCTATTTTCTACGCTGCGTCCATGTAGGTTGAAAAATTTCAATGCGCACGGAAAGGTGAAAACCTGCCCTCTGCGAAGGACAAAAACCGGTTTGAGAGCAGTCCTTTCTTCTTGACTGATAAGCAAGACATCAGTGTCTTTAGCAGCAGGACGAGAAGCCCTCGAACCTCACAGTACATCTGTCTCCAGATCAGCACATCAAGCTTTTTCACAGTGGACTCTCAGAGCGGCCCAAACCCGGGATGTTGCATTTCTTGAGGGTTAGATGTAGTAAAGGGTTGGGGGGATATTTTCTGTGGAAGGAGCGCCTCCCAGCACCTGAGAGGCGTGGCTGTGCCATGCCTCTTCCCTGGTGTTGGGGCCCATCTGTTTGGCTTCCTAAACAGGAAGTGGACGGGTGGACAGAGTGAAGGGGTGCAGGCTGTCACCATGGAAAGAGGGTGATGAGTTACAGCTAAGCTGGCACATTATTTTTTGGGATGATTTGGGCTCCTTCCGCTGGCAGGGAGGGGCTCGCACCCACCCAAATCACTCATTGGCAATGGATGGGTCTCTCAGTGTGTGTGTATGTGTGTCTTGTACATGTACATTGTGTGTGTGTATATACATATACAGTATGTGTGAGCGCTGTGAGAAGAAACCCCCTCTTGATGAACTAAGTGTGTCAAGTGAGACACTGTCAGCTGTGCCAAGTCAATGTGTGTGTGTGTGTGTGTGTGTGTGTGTGTGTGTGTGTGTGTCAGAGAGCAGGTGGACGTTATAAAAACTGTGGATCTAATATTTTTATTCTCTTTAACCTTGTGTGTTTTATAGCCTGTCCTGTATAATCACTAACAGTTGTACAGACACAGAAGTCCTTTTTATTTACAGCCGACTCAGATCTCCTCCTCCAACAACACACGCCGCCATGTTGCACATCTTTCTCATCGTATAGTCCGTCCTATCATTTCACAAAACCGTTTTCACTTCTCTTTTATTTTTTATAAATATATAAATAATGTATAGATCACTAAAGTTAACTCTGTAAGATATTGTTTCTTAACATGTTTTAGATACAGTATATCCACTATGATTACAGACCTGTGTTCTTCACAAAATGCTGCTTAAAAAGCATCGATTGACAGATTTTTGTAACTAGAATAACTATTGTAGATTGTAATAGTTACGTTTGTAATATGCATTAAAAAAATACACCCACAATTGTATTAAATTCAATATTAGTATTTTTGTATTGTGTCGTTTTTTTGTACAAAGACATAGTTGCAATGCTGTTTTTTTTTCTGCTAAATGTATTTAGCTCTAATACATGTGCTTTTAAATAAAAAGCTCATTATGAACACAACTCTGGTTTGTCTTCACTGTTGATCCGACACTGACTACAAGTTGTGACGATGGTAGTCCTTTACGTTCCCCATATACACAAGAAAATGGTGGTATGTCCAGCCATCCATCTTAGGGGTCGCGGGGCGACTGGAGCTGATCCCAGCTGGCATTGGGCGAAGGCGGGGTCCATCCTGGACAGGTCGCCAGTCCATCACAGGGCACATAGAGACAGACGATTCACACTCACATTCACACCTACAGGACATTTAGAGTCATCAATTAACCTGCATGTCTTTGGACTGTGGGAGGAAGTCGGAGCACCTGGAGAAAACCCACAAGGAGAACAAGCACACTCCACACAGCCCCAAGCCAGATTCGAACCTGCGCCCTTCTTGCTGTGAGGCGATGTGGTGGAATGTAAGTAGATTTCTTTACTTACTTACCACATGTATATGATAATTATGCATAATAAGAACATTTTGCTGATAATATTTCTGTCTCTTTTCTTTATTAAGATTGCACTGCAGGACTCATCACCCATGTTGCACCCAGCCTCAGGTAAACACTGTTAGCACCGTCAGCAGGAAAAAATGTGATGGGTAGGTGGTAGCACAAATCAAGGGGGACAAAATATTAGCATTTCACTTGTTTAATTGGCTCACATTACAACAGACATATGTGTACGCATTTTGGCGCTGAGCCTTCTTCAGAGCGTTCTCTGTCAGCACTGTTGCCATTGTTTGTGCTGTTAGCTGCTAGTCGTCACCATGTTGAGAGCCTTGTGGAGGCAATGGCTATGCTCTAATTTATCAACTTTTGAAACAGTACCTTTTAATATTAGCCGAGTGCTTTCGCCTCACAGCATGGAGGTCCCAGGTTTGACCCCCAGTCTAGGCAGGGCCTTTCTATGTGGAGTTTACATGTTCTCTGTGTTTTCTTGTGGGTTTCCCCCAGGTGCTCCGGTTGCCTCCCACAGGGGGGTTGCGTCAGGAAAGGCATCCAACATAAAACATTTGCCAAATCAATCTACGAGTTTCTGATGTTTATGCCGCGTCGTGGTCTTTCCCCCTAATCTTGTTTTTATTTTCTAACCCCAAATGTTGACCTTCTTGGCCCCTGGTCCTAAGTTTGTGTGTTTACATGCCCAGCCACGTCCCCTTATCCTGATCCTAACTGAGCACTTTTTATTTCCTAATCCTAACTGTACCCTAACCCTAATGTTTGCATGCCCTGCACCTTTTCCTTACCCTTTTCTTAACGTAGGTGACGTACAGTCCCCCCATTTTTTGGTCACATATGCTTATCGCCAAAGAGATTTAGAGTGACGTGTGCTGGCCCATGCCTTGCCTTAGATCTCTGTTTTAACTGTGGAATCACCGGACAAGGCAGCAAGATCTCTGGGTTATAAACCCCCCAAACTGGAGCAGTCGAAAGACACTTACAATATAGAAGCTGCAGGAGTAACACTTTCTGCGGTGGCTTCTTCATGGCCTTTTAGTTCCTTTTGTCAAAAATACCACATGAAATACGCATACACAACACACACTCAGAAAGTGTGTGTGATTTCACACTCTGGCAGACACCAGACCAGAGGAGCTGGCGTCATCATGTGTGTGTGGTTAGTGATTCTGACCTAAACAAGAAGTGTTAGTTTCTCCACCACAGTGAGTTGAGAGTGAGTGAGAGAAAAGCCTGAATGTCGCTTTCTGTCATCAGTATTTTATATTCTTACATTTTAAACATGAACTTACAAATCTACAATTCTAAGCACATCTATAACATGACCAACAACAAACTGATGTTTTGGGGTTTTTTTTGTAGTTTTCATGCAAACGTGACATGAAAAAGATATGGATGACTGGTTCTTGCTGTGTGAGCTCAGTGAGTGAAAAGGCAGTCACTTAGACCAATCATTGGACTGATGCTATCATTATAGTGGCATGCATATTTGTCCTCAGTGTCCTCTAAAGTGCAGTCTTTTATTGGCGGTGACAGTCCAGCTAGTCTGAGCACCAAAGCTGAGATTTACGGTGCCTGTGTGAACAGCTGGCAGGCCTGGGGTCAGCCATGCGTGGCTGTAATAGTGGAGGGCCTGCTGCTGAAGCAGAGAGAGAGGGAGGCCCATGTTGTGGTCTTGTTTGGCAGCCGCGGAGCAGAGCAGAGCTGGCACGGGACCGCCACAGCGAGGCCAAGGCATTACATAGTACCGCACCTCTCTGAGCGTGCTGCACATGCACTGCACATCCACTCAGCCTGTTTACCCTCATTTACATGGAGCTGATGTTTCCTTCATCCTAGTGTCCAACTGTCAAATGCTAGTTCCTACAGCGTGTTGGTGAGTCTGACATTTTAACACAAGTTGGATTGATTATGTCCTCTGCGGTGGGCTGAGAAATTCCTCCACTCTTGGTCTTATAAAAGCCTTTCAAAACCCCTTTGTAATAAAGTAAAATATGCATGGAGGTCACACTAAAAACAAGACAGTTCTCCCTCAGTTTTACATCCAGTTCTCACCACACACCAGTGACACAAAGAATTATGCAAATATTACAATATGCAAACTAATTAAACTACATTTTTGTTGTCGTTTGACAGCTGGTACGTGTCAGCGGCAAGTTAACCCCGTTCTGCTCAACTGGACTTTGTTAGAGATTCCAGTATAATTGTTGTGAAACCTTTCCTCTCTGAAAGAAGAAGCCAGACAGATTGATAACATATGTCCACCATGTACCGAATGACTGAACAAGGACAAATAGGTCTGCAGAAGGTACATCACAAGCAAGAACGCAGCAGAACGCAACTGACAAGTGGGAATTTTAAGTTTATATTTATCTCAACACAGTAGAGAATCAGCTCCTGTAAAAGGCCGACTAACAGACGTCTCTTCTTGCCATGTCGTGGTTGTAGCCCTTAGTGAAACGGCCCATTGGCACACTCGCGATATAAAAAGCATCACGGCATAACAAGAGCGCTACTGTAGCTGGCTCTGGTTTGGCTTGGAAGTTGGGAGTGAGCGCTAGTGCGAGAGAGATGAAGCTGGGTTGTGGTGAGGGTGGCACCTCCAGGAGAGCCGTCAGGAGGCCTGGAGCTCTGAGAGGCCTTTTCTCTGCAGCGCTGTCCAGAGAGCAGAGAGAAGCAGCTGGGTCCAGGGGGGAGAGTCAGTCTGGGCAGAGCTCTCCACTTCCTTAACAGCAGTTAACTGTTTACAGTATGTCAGTGTGGGGTTGCAGCACACATGAGGTGTGCAGACATAATATGACCCGCCTGCAGGACACAAAAGGAAACTAGTGTGCAAGAAAGTACTGTTCTTAATAACAAATGTAGGTATTTTACTACATTACTGCACAAAAATAGATTCATAATATTAAAACAATATCTGATAATTATGCATAGTAAGCACATTGTGCTGATAATACTTCTGTGCTTTTGCTTTTAACAATTAAAGCAGCGATAGGCAAGATTGGAGCAAATATGATTAAAAAGTTATTTTTATAAAACGGTAACTATATCCTGACAGTAGTGCATTAAACAGGTAAGCTTAATAAATCATGTACCTCTGTGACCTCCGGTGCTCCTAACGGCATCTCCAAGATTTCACAGACCGGAGGAAAACAAGCAGTCAGAGCTAATCTGGAGCCTGCCGTCTCTGAGCAGCTGTCAATCACTCACCAACTCCGATCAAACGGTCAAACTAGGCCGCGCTGATCAAATATGGATCAATATTCTGTTACTGTAATGACTGTTTCTGTTCTTAAGTGTTCTCAGAAACATCTATTAGTTACTGTTTAGATGTAAAATGAGAAAGTTTGTGACCCGGCAGCCATGTTGAGACCAGTTAAGGAAATACCAAGCACCGCCCACCAGCCAGAGCACAGCCAATAGGAAAGCTCTCTTTCTCTGAAATGACCTGTGATTAGTCAAAGTCTCCCTTCATGGACTAATTTTTTTTAAAGCCTGAAAACATTTTTTCTCTCACTTGAATTACAGTATGCTGAAAGGTTATTATAGATTTTTTTTGTCCAATGATAATAAAAATGTGTTAAGATTGTACTGCAGGAACCCACAGCGTCATCACATAAGCGTAGCCCCCGCCCTGCCTTTCCCCCCCACAGTTATCTCTGTCAGCACTATTACTGCTGTTAGCGCTGTTAGCTCCCTTAGCTATGAGATGCTGGCTCAGCTGTCGCCATGTTGAGAGCCTGTGGAGGCAATAAACTGTATATGCTCTGAATTTTGAATTTAGCACCTTTAAATGACCGGTATGTAACATTCAGGAGTCTCTATTTGCAGAAACGGTGTGTAATATTAATAAGTATGTTTTCTTGACTGTATAAACTATAAAGGTGTGTAGACATGACCAACAAAACACAACACAACATGATCTGCCTGCAGAACACAACAGGAAACTAGTGTGCAAGAAAGAAAGAAATATTTCAGTTTTATTGCCCCACATTCTGAATGCTGATTGAAATGTTTTGCATCCTGATAAAAATGACACATGAAACATGGAGATAGATAGAAGAAATGACTGATAAAGAACAGCAGCATCTTCACAGTCTGGACAACTCCTTAACTCAACAGAGGCAGATATATTAAGGAAACGGAGCAGCTTTTAAATAAATGAAAAGAAGACTGATTTTGTTAAGTATTAACCCAGTTTTGAGTCAATCTACTGTATTAATAAAAGTGTATTGGGGATTAAAATAAGGACGACGGGGTGTTGGATGCTGCTATCCATCAATAGGCTCATGTAGCAGGAGGATTAATATTTAGGATTAATGTCATGTTTTTATGATGATGATCCGGCATGAGAACACTGCATCTTTGTCTCAGCGAGGGAGGTATTTGATATGAATGAAATCCATTGAGCGTAAAAAGGACATCAGTCTCATGTTAAATGTGACAGATAGGATTGGACTGGATTAACCTAAATCTTGGGGTTCATATTTCTGTGTGGAGCAAACGATAGGTATAATAATGCAAGCGACTGCAACAAGAAATCAGGCGGCAACTCCGGCTCTGAAAAGTGAAGCCAATGCTGAAGTGCTTTAAACTTGCTTTTAACCTTTTGCTTAAAACCAAACTTATTTACATTTACATTTAATTTAGAGTCAAATAGACCATATAGCAGGGGATGCTTTAGGGCAGGGCTACCTTGTGATTGACAGGTCGCTACCACAGCGTTGTCCGATCGGGGAGTTGTCCGTGTTTTTGTCAAAAACCAAGATTGTGACAGCTGAAATAGTGAACTCTAGGCTTCAAAACAGCAGTTCACAAACCACAGAGTGACGCCACGGTGACTACGTTCACTTCTTCTATACAGTCTATGCAAGAAATATTATGTGTTTGGCAGGTTCTTAGCTGTGACTCTATGGATGGCTGTCAGTTGATCTACTACTTTGATCCAGACTGAAATATCGGACTATGGACTGGGTTAGGGTTGACATGAAAACGTAGGTGAGACATTCATGGTGTCTAAATAACAAACCCAAATGACTTTGGTGATACTGACTTTTTTGTCTTGCGCCACCAGCAGGCCAAAGTTGTCACTTATCCAGTAAAACATCTTGTGAATTGGCACACACATATTCGTAGTTCCCAGAGGATGCATCCTAATTATTTTGGTGATCCGCTACTTGAAATGTAAATTGTGCATGAATATAAAACGCTAATTTCCCACTTCACGCTCAGCAACTCTACCCCTGCTGTGTGACAAAGTGTCTGTGCATGGGTGGTGAGCTGGATGGAAAAAGAGGGAGAGGAGAGAAAGTTAATAAATTTCACAGATGTTGGCTGCACGTGGGGGCAACAGGTGATTATGTCATCTTCACATTAATGTGTCCACCTACTCTCTCGATCTCTGTTTCTACAACAGAGAAACCTTCACAAAAAAACAAGTACACTTCAAGTTTATTTTAAGTAAACTGAAGTATAGTTCAAGTATATTCCCAACTGTACTTTATGTAATAAGTTTACTTCTAAGTGTATTAATTAGGGACTAAATTGGCCTGCTTTTTAGTTTATAAAAGTATACTTTTAAGTATACTTTACGTATAGTAAACTTTGAGTACACAACTAGTTTTCATCCAAGCTGTATTTTGTACTGCAACTATGTGAACTATTCTACAAGTGAATGAGTTATATAATTGTAAAAAAAAAAAACATTTTGACATACTATACCATGACTTTTTTATCGACAAACTATACTTTTACTTTTTTTTGACACATTATATAATATGACTTATTTTTTGATGTACTGTGACTTTTTTTTGACATACTACATTATGATTTTTTGAATTTTTTCAACACTCGGCGGTCATTTCGACGGCCAAGGCTCACTGATGCACTCACTGAGCGAAGGCTGGCCTGTTGTTTGATCCAATAGATGAGCTACTGTAACTCAAACTGCTGAAAAAGTTAATGCTGGTTCTGATAGAAATGTATCAGGACACACAGTACATTGCAGTTTGTTGCGTCTGGGACTGCGTAGCTGCACTTTACTAATTTGCACTCTGGTTAGATGCAAAACTGCATTTCATTGTACTTGTATTATGTGCAATGACAAAGTTGAATCTAATCTAATCTTATCTGATTTTGGGAAAGTGTCGGATGAGAAGATCAATACCGGTCTCATGTGCCTACTCTGTTTATGTGTGCTTCTTTTTAATTTACAGAAATCCTGCATTATATTTCACCTCAATCTGCGACTCCCTGCATGGAAAAGACATCCCACCCCCCTCCTCCCTTCCCATCAAACTCCCTCATGGCCCATATGGCAGAATAGACAGGTCAGGAGAAGGAGCGCAGGGATCTGGTTGCTCTGAGCGTTTTACGAGACACGACTTTTACAGATGCAAAACAAGTTTTTTTGCACTGACAAGAGAGATCACGGCACCAAACATCATGGTTAATACAGAAACATCAAGGGAGAAAAAAGCCAACTGACATCTTGACCTTTTCATCTCCACTGATGCATTCAGGCAGGTTAAGCGAATGCAGAGTGAAGATTTCTACCGGTGTCTGTTCCCTTTACAGCAGATGAGAGGGAAGAAGAAGAAAGGGGACGGAGGATGAAGGGAGAGCAGCGACAGGCGAGGAGGAAATGGGGTTAGACGACTGCGACACACGGGCCTCTGTGATCCTTTAAATGTACAAAATGGAGTTAGGCAAGCATCTCTATCCCTCTTCCTTCTCTTCCTCTTTTTCTTTTCAAGGTTGCCACAGGGAATTCTGTCACACAGCCAAAGCTGCTTAAACCCCCGTGGATCACCTGCTCACGCTACAAACCCACAAACACATATTGCTCCCACATGCACACACACAAACAAATTCTCCAGCAGCTCCAGCAGAGCCGCCGGGGGATTATTACTACAGTTTTAATCATTCACTTTGGCTCAGTTGTTAAATTTATCAAAACAATAAGCTCAAATCTCTGAGTAATTAGTTTGTTGCTCTCAACAGATCAGAATTTCTCATTCACTCACTCATCTTCAACCGCCTATTCGGGGTCAGGTCACGGGGCCAACAGCTCCAGCAGGGGACCCCAAACTTCCCTTTCCCCGGCCACATTAACCAGCTCTGACTGGGGGATCCCGAGCCCAGTGTGGAGATATAATCTCTCCACCTAGTCCTGGGTCTTCCCTATGGCCTCCTCCGAGCTGGTCGTGCCTGGAACACCTCCCTAGGGAGCCACCCAGGGGGGCATCCTTACCAGATGCCCGAACCACCTCAACTGGCTCCTTTCAACGCAAAGGAGCAGCAGCTCTACTGGCATGGATGTCATTTAGAGGGAAATTTTCTATACACTGTCTTCACGTGAAAGCTGAAAGGTGAATTTTCTGGTTACAGTACATGTAACACATTGGTACACAAATACAACATTTACTGTTAACATAAATGTGCACATCCTGTTTCTGTACATACAGTACTAGTAAACCTTTTCCTACTGTTGAAACAGGACTCTAAAAAGCTCAGTGAGATACACAGCAGCATTCAGCTGGATAAAACTGTCATTCTGCTGTTGTACAGTAAGCAACCAGTGTAGAACAAAACAGATTTGCATATCAGAACCATCTCCAGGGTTGACAGCCATGGTGAAAGAAAAAACAGCTAAATATTTTGATCAGTATGGCTCACGCATGAATTTTTCATTCAATTTGCTGACATAATAACTGGATTTGAAGCATGAATGTAATGTTTTGGGCGAGTTACTACCTTTTGCAGGCATGCAATAGAGTGGTGATGTCCCATCAAACTGCACTTACAGTTTAGAGAATGTCACGGCTGTTTGAGACAATGAGCCAAAGTGACTGAGAAGAACTGTATTAACATCAGAGTTTGACCTGATTTACTGGACATCTTCTGAGTATTTCGGTCGTGTCATCCTGCAGGGAGCCAACAGTGAGCTCAGCACCCGGGGACCATGCATCTGCCTCGCTGACAACCAGCTGAATACCTGCTCCAGACGTTTGGCCCATCCATCGCACTCGTAAAAATGTGATGTTTGCTCTGAGGAATTTACTGGAATATTCAGGTTGAAAGCTGTAATTTGACCATATACAGTAAAAGCAGGAATTATAGATTATGAAGCGCATGATTCAGTTCTGGTATCAGTTTTGTTTCTCACAGAGAGGGGGACGGAGGACAGTGGAACAAGTTAGGAAATGTGATTTAGTATGTAAGAAAAGTCCCAAAGGCCATCCATCAGCAGCTAAACTCTGCTGCAACTTTATGGATATGTTTTATACATAATACTGTATGTGTTTGTGACTAAACACTCATCCACCACGCTGCTCAGATACATAGACAGACAGACAGACAGACAGATATAGATAGATAGATAGATAGATAGCTAACTTTACTTATCTGTACATACTATATATTTATATTTTTAAGAGCAAAAACACAATTTCTTCATTTGTATTTTTCGGTTAAACTTTCCTTATTTGTATTTATTTGTTTATTTTATTAATTTTATTTTACTTATGGCTCCGTGTTGTCGTGGTGACACACCGGAAATGAATGGCGTCATTAATGTTTACGTTCACGGGCGGAGTTCGCGGCAGCGACCAGCGACACTTCAGGCACAGTCAACAGGTTGTAGTTAATTAGCGCTACCGTTCGTGAGTATAGTTAAAACGTGTTTAATGACTGATTTAATAACGCTAAGAGACATCCCCACCGTTCAGGACCTGAAGAGCAGGCGCACGTTGGTCCGGCTAGCATGCTAACATGCTAACATCCTCCAGGTGACTACAGGTACCGACACTGACTGAGGGGCGTGAGGACTTTCCGCTGTCTGAGACTGTGTGACGGGAGAAACCCAGTCAACTGAAAACGGTTTGAGATTGAGGAGGGATGTGGGACCAGAGAGGCTCAGTGGACTGGTTACACCCGGACCAGAGAGTCTCAGTGGACCAGAGAGTCTCAGTGGACTGGTTACACCCGGACCAGAGAGTCTCAGTGGACCAGAGAGGCTCAGTGGACTGGTTACACCCGGACCAGAGAGTCTCAGTGGACCAGAGAGGCTCAGTGGACTGGTTACACCCGGACCAGAGAGTCTCAGCGGACTGCTTACACTCGGACCAGAGAGTCTCAGTGGACCAGAGAGGCTCAGTGGACTGCTTACACTCGGACCAGAGAGTCTCAGTGGACCAGAGGGTCTGTGGACTGGTTGTACTGGGACCAGAGAGGCTCAGTGGACTGGTTACACCCAGACCAGAGAGTCTCAGCGGACTGCTTACACTCGAACCAGAGAGTCTCAGTGGACCAGAGAGGCTCAGTGGACTGGTTACACCCGGACCAGAGAGTCTCAGTGGACCAGAGAGGCTCAGTGGACTGGTTACACCCGGACCAGAGAGTCTCAGTGGACCAGAGAGGCTCAGTGGACCAGAGAGCTCCGTGGACTGGTTGTACTGGGACCAGAGAGGCTCAGTGGACCAGAGAGTCTCAGTGGACTGGTCATACTGGGACCAGAGAGACTCGGTGGACCAGAGAGAGTCAGTGGACTGGTCATACTGGGACCAGAGAGACTCAGTGGACTGGTTATACTGGGACCAGAGAGACTCAGTGGACCAGAGAGGCTCAGTGGACCAGAGAGCTCCGTGGACTGGTTGTACTGGGACCAGAGAGGCTCAGTGGACCAGAGAGTCTCAGTGGACTGGTCATACTGGGACCAGAGAGACTCAGTGGACCAGAGAGAGTCAGTGGACTGGTCATACTGGGACCAGAGAGACTCGGTGGACCAGAGAGAGTCAGTGGACTGGTCATACTGGGACCAGAGAGACTCAGGGACCAGAGAGACTCAGTGGATTGGTTATACTAGGACCAGAGAGACTCGGTGGACTGGTCATACTGGGACCAGAGAGACTCGGTGGACTGGTTATACTGGGACCAGAAAGGCTCAGTGGACCAGAGAGACTCAGTGGACTGGTTATACTGGGACCAGAGAGACTCGGTGGACTGGTTATACTGGGACCAGAGAGACTCAGTGGACTGGTGATATTTTACACTGAGGATGAGGAGGACGCCACAGTGCTGAAGACTTGCTGGGTGTTGTAGTTCAGACAGGTGAGTCCAACCATCGATATAAATCGACAGTACAACAACACATGAACGCCTCAGATGAGAACGTCTTCGTTGCTTGGTAACGAATTTCGTAACTAGGCGCCCGCTGCGCTTGTGGGGCTTTTCAGATATAACTGCACCAATAACATAAAAACAAATAACTTAAATTAAGAAGTAAAATACACCAGTTAATTACAGTTTACAGGATATTTAAACCTTTCAACCTGTAAATGAGGAAAAAAATAAATAAGTAAATAAATGAATAAATGACTCAATAAATACATAGATATAAATAGTCTGTGCAGCAAAAATAATATTAAAAATAAATCTAGCCAATAATTAACTGATAAAATGTGACATAAATTGATATTTCTGTTTCAATTTGCTTCTTTATTTATTTATTTTTGAATTCATTTCTCTCATTTATTTGCTCTTATGTTTAATATTCCCTTTTATTTATTTATGCATTCATTTATTGCATTTTCTTTGCATTAAAAAATATATAAATATTTATTTTTAAATTATGTATTTATTCCCTTTTTTCCGTAATCCAGGTCAACCTTCTGTTCATTATAATACATTTAATCAAGGGTGGAAATGAACTTTTCTGTCTACCTGCCTTTCTAAGTGAAGCAAATCTAGCAGCCACTTGCATATTCTACCAGCATTTTGCTGGTGGCTGGTGCTGATTTCCAACCCTGATTTCATACTTGACTCTTTTCTGTACAGGGATTTTATAAAGGTGATAAAGTGCGTCCATGTATATGAGATATATGGGTTTATATTTAATGACAGTTTCTCCTCTGCATTTAGGAGTTTAGTAACTTATTTTTTATTATTATTTTTTGGAGAGGGTTTTTTTTTTTGCTTTTATTGACAGAGACAGTGGATGACATGAGCAAAGGGCTCTGAGCAGGATTCAAACTCGGGGCTGCTGCAGCAAGGACTTCAGCCTCTGCACATGGGCCGCCTGATCGACCAGCTGAGCTAAACAGCGCCCCTTTAGTCACTTGTTGACTTCTTTCTTCTTTGCAGAATACTTTGTTTGCATGCTCTATCCCCTATTTCTGGGAATACTGCAACAAACAACACATTGAGCATAAACACCTTTGTGCATGCTCGTAGTTTGCGCGCCGTCTGTGGAGGCCCACCGCCACGGTGCCTCACGCGGGTATAAACAGAGCTTGAGAGTGAGGGATGACATGCAGAAGCAGATGAGCGATACAGACGAGGGGGTGTAGGGGTGACCAACAGGACTGAGCAAAGGCCTTCACGGTAGATTTCACGCTCGTCTCTGCTCGGTCCACAGTTAACTCCATGTTCGGCCTGTTGGTAGCCCATTCCCACACTCTCACTGTGCATGTGTGTGAGTTTTCTCTAGTCTGTGACTCATTGATAAAACTATCTAACCACAGCTCACCCATTTGAGTTACAGGAATTGAATCCCACCACAAACTCCTCACAGGACACTTTCATTCCCCCCTACCCCAGATCTGTGCAGATGCTTCACACAGTGAAAGGAAGTGAGTCAAACATTGAGAGAAAAGACCACTTTTACTACACATCCACCCCCATACAGAAGACTTTCACTGAGCACATGAAGCTAAAGAAATGCTGAGGTGTGGCACACAGCTCTGCAAGCTGTCTGCATCCAGATGCTTGTCTGTTGTCTTTCTGCGGCCTGGAGAGCAACAAGATAATGACTGCTTTGAGCGTGAACAATAACTGTCAATGGATGCTTTATAGACTCTCTGAGAGACAATGTGAATGATTTCTTTATTACCCTCACATGCTGAAGAGCCTCACTCCTAAATGAGAAAGAGGCTGCTGCTCTGGCAACATAACCGCCGGCACGCTGACGCTTTGGGAAAAACAATTATGTTAAGAGAGGCGTGCTCTCCTAATGCTAGCTGCTGTGTTCAACTAATTCATGTTTAAGATGCAACATGTATTTTACAACATCATTCATCTCACATTACTATAAAGAAATGAGAGCAGACTCAGTTCAAGTGGTTTCTCCAAACTAAGACCAGCCGTTTTCTTTCAGTCACAAACAGGATGTTGCTAATTGCTTTGTTGTTTGTGCTGGAACAATAGCTTCTCTCCATCGCTTTCTTTCATTCCTCTCTCTCTCTCTCTCTCTCTCTCTCTCTCTCTCTCTCTCTCTCTCGCTCTCTCTGAGTATTGCATTATTTTCAGAAGTAGTCATGCCATATCTGCCCACCCTCAGTGAGCTGGCTGCCACCTGCCTGCACAGCTGCTCCCCATTTGCTCAGTAGCATTTTGTCATTTTGGTCAATCAAATACATGCAAGCACACATTCATACTTCACTTTGTAACTTGAACACTGTATTTCAACTGTTAACCTCGTGATGGTTGCAACATAAGATGAAATGAATGCCTCTGTGATGTTTTTCCAGAGTTGTACAGTCCTGTCTGTGAGTGCTATGGACTGCAGTGCAGCGTTGGATTGTGTCTCAACGGTACCTGGAACAACACGCCGCCATGTTTTTGTTTTGTGCAATGAAACCGAAACCACCTACTACATACTACTGAAAAATGCAGTTTGTACTGTATACAACATACTGCGTTCCTCAGTAGTATGTAACGTAAATCCATTTATTTTGTAGTACGCAAGGCTGAGTTTCGCTGCTTTCCAGTTTTGTAAACAGCGTGAACATGACATTCCAGTGCTTTGCATTGTGGGAAACAGTAGGTGAGGTAGACTGGTCTGATGCAGAGTGGAGATTTTCTCTGAATCAGTACGACATCTGAGTATTTTTGGCATACTGCAGATTATACTTTTGTTCACATACTACATTTTGTTGAAATCAGTGCGTACTGCTAGTATAGTACGCAGTTTCAAAAACAACCCTCGACTATGTTAACATGTACAAATATTCTTTTTTTTTTTCCAAAAAAGGCAATATTCCTGCTAAGCTGTTTACATGACTGATGACAATGAATATTCCACTAATAATCTAGTTTACATGTGACCATCAAAAGAGGATGTTTTTCATGTTTTCCACCAGTGGCAGCTAACGGTTGTTTTCATTGTTGATTATTTTCTCGATGACTTGGTTAGTTGTTTGGTCTATAAAATGTCAGAAAATGGAGAAAAATGTGGATCGGTGTTTCCCAAAGCCCAAGACGACGTACTCAAATGCCATGTTTTGTCCACAACTCAAAGATATTCAGTTTACTGTCAGTTTACTGTGGGTGTTTGTACAATGGTAATACGCAGCGCTCCCATAACAAATAATTAAACAAATGTGAACAAAGATGTTGTGGCAGCTGCTCGCCATCCCCTGCGGTTGGCTTGTCAATAGCACAGTATTGCAATATTACTGTTATTGCGAAAGCCCTGGCTATAAACACCAAATAAATCCCATTTTCTTGGACTGTAATAGTCTGGTATTTCATCACTAACAGGTTTTTATTACTGGGCTCTCTGAACTATTTACTCACCATTGATAAAGGTGTGTGTCATGTTTTTAATTGTGAGAAGATTAACCTTCTTCCTGTGATCTTATTGGGAAATTTTCCATATTTCTGTGGACATTTAATACAGTTTAGGGAGTGTGATGAGACACACTCAGCCTTTGGCCAAACATCCTCAAAACATTTCTGTGAAAACTTGCACTAATATCCCACAATACAATGCCTCAGCATGGCCAGACAGGGACCCCTTAAAGAGGACAACATTTTCTAAGCATCCCCTCTTAATCGTAACAACAGTTAAGCATAATGCTTGCAACCATTTTTACTCTTAGATGCTATTAAAACTATTTGTACTCTAAAACCTTTCAAGCTCAATACTTCAGCTCTGTTCGGTAGTATAAACAGAAACATATTTCAATGTGAATCATGTTAACACCACTTTGTTTTGCCCTGATATTGCAGGTGCTTTACATTTAGATGTCGCTTTAGTTTGGTCCAGGGATGCTAATTTTGGAAAAAAAATGAACCGATAACCGACCCCCAATTATTAATCGTTAACCAACAAGATGAGCACTGAGTCCTCAGGTCACCATCCGGCAGCGTTAGCAGCCACGGTGCTGTGTGTAGTGTCGCAAACATGCAGCCACTTTCCCAGTAAAAGTCTCCACCACACATTTAGTTTAGTTTAGCAGGTTGTGTGTGTGTGTGTGTGTGTGTGTGGAGGTGGAGGTGGTGAGTGTTGGTTTGTTGGTGGCGTTGTAGCTGTGAACGTAGTTGTAGCAGACGGTGTGTACAGTTTATTTGCAGGGAATAAATGCTACGAAGCAACAACTCCAGTGCTCTCCACTCCTCAGTAAGGAAAGTAGCTATTGGCTGTCGTAAAAGTCACTAAAGTCACTAGAAGTCACTAAATGACGCCATCACTTAATTTGCATGATTGACTTTGTGCTTGAAATTGTAATGGGCGCTGTAGGAGAGACAAGTAACATCGTGGGGACACTGGCAGAGTTACTTAGGCTTTTTTTTTTTCAGTTTTTTAGTTAAGTTTCTTTCCTTTCTTTCTTTAGTTTTGATTTCCACTGCTGTCTGTATTTTTGTGTGTGCAGTTTAGACTGAGTCCTGATGAGTGAGCCAGCTAGATGTTTGCAGTGTCACAGAGAGGCTCACACACAGTGGACGAGGTAATGACTGAAGCTGTGTGAGTCAAATGTACTGATTTATTTTAGTGCAGTGATTTATTGAAGACAATTTTTTTTTTTTTTTAACATTTATGTCCAGCCAGCGACAGCTTTGTGCATGCAGGACTCATTAGCAGTCTGGACACAGAGGGATGAATATCTCTCTCTCTTTTTTGAAGAAGAGTCGCTAGAGGGGTCTGAAAAGTTGCCAAGTTGGCAACACTGTACAACTCAGCTCAAGCAAGTTCAAGACTGATACCAACTTCCTGTATCCTGTGACTCCGACTCTGACTCTCTTAAGGTGGACCAGCTTTTAAACTGACAAGCTGCTCCTCTGCGCTTCTCTCAGCTTTTTAAGTAATTATTAATATTTCCTCTAACCGTTTAATGGATAGCATTAATTGGTTCAAATTTTCAATGTCGGTTAAGGGTTAAACGGTTCGTTCATTTGCTGGCACCTGAAGACACGTGACCCAGCTTCTCAATTCAGCCAGTTTGGGCTCAGCGTCACTTGACGATGTGGACTGACTCAAATATGTCTCCACGCTGGCCAGCTAGCTAGCCGGCTAATAGGCTACGGTTTGTGAGCCCCGAGTGATTTGTGACAGATCGACGTGATCTGTCACAATCGTATCAGAGCTACTATTGGACAAAAGCTATAACGTGGGTGTAATGGACACAATGTGCTGGTTTAATTGGCACACATGGTGCCAATCTGTTAGGGCTGTGTATTGGCAAGAATCTGCAGATATGATACGTATCATGATATGTACATGTAAAATCCAACATCATCACTACTTTGAGAGGAAACATACACTGAGAGGGCGTATATCTTTCCAAATAAAATAGAAGTATGTAAAATATAGATTATGGAATGAGTTAATCTTTGCATATGAACTAACAGTATCACAAAATATAATATTGAGATATTTGATATTTTCTATTTTTTTCTGTCAGCCCTACCATCTGTAGATATGTACTTTTTAATGATACAGCACAATTTCATAACTCTACTGTTTAGCTAATTATTCCCGGACCCCCTGGCAGAGTGCCACGGATCCCTGGGGCACTCCACTTTGAGAGTCACTGGTCTAAAGGAAAGAAAGGACGGGATGAAAACAAGAGGTAAACTGCTGGAAGGTGTGGCATCACATTTTCAAAGGATCTAAAATTTCGTGTTGTGGAAGTTCAACGTTATTAAAGCAGGGAAATGTGCAGATTTACGAGGTGTGGCAGATCTCAATCTGCCCCTCTCTCCTCGGGGACAGAAGACTTAAAGCAGATCACTCAGGGGTTACACATTGTTATTCACCTCCTCCCCTTCATCTACCTTCACCACCGCTCCTTTAACTCCTCTTCCTCCTGCCTCCCACTTCTCGTCATCCCAACATCTGGTTTCAATCCCCAGATGAGATTACAGACGAAAGCGCTGCATCAACGACAACCCCCCCCCCCCAACCTTCTCTCTTCTTGTTATGTCGTGTTGCTCATTTCCAGGCAGTCCTGAATGACTGATTTGGTTTAACTAGAAGAGGGACTAGTAACTCATATCTCATAAACAGCCTCTCATATGTAACCCAGCTGAGCATGAAGGAGCGTTAGAGAAACAGAGTGAAGATACGTGGTGATGATAAACAGCAGGACACTGACCATGACCTCCAGAGGTGAAAGGTCAGAGGTCAGGATGCAGGAGATCATGTGTTAGAGGTCAGAGGTTAACAGGTAGCACGGAGCACTGGAGGATGAAAGGTAAAAGGTTGTTTATGGCTGCTGCTGGTGAGGAGGACGCAGAGAGGGCATCCTACTATCTGGCGGAGCTGATCTGTCTGTCTGGGCTTCCTGCTGTGACCCAGCTCCCCGTCTCTGGGCTCTGTCTATTATCTGGTGTGTGTCTGTGGGTTTCTGTGCATCTCTTTGTGTTTGTGTCCTCAGGACTCGTGGACAAACAGATGCTGTTGTGTGTTTTGGAGAGTGGGGTTAACTCTGGGGAAGGTCAGCGCTGAAAACAACCGAAGAAATGTCACCAAACAAAACATCAAAAACAAGAATGGAACAGATTACAGCTTTAAATGTGGGATTTTCAAAAGAATGCTGTTCGGTCAGAGAAGGAATAATTTCAATATTGGTACCAGCCTTCGCACTAGATTGTTTTAAATTCACTGTGAGAACTTAGTGAGGTTGGTACTCCAGCTAAATTACACTCCCATAAAGTTGGGGGGCTGACAAGAGAGAGGCAGCAGAGGCCCAGATACCCTGACTTTTAAAGCCCAGACACGCCAACCCGACATCAAAGAACTAGTGGCGACGAAGGCCACCCGTTGAGTCGCCTCACGTCGCTTTTGTCGCGACCAAAAAGTTGCACTCAAACGCACCGCAAAGACTACAGCCGATGGCCAGTTAGCATAGCTCTCCACACCAGCAGGGAGTGGTAGTCTGTATTCATCATTCAAGACGGGAAACTGACTGGATGGCGGATATACTGTACAAGTTGTTGTTGTGATGTCTACGTGAAACAAAGCAGCGTCTGCCGACATTTTCACACCATGCTTAGAATGATCAGATGAGATGAAAATGAAAAGTGAGAAGAGCCTTCTGTGTTTTTCCTCTTGACTTTACTCATTTGCCTTCTTTCCTCACTTTTGTTTCTCTTCTCGTACACTGATTCGTTTAAGATGAACAGCCAATCAGAGTGATTTGTTTGACCGATGATGGCGCCACTGATTCAACATGCTGATTTGAAAAAACTCGGACACGGCAGAGTAGAGCGGGACACACTGCAAAACCAGCCGTTGGCTTGGTGTGTCAGGGCCTTTAGTCCCGAGTAGAGGTGTTTATAATTAACCGTTTAACCGTTACTGTCATTCATTCTAACAGCCAGCAGGGGGCGACTCTGCTAAAGGAAGTCAGATTGTATAGAAGTCTATGAGAAAATGATCCTCCTACTTCTCACTGGATTTATTACCTCAGTAAACACTGTAAACATGAGTTTATGGTCTCAACCGCTAGTTTCAAGTCTTCTTCAACACAGCATGATGTTCATAGTACATTATGGTCCTATTTTGAGTCAAATTGACCATAAAGCAGGGGATGCTTTAGGGCGGGGCTACCTTGCGATAGACAGGTTGCTACCACGGCGTTGTCCAGTCTGAGAGTTGTCCATGTTTTACAACTTTAACCCTTTCACAATTTGTTTTCAGTTCATCAAAGTTAATTATAACATTTTAGTTGCCTAAAAATGCTCCACCCTGTCGTGTCACTTTTGGTTATGAAAAAAACAAGATGGTGACGGCCAAAAAGCTGAACTTGAGGCTTCAGAACAGCAGTCCACAAACCAATAGGTGATTTTATGGAGACTATGTCCATGTTATATACAGTCTTTGGCACAGACTGAGCAAATCACCTCACTTTATTTACTTAACTCCTGCATATCTGACTGCAGGATGTATTTGCCACAATTGTCATTATAGTGACTGTACAGCTTTTAGCTCTAGGTAGCTAGCAGTACATCCACTGACCGTGTGTGTGCAGGCTGTGCCTCTCCATGTGTTTGTGCAACCCTGTAACCACCAGACAATAACGCCAATATTGGACTATTTTGCAAAACCCCTGATTACTTTCAATGCCAATGTTTCTCCGGTCAGATGTGCTACTCACCCATTCACCACACGTCTCTTCACCCTACCACCTTACTTTAAAGGATACACCAGCTCCTACACTGGCACAGAACGTTGGCACTGGACTCAAAGAAGATATACTGTATTTCCAAGAAGTGAAAGCCAGTTGTTCGTTCCATTGCATCCATCAGTGCCGAGCACTAAACACTAAAAAGTGCCGTACAAAAGTAAAACAAAATAGGAATTTTGTCTCTTTGTCTCTGTACTGTTTGCTGGATTTAAAGTCCCATTGAGATGGAAGTTAGAGCATCTTCATCTTGTGTACTGTGAAGTATTCCTCAGTAAAACAGAATATTTGAGTGGTGTACAATTACAAGAGGGATACAGAGGACTGTGATGTGGCTCACATCTCCATCCACACACTCCCTTGTGGCTTTAAGTTGCAGATTGATTGGATGGATGTCATGGTATTATTGGTTGAAGTTAGCTGATACTAGCTAGTTAGCATGTCATATTTTGTGTTACCGCAAGAAACGATGATTGCATTTTGATATATTTTGTAATTTTGTTTTTGGATATATAGTTAAATAGTTACTTAAATCCTAAGGTGCAGAATCGTCCAATGTGAGTGGATTTCCCAGGGATACTGGGACGGCTTGTATGACAGTTCAGCCTCTGACTGCTTTTAAAACTTACTCCAGTTTACAAATGTTTACATCCAAACCCCTCTCTTTTCTTGCTTTGTGCCTCTTGTCTCGCACAGTTTTTAGGGACGAGCACAGATTTGTTTTCTCAAGTGGAAACATTTCTAAATCACGATGACCACTCTGCACCTCAGTTTGTACATCCAAGAGAAAATTTGTCTCTGTTCACGTAAACTATTCAGTGACTTTATATGCAATAGGGCCACCTTTACAATCCACTTTTCAACCAGTCTAAACTACTTTAGATTTACATGATTGCTGCTTTGGAGGCTCTTCTACTTAGTCAAAAAATGTGAACTGTGGTTAATGGTGGATAAACTGATGTGGACCCTGAAGTCATGGATGTGTAAACTGGGGGGGCGGCATGTATCCAGTTGCAGGGGTCCCAGGGTTTATGCTGACGCTGACGGGGGAAGGTTCAGAGTGTGTGTCCAGGTTAGGGCTCAGGTCCAGCTGGGTAACGTCCTGTTTCTCTCCCCGCTGGCAGCAGCTGTGGTCACAAACCCACAATCCTTCATTCACACACAAACACGCCGTTTCTATATGCAGAACTCAGCCAGATGCAGCTCCATGTCTGTTACCTAAAAGATATTTAACATCCACAGAAGCTCCATTTATACAGCGTGACTGTGGGTGTGAAATATGAATGTGATCTGCAGCGAGCCTCTCATGGCTCAGAGTGATTTATACACATCTCAGTGTCGCTGCCTTTTTGTTACAGCTGCTATAAAACAAGATAGCAACAGATTGTCTGAGCGAAATGCCTCTCCAGACGGTTCCACTGAGCTCATGTTAATGCTTAAAATGTTCATGTATAAATCTGTCTGTGCATGTTTGTGTGTGTACAAAATGTACTGTATGTAAGATTTTTCTGTATCATTGTTACTTCGTTGTTGTTGGCTTAGACTGAACATTTCAAAGACTCACATGCCCACATAGTTTACAATTAATTAATGGATTAAGGAAGCTGCTGCCCACATATGTTGTTCAGGAGAGGTTTTTATTCTTTTCCAAATAGGTAAACTTGAATGCTGTCAGTTAAAGGTTTACGGTTACTTTGTTGTCTCCCATATGAGAACACACATGAAACGTTAGTCTGACATAAAACAACCAAGCAATTGAGTCACGAAGCTGCTCTTTCTGTTAAGAACGACAAACATTCAAAGGCATACACCTCAAAAACGTACAAATCTGAGAACATAAAGACGTCTCAATTTACATGCTTACAAACACACTAATGTCTCCATACTGGGCTCTAAAATTAACACTCGCCAAAGCGGCAAATACGGGTACATTTTCCGTTTGGCGAGTGAATCTTAAAAGGCGATCTACTACGCCGTCTGGTAAATGTATGTACCAAAATAGTCATATCATAACAACTAGCTTGATTATACTGAGTCTCTACTTGGGATGCTAATTTTTCTTAACCAATCACAGACCCTCGTTAACTGATTATTAACCGTTAACCGACAAGATTTGTGCCTCGCATGCAGCAGTGCTCCAGCTGCAGTTCATGAGCACAACAGACAACTGAGTCAACAGTTCACCGTCAGGAGAGTTACTGTAGCAGCCACAGTGCTGCGTTCACTGTCTCCAGTTCACCATCAGGAGAGTTACTGCAGCAGCCACGGTGCTGCGTTCACTGTCCCCAGTTCACCGTCAGGAGAGTTACTGTAGCAGCCACGGTGCTGCGTTCACTGTCCCCAGTTCACCGTCAGGAGAGCTACTGTAGCAGCCACGGTGCTGCGTTCACTGTCCCCAGTTCACCGTCAGGAGAGCTACTGTAGCAGCCACGGTGCTGCGTTCACTGTCCCCAGTTCACTGTCAGGAGAGTTACTGTAGCAGCCACGGTGCTGTGACCTGTCACTAGGTAGCCCCACCCTAATGCATCCTCTAATTTACTAAATGGACATCATGCTGTATTGAAGAAGACTTGACATTAGCGATTGAGGCCATAAACTCATGTTTACAATGTTTACTGAGATAATAAATCAAGTGAGAAGTAGGCTCATTTTCCCATAGACTTCTATACAATCAGACTTCTTTTTGCAACCAGAGGAGCTGCCCCCTGCTGCATATTAGGTTTAAAACACTTCCACATTGGCTTCACTTTTAAGGGGTTGCCTTCTGGGCCAGATACACATACTACATTAAAAAAATAGCAATAAATAATTGATAATCAAGCCTCAACCTGACAGAACAGTTTCATCTTGTACGTTTCTATGGTGTCATAAACATTGTTTTCCACCCAGCAGATAATGTTTTGTAATGAACCCTTCATTTGTGCGCCCATCATTGACTGACACATGAAACCACTTGGCTGTAAGCATTCGTTCACTAAAGTGTTTCCTGTCTGAATCGCGGTTAGCCGCAGAGCAGCTGGGGAATGTGCGGACAGAGACTGAGGTTTAGTCTTAATTGGGTCTGGTAATCCTTCTGTTTATGGCCTTATTATAATAGGAGGGGCTGTCAGTGCACATTCCTCTCAGCTGTGTGTGAGTCTGTTGTGTAAGTCTGCTTCACTGAGACTGTAAGTTTCCAAATGCAGCATCAGTGTAATTAGTCCTGTTGATATGCAACACCCAAGAAAACACACACAAGCGTTTCTTATCTTTCACACAGCAGGATACCAAATCATAAAACTAGTCCCTGCATCCAGACCCCATGAGTTCACCACCTCAGAGACCGGTGCTGCTCCATAAAAGGAGGTATTTGGACTCTGACGCTCTGCAGAGCAAACTGATATTTCAGTGTTAAACACATTTATTTTACTTGCACTCTCAGTGTGTGTTTGTTTCTGTGCATGCAGCGTATAGTGTGTGCACGCCTTTGTGTATGATGGAGACCAGAACGTTGTTTCTTCTGGGCCTCGGAGCCTGGGAAAACAGCGTTCGTTACGTCTCTCTGGCTTCATTTAACTCTACTGTCTTTTTGCATTACATGAAGTTTTCACTGTAATCTTCACACTCTTGAGAAAACTACGCTACGCTCGCTCGGCATTAAATTAGAGATGACACAAACATGCTTTCCCAACACTGACGCTTAACTCCGGCACCCTCTCACATAGTTAAAGGGAGGCAGAGGAAGAACAGATGAGATGGGAAAAAAAAAAAAAATGTGTATCTCCAGTTCGGGAGAAGTGTCTGCTGTTGTTAATGATGAAGAGAAGATGGGCTCCTCAGAGAGCTGATGGAGGTCTTGGGGGAGGCAGAGAAGGGTTTCTGGTCGCCGTCCAACATAGACACAGTCATACAGATGTCAGCTATTCCCAATTACTTTAAAGCCACTCCAGATTTGTCCAGAACACAACAATATAATGAAAAGTACAGGCCAAAGCGAGTGCATCCTAATGACGAACAGAATACCCTGGAATGAACTTCAACAACAGCAGTCATCTTGTGAACATGAGGATTACATTTGGGAGCTAACGTAAGGCCAGTAAACTCAGGAGAGTTGATGTGTTTTTGCAGTTTTCTGGAAGAGTGTCAGCGAAGGTTATGACTGTACAACTCTGAACAAAAGCATGAATCCACACGGGTTAGTTTCAGTTTAAATTTACGCATTTAAGTTACATCATCCTGCTGACATATCTGCCCCCTTTAGTGTGCAAGAAAAGTTCATTGCACTCCGAGTACAAATTCAGCAGATACCAGGAGGAGTGCAGCAGACCGGAGGATTCCTGTTACTTGATGTTTTTTTCTGTAAAAACGACACTATATCAACAAACCAGCTCTCTCTGTCTCCCACAAACACACTCACTCTGGAATGTCATTGACGTTGTGTATTTGTTCACATAACAGAAACCTATAATTTAAATGAAAGCAAACCTCTTGGTGGCCTGAAAATTCACACATCAGCGTCCTGCGGTCTTCATCCATGAGAAGACACAAAAGCAGTGGCGGAAAGTAACTAAGTACATTTACTCAAGTACTATTCTCAAGTATAGTTTTTTTTTTTCCTGTTTATTGGCAAGGATCTATATGATATGTATCATGGTACAGGGGTTACGATTAGGGATGCTAACTTAAAACAATTTTCTTAACCAATAACTGACCCTTGTTAACTGATTATTAACTGTTAAGTGACAAGATTTGTGCCTCGCATGCAGCAGTGCTCCAGCTGCAGTTTATTAGCACAACAAACTGAGTCTCCAGTTCACCGTCAGGAGAGTTACTGTAGCAGCCACGGTGCTGCGTTCACTGTCTCCAGTTCACCGTCAGGAGAGTTACTGTAGCAGCCACGGTGCTGCGTTCACTGTCTCCAGTTCACCGTCAGGAGAGTTACTGTAGCAGCCACGGTGCTGCGTTCACTGTCTCCAGTTCACCGTCAGGAGAGTTACTGTAGCAGCCACGGTGCTGCGTTCACTGTCTCCAGTTCACCGTCAGGAGAGTTACTGTAGAAGCCACGGTGCTGCATTCACTGTCTCCAGTTCACCGTCAGGAGAGTTACTGTAGCAGCCACGGTGCTGCGTTCACTGTCTCCAGTTCACCGTCAGGAGAGTTACTGTAGCAGCCACGGTGCTGCGTTCACTGTCTCCAGTTCACCGTCAGGAGAGTTACTGTAGCAGCCACGGTGCTGCGTTCACTGTCTCCAGTTCACCGTCAGGAGAGTTACTGTAGCAGCCACGGTGCTGCGTTCACTGTCTCCAGTTCACCGTCAGGAGAGTTACTGTAGCAGCCACGGTGCTGCGTTCACTGTCTCCAGTTCACCGTCAGGAGAGTTACTGTAGCAGCCACGATGCTGCATTTACTGTCTCCAGTTCACCGTTAGGGATCATTAGCTGCCACAGTGCTGCATTCACTGTCCCCAGTTCACCATCTGGGATCGTCAGCAGCCACGGTGCTGCATTCACTGTCTGCAGTTCACTGTTAGGGAGCATTAGCAGCCACAGTGCTACTTTCACTGTCCCCAGGTCACCGTCTGTGAGCGTCAGCAACCACGGTGCTGCATTCACTGTCCCCAGGTCACTGTCTGTGAGCATCAGCAGCCACGGTGCTGCATTCACTGTCTGCAGGTCACCGTCTGTGAGCGTCAGCAGCCACGGTGCTGCGTTCACCTAATGGGTAGACAGGATGCCACAAAAACCATTAAAATATCTTCCAGTGTAGTGGGATATTTCAACCTGTTTTCAGTGTAAAACACATTGTTTTTTCAACAATTTAGTAAAAATGGACTTTTTCAAAATTCTCGTGCAGCAATCTGCCATAAAGTATTTTTTGTGTACTTCTGCTTGAAGTACATGTTGTTGTTTGGTATCAATCACACAGTGAAAACAAGAAACACATGGAAAAAGTGTCATAACTGTCATTATGAGTGAAAACATGATTAAGTTCAGCGTGATTGTAAAAATGCTGCATCCATAGAAATAGAATATAGATATAGGTTAAAAGAAAATGGCGGTCAGCGCTGTGCATTAACCATAGAAACAGAATGAGTTAGCCTGCTATAGCGCTCACTCTCTTTGCAATGGCAGCAGTACACATAAAAATGGCTGCCGCTCTGACCGTCCGGCTAAATTGATCTGAATGAGAATGTCTGTTCTGCTCTCGTTCTGTTTCTGTTGCGTCTGCCTTAATTAATCACTGATATAATGCAGCACCGCCCGGCTGGCACGATAGGTGACACAGATGAAACACACCTACGACGTCACCAGCAGGTACAAGCTAAGTAGCGAAGTAGCTAAAATGCTCATGTTGGAGGAACTTTTACCTTCAGTGAGGTGTGTGAGGACTTTCTGCTGTTTGTGACCCCTGATGTGACTTCTTTCAGCTCGGCATGTTTGAAGATTTGAGGAGCGCAGCGGGACCAGAACTGGTTATACTGGGACAGAGAGGCTGAGTGGACTGGCTAGCCTGACATTATGAGGATGACGTAGCAGAGAGCTGAACCTGGACCAGACTGTGGAGAACTTACAAACAAAGCCTTCAGACCGGTGAGTACAACAATAATGTCCTACTGTATGTTATGCTGCCTTCAAGTGGAACTCATGTTTATGATATGCTTGGTGTTCAAGTGCTGAAGTCATGAGGCAATATTAACGTTACTGTCTGAGTCTAAAAGCCTCAGAGGCTAACAGTCTAGAAAGCTTATTAATCTGAATCTATTTACCCCAGAGATGTAGTGGAGTACAAGTATACAGTATACCTTTGTAGCAGAAAATGGAAATACTCCAGTAACGTACAAGTACCTCAAAACTGTACTTAAGTACAGTATTTGAATAATTCTACTTGGTTACATTCTACTACTGGATTTTGAATGCTGAATTTTAAATTCATAATGGGGTATTTTTTAATTGTAGTATTACAGCAACTTACAACTCAGCGGCTACAGCGAGTCCAGTGCAGTCTGGGTTTTGTAGTTGTTTTGTACCTTTTGAGTGAAAGGGAATATCACAGCCCATTTTCTCAGTTTTCTCTGATTATGTGGCACCAATGTCATATTTGCCTAGTTTTATGAAAAGCCCATCTTTCCAGCAGTGGAATACTTCTTTAGTAAAGGATCGAAGTACTTCTTCCACCACTGCACAACAGTATAAGTACACCTCTTCATGTGATCGTCCCCTGAGCCCAGTTCTTTCATAGATGCAGAAACAGAACAAAACAGAGGTCTGTAGCTACTGTATGACCACATCCAGTGTTCAGAGAGCTCTGCCTCCTTCCTGACCTCGTCATTAGTGAACAGTATCATTCTACCAGCAGCGCTCTGTGGAATCATTCATGCTAAACCGCCACAACACCACGGTGCGCTACAGTCATCCAAGATGTCTCAGACTGTATAACACACAGCCGTCCCTTCATGGCTGTTAATGTCATCTGCTAAGTCCGTTTAAGCTGCCTCCATCTTCCACCTGCATGTTTCTCTGCATTTACTCAGGAGAGTCTGATGATGGCTGACATTTTGGATGGGTCGCTCCTGCTCTTATTTTTGCTCTTTATTTGTCTTTGTGTATTTATTTATTTTCCTTCCTTGTTTTTATTCTCAGTGAAATTAATCCGTCCATCCGTCTGCCCATCTGTCCTTCCATCCTCCATCGTTTCCGGAGCAAAACTCGGAAACTTCTTGACTTGAGAACTGCTATTCAGTTTGATGGTTCAACTTCAGTTTTGTTTCCGGGGCACAATTTGTGGCTTTGCAATCATTTCCAGGGTGGTGCTATGAAGTTTTTTTTTTTTTTTATTTTACAATACTCTGCCTTGTAATAGCAGAGTATTGTATTGCACAGTTTAATTATTGCGCAATTTATTGTACAGTGTAATCCATTTTGGATGCATAAATGATAGGAAATCCTAGGGTGGTAGCTTCTGACGGGTGATAAAAGTCCAAGGGCCCCTTCTAGGGGTTAAGTTGAGGTTATCACTACATAACAAGCCCTTCTGGATAGTTCAATGCATTGGTCAGCCCATAATGAAAGATCAGGTGATCACTTCATTAATAAGCTCATGATAGGATTCCTTCTCTTGTCAAATGTCTTTTTTTGTAACCATAGAGAGCAGCTTATCTGCTCCATCTTAGAGATATCCCAGATTCTTTGGGTCCATAAACTGTACGTATGTGGCTCAGACTAATTAATAGAAGCACACTTCATTGTTGTAGTTAGTGAGATCTGCCATAAATAATGTGCAGCTCTTCCCCCCGTGCCTTCAGTTTTCGCCCCCCATAAGGTGATCTGTGGGTCTCGACAGAGCTCAACATCCCTCTTCCCAGAGTGGTTTTAGTTTAGGTAAAGACCAGAATATGTGGAGATGAATTCCTGTTTGTGCTCCACAGTTTCTCCAACATTTCTTAGTGTGCGTTGGGCCCATTTTGGCCATCATCTGTGGTGTCCCGTTGACACGCCTCGGTGCTGTGGTTGGCTTGGTTTTCGTGGCTCGGTGGAGATGGTGAAATGCCTCAAAGCCGCGCTCTCTTGAGTTTGGTTTGTTTAATTGCTCATCAGTTTTCAGGGCCATGATTCATGTGCATGATTCATCATGTCTGAATCATTTCTGTGGTTTATGGTCAGAGATAAGGGGGAGTCTCAGAGATAAGCGGGTGAGTTGTGGTCCGCTCACTATCAAGGCTTATTTTCCTTGCTCGGCCATTCGTTCCACGAAGTTACAATGCTTTCTGTTTACGCCTTTATCTAAGTGACCTTTAACCTCTTTTAGGTCAAAGGTCACAGTTTAAGGGATTACATTATCGTCTTGTGTATGTTTAGTGGAGCCTCTCCAGCACTGGATGTAGAAATGAATAATGGGATTAATGCACTGTAGTCCGTTAGGTCTGTCGCTAACTGTCGAGCATTTTCTCAATTAATCGATTAGTTGTTTGGTCTATAGATTGTCAGCCCAAGATGGCGTCCTCAAATGTCTTGTTTTGTCCACATAAAACTGAACTTGATAATTATATGTTAAAGCATATTTGTTTCCATCCATCTGCAACCCCTTATCCCGTCAGGGGTCGGGGGGGCTGGAGCCGATCCCAGCTGACATTGGCTGAAGGCGGGGTTCACCCTGGACAGGTCACCAGTCCATCGCAGAGCACATAGAGACAACCATTCACACTCACATTCACACCTATGGGCAATGGGTTTCTGGACAATATTTGTCATTGTTTTGTGTTGTTAAGTGATTTCCAGTAACAAATATATCCATACAGTTGCTTAAAACAGCATATTTACCCACTTTAGATACATTTTGATCCAATAAAAAAAAATGAGATTAATCACTATTGACTGGCTAATCATCAAGTTTAAATATTTTAATGGATTGACAGCCTTGTTTTTGGCCAGGCCTGAAGTAAAACAAAGAAAAGGGAAGTAGAGACTGCACCTCTCAAAACAATCTCACAGCAGAATAAAATGTAAACCGGTGTGTAACTCCTGCTGGGACTTCATGTGCATAAGCACACATATCACGCACCATCTCACTGTGTCCATGTACGGGTAAAATATGTGAGGTGTTTTTAGAGGTGAGTGATAATTTATCAAAAACACATGCTGTGCTGTTGAGCTGCACACTCGGCTCCGCAGGTCTTTGTCTCATTTACTCCTGGTTTGCACCTCTTGCTTCTTGATCTGCGCTGCTGCCAAACTCTGCAGCCTCTCTCTTCTTCTATCATCCCCCTCCTTTACTGTTTCTCTCTCTCTGTCTGGGACTGCAGGGCCTACATGGTAAGTCCACTTTCACTCGCTGCACAGTGGCGCTCTCCTCCTGCCTTCAGTTCGTGCGTTAGATCCAAACAGCTTAGCGACAAACTTTTGTGCAATACTCTCACGCTCCTCCTCCTTCCTATCTCACTCCAAATCCCTCTTTTCCTCAATCCCTGCCTTTAGTTATCTTCCTATTAATCACAAACACGTCATTTCCCAATTTAAAATAGATTTCAGGGGAAATACTTGCAGGAGAAGAGATTCCCTGATGTTAGCATGGCCTCTGGAGGGTCATGATAAAAAAAAAAAGTGATTTAGAACTAGAACAATTAAATGAAAATGAAAGCAGCCTTCATATGATAAGACATTTGCTTTTCACTCACCATGAGTTAGAGCTTGGCCTGTCAATCGATACGATCGAATCGTTTATCACACATTTTTTTCTCTGTTCAAAATGTACCTTAAAGAGAGATTTGTCAAGTATTTAATACTCTTATTGACATAGAAGTGGACAAATATGCTGCTTTATGCAAATATATGTATACATTTTTTAATGGTAATCAATTAATGACATAAAACTGACAGAAATTGTCCAGAAACCCTCACAGGTACTGTATGTAGTATAAAGACTATGCTCAGATCATAACATGGCGAACTGACAGCTGTTGCTGCCTGCTGGGCTGCAGTGTGTCAGAGTGCTGACTTGACTATGACTAGGGGAGACTGGTGGGTACCCATAGAACCCTTTTTCATTCATATATATGGAGGTCAAGGGACCCCTTTGAATGTAGCCATTATAGTTTTTCCTTGTATGTAGTGTTATTTAGGCTCCTTCCTGACAAGCAAGTATGACCTGGTTGGTACTGATTGATTCTTTAGGTTTTCTAGTTTCATGGACATGATCGATTACGATACTGACATTTAAAATGGGTGCTCTCTCAGCCATCTTTGACATACCACCCCAAACTGCAATGTTACAACTCAAGCAAACGCTTTAGCATTCACGTCGTTGCTGGCTCACAGACTTTCTTTCTGGAAGTCGAATAAAACCCCATCATTCAAGCAATGGTTAAGAGAGATGTTGTATTTTCTTTGATTAAACAGTACTTACTTATATACTTTGACCTTGGGGGATAATTATGCTGCCATGGTGTTCAGCATTGCATTGTTGCATACTGTAATATTCCACCAGAAACAGTATGCAACTTGTGTATCATTGGTTGCATACAAAAGTTTTTGATATACTAAATTATCTCACATATTGTTTAAGCATACTAAATATTAGTGTGGAATTTCAGATGCAAGCAGCATGATCAGTGATCTTGTTTCACTTTCCCTGCCAGATATACGTGCATGACAATTTGCTGGCATGCAAGTGAAAGATGGTAAAAGTAGGTTAGGCGTGATGGTCGTTAGATCGCGCAGAGAGAGAGGTGATGAAGGATGGTAACAGCAGGGTTGTTTTTCACCACCTCTCCCTCATCCGACCTTCTCTGTGGAGCTCAGCGGGAATATGTCTGCTGATCCACATATCACACATTCCTGTGTGAATAAGGGGGGGGGGGCAAGGAGGAAGAAGAGGGTGATTTGATATAGACGAGTGGGCATCAGCGGTGGAGAAAGAATGAGGCTGGCATGCTGTGCACACAAACACATAATTCAAAAAAAAAAAAACCTACAAATCAGGCTCAAACCTGACCTCTCTGATTAACAGGCGATCCATCAGTCAAAGTGCATGTACAGTGTGTGCTAGTGTGTGTGTGTGCCCATCCGGAGACCATATTTAGAGCTGCGTGTGTGTGTGTGTGTGTGTGTGTGTGTGCGCTCTCTGGGTGTATATTTTATTTGGCAGAGTTCCCCATAGGCCCACTACTTTGGGGAAATGAGGGCTGGTAACTGGACATATCCTCTCTCCAGTGAGGTCACTGATACATGAATAAGCTAAAACGTCACGTACATACGTAAGCATGAACACACTCATATTACACAGCACTGCACAGCCCAGCTGATTGGTGAGGTTTCCCCCTTGTCTCCTCGCCAGAATTGTCCATAACTTTCTCCTAAATAGATGAATAGTCGCACATTTTGGGTAAATACAGTAAGCTTGACTTAAAGACTGGAAGCAGGGGGAAACTGCTAGACTGGCTCTGTCTCAAGGAATTTGTACAGAGTAGATAAAAATATACTGTATATAACTTAATCTTCGTCTTTATGACAGGAATGTTAGCAGCCCAGTCTCCACCACACATTTAGTTTACTTTAGCAGGTTGTCAGCTGTGTGTCTGCCCGGATTTACGATAGCGATTGTCTGTCAAACAATTTGTGCTATGTTAGCAGCTTCCAGCTGTTAGCGTTGCCGGTGGCTTCGTACTGTTGTAGCGTAACTTAAGCAAGTTTCCGACAGACGGTGTGTGTGTGTGGCGGTGGCTTTGTAGGTTTGTTGGTGGTGTTATATCTGTGAATGTAGCTGTAGCAGACAGTGTGTGTGCAGTTTATTTGTCAGTGAATAAATGCTACGAGGCTACAAGCTACAACTCCTCAGCTGGAAGTCCAGAGCCAACTTCCTGTATCAGTGCCGGCTCTCTCTTAAGGTGGACCAGCTTTTCTCCTTAAAGTGATGAGACACTCCTCTGAGAGTTTCTCAGCTTTTTAATGCATTATTAATATTTCTTTTATCCGTTTAACCGTTAGTGTTAATCAGTTAAAATGATTAATGTTGGTTATCGGTTAAACGGTTAATTATTGACATCCCTACTGTGTATTAATTGGTGTTGATAGGGCACTGGATACTGCATAGGATCCACACTTAACGTTGGCATATGTTCAAATGAGGAAAAAATATCATGATTTATCACACAGCTGTGTTGAATACTCAATTCTGATTGGTCAATCACACCGTTCTGCAGTCTGTTATTTCTTTATAGCAGACTGTTGCTATGTAAAATTGGTCGTTGGACGTGTTTTCTTTGAAATTAATTGATTTCTTCAGTAAGTAGCTATGTAATAATTGGGATAATGTTGTGAACCCTTGACAGGACGATGCCACACTGAAGGGGTTTCTTTCACAGCAATGACCAGCTCGCTGTACATTATCCCTTACTTAGTTCATGGTTTACCATTGACTGATGCACACTTCCATTGTTGCGTGACGTCAGACAGCTGCTTCGTAGAGCTCCGCACTACAGAAAGTTTTGAATTCCGAGTTGTCTTGAATGCAGCATTAGTCTTTGCAAGAAAGCAAATAAGCGTTTTTCCCAAAGTGTTCAATTATTCCATTATGGTCCTGCTGCACAAGAGTGGAACATCACCGATAATAGATGCCCCGTCAGCTAACAATAATACGCACACTCATCGACCTCTCAAGATCTCATGAATTTATGAAATATGATTATGTTGTCAGCACCCTCCCTTGTTATCTTTTTTAATAAGCTGACGAAGGTTCATTGTGCAAGATGTCAAAGCTCATCCCCTTCCTCCTGTTTCACGCGCGGGACCACTGAGCCAGATTGAACATTCCACCTCACTTTATTATTATTTATGAAGAAATTAATCTTTGGTCAGAGAGGAAAATCACTTCTGGTATTTCATATGCACTTCCTGGAAGTTAGAGAGATGATGCAGAGAGGGGAGGTGAGATGAGTGATGAGAGAGGATATGGAGGGATGAGAGTGGAGAGGGCAGGTAAAGAGGGGCGCTGTGGTAGAGGTCAAAAGGGCATCAGTGGGAGTGATGGTGAGAGTACGGCCTTTCTGCTGGCCGACAATCAGTAAGAAGTTTCATTACAGCTATCATGTAGGGGGACGTTATCTGAGCGAGAGAGACAACACAGACGGACAGGAGGATAAATGAAAAGAAAAGCTCGGTCTGACCTGCGACCCGCCTCTCAGTGAGTGCGTCAGACTTTACACAAAGCGCCGTCACTCAGCCCGTCCACTCAGCTTATCTCGCCTCCTACTAAATGATCCCATTTCCACAGGAAAATGGGGAGACAGAGAGAGATTTGGGGTGTGGTGACTCTCCTGAACTAACAAAACTTCAAACCCGTTTTGGGAGTGTTGGTTCATGTCACACCGGGTGGATCATAATAGATGATTGGAAGGAACTGGCAATATAGTGGGAGAGGAGAGGAACTGCCATTCCCACTCTTCCCGGTATCTGCAGTTTTTGCTTTTTGGCTGGATGTTCACCAGGTCCTGGTACAGTGGGCTCCATGTCAGCGATGGATGGTTTCCCTCTGTAAATGTTTGAATTCAACATCCTCGCTGTTATGTGTAGTTGATTACATTATGTACCCACTGCCCCCACTGTTGTTTCTGCTTTTTTTTTTTTTTTAAACAAAAAAACCAAAACATTTTAATTAATTTTGGCATATCAGTGCCATGTTAGCAATAGATTGTTGGCCGACGGACGGTCTAAACTGACAGTGAATGCAACAGGTGTCATATCTCACACATGGGAGAGAGTTGACAGACCGAGAGATGGAGGAGGATTTGGTGTCGAAGCAAAAAGCAAATGCTCCTATTTGGCAACATTTCAGATTTAAACCCAGTACTATATTGGAACCACAATGTTATTTGCTGTGCGGAGGCCCAGCAGCAAAAGCTCAACCGGAGAGGCCGGACACACAGCCACCCGACAGTAAAGACCAAGGTAAGTGCGCTACACATATTGAGTGTCATCTTGTAAAATGTACGGTGTAATCGATAACACCGCCGTTGTTACAAGTTGATTAACCGGTGAGAAAATTTCCTCATAATCACATCCCTAGGACATGGCTAAAAAAACTACAACAGCCATAATCCATGTGGCTATGGACAGAACAGGCAAACTGCAGCCCAACAGGCGACAACAGCTGTCAGTGTGTCAGAGTGCTGACTTGACTAGGACTTGATCCAAACTGACTGGGATTATCATAAAGTGGACATGTCTGTAAAGGGGAGACTGGTGGGGACCCAGAGAACCCATTTACATTCACACATCTGGAGGTCAGAGGTCAAGGGACCCCTTTGAAGATGGCCATGACGTTTTTTCCTCTCAAAAATTGAACATGAGTTTGGAGCATTATTGAACGTCCTTCAATAATGACAAGCTAATCCGTCCTGGTTGGTCTCGATGGATTCCTCAGGTTTGCTAGTTTCATATGATACCACTCTAGCTTTAAAACTGAGACCGTTACAACCTAAAAATTGAACGTTTAAGAAGTTAGTGATGTTATTATTGTATTAACTTTGACAGCCCTAGATATAACTTATCAAAACTCAGATTTAGTCTAATTTTGGGACAAACAGGACAGGATTTGAGACAACTGCTTGTAATTTGGGACTGTTTTGGGATTTTGGAGAGGAGAGGAGAGGAGGATTTCAATTAAGCTAAATGAGAAAATGAGTGTGATCTAAGCAGATTATAAGAGTTTTATTTACATGCTGCAGTCCAGGGTTGGGTAGATGGCAGTATTATGGTGCTAAGCATCATGGGCATGTGTAGTTGGAATAACGAATAGCAGAAAACGTGTGATAATCTCATCCTGAGGGCGTGGGATACACATTTCCTGTTTACCTAGTCAATTTGAAATCCTGGTAAAAGACACTGGAACAACTGGATTAAACGTGGAACAGATGAGCTTTTTTCCCCCTCAGACCTAGATTTAATTTTAGGTTGTGGAATTTGGTTTTCAAGCAATCCTTGAGGTACTATGAAAAGGTAATATGAAAAGAAAATGAGAAACACATCATTTTTGGATCTGCTCACAAGATTTAAACACTTTTAGCTTTTGGATCAGGGACTCGGAGCAGAATTAAGGCCATCGCGCTCTCTTCCTGTCTCAAACTTCCTGTTTCCTGTGTTCTAGGAAATGAGATGCACATGTGTTTTATTTATCCATCAGAGAACGTGGAGTATGATTATGAGTTAAACATGGTTGTATTCCTGATCTCTCCCTCGCACAGCGTTCATTGGTGAACTGGCAGGATATGAAGCCACCACTGACTCACTGATCAGTAAAAGTCACTGTATTATTGGAGTGAGTCTTCCAGACTGAACACGTGTATGACTAAGTACATTTTGACTGAATTCATGTTGACGCTTCACACCCACACAGCATAATTCATAATTCACAATGTGACACACTGTACATCGTAATGCTTCCCCTTCACGCTGAAATATGACTTGCAGTAGTATTAATAATGAGCTGTTAAACATTCACATATTTACTCCACCTAGCTTTGACTATGATCAGCTGATTTCACAAGCACGTGTGTTTTGTCACTCTAGAGCAAATCCAGTGGGCAAACTCCCGGTCAGAAAAGTGAAGCCAAAGCTGAAGTGCCTTAAACTGTCATTCTATCTAACAGCCAGCAGGGGGCGACTCCTCTGGTTGCAAAAAGAGCTCTAATTGTATAGAAGTCTATGAGAAAATGATCCTTCTTCTCACTTGATTTATTACCTCAGTAAACATTGTAAACATTAGTTTATGGTTTCAATCACTAGTTTCAAGTCTTCTTCAATACATCATGATGTCCAGTTAGTAAATTATGGTCCCATTTAGAGTCAAATAGACCATAAAGCAGGGGATGCTGTAGGGCGGGGCTACCTTGAGATTGACAGATCGCTACCGTGGCGTTGTCCGGTCTGGGAGTTGTCCGTGTTTCTAACTTTAACTCTTTCACAGTGTGTTTTCAATTCATGAAAGTTAATTATAACTTTTTGGTCACCTAAAAATGTTTTATGCAGTGTTTGGTTGTACTTGGCTCCACCCTCTCGTGTCACTTCTGGTCCCAAAAAACCAAGATGGTGACGGCCAAAAACCAAGATGGCTGCAGCCAAACTACCAAACTGGAGGCTTCAAAACTGTAGTCCGCAAACCAATGGGTGATGTCACTGTGGCCACGTCTTATATAAAGTCTTATGATCGTACCGCACAAGTTGTGTGAATGTTTGTAAATGGATGTTTTGATATAGTTTTGCTGTTGTGAAACACGGTCCACATTAACTATCCTGTACTTCTAAGGCTTTTCTCTGCTTTTTGATTGTTAGTTCTCTGTGGAGGTATGTGACAAAAGTTTTCTTCAAGAATTCAAGGTAACACAGGGTGAGTAAACTGATATACAGATGGTCATTTAGTGGGTGATGTATTCTTTTAAAGCTGCTGCTATCAACATTTTTGTGTTAACCATGGATCAGTACTTGTATGTGAGAGGTGTCACTCATAGTGACAAACTTTTCCCTCAGCTCTCCTGAGATTTTTATCATCCCTGCAACTGGTTTTGGTTTTACGGCCCACAACTTTAGTGTTTTATTCACTCTCACTGTGGAAGGAGTGGTGGAAATAAGACCAGAGCTGAAAGGAGAGTGACTATTGGATTTGCATTTATCAGGTGGCCAGAAACACAACTCAGAATTAAAGCTGCAAGCAGTGATGAACGGACCCTCGCACATTCCCACTTGTCGGAGGTGCTGGCAAAACAGTTGTGGATACCTCCCATAAAAGTCTGCAACAAAACTGAGTTATGAATGGGGGCGTGGCTAACGTGTAGAGGTGGGATATGAGTCTGATTTGGCATGTAAATGACCTCAGGCCTGGACCGTCACCATGGATGAGAAATTTGTAGCAGATTTGACAAAGTATGCTGAAGTTACAACAACTTCCTGTTTCATGGCGCATGGTGCAAAATGGCCAAAAATGGCACATTGTATTAAAAATGGCTGACTTCTTGTTGGGTTTTGGGTATACATCCAGGAAGCTTTTTTGTGTGTCTCAACATGTTACATCTCCATATCAAATTTCATACATGTAGGTGAAACCTGTACGAGGGGCTCAATTTTTACAACATTTTAGGGGTCTCTAATGAGCCACCTTGCAACATCCGAGCCTGAGACCCTTAAAATAACAAATTTTACACCACATCAGATAAGTACGCAAAGTTTAAAAACTTTTCAGGTTCCTTAAGGCCCTCAAAAATGTGGCTTATTTTTATAATGATAATAATTCCTACAGTTTCAGTATGCCCTTGGCTGCCCGACGTTGCCGGTACTCAGGCCCTAATGAATGCTAATGTTGCTTGGTATCTACTGGATGGTAAGTAAGCGACTCTTTGCTAATGAGTGTGTTTACTTTCTCTGTTTACCCCCAAGTAGTTAATGCAACTTTAAGCAGAGCTTTCTTCTGGTATTTCAAAGTGGTGAGAAACATTTTTGACACTTGCCTCATTTGATGTCACTGTTCTCATGACATCATTGGAGATTTCGGGTACACCATGTTTTATGGTCCCACAATTGCAGCCCCAGAAGCAGGGAGGGGAGGTGGGGTTTCTGAGGGATGGACGCCAGATTAAAGTCATCACAAGGCACTGTGTTAGAGATGAGTTAGGATCCTCGGTTTGATTGCGGTGGCTAATAGGCTCATGACTCCAAAACCGTTGGTATAGAAACCTCTGATTGATAGCGACATGGGGGAACCACAGGCTATAAACACAATACACACAGAGCTCTAAGCTCAGTATCGCACAAGGATCCTAATCTACATGCAGGCCACTGTGATTCACATGTACAAACATCAGACACGCTGGAGGTCAAACTCACCCACATACAGAGATTATATAAACATAAACATGCTGCGTTCTTTGACAGGAACGTCTCATAGTTGTTGGCAGGATTCTGGTTCCCACAAACGCCACAGCCCAAAGACTCCATCCACATACCGTGAGGAGTCAGGAGAAGTCAAGAGGAGACAGGCTTCTCCCCTGGCTCTGGTTGGACTGGGGTCTCCATCCACATACAAACAACAACAACACCAGCGGATCAGAACAAACTGGAGCTGGCCTGCGAGGCAGAGTTCAATCACAGTATCCTGAACTTCACACAGAGATGGAGGGAGGAGGAGTGAGGGGGTTTGGAGAATAATTTTGAATGTGGCAGTAATTTAGATTCCTCATAATGTTGTCAGATCCACCACAAAGCACTTCCAGCTTTGGGTAAAATGCTCTTTTACAACAGTCAGAGTCTGCTTTGTGAGAATTAGAAAGAGGCTTGTTATCACTGTTATTCCTTAATATCCTATTGTTTTATATTTGAAGTACAGTAGGATGATATGGTGGATTTATTTGGGCACAGTGCACCAAAAACCAAAGGGTCACAACACTCCATCTAGTGGATGTCATTATAATTACATCTAACAACAAGCGCTGGCACTGTATGGATAAAGGAAGCTAATTAGTACAAGGGGAAACTCAATGTTCAATAGCCTGCAGCCATTACGATGTTCCGGTGGACTCTTTCTAAGGAACCCTGAACAAAGGCTGTTTTTTCAGACCTGCCATTAAGACTAATGGAAAAACAAAGTCTGCAAACTCAGCACCTGGCTCTATACAGTACAGTGCATTTGGCAATCACAAAGAGAGAGATGGAGTTAGAAGGAGACGTATGTTGTAAAAGGCTGGAGAGGTTCCGGTAACAGGGCTACGTTTTGGCAGTCGTGCTGTAAACTGCAACATCATTCACCTGACCTGGGCTGCAAGCATCCTGTCGAGCAGACCGTGTCCCAGGGCTCAACAAAAAGGATTGCCAGGGGGCATGTAAAGTGCCACGTTGGGCTGGTTGATCTGGCAACTCACTTACCCAAACGGGCAAATGGTAAAATAGAAACTAGGGCTGTCAAACTTAATGTAATAATAACCTGTAAATGCAATAACCTGTAAATGCAAGAGCTCCTCAACAATATGTGACGAACCAGGCTTGCAGCTAACTCCATCGTAAACCCACCCGCGGCGTTACTCAACGGTCGGACCAAATGACGTAGAATTAAGAGTGTGAGAGTCCGTGCAGTGCGGGCAGGCGGGATGGGTGGTGGATCGGTCAAACAAATATGACTTTCAACCAGGAGACCGTTGTTTATGTCCCGGGTGAACTAAATGTAACGTTGACTTATTTATTCATGTGAGTCGTTAGTATCATCAGCCCTGTGAATCACACTAGTCACTAATCAGTGAAGTTAACGGCAATCACGAGTTTCCTAACTCTACCTTATGGTTGTGTTGTCTAAACACTTCCTGTGAAAATTGAAGTTTATTTTGAAAGGACACTATACATATAATGAGTGCATATTGACACGCCGTTCCCGGTCGATCTAGAAGAAACGAGAGGGGTTTGCTGTGCATCGTCTCTGATGCCGTCAGGCACTGACCAAGCGAGTCGATTAATTGTTGCAGCTCTTTGAGAGCAACGCAAATGAAACATGACACTTAACTTTATTCTTTATTTCATAACCATTAATAAATAAAACGGGCTGCACGGTGGTGCAGCGGTTAGCACTATTGCCACAGGTTCGAATCCGGCTTGGGGCTCTTCTGTGTGGAGTTTACATGTTCTCCCTGTGTTAGCGGGGGTTTTCTCCAGGTTCTCCGGCTTCCTCCCACGGTCCAAAGACACGCAGGTTAATTGATGACTCTAACCGTCCCGTAGGTGTGAATGTGAGCGTGAACGGTTGTCTCTCTGTGTGTCGGCCCTGTGATGGACTGGCGACCTGTCCAGTGAATCCTGCCTTCGCCCAATGCCAGCTGGGATCGGCTCCAGCCCCCTCGTGACCCCTAACGGGATAAGCAGTTACAGATAGATGGATAATAAATAAAACTATTTATATAGGAGCAAGTAAAACTGACTTTGGGGAAGTAGATTTCTGACCCATTTGCTCGACTGTGCGAGTGAAAAACATGAATGTTGAACCCTGTGTCCCCCCATCCTGTCTCAAACTAACCTGTCTCCATCCTGTCTCACTCTACGGTCCTAAAGCTCCACTCAGATCCACCTTCAGGCTCCCACCGTCGCTCCCAGTACACAACCACACGACCAGTCAATGAGGTGAAAGTGTTGTCTTCCCTTCATGTCGGTGGATGGGGGGGGGGGGCGCGGCATGGGAAGGTCCTTCCAGGAACAATAGACTCATAGAGAGGGTTATTTATAGTGAAGGGGGACATGGCGATGAGATGACCAATAAAGGCTTTCACATGGTTCCTGGCACGGCGAGGAGGTTTGATGGCTGTGCCAGGTGGCTGGCGGGAGTCGCTGGCAACATCCTCTTCCTCTTCCCTCTTCCTCGATGGCCGACAGCATCCGTCTCACGTCTCCTTCAGTTTTTTTCCTGTCAAAGAGCTTTGTGAGTTGATGTGTGGTTTGGGTACCTCCACCGCTGCCACATAAATCATCTCGTTGTCCGGGATTCAGCTGTTGTTTCAGCAGAAGTGAAAGATCTTAAAAAATATATTAAATACAAATAAAAGTACTGCATGTCAGGCCTTTGTTCGATGTTACATCTCTTTTTTGCATTCTCAGGTTTACAAAAATGTTGATTTTTCTTTTCTACCTCCGTGCATCTTTTTTGTCCTCCAGCAGCAGCAGACCTTCCACCATGTTCCACTTTCTTTTTGCTTTTATTTAGGATAATTTATGATACTTGAGGTATTTATGTTGAGTTAATTGCTGCTGGAGATGCTTAAATTATACAGAAACCATACAGGCCTTGTAAGTGATGTAAGATGTATTCAATGAGGCAGACGTAGAGTAGTTATGTGTGGTTATTCATGCTCATAAAATACATGTGATCACTTAGAAGCTGGCTGGGTAAACTCAGAAAACATAGTTGTTGTTTTCAAAAATCAAAAGTGTTTATAACTGATCAAAACGGCCACATTTGAGGGGGAGACCCGATATCGTTTCAATCTGGGGATAGCAGCGCCCACTTTCAGACAGTTTCTCCTACAAGACTTTCATAGTGTTGTAGTCGGCTGTTCATATGTGTTAAGAATGAAAAATGATAGCTGAAGAGCTCAAACGCAGCTAATGTATGCCTTGTTCACACTACACAACTGTAGCCCTGATTTTCTACTTGCCGACAGTCTTTGGAGCTCCTCGACAAAAAGCCCCAGATCAGAGGTGAATCAGCGTCGGCTCAAGCTAATCAATCAGCTGTTCAAGACAACAGCCGAGAGGCTCGCCGATGCATCACAGACACGTTCCAGATATCAAACAGGCCAAATATCTGGACCTGTCAGGGAACTACAGCCAATGAGAGCGCGAGACGTGGGTTGTGGGGGAAACCTGGAGGACCGATTATTTTTAAAGGCTGATATAATAATGATAGTTTGGAGCAGGAAAAACGCAGTAACTGATTAATCCACCGATATCCTCTTTACTTCTGCAGCAGCCAAGTCAGCTACTTTTACATATGCTGTTTTTAATAAATTCTTTTTTTTTTTTTTATTTGACCGATTAATCCACCAAACTGATTTTTCGTCTACCTTGAGTTCATACCATCCGGCAAGAAGTTCTGTGTATGTTGGCATATTAATATATTTTAATAAATCTAGCTTTCATGACTAGGGATGCTAATTTCAAATAATAATAATCATAATCATAATAAAATTTCTGTTAACCCTGTAACCAATAGCATTAAAATGCTTAATGTTAATGGTTAATGTTTTTTAACATCCTTATTCATGACACTAGAAGTGAACTTAGAAATATTTAGTATGTGCAAAAGAGTGAAGCTGGGAAAATGAAATGAATCAGCAGTCAGGTGCGTTCGTGGCCTGAGAGCAGACAGTTTCCATTTCTCTCAGACAGACAGACAGAAGAGGAGCTTTATGATTTGTGTCTGCAGGCCTCCAGGAGGGAGGAGGAGGCGTATCGGGTCACACCGTGGTCACCTGTCGTTTCTCTCTCAGCACTTAATCCAATATATACAGTAGTGTGAAGTGTGAGTCCCAGAGACATGGAGGTCTAAGATGAGAAAATCACTCGGAGACGTGCAGGTTGTCGACATGTTCGGTGTCCTGACGGAGGACATGGAGGTGGGTGGTCACTGTGTGGGTGTGTGACACGTCCCCATGTTTACTGCAGGACCATACTGAGGATAAACCACCACTGTGTCTCTGGCTCCCTCCAACCACAGTGACTCAGACTATTCAAACGGCAAATCCAGCTGATTTACTGCTGCTTGATATCAGTGTATATATACAATATTCATGCGAGTGGTTGCGTCTGTTTACTACAGAAGAGCATAATGTTCTTGTCTTAATGTTGTCGTCTTGGTTATTGTTCTACAGGATTCCTCCGCAGCCACAAACCCCTTGCGTCACTCCTCTGTCATTTGTTTGTTGTTATATTGTGCAGATGTCCCAGATCGTTCTGTCCTCACTTTTCTGTGTTGTTTTCTGGCCTTGCTGGGTTCTGGATCTGGAAGGCCGGAGGCTCCTTCAGTGTTTGAGTAATATTTCTGCACCCCAGAGCCGAGAGCATTTGGAGAGCACCTGATCTCGTGGTCTCCAGATCATGACTTGCACAAAACTGCAAATGGTGCTGGACAACAAGGACACTTCAAGTAGAAAAAAAAAACCTGGACCTTGGAGGGATTTCTGTGGTTTAGCACTTGTGTTTGTCTTCCGAATTCATTTTTACAGCAAAAAACAAAAACAAAAAAAATCTTTGAATTTGGAAAACTGCTGACTGCCACCTCAGAGCATAAACAAGGTTGTGTTTGTTCAGTCAAAACATCCTGAATCCTCTGGGAGGACTGGCGTGCTTCATAGGCTGAAGCATGCGTTGGTTATCCGTGTGTCCTGCTTTCTGTTTTTATGGTGTCTTTTTGGTGGGTCCAGAGGGGCTTTCCTGGAGGAGCAGACCTCCATAAAGGAGTCAAAGATCGAGTCCTGGGAGAGAAGAGTGGGGTTCTGAGATTGAATAAACAAGAGGTGATGATAGCTGCCCACCATAGCCGCCCATGTCAGTGTTACAGGGGGGCCACATCGTGGTGAGCTCCACGGCATGATAGTGGGGAGTGCTAAAGGACGGGTTTGAAGCGATGGCGTGTAAGTGAAGTGAAGTGTTTGAGTGGTTGATTAAAGTTAATGATGCGAAGCGTAGCTGCTAACGATGTGCTGTTTGACAAAATGGCAGCAGATATGCTACATGACTGTGTCCATCGAGAGGGACCTCATCCCACAAAACAGCTTGTAGAGATTACTTTCCCAGCAGGCGCGGATTACACGCTCATCCCGTCATGAATGTATCGCAGACAAGAATTCTACAGCGCGCCCTGTAAATCTGTACGGTGAGTTTGATTCGTCAGCCTGGACCTCCTGAAAGAGTGCTCCTGGAGAAGTCCGAGGGGAGAGAGCACACTTAATATTTCTCTTTTATTGCCATAGACTGTGTCACCACAGATAATACACAGGACTAACTTCACAGTTTCTGTATGTTATCTGTTTCAGTTTTAGTGGACCTTATATATAGAGCAGTAACTTAAAGGGGACATATCATGAAAAACTCACTCTTTCAGTGCTTGTGTTCATACATTTGGGTATGTGGAGTTCCTACCAACCCACAAAATAAGGCGCCCCTGTGTTTTTTTGTATGGACTGCATAGATCAGAATATGTGACTCAACAAGCCAATCAGAGCAGACTTTAAGGCTTTTTTCTGGCGGGGGACTGAAGGTCCTGACACACTAAGCCGACGAACAGTTTGGGGTCGTCGATGAGCATCTGTCGGCGTAGTTTTTTTGGTGTATCCCGCACCGTCGGCTCTAGTCTGCTCCAGTTTTTCAGCCAATTCAACAGCGCCCGTTGATGAGAAAAATCACACTGACTCTGTTCAGCTTAAACAAATCAGTGCACAAGAAGAGAAACGGAAGTGAGGAAAGCAAGCCAACGAGCTTCAGCATGCTGAATCAGCCAAAAAACGTCCAACACGGGCCGATCGCGCAGGACACGCTGCAAAAACTAGGTCGACAGACCTTTTTGACTGCGTGCTCCCACCAAGGGATGGGTCATGATTTTCAAATAGTTGTTGAGTCATAAACCTCAAATAGTTTATGTGAACATATACTGTATATTTCCATTGTATTAACTGTCACAGCACTGAATTATAACTGAAGTAGTATTTTTGCTTGGAATGCACATCCCTACCCAACAACAGTAAAGTTATAACTTCCTGCTCCCGCAGGATCTCAGTCCACCAGTGCCGTCCTCTAAAGCAGAGCGCTGCACAAACACTGACCTGCTGTTGCACATTAACACATCTCACAGCTCTCATTACAACACTGTCATTCTTAAAGTATCTCTTCTGCTAAAATGGAGTATCGTACCATTTTCAGTGGTAGGGTATCACGATACCTTTCTAGTATTGGTGTACCGTGCAACACCAACATTAGCAACCAGTGCAAAAGCCAAAAACACTTCCCTTTGATCATTTCCACATCTGGAAATGAGCTTTAGGGTCTTTTCTGCATTACTACTGTTGTAAATTGTCCTTTATCTCTTTGTCTGGTTAGTTGTTGCCTCCCAGTAACACCAGTTTGCTGTTTTATGTGGAAAGATCATGACCACTAAGTCTCCACTTACGTAATGTGGTAGTGGTGTCACAGAAGGACAAGCGTTATTGGATGGGGACTGAACCGCTTTGTGCAAATGACTTTCAGTTTCACAACTTTATCTGTTTGGGCGAATAATGCAGAGTTTGTAGCAGGAAGATGGAGAAAACAGCCCGAGTGGTTAAATGAGGTGCTCTAGTTCGGTTCTGCATCTTTGTTCTTTTTGGGGGCACTAACGAGAGGTAACTGCAATCAGCTGTAAAATATAAAACCAATGTAGCGTGGCCGCGTGCTCGTGGGTCAGTGTGTCGTTCAAATCAAGAGCAGAGTTACACACTTTTGGCTGGGAGCGAATATATTGTTTCAGTCGTGTCGGGAAGTCTTTAATTCAAACCAGGAACCGAAACAAAACACACATTTGGAAAGAGTACAAATACATTTCTAGCAACACATTCTTGCCGTAAGTACAAGATGCATTAAGCAGCGTGCAGCACAACTCTCTCACATCTGTCTTGGACTCATCCTGAGTGCTTCACAGCTCAGCGTTTATCAGTCACACACCTCCGTCGGTCTGCTGCTGTTTAACGGAGTCGTTTGCGTCAGGAGAAGCTGCTGGAATAAAGACAACAAATGATGTTTGTGCATTGTTTGCCGGTCAGATCTGCTGCGGTGAAGTCTGTCTCTGCAGGGGTTTAGGAGGTGGGGGTAGGTGGGGAGGCCATAGGGGGGATAGAGGCCTCTCAGAGGGTTCAATATACATGATCTCTCCCATGAAATACGCCTCCTGTAGATCTGATGTTTAGATGAAATATATATATATATATATATCATAATGAAATATTCAATCCCACTTTGGATTACATTACACAGAGTGATTCCACACAATACAAAGACAAACAAACTGTGCTGCAAACCACATCCAGGACTGTGTATTGTTGTATTCTTGAACCAAAGATGTTTTAGAAACACAGTATAAAAGCTAATGATCATGTTTTTGCCCAGACTTGATAATGTAAAAAAAATGTTTTTATTTGATTATGCTATAAAGAACATTTAAAACCTTGTCTCCTACAAAAGTGCGTTCCCATTAGGGCTGTCAGAGATAATAATGCACAAATACAAATTCATTTAAATGCCACCAATTTCTTTAATGCATTAAAGTAACTTGTATTTTTTTATCATGTGAAACTATTTTATCATATAAAACTATAAAACCTGATGAATCCATCGGTACCAACCATTCATTTAACCTTCTTGTCATGAAGAAGGTTAAATGAAGCTACAAACTCATGCTACATTTTGGTGAGGAAAAACTGTCATGTCCATGTTAGGGTCCCTTGACCTCTGACCTCCAGATGTGTGAATGTAAATGGGTTCTCTGGGTCCCCACCAGTCTCCCCTTTACAGACATGCCCACTTTATGATAATCCCAGTCAGTCTGGATCAAGTCATAGTCAAGTCAGCACTCTGACACACTGACAGCTGTTGTTGCCTGTTGGGCTGCAGTTTGCCATGTTATGATTTGAGCATATTTTTATGCTAAAGTCAGAACCTGTAAGTGTTTCTGAACATCTGTCATTGTTTTGTGTTGTTAATTCATTTCCAATAATAAATATATAAATGTATTTGCATACACCAAAACAATCAAAACGTAAAGCCAGTTTCAAATACTCAGGTGAGACGCAGCCACTAATGAGGGAGGAGACAGGAAGATTACACGATAGAAAACATCAGTGGATGTAACAACAGTAAGAAATAACCAGCAATATGATAAGCAACATCTAGAAAGCCCAAGACAAAGAAATATAAGAATGGTGACACATAAAAAAACAAACAGTAATTCATGAACACGTTCTATAGTCTAAATAGAGAAAAGGACCCAACAAAGACAAATCATCCATGCTTGTAAACTGTACAACATAACAACAAAAATACTTAAGTAGGCATGATTCGGGGGATTTCTGTACTATGTTTATGAGAAATATTACTGATGCTATTATTCAGTGACTGAGGAAGAGGGCCCGCATATAGAGCTGACCCCGGACTCGACCCTTTCTCCTGTCACAGCCATAGCTGGAACAAATGTAGTGACTGTAACTGGAGCCTATCACAGGATTGTTTTCTCTCCCTTTTACTGTCAGCAAACGAGCATGTACAGTTAACTTGATGTCAGGTCAAACACTAGAAAATGAGAAACAGTTGGAATCACCAGGTTGGTGTTTTTCTATTGTTGAGGGGATGAACGGCGTGGGGGATGGAGGAGGTTTCAGGTGAAAACGCACAGAGAGGAAGACTTGGATCAGGTGGGGGCTGAGGGTGGAGAGGGGGTGGATGGATGGATGAGGTGAAGAGACAGAAAGCAGAGATCCCCAGGCGCTGTGGGCCGGGTGCCATGTTGATGTAAAGGTAAAGTACAGAGCAAGGTTACCGAGCCCAGAGAGGCCCAGCATGCATCTCAGCCAGAGGCCCCGCAGCCAGACATGTTGTAGGATCCCCCTCTGAAACATGTGGTGGCAATCTTTACAGAACGCTGGGGCGCAGAGAGGGGAAATGGAAGTTAACGGACATGGAGGAGTAGAAGAGTTTTAGGGGGTAAAGGGATATTGGGGAGAAAGGGGTAGTACTGTAGGTAATCCACCTCCAAGAAGTCTGTTTTCCATCCAGATGGAAGCTGTTTTGAACGTGATGTTTAAGATGAGCTCCATAAAACATGTTTTGTGGCGCAAATCATCCGAAGTGAAAATCCCCCCGTATGATTGTCCCACACTTTATTGGGTTAGGATACGTGTGCTCTATATTTCATTTTCAAATGAAACCATACACTTGAGCAGCTCCCCCACACGAATAACAACATTAGCAACGTTGCAGGTTTCAGGACTCTGTACAAGTCGAGGGAACGTGGACTCAGCTGGATCCCTTCCACCCGACACGCCCAGCGCCACTTGGCTCTCACACATGAAAACAGTCGTCAAGCTGTCACGTTAGCGAACATGCAGCGTAGTTTAGCTCGCATTAATTAGATGATGTAATGTACAGCATAGGAACCTCAAGCCTAGAACCATTAAGCTGCACTTAAAGTATTCAGAATATATCATTTTACGCCATTCATCTTCCTCCATTTAGCTCTGCTTTGTGGTCAAAGGTCGTTTGGTTTCTGCATCGACGTAAAAAGTCAACATGTGCCAATTATCCACTGATTTACAGCTTCCATTTAATCAATGAAAAGCATAAAAGCAGATAGAAGCGGTAGGTCTGAACATGTGTTGTAAAATAAAATGACGTAGTGCCGCTACATGCAGTTATGTAGGTCTGGTGAGATGATTTCTATCATTACTTAAATCCATTTTGAGAGTCAAATGCTCGTATACTTTATAGCAGAACTATGCAGACTGATGTTGTAAGAATTACGTCTCTCGCTGGGCTGTAAAAACATGAGGCAGAATCCTGGTCTGGGTTCTGTCTGCGTGTATTTTCCCTGTGAGCCGCGACAACACGGAGATCAAACGCCGACCCTCCTGGGACGAGGATTGGCTGCTGTGCTGTGGTTTGACTGTTGGGTTTGATGTTGGAGAGTCAGTCGGCAGGTAGGAAGCCAGGGTGGGGGGGGGGGGGGCAAATCTCCTGGAACAAACTTAATCTGACAAGAGTTCACAAGTTCACTTTATGTTGAAAAATCACTGTTGACTCTTCAGATATGCTGAAAGCGTTCAGCATTATGCTAATGCTGCTGCTCTGAACAGCTTACACCAGCTGACCAGCATCAGAAACTTTCCATCAGAGCACAACTGCTTATATATTGGCCAGTTCATTGATATTTTATGTTTTTTTAAGGTATGAATAAATAATTAAATAGTCATTGAAGACTGGCTCATTTAATACAGCTATTAATCAATATTTTATATTGATTGAAAATTACTCTGTGGTTCCTCAGATCATTGCTTTGGTTTCACTGTTACTGTTTTGATGTAGGGATGCAAATTTTGCAAATTTTTCTTAAACGATAACCGACCCTTGTTAACCATTTATTAATGTTAACCGACGAGATTTGTGCCTCGCATGCAGCGATGTGCCAGCTGCAGTATATGAGCACAACAGACAACTGAGTCTCTAGTTCACTGTCAGGAGAGTTACTGTAGCAGCCACGGTGATGCATTCACTGTCCCAGTTCACCATCAGGAGAGTACTGCAGCAGCCACGGTGCTGCGTTCACTGTCTCCAGTTCACCGTCAGGAGAGTTACTGTAGCAGCCACGGTGATGCATTCACTGTCTCCAGTTCACCATCAGGAGAGTTACTGCAGCAGCCACGGTGCTGCGTTCACTGTCTCCAGTTCACCGTCAGGAGAGTTACTGCAGCAGCCACGGTGCTGCGTTCACTGTCTCCAGTTCACCGTCAGGAGAGTTACTGCAGCAGCCACGGTGCTGCGTTCACTGTCTCCAGTTCACCGTCAGGAGAGTTACTGCAGCAGCCACGGTGCTGCGTTCACTGTCTCCAGTTCACCGTCAGGAGAGTTACTGTAGCAGCCACGGTGCTGCGTTCACTGTCTCCAGTTCACCGTCAGGAGAGTTACTGTAGCAGCCACGGTGCTGCGTTCACTGTCTCCAGTTCTCCGTCAGGAGAGTTACTGTAGCAGCCATGGTGCTGCGTTCACTGTCTCCAGTTCACTGTTCGGGAGCATTAGCAGCCATGGTGCAAGGGTTAAATGGTTAATTATTGTCCCTAGTTGATACTAATTTCATTTCTATTGACGTTTACAGTAAAATTAGCTGTAGTATTTGCTGTTAGTGTTGTACTTTTTTGGCTAATAAAACGTCATCATGTTTGTCACCAGTATAAGTGCTTTCAGTGTTGGTTCACTTTCCACTGCAGCACTGATTGGATTAAACCAGCTGGGCTTTCCTCAGGATGGATGTCATTTTCCTCGGTCAGCTGAAAATAATAAAAACAATGAACGGTGACTTTGACGCACAAAATGTTGCACAACCAGCTGAATCTTTCATTATGAACGACGCGTGTGGAGATCAGCGTAGTGGTTTACACACACACACACACACACACACACACACACACACACACACACACACACACACACACACACACTGTAGCACTAGCAGAGATCCAGCTCCTTGATCCACCTCTGAGCCCCGGTGAAATCAGGCCTCCCAGGCAGAGGCTTCCTGGACGAGAGGAAGACCAACGCTGGTTGGAGAACCGGGATCAGATCGAACCTTCCAAGCGATGTCCTCAGGGCTCAGGACTGGGGGTCCTCGGTGGGGGGGTACACCTGCCTGCACATGTGTCATAGGCAATCATCTGCTGTCCCTGAGTTATAAAGTGATTCCTGGCTGACCCGCAAGAGGAAATTGCCTTCAGGATCCAGCAGAGGTTTTGCAGGGGTGCATCACTTTTGTGTGAGTGTGTGTGGCGTAATACCAAGTGCTTCTCTAAGCCGGCCTCGCTCACTTTGTCTTTTTCCCCTTCTTGTTTCCCCTCACAGTCCTTTACGGTCTCAGTAGTCCAGGTCTCCTCCAGAGCAGTGACTCCATCCAAGAGGAATGCATGAGCTGGATGCTCTGACACACACATGCACAACGGCTCACGCAAGCATGAATGGATGAGGGCAGACACGTGCACGCTCATTCACACAGCTGTCTATGGAGGGAGACTGTCTGGCAGCAGCAGGTGGTTTGAGAACTCGTACTGGAATCACAGTGGCTTCCTCACCAAGGCCGCTTCGCCGCCAAACCTGCATCGCTAATGTTTGTGGAAATCAGATCACGGTATAAAGATCTCTGAGCAGCAGCCCTGGTTTAACCTTTCAGATTTAACCTTTAGGGGGAGGGATGTGCCTATCCGTATCAGTATCAGATGATGACATTTGCTGATGGCAGTGGTAAGGATGTGATGGAGAGGAAATTTTGTAACCGGTGTTACCGATTATAAGACGGTAGAGCCCTTAGTTTGATCTTGATCTCTCTGGTCGAGCTGTGGGGCCACAGGTTTCCACCCGGCGCCACACACCCCGGCTGTGACCGCTCCGCTCACGGCGATCGCCTCATTAACGTTCTGGTTCCCTTATAGCAGAGTTTAAATCTGAAATATTGCCAAATAGGTGCTTTTGCTTTTCATTTGGACATTAAATCCTCCGCCATCGTCTAGAGTGTGAAATCTAATTCCTGCTACTCTGAGCTGAGACTCCGTATGCAGATGACACTTTCATTTTCAGTTTGAAGAAGCTGCTGGCTGACTCTGGCGCTGGGTGCCACGTGCACAGTGCATGTGTGGTTTGTTCACAATTACAAGCGAAACAAAAAGTCAGGGAGTATCACACTGTCTCGGAGAAAGATCCGTGACAAAAACGTCACAAGAACGTTCAACAACAAATTAAGCAGGAAAATAACGGCTTACCAGATTTATTGAAAATAAAGAGGGGTGACGCAGCACCCAGTAGGTCACAGTGGGAACATCCTCCATGCAGTCTGTCCCCCATACCGGGATCCAGTTCCAGGTAAGCAGAGTGCAGCACATCGGACCACCACATCATATTCCCCCGGTTCTGTTCTGGTTCCGGACAGCTGAGGCAGCGAGACCCGAGGTTGCACCAGACAGTGTTCTGCTGCTACCACTCAACTAGTTAACTGATCGCAGATGCATCGTTCTCGTTGGCGGATAAAAAAATAAAAATGAAAATGCTAAAATGGTTTGCCAAATGTACTCAGCCGGCAATTATTATATGAACAAGTAAGTAAGAGCAAGCATAGCAAGTAAAGTCTATAGCTGTTTTTGAAACCGCCCACTACGTACTACTGAAGAACGCAGTATGTACTGTACACTCTCTACGTACTACTGAAGAACGCAGTACGTACTGTATACTCTATACTGCGTTCGTCAGTGGTATGTAGTATGTAATGTAAATTGATTTATTTTGTAGTACGCAAGGCAGAGTTTTGCTGGTTTCCTGTTTTGGAAAACGGAAGTAAACAGCATGAACCATGACGTGTCCATTCCAGTGCTTTGCATCATGGGAAACAATAGGTGTTGTAGACTGGTCCGATGCAGACTGGAGATTTTCTCCAAATCAGTCCAACTTCTGGTTATTTTTGGCATACTGCAGATTTTGCTTTTGTTTGCATACTACATAGTACATTTTGGCCAAATCAGTACGTACTACTAGTATAGTATGAGGTTTCAAAAGCAGCCCCAGTGTGAGAAATACTGCTTATGTTTCTAATCGCTTTTAAATGTATGTTTAATTTGTTATATAAAACAAGTACTTTTGTCGGGCTGTGTACTGGACCATTCTTCTCATGGAGTAGGTCGTTGGAAAGCAGCTTAAAAGGCTTTTGAAGTAGTTATTTAAAAAATGAATATTTTATGTGAAAGAAGGTTATATTAAAGGTTGTTTCATAAATGTGTATGATCGAATTGATGCCCATCCAAAGACAGTGGAATGAAAAGTTGAATGACTTCAAAACAGCTTTTTTCTCATATGGAAGAGGTCTTTGTTTCCCTGCACAAAAGAGGAATAAATAACAGCAGAAACTAGATAAAATAAAATTTAAATAAAATCTTTAAACATTGGTGTCGGCCCAGAGTCGGTGCATCCCTACATTGGGGGCTTGATTCACACTCACATTCACACCTATGAAATTTTAGAGTCTCCAGTTGACTAAACTTGCATGCAGTAGGAGATTTTACTGGGTCTGTTTATGTGTTCATCATGTGATAGACTGGATGTACTCAGCCTGTCACCTAATGCATGCTGGGATTGGCTCCAGCTCGACTGGTGACCCTGACCAGGATAAATTCCCGGGTGTTTAAAACGGATGGTGAACGGGATGGGCTCGATTCCGATGCACATGGCAGACACGATGACATGTGTGATGCCTGAGCTGAAATCGATCCACATGCTGGATTCAGACTTGGACCACTTCACACCGCAGGAATTCAGGCATGACTTTCACTTGGCTTAGACGCTTGGCTTCTCTGTCCTGCCCCTCCTGATTGTGGAAAACTGGGTCATGGACTTCTCACCTTTTCATGTTTTTGTGGTAAAACTTTGCGATTCCTTCACATATGGTGCTCGTATTTGTACTTTACATATGGCACTGTGCTTGTAAATGGGCTTAAGTGGGGAAAATGCTGTTTTATAAGAGCTCCGTGTTGCCAAAATACAGCTAGCTCTAGGAGGGAAGTGAGCCATCTACTGTACTCTGGCCTTGGATCAGTTTACTGTATCGCTTCCCATTTACCAGAAAGAGATGGATAAGTAACCTTCAGGGTGTCCAGGACAATCACCGAGGTACTGTGGCTGCTGGAGAATCGGTTTGTTTGTCCCTGATCACACACTAAAAATGACTGGGGTTGTATAGGATTAGCCAGGGATTGGTGGTATGGCTAAGGAATAATATCTCATTTTATTTTTTGGCTATGCGGCCATATACAATCTATATCTCTATATTTTCAGATTTTCTCTAAAATACTGATTTCTATGTTTGATGAGAATGATCATACCAGCGTGATCATTCTAATAAACTAAAATACATTTAGGAGGAACACAGCTTGTAGCCTATATGGCATTATATAGGGCTTTAATTTTGAAACTCCACATCCTGATATTATTATGACACTCTGAGGTGGTCTGCTATTATTTTTTAAGTGAAATTGGTCTGTGGAAAGATAAGATAAGATAAGATAAGATGAACTGGACGGGACGTTCCTCAGTGTACTGTTATTTTGAAGTCAGGTTGGTCTTTGGAAATGTATTCTTCATTAGTAATTGTGACTAATTATTCACACAACTAATTATTCCCACAGTATTTCTCGGTAGGAAGTAGATCATGTTAGCTATTAATTTATTATTAATATTTATTAATTTTGTTTTATTTATTTATTTATATTTTTTTTAATTTATTTACTTATTATTGACAGACTGACGTATTGATTGAATGTGAAAAACGTTCGCCGGAAGGTTGTTTTTTTGTGCTTTTACGTGCTCTTACCGTAATGCCTTGTGTATACAGGCACTGCGAAACAACGTGGGGGATGTTTAACGTGTTTTTCGACATGTGAAAAGTGGAGTACCATCATCCATTAACGTTTCTGAACTCGATGCACATAAGCTTTCTTTGCCGCTTCACTTCTCTCGTGCTCTTCCAGGAGAGGCTCTTTACTTAACTCGCTTACTTCCAATCAGTGGAGCTCAAAACAAGAGTCAACACCAACAGGAGAACACACTGTTTAGCACTGGCAGCAACTCACTTTCACTTTCCCACATCATCAGCTGTGCTGCTCATCCCACAAATGCATGATCCTCACAAGTTGGACATAATTATGGAGGTAAATAAACAGGCTTTACAACCATGTGAAATACAATGACAATTAGTATTGTAACAACAGAGAAATAATCCACCAAACACAAATTTTCAAACTTTTTTAAACAGATTTTATCATCCACCCTAAGTATCAATGCAATATCGGCTTAACTTATGCATGTCCCCCAAGCACCAAACACATCCAGTAGGGACCAGCATGAACATAAATTTAGACATAGTCGGAGAAGACACCAGTATGTCTGCCGTCCTGCATATTAGTATCTGATTCTAAACATCCAGGCCTCTCAGTTTTCCTCTGCGTATCCTCGGTCTCTCCCTCCTTTAAAAATAGACCCGACCAAGTTTGGCCCTTCAGCTGGCGACCACGCCACAGCAGGCATTACCCTGCTTCAGTCAATGAGCAGAGAGACAGGTGTGGAGCGACACCACACTGTAGTTGCCACTCGTGCCAGCCAATGGCGAGGGCTGGCTGGATTTGGCGTTGAGTCGTTGTCACTATCATTTATAGGAACCGGGTTCAGGATCAAAGCATTGGCTGCATGATTGAACCCGAGCCCGGCGGTAAGAGGAGAAGGTGTGCATGCCTGGCGCGCATTGACCTGGCTATCCTGGATCTGGACTGTCTCTGCTGTCAGAACCAATCCACCTGGATATAATATCACACCGGGTTTAAAAGGAGCCTCTGAATACCAGCCGCTGATCTGCTGATATGTTTGAGACGTGTGGAGCTTTAATAATGCCTCAATGAAAAACAGTCATGGGCTGATTTTTTTTTTTTTTTTTTTTTTAATGGAGTGACTCACAGAGGAGTTCTGCTCCTCTGGGTCTGACCCGAGTCCAGCGCCCCTCCTCTAGTTCAGCCACACATTGTTGCCATTACACTCATTCCTCAGAGGGAAAAGATGAGGGAAAAGGGTGTGTCTGACGCTCTGCATTACGCATGCATGTACTCTAGATCCACCTCAGTGACAGGGGATTTGTGATTATTGATGATCCACTTCCACACGGGTCAGAAAGGGGTTTAGTTGGTGGCTGAGCCATGTAACCCCCCCACCCCACCCCTCCTGAAGAGAGTGATCCAAGAGTGACTCGGAGGACTAGAATGCCTTCCTGGATCTGCTTGCCTGCAGACTGTGTTGAATGGCATGCCGCTGCTTTAGGCCTGGCTGCAACAGCTGAGCCTGCTGGATTGGTCAAGTGTGTGTGTGTGTGTGTGTGTGTGTGTGTGTGTGTGTGTGTGTGTGTGTGTGTGTGTGTGCACCTGTCAGTGAGGTGCAGGAAGCAGCATGAGTGGAATGCTGGCTGAGTGAGAGTGCAGGAAGCAGTTTGCTTTACATCCTCATTGAAACCTCATGATTACATAGTGGGCCTTTAAACACTAATTCAGTCCATTAGCCTCTTATTGATGTATGAGGCATCAATAAGTTCTTTGCATCGTCATTGGAGTCATTAGTATTGAACGCCACCCATGTCATGTTAACACTGATGCATCTGGCACGGCAACTTCTGTATGATGCTGAGTCTGTGATATAGTTTAGCGTCGAAAGCTTTGAACATTTAAAGGGTGCATACTAGGGATGCTAATTTTGAACAATGTTCTGACCCTCGTTAACCGATTATTAATCAATAACTGACAAGATTAGTGGCTCACATGCAGCGCAACAGACAACTGAGTAAACAGTTCACCATCAGGAGAGTTACTGTAGCAACCACGGTGCTGCGTTCACTGTCTCCAGTTCACCGTCAGGAGAGTTACTGTAGCAGCCACGGTGCTACGTTCACTGTCCCCAGTTCACCGTCAGGAGAGTTACTGTAGCAGCCACGGTGCTGCGTTCACTGTCTCCAGTTCACCGTCAGGAGAGTTACTGTAGCAACCACGGTGCTGCGTTCACTGTCTTCAGTTCACCGTCAGGAGAGTTACTGTAGCAACCACGGTGCTGCGTTCACTGTCTCCAGTTCACCGTCAGGAGAGTTACTGTAGCAGCCACGGTGCTGCGTTCACTGTCTCCAGTTCACCGTCAGGAGAGTTACTGTAGCAGCCACGGTGCTGCGTTCACTGTCCCCAGTTCACCGTCAGGAGAGTTACTGTAGCAGCCACGGTGCTGCGTTCACTGTCTTCAGTTCACCGTCAGGAGAGTTACTGTAGCAGCCACGGTGCTGCGTTCACTGTCTTCAGTTCACCGTCAGGAGAGTTACTGTAGCAGCCACGGTGCTGCGTTCACTGTCTCCAGTTCACCGTCAGGAGAGTTACTGTAGCAGCCACGGTGCTGCGTTCACTCTCTTCAGTTCACCGTCAGGAGAGTTACTGTAGCAGCCACGGTGCTGCGTTTACTGTCTTCAGTTCACCGTCAAGAGAGTTACTGTAGCAGCCACGGTGCTGCGTTTACTGTCTTCAGTTCACCGTCAAGAGAGTGTTTTTGCTACGTTAGCTGCTTCTAGCTGCTAACGTTTCCGGTGGCTTTGTGCCGCTGTAGCGTAACGAGTTTCCGACAGACCGTGTGTGTGTGTGTGTGGTCAGTGTGTGTTTGTTGGTGGTGTTATAGCTGTGAACGTAGCTGTAGCAGACAGTGTGTTCAGTTTATTTGTCAGTGAATAAATGCTACGAGGCTACAAGCTACAACTCCTCAGCTGGAAGTCCAGAGCCAACTTCCTGTATCTGTGCCGGCTCTCTCTTAAGGTGGACCAGCTTTTCTCCTTAAAGTGATGAGCCGCTCCTCTGAGTTTTTCTCAGCTTTTTAATTAGTTATTAATATTTCTTTTAACCATTCAAGCGTTAATCAGTTATAGTGCTTAATGTCGGTTAAAGGTTAAGCAGTTAATTATTAACATCCGTAGTACATACAGTATCATGCTCATTGCCAGGTTCATGTTAAACACATTATTTTTCTCATCTTGTCTGTCTGAATATACCTGTATTCACCCTCTGACATGTCTGAAATGCTGCATTTAGGGCCTGTACTCTGCAATAGAAACACTGCCAATGCTTGCATTGGTATTTTTGCTTATTGTGGTATTTTTTTATCTTGAAATCCTTCATATCTTGAGTTCTATATAAGTCAATAAACCATAATAGTTATATGCACAAAAATCAGACATGCTTTTTCATAAAATGGTACTAAACAAACACACAAAACATTGATCCAAAAGATTCTTAAATGTAGAAACATGAACAAAAGTTTTCTCATTTTTATGAGCAGATTGAGGCATTTTTATAGTTGTGGTCTTGGTAGTTCTGTTCCGCACATAACGTAACTTGATGTTGCTCTAGCTATTATGGGTTTTATTTTAGATTTATTTAAACATTAGCACGAGAGGAAAAAGCCCAGTCTGCTCTGATTGGCTGGAGAGAAAAATATGGTGCACCTTTGCAAAGGTGGCTCTCAAGCTGTGGGTGGTTTCTTGTAATGAGCCTGGATGTGACATAGGAAGAGGACCCGAATCTGAGTGAATCAAAAACCAACTGGGTTGTATGTCACAGTTTGGGAGTTGGCGGGAACTCCAGATACTCAAATATACGTGCACAAGCACTGAAAAAGTAAGTGAGTTTTTCATAATATGTGTACTTTAAATAATTTGTGGCTTGAAATGAAACGCCAGAAGTAATAAACGTTTGACAAATAGCATCAAGATATACGCTCATCTGAAACATACTTCAGCTCTTTTGTTTCTGTGGAATCTGTGACGGATTGTACTGAAACTAGAGAGGTTCATGCTGGGTGAGGGCCCCATTCGGCCCTGGTGGGGCGGGGTTCAGACCTTTTTATATACAGTATATATAGGCTACAGTTATTTTTACGCATGCTTGTGTACAAAATAGTCCTGTCTATTCTTTACCTTTTTGTCCAGCTTTGTTGTGTTTGTTCTGATCTGTTATGTCTATTTATGTGGTAGTATTCTGAGAGCAAAATATCCTTGCATGTACTCACATACTTAGCCAATTAAGATGTTTTGCTGTGAGGTTAAAGCACCAACAAGAGAGTGCAGAAATGTTATGATCAGAGCGGCACTATAGTTTGATTTAGCTCTGTGTTTTTGTGTATCGTAGACATTAGTGACAACACTGTGTTCTGAATTTTTCCCAGTTTCACAATGACTTTCTAAACACGGCCGTGGAGCAGCTACAGCTGTCGGTCAGGGAAATCCATCATCGTTGTTGCCAAACATCTCAGCACATCTGGCAACAGCAGTGCAGTGAAATGAGAGCGTGCAATTAAACAACCTACGCTGGAATGTCTCATTTGCGTCCTAAGACTTCCTCGCTGAGGTTTTTGTGTTTGGTTTTGCTTTTTTTTTCCCGCTGACTCACGCTATAAAAACAAATATTCCCCTCAATTTCCCAACACAAAAACACAGAATATATGAACCAAATCAAAGCAGAGGAACTCAAATGGTTGCTTACTGTATGTTAAGTTAGTGTGGGATGAGTGTAGGTGTTCTGCTCATCGTCAGATTTACTCAATGCTGCAGCTAAATCAGCTCTTAAGTGCACGTTTGCAGCGTTGTATATGAGCAGTTTATTTGAACAAGAGCTGGTTATGCTAATGCATTTAGCGCTGTGGGTATGCAGCACATCCACCACTAATCTTGACTAAACCAAAGCCAATGTGTAATTGCATTAACCTCTCTGTGACTACCCTCCAATCCTGCAGGATTATAATGAGAAACATCGACATGCTGGGTGAGAAATCATGACTGTGCCGATCGGCGTGGACTATGGTGAATCAGCGCCTTGACAGCTATTCCCTCCAGTGGGAAGTAAATGCTGACAAAGCAGGAGTGAGGCGTTCAGCTCTCCCTGACGTGATGACAGAGGCGTACCGCACGCATACACAAACGCATGAACGTACACAATGTTTCCTAGAAGAAAAATAATAGAGTTTAGCTTTGGACGATTTCAGTCAAAATAAGTAGCGCCAGGAATGCAGAGTGTCCCATCAGTTCTGGAAAACTTCATTCTCAATCTGCTTGTCAAGTATCCGAGCGAGAGCTGTGAGTGCCTTCCTGCAGAAACACAGAGCTGCAGCAGAGGGCCACTTCATGAGCCACTATTGGTATAAAATCACTTTAACCAAATCCCCACAGACGATACACTGAAGGTCTCGGTCTGTGGAAAACCGCAAGACTTGTTTAGAGCTAAAACTTGCAGGCGATTTGTGGATTTATTGTTGAAATAGCATCTGTGACAGTGATGGATGATGGTTTAGCTCTTTTTCGTGCTACAGCGGATCCAGGTTTGACTCACTGCTTTGAGCCCTCGTGAAGCTTTATGCTCGTATTGTGGTTTGCTGAAGGAGCATATGAGCGTTGCTACGGGTCTACGCAGGAGCTGCTGCGCACACAAAGTCAACAATGTCACACACACCTGAGCGTCAAGCTGATTGGTTGAGCCGACTCCTGTCAGGAGGCAAGTTTGAAACAGAAAATAGGAAATTCTTACTCTGTAGACAGGAAGTCATTCAGCTTGCAGGGCTTCTGCAGTTCCCATGGCAATGGTTCCCACATCACAGGTCGTGGCCTCATCACCTTTCACCTCTGACCTGGACGCCCTTTCACCCATCAGAGACTGTCAGGAAGTGAAGTGGTTTGTAGTCCTGCCAGAGTGAAAACCAAGCACATATCAACACAAACACAACCAAACACAAGCATTGGGGCGCTGTTGTCCAGCCTGGGACCCTTTGCTGCATGTCGTCCCCACAAATAGTTCAAAACAGTTAAATACAGTTGTTAAAGGGCAGAATAGCTGGTTAACGTAAAAAAATTGAACTCTAGGACAAACACAAGACTAAAAGGCTACTTTTTCAGTCATATATTTTCATCATCATAATATCGTATCCAGATTGTGAACCCAATATCTTAATATCTTTATCCAATATCTTAATCCCAATACTGTATCATATCATGAGATGAGTATATCGTCACACCCCTACTATTTGTTGTATTTTACATAATTAAAAAGCCTGTTTATTTACCTTCACAGTGATGTCCAACTTGTAAGGATCAAGCATTTATGGATGAGCATCACAGCTGATTATGTGGGTAGCACCCAAGTGAAACTTGCCAGAACTCACTGCCGATGCTAAACAGTGTATTGTCCTGTTGGTACTGACTCGTTTTGAGCTCCAGATGCTGCCGATCAGGCACCACAAGACCAGACCACAGGATCACAAAGTGATCCGGTTCATTCTGAAAAGTCAGCTTTTTAAAACCAACATGGCTCAGTTCAACATTTAGTTTCAAAACAAAACTCCTCATCTCTTCTCTGACAGGGTTTAGACATCAGATGAGTTGCTGCCAATCAGGCACATGACATGATCCTTACAAGTCTGACATAATTGTGAAGGTAAATTAACTGGATTAGAGCGTGTTACCTTCATATGCGTATCTACTAACAGTGTATGAGAACAGCCTCACCAGTTACTAAGATCTAATTAGAGTTATATACAAGCACACACTCTCACTTTTTAGGCATTTTGTTTTCTGTCAACACTTCGAAACTGGCAAATTAAGGGACTCATTTTGTTGGTAAGAAGAAGAAGAAGAGAAAGAGTCATGTCTGTTATAGACTCCAAACAAATCTGGCAGTTGAGCATCTGAACACTTTAATAAACATGTAGGAGAGGGAAGCAGGCTGTCTCTTAGCACAGGATGGCTCTGATCTGGAGCATTACCAGAGACGTTTAGGGAGGGACAGCAGATTTTTAATTGGACGCTGCTTTTTGTTTCATCTCACAAAGCTCCCACTGTGCTGTCTGTCCACTGTCGTCCTCTAACATCTCAGCTCCAGGCTGCCCATAAGGCCAGAGGTCAGGGGCTAATGGCTCAGTAATGTGTGGATTGTTGTGGTGGGGGATGCACTGATCACTCTTGGATACAAACAGGAGCTTTGTGAGGAAAATATTTCTGAAGAACCACATCATACCTGTTCATGATCCTGATCCATTTCAGTTGTTGGGTTATTGAGTGCCGTTACGCAATCGGCAGAGAGAAAAGTCTGTTTTCTCTCTCTGGACCTGATGGTTGTTATCTTTCCCATTAGCCAGAGCTGGGAACCTCTGTCTCAGTGTGTTTAATATGTACACAATAAGAAGTGCACGTTGGTCTAATGCTGCTTCCTGGACATCACTCATAAAGGAGGGTCAGGATGAGAGTGTGGGATTGAAGTTTGGAGGACTGCTGAGTGAGTGGTTTCCCTTACACCCTGAAGCTTTATCTCCCCTCCTGTGTTTACCCTCCGATTCTTCCTCTCTCTCTCACACACAGCTGACCAACCAAAGCTGCGACTGTACTCTTCAGAGGTCATAAAGATGTGAGACTCACGCAGGCATTTCTTCAAAGGTTGTAATAGAGGTGGTGATATTTCCTGACTTCACACAATGGTCACCAGGCGCCTGTAATGACTTCACCCCCCTCTGCTCTGCTGTGAAGAAAAGACACATTACAGTAACTCAGACAACAAAGTGTTCCTGGGCCTGCAGGTGGGAGCTGTAGTGTAACACACACACACATGTAATATACCCACAGCAGACTGCTTAGTGCACGAAAACTTCCATCTGACTCTTTTGAAAATATTTTGCCGGGCTGTAACCCTGAGCTGTGGAGGCTGAAAGAACAGAAAAAGGGAAGGGAAAGGAGGGGAAAAGAGAGGAGTTGGACTTCCCCTAACACCCTTCTTCATGTGATTTCTCTACTTATAACCACGCTTGACTCACTGCGTAGCACACTCATACCACATTTTGGAGCGTCCCATGATACACATTTACTAATAACTCTAAATCACATTTCCAAAGGTATGTCTAAGCAGGGATATAAGTGCTCCTCTGTGACCGGAGTGGTCATGAGTTATGGTTTTGTACCGCTCTCTCCTCTCCAGGACTGGACATTACTTTCAAAACAGAGCTGGTATTCTTGTCTAAATTGTTGGGAGTGACTTGTGGATGACCAGATAGGTATTCATTCTTTTGGGATGCCAAATAATTTTGCGCGCGTTCATGTGTGGCTGTGTGGAGTATTACCCGGACACGTCTAGTAGTTTCTTAATATTGCTGTGATCCTCCTATGTCCGTAATTTGTCACATAAAAATTCAACTGCAAGTTATTCCTAGCTCACAATACACAACTTCGGCCATGAGAGCTCCTGGACAAAAAGCCCCAAAATCTGAAGCCTGGGCCAGACTGGCTGCGTGAGGAGTGTGTGGCGGCTGCGTTACCTCACGGTTGTGTGATTCACGTCCGTTGTTCACACCAGTTGCGTCTCCTGCTGCTCTTTCTACATAGAGTTTGACTTTATAATGGCCATTTCATTTTGAAGAGAAAGGCAGAAACACGGTAATGTGTGAATAATAGAATAATCCACAATTAAAACCCATAGATATCATCAGGAGCTTCACGTCCTTGTTTTTGTTCACACCAGTTGCGTCTGTCCTGCTGCTCAGAATAAAAGCCTTGAAGGAGAGATATGAAGGAGTTCTTTCCAAAAAAAAACACTTGGGGGGTTTTTTTTTAATAAAAGGATTTCTACATAGAGTTTGACTTTTCATAATGGCCATTTTTAGATAGGAGTAAAAGTGTAGTAATTTTGTTACGATTCAATATACATCAAACGATCACTTCCACTTCTTTGGTGTGTGAACTGGGCCCGGGTAGCGTCAAAAATAGGCGCCTTGAATCTATAGAAGAGACGCAGCTGACATGCACACCGACATGGACGCCGAAATAAAAAACATCAGGTAACACAGCCGCCACGCGCTGCTCACACAGCTGGTCTGGCCCAGGCTAGAGGCAAATCCGCGTTGGCTTGGCGCTCGCCCATCGGTGCTAACCTTGCTGAAAGACGCAAGGATCCTCGTAGACACGTTCCAGATGTCTAGCACGCTAAATATGTGGTGACGGGGACTTAAGCCACGAGCTACAACCAATGAGGGCAAACCAAAACCAAAGTTGTGGTTGCACCAAAAGGGTGAAAGATGTTTGCATGAATAATGCTTGTGTGTGTTTTTGTGATAAAACGTAGCTGGGAGACCTCATCGGGATTCCTCCTGGTAAAAGATCTTGCAGTGTGTCTCTGGTCATGTAATGTGAAAATCATAAAACTACAATGACTTCAAGACTCACTGAACTGTACAGCAATCTGATGACCTAGAAAGTTGTGTAGTGTGTTGGCTTTATCTACAATATTATACACAGAGAGAGGTCATGTGATAATATTAGTCCCATGCAATTAGCAGTTTTCGTTACGCTGGCAGTAATAAATGAAGGTTTTGAAGCATTTTGGGTGCAGATTCAGAAGGCCCGTCTTGTTACACCGGCCTTTCACACAGGCACCAGAGCAAGAGGTCGTTGTGAATATTATAATGTAATTTCTAAAACACAAGGTCCCCTGTAATACTAACCTGTACAAATAGGTTCTTTAGTGTGTTAATTTTAGATCCAGTCACATTTGGCCAATTAAGGGTGCTATGTGGAGTATTCATTAAGGCAATGCGTTTGGCAAATTAACACAGCTCCAGTATATATTGGTCAGAGGATGGCCCTGGCTCAGACCTCAGACATCCAGAAATTGTAAGTCCAAGCCAGCAGTGCTGTTTACTCTGCTTGCACTGACATTATATCCAAACAGCATTTGCTTCCAACTTGGAGAACAGGAGAGGAATTGAAGAGAAATTGGTGAAAGTAACAGAAGATGCCATGTCTTCATTTAATCCTCAGACCGTGTGGGAAAATATGCTCAGTTTTAAGCTGCTGCATAGCAAATATTCACAGTGTAAATGTGAGAGTTCGATGTGATTTTAAGTGCAGAAGCCACAGAGACACATTGGGAAACAGCAGAGCAGGGGTTTTGTTTTCATTTGAATTTTGTAAAAAGTGGGCATTGTGGGGGAAAAAAAGACCACAAATGTCTTGGCCAACTCAATGAAGCAACATATCATGAGAGTATTGGTCAGTCATAAATAACACGGCGCCTCCAGGGAAATGGGTCCAGCTGCAGAGCTGCAGAGCTGCAGAGCTCCAGGCTCGGGCCCACCTCCTCCGTCGTTCCAGAGCTTAGAGAAGTAAGAGACGATAATATTTCAATATCATCAACGTTTCTGTCCGAGTCTTAAAGCCACAGAGGTGAACAATTTAGCAAGCTAGCTAGTGGGTAACATAAAGGAGGAGATGCAAAGTCCTAATGGCAGAGGAGAAAGATGAGGTCGTTGACAATGTCAACATTTTCCTCAGACAGAAAAATAATATACTACTAAAATTACAATATATTAACTTATGTGCTGATAAATGAACTTCATGGGCTCCACCATTTCTCACAATGTTAACAAACATGTCACAAGTCACAAGTTGTGAACTCGGAGCAGTTAGAAACTTTCTAAGGTCGTGAATACGACATGAGGAGGGCGTTTATTTGGACCCAACTCGTAAACACGGTAAACACAACCTCATCTGAAGGCACCATGAATCTCCGACCTCACCTTTAATATATTTTATTTGTTTTCTGTTTTATTGCACTGTTTTGCTTTTACAGCTGCATAGCAGCATGCTTAGGAGTCGTGTAAAGCTGCTGCTGATGAAAACCTGTTTCCTGATTTTGCTGCTTCATATTAAAAGTTTTTAAATAACAAAATAACAGGGGAATTTTTATTTTGAAGAGTATAGGAAATTAAATGTTTATCGTTTCACAGCCTCTACTGTCACTTCATCACACACTCCCTATCTCTCTCTCTCTCTCTCTCTCTTTCTCTATGTGTGTGTGGCTAACGTTAACGCTAACTGGCTAACGTTAAGCACACAAACTACACACTGAGTTATTTCTTAACACTTTTAGTTCAAAAAATATCTTAAAGATACATAATTCGCTGATGTTTCGCCCTGGTGGGGGGTCATCTCAGCAATATACTGTCTGAATCCCTGTACTCAACATAATTAAATATTGGTCTGTAATTGTGGCCAATCAATATCGTGTCTAATGATAATCTCGTTATATCGCCCAAGACTAATTCGCATTCATCCCAGTTCTTTTAACATCTAACATCGTAGCTCTACTTCAAGAGGCCACATACACTGAGACGGCTCATATTTTTGCAAATGTTAATGTTTGCATACAAATTATTAATTAAAAATCACAAACCACAATATTGCAATTCTCAATATTTTCAATATTTTCTTCCGCTCCTGCGCAATAATACGTTTCAGGTGTTTTCCACCACGGGTCCTGGTGATGGAGGTGGGTCGCAGTGACAGAGGTGCCTGAGCCTGGAGCTCAGCAGCGAGATGCTAGTGTGTAAGTGTAAAAACTACAAGTTTTAATTTTAGGGAGGAGCTACTTGTTCCCAGTCAGACGCTAACCTAAGCAAACCGGCTGCTGGCTATAGCCTTATATTATATTGATCTTCTACGCTATGAGGGGTGAGTGTTGCACCAGGATACATGTGAAACCAGCTTGTAAATGACATTTGTTCAAGCTGTGGTGCAATAAGCAGAATCACAGTAATTTTCTGATTCTTGAACAGCTCCAGTGCTTTCTCACCATTTTCCAAAATGAGAGAGAGACAAACATGAGCGCCTCCAATAATGGTCGTAATAATATAATAAAGTAATACAGTGTGTTCTGGTCATGTTTGGCAAGAAATAGACCAGCCAAGTTTAACCAGCAGCAGGTGGTCTTCTCATTGAGAGGAGTTGGTGGTTTGATTATGAAACTGCTAATTCAGGACCTCAACCGCATTGCGTTTAGACTGAGCAAGACAGCGACGGCTGCCAGAGCGCTTACGGGCATCTGAAGAATGTGCAGCTACAGTGTACATACTGTAGGATAGTAGGCACGGAGTCAGGCACTGCAGTGACACGGAGACCATGGGTTATTTCTAACTGGGTCAGAGGGCTTCTATCAGGCCATCCAAGAGACAGAGCTGGATCTGTCTGGAGCTGAAAAATACCTGCAACTCTCCACAACAGCAACAAAACTTCTCCCATATTTGGACTGGTGTGAAAATGTGTGTGTGTGTGTAGTAAGAAAGCAGTTTTTTATCAAGAAACACACATGCACTGTCGCTTTTAAAAGCACAAATGATGGACTTACCATGTCCCAGTAAGCCTCTCCAGACTCGTCCCCCTCCAGCACACATCTCTCTTTATTGTGTGTGTGTGTGTGTGTGTGTGCGCGGTGTGTGTGTGTGTGTGTGTGCGCGCACCTAAGACGATGGAAAGAATGTGGCAGACTTTGGCCTAAACAACAATGAATGCACACACACACTCACATGGTCCCAGTGGTCCAGAGTCCAGAGCCAGAGCCCCGTCTGACAGAGGACCATCTGAGTGTTTTTGAAAGGGAACATGGCTCCCAGTGCAGTCATATAGATGCAGTTATAATATATATATACGACTGAGTTCCCTTGAGAGAGCTGGAGGAGGAGGAGGAGGAGGAGTAGTGGAGAATCCGGGACCAGAGGATCAACTGGTGATTCAGCAGCAAGCCTGGAAATCCATAGAAGAAAATTTATTTCTTAAATAAATAATGAGTGAAAAAAAAAAATACACACTCAGTGAAGGTTATAAACATGTTCAGAAACGTGACAAAAGAGGAAAAATGTTAGGGGTCTGACTAGTCCCCACTAGTCATTGTGTGGTTTGTCTGAGACCTTCTGGGCTGGGCAGAACCATCACAAGGGCCATATAATGCCCAGGTCTGGTTTTGAATCTTTGAGTTTGGTATATTTAGTCACCACCATCTTGGTTTTTAGCTGTCACCATCTTTGTTATTTGCAACCAGATGTGATTTGAGGGTGGAGCTAAGTCCAACCCAATGTTGAATAAGACATTTTCAGGCGACCAAAATAGTTATAATTAACTGGACTGAAAACACACTGAAAGAGTTCAAGGTCTCAGGCAAAAACACAGACAACTCCCAGACTGGACAACACTGTGGTAGCAACCAATCACAAGGTAGCCCCGCCCTAAAGCATCCCCTGCTTTATGGTCTATTTGACTCTAAATGGACCATAATTTCCTAAATGAACATCATGCTGTGTTGAAGAAGACTTGAAACTAGTGATTGAGACCATAAACTCATGTTTACAGTGTTTACTGAGGTATTAAATCCAGTGAGAAGTAGGGTCATTTTCTCATAGACTTCTATACAATCTGACTTCTGTTTGCAACCAGAGGAGTCGCCCCCTGCTGGCTGTTAGAAAGAATGCAGTTTTAAAGCATTTCTACATTGGCTTCACTCTTAAGGTAAGATGAACCTTTATTAAACCCCGGACGGAAATTTGGGAACCTTCAGAAACCAGGTTGCCTTGTGACAAAAATCCAAACCGTTGGAGTTAACACAAGTAATTCATGTAAAGTTTGCCGTCATGCTGGAGAGTTTCCTCATACCTTACAGTGGTCCTATGTTGTTTCTATGGCTTCACAACAACCCATGATCGATGTACGTAACTGTGTGATGTCACCTAAACACAGAGCTGGAAAGTCAACCGTGTGAGAGACAATGGGGAATATCAGGAAGCCAGCAGAGTCCTTGCATGGACGACATGGAGGCTGGTCATCGTCACAAGCTGACGTTGATTCACCCCCGTGGAGCTGGAACAGTTAAGAGCATGGCTTTACAAATGTGTGTGTGTGTGTGTGTGTGTGTGTGTTAATGCAGCTCATTTCACAGAACAGATCAAATCAGAGACAGTTTTTTATTTTATTTGTTTTTAGTCCTTTAGACACACTGATCCCAGTTTGACGCAGGAGGGTCTGATTCCCCTCCTTCCTCAGCCCGCCCGTCTACACCCAGAATGGCATCACCACCCACCACCCCGACAGCTCATCATGTAATGGCACCATTTGCTTTCACAGTCTCTCACTCCAGTCAAGCTTACAAAACACCATCCACAGCAGACCGTTAAGTGCTTGGGGAGTTACACATGATTTGGTAACTTTGGCCCCTTTTACCTTCTTTCTTTCTGAGGTTCTGGAGGCTCTGGTTAACTGTGTCATCCTGCGTTTCTCAGTAAGAGACCTTTTCCACACTGTTGCTCTCACTGGCACTTTCACAAGCCAACATTTAGTCTGTTTTAATCCAACTCCAGTGCGGTTCTTTTGGGCAGTGGTGAACGCAGTAATCATGCTCTGGTGCGGACTAAAACTAGCTTGCCAAAGGTGGTCTTGGACCGTTTTCAAGTGAACCAAAATGCAGACTGCCTGTGTCGAGGTAAACGATATGTTAGATGTGTGAGCAGGAGAGAGTTGACTGATGTTTGCTTGACATCTGGAAGAGAACATACAGAATATGCTAAATAAAGTCCACAAAAATAGTGACGTTTATGAAATAGTTTGAGATAAAGGAGGAGAAGGGATTCATGTGTACAGTAGATCCGATCAGTTAACTGTTGAAGTTGGATTTGGCAAATGTTTTTGACATCTGTCACTCGTGCATCTCGTGGAACAGGTACGCTTTCAGTTAACTGAATGTTAGTAAGGGGGCCAGGCTTAATGTTATGGGGGCACTGCACACCCTGGCCCCCCTTAGAACCGCCATTATTCTCACAGAGACCCCCACATGTCCATTTTTGTCACATTCAATGAAGCGTAATCTGCATAGACAGCTGTTAAATGACAAAAATATCCCGCTGTTTGTGTTTTGATCTTATTAACCCAGGAGTAGCAGAAAGACTATTAAACCTCTGCAGCTTCGCAGCTCTGCTAAAGGGGAATTCCACTGATTTTACACATCAGACTCAGTTTTGCTCGTCATACTGTACTCCGCCTGTTGAAAGGTTGCATAACATCTGTGGCTCAGGAGGGAGCGAACATCTGGAGTGATGTCATCAGGGTTATCTGGACTCTGGCTGCGTTACATCTAACTGGGGGCTCAAAAAGACATTTACCAGGCAGGGAGGGTTGCATCATGGGAGGTGCATTTTTATACTGTATATATAACCACCTGCACTGCATCAAGTGTGAACTAAAAAATGTGTTTCTTCCCTCCAACTTTATGAAAGTGCAATTCTAAACTACTGGAATACTCCGTTAAAAACACTTAGCGTTATAGCGATAGCGTTAGTCAGTTATCCTTAATTGATGAATCTTTCATGTTGATAAAGGACATTTAGAAATCCTTCATGAGTGAAGTTTTGGTGCAGAGTGGTTGCTGTGTGTCGTGTGACAGCCGGCGCTGTGAGTGAGCTGCCCACAGGAAGTTCCCACTGCTCTGGCTATCAGGGCGGAAAATGAGTGTTTGTCACCCACTTTAGTCACAACTCTCTCGCTGTCTGTCTCTCTCTAATGCTCACACACAGATCGCTGCCTCACATCCCTTTTCCCACAGCAGCAGCAGCAGCAGCAGACTAATGGGGATCTGACTGTTTAACTGAGCCTCGGGTGCCGGATCATGATAATTGTAGTTATAGGCAGTTGACTGAAATGCTCAAATTGTTTCATGAGAAAGTTTGTCTTGCTGTCAATCTTGGTATCGAGGTCATTTGGTTATTGACTCTAATCTAAACTGTGTCAAATGTTAAATGCAGCTTTGAATATATGGACCAAAAGTGTTGACAGTGTGTGGACAGGGTGTTTTTTTCTTGACTTATCATGTGTTTTTTTTTTTTAATGCACCTGTCTTGTGCAAATATTCATTCCTATTTTGCATTTTAAAACTGTAAAATAATGAAGTTATTAGTTAAATCACAATTAACAGAAAATGCCAGTCTGTGACTCGTTTAGTTGCCAAAATAAGTATTCCTTTAAAGCAGGGGTGTCATACAGCCCAATTTGGTCTCAAGTGGACTGGACCAGTAAAACCTATAAATAACAACCTCCACCACTTTCCCCTTTTCTTTTAGCGTAAAGAAGTACATTCTGTTCACAATTAACAAACAGTCCATTTACAAAAGGAGATTAACAGCCTGACGTGTCTCGCTGATCTTCTCTGTTCTCTGTTGTCCTTGCAGGTTGTATTTTTTGCCATAACAAATCCTCCTTGAGCGCTGAAAGGTGCTGTGAACACACCAAGCACACTGGCTTCCCATTTACCTCTGTGACGAAACAGGAGCTAGTCCATTTTTCTTGGAAAAGCCGACACTGAGTCTACTTTTCTCCTTTTTGACGGGTGGGTCCTGCGTGGACAGTAGCCTACGCTGGTCAGTGTTGTGTCCTGTAGCAGGTGGGATCTGTGTCAGCGTATGCAGTGTATTTGGGGAAGGCTGTGGCTCAGTGGTAGAGCAGGTAGTCCACCACTCGGAGGATCTTAAGGCATAGGCCATATAGGCGATTAACATACCGCACCGCCTCCATTCCCTACGTGGACCCACAGGGTGGAGAGGGTGGAGGAGAGTACCGGCAAAAGTCATGGTACGCCAAGGAGTAAAATAAGTAAAATACTGCGTACCACTGCATACCGGCCCACTTGGAGCACTGCTCCTCTCTCGTGGCATATGTTGAGCCAGACAGCTAGCCCATAACTTCTGCTTACCACAACCTCTACACTCCCTCCCTCATCTCTGGCCCTCTCCATGACAGCCCAAAGGGGGAGGTGCTTAGAGATGCGATTGGGCCAGACTAGTGTCAATTAAGAAAAAAACAACAACAATGGGCTGATTTATCTGATCTATGGGCCAAAAAAAAGACATATGTCAGCCTAAAAGGCATATCGGCCCACCGGGAAAGTGCCAGGGGTACTGGACACCCCTCAAAAAAATAAATAAATAAATAAGTAAATAAATTTAAATAAGTGCTGGTGGGTGCCCTTCCTCATTTTCTACATTAACAAGTGAACAAATAAATTAATAAGTAAAAAAAAACATTTCCAATCCAAATTTTTTGTTCGAATGTCCACGTGTCCTTGGGCAATACTTAACCCCAAATTACTGTCTGACACTGTGTGTGTTTGTGCTACATTATCTGCTAGCTGCTAGCTGCTGGCTGCTAGCTGCTAGCTGCCGGCTGCTAGCTGCTAGCTGCTAGCTGCTGGCTGCTAGCTGCTAGCTGCTGGCTGCTAGCTGCTGGCTGCTAGCTGCTAGCTGCTGGCTGCTAGCTGCTAGCTGCTGGCTGCTAGCTGCTAGCTGCTAGCTGCTAGCAGCTAGCGTTGCCGGTGATTCGTGTCCAATGCAGAGTAACTTCAGCAAGTTTCCGACAGACCGTGTGTGTGGTGTGTGGTGGTGAGTGTTGGTTTGTTGGTGGTGTTATAGCTGTGAACGTAGCTGTAGCAGACAATGTGTGTTCAGTTTATTTGTCGGTGAATAAATGCTATGAGGCTACAAGCTACAACTCCTCAGCAGGAAGTCCAGAGCCAACTTCCTGTATCTGCACCGGTTCTCTCTTAAGTTGGACCAGCTTTTCTCCTTAAAGTGACGAGCCGCTCCTCTGAGTTTTTCTCAGCTTTTTAAGTAATTATTCATATTTCTTTATTGGTTATCAGTTTGAACGGTTAATTATTAACATCCCTAGTAAATTCAAGTCCATTTACCGTTTACAATAGGAACAGCTTTGCATTTTATTTAAAAAAAAATTAAGTTAATGACTTCTCTGCAATTTTCACATTTTACGTCATCCTGTGACTGGACCCTTAGGCGGGCCAGTTCTGGCCCTCAGGCCATATGTTTGACACCCCTGATCTAACGCCATGATTCCCGTTTTATAGGACAGTGTGAAGTGTGTCCATGGCTCCATGTCGTCCATGTTCATACGTCCCAGTGAACTTGCTCAATATAAGTTCAGCAGGTTTACAAGCTTTGTTTTATTTCTGCAGTGGAGCTTTCTCTCTGTTGAGAGAGAGAGAGAGGAGGCGATAAAGAAAAGAGGATTAATGAGTTTTGAAAGGGTTATTGTGAGCATCATGTGTGAAGCCAGAGCTCTGTTGAGAATCTATAAATGTGAGTGATAAAAGTCAGCTGGATTGAGGAGTTTTCTCTCTGGAGAGGTGGTGAGAGCAAAGAGGTGAAAGGTGGTTTGAATCACATACAGTTCAGAGAAATGGTTCCTCTCAGGGCCGAGAAGCTGAGAAGCATGGGAAAGACATGAAAAGTCATGTCATGGTTCAAAGCTGGCTCAGCTACAGTACCATCCAGGACTAAGCGGGGCAATCTGCAGGATGCGTGGTGGAGCTGATTAGCGCTGGCAGCATTTACAGCACGGCGAGGAGGCAAAGAGCTGCTTTAGTTTACAGCGCTGAGCTGTGTCCTAGCGTGTGGGTGGGAGCGCTGCACTTCTTCTTTCTTTGTGCTTACATTGTCTGTTTTGTGATCTGTTGCGCATTTACAAGGTTTAAACTTAAATTTAACATTTTTGCCGTAATTGTTTCCTGTCAATCCAAGCGTGCCTTGTTTAAATTGGATTACCGTGCTGCCTTAAAAACAAAGCTGTATTTTTTTCATGGTATTTTGAAGTAATGATAAAGTAATTTAAAGTAATGATAAACACACCAGACTGCACAACAACAACAAAAAAAACACTCTGATGGGGGTCCCATTGATAGATTATACAAATGCTTTAGGTTTCATCCTTTTTCGCCAGTTTCTTCATTGATTTGTTTAAATATTTATACACGAGTGTGATCATTGTCCCCTGCAGGCTGATGTGGTTCATGGGAGACTGGGAATGGGACCGTTTCCAGTGTGATCACTGTGGAGCAGCTTTGATCACAAATCTGTCATGCCGCCCTGAAGCTGCACAAACTGTTGGCATGACGCAGCCGCCAAAGTTAACCCCACAACCTACTGCAACAACAACAAAATATAGCAGTAAATAAATAAATGATGCAAACTGAGTTTTCCAATATGTATAACTTTATTTGGATGGTCTGCTGATACTTCAAATGACTGTAATCTTTCACTAAAATATAATGACTTGTGTGTCTTTATCATGCAAGAAAACAGAATAAGTTTGAGAGCAAAACTGTTGATACTCACTCATCGTGAGCCACTTATCCAGGTCGGGTCACGGGGGCAACAGCTCCAGCAGGGGACCCCGAACTTCCCTTTCCGGGGCCACATTAACCAGCTCTGACTGGGGACCCCGAGGCGTTCCCAGGCCAGTGTGGAGATATAATCTCTCCACCTAGTCCTGGGTCTTCCCTGGGGCCTCCTCCCAGCTGGTCCTGCCTGGAACACCTCCCTAGGGAGGTGCCCGGTGGGGGGGCATCCTTACCAGATGCCCGAACCACCTCAACTGGCTCCTTTCAATGCAAAGGAGCAGCGGCTCTACTCCGAGTCGTCTCACTCTTTGTTGGAAACGCCAGCCACCCTCCTTAGAAAACCCATTTCAGCCGCCTGTAGCCACAATCTAGTTCTTCCAGTCATGATTAAAGATCTGCAATCCAAAAATGTTTCATTAAAAGTAAAATAAATTTGTGATTAAAAATTTATTAAAGCAAATCCAAAACATTTGTTTGCTCTTAAGCTGAATCTCTCACTTACTTCAAACCCTGATGTTTTATTAAACCTTACCAAGTATTTTTGTTTTGTTTCAAGTCACAACCACTTATGTTTCCCTTGAAACATAAGTGAGAATTTTTCACAAGAGTTTAGTTGTATGGGAACATTGTACAGTTTGAGTTCATGTTAAACGCTCCTCGGATACACAACTCCAGTCACGTCTCATTGTCTTTCCACTCTGTCTTTCCGACTCTCCAGTGTTTCATTGCCTCCCTGTTTTACCTCTCAACTTCATCACTTTCAGCTCGGATCCAGTATTTTCTCACTGATCCCACAACAGATTTGATTCGTAGCTTCATCTGAAACCAGGCAGAGACTTTGAAAGGTTCATCTACTAATACTAATAATAAACTACTAACTGATAGCAGGGCAGTGGTTTGCTTTCTGTTCTGAGGGTGACACCGAGAAAAGAAACGCTCCAAATGTTTCCCAACATGAAACTAGCACTATGGTGGCCCCCAGCAAAGCCCCTTCATCCAGACCCCAGCAAAGGCACTCAATTTGATTTAACCCAGAACATTCACCAAACCGACGGATTAGACGTTCATACACGCGACTCAGGTTTCCCACTCAGCCTCAAGGGCAAAATATGGTCCTTATTTTTATTCCCTGCAGACTTGACTTCCCTTGTTGACTTATTTTATTAGGTTGTTCTAGTTAGTGGGGATTTATATTTTATTGACATCACATTTATTTTTATTCACATATAAAAACACACAGAATATAGCTGTAATATTAATGGAGTGTTTTGGATAGTCATTACTTTACCCTGGTTTTTCCAAGAACGCCACTCGATCTGGGTGAAATGGCTCTACAACATTTTAAAAAATATCATCTGGCCTTATTAATGGGTGTGTGAGGCCCAAATGACAATGAAGTTTTTTTAATGTTACTGTGATTGACCACATTTGCCCCGCAGCAATAAAACCCACCGACGGATTTATACGGGCTGAAGAAAAGCAGCTTCAGCCACGTTAGGAATGTGCAACGCTCACACAGAGATCCCAGGTAGAGCACTGTGGTAATGAAAAAGCACACATGCGTTCATACCGTAAAGAAAGGACACTCTGGCTCACATATCAGCGCTGGCAGGACTATCAGGAACGTTCTGTCCTGTTACTGTTCGGCTCAGCTTTCTCTGTACGCCAGCAGAGACCGAGACAAAAGGGCGAAAAGTGATGAGTGGAGAACAAAACAGAGAGGGTCACTGAAAAACTTGCATGATTGAAAGCAGAGCATTACTGATGAAGTGAGGCAGAAGTGTCAAAAAGATTTTCTGTTTTCCTCGTCCACCATGAAACATGTTTTGACTCTGAAACAAAAATGAAAGAACAGCAGTGTAACACTAAATATGAAGCTACAGCTTCTTTTTCCTTATAGCCTAATAACATCGGACGCTGTCTGTCCACACCGTTAAATATGCACTTTACCGTTAAATATGCACTTTCTACACCATGTGAACAACCCATGTATCTATCGAGTAGTACTTGCTCTCCTCTGATGTTTGTGTTTTTAAAACAGAAAGAAAGGTTTTATATTGTGATATTTACTGAATATGACGATGACCGTCGACGATGTAAACTTTCAGGTGATCTCCCTCCAGCCTGCTGCCTCCTTCTTTAGCTGTTTGTAGTGAAATGAGGAGGTTTCATATCAGGACAAAATAAAAAATAACTGCACGTCTCCAAATCTTGAAAAGTATCAGGTGCCAGGTAGCAGCAAGAGCAGAAGGAACAAAATCTCCGGCACTCACAGATCAAGAGTCTTTTTTTATTATATTGGCCAAACAAACATGTTTCAGCAATAAGCCTTCATCAGGTTTCAAATCACATCCTCATTTCAGCTTCACCAAGTAACTGCTCTTCATCTGTTATGGTGCGTTCAATGTGAGCGTCAAGAATAAAACAAAAGTTCAGCTCAAAAAGTTGCGCTGTGTGGCGTTTCGTTGCTCGCGGCCAGTTACTTCTTTCCAATAGAGATCAATGCAGTCAAACGTATTTTGTCTCTGACGCTCGCCTGCATCGCAGTCTGTTTGGAGGCTATAACATGTGGACTACTCACATCACACTACATTACATTTCCTCTGGATTTTTTTGTGAACCCCCAACCTTTGAGTTGAAACTGCGCCTGTGATTTTCCTGCTGCCTGCGTTGTGTGTGATCCATGTTGAGGCCAAGCACCGACCGACTGTGCTCATTTCATAGGTGACCCACTAAGTAAGTTAATTAAACACTTGTGCCACAGCTAACACACAAACACGTTAGCACTCATGACACAGACCAACACCTACACAGTTGTATTATGTGGAACGAGGGAACAATTAACAGGACGTTTAAACTGATGTAATTATCCAGAAATAAACAATGATTTAGTTTCAGTTTCAGCTGTGAAATGAGAAGCATAACAGCCATTTGAAGGTGCTTCATGCTCATCACGTATGTTGTGGAGAGCGCTGTGCGTGTTTCACAGATGTTGGGTTTTATTCCACTGCACTTATCTATGTTACTCAGTATTGTAATGAAAGCCACAGAATGGGAAACATTATTGGAAGATATTTGTCAGAGAAATGAGATCCACATGGGATCTGGATTCAATCAGAATCAAACCCTTGTTTGTTTGTGCACCGAGAGACGTCGAATCAAGCCGCCATCGGATTGATTATTAATAGACTTAGTCATGTGGTCAACGAAGGAATGTGTGTGTTTGCGTGAAAGTGCTATCTTTGTTGGGACAAACTATTGAAGCTGGCTCAGCAAGCATTTCTAAGACAAAGCCAAGAACATAAACGAATGCTGGAGGGGTTGATGTTTTTTTCTGTTAAATAAAAAAGTTCTCACGAAATAGACCACTGCCATCACCAGAGGTGCACTCACCCCTCTCCCTCACCCTTTTCTTCCCCTTACAAACTCACTTGATTCAGTAATGAACGCTCACCTAATTCAACACAGATTGAGCAACATGACATACTTTACTTTTATTTTTCATACACTTTATTTTGTGCAGCGAGGACCCAAAGGCTGTTTGTCTGACTTCACTCGATCATGACTCTGACCCAAAATGTAATTTAATTCAAAACATTCAAACAATCACTTCAGGACACAAATATGGCTCCAATGAAACCTAATTCTCTAATCCCCTAAGGTAACGGTAGAGTTGAGCCGAACCTTCAGCAGCGTGTTCGCAGTAACACACATACGAATCTGTGTCGAAGTTGACGGTGCAGATGTGCCAGAGCTTTTTCTGCTCAACATGTAACTATCAAAAAGTATCCGTCAACACAAACTCTAATGTCAAACCTCGGTGTTGCACGGTTATGGATCCCACCGGGGTTATGGGCAGAAGCTGTACAGGAACTGGGCTGTCAAGGTTGGTGTGCTTGTTGCAGTAGTGACTCCTGCTGGTTGGTTGGTAGCCTGTACTTCTGTACAGGGATCTGAAGGGCCGAGCCAGCCTACTCTCGCTCCCAACTCATCAAATATGGCAGTTTGGTCCATGGCCCTACACGTCAAACTGAGTCTCTACTTGGCCATAGATATGGCAGGGGTAAAGGAGGAAATCAGGTTGCGTAGCATAAAGGGTGCTTTCACAAGCCGGCATGTAGTCGGTTTTAACCGAACTCTGGTGCGTTTCGTTTGGGCAGTTGTGAATGCTCTAACTGGAGCAAAACAGCCGGACCATTTCCAAGCAAAATCTAATACCTTAAAAACACAGTCATGTATCGTGCCACCAGTCATTGGAATCATTTCCCTCTTTACATTCGTCAATCCTGTAGTGAATCCTTTGTCCAGTACCATCTAAGAATTACTGAAGCGGCTGATCTGTCAATGTTGGTCATGTATAATGTTTGTTCTTTTTCCCTGATAATAGACCTCATCGATGATGTAAATGAATGTAACATTTTTTATGAATATTGGGAAAATTTGAATGACTGCTTTTTAATGTAAGGCAAAGGTTAAAGTGGTTAAAAGTCAGGAATTGAACGTAGCGTAACGTAGCGTATGTGATGTTGTGATCCCCATTGGCATCAGCTAATGAGGATCCTTTTTAAATAACTAAATAAATCAAGCAAATCCTAAGTCTCCACCGCACATTTAGTTTAGTTTCGCAGGTTGTCAGCTGTGTGTCTGCCTGGATTAATGATAGCGACACTCTTTGTGTTTGTCACCTGATAGTTGCTAGCGTTGCCGGTGGCTTTGTGCTCGCTGTAACGTAATTCAGCGAGTTCCCAGCAGACCGTGTGTGTGGCGGCGGTGAGTGTGGGTTTGTTGGTGGTGTTATATCTGTGAACGTAGCTGTAGCAGACAGTGTGTGTTCAGTTTATTTGTCGGTGAATAAATGCTAAGAGGCTACAAGCTACAACTCCTCAGCAGGAAGTCCAGAGCCAACTTCCTGTATCTGCGCCGGCTCTCTCTAAAGGTGGACCAGCTTTTCTCCTTAAAGTGACGAGCCTTGACGAGACCATGAATGTCTGTAAAAAGTCTCATGGGATTCAGTCCAGGAGTTGTTGAGATATTTCAGTCTGAACCAAAGTGGTGGTCCGACAGACCGACGTTGGCTGAAGTTAAACCAAAAGCGCAAAAACAAAATAAGAAGTGTGAAAATCTTGGCGAGTCAGCGAGAATGTTGCCCTGTTAGGGAAATGCCCCTACACCGCCACAATGTCTGAAACACGCTATTTCACAAAACTAATGGGCCACTCGCCACAGCACCAGATTTCTTCACATCCTTTATGAGACGTGCTGCATGCATGTCCTCATGTGGGCTCGTGTTTAGATGTTTGTGCCTGTGTGTATGCAGGTCTGAAACGGGAAACGGAGGGGGAAAACCCACTTTAGTGAGATCCTGTGTGAGGAGGCCACTGACCACAGACCGACCACAGAGTGAGGGGAGGTCCACCACAGCCGGCACCGTGATACAGGAGAGGTTAGAGCTGACCAGGCACCCAGCAGCATAGGCACTGTTTGAACTTTACGCTCCAGAGGAAATGTAATGTGTACAACAGAGACTTTGTGTGCACAAAAAAAAAAAGAATAATCAGGCACCCATAGGTGCATTTTTATATGCCCAATGAGTGATGGACTATTGTGAGGATTACCATAGAAATCTATTTCACACACACTAAAAACTTGATAGACCAACAGTGAGCAATCTGGTGGTGTCTAATAGCATATACTGTATGTTAAAACATGGGGTTATAGTATATATGGCTTCTGTGTGGACATATTACTCCTAACTGAGTGCGACTTGAGCATCGGCAACAAATTCTGTTTGCATTGTATTCTACTGCAATGTCCTAACTGTCTGCTGATGTTTGGAGCTGATCACTTGTCGGATGCTGTTTCTGTTTATTCCTGTCGCTCGCGTTGAAAGCGCTGTAACGGACGAGGGACCGCTGATATGTGAGGTTGAAATGAGGAGTTATTTATTGGCCAACGATGCATCCTCATTTCACTCCAGAAACCTAAATAAAAGGCAGCTGGCTGGAGGGAGATCACCAGGAGATCGCCTGAAAGTTCTGCTGCTGGCTATCTCTATATCATTTCCAGTAAATATCACAATATAAAACGTGTGTTGTCTGTTTAAAAAGTAGGCAATGGTTACCTCTCCGACTCCAGACTGATTTCAAGTACACAGCTGAGGAGTACGTGGTTTGTTTACGTGACATAACATAAGTTCATATTTAAAGAAGTCAGTGTAGAGACGTTGTCTTGTTGGTTCATGTTAATAGGAAGCCACAGCAAGGTTGATATTATTCATAATTATATTAACTATTAGTACTGTGTTATTATAAGGTATTGATAAAATCCCGACATGCATGTTTGGCCACTAGGGGGTTTTGTGAACCAACGTAAACTGTGCCTGTGGCCATCAGTCACCAGCACCGTGATCCGTGGAACAAGAGAGATAACATGGCCGATGCGTATAATACACACAAATAAACACTCATCTGTGCATGCATCCACAGTCCTCATCTGGCTGACAGATGCCGTCTTGTTGCAGTTTACACACATAATCAAACACAACTTATTCTCTTCCACTAAATGAGTGCAAAGTCTTCATGAGTGCACCGGTACATTTTATTCCCTGTATCATTACTGCAGCTCCCATACAGATGAAACCAGGACTGATAAGCTACAGAGGCCAGTAAGCACCTCTGCCCTCCCAGAGAGCTCACCGTAGACCAGAGGAGCCAATAAATCAGGGATTACCCAACTTTTTCTGTTCTATTAGTCTTTACCAATAAAACATGATGCATCATTTATTACTTTATCAGCTCCAATCATCAGGGCTCGTAGGGGAGTGCGGTGGAGTGACAGAACAAAAAAAGAGCGATCGCGACGTGAGGGATGAGAGAGATTCCCAGGAAATGAAGATACCGTCAGTCGTGGCCTGTGGAGAGAGAAAGGGGGATGATGGAGAAAAGGGGACTGAGAATCGGAGGAGGGTGAAATCAAAACCATATGCAGGCTGAATCTCCAGTATTGTTCCCAACTCAAACCAGCTGTCCGCTCTTGGCTTATCAATCAAAATAAACATTTTCTCGATGGCCACGAGCTGCACTGGCCTGTTAATCATTAAAAGTGCTGCAGCCTCACACTCACTTCGTTACTGCACCAGCAAACATAAAGGAATATACATGTAAAAACATGCAATCATGTTCTGCACACCCATAACATGCACTCCTGCACAGCAGTACACATTACAGTTGGAATAACTGAGAGGTGATCCAGAGAGGACGTGTTCGCTGCAAGGCTTTTTTTATTTGTTCCACGTCGACCTCGCCTCTTTTATAGCTGTTCAACCTGAGTTTACTGGCTCGAGGTCAAAGCATTCTGGGACAATCACTTCAGGGCCCTTGAAGATGAATCACACATTTGTTTTGCTCTTTGCCGGCTTCATTGCTGCCATTAAAGTTTTCATTAATTTACAAAACCACAGCGAGCGCTTCAAAGGCTTCCTTTAGCTGAGTGTGTCTGTGTCGAGGGTCTGTGTCGAGGGTCTGTGTCGGGTCTGTGTCGGGTCTGTGTCGGGTCTGTGTTGGGTTTGGGCGTGCCTGCCTAGTGACCTGTTGCCAGGGGGGCGGTGCTTCAGAGCTCAATCACCCGAGAAGTCTTCTGATCTCCACAGACAGATGAGGAGCGGGAAATGTACGATGAACTCTGGAAGCTACTCTCATGTCTTGTTGCATTTCTATTAATCACTTCATTGTTTTAACAGTGAGCATTGTTAACACATACTGTTTGACAGCACAGTGTGTGAGGTCGGAGCAGAAGCTAAATCTCAAGGAAGTACGTGTTCCTAATGGTTTGATGAATTTGACTACACTAATAGTTAGGCCTGGGATGACGCACCTATCTCCTCGTTCAGCACTATCATGATAACTGGTGTGGATGTATTGTTATTTTTAAAACCATGTGAAAAAGTTGAATCATAAACTTCGTGGGACTTTTACTTTGGACTTCTGGTGAATATAATCCAGTCAGTCTTATTTCCTTATATGCATTTTGTATCTACAGTTCCATTTGTTAACACTTTATTTTGAAAACCAGATGTAGTCACTTCCCCAAGGTGGTCTCTAGCACTCCCGTCTTTATCCATCCAGTCTAGTCAGATATCCATCTCCCGTTCAGCTCCATCGTGGCCGTTTGAATGTATTTAACGTAAATGTCAGTATATGGTGCTCTACAGTTGTAGCGTCGGCTGATTTGTCCGCAGAGATGAGAGCGACGGCCGGCTCAACCGCCCGTTACCGCGATACGTTTCCTGTTCATGACAGAGTTTCTCACATTTCTGCTTTCTCATTTTGAATTCCTGCAGTTTGTTTTGGTTGACGGATACGTAGCAGATATAATGCCACATTACTCAGACTACAACAATAAAAGCTCTAACTTCCTTCTACGTCCACATAGACTGAAATAATGCAATTATATCGGATCTGGTATTAAAAGCTCTATTTCAAAATCATAAAAATAAACAATACATAGATGAATCAATATTTTTTCCCACCCCTACTAGTAGTCCTCACTAGAGTATTGACACCGCACTAAAAACTGTAGTATACTGTTTAAAGTTAGCTATATAGTGAATAATAATAGACACAGCTGTAATTTTTTCATCCTTATTTTGATGTGTTACTGCATGAAACAGGATGTTTGGGCTGGAATTAATTATCTGAAGATTTTGGTTTGAATTTTAATGAAGTTCATAAATTCAAACCACTTGAGCTGCAACAGCATTTTGAGAAGTGGAAACACTGTTTCTGCAGATACCCAGACTTTATTTTTACTGGGGCTGTCAATTTATTAAAATATTTATTGGCAATGAATCGCATGATTGTCCATAGTTAATCACGATTAACAAATTAATCACACATTTTTTTATGTTCAAAATGTATCATAAAGGGAGATTTGTCAAGTATTTAATAGTCTTATCAACATGGGAGTGGGTAAATATGTTGCTTTATGTAAATGTATGAATATATCTATAATTGGAAATAAATTAACAACACAAAACTGACAAACATTGTCCAGAAACCCTCACATGTACTGCATTTAGCATAAAAAACATGCTCAAATCATAACATGCTGACTGTGACTTGCCCCAAACTGACTATCTATATGATTATCATAAAGTGGGCATGTCTGTAAAGGGGAGACTGATGTGTACCCCCAGAGAAACCATTTACATGCACACATCTGGAGGTCAGTGGTCAAGGGACCCCTTTTGAAAATGGCTGTGCCAGTTATTCCTCACCAATTCCTTCTGCTTTTAGCCTCCTTCACAACAAGCTAGTATTACGTGGTTGGTATCAGTGGATTCATCAGGTTTTCTAGTGTCAGTGAGCCTGAAACAACCTAAAAACTGTAAGTTGCCTTAATGTGTTACAGGAGTTAGTGGCATTAAAAGGATTTTTTACATTATATATACGTATATACGGTAGATAAAATGTGACTGTGTCAGCGGTCAAGGGACCCTTTTGATGGTGATGTGAGTTTTTCCTCACCAATGGAAGTTTGGAGAGTTATTAATCCTCCTTCCTGTCATGCTAGTGTGACGTGGGTCCAATGGGTTCTTTTGGTTTTCTAGTTTCATCTGATACCAGAATCTCCGCTCTCGCCTTAACACTGATGCCACTACAACCTATAAATTGCAGTTGCATTAATGCGTTAAAGAAATTTGTGCCAATAAATAAAGTTGTGTTAACACGTTGTTATGGCGTTAACTTTGAAAGCTCTAATTTTTACATTTGTTCATTCAAGCAATAGCTCACGACAGGCCGTGGTACGCTGTTGTTATTGTATGTCACTGCTGAGGTGCGTTGTTCGGCCGACGAGATGTGGACCATGAACGTCTGTAGAAAATGTCGTGTTTCATGCTCACTAGTTTTTGAGATGTTTCAGTCTTAAACAAAGTGGTGAATTGACATAGAGCCACACTGCTAACATGGCTAAAAATAAACTCTGCTTCATATTCGAAATATTATCACAATACATGACTAAACCATTGCCACATGCCACGACACTGTATACAGTGTAACACTGATAAAAAAAAAAAATCAAACGGGCTGCAGCAGTGTGGTTGAGTCAGAAACTAAAGATAGTCTGATGTAAAAGCTCATACATATCACCTGCACTAGCACTTTATCTCACTTTACGTACACACAGAGACATGCATGTAAGCAGGCCTCATTCAGGGATCAACACAGTCAACTGCAACCTAAGAATATAACACGCACATCTGACAGCACTAATAAGAGAAACATAATACACACAGCAGGGAAAGAGAAGGTCCTGACAGTAAAGTGAGGCTCTCGGACATCTGGCGTCCACAGATTAACTTACACACCCTCAGTCAGAAATAGGCAGTGGTGCCATGATGGACACCAGACATGACAGACGACAGGGGCGCTGTTAAAGGAGGGAAAACAAAGTATAAGACAGGTGGGTGGAGAGGAAATAGGAGACGTTGAAAATATTACAACAAAGAGAGGATTCGGGCAATAACAAGAAAATGAAAAAAACAAGATGGAGGCAAAGAACGGTGTAGAGAGGCGAAGTCCCTCCCCTTCTGGTGGACCACCGTATGCATGGTAGTCAACAACGAGAGATCAATATTTTTTTGATCCTGCTTGAATTGTGCCATGAATCACATATCTGATGTTTGTCAGTTTAAAAGATAATTTTGCAAGAAAGTCTCATTTTGTCATTTAGTTTAGTTAATGCAAGTTCGCTTAACACCAATAATTTTTTTACATTTCAGAAGTTGTAGAGAAGATACTCGAGTGAAGATACTGGTATTATATGAAATAATAAAAAATAATAAAAAATCCATCGGTACCAATCATGTCATACTAGCTGGTTGTGAAGGAGGCTAAATAACACTCCAAACACAATATCTGGCAAGGAAAAACCGACATGGTCCCTTGACCTCTAACCTCAAGATATGGTGATGTAAATGGGTTCTATTGGTATCCTCCAGTCTCCCCTTTACAGACATGTCCACTTTATGATAATCACATGCAGTTTGGGGCAAGTCATAGTTTAAGTCAGCACACTGACACACTGACAGCTGTTGTTACCATGTTATGATTTGAGCAGATTCTGTTTAGCTAAACGCAGTACCTGTGAGGGTTTCTGGACAATATTTGTCAGTTTGAATTGGTTTCCAATAATAAATATATACATACTGTACATACATTTGGATATATGTATGCAATGTAATAATTTACACTGTATTAATCACTTTATATTACCAATGTGTATAAGGATTTTAAGGGAACTTAAAAACTTCCCCAACTTTCTTGGTTGCCTATAACAGCCTTTGGACTGATTTAAAGGATTCGGGACCGTTTTGCTGGGAAACTCTCGAGAATACGATGGTTATGTGCACTCCTGAGTGCCTTTCCTCTCTTCAGCTCCCCTAAAGCACCAACAGTGTGCAGCTAATTTAGAAAATATTGTCTTGAGTGTTTAAGCTAAGGTTGGCCAGCTCGCTGTAACAGTAGCTCTGCAGCATGGAGCTACTTGGTTGCTAGCTAATAAATTAATTTGCAAACTGTAAGCTAGTTGGCATCATGGAGCCAATGGTCCAAGTAAAATAAAGGAACATTACAGAACATTATGTCAGGGATAAAACCCGATGAGCTGTTCATTATCAGAAATTCATGGATGATGTGGAACGATGTCATGATGCTGACTGCAGTTCACCTAACAGTCACAGGTGTCATTAATAACAAGGATCTTCTGAAAGTTACATATAGTACCTTTAAGGTACATTTTGAACAGTTAAAACATGTGATTAATCCTGATTAAATGTTTTAATTGATTGACAGCCCTAGGTTTGTGTGAAACCGCTCAGTGAACTGCACAACATACGTCACCAACACTAGCTAGCTAACTTAGTATGTTCCACACACAAATAATCATTATCTGTTTTATCCAGCGACTCCTGGTGTTTATATCAGTCAGGAAGAGAAAGAAGGATCTGACCTGTTGCTGGTGTGAATTCATCCCAGTAGGAAACACACCGGCATCGTAGCTTCAGAGAGAAAGAGACGTCACTTATGCAACATTTGGGTGTGTCGTCCTTACGTTTATATATTTTCTGTGTCTGATACTTCAACAGTTTTACAACAAACTGACTTTCTTCCATCCAACCATCTTCAACTGTCGCGGGGGGGCTCGCAGGCGTCCATCGCAGGGCTGACACATAGCTGACACAACGAGACGCACCTACGGGTAGTTTCGAGTCATCATTTAACCTAAGCTGCATGTCTTTGGACTGTGGGAGGAAGTCGGAGAACCCTGAGAAAACCCATGCTAACACCGGGAGAACATGCAAACTCCATACAGTGGGACATAAGGATGTGAATTTCTCCACTGTGAGACTAATAAAGAAATATCTAAGGAATATCTACAGAACGGTCCCTAGCCGGATTTGAACCTGCAACGCTCTTGCTGTGAGGCAACAGTGCTAACCACTGCATTTTTTCAGTTATTTTTTATTGTCAATGTGTGAACAGGTAACCTAACCTAAAAAAATGAGACAGGGAGACTTCAGGGTTAAGAGTGTGCAACCATAGCTAACGTTCAGTTGGAAACCCCCCCAACTCCAACATAAACTCTCGGCTGAATGTCGTTGATTTAGCAGCCTCAGGTGTCACTGCTGATCTGATTCTTACATTCAACCCCTTTAAATTGACAAACATCAAATGTGTGATTCATGGCACAATTCAGACTGGGTCAAAAAAAACATTTGTGTTGCCGTTGACTACCGTTAATATTTTTTCCGGCCCATGGCTGTCCACAGGAAGGGGCGGGACTTCACCTCTCTATGATACAGTATAGAGAATACTTAAAGGCTACATAAGAGGAAATAGAGAGGAAGCAGAGGAGAGTTTGGTGTTTCTCTTTGAGTCTTTTTGCCACTGTCTATTGTCCCACTGTCCATATGTTTCCTACCATCCAGCAGTTATCTGTCGGACAGAGTTGTACTACCGGGACGGGGACTAACCTCTGCCAACAGACGAGGGCACGCAGGCCGCACAGATCGTGTGGCCTTGTGCAGTCACGCCGTGCAGCATCCTTCCTCTTCGTACTCAGCTGCACATTAGCGCTGTGTTTGTTCTGTTTCTGAGATGAAGATGGATTGAAAAGTGTCCTGTGTTTATTTCTGTGTGTTCTGTACCGAGGGCAGGGCCGGCTCTGTTTGACCACTGAGCTGCTGCATATCCCCCAGCAGGCTTTGCTGTGTCCAGTGCCAAGAAAAACAGCACAGGCTTTAGACCTGGAGAGGCCATATCCTGCAGCCTCATAGGACTAATACGTGTGTGAGTGTGTGTTTGAGGGCGGATTAGCATGAAGATGAACGTTTGAGAGTGTGCTTCTGCACCTTTATGTACATGTGTGTGAGGAGATAAAAAGAGTGTCAGTCTGCGTGCATGTGTGAACGACAATGTTGGGGTGAAAATGTTTGTGTGTACGTGTTTTCGTGAGGCTGTTGGGTGACTTGAGGAGGGTACAGTTCATCCCGGGTTTAGGCCGGGTTTAGGCCGGGTTTAGGCCGGGTTTAGGCCGGGTTAACTCTCTCCTCCCTTTTAACCCAAACCAGTCTCCAGGAAAAATGTTGCCATTGTGCATTTCTGCATGCAATGCTAAGGCAGCCATGAACAACTTCATTCATCTGTGCAGAGCGCCATCCAGCAGAGTTCACGGGGCCCCTGTTCTGTCCGGTGCGAGCCATGGCTGTGGATCCGTTCCCTCAGACCATGCAACGTTGAGATGCTTGTGCTGCTGGAGAGGGTGGACTACGACTCCCAGCAGCTGCAGACCAGTAAAGAATAAGGAAGAGACAGAGTCTACCTTTAGAAAACAGGTTCTGGGTTTTCATAGGTAGCATGGGCTCTTTAAATTAAAAAATGTAGTAAAACATGTGAACACCAACTATTACAGTTCAAACGGGATCATGTGATCATAGCTCTGCCTTCTACTATGGAGGGATGAGAGGACGACGTGAAAAAGTGGCCTCGGGTAATGTACACTAGCATATTTAGCTACTCTGTTGCTACAGACGGTGTGGCGGCGGTGGCGGCGGCGGGGGCAACCTGACCACCGTGTAACACCAGTAACGACTACTGCGACAAGCCTAGCACAGACCTGCTTCACCTACTGGCCCGAACCCAGAGCTCCCTCATCTGTTTGAACAAAGCACTTGGAAAGACGAGAGAATGCAGATCAATACTTGTATGACCAGATGTTCCTATTATGCACTGATATTGCAATTCAGTTTTTCGTCTCAACGACGCATCAATCTAGTTCATCACACCCTTACTAGTTATGTATATTAGTTTATTATTTGAACACAAACCATGATCTTATTTCTAACCTTAAAGGATTTGGAGCATTTCTATTACCCCTGGATGGCTCTCAACATGGCGACGGCTGAGCTGGTGGCGCGTAGCTAACGGCATTAACAGTGCAAACAACAGCAACAGTGTTGACAGAGCTAACAGTGTCAACCTGAGGGGAACCAGAGGGTGGGTGCAGAGCGGCGGCTATGAGCCAGCCAGTGGGCCACGCTCACATGCACGAACATGCACTTAAAGCATGCACGGCTGGCTATGTCAACAAAGCACAGAGAAGCTCGGATTATAACACACAAAGCACCTGTTCTCCCTGTGTTAGCGTGGGTTCTCTCCGGGTTCTCCGGCTTTCTCTCACAGTCCAGAGACCTGCAGGTTTACTGATGACTCTAAATTGCCTGTAGATGTGAATGTGAGTGTGAATGGTTGTCTGTCTCTGTGTCAGCGCTGTGATTGGCTGGAGACCTGTCCAGGGTGAATCCCGCCTTCGCCCAGTGTCAGCTGGCATCGGCCCGCGACCCTGAACAGGATAGGCAGTTGCAGATGATGGATTTTTGGTACAGAAATGTTGACATTCAACGTATATCCTGGTTTTTCAGAAACCTGCAGTGGCAAAATTTTTCCTGGTGTCTGTATTGAATGACGTCATCATGCAGCTCTGAACAGGATCAACGGGCCCACTGCATCACATGAATACGAACGAAGCCGTGAATCGTGTCTAAGTCTGTTGGATTTTCACACATAAATTGCTGCACGTTGGACACATACACACACACACACACACTGTAAACATCCTGCAGGATGAATATGTGTCTGGGTATGAAAGTCAACTCTAGTGTAACCCCAGAAGGAATAACACAGCAGCTACTGTTTGGGCTGGTCTATAGAACGAGCTACTCATTACGTAACCGTCAACAGAGACAGTGTTGTGTGTGAGAGGAAATACTGTATGTCCTACTGCTGTACAGCAATTATTGTATCAATAGACTGTGTTTCATAGCCTTTTCAGGAATGCAGCATGTCACACTGTGTGTCACACTGTTGGTTACAGCTATGGATTCTTGTCTTGAATTGTAAATTCGTCCTGATTGTTTGTGGGGGGGGAGTAGTAGTTGTGGGGGGTTGGTTTGGGGACGGGGGGTTAGGTTTAAATCCCGGAAAGGAAAAAAAAAGAGGGGGAAAAGTGGATGGGGGGGGGGGTGATTTTTTTTTTGGGGGAAGGGGGGGGGGCCAGGAAGAAAAAACAAACCCCAAAGGCGGGGGGGGGGTGGAAGGGAGCCCCCCCTCTCTCACAACTTTTCTAAAAAAAATTTTTTTTTTTTTTTGGTTTTTATTTTATAAATATAAATTTAAAAAAAATAAAATTAAATTTCCTTAAAAAAAAAAAAAAAATCTTTTCTTTTTTTTTTTCATAACAGATTTGTCTCAAGATGCAAAAGAGAAGAAGAACAAGTGCCTTTAAATTATGTGACGTCACTCGACATGATGTGACAAGAACAGAGACTGTGACAAGAAACAGAGACTGTAAATGAAAGTTGGTGTCGTTCTGGAGCCGTCACCATCTTGGCATTTTGGCCGTCACCATCTTGGTTTTCTTTTTGTAACCAGAAGTGACCATATTTGAACAAGAGGGTGGAGCTGTGGAAGAGCGAGGCCCAGCGAGGGCAGGCGCAAACGCTGTTAGTAGCTTGCTTATCAAGGTGCATCTGTAATTTCTGTTAACTGCATTATTAATTGGGATGCTAATTTTGGCTAGCAAAGACTCACATTTGAAGCCTCAAGTGGCCATTTAGGGAACTGCAGTTAGCTTCATGTCTTATCCCTGGAGGTTTCCGTTTGGAGCCTTAGAGTCAAGCATACTGCTGAGCATGAAACAACCGAGATTAATAACGTTTGTGTGATTCTGTGACTTCAAAGTGGACTCTGATATTAAAAGTTGCTCCAGCTTCAGGGGAACGGGGGTGTGTAGACACAGCGTTTCCTCGGCCCTCCGGGGGACTGAGGGGGAAAGGAAAAGACAGAGACTCTCCATTGATACTCAATACAAACTGCTGACTGTTCTCTCTCTGTGGGACAAACTCTCTCCCACTCTCATGTTGCTTTCCTGTTGTTAAAGTAAAAGACTTGACAGTTTAACTCAGGATGCAGAGTTCGCTGGCAGGTCTCTTGTGTGGCCTCTTTCATCCTCAGACCTCTCTAGAAAAGTGAGCTACCAGTCACAGATCAGTCAGCCCTCTCTATAGCAGATACATTCCTTTATCAGTAGGAGTACCTCTCAACGGTAAAATCAATTCTGTAAACCAACTGTGTGATCTCTGGGATCCTGCCTTGTACGTTTTTCTGCGAGTAGTGGGAATGTTTCCTGTAAGCTTCCTGTTGTACTTCAAAGGTTTGCGTACTTTGTGGTTAGAGAAATATGTTAAAGGTAAAAACTACAGCTGGAGAAGTCGAGCTGTATTCCCTGCTCGCTCTGCCTCCCTCTGTGTGGCAGAAACCACTGCAGCGTTTTCCTTCATCTTTGTTTATCATCGTTTGTCAGCCTGGATGTTGAAAAATGCTTTTGCGATTGCAGATGTGTAATCAAAACGAACACTGTTAAAGTCATTAGGTACACTGACTTAAATCAACTGTACTGAATAGGGATGTTAATAATTAACCGTTAAGCATTTTAAGCGATTAACACTATCAGTTAGAATTGTTAAAAGAAGTCACTTTAAGGAGAAAAGCTGGTCCACCTTAAGAGAGAGCCGGCGCAGATACAGGAAGTTGGCTCTGGACTTCCAGCTGAGGAGTTGTAGCTTGTAGCCTCGTAGCATTTATTCACCGACAAACTGCACACACTCTGTCTGCTACAGCTACGTTCACACAGTCGTAAACTCACTGAAGTTACGCTACAGTCGGCACGAAGCCACCGCACGCTGTTTGTCAGACAATCGGTATCGTTAATCTGGGCAGACACACAGCTGACAACCTGCTAGTAGAGTTATTGTGACATGTTCTTTAAATATATCAAATAAAGTCCTCTTCTGTTAGACCAGGGGTGGGTAATTATTTTTCCTGAGGGGCCACGTAAGCCACATCAGATGTAAGCTCTATTTTATCACTATAGAAACATACTGGCCACTTCTTTTTCAGCATTTATTATACTGAAAATATTATTAACAAAATTACATTACATACATTTGAACTTTGAACCGTACAGGACTGACTGTTTAGGGTAGTAATGTTTCCATTAACAAAACTTAACATAGCATTAACACTTACATTTAACAGGTAACATTAACACGTCAGTTTAACATTTAACTTAACATTAACGCACTTGCACGCAGCTTTGTGAAAAGTCCTCTCTGCTTTGGTATCTTAGCCAGCAGCCCCTCGGCTGTCCTCTCCTTCTCATCTCCAGACAGGTTTCTATATTTTTCTACATGTTTTGTCTCAAAGTGACAGTTCTAGTTGTTTTCTTTGAATACAGCCATGTTTGCTGCAAACTAAGCACACAGCTTTACTGCCAACCTCTGCAAAAACATACTTATCTGTGCATGAGTTATTATAGACGTGCCGCCTCAGCAGGTGACGCTGCTTCACTCATGTCAATTTACATCAATGTCAAGTGTGACAGGAAGAAGCACAGTAATGATACACCAGCATTTCAAAACAAGTTATTTTCTTTATTTTGTTTTTAGCTTCGTAAGTAAAATTGTGTGGTTTGTCTGAGACCTCCTGGGCCGGACAGAACCATCAGGAGGGCCGGTTCCAGCCCGCGGGCCGCATAATGCCCGGGTCTGTGCTAAACTAAACTAAATGTGCGGTGGAGACTTTTACTGGGAAAGCGGCTGCAAACACTCCCGGATGGTCGTGATGCAATTCCTCAATCGTCAATCTGAATTTGAATTTAGCACCTTTAAGGAAAAAGTCTTTTCACCAAACCAAGTCATTTTTGTGTGTTAATGTAACCAAACTATAACCATAGCATTGTCACATAATAGAACTGGTTTATTTTTGATGATGAATGATGTCGCCCTGCTGACAGGAGCGTGAGATCAGAAAACACCTCTGCTGTATGCGTAACAAGGTATTCTTCTGTTTAATGTGGACTTCAACAAGTTTCAGAGAATGTAAAAGAAAATGTGTTTGTCGTAACTGTAATCAGACGCAGCCCTTCGTAGCGGCATCCTGGAATGTTAATACTGCGATGCCACGTTGTGACGGAAGAGCTTTAACCAGCACACACACAAAATCACAGTCAGATGCGAGCACACACTCTCACACCTTATCTTCTGCACCACATACTGAGGCAGTTAAAGCTAATGGCCCTGTTCTCGAGTTGCATTAATGAGGAAAGCAAACTAAGTGTTACCTTCTTCTCAGCCTCCCTCCAGAGAGCTGGTATGTAACCCGGCCTCGGGCTCCGAGTGATAAAACACTTGTCAGTGAGGGAGGCAGGGTGATCTCATATGTTGTTCTATAGTCTTTTCTCACTATTTCCGGGTCAACACACACACACACACACAGTCCTGGATGGTGATTGCTCAACAGTGAGGTCCCAGTTGAGGTGTCAGCCAGTCACAGGTTAGCACTGGGAGTGATGTAGAGGCCTTATCAGGGATTAGAAGTGTGCTAATCGCATAGAAACACTGCCTCGTAATGTAAACACACCTGTGTCCTGTAATGATGCCAGCTCCTACGCCTCCTCCTCCTCCTCATCCGTTTCTCTACATCCCGCCTTTCCCTCCTCTCCTATGATTTACTCCAGTTTTGCTCTAATGAACTTCTCTGTTTCCTCCATCTTTCCTCTCTTATTGCTGATTCGCTAAAGTGCCATGAACGCTCACACCTGTTTTATAGATGAAGGACAGACTGTTTGTTGTGTGAGCTGGTGACATTAAGGATGAGGTTCACTATAATAACGTATGTACTTTTTAGTAAAATGACCCATGAACAAGGCTCGGTCCAAACTGAGGATATGGCTGCACCGTGTGTGGTCAGTCTGTGAATTTGCTGCTAAATTGTTGAGCAACTAGCTGGTGGGACACACCTGACTGGTCCCTGGTTTTCTGCTCACCGTTTCAACCAGGAAACAACATGGCGGCCTGCTCGGAAACAAACAAACCCCCAAAATGTGCCTCTGAAAACATTTTAGGTGAGAAATAGGCGATGACACGGCTGAATCTGGTTTCATTTTAGAACTAGATTGCTTAGTTTCACAGCTCGATTCAAGTTTAGTGAGCCTGACGTGTTGCGCTGTACGGGCTCACCTGCATAAAGGACTGTTCCCGCCTTTTCATTTTGAAAGAGCAACGGCCAGTGAGCAAACTCCACCACTTGGCTGACCATTCGTTAACTTCATCACTCAGTGTAGGGCTGGCCCTCTGCGGTCCAGCCAAAAACTAGAGATGTGCTTCAGAAAGGAAGTCTTTTTGAAGCAGATTTTATTTGCCAAGCTTGGGAGCGAACTGTATATAATGTATATTCAGTATATACAGTATATACCCGTTGGTTTGTAGACTAACCAACCTGGATCTGAAGACTCAAGTTTGGCTTTTTGGCAGTTGCCATCTTGGTTCGTAGCATAAAGAGAACTGGATACAGCGTTTGAGACAGGACCCCATTCATGCCTATGAAAGTCGCAGATAAAGCAAAAACAGCTTGTCTTACTTTAAAATTATCCGGATCAATCTATGATCGTCTGCATCCATTTGGGAAATTTACTAAATGTATGTATTACGGTAAAATAACCTAATTTTGTGATTGAATGAAATGAGCTGTATTTTTTGTCTCTTTGTGTGCATAACATGAAAATAAGGAAATCAACGAAATACAGATAGGTGATTTTTATGGAGGGCACTTGTTCGTAGTAGAGGGGAGGTTTCAGATGCAGAGGTGAGACTGAATCATGAAAGATATATCTGTTTACGTAGGATTGTGTGTGTGTGTGTGTGTGTGTGTGTGTGTGTGTGTGTGTGTGTGTGTGCGTTCGTGTGTGTAACCCCTGTTGTCATGGACAGCTCACATCTGCTGTTCATTTATGTTACGCTCATCTCCCATGTATCCATGCGTCCACTGGGTCCACACACAAACACTCAGCGCTGCTCCTCCGTAGTGGTCTCGGTAACATAATCCTGTCATGTAAGGATGCCTGCAGGCCACTGATAAATGTGAAATGAACAGAACCTATAAACATGAGATAAGAGCCTCTACCACAGGGAGGCCTGAGGTCAGGACGAGGGCTGAATGGAAACCCCTGGATGAGGTCGGAGCAATTTGGACCGGACACTGGATCCAGCTGGAGGTCAAAGGTTACTGGGTCAGTGTGTCGGGACAGTCGTGTTTTTCTGTCTGGTATATTTTGTCTGTCGCTTTCACACACTTGTTGGGCAAGTTACTCAAGAATGTGATAAATATTACTTGTTACGTAATACTATTGAAAAAGTGATAATATTACTAATTATCAAACAGCAAATGTGTTTACTTACATCACACAGGCTAGATCCAAAGCCTCCACATATACAGAAATAAAACGTTAATTGATTTATGTATTTTATTTATTTACACAACGAAAGAATATCTCATCTCAATAAGCGTTATAAGTAAATACAGCAATCATGTAATCAACAAAAGTTAACAAACAAGCAAACTTAAAATCCAAACATAAAATAAGCAATATAAATGAAAAACATAACACAAATATATAATATTCATTTGTGATAGCTAATAAGATAAATAGATCATTTTAAATAGAGACAAGAACCACTTGTACTGCACTTGTACTTGTTAACTAAACTTAAGTCAGTATTTTCCTAAACTTAAGTTGATCTTTTCCTAAATCTAATTAAGTAATTTCATTGCCGAAACCTAAGTCAATCTTTTCCTAAACCGAACTAACTAGTTTCACTGCGGAAACCTAACCTGAGTCGATCTTTCCTTAAACTCTTCTTATTCTAAATCTCTTTTACTTGTGTAAGAGAGATTCAGGATCAGAATGGGAAAACGTTCTTGTATGAGACCCGTCAAACGGCCGAGTTGTGGTTTGCAGATGCTGATTAGCCGTTAGCAGCTCCACCGACTCTACGCAGTAACTCTCCAGAAGACCCATACACCCTGAATAAGCAGCTGTTCAACAGTCTACAGACTAAACAACGTAGCTGACTTACTTTTGAAGTAACAGAGAATTACTGGAATTAGTAGCACGTGTAAGTTATCTCTTACACTATTTGTTACCGGAAAAAATAAATCACGTTACTTCCTGGTAGATTACTTTGTAACGTGAACAACATATTTGTACTGTCGTAGGGTCAATCATGATAAATTTCTAGTTTTAAATCACTGATTGGGCTGTTTCATAAAATAAACATAAACATAAGTGCCCTGAATTTACAGATTTACCTGGAAGGAGTTTGTTTTTAACGTGTTATAACATGATCTGTCTGTTTTCCTATGTTTTACTGAACATTTATCATGCAATTTGATTAATTTTGACAGTAAACGCTGCTCCATGTTTTTACCATTTATTCATGTAATTTTGTTGGACACTTCTTTACTGTTTTGAAACTTTGCTGCAAGACTTTTTACCACTTTTTTTACTTAAAAAAATCTTTAAGTGAATGTGTCGGCTTGTGATGAGCCTTTCGACATGGATGTCTTACTCAACCCAGCCATCTTTGATTGTTTCAGTACCTAAAACAACACGCTCCCACCGATGCAGCATTGCTGTAAAGCAGGTCTATTTTCTGTCTGAGCGCCCACTAACACTTACTGAGAATTGGTAACTGCTAACTGCATTTACATCTATAATAGCATAAATACAGATATTACACACAACTATTTTATATGTGACATGCGATGCAAATGTGGATGTAAGTGAATCCAGACCCTCCCACATCATTGCTGCTTCTCTGATTACACATCTGGAGGTAGTTTGGTCACATCTGACTGCATAATTTAAAAACAGGACTTGTTTTTGACCTGAATATGTTGCAAAGTGTATGTAGCCCCATGTGATTCTATACAAACAGACTTATCATTAGCATAACAATATCTTTCTGCCCTAATAGCAGCCCTCTGCAGCGAGCCAAATCAATGATGGAGTGCTGCGATGCTGTCATTAGTTCTTACACAACAGCTGATGAATTGAAGAGACCTGGGGATTGATCCGTCAGTCCTGCTGAGTGGAGTCAAATTTCGTTTGCAATAACACACAGACAAAAAAAAAAAAAAAGACACGTGTGCACTTTGAGAGGGAGTAAGGCAAAAACAATAGCAGTTACATAACCTAATAAACACAGAAATTCGAAATGGTGCTTTCTTTATGAGGTCACACTGACATGAACTAATCCACTCAGCCTGATCTGCGTAACCTGAAACATCCCTCAGTAATCGGGGAATGGAAAAGGCCCCGGCAGACTTTACTAACAAAGACATGGAGCAGGCCGGTATTCTGCAACAACAATGTTTTCATCAATCAGAAAACCTTTTAGCAAATAAAATACAGCAAACCAAAACGATGAGCTCCAATGTGTATCGCCTTTTCCACAGACATGATTAGTCTGTTCAGCCTGTTCTCATATATTGTTAGTAGCTAAACCTACGAAAAGTAATGCACTGTAATTCATATATGTATGCTACAAAAACAATTCGCATGTAATCCATGTAATTGGGAACCAGGAAGTACAGAATAAAGAGTGACGGACGCTGTAAAGGGAGGAGATTGGGGTGGATGGGTGGGTCAAAAAAACAGTGGACTTTAGCGCTTTTCGTTGTCCGTGTGAAATCAGAATGTGAACATGAAATCAACTTTATTTGTCATGTGACTTCCGTCCTTTAGTTACTCCACTTCTGTTGTTATATTAACCCAAACCACAATCTTTTTCTAAAACTAAGTAGTTTTGTTGCCTAAACCTAAGTTGATCTATTCCTAAACCTGAGTTGATCTTTTCCTAAACCTAATTAAGTCATTTCATTGCCAAAACCAAAGTCGATGTTTTCGTTCACCTGAGTAGTTTTGTTGACTAAACCTAACCTTCGTCAATCTTTTTCTAAACCTAAGTAGTTTCTTTGCCAAAACCTAACTTGAGTCAGTCTTTTCTTAAACCTAACTAAGTAGTTTTGTTGACTAAATCTAACTTGAGTCAATCTTTTCCAAAACTTAAGTAGTTTCATTGCCGAACATCAATCTTTTCCTAAACCTAGCTAAGTAGTTTTATTGTGGAAAACTAAGTTGATCTTATCCTAAACCTAACTAAATTGTTTTGTTTACTAAACTTGAGTCGATCTTTTCCGAAACCTAATTAAGTAGATTAATTACCGAAACCTAACTTGATCCTTTCCCTGAACTTAAGTACTTTTGTTGATTAAACCTAACCAAGTTGATCTTTTGCTTAACCAAAGTAGTTTTGTTGACTAAAACTAACCAAGTTGATCTTTTCCTAAACCTAAGTAGTTTTTCCGCCATAAGTTGTTTTTTGTGAAGACATAAGTTTAGTTTTGAAAAGACTGGAGCTGAAATTGACAGGTGTTGCTGGACATTGGTAGGAAAAAGCCCATAAAAATCAGGAATAAATTTTTGTAAGCGATACCAACTGCTGTACGAGGATACGTTGGTGTGTGATACTGCTAGCTAACCTGTGTGGGCGTGTGCCTTCATGTGTGATTGCAGTTGCTTATACAGCCTGTGTTGTAATGTGAATGGCGACGGGAGACGTTGTTGCTCACTTGTTTAGTCACCAGGGAGGGGACGGGGGATATGTACTGTACTGCAGTATTTCCACGAATCAGCTCACTGAGAGATCTCTTATCAGCTGATGATCGGAAAGTAATAAATACACGCTGAGGCTCGGCCAAACGAGTCGTGTCAATCAAAAGAGCGGCATAACCTCAGGCCGAGAATAACTGCTGTGAGAGCCGCCGTGCATGTTTCTGGCCATCCTCACTCTGCGCCTGCCTCATGTATGACCTATGGTAATGATCCATCTATGCCTCACCTCTGACCCCTCAAAACTAAACCAGGTGCGTGCGGTGTGAGCCCAGGAGGGAGGCCTGGATGTGTTTGTGTGTATGGAGGACCCCTGCCTCTGCTGAGTGACAGGCCTGAACTGTTCCTGGTACCACCGGCCCGATGGAGGGAGGCTTCTTTCCTCCTTGTACCCAGCAGGACACGTGTCCGTCCATGTGTTTACCGTCCAAACTCTTCACCGAAGATTACACTGGCAGCCATTACAGAGCGGTGAAAAGAAGACACTGCTGGAGCAGCATGAAGGAAATTACAGTAGCTCAGACAGTACAGACTAGAAACAGTCCATCATCCAGTGGGTCCGGTGCTGGTGGCTTCAGGGACAAACTGAGGCCAGGTGGGCTGTGCAGGGTCAGGTGCTGGTCTCACCCCCCCCCCCCCCCCCCCCTTCAGACACACAGGGCTCCAGGTGAACAACCTGCTGACAGGAAATCCTGTCTGTCAAACACCAGCAAGACTGTGATGCCACCTCCTGACCCCAGAGTCAGCAGCTCCACCCTCTACCAAACCACCAAACCACCGCGTCATAGACAGCTGACGGGTCCACACACACTTCATTTATTTTTATGTTTTGGCCATTTATAATGCAATATTATGCAACAGTTTTTAGCTTAAAGCAGGGGTGTCAAACTCAATTTCATCCCGGGCCACATCAGCATTATGGTTGCCCTCAAAGGGCCGGTTGTAATTGTAAGACAATATAAAAATATATGTACCCTTGATCATATAACAAAATTGCCTCTGCATTTGATTATTATTAGTTTTAGTAATAATTTATTTAATAACTAGCTCTGAAAGCAGAAGTCTAGGAAAAATAGTTGCAAGCAGAAATATTGTACAATTAATTTATAAAAAGAGTTCAGCAACAAAAACACATGCTTGTGCATCAATATATCTGCATGCACATAGACACAAAAATACTGTATGTGGGTAAAAACACTCGCATTTTTACGTGTTATTATAACATAAATCCCATGAATTTATGAGATTAAGAAACCCTCATCATTACTCACCCATCAAAGATCAAAATAACTCTCAAGTCAATAATAAAGGTCTTTTTTTTAGATGTCCTTGTCCCAGTCATTGTCAGACATTATATATTAATGTTTTTGCAGGATGTGATGACATTTTGGACAGACATGGATGTAAACTGCAACTTGACTGGCTTCCGGAGGTATACAACCACAAGGCAGTTTTTTTAGTGGCACAAATGAAAGAAACCAGCGGATAGCTCAAAACCGTGGCTCATAAAACTGAAACCACCTGGATACCAAGTGATCTGGGTGAGCTGACCCCACAAAATCACTCAGATTCCAGAGGAATGAACACACACATACCCCGAGATGATGCACAAACACGTCAATGTATATTGGAAACCAACAGATTCCTGCAAAGAAACCTCCTACTTTCGCACAGACGATTTACGAGCACACTCCCCCAAAACAGACCCGAGGCCAAAAGGCACAATACAGACAACAAAACGTCACTCCAGCAGTTTCATTAAAGAACAGATGAGGGCAGCAGCTGAAGCTCACATGAAATATTGATCTTATTTCTAGATGTTGTTGCGTGTGGCGCTGTGGACTGGTTGTGTTCCCTCCTTTTAAACCGCACAGTGACTAACAGAACCTGGCAAACATTATAAAAGAGTGAAAAAAGGCCGTTAACACATGTTTCTGTTGTTAAGTCATTAGTCAGTCTTTTGTTGGCCAAGAATGATCAAAGCCCAGGGGCCCTGTGTATTTATGAGAGCTGGGGGGTATGGTAGCCAGTCGCGAGCTTTATGTGTGTGTGTGTTTATGTGCAAATTTGTTGTGCATATCTGGGTTCAGGCCCGGTGTTATCACGCTGCCGTGTGGATGGATGGACTCGACTCAGTGCTCCCAAAGGATGCTGTTTTTTTTCCAAAGGTTTGTGTTAATGCTGCAGCACTGACGTCCTCTGATCCACAGCCAGGCACACAAACAGCAGTGTGTGTGTGTGTGTGTGTGTGTGTGTGTGTGTGTGTGTGTGTGTGTGTGTGAGAGAGAGAGAGACTCCTGCTTTTGAAATTTGTTTAGTTTGGACTGAGGTGTAGAGCAGCAGATTGCCAGGGAATAAAACAGTCCTATCTGGCTTGAAGAGGCCTAGTGGGGGTCTCAAGTAACTGATCTGAGTTCAGTGGGTGGTAGTTAAGGGTTTGATCAAGGGGTCAGTTTGCTGGTCGGAGCTCCAGCCGTGAGACTGAGTATTTTATTCAAATGCCAAGTGCAGCAAAGCCTCAATGACGTGTCAAATTGTCTTTCAAGCAGATCTTCAAACAACAAACCCCCTTCATCTGCGCTCCAAACCCCCCTAAGGAGTCTCCACCTCACAAAGACTCCACACAGCTTTTAGTCCTTCCTTCACTTCCCTTCATTTTCAGCTTCCTTCTCCTCTTCCCCTCTTACTGTCTCTGTCCCTCCTCCTTCCTCTCATCTTCTGAACACATGGAGATCTCGTTCCGTGGGACTGTCGCTCAGCGTTGAGGTGGACATGTGCGTGAGACCGGAGCCTGGTGCCTCGTTGGCTCCTGGCGCTCTCTTTGACGGAGCTATTTCAGAGCTGTGATGCCGGAAAACACACTCACGCACACTCACAGGCCTGTAAATAGAGCAACGATGGCCTTTAAGAAGTTGAGTGGGGAAGCTGCTCGGTGGGGATTGAGTTTCCGGATGGTATCCAAGACAGGATCCCCTGTTGAGTGCATGGAATTGACTCAATGAAGAGATAGAGGAAGGGACAGGAGACAACAGAAGAGGACAATGACAGTGGAGACACAGTTTTGCAGTATCTTTATTAATGATGTCTTTTCCATGTCTCCTTTCTGATATTGTGCTTCTGAGGCAAAACTGCTGAAACGTAGTCCCGTCCCCTCTTGTGTGGAGAGAGGGCACAGCGAGCATTAAGTCCATGGCCCTGGGAAGTCTGAGCGAGGGGTGCTGTAAAGCTCATCCTGGGGCTTTCCAAACCCATCTACTATATCCACGGGTATCCACGGGGAGAGGATCCTCGCACACCAAGCAGCCGTCTTTAACCTGAGTTGAATCCCCCAGGTGCAGAGTGAGGATGGAAAGTGTAAAAATTAAAGTGTACGGTTCATTATGAAACTGTGGTGGGCCTACTTAGACTGTAATTAATGGGAAACACTGGATTAGAAAATGAAAACCGTCCATTTGTATCAAGCAACAAAAAAGCTGTTGCCTGCTGGGTGACTATTGCGCATGTGCATGTTGCAGTGTTGATGGTGAAGTTGTGTATTGTGCAGCTCTAATAAAAAAAAAAACCACCTATGTGGTTGCCACTCGTGTTCTTACAAATAAAGATAGTACCACAAGATCTCTTATGAAGGAGTCCAGAGTGGCTGTTTAGCGTGTACAAAGTGTCGACCCAGAGAGAGCAAGTCTGGTTTCTATTGGCCCAGTCCGTCATCCAGAGGATTTAAGTCCATACTGGATGCATTTGCACATCACAATCTAGGTCCAAAGCCAACATTTTGTGCCCACACAGGAAGTAGTCTAGTGTGCTCTTTGTGTATCGAGGCGGAAAGTCAGGGTGTGGAGGAAGGGTCGGTGGACTGGCATGTAGCCTGTCTGAGTTTCATTCAGGAGATTGGAGTGGGCTTCCTGTTACAGAGGTGCAATTAACATTGAGCATGGGTCTATGGATCTGTGGATGACAGGTCCTTTGGTCCACATAGGATTCATCCTATTGACTATGGTGATTACTGGCGACGACTACTTTTCCTCTAGCGCCACCAGCAGTTCTCGAGCCGAGAAGTAGCATTTCACCAAACCAGCAGAGAAATCCGGATCAAGATCAGATCAGATCTGGAGCTCAGCCAGAGTGACCATCGGGTTCTTGGTCACCTCTCGTACCAAGGCCCTTCTCCTCTGGTTGCTGAGAGTCTGGAGTCCTGGTTGTTCCCAACTTCCTCCATGTATGAATTTCGGAGGCCACTGTCTTCATGGGGACCTTCAATGCATCAGAATTGTTTTGTAGCCTTCCCCAGATCTGTGATCTCTGTAATCCTGTCTCTGCAGGCAGTTCCTTCAACCCACTGGCTTGGTTTTATATATGCTCCAGTAACAATAAGGCCTAATACAGAATATCCAAACAGAATATGCTGTTTACACGACCCATATCAAATTCACAATATCGTCATATTTAGAATAACAGTGTGCATGTAAACGTCATCAATGCCAACCTCTTTGGTTGTTGAGGACTTGTTGGTTGAGAATGCTCCATGAACTCACCCTGAGTCTGAACAATGCCTTAATTTATAAACAAACATATACACACTGGTATAAGCACACACAGCTTCACACAGTACACAGCCAGTCTGTTTTTATAATCATCACCATCCTCTTCCCTGCGTGGCTGCCGTCCCACGGGCAGGGCCGGGCCTGGTCCGGGGCTGGGCCGGGCCGGGCCGGTCCCCTGAGGTCAGCTTATCAGCGCTCCCTCCTGGTGCATCCTATACCTTCCGAATACCCACTACAGGCTCTTACTGTTGCTCCGCTACAGCCAGGAATGCATTTGAAGTGTTGGAAGTAACTTATTCACCTGGACAGAAGCCACTTTCCATGGAGGAGAAAAGCATGTGTGCTTCCCTTCACTTCAAATACATATGCAGGTGTTTGTGTGCACTGTTGAGTTTCTGTATGTGGAGGCCTTAATTATAACATTTAGGGCTGTCAAATTTAACGTGATAATAATTATTTAATGCGTTAACACAGCTTGTGATTTTTAGGTTGTAGCAGCTGAGTTTTAAAGCTAGAGTGAAGATACTGGTATCACATTGAAATTACAAAACATAATGAATCAACTGGTACCAAACATGTTATACTAGCTTTTCGCCTCAAACTTATACCAAATTTTGGCGAGGAAAAACAGTCAGGGCCATTTTCAAAGGGGTCCCTTGACCTCTGACCTCCAGATGTGTGAATGTAAATGGGTTCTCTGGGTCCCCACCAGTCTCCCCTTTACAGACATGCCCACTTTATGATAATCAGTCAGTTTGGATCAAGTCATAGTCAAGTCAGCACTCTGACACACTGACAGCTGCTGACGCTTGTTGGGCTGCAGTTTGCCATGTTCTGATTGGAGCAGATTTTTTATGCTAAATGCAGAACCTGTGTGGGTTTCTGGACAATATCTGTCATTGTTAATTGATTTCCAATAATGAATATATACTTACGTTTGCATAAAGCAGCATATTTGCCCACTCCTATGTTGAAAAGAGTATTAAATACTTGACAAATCTCCCTTAAAGGTACATTTTGAACAGCTATTAATAATAGACATTCATGCTATTAATTGCAATTTAATATTTTAATAGATTTTACAACCTGTTCACACAACATTTTCAAAAAACATGCTCTGGGTCAGTAGGATCCCTGTATTTGGTCCTCTGCCTACACAAATCTAGTCTAACCTCTTACTGAAAAAGTGTTGCCAGTTTGCATTACTGCTGGTAGTTTTGATGTGAAATATGTCGTTCATTCGTCACTCCCCGGTGTGTAAAGGCCTTTGCACTTTGCTCTTGCTGCAACATCTCAGTATAGTCATGGTGACCCAGAGAGGGCGTTACATCATCCCTGTCAGCTCCTTAAGAGCCTCTGGAGATGCTTTGTGTCCCAGTGCTGCCGTGGTCCAGGACCAGAGGTTACTCTGCACAGAGGTGAATCCTACAGTACAGCGTGGGAGGTACATTATGTTTGAGAGTGTGTGTGTCACTCCAAATAAAGTGTATGGTGACATGCAGGTCCCCCACCATCTGTGTTATGAAACAGGATCCTTGGCTGTATATAGGTGCAAAGCAGAGAGGAAAATAAACGCCCTTCAGCATCCTCATCTGCATCCCAACAGTTCCTGTTTTTGGGACTGACTATATAGGATGTCACTAATGTACAAACACACTCACACACACAGTGCTGCCAAGCAAAGGAGGAAGGAGGGCTGTTGAGAACCTTTAAACAAAAAGACATTTTTAGAAAGGTCCTCTTGAGCGGGGAAACAAAGAGGGGAAGTGACATGACGTCGCACAGGAGGGAATCTGAGGGTCACCGGTGGCCTGATGGACACGCCTGTGGAACAGTCGCTCACATACACAATCACAAGCTCCTTTCACACACACACATTTACAGTCAAGGTCCTTTTGCGCTGCTCCCAAAATAGCCACTTCCTCATCTCCCTACTTATTTGCTGATATTAGAATCATAAGGATGTTTGGTGTCCACGTTCTCTTTCCTTCAGCAGAAACCACAAGAAATCCACTGTGTTTTATTAAGGGATGTTTTGTTCATCTGTCCTGATCCACATTTAAACCGGTTATGAACCTGTGATGTAACATGGAGGGAACATTACGTGATCCAGCAGACTAGCCTGACACGGTCAAATGATGTGGTCTTATTTTATTATTAACCTGGAAATGATTATAATGCCTTTGGTTGTAGTCTGGTAGCTCACATGAGGTGCACACTCGCAGGATAGAAAATAGACCAGACCAGCCTGATATCATTACTTTACAGATGCTGCTGTTGAACTAGCTATACTGTAGGTGCAGTGGTGTAAGTGACTATTCATTGCAGATAACTATTGATATTGATTATATATCATAAGGGGAATGTCATGCTAATTTCCAGGCTGTGGTTTAACATGCTTTAATGTTCAAAAAACAAACGCTGTCTGTCTGAATATACCTGTATTCACCCGCTGTCTGATACACTCACCTGGCGCACCTTTGTAAAGGTAAGCTATGGGTGACATGTTGGGCGAAGGCGGGCTACACCCTGGACAGGTCGACACATAGAGACAAACAACCATTCACGCTCACGGGCAATTTAGAGTCATCAATTAACATAACCTCCATGCAAACTGAAAATGAAGTACAGAAGGAAGAATACGTTTGCAAGTTTGCAAGAACATCCAAACTCCACACACAAGGGCTCCAAGCTGGATTCAAACCTGCGTCCTTGTTTCTTCTTGCTTCTTGCAGTGCTAACCACTGCACCACTGTGCAGCCCCACATGCATACAGTCAAAGGCGGGGTACATCCTGGACAGGTCACCAGTCCATCGCAGGCTCTTTATACTTCCTGGTTCACAATTATGTTGATACGTATGGATTGATTTGGTGGGACGTATATGAATTACAGTGCATCCGCCCAGAAAAAAATGACTGAGTTGTCTTATTTCACTGTTTGTGGGCTGGTAGGCACTGCAGATACCCAACTGTAGGAGAACAAGCACCGGAAAAGTGAGTTTTGGGCTGGCAGCCCTCCAGATGTAGACGTCTGTCACTGAGTGATGAAGTTAAACGATTGATCTGCAGAATGTTGGAGTTTCCTCATTGGCTGTTGCCCTTTCAAAATGAGAAGGCGGGAACAGTCCTTTGTTTACACTTTCAGGGAGGCATCAGCAGTTGCATTAGAGTGCTCCTCTATTGGTGCATTTCCACCAGGGCCGGTAACGGAGGGCGCCTCAACGTTTTCCATTCATTTCCTATGGAAAGCAGGGGGAGCAGTCGCCCAGTGCATGGTGAGAGTGTTGCAATGAGTTGGAGGGGGTCTTTGCATAAAGTTGAAAAATCTCAGCTTTATGCAAATAAGTCCAGCTCATGAAACTAAACTGGACAAAGCTGTGAAAGTGAGCGATCTAGTTCTAAACTGAAACCAGATTCAGCCGTGGCATCACCTATTTGTCTGTTAAAACGTTTTCAGAAGTAGATTTTGGTGGATTGTTTAGACAGAATAACAGAAAGATTACGAGCAGGCCGCCGTATTGACTGCTAATACAGACGCTCTGTGTAGGAGAGGGCAGAGCCATCTGTACTTCATCAGAAGGCTGGTATCCTTTAACATCTGCAAAAAGCTGCTGCAGATGTTCGATCAGACTGCTGTGGCGAGCGCCCTCTGCTATGCAGTGGTGTGCTGGGGGAGCAGCATCAAGAGGAGGGACGCCTCACGTCTGGACAAACTGGTGAGGAAGGCGGGCTCTGCGGTGGACGCGGAGCTGGACAGCCTGAAACTATGGCAGAGCGACGGGCGCTGAGCAGGCTCCTGTCAATCATGGACAATCCTCTGCATCGGCTGCACAGCATCATCTCCAGGCAGAGGAGCAGCTTCAGTGATGGGCTGCTGTCGCTGTCCTGTCCTTTCTCCCCGATGCATTGAGGCTCTGTAACTCCACCCGGGGGGGTCGAGGGTGAACGTTAATGTAATGGGAGGGGCTTCTGCTCTGTTCTCACCAGACCTGGCGGACATGTCCTGCTGGATTTTAGACATTATAGACATGACCACAGATTATTTGTGTAATAATTTAGCCACAAATTCACACACTGACCATACTCGGTCCAGACATATACACAGTTTTGACCAAGTCTTGTTTATGATATGTCCCCTTTAATTCTTGGGAGAGTGATGCTTGATCTGGATTTTGGAGGCCGGTCTGTTTGTCTCATTCATGGACACATAAAAACACACATATACACCTCTCACATCTGGTGTACGTTAGATCTGTTACAGAGTGTATGAATCTCAAAACCAGAGGGGGTAAAGCCATCAATCATGCCTCCCCCTCTCCCTTTTTTCTCTCTCCTCATGACGCTTGAGGCTACGAGGGGAAACGTGTTATTTGTGTGTACTGTAAGAGTACAGGTAAAGCAGCTGAAGCCGTTTTCCTGTCTCCACTCAAAATAGAGCGAACGGGGAGCTGCATGCTGGTTAGATGTACACTGAGTTCTTCATCACAGCGAGGGACTGTTGTCATAAACAGGGTAGCTTGAGGTAATCAGGGTAAGCTGGACTCTATAGTCTGAAGGGTAAATAAGGAGATTCAGTTACATATGATTGGCAAAAGGCAATATAACTGATGCTTCTGGGGGAAATGTGTAGCTGCTGCAACACACACATGTATGACACGTGTTAAAGTGGTGCAGAGCTAACAGCATTTTCTCATTGATCCAGATGTAAGGCCATACTTGTCTAATTCAATATGTGGACAGCTCCCCTATGTAATGGTAGACTCAGCTTTTCTAGGATAATGAGGGTTTGGAGACGGGGAGGGAGTAAAGTGTAATAAAGAGCCTGCAGGAGAGAGTAAAATGAGGATCCACACCAGATCACTCTTCAGTGGACAGAACAGCTGCTGTCAGGGTTGATTAGTAATGTCTTGGTCTCCTGCTCGGCTATTGAGAACTGATCAAGTTGATCCTGGCTGCTGATTTGAGATCAGTAGTACAGAGATTTTGTTGAGTGGGCCACGATGTTCAGAAGGAAGTGTCTATGAAGCCATTTGGGCCAGCCGTTGTACAGTAGCTTAGCTGAAAGCAGATACGATGCAGATCTGAGGTCTGGTCAAGCAGCTGGGTATCTGCTCTTTGCTTTACGGGGTAGGACTCAGGGCACTGGGTCAGGGTTCAAGAATGGTGTCACCTGTCAGGAGACTTAAGGTTTATTAACAGACCAACCTTTGGCACATTTATGCACGTGTATTGATAACTACATTGAATTTCTGACGTTCGAATCCACATCTCAAAGTCAGAATGACTCAAATGCTGGTTCACAATGACAGTGACTCACATACAGAAAAGCTGTTTTTGTTTTTTTTTATTTGGTCATGCAAACCTACGACACCCTCCAGGACATGATGTTGACCATTCAGTATGTTTCCAAATCATTAAAATTACATTGAGAAAGTTGGTGTTGGAGCCCAAAAAGAGACAAAAGAACCACCTGATATTTTTGGCAGACTTCTGATGGTCTGACCCCATCACGACCTGATCTCAGAGTTACTGTAGCACCACCTGCTAAAGACTACAGACCAACACACACAGCAGAACTGACCAGGTAGCCCAGCTGGTCCAGGTGCACTTCTGTTTATGTTATCTGGGTAATTATGGCAAATATTATTGCAGCCTGCTGCCCTTGACTCGGCTCTGCTGGTGCGCTTAGCTTGGACAACTGAGCGAAGCTCATTCACACAGAGTGGGACCGGTTGGGAAAGAGAGAGATCACAGCGGCTCCAGATGCTCTTAAACACAGAATAAGACATGCAGATGATTCAATTGTTCAATCTAAGATACATATTTTAAAAGCCTCTCCGCAGGCCGCTCTGTACAGCCTGTCCCTTGGCTTCAGTCCCACCCTGACTGTTCACTGTGTCCATAAGCAGAGAGAAATAATAGCATGTCTAATTCAATGTTCTGTTGAATCTCTCACACGCTGCTCACATGAACTCAGCGGTAACACAAAGCAGAACATTTTCATGTCCTCGGTTGTCTCGGTTTCAGTGACACACGGGGACAGCTGATTGCATTACAAGTAAATATATAAACATTACGCTGCACTTGTTAAAAGAGACGTTACAAAGAGGGATTAGTAGAAGTAGAGAGCTCCAGGGATGATGTATTTTTGTAGTCCTACCAGGAACTCAGCATTGCCCTGGTTCCCTCGACAAAAAGCCAATAGGATTATTACAGAAAATAAACTCACGCACACGTTTATGATACTTACCTGTTTTATTCAGCAAGATAATCTCCACAAATGAACACCACGTTTAGATTATTTGAAAGGTAAAAAGCTAACGTTAGGCTGCAAACAAACTACTGGTGCCTTCGTGTTCACGACTTCCCGCACATGAATGCGTTCAAGTGATGAAGAACGCTGCTGCTAAGCAATGGCAATATTAGCATTACTGTCCGAGTCTAGAAGCCACAGAGGCTAACAAGCTAGCCAGCTAGCTAGTGGGTAACATAATACAGGAAATGTAAAGGCATAATGTCAGAGAAAGATGAGGTTGTTGAGAGTATCAACATTTAGCTCAGGCAGATTATAAAATTACCAAGAAAAACAATATGTGACTAAAATTACAATATAGCCAGTACTGTACAATATTAACTTATTATGCACCGATAAATGAACTTCCATGGGCTCCACCATTTCTCACAACGTCAACAAACACTTCAGAAGTCGTGAACTCTGAGCTTTCAGAAACTTTCCACTTACAAGGTCATGAATACAACATGAGGGGGGCGTTCATATGGACCCAACACAGTAAACACAGTAAACACTAAAATGCTAACTCATTTCTGGGTTTTAGGACTCATTCCTGTTGGGCTCTATGAGAGAAAATAGACATGGGCGACGATGAAGAAACATGTAACACATCAATCATCAGCCAGACAATATAACATCATGAGTGGAGGATTATTCTAAGGAAAACAAGTCTGTTTTAACATGACCAACAATGGCAAAAGTCACGTTTAGTTTTTAGTCTTGACCTTGGTGCTCCCTGTTTTGAGTGGGAGACAAGAATAGTAATAAAAGGTTATAAAGGTTCCACATACACCATTCAGAGCATTAATAACGCATCAAACAACTACTGTATTGTCTATGTAAAGACACAGAGGAGTAATGTCTACCTGAGCAGAGAAAGAAGTCACTCTGTCTGTGTGAGGTTGTTTGTTGCTATATTAAAGGTGGTAAATAGGGGATTAGGAGCATTTTATTGCCCCTTCACGTAGGGATGTTGAGAATTAACCATTTAACTATTAACCGAAATTAAGCATTTTAACCACTTAACACTACTGGTTAAACAATTAAAAGAAATTAATTACAAAAACCAAGCAAAAATCAGAGGATCAAAGCTGGTCCACCTTAAGAGCCCACCTTAAGAGAGTCTGAGCCGGAGTCACAGATACAGGAAGTTGGCTCTGGTTTCCCAGCTGAGGAGTTGTAGCTTGTAGCCTTGTAGCATTTATCCACAGACAAATAAACTGAACACACACTGTCTGCTACAGCTACGTTCACAGCTATAACACCACCAACAAACCCACACTCACCACCACACACACACACACACGGTCTGTCGGAAACTCGCTATCGTTACACCGGGCAGAAGCTGACAACTGAGTACTCGGTTGTCTGTTGTGCTCATATACTGAGAGTTCAGAGTGGCAGCTGGTGGGGAACACTCACATGCACGAACATGCACTAAAAGGCATGCGCGACCAGCCCGGCTACGTCAACAAAGCACAGAGAAGCTCTGATTACAACACACACAGAGGGAGTGAGACTTCATTCTCTGCTCAGGTCGACATTACTGCTTTACAGTATATCTTTAACTAGACAAGAGTTGTTTGCTGTTATATTAATACACTGGATGTTGGATAGAGAACGTTTAAGTCTGTGGTGGTTCAGGCAGAAGCTTGGTCAGAAATATCTGTGCACAGCCTTCGTTTTCTACCATTGAGGTTTGGCCTCGCTACACTCAGGATTCATCAGTCCAAACTACAGTATGCATGCTATTTGTTATCCACGGAGAAAGAGAGCCATGAAATTGGAGAAGACTGTTATACAGAGGTTGTTATAAGTTCACTATTTGCCGAATCAACAAATCTTGCTCAATCTTAAAGAAAGATTGTGTGAGTCATTACTGGGAACCGAGCTAAGATGGCGTTGTGTTATTTGAGTGATTTTCTGGTTCTGAATGCTCGTCTCACATAGGGACAGCCTTCTTTGCTTTCATACCGAGATGAGTCAACTTGGTCTTTTTATGTCTTCCGGACACTTGTTACTCATTTGGTTGAACTAATGCATATATGCTGAAAGGAAAACACAAGCATGGACACACACACTATGCCCATGCATCACACGAATTACTAATTAACTGAGAACTACTGACATTTTATTCCTGATAAACAGGATGTGACTTATTAAAAAAAGCCACCAAACAAACACAGGGCCTTTACTCGGGGATGGCGTTCATGTCCCCTGTGAAACCAAAGATATATTACAAACATGCATATTTTAAAGTGCGTCGACCAGAAAAACACAAGGTGTACAGCAGCACACTTATTTCAGAATAAATAGTTTAAACCTTCAGTATCTTATAAAGTAAACAAACATAAAATAAACAACAAAATCCAAATTTTCTATAATATTACAGTAGTGGTACGCGTATGTTTTTTTTTTTTGTGCTTTAAGAGCTGGTTTAAAGGCCGAAGCCTGGTCTGTCATTCTGTAAAATACATTGCTTTAACCATTGCATACTGCTTACTACTGAGGAATGCAGTATTCATCAGTAGTATGTAGTAGATGGTGTTGAAAACAGCCACTCTGTGTGATCAGGGCCTTGGTGTTCAGAAGAGCTTATACCTGCATGTTCTTCTCTAATGTTTGCCTTTAAATATATCACATGAAGTCCTCTTCTGTTACACCAGGGGTGGGCAGTTATTTTTCTGGGGGTTCACATGAGAAACCCAGATTGTTGCCGGGAGCCAAACAAATACTGTCAGATGTAACCTCTGTTTTATCACTATAGAAGACATACTGGGCACATTTATTATACTTAAAATCTCTCCAAACAGCATATTATTAAGAAAATTACATTATATGCAGGAGTCTTTGAACCATACAGGACTGACTGTTTAGGGGAGTAATATTTCTATTATAACAAAAATTTACATTAACACTTAATTTAACATTTAACATTAACACTTACATTTAACATTAACACTTCTGGATTCTGGTTTCGGGATTTTTCTACGTTTTGTGTTGTCTCAAAGTGACGGTTCAAGTTGTATTCTTTGAATAAAGCCACATGTTTGTTGCAAACTAAGCACACAGCTTTACCATCAACCTCTGTGAAAAAATACTAAGTAATCCATGAGCTGTTATAGACGGGCCGCTGGAGGGACTGCTGCGCCTGTGGACCAGGACTGGGCCACCTGTGAGTGCTTTGGGATGGTGGAGGGGTTTGCTAGATTTCGTCACGAAGTCGCTAAGTTGGCAACACTAGCACTGACAATACACAAGCATTTCAAAACAAAAGATATTTTCTTTACTTTTTTTTTTTTTTTAGCTTGGTAGGTAAAATTGTGTGGTTGTCTGAGACCTCCCGGGCCGGACAGAACCATCAGAAGTAGAGGTCGACCAATTAATCAGTCGTCCGATTAATTGGGCCAATTATTTGACATTTTTTCCATAATCGGCATCGACCAGTGTCTGTGCATATTAAGCTGATTATCGAGCAGATGCATAAATGCTGCTAAGTGCACTAAAACTTTATTTTTTCATACAAAAGTTTATTTGTCAAAGTTCAGGTTTTTTGATTACCTGTTTCATGTATATAAGTGCACTGCAGTGCAGACAAAATGTAGATTGGAGAGACAGACCATAGGTGTTGTTCAATTAATATTTACTGAAGTTGAGAAATTTGTATCATTTGTTATTATTAAGCTGGTATATTTTATCAGATGGAGGAAAAAAAAAAAAAAGAAACCAAACAATCGCCATCATATATCAGCCATCGGCTATCCTTATTCTCCAATAAATCGGCATTGGCCATAAAAAACCCATATCGGGTGACCTCTAATCACGAAGGCCGGATCCGGCCCGCGGGTCGTATAATGTCCAGGTCTGTGTGAGAGTGAGGGGAACCATACCATCGTTATTGCACAGATTCGTGGCGCTTTGCTGCAGGGACAGACCCACTGATAGCTCCGGTGCCAAAGAGTCTGTGAGTGGTTCTAATGGGGGTCTAAGAGATGCTGATCCATTGAGGCATGCTGCCGTACACACTGCACATGAAACCACAGAAAGTCAAATTGGGAACACAAACAACAGGGAGACACACCAGGACTAAACCAATATCGCGTTTTAACAAGGATTACACAGGACAGGTCTCAGGTGTTGCTGGTTACAACTTCCAGCAGAGAAAGAATCCTCGGGCCACGTTTTAACCCCCGGAGCAGAGCTGGATCTGAGGCTGGAGCCAGAGTCGGACACCCTGCTACCTGCTGGGGAACGGCTGGGCTCCATCTCGCATCCAAAATAACGCTGCACCTACAGCTTTGTCCCATCTGGTCTCATTTTAGATTCCTAATATTGGAGTGATGCTGTGGACATTTTGGTATAATCAAAATGGATTGCGTCGGTCAAAGCGTTCCAAGGACTACATACCTGACAGAGCGCTGGCTTTTGGGTTCGAGTTTCAAAGGGGTCAGATGTGACATGTAGGTTTTGTGCGTGCTCTTGCGTCCTCACACGTGTGCACGGTATATGATGAAGGTGTGAGCAGCGGAGTGAAGTGAGTGATTGTGGTGCCAAACGTTGACCTCATGTGGCTTTTCATGCCCGTCTCGCAGAAGTTATTTGAAGTCTGACTCAGTCCCTCAGATCTCACATGTGGCTTATATTTGCACTGAAATACCTCCCAGAGCTATTGGCTGCTTTGAAATGGATGTAAACATGAAGCTCTTTAGAGTGTCACTGCTTTACGGGGGAGGGTATTAAAAGGTGCAGTTATGGTGTTGTTGTTGTTGTTGTTTATCAGGGCTGGGACGAGTCACCCATCTCCTGATTCGATACTGTCACGATACATGGGGGCAGATTCAAGTATTGCAATTCTATATTATGATTTATCGCGATTTATTGTTAACTTTTAACACTAGACCATGAGAAAAAGTTGAATCATACACTTCTGGAACTTTTACCCTGGAAAATATCTAAATGAATACAGTAAAAGTGTTTTTTTAGCATGTATGTAGTCAGAGATGTCCTGAAGTCAAATATATCAGGATCATTCTCAGGAAGTGGTATTTTCTTTTTCATTTATAAGGGACATGTAATGTTTTAAACTTCTGGTGAATATAATCCAATCAATCATATTTCCATTGATGTATTTTGCATATACAGGTCCCTTTGTTAACACCTTATTTTGAAACCGAGTCTACTTCCTCTAACTCCTCCAAGGTGGTCTCTAGCTCTCCTGTCAGCTCTGTTCTCTTTATCCATCCATGTTCAGCTCCATCGGGGCCGTTTGAATGCATTTAACATAAATGTCAGTATATGGGGCTCTACAGTCGTAGCGTCGGCCCATTTGACCACAGAGATGCGACTTGACCGCACGTTACCGCAATACGATAACATTTCCTGTCCATGACAGAGTTAGCGTGCAGCTTTAGCTGTGATGTCTAGCTCTGCTTTTCCTGCAATGTGTGAAACCCAAAGTGTTTCCATCCTTTATTAGATGTGCAGTGTTTACTCCATTGGATTTGAAATGTCAGGGTGCAGGTCGTATCCACGTATCCCTTCGCCGTTTTCTTCTTTCTCGTGTTGGCTCGCTGTGGTTTGTTTTGGTTGACGGATATGGAACAGATGTGACGTCACATTACTCAGACTACAGCAATTAATGGTAACTTCCATCCACTCTGCATAGACTCAAATGAAGCAAAACTTGTAAAGTAGAAAATGGCGATACATAGATGAATTTATCCCCACCCCTACTAGTTATCCCATCACAGTCTGTGTGTGAAAGACAAAAGGATAAAGAGAGATTTCACAACCACAAGATCTGTTGACATTTCTCAGTTACGTGAAATAACTTTGAGCAAGGCCGAAAAAAAAAAAACAGAACAAATGTGGTTTGAAAATGACTTTTTGAGTGCTCTCATTCATGAACACAGAAATTTCCCAAAACTTGGTGCTTGCTTGTCAGTTGCACAACACTGCGGTGTGGCACGTTGCCCTGTTATTGTTAACTGGCCCGGTCTCCACTTTAGACTTATGGAGAGAAAACAGCTCGTCTGCTTAAGCTGATGACGGACATGTGTTTGATACTTCACATTTCTGGGAATCTCCTGAGGCCTGTCAGACCAAATCAAATTGAATCTGTATCATTTCAAAAGATCTGAATTGGAATAATTTCTTTGTTGAGTTAGGCCTATTTGGTCCATTTTGCGTAATCTGTATTTTAAGTTGATTATATCTATAAATTGAAGCCACAGTGTATGTAATTTAATCAGCATTATTCCCATGTAACTGATATACAACCTGGCATTATATGTGGCATGTGTTAAGATATATTTATGCATTGTCTTTTTCTCTCTGTATGTGTACAGTAGTAGAGGCTGGGAAGTGGTTTGCAAGATCATTTTTAGAGCAAGTTTTCAGGGTAGTCATTGTCTGCACAAAGTCTCCTGCTGTTTGTGGTGTATTTCAACCCTGGCAATCAGCATTTACATTGTGGAGAGGGATCAGGGAGTAAAAAGAGAGACGTCTTTTCTGAGGAACAGAAGGAAAGCATTATGTTTTCTTCTTAATCTGCTGAAAAAAATGGCTTGTTTGCGGAGTGTAGCTAATAGATCCTCATGCTGAAGTTATACAGGGTCAAACATGTTGATCACGTTACATTACTGAGGATGGAGCAACACTACAAGGCAGCAACATCCAGGTCTGAGAGGTGAAGCCAACGCTGAAGTGCTTTAAACGTGCATTCTTTCTAACAGCCAGCAGGGGGCGACTCCTCTGGTTGCAAAGTCTGATTATAAGATAAGATAAGATAAGATAGTCCTTAATTAGTCCCACTTATGTAGGAGTCTATGAGAAAATGAGTCCATTTCTCACTTGATTTATTACCTCAGTATACATTGTAAACATGACTTTATGGTCTCAGTTGCTAGTTACAAGTCTCCCTCCTTTAACTGTAAGGTGAAGAATCTCTGTCTGTCTTTCCGTATGTCCTTCGTATATCTGGGAAACCGCTCCTCCAATGTACTTCACTTGGTAGGTGTATTGGTGGGGACCACATGGAGTGCTTTGTCACATTTGGTGCAATTTGGACGTGTCACCTGTTCAGTATTAATAAACTTTGAGTAAACGGTACTCTGTTTAGCATTGGGGGCGGGGCCTCAGGGCTCTGCAGACTGAGACAAGCATCATCTGCAGCAGGAAGTTCCATCCGTCCATTATCTGAAACCACTTATCCTGTTCAGGGTCGCGGGGGGGCTGGAGCTGATCCCAGCTGACGCTGGGCAAAGGTCGGGTTCACCCTGGACAGATCGGCAGACAATCACAGGGCTGACACATAGTGACAGACAACCATTCACACTCACATTCACACCTACGGGCAATTTAGAGTCAACAATCAACCTGCATGTCTTTGGACTGTGGGAGGAAGCGGGAGCACCCGGAGAAAACCTCCGCTAACATGGGGAGAACATGCAAAATCCACACAGAAGGGCCCCAAGCCGGATTCAAACTTGTGGCCCTCTTTGAGGCAGCAGTGCTAACCAGTTCCCCATCATGCCGCCGTTTTGCTGCTGGATGCAGGATATACTAACGTTACAAGTGACCAGCTTCCTTGAGGTCAAGCCATTAGCTCGCTCTGAACGGCTACACACTCTGAACAGCCACGCACTACAAACCGGCAAGACTCCCCGACAATGCTGAAAGCAGCAATATCAGGAGGCTACTGGGAGCCAAGCGATCAGCCCGTTCCAAACAGGCACGCCATGATCGGGCACTGCACTAGTTCTGTCAAATTCTGATCCAAATTAGAGTCAAACTGACCATAAAGAAGGGCTTGTTTTAGGGTGTGTCTACCTTGTGATTGACAGGTCATTAGAACGGTGTTGTCCGGTCCGGGTGTTGTCTGTGTTTTCATCTTACAACTTTAACCCTTGTGTGTTTTCAGTTCATGAAAGTTAATTAACATTTCAGTCGCCTAAAAATATCTTACTCAGCTTTCGTTTGTACTCAGCTCCACCCTCGTGTCACTTTCTAGTTGCAGAGGTTGGTGGTAAAGCTGCGTGCTTAGTTTGCAACAATCATGTGTCTGTATTCAAAGAAAACAACTAGAACCGTCAGTTTGAGACAAAACATGCAGAAAAATCCAGAAAGCTGTCTGGAGACGAGAAGGAGAGGACAGCCGAGGGATGAGCTGCTGGCTGAGATACTAAAGCAGAGAGGACTTTTTACAAAGCTGCATGAACCAAGGAAGGATATTTTAGTCCTAGTGTTGATGTGTTAATGTTAAGTTAAATATTAAATGTAAGTGTTAATGTTGAGTTAAATGTTGGTTAAATGTTTAAAGTTTTATTAATAGAAACATACCCTAAACAGTCATTCCTGTACCGACTCCTATACCTCTATCTATAATGTCATTTTCTTAATAATATGCAGTTTGGAGTGATTTTCAGTATAATATACATACCCACTATGTTTTCTAAAGTGATAAAATAGAGGTTACATCTGACACTATTTGTTTGGCCCCCCGGCAACAATCTGGGGTTTGTCATGTGTCCCCCCCAGGATAAATAATTGCCCACCCCTGCTTTAATGCTTCCTTACTGTATGTAGACTACTGACCACCAGGCTCACAGCTCTGCATGAACCTAAGCAAATGTCCCAGATCCAGTATACATACACACACATGCAGAAGATCACAATCAGTGGAACACGTTCAGTTATGAAATGATTACTCATCTGCTCACTCGTTCTCAACATGCGTGTGGCTGTTGGATGATGCATCTGTGTTAAATCATACACTGTGGCACGTGGGAACACTTTCCTTTTTAGCTCTCAACTGGAAATATATGGAAAAGTAGATAAAGAAACTCTTGCCGCGATGACTATAGTTCCTGTAATTACTACCAAGTGGCTACGTCATTTTTGACGTATATTTCTTTTGTTTCTATGCTTCCTTTTCTGCACAGCCAACACCCTAGAATAACAGTACTTTGTTTTGAAAATATGATTTTTTTTTTTGAAGATGGAGAGTAAATGGGATGTAAAAACTGTGTGACACCTGATTATGCCATTTCTTGGCATCAGAGCTCTGTTAATCAGTACCTATAGTATAGTTTAGGCCTGACTTTAAATCTGTACTTTACATCCACCAAGTCTAGAAACCAATATTACACATTTTGTTCAGAATATAATACGTTTCCACACTCAGACTGTGCTGCTACAGTGTGGTGTAGTTTTGCGGTACTTCCCAAACTGAATAATATACAAAAGGTTTACCTATGATTACTATGTTACCTTCCCTTCTATGCTTGACTGCTTCCTGGCACTCACATTTAGCTTTTAGAAAACAACCCAAAATCATTTAATAGAGCTGATTTGAGAGCCTTTGGGAGGAGAGCTGGCTTTATGCCTCCAGGCTCTGGAGAGGGAGCGATGGAAGGATCACGGTGCAACAGTAAATAATGTTATAGTATGAATAATGAGCTCCCTCTGTGCCCGGGCCTCAGCTGGACTAATGACAGAGACCTGTTTTAGATTAGGTCTTGCACAAATATATACACACATGCATTGATGTGCACGACCCAACACACACCAACCCACACACACTCTCAGGAGGGAGGTGCTGTCAGTTTAGATAATCCGTCGTTCGTGGCAAACAGGGCTGCGTTCTGCTCTGGGACCACTAATAGACAGGAGGAAACAAACAACAGAGGCAGAGGGCATCACACACATCTTTAGTCAACCGGTCCTTTGAATCCTCAAGTATCGGTCATCAGTTTCCCTCCGCTGGTCTCACAGTTTTTCATCCTCTGGATGCAGTTTCTCCAGAGCTACACAGTATTTCATACATCCTCACATGGTGCAGGTCTGCCATCTGCTGTCAGTAGAAGGTTCATTTTAAAAGAGACATACCACACTCGTTTTCAGATTCAGATTTGTATTTTAGGTTTGTACGAGAACGTTTACATGCTTTAATGCTCAAAAAGCACATTATTTTTCTCATCCCGTCTGAATTAGGGTTGTTAATAATTAACCGTGTAATTGTTTACATTAAACCTTTTAACCAATTAACGCTATCGGCTAATCGGTTAAAGAAATATTAATTATGAAGCTGAGAAAAACTCAGAGGAGCGTGTTGTCACCTTAAGGAGAAAAGCTGGTCCACCTTAAGAGAGAGCCGGTGCAGATACAGGAAGTTGGCTCTGGACTTCCAGCTGAGGAGTTGTAGCTTGTAGCCTCGTAGCATTTATTCACCGACAAACTGTACACACACTGTCTGCTACAGCTACGTTCACAGCTATAACACCACCAACAAACACACACACACACACACACACACACACGGTCTGTCAGAAACTCGCTGAAGTTACGCTACAGCGGCACAAAGCTACCGGCAACGCTAACAGCTAGCAGCTGCTAACGTAGCACAAATACACACAGTGTTTGTCAGACAATCACTATCGTTAATCTGGGCAGAAACACAGCTGACAACCGGCTAAACTAAACTAAATGTGCGAGCGAGGCTCAACACTGAGACGTTAATAAAAGTTTCTGTTTAGCTTTCAGCACTTTGTAGCTTCTGACTGAATCTCTGTGGTGTGAAGTTTAGTTTCCGTTTGTACTCTCAGATATCTGCTTTATGTTGCAGTTATGCTTTCAGCTGTATTTGAGTCAGGTTCAGTTCCTGCTGCTAAAATCTCAACATTTCCTGCTGCTTCATAATAAAAGTTTTTAAATAACAGGGGACTTTTATTGAGAAGAATTTATAGGAAAGGAAATGTTTATCTCTGAATTAGTGGAGCTTTATGTTTTAACAGAAATAAGTCTAATACTGCAGAGTAGGGATGCACTGATCCAACTTTTTCAGTCCTGATACCGATAGCGATACCGAGTTCTGATCCGATACTGATCCGTTTCATTAACAATCTGTATGCCTCATTATGTGAAAGAGACTGGGATCGTTCTGTTATGTTTAAGGAAACATCAGGCTTGATTTAAACATTGCTTTCCTAACTTTGTAAAACGAAATGTCACAAACAAATATATAGATATACAATTTTATTACTTTAATTATTTATTATAATAATCAATAATACACCAGCAACTTGGTCATGAAAAAAATTAAAGTGTTTTAGTTACAAGTTGGTCAAAATTTAAATAGGAATTCAAATTCCAGTATATAATGTATATAGTATATAAATTAAATTAGTATTAAATTGTCGCTGATACCTGATCCAGCTGTCTGCATCCCTACTGTGAGAGCAAGCAGCAGAAACAACTGGGGACTTTTATTGTGAAGATTACAGGAAATGAAATGTCCATTTTCCAGCCGTTCCTTTGACCACTAATCCCGTCGTGGTTACACACACCTTCAAGCAGGAAGTCCTCTTGTAAAGGAGACGCTGTCAAACCAAGTCGAGCCAAGCCAGCAAATGTGTGGAAAATCCCTATATACACTCAGGCTTGTTGAATCACATTTTCTAATCTACACAGCCCACAAAAAACTCCCTGGGTTGTCCTATTTCAGTTTGTGGCTTGGTCAGAGTCCCAGATACCCAAATGTAAGTGAAAAGTGAGTTTTTCATGATAGGTCCCCTTTAAGGAAACAGCCATGCAATGATATGCACATTGTGGTTATTTAAAAAAAAAAAAAAACTCCAGTTACATCAAAATCTCCAGCTGGACAATAATACAATAACTCATTCATATCAAATATCCTTTATTCCAAACTTTAAACTCCACAGAGTGTGGTTTCCAGCAGCTCTACGTATTAACCTTCACGTAGCAAACTCTATATAAATCAACCAGTTTGTGTTTGTATATTCACACTGCTCGGACAAATAAATGTGTAATGAACACGTCTGGCCATTATAACTAAGTGGAAATCTGTCAAGAGGTCGGTCGTCTGAACTCAACAGAATACGAAGGCTGGAGCTTTATTAAAAACACAGCTATGAGCATGCTTCATCATGTCAATATCTACATATGACAGACGTCTTGTTCAATCCAGTGGTACAAGTTTTCTTTATGTTTAGTAGTTTTAGTATATTCTCAATCCACCGCTCAATTAAGATATGCTAGTAATTAGGCAGATTTATTCAACGTAAAGTGGAACAGCAGGACAATGTGGGTACCGATCCACACTCTCGTTCATCTTGGCTGCACGACCGCTGCCAAACTGGGTGATACTGGAGCTAAATCTAAGCCAAGCGCTGCGGTACTAATTCATGTGCCTTCAGCTGCTTCCTCCTGGGTCCTTTCTAGGTGTCAAAGTGGCTCCGACTGTTTGTTGTTTCAGTCTCAGTTCACATCCTCCCCGCGGCAGGCTCTGCCGGCAGGGAGAGGAGGAGGCCAGGCAGCAGGGTTAAAGAAGGTGAGAAGGCGTCCGTAACTCACGTCTTCTTCATCCTCATCGCTTCTCCAGTTTTTTGAATCTGGCCTCTGTGAAGATAAGAGACGGGGACGTGATCACTCTGTAGTTTAAAGTCCAAATGCAACACAGCCTGGTGATGTTTAGCTGTCTGTAAGCCGGGATGGTGAACTATTTCGATGAGGAATCATATGTGTGGTCTCACAGCACCACCTGCTGGTGGATTTTATAATGCTCTGTAATGCAATAGGAGCTGATGGAGGTGGCTGTACTATCATTGGTCTGTGCTACACATAGCAGACAAAAAGGCAGCAGATAGAGAGAGGCTGTTATGTTTCTGCTGTCATGGTGGAGCGAGCTCTCACTGATGAAGTTAACACAGCAGTCACCAAACACAGATGAGGAAAATGAAGCACACTGACAGCTCTGGATGTAGGATGGGTCTGTGTGGCGAGGGGCGGCGGTGGGATGGCGATGTTGTGCTGACAGGTGACCTTACAGATGTTCTTTGTGTTATTCTGTTGACTGTTTGGACCATGTGATGTTGGGCTACAACCAGGGTTTCTGGTTTGGGATACTAAGGACACGGGTCAGCTTTTTCCAGCAGAAATCTCTCCAAAACAAGGAGTTAGTGGAAGTAGACTAACGTTCCCACATGAAGCCACTTTTCCTCAGTGAAGTGAAGCCATTGTATAGTTTAGCTATGATACATTTACTGTTATATTATTATTATCATTATTTCATAACTATACTTAATGAAGTGAAACCATTGTATAGCTAAGCTGTGATGCATTTACTGTTGTTGTTGATTTGTATTATTATTATAATAATAATAATAATTATTATTATTATTATTATTAATAATATAATAATAATAATAATAATTATTATTATTATTATAAGCATAAATCCATATCCGAGGTATTCTTTAGGTCTCAGCAGAATCAGGGATCCTTATTTCCTCTAGAAAATGCTTACCAGGGTTATTATCGTAATATAAAATACTGTTAGTAAACTTCAACTAAATAAAAATAAGCAGTGAAAAATACTGTTAGTAAACTTCAACTAAATAACTATAATAACTAAATTTAAATTAAATTAAACTGAAAGACATTGCCTGGTTAATAACTACTATAAGTAAACATTCATTTCAGTTTTAGTTTTTTAAACTAATAATAGTTCAACAGTATCTGCTGACATTGAGCCACAGAAACTGAGCAGCCTTCCAGCAGATGGCGCTACGCCACAATCACACTGAAGTAGTGCAAAGCTGAAACACAACATGATGGTCGCTCCTACAGTTCTCCAGCAACATGTTTTGAATGTATGCAGCTACATACTTCTGAGACATTATACCTGACTTCAACAAAAACAAACTAAAACTACTGTTAAACTAAAATTAATAAAAACTAGGAGACACGCTGAATACTGACAAACTAAGATGAAACTGAAGAGTCAAAACTAAACAAGAAATTCATTGAAAATTCAAAACTTATAATTATTTTCATTATCAATTAATCTGACAGTTATTTACGAGATTCATTGTTTGGTCCATAAAATGTCAGAAAATAGTGAAAATTGTCTAAAATGTTTTTTTTTCCAGTCCAAAACCAAAAGATGTTCTGTTTAATATATATCTCCACATTTGAGAGGGTGTCAATAGCATTTTTGCCACTTTCTTTATGAAAAATTACTTTATAGATTAATCAATTATCAAAATATCTATTGACTAATTGTTGCAGCTCTAATGTGATGTGACAAATTTTCATGAGAACGGACAATAAAGTTTGTCTTATTTTTTATAAAAACACTGTTGTGGAAGTCGGTGAGAACATTACTAAACTGGCAGATATTTACTAATAATGAATTTGAATTAATTTTGAATTTCAATTAATTTTAATAGAATCAGTCTCTCACTCAACATATTCTTGGACTGAACATATTTTCATTGTCGATTAATCTGTAGATTATTTTCTCAATATATGAATTAGTTGTTTGGTCTATAAAATGTCAGAAGATGGTGAAAAATGTTAATCAGTGTTTCTCAAAGCTCAAGATGACGTCCACAAATGTCTTGTTTTGTCCACAACTCAAAGCTATTCAGTTTACTGTCGTAGAGGAGGAAAGAAACAAGAAAATATTCACATTTAATAAGCTGGAATCAGAGAAATACTAAACTAATTGACTAATCATTGCAGCTCTAATATTGTACATGTACACTTGTCTTACAAACGTCTCACCCAGTTTTTTGGAGTATGCGTCCAGTTTGTAAGCAGCCTGTTCAAGAGAAGACACCTGCTCCTCAATCTGATTTATCTGGTCCAGGTAAGGCTGTAAGCTGGCATCTGGAGCAAAAACATACATACCAGCCAGATGTTCATATGAACTAGAAATACACAAGAATGTGACACTGAGCTTTAGAGCAGATAATGTATTTCAAACTCACATTTGTTGTTGAGATCCTGCAGGTTACGGCTGATGTTGATGCTGATGTCCTTCATTTCCATGTACTTCAGGCTGGTGAGCTTGTTCATGTTCTCCAGCAGACGGTAATCCTCACAAGTCCCTGAGCATGTAAGGACGTAGGGAGAGTATGCATGAGAGAAAGAAGAAAACAGAGGGATAGGGAGGTGTATGTGAAAGGGAGAAATGAAAGGAGCATCGACTCAGTATGTGTGATGTGGGACAGGGGTTAAAAATGCTGTGCTGTCCCTTGTAAAGTGGGACACCTGGCCATACTCGCCAACGCTCACAATCTTCCCAGGAGACTCGACTTTTCATCGCCCACTCCCAGTTTCCTCCCAGGGTTTGATTTCTCTTTCACATTTTTTTCATTTCGTTATCTCAACCTCCACGGGACCTCCACATCCTTTAGTGTTGAAAGCTCCCTATTTTTAAGGTCTCAAGGTTGCCAACACCCTGAGTGTCCAGGTGAAAGAGGAGAAACTGAGGAAGCGGGGTGTTAAAAGACCTGTTAGTTCTCCTTGCAGGAAGATGGCCATCTTTTCAAACATGTCAGTGCACAGCTCGTTGATATCAGGCTCAGCAGGCTCCACAGCCTCCTCTGCTGTCTCCACGCTCCCATCACCTGGACACAAACATTAGCAGGGTAACACATAAAACACCGGCCGAAACAATTAATAGATCCACAATAGAAAAAAACAATAAAACCAGGAAAAACTATGATTGTACGAAGTTTCACAATGATGTTATATAATGTATATGTATGCCGCTACGTTAGCATTAGCATCGCCCCGGAAGCTGCCAGGAAACAACCCACTGTTGGTGCTGGGCTTCTTGGGGGCCGCCGCCGGGCTTTCCGCCGCAGCCTCCGGTGCCTCAGCCTGACTGCTGGAGCTCGCCGCCGCGCTCAGAGCCGCTAACTGGGCCGCTGGAGCCCTGGAGATGCTGTCCATTGCTGCGGCGTCGTCGCCAGTTGCAGCCATTTTGTTCCTGTTTTGACTCTCACTCGTCACATGAGCGTTCACGTGACGTCCCCCCCCCCCCCCCCCCTCCGCCACCACCCCACTCGCGCGCATTGCCACGCCCTGATGAGGCTGGAATGTGAGGTATTAATAGAAGAAGAAGAAGAAGATAGTCTTTATTAGTCCCACTAGGGGAAAATCAATTCCCACTCTGTTGTTAACTTATACACGGTACATGCAGACCCGAAACACACACATGCACAAACATGCAACAATGGAGAGATGTCAGAGTGACGGGGGCTTGCTCCTGACAAGCGCCCCGAGCAGTTGGGGGTTTGGTGCCTTGCTCAGGGGCACCTCGGCAGTGCCCAAGAGGTAAACTGGCCCCTCTCCGGCTCCAATTTCCCATTCATTTTTTGGTCAAGGGGGGACTTGAACCGGTGACCCTCTGGTTCCCAAGCCAACTCCCTACAGACTGAGCTACTGTCTACTACTGACTACTACTACAGTACTACTACTACTTTTTACAAATTACTGTTAATAATGTTATTGGCATAACCAGCCCCACTGTGCAATATCAGCGTTTCATATTGATATGTGCAATAATATGAACCCATTCAGTCTATCTTGTTTTCATGCTATCTTACTTATTATATCTTTATTGTTTTACTTAAAACATATTGTTTTGTATTTTACTGACGCGTCTTGTTGATTGCACTGTCCCCCTTTGCTGTAGGGTGACCAGGTGTCCCACTTTACAAGGAACTGCACAGCATTTTTATCCCTTGTCCTACATCCCACATACGATGTCCCACATTTTCATTGTTGTGAGCCCAGACTGCTTTTTTACAAAACAGGATGGGGATCATACACACTGTTCACTTCCAGAAACAGGTCGGGATAATGAAAAGGTAAAAGCGTGAAAATTTGCCATAAATCGAGCTAACGAAAAGAAAAAAAATGAAAATTTGCCAGAAATTGGGAGAAATATGGGAGAACTCTGACCCCGGGAGGAAACTGGGAGAGGGTGATAAAAAATGGGAGTCTCCCAGGAAAATCATGAGGGTTGGCAAGTATGAACAAGTGTCCCACTTTATGAGGGGCTGCAAAGCATTTTTATCTCTTGTCCCACATCCCACATATTGCGACGATGTCCCACATTTTCATTGTTGTGAGCACAGACTGCTCTCTTCTGCCAGGAAATGATAGTTGGTGTAGCTCTATTGTCATCCAGGTGGAAACAGGTCAGGGATGATAAACACTGTTCAGTTCCAGAAACAGGTCGAGATAACGAAAAGAAAAAAGTGAGATAATTTCACCATAAATCGGGAAAAATATGGGAGAATTCTGACCCAGGGAGGAAGCTGGGAGAGGGCGATGAAAAATGTGAGACTCCTGGGAAAATTGCGAGGGTTGGCAAGTATGAACAAGTGTTGCACTTAACAAGGGATTGCACAGCATTTTTAGCCCTTGTCCCACATCCCACATATTGAGACAATGTCCCATATTTTCATTGTCGCAAGCACAGACTGCTCTCTTTCGGCAAAATCATGAAGGTTGGTAAGTATGGCCAGGTGTCCCACTTTACGAGGGACTGCCCAGCATTTTTTCCCCCTTGTCCCACATCCCACTACTGAGATTATGTCCCACAATGTGGACGTCTCAATGTAAAACGAATAAATAAGAAGATCATTGACTTTGAAAATTAATAAATTGCTGTCTTTGTGCCCTGCGATGGACTGGCGACCTGTCCAGGGTGAACCCGCCTTCACCCAATGCCAGCTGGGATCAGCTCCAGTGCCCCCGCGACCCCTAACGGGATAAGCGGTTGATGATGGACGGATGGATGGATGTTCCCAAGTATTTTTAAAAAGGCTTTTAAATTCAACTTTGTTATTCCATTACGTTTTCTGCTGTAACACAACATATAAATAACAGCACACAAATCCAGTACAACTATATGCTATAGATATAGCTTATAAAATGCATCTGAGAAATGCTTCCAGCCAAGATAAATGTCTATTCACGCTGTCGACACAAAGTTGCCCAAAATGTCTATAGAGAAATTAAGAGGTGAGTCAATGCTTAGGGTTATGTTTTATTCCTGAATAACAACTGATAAGGCATATTTAATTATAATATTAACTTATTACAATTTAATTCATCAAAGTGATTTTTTTACTTGTGTATTTTGGTTTTATCTTTATGAACATAGAACAATCCCATTTTTCCCAGCATCTGCCCTGCTTCTCCTTTTGAAGTCGAAGAGTAAAGTAAATTAGATACCATAACCATTTTCACTGTAATATTTGCTCTTGTGTATGTTTTTAAAACAGTGATAAAATACTTGGGAACATGGTTAGATTTCATTACCTTTTTAGGTGACACAAATTAATCTGTGATTGCTTTAATTTCATCACTTCTCTCTGCAATTTAAAGGTGTGTCACCTAAAAATGAAATGAAACCTGCTCGCCTTCCCCAGTACTTTATCACCCTTTTAATAACAAGTGCAAATATTTCAATGGAATTGGTTATGGTTTGTAATTTAAAATTACAGTACACTTTCAAAAATGACTCACTTTGGGGAATTAAATGTAAAACGATAATATTATATTAATATAGTTAAATATGCTTTACCAAAACATAAGCCTACGTATGGACCCACCTCTTATGTTTCTCTTTTAGACGTAAATGGTTTTACCAGCAAACATTTTGGGCAATTTTGTCTTGACAGCATGAATAGATATTGGCTGAAATAGGAGCATTTCTCTGATTCATTTTATAAGCTATATCTTTATCATATGTTATAGTTGTACTAAATTTATGTGCTGGTATTTAGATATTTATGTGTACTTGGTTAGAGACTATGTAATGGTGTTGCATGTAAATTAATATTTTGTTGTGTTCTGTGTGTGCCTGTCCAGGGACTGCATGGAAATGAGCTCATAGCTAAATCTGGCATAAATCACATCTTCTGTGCATGGTCTTTGTTTATTAAAGACTATTAATAATCATTACAGAAGTCACTTTCTTATAATGTATATAATATAAATAAAAACTTTACATGTGGTTAAAAAATACACATTCATAAATTATGAGATGGTAAATCAAAATTCCAGTCAAATCCAAATTTATTTATAAAGCACATTTAAAAACAACAACAGCTGATTTAAGTGCTGTACAATCAAAATACAGTACAGAAATGTTAAAAAAAAAAAAAACAACGCCATAAAAACACACAAAAAATGCTTCAAAGAAAGTAGACTAGTGGGGACTAGTCAGACTGTAGCGTTCGAACTGATGAAGCCACTTGGATAAGGAGCGAAACGTCTTCAGAGACTAATCTAAGTCCAGTTGCCTTCGATTCAATTGTTGTCACAATTCAGAGACAAAAGGACAGTGAGTTAAAAGCCAGAGAATGTGCAATAAAGAAAAGAAGATAAAATTGTAATAATAAAATTCATCTCACGTTTGGATTTTATTTCTTAATTATTTTTCCTTGTGAAATAGGCTTCCGTACATAATTTATACCTTCAAAAGTACAGAAAAATGTGTAATAAAGAAAAAAAGAAATTGTAATAATACTAATAAATTCCTAGTTCCCTCAATTTAATAACTCATTCCACAGATTTAGTAACTAGCTCCCTCAAATTAATAACTTGTGCCCTCAAATTAGTAATTTGTGCCCTCCATTTAGTAACTCCTTCCCTTGAATTAATAACTCCTGCCCTTAAATTAGTAAGTCATGGCCTTGATTTAGTAACTAGTTCCCTTGAATTAAAAACTTGTTCCCTCAAATTAATAACTCGTTCACTCAAATTAGTAATGTGCCCTTGAATTAATAACCTGTTCCCTCAAATTAGTAACTCATGCCCTCGATTTAGTAAACAATTTACTCAAATTAATAACTTGTTCCCTCAAATTAATAACTGAACTTAATTAGTCAGTATTTTGAGGGAACAAATGACTAATTCGAGGTCTCCTAGGTGCCTGGAGGGGCTCAAGATTTCATTCATTTAGTTTAAATACTTTTTCCTGGCGGAAATGGGCCTTCATACCTCACTGATACCGCTACCAGTGAAAGTATATCGCTAATCAGCAATAAATCTTAGAAATCATTACAATGTCTAGGAATTTTCGCTGTGCGCGCTCCCGCGAGAAGCATGCAGCTCTTGGCAGGCAGAACTCGCCATAACACCCGCGTCGGCGCTGTTGTGGTTAAAGCCAGTTCGTGACAGGATAGCGGCAGCGGACTGTAAACATGGCGGCGTGCACAGCCACAGGGCTGTGCCGAACACCCCGTTACTATTAGTCCGCGAGACGGAGACACCCCGAAAATGGAGACCGAAGAGGAGCAGCACATCACGACGCTCCTCTGCATGGGTTTCCCAGACCCCGACGTGATACGGAAGGCGCTTCGGCTGGCAAAGAACGACATCAACGAGGCAGTGGCGCTCCTGACAAACGAAAGCCCCGGACTCGGGTATGGATATGAGCCGATGGAGAGCGGGCCTGCCCCCGGCGTGGGCTCGACCGGAGACGGGGAAAACAGCGGGCGGACTGGGACGGGAGGGTTTGATCCCCCGCCTGCATACCACGATGTGGTGGATAGCGAGGTAAGAGCAGCTAGCACCGGGCATCAACTGACTGCAGGAGAACATGCAACTTACTGGGAAACAGTGGGCTCGCCCATTTAACTAGCTAAAGTTAGCCTCAATGCTACATGCACCGAGCCCAACGTGAGCTGTCAAGAGCAGGTGGTGAAATACTCTCCCGCCCCACGGGACAGGGCATGTCACCGGCTCTTAGTGGCTGGAGAGTAGTCTGCTAACATAACGCTTAGCTACTTAAACGAGTCACCTAAATTGCTATTCTAAACTTGCAAGCTAGCCCAGCTAGCTAGTAGCAGGCTAGCTAACGGTGGTTGAGAGTTAAACGCGCCAGTAACTGGACCGGGTGTAGCGGCACAGAGGCAGCACTCTGGGGGGTTGCAATCACAGACTAACTGGCAGTGCTTTAATAGTGGGTAACCGGGCATAACAGTTAGCCTGCGGGATAGTTTGCTGGGTCTACTCAGTCTGCTTTGCGGCTGCTTTGCAGATGTTAGCCAGCGTTAGCTTTGACAGCGTCAGTCGTGCTCAGCTCCTACCGAGATTGCAGTCCACTCGAACCGGACTTAGAAACGATTTCGCAACGTCTTTTCGCATACAGTTACGTTGCCGTTTTGATCATTCTTCGGTCCACATTCTCAGCTGTCAACACCTAAAGTTTATGAGTGCTTACATGTTCAGAGTCTGCAGAGATGACTGTTGCATGTGATGCTTTGAGGACAGTCATCGGTTCTCTGTCAGTGATTTACCTGCAGGTCGTCCGAGTTTGCTGTGTTTGTGTGTTGTAACAGTGAACTGCGTTGGCTACTCATAAATACCTGTCCACACAAGACCTGGCTTTGACTGGCACCTCGATGAACTCGATGCACTCCTCCTAAAACCCTGCAGGTGCTGTCAAGAGAGAGCAACACTTTCTGAGAAAGTCACAAATCATGTGAACTGTAAGGTTGTTGATTCAACCACTTGTTGTCTCACTGACGGCTGTTGTAGCTGCTGTCATTATGGGTCAGCAGAACAGGCACAAATGAACCACTGAAGCTGATACAGTAAACAACAGTTGGCATATGCAGCATGCAGAAAATAGCATGCACTCACAGGTTACTGTAGATAATAAGCCCATTTTTGCAAATAAGCCAATAATGGTGTTGTTACAAACTAACTCAGCCCGGAGTGACTCACTCTCCGAGTTCATTAAGAGCTGCCAAAATGATTTTTCCCTTATGTCCTCGTGCCAAAGAAGAAGTTCATTTATCGGTGCATAAGTTAATACTGTACAGCAATTTCTAATTTTAGTCATACATTGTTTTTCTTGGTAATTTTATAATATGTCTGTGGAAAATGTTGTTATTCTCAATGACCTCATCTTTCCTGTATTGTGTTTCCCACTTGCTAACTTGCTAAATTGTTAGCCTCTGTAACATCTAGACTCGGACAGTACCGTTTATTATTGCTGTTGCATAGCAGCAGTGTTCATTGCGACTTAATCACTTGAACGCAACATGTTGAGTTCACAAGTTCCATTTGAAGGCACCATAAGGTCTGAAACTTTAGGTATAGGGAATAACCTATGGGATGAAAGTGCTTTATTTCCTTTCTCCACTTCCTCTGTTTGCTGTATTTGTGCTTGAGATTCATGTCATAGCCCTATGGCCCCATGTTATGCTCCTAAATATAGCCCTGCAGTCTCTAACACACACACAAACACATTGCAGTTTTTGCAGATGGTCCCGGGAGGGTTGCAGGGTGCATAGTAACAGAGCGGCGCTGAGTTACCACATCGTCCCCCACCACCACACACATGTACTCTGTGCCTGTGAGACATGAACGTCTCCCCCTAAAGGCTTCAGATCTGGAAACACCGGGCAGCTTATTTGCATGTTTGCATGCATGTTTGTTCTCCTGATGATTATTTGCAAGGCCCTGTATATCGCACACGAAGATAGGAAGTTTCTTCTTTTCTTGTGTATGTTGTCATTCTTTAAATCAAGGGGGCCAGTTTCGACAGTCAAGTTAAATTATCTGCAAGTTCTGATTTTGAAATCCTGCCAGCAGCAGTTACTTTTGGACCTAGTTTTTTCTAATCCTAACGGTGTTAGGTTAGTCTTTCCGTCGTCTCATCCATCTATCTGTCATTTCTAATTTTTGTAGAAAGGGAAGGGATGAAATATGATGCTTCTCTGTTGCTTCCTCCTCTCCTTCCCTCTCTCGTCTTCTTTTAATGCTCAGCCCATCACTTTATGGTATGTATCAGCGTGCAGCGCAGTAAACCAAGCACTGAACACACTGACCATTATATATGCTAATATGTGGAGATGTATTCAACATGAAAAAGAAGACTTGACATAGGCTGTATTAATATTTGACCACAGGCAAAATGGACGAATGGGCTGTAATAATTTTGATCATTTATGTTGTAGTGAAAGCTGTCATGGTTTTAGATGCTTTATGATACAAGAAAGCAGGTCAAACCTCCAAGCTTAACCCTCTGAGACCTGTGGGATCGCTGGAGAACCTGACCGACTTCACTGTCTTTCAGAGGTGGTAGCAGGCTCAGTTTTAGAGCTAGTGAAGTCTAAGTTTTTCCTTATCTGATGAGAAGGTTGTATTGTAAAGGACAGACGGTGTCGTATCCTGTAGAGACTGTAAAGCACCCTGAGGCAAAATTGTGATTTGTGATTTTGGGCTATACAAATAAAATTGACTTGACTTTTCTATTGTTAGGAGGAAAAAACTAGCATGGACATTTCCACAGCGCTCCCTTGACCTCTGACCTCAAGATATGTGAATGTAAATGGGTTCTATGGGTACCCAGCAGTCTCCATTTAGAGACATGTCCACTTTATGATAATCACATGCAGTTTGGAGCAAAAATCATGCAGTTTTTGAATGCAGTATAAATGTGTTATTTTCACCTATTCTAAGAGTGGTATATTTGAATTTTTCTGCTAGGGTTGTCAATTGATTAAAATATTCAATCGCGATTAATCATAAATTAATCACACATTTCACAATCTTGCACGCATCTGTTCAAAATGTACCTTAAAGAGAGATTTGTCAAGTATTTAATTCTCTTATCAACATGGGAGTGGACAAATATGCTGTGTTATGCAAATGTATGTATTTAGTTATTACTGGAAATCAATTAACAACACAAAACAATGTCAGATATTGTCCAGAAACCCTCCCAGGTTCTGACTTTAGCATAAAAATATGCTCAAATCATAACATGGCAAACTGCAGCCCAACAAGCAACAACAGCTGTCAGTGTGTCAGAGTGCTGACTTGACTATGACTTGATCCAGACTGACTGGGACTATCAGAAAGTGGGCATGTCTGTAAAGGGGAGACTGGTGGGGACCCAGAGAACCCAGGTGGTTCGGAGGTTCGGAGGTGGTTTGGAGGTCAGAGGTCAAGGGACCCCTTTAAAAATTGCCATGACAGTTTTTCCTAGTGTAAGTTTAGAGTGTTCATATGATACCGGTACCTTCACTTTAGCTTTGAAACTGAGCCCGTTACAACGTAAAATCTCAAGTTGCATTAATGCGTTAAAGAAATTCATGGCAATAAAAAGAATTATTGTTACTGCGTTATAATCGTGTTAACAGCCCTAATATCTGCTTACTGGGGTCCCTAAACAGTCTTGGAGTTGCATAAATTTGGCATCACTGGGGAGCTTGGACTCTTGTGGATCAGATGAGCCAGGTGTGAATGTACTCAAGACGCATTGAGTACACATTGAGATCGGATTTTTCAGACCACATTCAGAGGTGGTCTGGGCCACATATGACCACATTCTTTTATCAATGTGTATGTATAATGTGTCCTGGCCACATTAAGGACCGCCTACTCAACTGACGTCTTCAGGTGAATACACAGGTGAGCGCTTGTCTGCCTCGCAGCATGGAAAAGGTCTCTTTGCTCTACTGTATTCTGTTGGTACAACTGGATTTTATTCAAATATATGTTACTTATAGGCTACGTAGTGTGCAGATGATCCGGCTGGGAACAGGAAGTGCACTGTCGTTATTATACTGTCAGTGATGTGTCAGTGTTTTTGTTACGCTGCTTTTGACACTCGCCCTCCCGACCTCCTGCTCGCTTGCTGTCCTCCCCGCCCCACCCCCCCGCTACTGACATTCTTATAGTATTATGCCACGTTTGCTGTATTAGCTATGTGTTTACTACGTGTTTATTTGCATACAGAGCGGGGAAGTGAGATCCGATCACAAGTGGTCACTGGAGACACGTGGAGATGCATTTTAATGGCAGGTGTGAATAGACGTACTTAGAGCTGTCCACTTTTGATCCCATCACTGTGACGCATCTTAATACCAGGTCTGAACAGGGCCTCTGTGTCCTTAGTCGTAGTCAAATATGACGTGCTGTTTAGTGTTGCAGCACTGTTTCAGAGGACGGGGTTCAGCACTTTCGTCGTGAATATTCAGATCACTCCATGAATATATAAACAATTTTATGACGTAAATAATTTAATAATCCTTTTTCTGCTTTCCCCACATGGACATGTAGAATTTACTGCTACTGGCCATGTTGTGTTCATGTTGAGCCTGAGCTCAGCATTTTGAATCATACATGCAAAAGGTGTAAGAGGTAAATATGTCATAGCGGGTAGCATCATACTGCTAATGAAACGGTGTTGTGTCATGTGGCAGAGGGTGCATTACATTTGACTTCAGTGCTTGCAGTCTTTTTGGCTTAAACACTCAGTGGAATACTTGAAAACAAGCACTTGTCTTGATTTCTTTTGAGAGCTTTTTGGGAGGAAATAGGGGGACAAAAAGATGCAGGGATGAAGGGCGGATTGTTGACGAGAGAGGACACACTTTCCAAATGACTGCCATTGCTCTTCTCCCAGAGGGAGGAAAAGAATCAAGCATCATCCTGTCTGATTTTATCATTGCCAGAGGCCGTTTGGATTAACCTCGCTCTCACAGAGGACTGCTGTGGTGTCCTAAAACAATGTTCGATGCAGGGACTACAGTAACTGTGTGAACTGAATAAAGTCACCCATTGCACTAGGTAGTAATTATGTCATGCATGTGTGTTTGCAGAGGAGCAATGATGAGAATGGGAACTGCTCCGGTGGCAGCATGGAATTTCCCACCACCAACCTGTACGAGCTGGAGAGTCGCGTCTTTCACCGACCACTGGTCCATACCTTACAAGAGAGAGGAGTCCCTGGGCAAGTGTCTTATCGCGTCCACCTGCCTCGCCCGGCACGGTAAGAAGAGCATGACTGTGTGGGATGAAAATAAATTTTGAAGATCTACTTTAAACTAAATGCTTTCCATCTGTGTTATTGTGTGGGCGGTGTCATCGGTTGTTTTTCACATGTTGTTATTTTGGACACTTGTGTTACATGGCTCAATCTGCATCTCCTTCGTCACTGCTATTTTTTTTTTTTTCTTTCCATGTTTGGATGTGAAAATATGAATCCAACGTCTTCCTCTCTGCCAGGTCTTGCTGACGCTGACGAGAACTGCAAGCGGTTCATGGATCGGTGCATGCCGGAGGCCTTTAAAAAGGTGAGCAGTAAAAACACCAGAAATCTAAGTGATTGTGTAGTACTTGATTAATTTTATTTATATTTTCCTAACTTTCTCCTTCATCTTTACCAGTTGCTGACCAGCAGTGCCGTACATAAATGGGGCACTGAGATTCACGAGGGGATCTACAACATGCTCATGTTGCTGGTGGAGCTGGTTGCAGAGAGGGTGAAGCAGGACCCCGTACCTGTAAACCTGATGGGAGTCCTGACTATGGTGTGTTGTCTCACGCTCTCTCGCTAATAATTTTCTTTTTATACCCTTCTACTGTCTTTTTGTATTCTCTCTTTTTATATATATATAATGCAATATAATATTAATAGACCTGTGGGGCCTGTTTGAACAGTAAAGTATTAGGAGCTCAGTTATATACTCCAGAGCTAGGTCATTCAGAGCTTTATATGGGATTAAAATTAATTCTAAGGTAGACTGGGAGCCAATGTCGCGAGGCCAAACTTGGTGTAATGAGAGAGAATCGCTTTGTTTTGGTCTAACTGCTGAGCTGTGAACAAAATGAAAGTTATTTAATAGTCAACAATGTTTAATTGTGAACAAGCAAGAAAAGTTACAAAAATGTTTGTTCATGCTTTCAATCATAGTTCTCAGAGAGAAAGGAAATTGTAATAGGTGTATCTCTAATCTCACAGTATGGTCGGCTAAAAATAAAGCTCTGAATCAGCAAACTGCTTTGTTTGTTTCCAAGACTGTTCTTTTAGTGACCTAATGTTTAAAATTGAATCTGCCACTGTGAGTAATTGGCCTGTGGTGTGAAGTGTGCCACTTTGTGAACGGTATTGGACCACTTTTAACAAGAAGTGCTTATTTTGTATGTCCCTTGGAAAACAGGCATCATTCAACATCACCTGGTTGAAAAATGCATCATAAATATGTATTCGTGTTCTGTGTCTTTGCTGTTGTGTCCAGGCCTTCAACCCTGATAACGAGTACCATTTTAAGAACCGGATGAAGGCCTGTCAGAGGAACTGGGCGGAAGTTTTTGGAGAAGAGGCCAACATGTTTGCTGTCTCTCCTAGCAACACCTATCAGAAAGTAAGGGGCAACTTGTGCGTCTGGACCCTTAAGTCTTATATGTGTGCCAGTTTATCCAGATGCACTTTCAAGTATATAAAGCTGTGCTTGCATTAATATACACACTTCCTTGTCAGCCTTTTTTTTTCCACTGTTCGTAGTCTAGGAGCAGACTAACCAGTTCTTCATCCCTGTCATTGTGTAACTGAGCCACAGGGGCTCAGCTGAACATGTGTGACTGACATACAACAGCTGTCAGAAAACCTGTGTGTGTGTGTTTTTCTAAATAATTTGCAATGTCGTTGTTGAATAAATCCACTGAAAATGTAATTATCTCTTCCAGGAGCCTCATGGTTGGCTGGTTGATTTGGTGAATCGAGTGAGTAATGAGCAGTCACCCAGTCTCCATTTACATATGACATAGTTGCACCCGTTTTGCCTCACGTCCCCTTTCTTTCTCTTCTGTTTATGTAAAGTTTGGAGAGTTGGGAGGATTCACTGCCATCCAGACGAAGCTCAACACAGATGAAATCGAGATTGCTGTAAGAGTAACTTTGATCTTTTTGCCTTCCTCACACATGGTCTGACATATTTTAAATGTAATGAGATAGTTCGTACCCAGGTGGTGGATGGAGAGAGTCGGTATTGGGGGGGAAATATGATTCACCTATGTATCGCAATTTTGAAATTAATCTTTAATGCCAGAATCAATATATTTGCTTCATTTGAGTCTATGCAGAAGTAGAACGAAGTTACCACTGTTATTGTTGTCTGAGTAACGTGGCATTATATCTGTTCTGTATCCATCAACCAAAACAAACCACAGCGAGTCGAAATGCCAAAGTACCCTCACATGTTAAATCCAACGTGGTAAACGCAATAAAGGATGGAAACACTTTTTGGTTTCACACATTGCAGTAAAAGTAGAGCTAGACATCACGGCTAAAGCTGCATGCTAACTCTGTCACGGACAGGAAATGCTATCGTATCGCATTAACATGCGGTCAAGCCGGCCGTCGCTCTCATCTCTGTGGTGAAATGTGCCGATGCTGCAACTGTAGAGCTCCATATACTGACATTTATGTTAAATGCATTTAAACGGCCCCGACGGAGCTGAACGTGGGTGTTTAAAGAGGACAGGAGAGCTAGTGACGGACTTGGTGAAGTTAGCGGAAGTATACACGTGTGACTAGGTCCGATTTTAATTTTCACAATAAGGTGTAAACAAAAGGAACTGAATATACAAAATACATCTATGGAAATAAGATTGATTGGATTATATTCACCAGAAGTATAAAACATAACATGTCCCTTATAAGTTAAAAAAAACAAACAAAAAAAAAACCCCTAATTTGTGAGGGAAATGGCTTTATTTGATTTCTGGGTTGCTAGATTAAATAATATATTTGACTTTATTGTATTAATTTAGATATTTTCCAAAGTAAAAGTCCCTAGAAGTGGATGAGTCAACTTTTTCTCATAGTCTAGTGTTAAAAAGGTTTTAATATCAATCGTAATTTCAACTCACAATACATATTGTGTTGGCGCCCAAGTGTCGTGATAATATTGAATCAGAAGGTAGGTGGATCGTCCCAGCCTCAGCAGAGAGGCACCGTAGACAGACTTTGAGACAGCCTATGCAGGCGAAAGGTCACCATGTTTCCCCCCACTGCTCTCAGCTGCAGGGTACTGAATGTCTCTCTCTTTCCACTAGTACTCACTTACACACTCTCTCATCCTCCCGCTGTGTGATGGTTCAAATGCTCTGTTGTGTTACGTGTTCTGAGGCATCCTTGTACTGATGCTTCCTTCTGGGAACCTGGCCGGAACCACAGCAGTGCATAGCCATTGATTCTCACACACACACACACACACACACACACACACACACACACACACACTCCCTCTGAGCATTTTAATAAGGCGAATACTGGGAGCAGACCGTTCGTCAGTGGGAGTGGTACCTCAGTAGAGTGTGTAAGCTGTCAGATACCTAACACACTACAAGCATAAAGAGAAAGTGAAAGGAGGAAAGATAATGGGACGAGTGCTCCCTCCTCTCCTGACTCCCAGGGCTGAGTCATTCATTTGTCTGCTTTGAGCAGGAAGTCAAGTGCACGGGGAGGAATTCACTGAGTGAATAGAGGAGGAAGGTGGGGGAGCTGCTCAGAGAGAGCCGAGAAGCAGACGTGGAAGATAGCCAGAAAAAAAAAGAGAGAGGAACACGGGAGCCATTCATTAAGCTCCTGTGATTTAACACTGAATGACAAATGACAGCTGGGCTCCGGTATCGGAAACTCACCCACACATCTGTTTACGCTCACTCACATGCACACATGCACCAGTGAAAACACAGTATCGGTTTAAACACAATGTGACCTCTGGCCTTTAATTTGAGAGGGGCAGTAGAGTGATGTTGTAGGTGTGTAGGTCTTCGTTAACCCTCTGAGATCCGCAATCCCGACCGACTTCACTGTCTTTCAGCAGGTTCAGTAGAGCTAGAGTGAAGGTAGAACATATGAAACTAGAAAAACTAAAGAATCCATTGGTACTAACCACATCACACTAGCTCAGGGGTCCCTTGACCTCTGACATCAAGATATGTGAATGACAGTGGGTTTTATGGGTACCCATGAGTCTCCCCTTTACAGACATGCCCACTTTATGATACTCACAGCCAGTTTGATACCAAATCACAGCATGGCATTTTCTGTGGTGTTCCTCAAGGTCTTGGTGTCTTAATGTGGCATTTTGTAGGGATTATTGATCATTTTTAGCAATTCTCGAGTAGTAAAAAATGGTTAAATTTAGCACCAAATCTGTGTAACAAATGGTATCAACCCAAAAATTACTGCAACAACTTATGAAACATAATAGAGCATGGGGATGACCATCATATACTTCTGTCATAATGTTCTAAACCCTTTTACACTTTTACAATTTATTTTTAATTAATGAATTAATGAATTGTTTATTTCTGTCTTGTAACAAGACCAACTTGACACGCAGTGCTGAGCTGCATCTCAAATTAATCTTCAGGTTCCCAGCTTTCATACCTGCTATCTCCCCCTAAAGACCCCCTGTACCCCCCAAAATAAAGACAAGAACGGGTCTATTGTGGGTCTCAGAGAGTTAATAATATATCTCATTCTCATGCTAGACCAATTATGTTGGCACTCCTACATAAAAAGGAGTGATAGAATGAGCATTTCTTCTCAGTCCCACTCAGCTGGTATTGATAAGTTGATTTCCTGTTAGGTTTGTGTCATGCCTGAGTTATTCTGTCTCTTCCCCTCCACCTACACAGTGTGTGTCAGCTCTGGTCCAGCCTCTTGGAGTTGGTGCCGAATACCTGAACTCCAGCCTCGTCCAGGTGAGCTATCTCCTCTGCATCTATATTGTAATTCAAGTCACATTCACATTAGTTTGTTCCAGTGTTCAAACTATCAGTTGTGTTTGTTTATATGACCCTTGTACACTGTTTAGATTTTCTATCTACTTAATGTTTTGCTGCTGTGGTGCCCAACAAATTCATATTATTTTTTCCAGCCCATGCTTGATCCAGTCATCCATAAGATGATCACGTATGTGCAGAACCTGGAGGAAAAGGACCTTAAAGACAAGGTAGAGTTTTATATTTGTCACCCTCATTTCACTTAAATTTACAGAGGAAGACGCAGGGATAAAAAGACATTTCCCAGGAGTGGTACATCTGCTTGTTGGTACATTTGGTTTGGGAAGCCAGTGAGGGATTGTGTCCTTATTGCTGCACTAGTGACTCCTGCTGGTTGATCATGGGTGCAGTTTAGTTGCGAGAGGGATTTAAATGAAGTCCTTCTGATCTGATTGGATCACTCAGCATAGGAGGTGTGGCCTTGTGAATACATCATGCGATATGGAGCTGTAGAGACGGGCAGAGCGGTGGTAAGCTATGGACTTGTAGAAAACTGCTAGCCGTTAGATCAGAAGGAGAAAGAAGACGGAGAAATGAAATAACTGGAGCACAAACACACTATGAAAATTTGAACAAAGTTTACCAGCTCCTTAGATATCGCTCGTCTGGCTGTTACATCCTACAAGTTGATGGTTAGTGTAGTTCTACACCTTGATTGACAGGGTTAGCTAGTTGCCCCCATGGATGTATAAAGAGAACAAAAATAAACATTTATTTCACAGAGTCAGATGTGAAAATATGCCAGCTCTGCCTGTTGTTCTCGTTCTTTCGGAGGCAAACAAATAAAAAGACAAATAGACAAAGAAACATCGCCTCAATAAAAAACAACAGGCAATGTACTCAGCCTGTCGCTGATAGCCAATATGTTCGTCCGATCACCCAGCCCTAGTATATAACAAGAGGTAATTGGACAATTAAAGGCACCATGAGTTGGGTTTTCCTCTAAAACAATGTGTAGACTCGACACAAGCATATCGAGGAGAAACGATCCAGAACAAATGAATCTGCGGTTTGGTTTTCACTTGCTGTGGATCACTCTAACCCTCGTTGAGCTGCAGAGGACGGGCTGACTTTGAATGCTGTCTTTACAAACTATAACCGACAAATCCTTCTCATCGTGCCTTCAAATCAGGGACACAGGATTAGGACTTGGAAAATGTATTGTGTCTTTATGAACTTATGTACGTTGATTGTGACTCAACCAGGATGTTCTAACTGAGCTGTTCGTCATTTGTCTGTTTACCGTAGCGTCTGGTTAGCATCCCAGACCTGCTGTCGGCCATCAAGCTGCTGTGTATGAGGTTCCAGAGGGAGCTGGTTACCGTGGTCGACGACCTGCGGCTGGACACGCTGCTGCGCATGCTCAAAACGCCACACTTCTCTACCAAGATGAACTCCCTCAAAGAGGTCTGCTCTGATAGGATCTGAACTCTCAAACCTAAACTACTAATTACTTTTTTTTTCTGGGTGTTTTATCATTTTTGTGTTTGTTTTTTCTGTCAGGTGACAAAGTTGATAGAGGAGAGTACGGTGTCGAAGACAGTGAAAAATGCCATTGACACAGATAAACTTTTGGACTGGCTGGTAGAGAACTCAGTCCTATCAATAGCACTGGAGGGTAAGAAAGTCCATCACTTCCTGCTACACACTCATTAAAATTATGTCACAAAATGCTTTGCAAAACACGTGTTTGAAACAACTGAACTTTTTCCTATAAAGAGGAAATTTTGCCGCTCTCAAAGAGGTTTTAGCCATCACAAAATGATAAGAACCGAGGAAAAAAACTATAATTTCAACGTGTTTTAATTGCAATTTATCAAACAGCTGTTGAACAAGCAGAACATAAACTTAAATGTGACGTTTCTCATCCACATCCGCTATATTTTATACTTGGCTGGCGCTTGATAAGCTAGCTAAGCTGCGTTGTTTTGACTGGGCCTGAATGCGCCGCTGTTTTAACGTCCAGAATCAGGCTGTCCAGCTCTATGGGATGTTAAGCAGCATTAGCAGCCTCCTCCTTCAGCACCTCCTCATAAGGAGCAAAACAGGAGTTGTCCGTGGAAATTAATCGGCAACTAATTTCATAATCGATTATAGGTTTGAGTCATTTTTTTAAACAAAAAAGTTAAAATTCTCTGATTCCAGCATCTTAAATATGAAAATTTTTAGCTCTCTCCTCTATGACAGTAAACTGAATATCTTTGGGCTGTGGACAAAACAAGACATTTGAGGACGTCATCTTGGGCTTTGGGAAACACTGATCCACATTTTTTTTACCATTTTCTGACATTTTATAGACCAAACAACTAAATGATTAATGGAGAAAATAGACAACAGGTTAATCGACAATGAAAATAATCAGAAATAACAGGAAAATATATAGATTTCTGTCAAATAAGGTTAACAGACTCATTGCCTTTACTGTATGTGGACAGATGGTGCTTACTGTCATGTGTAGTCAGTCACCACGGGAAAAACTCCTTACAAATAAGACAGAAACTCATGAAAACTATAAGTCTCGTGGCGTATGGTTGACTGTATTCACGGTTGATTTAATATTTCTATGTGCCAGGTAACATCGACCAGGCTCAGTACTGTGAGAGAATTAAGGGAATCATTGAGTTGCTGGGGAGCAAACTGTCACTGGACGAACTCTCCAAGATCTGGAGAATACAGGTCAGCACCGGTGCACACATCGCAAATTACATTTTCATTAAGCATGTTGAACAAGTTTGTTTCTGTTTGACCAGTGTTGAAAAAGATAAATGTCCCTTGATGGATGTCGTGACTCTTGTGTGGCCATTTCAGGCGGGCCAGTCATCAACTGTGATAGAAAACATTCATACAATCATCGCTGCTGCTGCTGTGAAGTTCAGCTTTGATCAACTTACCCACCTCTTCGTCCTCATACAGAAGGTCAGTGCTCTCTATGTGACATTGGGGAGCAAATTGTAGGTCTGGGACAATACGCCGATGTCCTGATTCGATACTGTCATGATACCTGGGTGCCGATTTGATATGTATCGCAATTTTTAAGTTTTACAATTTGATATTACAATTTATTGTGACTTTTGTTAACTTTTTTAACACTAGACCATGGCAAAAAGTTGAATCAGACACTTTTACTTTGGAAATTAATATAGTAAAAATGTTTGATCTTCAGTATGTTTGTAGTCAGAGATGTCCTAAAGTCATTGTCAGAATTATTTATTTAAGTTTTTCCAGAAACCCACAAAAAGTAAAACAATAAAGACATTTCCCTCACAAATTTGTGGTATTTTTCTTTTTAATTTATAAGTGACATGTAATGTTTTATACTTCTTGTGAATATAATCCAATGATTCTTACTTTTATTATGTGTTTTGTACATACAGATATCTTTGTTAACACCTTATTTTGAAAACCAGATGTAGTCACACTTGTGTACTTCCTCTAACTTCACCAAGGTGGTCTCTAGCTCTCTCGTCAGCTCTGTTCTCTTTATCCATCCATTGTCTGCTCAATCGGGGCCGTTTGAATGTGTTTATTTATTTATTAACATAAATATCAGTATGTGGGGCTCTACGGTTGTAGCGTCGGCTCATTTGACCACAGAGATGAGAGCGACAGACAGCTTGACCGCACATTACTGCGATATAATAATGTTTACTGTCCGTGACAGAGTTAGCATGTAGCTTTAGCTGTGATGTCTAGCTCTGCTTTTTCCTACAATGTGTGAAACCCAAAGTGTTTCCATAATTTACTGTATATGTCGTGTTTACCACGCTGGATTTAGATTCCTGTCCATGACAGAGTTAGCATGCAGCTTTAGCCATTATGTTTGTCCGTTGTCGCTGCAACTTTGCTTTGTTTTTTCAAACAGATATGATGTCACGTTACTGAGTCTATAACAATAAAAGCGGTAACTTCCTTCTACGTCTGCATAGACTCAAATGAAGCAATTATATGGATTCTGGCATTAATTTCAAGGTCTTTAAAACTAAAAAATTGCGATACATAGGTGAATCAGTTCTTTTCTTTTCCACTTCCAGCAAATTGACTCAATGAAAAGGGGTTTGTGAGTTATGTGAGTGAGGCATATTGTGTTAAAGATAATTTGTCTGTATGTCGTTCAGAGCTGGGAGGTTGAGAGCGACCGCGTGAGGCAGAAGCTGCTCAGTCTGATCGGGAGGATCGGCCGAGAGGCTCGCTCTGAAACCACAACAGGAAAGGTTTGTTGGTACATCTGTCACTCTGTCAGGGACATTGAGAAGTAAATGGAGGAAACAGATGTGTTAATTTATAGTATGTTGGGTTTCATCATGTAAAGGAAGTCTGTCTGTTCAGGTGCTGGAGGTGCTGTGGGAGTTGGCTCACCTCCCCACCCTGCCTACCAGTCTAGTCCAGCAGGCCCTGGAGGAGCATCTGGGGATTCTGAGCGACGCCTACGCCGTCAAGGAGACCGTGAAACGCAGTTACATCATTAAATGTATTGAGGACATTAAGAAGGTAAGACAGACATGATACAGTTGCATCATGTTGTCTTGTGGTTTTGTGTTTTACAAGGTCAAACAGGATCAGGATCAGCTCTAAGAGTAAACAGACTTGGTGTTTATTTTGTGTTTACATACAGGAACACATTGTCCCTTGTGCTGCTCAAAAATGCAGCTCAACATGTTTAAAGGAAACTGTGGAAGCCCATTTCCTCCAGTAAATAGAAAAAATAAGAATCAAAAAGGTAAGATAGATAAGATGAAAACTGAAAAAAATCCTATAAATCGTTACACTTAGTATCTCAAAATAACAAGAACATTTCGTGTAAAGTAATGACAAAGTATCTCAAAAATAATGACATCTCAATGTGAATCTTTCTCGAAATTACTCAGGGAATGTTTTCATTAATTATTTTTATTATTTTGATATTCTAAGTCATTATTTTGAGATATTTTCTCATTATTTTGAGAAAGTGTCTCACTATTCTCAGATGCTAACTCAGTATTTTGAGAAAGCTTCTTGTCATTTTGCGATACCAAGTCACAGTTTACAGTTTTTTGAGATATTAAGTAATTATTTTGAGAAATTGTCTCATTTTAGATTCAAAGTCATTATCTCAAGATACTAAGTTATTATTTTAAGAAAATAAGTTATTTTTAGGGAATTGTCTCATTATTTTGAGATACTAAGTCCTGTTTTGAAATACTAAGTCATTATCTTGAGATACAAAGTCATTTTAAGAAAGCTTCTCATTATAATGATTTTCAGGATCTTTTTTTATAAATCACACTGGCAGAAATGGGCCTCTATAGGAAACACTGCATTAGGCCTCTACATTTTTCTGCCTGCTGTGGCTGTTTTGGTCTAAAGTTAGCATGTCCTTGTTAGTGCTGCATATTACCCTTCAGCTTCACTTTGTTTACATCTCCTTCATCCCTGTCCATGGAGCTGCAGTGCATTATGGGGATGGGGATCACAGGTTCATTATTTCTTTCAAAGCTTTTTTGAAAGTCAAGAAAAAGGTCTAATTTTCTGTTTTTCCCCTGACTGTGATAGAAACACTGAGACACTACAGAGGTTGATGTCTTCTCTTTCTTTTCACCTTCTCCTTTCTCCATCTTTCCTGTTCTAGAGCTCTGCCTCAGTTGATGCTGAACTAATTTACCATAATTTCTACAGATTCATATTTGCATAAAGATGGGATTTGTCAAATCATGTGGACTGATACAAGAAAACTCCACACTTTGATTAAATTCCTCAGTTCTTTAAAGGAGAATCGTTCACTTTTATTGATTAAAGTTATTGTTAAAGTAGTTAGCAACACTTCTCCCCATCTGGAAATTATAAGCATGACTGGTAAGAATTTATAAATACATAAACATTTAATAAATGGTTTATAACGCACTCTGTTTATTAATGTCTGTCAACAACTATAACTCCTTCTGTGAGCACCCATAAGAGGAGGCTGGTGCATGAACAGATAATGAATGAAAATATAGTAAAACACTGTTGTAATAATATATGTCCTCAGAGGAGGAGGTATAATTGTTGACAAATACTGTACATTGATAATAAACGCATTAAAATACACTTATATATGATAACAGATTTATTCCGATATCAGCATCAGAAGTTCGTCCGATACTGCTCAAATTTTGTGATCAAGTATCTTTGAGTCCAATCCAATCCATGATTTATTATCCCATTAAAAAAACAACTTGTTTAACTGGAAAGCAATTCTTCTTCGCTGCTCCAAAACAGAAGCCTTCACCGTGCTGTTGCCCTGGATGCATCATGGCTGCCACCGGAAACTACCGTTTTGGAGCAGCAAAGAATAAGTGACTGCAGGTCGTTTATGATACGATGACGGCTAATAACAACAGTGCAGTGCTGGGTGAGAGTGTGACAGTCGTCACCACGAGGAAAGTGTAGTATTTCACAGGGAAAAATCCAACAAGTAAAACTAAAAAATAAAAAACTTCTTTTGCTCTCACTCTCTGTATCTGTTGATGTTTTACAAAGCCATACAACAGAGATAGTATTCATAGCACAACCATACTGTACATGGTCAGTAGTAAACAGCTGTTAAATAATAATGGTAATAACTATATCTAAGTATCTTTATTTTTAGATGATTTAATATAGTATTTAATTGCATAATTTCCATAGTTAATCATGATTAATTGCTAGTTTATTGCACATTTTTATCTGTTTAAAAAACTTTACAACTCTTTAAAACTGAGTCCGCTACAACCTAAAAATCGCAGTTGCATCAGTGCGTTAAAGAAGTAAGTGGCATTAAAACAAATTGACGTTAACGCATTAATATTGCGTTAACTTTTTTTAGCACGCTGGTATCAGATTGGTATTGGCTGATTTCAGGTGAATCTTTATTGGGAAGGAAAAAAATGGTATCAGGCCACCTCGAGTAACAACTACATTAAAGTGTGTTTTATAAACCATTAATGAAATGTTTGTACAGTGATTATTAATGGTAACTAGGGAGACAGAGTAAAGTGTTACCAAATAGTAATATGGAGACTGAATCTTTAAGGGTACAAATAAATTAAGGCCCATGGAAGGAAGTAATGTGTATTTTATATTTACATGTAGGAAAAGAAAGACCTGCAAACTGTGCTTTAATCGATACAGATTCAAACTGCCCTTCAAATGAAATGTATGTTTCTAGATTCACACTCAGGAGGACGGTAAAGGCAGCGACACTCAAAGCTCATTTCTTACTGGCACTTGGGGCAAGAAGAAAGCTAACGCTATGGCCAAAGTAAGAGATGGAGCCCATATAATTTATAATTCCACTGTGTCCAATCTCGCTGCTTCATGCCTGCCAACCAATCGTGGAGGAGGGTTTGACCACAAAGGGGTTTCACACTTGATTGTAACATGAGGTAGTGTAACCAGGTGTATGTTAATCTTCTGCTTGCCTTTCTGAGAGGGGTTTGGCACTGACTAATGATTACACAGTGGTGTTGATCTTGTCCTGGGTGACAGCTGGCTGGATTAAATGAGTGATTTAGCTGCTGGATGAATGGTCAGCTTTGGTGGAAGTGCAAGCACATATACTCATGCAAAGAGGAATCTAATCAGAGCCTTGGATATATAAAAGTACATGTTTGATATTTGATTTGACTTTAAAAGCAGTCGTAAGAGAACAAATTTTAATGGCTTGGATGTTTTGAAGTGTGGTTATATGAAGTACTTCTTCATAGTCAGTGTGTTGCCTAGATAGCATTTGGCAGACAGGAGTACCAGCACGGGAGCAAAGCAATGAACTGCACACAGAAAAAAATCAATATCGGTGTAAGTGTGCGCTATACTTAGAATATTTTCACTGCTTTACCTTGCTGTCAGACAGCCCTTTCTGACAGGGGAACTGAAGCCATCTGTTCTCAATAAAAACACCAGGCTGTCATTGAAAAAACATTAATTTTACATTGCTGAAAACAGAAGTTGCTGAACAGAGCATAGATGGCTATAGTGACTTCAGTTCCCCACTGGAAAGGGCTGCCTGATGGCAAGAAAGAAAATATTCTAAGTATAGTGCACACTCAAACTGATAGTGACTTTTTTTTAAGGTGTTTTTTTTAAGGTTTGCTGCTGACCTCATCCACTAGTCATGAATGGGTCGACCCACAACCCGTGGGTCAGGAGGGTTCGGATGAGCTCATTAGAAATTATCACATTTTTGGGCAGCAGATCAAAGGCTGACAAAGCAAGTTAATTATTAATTACTAAGAAACATTTGTACAATCATCCACCTTTTTTACCCCACGTGTCTCTCTCTCTCAAACACACACTGCGCTGCGCTGACAAGGTCGGGAGTTGCGGCGCTACAGTCAGCTCGTCTCTGTCCTTGTCTCAGACCTCAGTGCCGACATTTATTATGCTACTATAATGCATAAAGTCAGCAGTTTATGGGTAGGACAGTGCGGATTGGCTCTCATGATGGGTCGGATGGATGTGGGTTATAAAAACCCTGACCTGCGCATCACTACCATCCACAGCAGTTCATTGTTTTGCTCTTGTGTTGGTACTCCTGTCTGTTTCTACAAACTGGGGGTGTGCCGACCGCCGTCTACTGTAGGTAATACACTGACTATGGATAAGTACCTCGTACAACCACACTTCAAAACATCCAAAATATCCCTTTAACAGTCAAAGTATTGTCCAGTGTTTTACATCCCTGGCTCTGGTTTTCTTTCTCATGTTCACACAACTACAAAAATAGTCTGTGATGATATAAAAAACAAAAAAGAAACTGAATTACTAAATACGATAAGCACAGCATCTGCTTGAGAGGATCTCATTATCTGGTGTGTGTTTGTCTCAACAGGCTTCTCAGCAGAGCAGTCCTCAGGCTGTCTGGGTTGTTCCTGCTCTCCGTCAGCTGCACGAGATCACCCGTTCTTTCATCAAGCAGACCTACCAGAAACAGGACAAGGTAACGCACACCGAACAAGCAAACGCATCATCGAGATGTCTGCATGGTCGGGGCGGTGTTGCCATGGTAACCTCGATCTTCTTTGACCCCCCACAGAGCATCATCCAGGACTTAAAGAAGAACTTTGAGATCGTCAAACTGATCACGGGATCCCTCGTGTGCTGCCATCGACTGGCTGTGACAGCCGCGGGAAATAACAGCCTCTCAGGCTCAACTCTGGTGGATGGACGATACACCTACCAGGAGGTTTGTCTGTCCCATTTTCTCTCATAAGGCCCAGACACACCAAGCCAACATCAAAGAACTAGCGGCGATAAAGTCCGACTGTCTTTGTCTTGGATTACTGGCTGCAAAGACTGCCGCCGACAGCCAGTTAACACCTACGTTCTGCGCCTGCGTGAGAGGAAATAACTCTCCACACTAACAGGTGGCGGTCGTCTATATTCATCATTCATAAAGGGAAACCGGAAGGTCGACGACGGTGTAGATATAAGCCGTTGTTAAGATACGTACATGAAACAAAGCAGCGTTTGAATAAAGCATATATGGTACTTAAACAGATTTTTAAATTATTATTAGGTGGCTAAAATCCATTGTCCTGCTATAAAATAGTAAATTAACCTAAATTTACTTTCAGGAGTCAACCATTTTTATTTTGTTTTTAATTTTATTTCCCGTGTCATTTTATTGATCTGTTTGCAAATGACTTATGTTACAATTCATGTTTTGACATAGATTATGAGTAATGTTATTTTATCTGAGCTGGTAGGTTTACACAAGAAGTGATCAAAGTTGAACAGCACAGTGTGCGACTGTGGTCACGATGACATGATGTGTCTCTGAATCTGTGTTTTAGTATCTGGACAGCCACCTGCGCTTCCTGGCCTTCTTCCTCCAGGAGGCCAGCCTCTACCTGGTCTGGAACAGGGCCAAGGAGCTCTGGGAGTGCCTGGTGTCGGGGCCGGATGTGTGTGAACTTGACCGTGAGGTATGGAAACAGTTATGCAAATTGAATCTGTGTCCTTGGACATTTGTTTTCTCTGGATGGCTGCTCTGGAGGAACAAAGGCACTGCAAACATTAGCTGTTTGCTCCACTCTCTTCTTTGTTTTAGATCAGTGTTTTGTTGCAGGTTCAAAAATACACATTAAAATTAAGTTAAAAATGAAAACTTTTATGGCACGTTTGCTTGTTTTAGTTCGTTTTATTTACTCAGAAATAATGAACTATAAATTTAATTAACAGTGCCAAAAAAATAAAAAGCACCATGCAAATAACGCCAAGAAAGCTAATTACAGTATGAGTGAATCTCACCCGCTGGCAAACACCCTAACCCCCATCATTATGCCTTTAAGCCGCATATAAGGTAGAACTTATTAGAAGTATAATTTATTACTCTGTTGTGTTTCTTAGTCTTATGTTTTTGTCATTTTTGAGCTATCTGGCAAAAGCATTTCCTTAGGGATTAATAAAGATTTGTCGTATCTCTCTTGTGCCTATTTTGGTCATGGGCTTCAAACAACTCTCTGTAATAAAATATCTAAAATCAAAAATCCAGATGGGGGACCCTGAGACCAAATATCTGATCAAAAGGGGGTCTGTGGTCTAATTTGTGTCCGCTAAGGGACTTTGATGTAAAAAAGTTTTAGCATCCTTCCAACCAAGGGACAACAAAGCAGATGACCCGCACAAGTCCTGCATCCGAAATTCAGTTCAATTAGCCTCAACCATGGTATGTTTTGATGTGTGCAGATGTGTTTTGAGTGGTTTACCAAAGGACAGCATGACCTTGAGAGTGATGTTCAACAGCAGCTCTTCAAGGAGAAGATCCTAAAACTGGAGCCCTACGAGATCACCATGAACGGTGAGAAGCTCTCTGCAGCTACTGACGGGCATTGCAGCCTTTCAGGAAGAGTTTATGAATAAGTGTGTGAGACAGCAGTTAACATGTTTTATGTGTCTCCCAGGTTTCAATCTGTTTAAGACCTTCTTTGAGAACGTTAATCTGTGTGACCATCGTCTCAAGCGCCAGGGAACTCAGCTGGTCGGTCCTCATTCATATTCCTCTGAATTAAGTTTGTTGTCAGTGATGTATATATATTTGTCTTTATGTTGAATGTATCTTATGGTCTGGTTTCAGTGTGTGGAGCGCCTTGACCTGGCAGGGATGGATTTTATCTGGCGCATCGCCATGGAAACCCCTGATGAAGAGATAGCTAATGAAGCAATCCAGCTTATTATCACATATAGCTACACCAACCTCAATCCCAAGATGAAGAAGGTCAGTATAGTATGTGCATGTGCTCCTGTCTTTTAGCACTCCCCAGTCTCACTCTCTGAGAAGAACAGTTCAACTTATAGTGTCAGTGTTTTGAAGTGGGGTTGTATGAGGTACTTATCCATAGTCGGTGTGTTACCTAAAGCAGATGGCGGTCGGCACATCCCCAGTTTGGTGAAACAGGAGTACCAGCACGGTAACAAAGCAATGTACTGCTGTGGATGGGAGCAGCAGCAAAACTGATTGTAGACACAGTAATTAATACCAGTTACCAATAACTATAACAATACCAGTTTAAGTGTATGCTGTATTCAGAATATTTTCACCACTTTACCTCACCATCAGACAGCCCTTTCTGAGGGAAAAAGGCCGTTATCTATGCTCTCTTTGAATAACACAAACAAACTCACCGATCTAGGCAGCAGTAGACCAGCAACTCCTGTGTACTGCAAGGTAAAATTACTGTTTTTGTCAATGGAGTCTGGTGCCTTTGAAGAGTGTAGCATAGATGCATGTAACAGTTTCAGTGTCCAGGCATAAAGTGCAGAAGCCATTATCTACTCTCTTCAAAGCCACCAGACTCCACTGACAAAATCAGTGATTTTATGTAACAGAACAGGGGAGTTGCTGGTCTACCGCTGACTTGATCGGTTAGTTTACTTCTGTTATTGTGTGACTTTGGTGTTTTAAAGGGTTCATTTAAATTCACCGAAGTTACACAATAACACAAATGAACTAACCGTTTTGTGAGATAAAGTCACTGTTTTTGTCATTGAAGTCTGGTTGCTTTGAAGAGACCATTGATAATGGCTCCAGTTCCCCGTCAGAAAGGACTGTCTGATATCAAAGTAAAGAGGTGAAAATATTCTAAATATAGCATACACTTAAAGTGATATTGATTTATTTAGATGTCTAAAATCTGTGTTTCTGTTGCTTCTGTCCACTGCAGTACATTGCTTTGCTCCCGTGCTGGTACTGGGACAGCTGACTGCCATCCATAAGTATGGATGCCCCACTTCAAATAAAAATCTGAACTATCCCTTTAAGATGATGCTGTCTTGTTTGAAGCCATCATTTTGCTCTGAATGAAGTAATTCTTTGGAGTATTTTGTGGTAATAGTGAATTTCAAAAACGGGGAAAGAACAAATGACTGTATATAACTGAGTTAACATATGTGAGTGTTTATGTCCCTTTTTGACACCTGAAACCACGTATAATAATAGTAACTTTTACTTCCTTACAGGACTCTGTGTCTTTGCACAAGAAGTTTATAGCTGATTGTTACAAGCGACTGGAGGTAAGTAGTGGTCTGTGTTAGTGTTCGGAGCCGTTGTGCCGTTTGACAGAAATCTGAAAGCTTCATTTGTGTTTCTCTTCTTCTCAGGCAGCCAGCTCGGCCCTGGGTGGGCCTACTTTAACACATGCTGTTACTAGGGCAACCAAGATGCTGACAGCCACTGCCATGCCGACTGTGGCCACGTCTGTACAATCACCATCCAGGTACAGAGGGGGGTTTGGGTAAGAAGACCATAGTTACTAAACCTATTGAATATGTTTGTTTAAGAGTAAATACACTGTATATACTTTTCTAACATAAAGCACATAAGAAAGAAAACATTTTTTTTCAGTCATTTGTAACTTTTTAATGTTTTTCTGTAGATCCACTAAGCTGGTGATAATTGAAAGACTGCTGCTACTGGCTGAACGCTATGTCATCACTATAGAGGTAGGCCTGTCTCCTTCACTTTAACCCTTGTTAAATCATTAGGGACGTTTTTGGCTTTTTGACAGCTTGATGATTTTGACTCCATATGGCATAAGTGTCAGCAAGAGTATTGAGTTGTGCTGTCAAAGTTAACTTGATAATAAGCAAATTTGTTTTAACACCACTAATTTCTTAAACACATCAACACAACCTAGGATTTATAGTTAACCTCCGACGGCCAGCCATCAACTCCTCTTTCCGTCTTTTTTGATCCTGGAACTTTTGCTGCAGTCAGAATTCAGACAATCAGCATTTTATAATAACTTCCTGTGGAATTAGTGATTAATAACTGGTTGAGGAATGATTACAGCTCTGTTTATGCATTTTTTGTGAAAAGTTCAACGGCATATTTCGCTAACATTGGTAGCATGCTAGCTCTGGAAAATATAGAGTGCATACATAGCGGTAACAAAATATTTCACAAAGCTGGCTACCCACCTGGCAGGCCAACCTCCTCACTTATTTGTCACCATGTATTAATAGCCCTGTTTTTGTCTAAATAATGTTCAATGTGCATATTGCATGAGATGTGATGGTGAAAAACAGACAAAATTAACTTTTCTTCCAATTCTGTGGTGGCATTTCTGTCAATCTGTAAAGAGATGAGTTTTATTGCGGACTCAAAACTGCGTGGAAACGAGGTGTAATTGTGCTAAATAGTTTTAACAGAAAAGGTGGATCCTTGAAGGGAGGATTGATGAGATTTTTGTGTTTTAAAGTATTTTGTTTGTGTTTTTCTGTATAGGATATGTACTCAGTTCCTCGCACTATTCTACCTCACGGGGCCTCGTTCAATGGACACCCTGTCACTCTTCATATCACCTATGAGTCAACCAAAGACACTTTCACCTTAGAGGTATTGTAAGACTTTTCCTAGTACCCTGTAATACACATTTATTGTGTGGAGTTACAGCTACAGAGGAAATAACCCTGCTGTGTGTGTGTCCTGCAGACCCACAGTAATGAGACAATAGGAAGTATCCGGTGGAAGATATCTGAACACTTGAGCTGTCCAGTGGATAACGTCCAGATCTTTGCCAATGACAGTGTGGTAAGTGTTGACTCTGTACATGACTGCGACTCGTTTCTTCTTTTGTTTTAAAAATATGATTGTACCTGTCACTTCCTCATCAAAGTATTTTACTCCTCTCCCAGTCATGTGTTTCCCCTGAAGCCAGTACACATTACAAACTACAAACCAATGCACAGTAAAGCCTTGTAGTCAGGGTGACGCCTCGTCTTTGTTGGTGGCTGGGTCATCTTCTCTGTGGCAGGGGAAACACGTCTCCAACAATCCCTGTTTTTTTCTCACTCCGTCCCTTCACTGCTCCCTCCACCATGTGTTAGCTGACTATGAACCGGGACCAGAAGCTTCTGTCCCAGCTCGGCTTCAACGATGAGCAGAGCCTGACTGTGAAGAGCTCAGGCACCGGCACTCCCTCCGGCAGCTCCGAGTCCTCGGCCTCCGCCTCCAGCAGCTCCAGCTCTGCTGTTTTCAACTCTGCCTACGCATTGGAGCAGGTACCAGCTCAGACACAACTGCGCACTAACACATCTGTGGACACACTCAGGCTTATGTCGGATCTGACACACTGTGCCCATCTTTTATGTCTCCAGGAGAAGTCCCTGCCTGGTGTAGTGATGGCTTTGGTGTGTAATGTGTTTGAGATGCTTTACCAGCTGGCTAACCTCGATGAAACCAGGTGAGATAGTACAAGTCGAAGTTACATGCACTTTGTTGACAACAAGAAAGAAAGGACTGCATATACACTGCTCAAAAATGCTTAATCGTCACAGTATAACACCAAGTCAGTTACACTTCAGGGATATCAATCTGTCCATTTAGGAAGCACAAGTGATTGTGAATCACTTTCACCTGTTTTGGTGTAAGTGAAAGTGACAACAGGTGCAACAGAGAGGCAACAGCAAGACAACCCCCTGTATTAATTTAGATATTTACCAAAGTAAAAGTTCCCAGAAGTGTATGATTCCACTTTTTCCCATGGTCTAGTGTTAAAAGTTAACAAAAATCACAATGAATCCTAATTTTGAATCGCATTACATATCAAATTGGCACCTATTGTGATAGTATTGAATTGGGAGCTAAGCATGTCGTCCAAGCCCTAATATTTATCAGTCAGTATATTTTAATCTCCAGGATCACCCTTCGTGTGAGGAAACTGCTGCTACTGATTCCAACAGATCCAGAAGTGCAGGATGCTCTCGACAATTTTGTTCCCAAAGAATCCAGCGTCTGGAGCCACCAGGTACATCAGACTGTCTGTGGTCATGTGGTAACTACCGTCGTATTCATTTTGGTCTAAGCACCTGTGTTGTAATGAGTCTATATACGTCTCTGTGGTTTACACATCCCCCCCTCTCCTTTATCTGTCTATTATTTACTAAACTCCCTTTGTGTCTCATTTCTGTAGAAGACACTGTTTCAGGGTACAGGCTCCCGTTCTCCATCTATGTCCTCCAAGCAGCAGCACCAGCCCAGTGCCGCATCCATCCTGGAGTCCCTCTTCAGATCCTCAGCCCCAGGCATGTCCACCTTCAGAGTGCTGTACAACCTGGAGGTACGCACACGTGTGAACATACACACCTTTAAATGCAGTACATCATTTTACAATATGTAACAGTATGTTCTCAAACTTAAAAATGTAGATTAGTGACTTTTATGTCTGTTTTTCTTCGTCGTGTCAGGTGTTGAGTTCAAAGCTGATGCCCACATCGGACGATGAGATGGCCAAAACCAGCAGCAAGTCTTTCTGTGAGAACTTCCTGAAAGCAGGAGGCCTCAGGTAACCGAGTAGAACAGAAAAGTGACGTCGCTGTCTGGTATTTGCTTTGTTTCACTGTTATGTGTCAGCAGACTTGTCAAGTTGTGTCACATACAGCACACAGATGCCACTTAGCGTAAATTCTGACAGTTATAGGGATGTACCGAATCGTTTGAAGTAGGGATGCTAATTTTGCTAAATTTTCTTGACTGATTACCGACCCTCGTTAACTGATTATGAGTCGTTAACTGACAAGATTTGTGCCTCACATGCAGCTGCAATATATGAGCACGACAGATAACTGTCAACAGTTCACCGTCAGGAGAGTAACTGGAGCAGCCACAATGCTGCGTATCGCCAACATGCAGCCACTTTCCCAGAAAAGTCTCCACCGCACATTTAGTTTAGTTTAGCAGGTTGTCAGCTGTGTGTCTGCCTGGATTAATGATAGTGATTGTCTGACAAACAGTGTGTGTTTGTGCTACGTTAGCAGCTGCTAGCGTTGCCGGTGGCTTCGTGCCCGAGTTTCCAACAGACCGGGGGTGTGTGTGTGTGTGTGTGTGGGTGTGGGTTTGTTGGTGGTGTTATAGCTGTGAACGTAGCTGTAGCAGACAATGTGTGTACAGTTTATTTGTCGTGAATAAATGCTACGAGGCTACAAGCTACTTTTCTTACTCCTCAGCTGGAAGTCCAGAGCCAACTTCCTGTGTCTGCGCCGACTTTCTCTTAAGGTGGACCAGCTTTTCTCCTTAAGTGACCCAATGAGGCGAGGCGCTGCCCGCTGGGGGAAAATGCTCTGCGCCCAGCGTCTTTTTTTAGTGCTGCAATATTTATGTATTTTTGCAGCAACTCCAAGCACTTCTCGTGGAAATTTTTTTCAGAACGATGCTGGGGAGTGCTTCATTCACAGTGACAACACCACTGACAGGAAAAAACCCAATGTGAACACTCAACCTTAGCATTACACTATTTGTAGAAGTAGATTAAAGTGGTGGCTGCGTAGGATTGTTTCCAACTCATGTGATCCAAACATTTCCAATAACACTAGAGTGTTCAAAAATAAAGAAATTAGCCGTAATCATTTAAAAAATTCACGACATGTTGATATCTAATGAAATATTCTGTTTTGATCCATGATGACAGACTTCCAAAGATTCACTCAAAAACTTGAAAAGAAGCTTCAATTGTGCAGTCCTACAGTTGTTTCTGTGTGTTTCCTCTGCAGTCTGGTGGTGAATGTCATGCAGAGAGATTCCATCCCATCAGAGGTGGACTATGAGACCAGACAAGGAGTCTACTCCATCTGCCTTCAGCTGGCCAGGTGCAAAACACACACTCACATATTTGAGGCCACACACACGACAAGTTGGACTTCATACTCAACTGGCCATGTTTGCAGGTTTCTTCTGGTTGGCCAGAGCATGCCTGCAGCGCTGGATGATGATGTCATCAGGGATGGCGAGGCGCTGTCATCTCGACCGTTTCGTAACGCCGGGCGGACTGGGCGACAGCTGTCTCTGTGTGGGACTCCAGAGAAGTCCTCCTACAGACAGATGTCTCTGTCTGAGCGCTCCTCCATAAGAGTCGAGGAGATCATACCGGCCGCTCGTGTCGCTATTCAGGTAAAACACACTTGTTTCCATGACAACCCCATTGCTGATTTAGCTGTCAGACTGATCATCATTTTTAGAGCGTAGGATATTTTCAAGCACAGTTTCCTCTTTTCTAGACCATGGAGGTGGGTGACTTTACTTCCACTGTGGCCTGTTTCATGCGTCTGACCTGGGCAGCTGCAGCTGGCCGATTGGATCTGGTCGGCAGCCCACAACCAATAAGAGAGACCCACAGCTCCCTTCTGCCACAGGGAGTCCGCACCAGAGTCAGCAGCACAGGTGACAGAGTAAACATACTCTCAATGTTATTGTGGGTAAAGATGGGAATAGAGAATTGTTTCCATTGAGAACCGGGTCCTAGTTGTCCAATTTCTTGGCATTGCATTGAAATTCCTCTTACTTCCCGACAGTTGCATATGCACAGTGACGTAACACCATACACATGCTGTTCATCATGTTTCTGTTTGTTTGGGGCTTGAACCATGGCAGAGAGGAAGAAACACTCAAAAGAGTGGAGCTAATAAACCTGAGGGGACGCACCCTATTTTTTTCCCTGATAATACTACAATGTGAACAACAAATGACAGCTTGCAACGGGAGCTGTTTGCAGTTAATGGATGTTCCATTATGATATGTTCAGGATCTATTCAGTAAAAATGAGTTTAAGACAAAAGTAAATTCTGTCGCTATAATGATGTGTTCACATTTGGGTTGTCAAAGTTGTAGCTGGCTTAGTTTTAAGGCTAGAGAGAATATACTGGCATCATATGAAAACCTAATGAATCCAGTGGTACCAACCGTGTCATACTAGCTTGTCATGAAGGAGGTTACATAATGCTCTGAGTATATCCACTTGATAATGATGACATATGATAATCACATGCAGTTTGGGGCAAGTCATAGTCGAGTCAGCACACTGAGACACTGACAGCTGACAATTTTTTTTTTTTTGTTGCACCCAACAATTTATCAGGAATCAATAAAGAATTGGATTGTTAAGAGGTATCGAGTTAAGAGGAATTGATAATGAAATCATTATCAATGAAATTTTCAGTCTGATTGTGGGTGGTAGATCTTCTCATTCTCCACTGGTTGTTGTGAAGTTGTTGTGATGTCAGTTAGATGTTCATCCATGTTCATTCCTGATTTTTTTTTTTTTGTTTTTGTTTTGTTGCTCATGGTCGAAGCGTTTCCAGTGCCACAAACTAAAGCTAAAGAAATGAAAGTAAAACAAATGTCTGTGTTTATTGTTTGCAGGAAGTAACTGCAGCTCCAGCAGCGAGGGGGAGACCACGCCTACAGCGTTGCATGCAGGGATATGCGTGAGACAGCAGTGCGTCTCGATTAAAGACGCCATCATCGCCCGCGAGGCTCTGTCACTGCTGGTCACCTGTCTGCAGCTACGCTGTCAGCAGCTGTGTAAGACTCATGCAGGAGTGCAAACACACTACGAGCATACACGTTGTCTTTTTATAATAATTTCTGTACAAGTCCTCTATGTAGTGGAATAATAATGTCCATCCATCGTCAACCGCTTATCCCGTTAGGGGTCGCGGGGGGGCTGGAGCTGATCCCAGCTGGCATTGGGCGAAGGCAGGGTTCACCCTGGACAGGTTGCCCGTCCATCGCAGGGCACATAGAGACAGACAGCATAGAGACAGACAACCATTCACACTCACATTCACACCTACGGGCAATTTAGAGTCATCAATTAACCTAAACAGCATGTCTTTGGACGGTGGGAGGAAGCCAGAGAAAACCCACGCTTACACGGGGAGAACATGCAAACTCCACACAGAAGAGTCCCAAGCCGGAATCGAACCTGCGACCCTCTTGCTGTGAGGCGACAGCGCTAACCACTGCACCACCGTGCAGCCCGGAATAATAATGTAGTTTGTAGATTTTCTTTTGCTGTGTTTGCCAGACGTCTACAATGACACTAAATCCTGTGGCTGGTTTCTCTCTCCAGGTTCTTTTTACAACCTTCCCTCCGTCAATGATTTTATCATTGATGTTCTGCTGGGCTCTCCCAGTGGAGAGGTAAACAACACCCTCTTTCTGTGTAATAGAAATATATCCCCAACGTTGCAGCAGTGTGTGTTTACACTCGCGGTCTCCGTCTCTTCCCCTATCAGATCCGCCGTGTAGCGTGTGATCAGCTCTACACTCTGAGCCAGACTGACACTTCAGCCTTCGCCGAGGTCCAGAAACCCAACCTGTTCCTCATCTCAGTCATTCTCACTGCCCAGCTGCCGTTATGGAGTCCTACATCTATCATGAGAGGGGTCAACCAGAGGTACCTGATCAAGAAGCACTCAACATTTACATCCCTGAAACTTCAGCAGAGGTCTTGTGTTGATGCTCCTTTTCTCCTCAGGTTGCTGTCCCAGTGCACGGAGTACTTTGACCTCAGATGTCAGCTTCTGGATGACCTCACCAGTAAGACCATCAAATCCCTTCCCTGTCACTTTTATCAGGACCTAGATGTAGGGATGGGTGATTCTGATTTGGGCTTCCAACAATTATCAAAACAAGATAATTGAGATAAAAACGGTTATTAAGATAAGATGAACCTTTATTAATCCCCAGAGGGAAATTATCTATTATTATTTTTATTCTTATCTGTTAATTGTTATTGAGCCAAATGCTCGTGTTTTGTCATGGGCTTTAAATCCAGCGCCTGTTCCTTTACAGAGGTCTGCTTTCGCCTGTTTTTGCTGATTGAAATATGTTGAATATAGTTTAGGTTGTGACAGAGAACTACAACATATTTGATCTATTTTATATTTATATATTATTTTAGTATATATTAATTGTTTTACAGTTGAATTACTGTATATTCCACTATAAAATAATAAATAAATATAAATAATGAAATAAGAAATTAATAAACTAATGGATTTGAGACAATAAATGCAATTTATATGTATAATTTATTTTATTTAACTCATTTTTTACATTTGTTTTTAATAGTTTTTCAGTTGAACGATATTCCACTATTAAAAAGATTTTTTTTAAAGTTTAATGGATCTATGATGTTAATAAGTTATCATGTAAATAATCAATCTCAATACTGACCAAAATAATCATAGATGTAAGAATTGATTTAATAGAGAGGTTACAGTCATTTTGCAGTCTCCTGTTTCAGCCATTAAAAATCAGAGTATTATATAATCTGTCTTTCCTCTGTGCCTCCTTCAGCGTCTGAGATGGACGTGTTAAAAGTGAGCGCAGCCACCATGCTGGAGGATGAGATCTCTTGGCTGGACAACTTTGAGCCTAGTTGGAGCTCTGAGATGGAGACCAGCGAGGCGGACAACATCCTCCTGGCAGGACACCTCCGACTCATCAAGACACTACTTTCGCTCTGTGGAAACGAGAAGGAGCATCTCGGTGAGCACACGTTAACGTACATATCTGCTCTAACTTGATAGCTTTGCGTTCCTGTTGGATTATCTCAATATCAAATACATACATATAAAGGTAAGAAAAAGGAAAAATGATGAAATTTCTCCATTATTTTGTATGTAAAGCAGAAAAGAGGAACACCATCACAGTATAGTACAAGTTCTGCCTTCCAGCTGTGAAAATGCTGCCATCACCCAAGTACTTGACTCCTACAAACAGCCTTTTTCATTCATTCATTCATTCATTCTTCGCTGCCTGCAACAAAATACCTACAACAAGAGTAATCTTTTGATGAATCTTGATGAACTAGAAAGTGCACAAACCATCCAGCTTTGCGAAAACCTGCACTGTGCTGTGGTGTTGTTCCCCTTTTCTGCTCTATGTACTAAATAAAGATGAGATTTCCACCCAGTGAAAGCAATTTTTGTCAATAACGTTAGAGGTCATTGTGAGAGACATCGTTCTGTGTTTTAAAACATATTTTAAAATTGTAATGCTGCTAATGATTATTTTTCTAATCAGTAATCTGATTACATTTTTGGTAAGGGAATACAGTTACATTTTTGGTATCCTAATTACGTAATGCCATTCCATGTATTCTATTCCTCCACAAACCTGGAAGTGGATAACACTCATGTAATATGAGGATGTGCAACTCTTTTCTTCAGGTCCATCTCTGATCCAGCAGTTGTTGGATGACTTCCTGTTTCGAGCCTCACGCATCATCATCAACAGTTCAAACCCCACGCCCTCCCCGGCCCCCAGCCACGACTTCCACCCAAAGTACAGCACGCTAATCCTATCCATCACTTACATTTCATTTTTCTGCTGTTAGCTCATTTTAAAATACCCCTTTGTTCTTGTTTTGTCGTGGTGTGTTCAGGTGCAGCACAGCCAGCAGCAGGCTGGCAGCCTACGAGGTGCTGGTGATGCTGGCAGACAGCTCACTGTCAAACCTTCGGCTCATCACCAGGGAGCTGCTGTCCATGCACCACCAGTCTGATCCTTCGCTCTGCAAGGAGTTTGATGTAAGACACCGATCTGAAATATTTCTTACAACAATATTTGTTGTTACAAACGGTTTGATAATAGCTTAGTTATGAATCTAACTCTCTGCGTGTCTTTCAGTACCTTCCCCCCGTGGAGAGCCGCTCGGTCTCAGGTTTTGTTGGGCTGAAGAACGGTGGAGCCACGTGTTACATGAATGCTGTGTTTCAGCAGCTCTACATGCAGCCCGGCCTGCCAGAGGTACATGTGTCTTCTATGTGCTGTTTAATTCTTTGACTGAGACCCACACTGTGAATCCAATACCAGTGAGTATGTATGTTCGGTTTGAAGGCTTTCCTGTCCATTGAGGACGACACAGATCAGCCAGAAGAGAGCGTCTTCTACCAGGTCCAGTCTTTGTTTGGCCACCTGATGGAGAGCAAACTGCAGTACTACGTACCCGAGAACTTCTGGAAGGTAACAGTCAGCTCAGTGTGCTCTGACTGTAATGCACTCAACCTTTCAACCTTTAAAGTGTTACTGCATATGTGTAGTCATTGTCATTGAAGTAGCAATAGACAACTTTTCCCCTTGCTAGCGTTTCCAGGCAGTAATATTGACACCGCTGTCACAAAGACAACCGGTTTGCTTTCCGTTTTCCCCAGTGCCTGCTCAGGGTTCCTCCAGGGTCGTAAAAATTCCCCAAAAAGTCTTAACTCCACTAACATGAAATGTCAGAATGTCTTAAAATATCACGAAATGTCTTAAATCAAATTTTGGCAGGTTTTAAAAATTAATTACTCTTGCTTTCATGTCAAAAGAAATGCATTATCTTGCTTTTAAATGTTTTTTTAAGCACACTGTAACCAAAAGGGAATAGCTGTGCTCCTTAAAAATCCAACACATCAACATGTCAGTGCTGCCGTGACACTTATTCTCTCAAAAGACACTGAGGATGTTTATACATACGATAACATAAGATATTTATATGAGTTTTACAAAATGTGTGTTACATAAATAAAATGATAGGTTTAGGGTAACTGCTTTTTATTTCTCAGAAACTTAACAAATTCAGAAACACATTGTACTCAATATAGCAAGTTGTAAATCAATTCATAATCTTAAAAGATAAGAATCTTGATTTTTATATGGATTTTCCCCTCCCCTACTACTTGTTATTCACATGCAAATGTGTGATGTCTGTCAGATCTTCAAGATGTGGAACAAGGAGTTGTATGTGAGAGAACAGCAGGATGCTTATGAGTTCTTCACTAGTCTGGTGGATCAGCTTGATGAACACCTCAAGGTAAAACTCGCACGCACATCAGACCAATTTAATAAAAGATAATCCCTTATAATAGCAAATTGGTTGTGATGATATTATTAATGATGAGATTCCTTTCCACCAGAAAATGGGTCGAGAGCAGATCTTCAAAAACACATTTCAGGGAATCTTCTCCGACCAGAAGATTTGTAAAGACTGTCCTCACCGGTGAGCCAGAATACTTGTTTCTCAAACTTCAAGACCATTGTGATCAGGTGATGTTTGACCTTTGACCTTCTTTTAAAAAAATACAGGTATGAGCGTGAAGAAACGTTCATGGCGTTGAACCTTGGAGTGACATCTTGTCAAAGCTTAGAGATCTCATTAGATCAGTTTGTCAGGGGAGAGGTGCTGGAGGGCAGCAACGCCTACTACTGTGAGAAATGCAAGGAGAAGGTGTGTATAGTGCCCTGCATACTTTTACTCTACAGCACCGAGATCATGTGTACTACTTACAGTGTGTGCATTTGTTCATCTGCACAGAGAACCACCGTGAAGAGGACATGTATCAAGTCCCTGCCCAGCGTTCTCTGTATTCACCTCATGCGCTTTGGCTTCGACTGGGAAAGCGGACGCTCCATCAAATATGATGAACAGATTCGGGTACAAACTATTTCTAATCAGAAAACATAAACCTCTGATCACCAGCATACACGTTCTGTTTTTAAACCCCAGAAATCTGATATGTATGGATTGTGTATTATCGCTGCACAGTTCCCCTGGGTGCTGAACATGGAGCCCTACACCGTCTCTGGAATGGCTCGTCAAGACTGCAGCGGAGAGGGCGGAGAGGGGCGAGGCGACGGGCCCTCAGGAGGGTCACCCAGGAAGAAGGTCACGATATCTGAGAACTATGAACTCGTGGGAGTTGTCGTCCACAGTGGTCAGGCACATGCTGGTCACTATTATTCCTTCATCAAAGATAGGCGGTAAGAGACACTGCACCTCTCCCTCATTTAACCCCTCAGCCTCATGAGGGGCATGTTGGGTATTTTTATGCCTCTGCACCGGCGACCAAATGCATTATGTTTTCGGCTTGTCTGTCCGTCTGTCTCATTCTCGTGAACATGATGCCTCTGGAAGGCTTCGAGAAAATGTCTTCAAACTTTGCACAAACCTCCACTTAGACTCAGTGATGAACTGTGATGTTTTTTAACCATAACTCAATAATTCATATGCTAATTATGACAATTTAACACAAATGTCTGAGAGGATAATGTGAGGACATTTTGGACAGACATGGATATAAACTGCAACTTGACTGGTTGTACGAGGCATACAACCACAAGGTAGTACTTCTAGTTCACTTTTCAGTTATTTTGGATATGTTAATGCAAATGTGGCATAAATCTTAACAAGGAAGTGAATTGTTCAGCCTCAGCTCCGATAGTAATACTCAGTTATACTCCCGATTGGACCCGTACACCGACCGATTAGGACACCATGGACACATAATAGTTCTGTTTGTACTACTGTCTGGAGTTTGTGTTATACACATGCACAGTATTACTACGCTGCCACTTATAGCGAAGGTACGCGCTCACATTAAATTGTAGGTACACAGACGTCCACACAGAGTCACGTACACCCTCTGATGAGAAGATTTACGTTGGGTTCTCGAGGATGCAGAAAGTGTAATTTTGGCTTAAGTCTATAATAAACTGTTCAGCCAAAATACAGACACTCAAATCCTTCAGGACAAAAATGTCCCCATTAAAACCATATTTTTTTATTTAATCATGTATTCTATTATATCGGGGCTTCAATCTAGAGCCCTGGCTTCAACATCATAGTTTTTACTACCCCTATGGTGCAAATACATGCTATTTTCCTGGTTTCCACCAGGAGCATTGCTGCTGTATTATGGAGCACTCCTTAATGTAACGAATGGGAGTTTTTTATTTTTTAATCTGATACCACACAAAAATGCAAATGTTGTTGCTAAATGAAATATAAAACCTAGCATTTAGTATATTTATTTCAGTTGTGGAGTTTTTTCATGAATAACAACAGCGTCATATAAACAAACTGGCATTTAAAAGGGTTAAAATTCAGGAAATTACTTAATATTTGGTAGTTTTGATCAGGACTGATGTTGGTTAAAAGATTTAACATTGAAATATGTAATATATAGGTTTATTAATTTATAATTTTTTTCACAAAGTTTAAAGGGTTAATAACCTCTAAAAATCAAACATATTTATTGTTTCCGTGGTGCAAAGTTCCCTGATTGATTGATTGATTCCCTGTTTTTTTCCAGCTCCTGTTCCTACTTCACTTAGGAACCACATAACCAGTGATTTGTGGAGAGCATTAATCTGTGGCTTTAGTTTTCCAGGCAGATTTTAGCAGCCCTCCTTGGGGCACGAGTGCAGCATCAGGCTTTGTGTGGGCTGTCCTGGTTTAGTTTGTAAGCATCTCCAGATGTCTGGCTCTGGAAGGCAGGATTGCTCACTGGAGATGTGGAAATAAAGAGACCACAGGAGCTGGTACTTGGCGCCTTTCTCGCTCTCACTTGTTTGTTACCGCCCCCGCTTAAGACTACGACAAAGACAGTTTGTTCTCAGGACGTTGATTTGTTTCCAGAAATTTAGACACATGATGGAGCTGCTTCGAAGTCCCTTAATCATTGGTGTCAGTAAGAGATGAGTCACCAGAGAGGCTGGTTGGCGTACAGGTGGACACCACACACCTGTACTGCTGTATGTTGACCAGGTGGGCTTTACAGGGCTGCATCTTCAGCCCGGGCCACGCCAGTAACATCAGGAGTGCATGGCGGCTGCGTTACCTGTTGTTTTTTATTTCGGTGTCCAGGTTAACAGGTTAGAGCAGCCACACTGCCCTCGTAAGCTGCTCGTTGGCTGCGTCTCTGTGGTTCACAGCAACGACAGAGTAGTTCTGTGATCTTCTGACTGTATATTGACATCATAACAGCAGCGTAACTACAGTTTCAAAGGCTAGACATCTATATAATATGTCACAGACAGTGGAGGTGATCTTCTAAATGTATATTGACATATATCAGCAACATTACTACACTTTCGATGTCTGTATCTGTAGAAAATATCATAGACATGGAAAAAAGTAAAGATTTATTTTTAAATCTACATAAAAGCCCTCGATCATTTTTTTGTTTCTATGGACAGAACGCCTTCATTTGTAAACACAAAGCTTTTTTTCTGAAATATTTGCAGGGCAGTGAACATGCAGTGACTCGCACGGTTTCATGAATGAAAAAAGCAGTGTTTTAATAATGAATTATTATTTACAAATTACCACACGTTTCTTAACTTTTCTGTCTAAAATAAATATAAATGATATAAATAAATAATATAAATAATAATATAAATGTATAATAATAATAAAATGAAATGGCCATTATGAAAGGCAAACTCTAGGATGGACAAGCCATAACAGTTATTTTCATTGTTGGTGATTTTTCCTTTAATCAATTAATTGTTTGGTCTCTAAATGTCAGAAAATTATGAAAAATGTTGATCAGTGTTTCCCAAAGCCTGAGATGACGTCATCAAATGTCTTGTTTTGTCCACAACTCAAAGATAATCAGTTTATATTATATTCAGACATAGACGAGGAAAGAAACCAGAAAATATTCACATTTAAGAAGCTTTGTTTTTTCTTAAAAAATGTTCAAACCGACTAATTGATTATCAAAATAGATGGCAATTAATATAATAGTTAATAATTAATAGATTAATCATTGCAGCTCTTGCGCTGTATGCTTCCCTGTAAACTGCTTAGTGAAGCAGATATTTTGTGGTAGAAAAGACTCTGACTGCAATCAGAGTCAGAGCGCTGTGTTTTACCAGGAATACCTGTTTTCTGTTTATTATTCATTCATGTGTGCTGAGTTTCCAGTTCTGAGGAGCAAATTGTGATGAATTAATCTGATATCACATTTCCTTGCCCACCCCCTCCTTCGCCCTCCCTCCATCTTTGTTTGCCGCCGTCTCGTAGTGGCAGCGCTCGTGGACGTTGGTACAAGTTCAACGACAACGTGGTGGAGGAGTTTGATATGAATGATGAAACGCTGGAGTACGAATGCTTTGGGGGAGAGTACCGCCCCAAAGTTTACGACCAATGTGAGTAACTTCTAATAACTTTGAGATCTATGTAAAAAGTACATTCAAGCACTAAACCTAAAGATCCCATTTAGACGTGTTTTACGATACAAGAATACTCTGCTACTTTAGTTTAAAATTACAATTATAATCAGAAACATTCATGAAATAATGTTTTTTTAATGCAAGAGACACAAGATGCCTCCTAGTTCACTGTCCATTCAGTGTGTATGCGCTGGAGGCTTCCTCGTCACATCACACATTAAATTGCCATGAATGGCTTTCAGACGAGTTGTGGTGCCATAAAATCATCTTGTTAAACTGGGATTTAAGGTGATGAACAGGAACTTTCCTTCTCCAGCAGATGAATGTGAAAATGGCCTTCGAGTGTTTAACTCTGCACATACTGTACGTCATTCTGTAGTGAAGGTCAAACATCCATCAGTAAGCCACACATCTTTAAACCTCAACCTTTTGTAATTTAAGGCCCACTTCTGATTATTAAAATAAATTGTGAGGAACACCTTCCCAGATAAATGGGAAAAGAAACAATCAGAAGAAACTGGGATGTTTGTCGGCTGTAATGACCAAAATAAATATTTTGCTGACCCTCGCCCATCACTGCCTGTCATTATAGGCTATACAGTATTCCTCACCACTTGCTTTGATGCTTTTACTGGTTTCGGATTGTCGCCAACATCACTTTTAAGTTTTTGAAAACCAATCACTGCATTCAAGGTAAAGTTAGCAAGTAGCTGCATTCACGACAGATCAGGCTGAGCAGTGAAAACGCCATCCATTCATTTGAGTGGAGGTAGTGCATTTGGGGGATGCCAAAAAAACACAGTGGGCTGTGTAGAGAAAAGTTGAAACAGACTTGACTTTAGGAGAAACGCAGCCCGCCATCTCACTGTGGCGTCCAATCACGTGACCGACGACCCAGAGCTGCACAACCCTGCCATGACGGGAAAAAAAGACGTCCATCATTGCACAGTCGCTTGGTGTGAATGGGACGTTAAAAGTGACACCGATGGTAAATGTGTAGCTGCTATAATTCCTCCTGCATCCAGCAGCGTCATTTAAAGGGGAACAGCGGCCTGTTTTTTAAAACATCACCACCAGCACTCAGTTGTAGTTTATTGTGATGATGCTGCCACCTTGTGGTTTCCCGGGGCGCCTTCACAATATGTGCGAACATGAGCAAGTTGCAGTATGTTTTTCCAACTAAAAACTGAACTGGACGATCAGTATTTTAATGCCTCCATGCATTACCACTGGCTAATTTTATTTAGCTGCAGCTTCTTCTGCAGGGAATCCATGCTTTAACTGGGTGCAGCAATGCTTGCGACTCACTGATGCATGTTAAATAAATTGACATATTCATCAGTGACTTGACAAATTGACAAATCACCCCATCCCTACAATAAGGAAAAAACAGTACCACCTTGTTCTCTTTCCTTGTATTGCACACTAGCTACATCTCCAACAGCGACAATGGCATCCCAAAATATGAATGCAGAGACAGGAAGCATTTTACAGTGTTTTATCTGACTGAGATATTCAGCAGTATTTGTTGGAGTATACGGTTGAAGAAATGCAGCAGAGAAAGGCCTAGACTGTGGCTGCATTATCCCTGTGAGAGGATATGGCCAGTGGGGACCCTCTGGGTGTCAGAAGCTTGTGTGCAATGCATCCTGGTACATGTAGGCAGTTCCGGCATGGTTCTGCGAGCAGGAAAACTCAGCCTTCTTGGTCAGTGCAGCACACACTGAGGAATATTGCTTTAGTTGACTAGCATTTACCATTAACACTGATTGGACAGCCACATAAAAGGTGGCAAATTTTCCCTTTAAGTAAAGCGGGTCTAAACTCAACCACTGCACATGTTGTTTTCTCATGAGACACACACTTAATAACACTGATGTGTGTGTGCAGCCAACCCATACCCTGACGTGCGGAGGAGGTACTGGAACGCCTACATGTTGTTCTATCAGAAGATCAGCGACCAGAACTCTCCCGTCCTGCCCAAAAAAAGCAGAGTCAGCATCATGAGGCAGGAAGCCGAGGACCTTACGCTGTGAGTGAATCTCCCACCGTATACTGTAGTACTGTATACTATACTCTCCTCGTAAATATTCTCACTGGGTCGTCTATAATGTATCAGCCAGTTTCCTGCAGCAGTCAGCAGAATAACAGCGCTGTAGATCGTCTATCTAGAGTTGACCCGTGTCTCTATATTTCCCAGGTCTGCCCCGTCCTCTCCTGATGTTTCGCCACAGTCATCTCCTCGCCCCCCCAGAGCCAACAACGACCGCCTCACCCTCCTCACCCGCCTGGTCCGCAAAGGAGAGAAGAAGGGCCTGTTTGTAGAGAAGATGCCCGCCAGCATCTACCAGGTAAAGTTTGTCCATTTGGTCTGTTAGTAAGAGAGGGACAGTCATCAGGAACGTCCAGCTTCATCTGACCTCTTTTTTTTGTTTTGTTTTTTTTGTTTGTTTTTTTTTGTAGATGGTGAGAGACGAGAATCTCAAGTTCATGAGGAACAGAGACGTCTACAACAGCGACTACTTCAACTTCACCCTCTCCCTGGCCTCCGTCAACGCAGTATGTGCTTCTGCTGTTTGAGTTTCTGATTGTGTTTACTTAAAAAGTAGAGCTGAAGCCTGTACTGCGACCCGGGGGTATCTTCACGATATCTGGCTAAAAAAACAAAAACACAAGAGCCCGCGCGGGGGGGTAACGATGGTGTACTTGGATAGAACCCAGGTTTGTGCTGTGAGTAGATGACTAATCACAGACATGGGGTATAAGCGTGCAGACAGACAGGCAGAGCGGTACAATTTGAAAAGGAAGAGAAAAATAAAAATAAAGACAGATACAGTATGCCTTCATAGATAGGACAGTGATATATAACTAGCTTTCAGAAGTGCAATGAATAAATACTGTAGATTACATTTCATTGTGTCCTTTGGCAAAGCTGTGGCATGTCTGACTATTTCAGCCTTCTTTCAGCTGCGTCTCTGACTCTGGTGGTGTGAGACAGACTTGAGAACAAGTAAAAAATCAATTTAACAACATGATCCAAAGCGGTAAACACCTACAGCATACAGCCAGCTGTCCCTTCTGTATTTGTCAGTTTAAACTCTGTTGCTTTTAGCCTGAATTTTGACTTCTTCATATTTGACTAATATTATCATATGATCCACACTCCGAACTCTGATTTAACCACTGCGACAATGTAGTCTGGGGTTTATAGTGCTCTGCATGTCCGTCTGTCCCTCTGTCTGCTGTTGTTTCCGGAGCAGAACGTCGACACTACTTGACGTAGGAACTGCAAATTTGCTACGATAATTGGCAGTGTGAACTAGTTGTGCCCAAAATGTTTTAAATTTCTGCTGAAAACCAATTTTTTTCAACTTCCGTTTCGTTTCCAGGGCAAAATATTGCGGCTACGCAGTGTGGTCTAGTTGTGCCTTTCTGAGGTTATATTTCCAGTTTTGAAAATTTTTTCTCAAAAAGGTGATTTTCAACTTTTATTCCATTTCTGGAGCAGAACTTGAAAACTACTGAAGTTAGGAACTTCACATTTGGTACGATGGTTGACAGTGTTGGGGATGGGATTGAGGGTGGGGATGTGAGTTATGCTCACTTCTGCCTTGTTGGCGGTGGTTTTATATGATTTGATCTCTTATTTGGAACATAACCTGCTCTGGAGCAGGTTAGTTGTTCAGCATAAGTTACCGTGGCGATCTACCTCAGTAAGAAGTGAACCACCGTCATTGGACTGAAAACCCAGAGCTGACCCTGTATCCTGCTGCGTAGTACAACGCCGCTCTGCTCAGGGATGTTAAAGTGTCAGACCTTCAGATTTCAGTCCTGGTTAACTGGTGGTGCTTACAGCAAATTAATGTTTTGTTCATTTATTGTTCATGTAAACATTTAGTCGCAGAAATCAGTGGCTTTCCTGTTTGTGTGTCACAGACGAAGCTGAAGCATCCAGACTACCAGCCGATGGCCAAAGAGAGTCTTCAGCTGGCTGTTCACTTCCTCTTTCACACCTACCTGCACACCAAAAAGAAACTTCGGTATGTACACACATACATCCACACCTGTCAACATAAGCAGCAGTGTTATACTTGTATTACTGGTGCATTTAGATGCTCTCCTGTTGGTCCCATATCCCAACTTGGGAAATTGTTCTTCTGACTTCAGTGTGTTCTTGAGCTTTAAAGGTGCTGTTTGTAACTTCTTACATGTATAAATCATTGCGGGTTGGTTTCCCATGTGCACTCTCGCGTGGCTACGCTCTTCAGACTCCAACACAAAGAACATGGAAGCTCTAAAACCACAAAGTTATATCAAGTGAAGCTTGTCTTGCAAAACAGTGTTAACTCTTCCTGCTTCAGCCTCCCGACCGTGGTCAGAAGACACAGGGGAGATCGTAGCTTGAGTCTCCAGGGCCGGAGTCAAACCCTGTTCACTCGACAGCACGGGAGCAAGACATGGGAAACCTTTGTTGGTCTTGAAGAGCTGCAGCGTTTATTTCTGCGCAAACTGCAACTTCCATCGAACATTCACTTGATATTTACAAAGCTGAAACCAACTTTCTTCTGCTCCGCTGACCGCTTGCCTTTTGGTTTCCATGTCTTGTTTCCTGCTGCTGAGTGAAGTGACGGAGCTCCGGAGAGAGTAACGTTATCGTTTCCCTGACCATAACTCTGGTTTCTCCCCTCTTCCTTTTGACCACCAGGTGAAATGTAGAGTAATGTTGTGGTTTTAGCTGACGTGTGTCGCCTCACTGTTTTGATCGATGCCTGTTCATATCTATGTAGTGCTAGCTCAAGCGCAAGCAACAGGACGTCGTTAACTTAACGTCCACAGGTTTAGCTGTTATCAAACATTTATGATTCTTACAGAGTCCCTTTAAATCATACTGTGGAAACAACATGGACGCTACAGAGAGGATGTGAAAGGTGTGATGTATTTTATTGCTCAGTGCGTTTAAACAACACGTTGATATCTGTTTGCCGTATTTACGTGACAACGGTCAATAAATAAAATGTTTCTTACCATCAACCCAACATTTTCTTTTTTCTGCAACGTTTCTGTGTAATATGACGTCAACTCGACAAGTTTTGCACCAAAATTTTTGCTGACTTTCCGAGTAGTTCACATGAATTTTCACAGTCGGAAAGGAACAGATTTTTCTGATTATTCCGACACCACCTGAATGCAGCACACATCTGTATCACCTGCAGGGTGGACACAGAGGAGTGGATGGCGACCGTGGAGGTGTTGCTGTCGAAGAGCTGCGAGGCGTGCCAGTGGATGGTGCAGTACCTGGTTGGACCAGAGGGACGAGAGATCACCAGGTCAGTGCTAGTCCGCTCACAGGCCTGCTGCATAATAATGATGATTACATATCTGTGATACATACTGTGGCAGCACAAGTAAATGGTTTATAGAATATGAAGAATAGACCGTTTGTCATGCAAATTGGAGAAAAAAATGACGCTGACATTTGTAATTATTTCAGCTAATTACAACAGATTAAATGAATACCTCAACCCCAAACTGATCATTTGTATGTCAGTTACTCACCCCATTTTAACTTGAATTCTTGAAGAAACTTTAGTTTTGCCTCCATGGTGAACAAAGAAATAAACAACTGAGAAAAGTCTAACTAAAATTTAAAGATGTATCCAGTCTTATGCTAAACACATGCATCTTTGCTAAAAGGCAAGCACAAGACTGTTAATGCAGAAGTATTTTAAATAGTAAGGTTTCAGCAAAGGTGTACTGTAAGGTTTTGAATTAGGGATGCACCGATACCAGAATTTTGAGCAATTTGTTGCTGCATTAAAAAGTTTTACGCCTGAATAATAATTGTGTACAATTTCGTTTTTTTAATAATAAATATCTTTTCACTGAATGTATATCTAAGTATGTATTTGTTAGGAAAGCAATGTTAAAGGCATTGCCTTAAAAGAATGATCCCAGTCACTTCAACACAGTGAGGCATACAGTTTATTAATTAAACACTGGTATTGGGCCGATACCTGAAGCCCATGTATCGCTATCGCTGTCGGGACTGAACAAGTTGAATCTGTGCATCCTTACTTTTATTGTATTTCTTTGATATGGAGAACAGAACCTGCCAAAATAAAAAAATAAATAAATGTCTCGATAAATATGCCATTAAATGTACTAAAAATAATTTTTAAAATGAATGTAGGCATTCATTAATTGCTAAAATGTTTTTTTAAATTACCGTTTATCTATCTACTCTTCTATTTAATTTCCAATTTATTTATTTATTGTTGGTAACTGTTTTTAAATGTATTTATTTTCAAATGTATTTATTCTTTGTTAAATGTATGTATTCATTTGTTCATTTATGTCAGAATGTTTTCGCCTTTGCCTATATTTATCTATAGACCTATCTATCTATTAGGGCAGGTTTCATCTTCCACAGTTTCTATTACAATAAGACGGACAAAGTGAAACAAAGTGCAGTTTTCTGTCCACGTGCTCAACCAAAGGTTTCCAAACGGCTTTAGTCAGATTTGTGACTGTAGTTGAGCTCTGCAGCAAAACTGTCACTTCTGTCTACCATTCCAGAAACATCAAGCTTGGATATACTGTATGTTTGTTGGGGTGTTTTTGTTTTTGCGTGGCCTTATCTTGGGTTTAACCTCTGCAGCAGTTTTGCAGCTGTCGTAGTGATATACGATACTACAGACTTGGCAGCTCGCGGCGTCGCTCCCTCTTTCTAATCAATGCACATTGAACTTTCTGACCTCGGCCACATAATTCCGCTCTGATGATGCTGCTGCAGCCTCTGAAGCTTCACTCGCCCTCCCTGTGCACACACTAGCATACTTTATATAAAACACCATCTTGAACATGCTGTTTTTGCATCTGCACTGACAGCAGGAGAATCAAAAACACCTGTGTACATGTTGCTGACTGACTGGATGCTGATTGGCTGAAAGCAGAGGTCATTAACTGTGGAATGTAAACATTAAAGCAAGAGGATAATTCCCCAAAGTGTGTGTTTTCCAGGAACGTGTTGTTTTACACTACTCTGTGTTCAGGCGTGGGGTGATCATATGGTTCTCAGACGTGATTGGTTATCGCACGTCGGACGTTTGGACACCAGCACAGCCCGTCCCTCTTCCCGCACCACACGGCCCTTCACACAGACAGAAGAGTCAGCTGTGTGTCTCAAGGCCAAAGTGGTGTTTCTCTCACATATAGTGCTTTCGACTGCTCTTCTAGTCCTTCAGCCTTACCCCGCATCTAGAACTCAGGCGTATCAGACACATATTTCACTCGCATGTCTTACACAACATTTCATTTTAATCTATAACACTGTCTATGCTGTCACCAGTGCTGGGCAGGCTCGTATTTCAGCTGCATCTCATGGTACAACTACAAGGTTCAGGTTCATGCCCAATAAATAGGGTTCCTGTGAGTCTTAAAAAGTCTAGTCTAAAATCTAAAACCCAAGTTCATGTGTATGGGCATTGTCATTAAAGTGGCAATAGACAACTCGCCCCCCCACTAGCATTTCCATGTGGTAGTATTGTTGACACTGTTGTTGCAAAGACAACCGGTTTGCTTTCCATTTTCCTCAGTGCCTCCTCCGGGTTCCTGGAGGGTCTTAAGCTGTCCCACGAAAGTCTAAAATCCAATAACATGAAATTAAGGCCGAAAACCCGTGTCAAACCCGTGTCACGTACAGTCAGCGTCAAGCTGAGTAACGTCGCCAACGTTGCTTCCACCATAAAATGGGTAAATGTAAGTTCAGTTGGCTATGGCTTCAGAACAGTGAATTTAGTGCTCAGTTGAAGCCAGAACCTGGAAACATATCTGAAGCTTTTTGCAAGATAACTTTGAAACTTGGAACATTGGGCATCATGTCTTTGGAGTCGAATGCCAAGTCAGAAGAACGAAAGTGGATGTAAAAAAAAAAAACAGCAGCAAACGGCTGTAATCAGTCAGTATTATTCCACGTCGGGATCCAGAGCATCAACTCTAATCAACCTCCAGACGGCGTTTGGAGCTCCACCTCCGCTAAAAGCTGCACTGATCTGGACTTTACACTCAGTAACGAAGCATCAGTCACATAGCAGCAGACCATATTGATGTTCCAAGTTTTTTTTCATATCCTTATTACTTTCTTGCCAGTATGGACGTAAAGTAGGTCTTAAATTGCGTTCATAGTGGTCTAAAATGGGCGTGAAATGGGTCTCAAATTGCATCAATAATGGTCAGAAAAAGTCTTAAAGTCTTAAATTTGACTTGTTGAAATTTGCACATACCTTGATAAAACACTATTACATCACTACATTACAATTCATTACATATTTAGGGTTTCGTGATTATTTTATCATTTTGATCATCAATCTTTTGTCATATTGTCCTTGTTTTCTTTTATTGTATTGGTTATGTATTGATTCAGTAAAGTTTAGTGTGTAAACACAGTCACCATAGACCGTTCAGAGCCAATTCAGTACTGCATCAGTGCTGCTGTGACGTTTGTGGTCTAGATGCTTGGTTACTCTCAAAAGACACAGAGGAGATTTATACACAAAATAAAGTAAGATATACTTTAATGTTTTGTATAATAGGGGAATTTTGCTTGAGTAATAGTGTTGCACACAGCTGCAGTCAGCTTAAAGAAATACATGGCTAACAAAGCATTATAGTGGTGCACCAAAGACACATTCCCTGAGAAAAATATCTAAAAAATACTTTACATAGGCATTAAAGAAGTCAAAGACATAATACGAAGTATACAGCGCCTACTTCCTGTTAACTACAGAGCCAAGTATTCACCTGTTTTCTTGTTGAGTAGTGTTATAGACGTCAGGAGCACTACAGCCCTGCTCACCAGCTGAGCAGCACCACCAGAAGTTATGTGTGAGATCATTATCACATATGTTTGTCAGGTTCACTTCCCTTCACTGAGCTCATCATTAACTCTGACAGTGATTCTGATTATATCTCCTGCTCAGGGTTTGTCTGCTGGAGTGCAGTGTCAGGGAGGTGAGGGTGGTGGTCGCATCCATCCTTGAGAAGACTCTGGAGAGCGCGCTTCACTTCGGAGACCCGGGGCTGGACAACCTGACCGACACCCTGCTGTCCTTACTGGACAAAGACGTTCCTGAGAATGTGAAAAACTGTGCGCAGTACTTCGGCCTCTTCAGTAACTTCGCTCAGAGGGTAAAAAAAAACATCATCCACTAACGAGTAGATTCTGACTTTTCTGCACTCTTCAGTGCTCAAAGTCCAAACATTGATTTTTTAAATGCATTTTGTCGTTCTGTTTGTCCCTCTCAGGGATGTGGTCCCTGTCAGCTGTTGTTGAAACACTCAGCTTACCGTCGGATGCTCATCTTCCTGTTGGGACCCAATAGGCAAAACAACCAGGTTGGTTTAGATTAGAGACACCGTGATACTTTCACTTTGCACGTTATTGGATTGTTTGTAGGGCGGCTGTATGAGCTTCTTCTCCATAGTCGGTGTATTACCAACAAAGGAGTAGCAGCACGGGAGCAATGCGATGTACTGCAGTGGACGGAGGCAGCAGCTAAATGGATTTTAGACACCTAAAACAACTTGTATCCGTTTAAGTATACATTATATTTAGAATATTTTCACTGCTTTACCTCACTGTCAGACAGACCTCTCCAACCTTTATCTACGCACTCTTCAAACCCACCAGACACTAATTTTACCTCTCAGAACGCTGAGTTACTGTAACCTATGATTGTTATATGTAGATTTAAAAATTAGGGTGAATTGATTTAAAATGTAATCGCAAATTAATTTTTATCTGTTCAAAATTTACCTTAAAGGGAGATTTGTCTATAATCTGTCTATAATAATACAAACTCACCAGTGGAGGCAGCGGTAGATCAGCATCTCCTGTATTGTGAGAGTTAAAATTATGTTTTACTTCAGTGTCTGGTGGCTTTGAAGAGCGGATAGATTTCCCTGTCGGAAAGGCTGTCAAGGTAAACCGGTGAAACTTAATCTGATACAGATTTTTTAGGTGTCTAAAATGTGATGTGCTGCTGCCCCCGTTTGCTCCCATGCTGTTACTCCTGTCTGTTTCTCCAACCGTCGTCTACTGTAGGTAACACCCCTTCTATGGAGAAGTTCCTCATACAAGAAAAACACCCAGATTTCAGATTTGCGTCTATGTGTCTCAACAGAACCGGCGGTGGAGTCCAGCTCAGGCTCGGGAGTTCCTTCACCTCCACAACACTCTGGCCCTCATCACGCTTCACTCTGACCTCAACCCCCAGCGGACGCAGGGTGACACGCTAGAATCAGATCTTTATGATGGCAGGGTTGATGTCTTTGTAGAATCCAGCTCTCAGTCGGATCCTTTCGTTTCCTGCGTAGGTCCAGGCGGGTTTAAACTGCGTGTGAGCTGTGTGCCGTCCTCCACCCAGCTCCTCCCCCTCCACGCCGACATCCTGGCTTCACTCTTCACTCCAGAGGGCCAGCCTTACCTTCTGGAGGTGACAGTCAAACCCACAGCTCACAGTTATTTAAGACTTGAAATGTGTCTTCACTTCTTGTCATTCAGGGATGTAAAAGAATCACACAGTCTCCTATTGGGTCACAACCTGAACTACATAATAATTGTGAGAAAAACTCAGAACCTCTTTCACTGATGTTTTTGATTGTGGATGTTCACAGGTGATGTTTGCCATGCGCGAGTTGTCGGGTCCCCTGTCCCTCCTGATAGAGATGGTGACCTACTCTTCGTACTGTAACGAGCCCTTCTCCCTCGGTGTGCTGCAGTTGCTCAAGGTAAAAAAAAAAAAAACTTCAAAACACCTTGGAGAGACAACGTCAGAGCTAGGGACGTTAATAATCAACCAGTTAACCGATAACCAACATTAATCATTTTAACTGATTAACGCTATCGGTTAAACGGTTAAAAGAAATATAATAATTAATTATACAAAGCTGAGGGAAAAAAACTCAGAGGAGCATCTCGTCACTTTAAGGAGAAAAGCTGGTCCACCTTAAGAGAGAACCGGCCCAGATACAGGAAGTTGGCTCTGGACTTCCAGCTGAGGAGTTGTAGCTTGTAGCCTCGTAGCATTTATTCACCGACTAATAAACTGTACACACTGTCTGCTACAGCTGCGTTCACAGCTATAACACCACCAACAAACCAACACTCACCACCACCACATACACAGTCTGTCGGAAACTCGCTGAAGTTACACTACCGCAGGAACAAAGTCACCGTCAACACTAGCAGCTAGCAACTGCTAATGTAGCACAAACACACAGACTGTTTGTCGGACAATCGCTATCATTAATCCGGGCCGACACACAACTGACAAACTACTAAACTAAACTAAATTTGCGGTGGAGACTTTTACTGGGAAAGTGGCTGCATGTCGGCGACACTACACACAGCACCGTGGCTGCTACAGTAACTCCTGACGGTGAACAGGGGACAGTGAATGCAGCACCGTGGCTGCTACAGTAACTCTCCTGACGGTGAACTGGACACAGTGAACGCAGCACCGTGGCTGAAGGAGAGAGGGGAGGGGGAGTGCTACAGTAACTCTCCTGATGGTGTTGACTGTCTGTTGTGCTCATATACTGCAACTGGTGAACTGCTGCTTACGTTGCACTAATCTTGTCAGTTAATAATCGGTTAACGAGGATTGGTTCTTTGGTTAAGAAAAGTTTTCAAAATTAGAAGTTCCTTGTAATTTTAGGAAATGAAGGGTTTGTTCAGCCCATGAATGACCTGTGAAGATTAGGCAAATTAGTCCGCCGACCTGAAAAAGGAACGTGGCGTGGGATGATGCTGCTGATGGTCACGGCGGTAAAAGCACTCTGCAGCCTGCAGTTCAGTGTGTCTACCTGTTTGGAAACAATATTTTCTCTCACTGCAACAGTATTTACGATGGATGTAATGAATGAAATGAAACTAAGAGCGTCTGTCTCCACAGTAAATTATCTGTTGAGTGTTGATGGTTTTAGAACGTAACCGCTGTGAAGCAAACTGAAACTGACTTTTCTCTCATTTAATGCACCGCCACGATGTCTCTTCTACCGCTCTGCGATCTCGTTTTTTCTCTGTCCTTTTTAAATGAGTCAGGTGGCCAAAAGCAGAGCTTAACTTTACTTTTAATGTTCTCAAACAAAGAGAAATGCTCTGCCCTCGTCCTAATTCAATACTAGAGTACTTCCTTGTTTTATGAATGAACCGGTACACAAGTTGAGGCAGCAGCGCTGTGTTTGTTTGATCGATCAGCGACAGTCATCCCGAAAGATCCTGTACTTTCAGGAAGTAGTACCCCCTGTCCAGGGCCTTTGGGGGGTAAAATGTCCCCAGAACTTAATGTAGACCCTGGTCCCTGCCGTTGAAACGCAGTGAGTTCCTCACAAGGTTCCTGGTTCTGGGGGAAAGTTCCTGCAGGTAAAACAGGGCCAAAGTCAATGATGAGTCTTTGTTTTTAAATCTTGTGAATTCTTTGTGTCTCGTAGACCCAGCTGGAGACGGCTCCACCTCATGAACTGAAGAACATTTTTCAGATGCTGCAGGAGCTACTAGTGAGTGACGGTCATCAGCTACCTGTGACCCTTCACCTGTTGAACTATCACGTTGTAAAAATCTGAGTGCTATTACGATCAGCTAACATCAGTTAAATCTGTTACACCAGGTAATGGAAGACCCTCTGCAAACCCAGAGACTCAAGTATGCTTTTGAGTCAGAGAAAGGCCTTTTAGGTATGTCTGAGTACGTTTGTTGTTGTTTTGCTCTAGCAAAATTATGCTTGTCTACAATATAATATTGTTCTTATCAACATTATTGATAGACTGCCATACCACTTGGCGCCATCGTCAGTTTTTGTGTGTTCAATAAAGAGGCACCGATCAATGAGGCACCGATCAATGGGCCACCGGTCCAAACCGGACGGCTGTCAGCTCGTGTTAGTCTCTTCTATCCAGTGTGTTGCTGGTCAGATTTACACACACAGCAGTTAACACCGGCACAGACAGTAATGTCACAGCCACATACATCCTGTCGTCAATGTGGAAGTTCGTCAGTGTGCTTGAAGAAGACATAAAGCTCACAATCTGTAACATCTGCAAGTCCAAAATAAGATGTGGAGGAAAACATTTGGAACAACTTTGAGATTAGTTTGAGGGAAAAAAGGTGCTGTAACTATGTGCAGTTTTCAAACGGTGTTTTATTATGAAAATACAATTCAGTTTTAATTTTTCATGAAAGAAAACTTACAAAAATATTTGTGTATGTTGTCAATTATAGTTCTTAGAAAGAAAGAAAATGAATCAGCAGATCAAACTTTAAAAAATCTGAAATGCGAATCTGCAAAGAAAACTGCAGTCAGATTTATTGAAGCTATAAAAACCTAACAGAGTGCTTTTTCTACTCAGCTTTGATGCACCAGAGCAACAACGTGGACAGCAGACGCTGCTACCAGTGTGTGAAGTTCCTGGTCACATTAGCCCAGAAGTGAGTTAAGAGTTGTCCAGGACTAGTAGTTGTCTTCGTTACCTTCATAGTACTGAACTTTCTTTTATTTTTCCCACCAGGTGTGCTCCGGCCAAGGATTACTTCAAGGATTTGTCAGGTCACTGGAGCTGGGCTGTACAGTGGCTGCAGAAAAAGGCAAGCTTCTAAATTACTGTCAACACATACATCAGACATATATCAGGGTTCCTGTGGGGACTTAAAAAGCCTCAAAAAGTCCAATAACCCGAGTACAAAATGTCTTAAATCGAATTTTGGCAGGTCTTAATAATTGATTAACATTACTTTAAATTCAAAAGAAATCCATTATCTTGCTATTAAAACATGCCGTAACCTAAAGTGGAACCAAAAGGGAAGCACACCCATGTCACATGCATTTCTGCATCTTATTCCCTCAGATGACTGAACATTACTGGACTCCACAGAGCAACGTCTCCAATGAGACCTCCACCAACAAAACCTTCCAGCGGACTATCTCCGCACAGGTACACTCATACAGAAATACTGTTCATCAGCATGATGAGACCCCCTCTAGTTCCACCACCACCACTGCACAAACACACTCATTTGTGCTTGATGTTTATTTTCCTCTTGGCTCTCTTCTGGTTTCATTGTGTGTGTGTTGAACTCTGCAGGATACCTTGGCCTACGCCACAGCGCTGTTAAACGAGAAGGAGCAGTCTGGCAGCAGCAACGGTTCTGACGGCAGCCCAGCAAACGAAAACGCCGACCGCAGCCTCCGACAGGTAGCCGTCAGCTCAGCGGGCCTCTTAACATGACCCACCACATCACAGCAGCTGGCGCTCGGTTCACGCAGCCAAAGAGAGAAAAATGAGACGAAAACGGAGCATCTCAGCAGCTTCTGTCGAGAGCTGTGAAGGCAGTTTGTGACCTCCCACGCTTGTTATTAAACTGCTCCATTCTGCTGGGACTCCCGCTGAGCCTGACAGGATGCTCACACAACACAAGACTGTCAGGCTGGTTCTGGCACCGGCACCAATAATCCAGATAATCACTGTGTTGTATGGAAGTCATAATCCCATGGCACCGCTTAGCACAGAGATATTTCACTATTTGTTCCTTCTTCCGTCTTAAAAGTTTGGAGAATGGTTAATTTTAACCGTTTTGTTTTAGGAAGGTGCTTGAATTCGAATATACTCCTTTAAAAATGCTTGATTTTCACCATAATCTTGTGTTTCATCCACACAGTCGCTCATGTAAACCAAAAATCTTTTAATATTTAAATGAAAACATTTCCGTTGTGGTATTTTTATGTCGTCTCCTGGCGTCTCCCGCCAGACGTGGAGCGACCAGGAGCTAGCTAAGCGTTAAATAATCATGATCAAAGCATACAAAGTTAAAGCTGCTACGAGGAACTTTCATTTTGTGTTGATTTTGGCGGTCCATGTGGACAAAAGCAGCAGTGTTTCCAAGCGCCAGACTCCCTTTACAAAACCTCTCATATTAATGCAGCAGGGTCTAATGCTGCGTTCACATGACACCACAACGTCCTGCAGCTCATCGTCAATGGAAGCCGGTGACTTGAAGCGACAAACTGATGCCGACACTAGCCGTCCTACAAATAAAAATGAGCTGGTTTCAACTTTTTTTCAGTTCTGGAATGACACAGTGAAGCAATGATGTTTTTGTTTCCGTCTACAAAAAATGAGCTGTTGGCCAGTTTTCCAGCGTGAACCTGTGTGATTTCATCTGATTTCACCAGAATCCGACTTGGTGGCACCGATGACGAGCATTAAGAATAACGATATAGAAATAGGCAATATTCTCGCTGATGGTCTCGTTTACTTTAGTAGGTCACTTAGAGGCATCAAAGTTCTTCATAGTACCTTTAATACGAACAGCTGGAAAAATAAAGTGACAATACACACTTTATGTTTCTCAGTTGCATTCAAGTAATAATTTTAGATGTGATTTTAAAAAGACAGCTTTGGTTTAGATATCTTGAAAGTACTTGAATTGAAAAAAAAAAAAGCTGTACAATCCCTGTTTTTGTTGTTGTTGTTATTTTTATTATTATTATTTATCATCTCTCTTCCCCAGGGGTCGGAGTCTCCCATGATGCTCGGCGATTCAAAGAGCGATCTAGAAGACGTAGACCCGTAGCTCCTCCAACCAGCAGGATCCCTCCCTCCCTCCGGAGGATGAGGAGGAGGAAGAGTAGGAGGAGGAGGAGGAGAGGCGGCACAGCTCCAGGCAGCCGAGTAGTGAAAAGGCTGCACTTTGCCTCTGATTGGTCAAGGACATTTAGGACTCCACAACAAGCCAGTCAGAACACTTATTCTCTTGGTCGCTACGGCAACGAAGGAGCTATGAATAAATCGTAAATTACTTCCTTTCAGAGCAGCCGAGGCGATGATGGAGATGCATTATCATTAAGGGCAGATTACGGTGGGAAGTACAAAAAAAAAAAAAAACCCTTCCTCAATCAGCGGATGACTTCAGTTTATCCTTTTATTCATTCATTCACTCAGAATGACAGCAAGGTGGAGGATGGGTTTGGGTTGTGTTTTAACAATTTTCTGCTCATATTTGCCAATGTATCTACATAGACATATTCATATTGTAAAGATTTGTTCCATAGATGTAATTTCCAGTGTAAGATAATATTTTAAAGTCTCCTGCGCTCTTCTCCACAGCCATGCAAAATGTGCGAGAGGTCACGTCAGCCGCTCTAGAGGAACTCGTACAGGAAAACACCTCCACGCACGGGAGCTCTCGGGAGGGGTGGGGTTTAAGTATGCACTTTATAGTCCAGCCCAGTCTATCGTGACGTACAGCGGTACCTCTAGAGCCTCCTCGCAGTCGTGTCCTCTTCTTATTTTGCTTTTAACAACTTATATTTTCAGTGCCACTTATGCAGACACACGGACGCCCTGATAGCAAAGCCACTCTGCCTGTGAGTTCACCGTACAGGGCCGGCCCTGTCCCGTAAACAGGTCCAAGTCCTCGGCGAGTCTGAAACCAGCAGCGCCGTGGCCGCTCAGCACTCTCCCTCTGCTCCTCTCGCTGTCAGGCAGCCTCGTGTGCTGGATTTTTATTCTCTTCATCGCCTGCGTTTTATTTTCTTTGACTCTGGATGGATTGAATATTGATTTTTTTTGGGGGGGGGGGGGGGGGGACTCAAGCCTTATGCAAGAAATGCTGATCTGGAAGTGCACCGATCAGTCGTGGTGGGCCGTCAGTGCCGACTGAGGGGGGAGCTCAGGAGCAGGTTTTATTTTTTGGTGCCAAGGTTACAACACAAAGAATCACACGCCCTGATAGAAGTTGTGAAAAACATTTCACTTCTCGCTCACAAACACAAAGAACAGGTCCTCCTCGCCTCACTGTTACCTCTGCTTTATCAGGTTCGTTTCTTTTTGCTTTGCCTTTTTGTTTTTTGCTTTTGTCTACCTTTGGAAACACACACAGAGGAGCTGAACCCAAATGTAGCTCCAGGTTCACACCAGAATCCATCGTCCCTACCCGCAAATCATCGGGAGACTTGAAGTGCCTTAACCTCCCGATTTCTCCCCCCAAAATCCCCGCCTCACCTGTGACACTGTATCGCCACATCTCTGGAGGAGGTGGTCCGCTCCGCCCGTCCCGACCTGTGGTCAGATAGTCTCGCTGTAGGTCTACATCCCCTATTAGACCCAATATAATACAGGGAAAACGTCCTCTGTGTGTTGTGACAAAGGACTGTAGGAATGTAACTGTTGGTTGTTGATTCTGTGTGTATGTGGGCGTGAGGGTGGGTGAGGGTGGGTGGGGTGTAGCCCTAATAAAACAGGGTTTAGGTGACGGGACAGGGTTTTGGTGACAGTAAAATGCTGCTTCTTTTCAGAGACACTTTGTAGATACTGATTTAAGCTAGATAGTTTTAAGGAAGCCACACGTTTCACTCAGATGTTCTGAAGACATGAGCCTAAACTAGCTTAGCAGATCAGCTTTAACAGGTCAATGTTTACAGTGTGAGAACCCATCACGCAACACGGTTTTCTGTTCGGGAGGGCGATCGATCCGCTGAGGCGTCCTCAAAGCCTGAGACGAGGGAAGACGCAGACGCTGCCGACTCCCTCTCCATCTCACTAGATGTGAATGTCACGTCGTGCTCTGCAGCACGTTTGCATGTGTGGCTGTAAGTCGGTGAAGTTTGTCTTTTCTGTGTGACAGAGGAAAAATAAGAAACAGGCCCCCCCCCCCACCACCACCACCACCACCACCATCATCACCACCATCATCATCACCACCACCACCACCACCACCACCACCATCATGTGTTGTTTGCTGTGTAATTTGGTCACTCAGTGTCACAAACACCCCCCTCTGTGGCTGGTTATGTGACGGAGCTGCATGCAGTCTGTGCCAAGTGATACATGGCGACATGAATCAGCCAAGAGTCTCCTCGGTTTGCTCCACCGCTACATCATCACAACTACTTTAAAAAAAAAAAAAAAAAAAAAAAAAAAAAAAAACACACATCAAAACAATCTTAAGTTTTAATCCTGGGATGCAGGGAGGGATGGGGAACGTGCGAGGGTCGGGACTGGCATCTGAACGGGTTTTTACTGTCATTCAATTTTGAAAATTCACTTCTGCCATCGCAGGATTCTGTAACGCATGTTAAAACAACTCCGTTTTAATTTGTACATCAGAGTTTGATTAAGGGGAAATTTGATATAAAATAAACTGGAATGCACAGCCTTTTGTAAACATTGTTTTTATGTATATTTACACAGTTTCGCCTTACAAAACGTTGGTGCACCTTAAAGCAGCAGGAGGCAAGTTAAAGCAAATATGATTATAAAAGTTATTATATTTTATAAAACAGTCACCGTATCCTGACAGTAGTGCATGAGACAGATAAAAAGCATGTGTCTGCGTCCTGTGATGCTCCTAACGGCATCGGCAAGATGTCACAGACCGGAGCAGAGGCCGGTACTACGAAGCAGGATGTAGGGTTGGTGAGGTGACGTCAGGCTTGACCCTTCAGGGTTTCCATGGTAACTGATACTGAACACCTGACCTGCTCCAGAGCTGGTTACGTTCCAGATCAACTTGTGTAAAAATATGAAGACGTTTAAATGATAATCCACTAAAAACAACACAGTTTGAACTGATAGAAGCAGGAAGGACGGATGGATTCATGCTGTGGCTGCTCACTGCTTTGAATTATAGTTTAATATTTATTTTTTACTTGCTGTTAAGTCTGTTTCGCACTGCCGGAGACGGCGACGCAGCTGAAACAAAGCTGAAACACGCCTCATTGCTGTCAAAGGGTGTCATGAATTGTAATTAACTCATCTACTCTGTTTTTAAAGCTATTCATGCATCACCGCCACATCTAGACGAACTGATCAGACTTCTGAGTATTCCTCTAAATTTAATAAGTCTGTTAATTTGCACATTTAAACTGACAATTTTATTATTTTTCCAGTTGCCCTTCCTGCATTTGGCAGCTTCAACTGTGCTACTTTAAGTCTGTTTAACTTCATTTGTCTTTTTTAAACCAGTTGCTCTGCTGACTCGTCCATGTTTGTGATTGTCGCAGGCTCCGGTTTTAAAGCCTGAAAACAGCCATGAGGAGGTGCAGACGTCTGGTTTTCCCTCACAACACTTGAATTACAACATGCTGAAACAGGCCTTCTTCTGTTGCAGACATTTTGACATGACAGTAAGAAAAGCACAGATGAATGATGAATGAACTCCTTTTAGCTGCTTCAGTTTTGGGTTGTATAACAGAAACTTCTCAACTTGCAGACCCCGTCTTAACTATTTGGTAACCATGGTAGTTAAGATGAAAAGAAAAGCCATTACAGGTGAGCAGTTCCTAAGTCATTGCTCTTATCCTTAAGATAAGAAAACAACATCTTAAATAACTTCTCCCGTCTTTAGGATAACCCTGAAGCTCGATTGACCCCTACCTAAGACTTAAACTGGGAAGTTTCAGTAATATGACTCGTGATGTTGTGCATGCTGGCTCGCTCTCATGAATATAACAGAGCCATTAGTGTCATTAGTAACACCTGTGGTTTTTCCTACTACGATCGGTCAACATGTCTGCTGCTGGACTGACAAGAATCAGGTGAGCTCCAATTATCAGTTAACTCATAACCGCATCCTCATGACGGCTCATAATCTATTCACTGCTGAGTCTTGTTGCCATAATGTCATATATCAGTGTAGCAGTAATATCAGATTTCCTCCATGCTGAAGGTTTGAATCAATAAGATTTAAGTCCTGTGTGGTTTAAATGGCATCATGTTTCTCGCTGTTTCTTTAATGAACCATCACGTGAATGCAGCTCAGTACAGACAAACGTGTTTTATTCAATCATGAAGTGACCTTTTGGTTTGTGTTCACCTCCTGTGAGCAGAAGATAACGGTCTTATTAATCAAACTGCTAATCAGGCGGATTACCCACAATGCCGCTGCTGCTGCGTCCTCACCTCCAGTCTCCAACACAGTCTCAAACACTGGTGAGTTCTGATGGATATTTCAGACGTAATTTGACTGAACTGCCGACTGTCCTTCTGTGTGTCTGCTGTCTCTTCAAGACTCAGTAGGAAAATCACAGGTGTAAGTGAGAACATGAAGGAGCCGGTTCAGGTTTTAATAATGTCTTTTCCGAGGGCTGCATGGTGGTGTGGTGGTCAGCACTGTCGCCTCACAGCAAGAGGGTCACCGGTCTGGAACCAGCATGGGGTCCTTCTGTGTGGCGTTTGCATGTTCTCCCAGTGTTGGTGTGGGTTTTCTCCGGGTTCTCCGGTTTCCTCCCACAGTCCAAAGACAAGCAGGTTAACTGATGACTCTAAATTGCTTGGTGTGAATGGTTGTGTCAGCCCTGCGATGGACTGGCGACTTGTCCAGGGTGAACCCCGCCTTCAGCCAATGGCAGCTGGGATCGGCTCCAGCCCCACGCGACCCCTAACGGGATAAGTGGTGGAAGATGGCTGATGTCTTTTCCTGCTCACTCTTCCTCGACCTTCATATAAAATGTCACATTTCTTTGTTGTTGTTTTTTTAAGCAACTTTATTTTTAATACATATAGTGCCTTCAAAATTTCACTCAAATCCATCATAAACTTCTGGAGTAATCCTGCTAACAGACAAACCGACGCCGGTGAAAACCTCCTTGGCTTAAAGTCTTGGTCTTGGCGGAGGTAACTAGATTGCTAAGTCTGACAGCTTGGTCCATGTTTTGTGAGCGACGGCCAATGAGGAAACTCCAACACTCAGCCAATCCAATCGTGTGTCGTCGTCCCTCGGTCGGAGGCAGACTTTTGTGTTTTTAGGGCTGGTCCTCTGCGGTCCAGCCGAAAAGACGACCGACCGCAGGCCTGGTAGTGTCCATACTGGCTCCGTGTCCTGCTGTGAGGGCTGACTGGAGCTCTCCAATATAACAGAGCCATCGTTAACGGTGTAATCTGTAAGATCTGGCCACAATTTTAGTTTAAAACGTTCACAAAATGAACATTGTCAGCAGAATGTGAAGAGGTTGTAGTGTTGACATTATGTCAAAGACGTCTATGTATTGTGTTGCAGAAATGAAATGAGCATGTTAACCAGCGAGCCCCGTCCTGTCTCGTTATACCTCAGGAGACGATAGAGATCGTGCCTTCAGATGGTACTCGTGAACTTGTGTTCAAGTGGTTAGATAGTGAAGAACATCGCTGCTAAGCAACAGCAATATTAACGTTAGTGTCCGAGTCTAGAAGCCACAGAGATTACGTGACACAAATTAGCAAGCTAGCTAGTGGGTAACATGACGCAGGAAATGCTAAGACATAATGACAGAGGAGGAAGATGAGGTCATTGAGAATATCAACATTTTCCTCAGACATATTATAACATTAACAAGAAAATCAATATAGGACTAAAATTACAATATACTGTACAACATTAACTTGTTATGCACCAATAAATGAGCTTCCACGGACTCCACTATTTCTCACGTCACAAGTCGTGAACTCGGAGCGTTCAGAAACACAAGGTCGTGAACATAAGGGGGGCGTTCAAATGAACACGACCCCGTTTAAAGGCACCGTGAGTCACTGTGGCGTCCAGCCTGTCCTCAGTCCAACATGAGAGGATGAAGAAGTAGAGAGCAGACCACTGCCAGGCACACTGGAGGCTCAGCGTCTGTGGCCGTTTTCATAGTTTACTGGATTAAATCCAAATTGACTGAAGCAAGAATACAGCAGTACAGTTTTTTTTTTTTTTTTGTCATCCTCCGAACTGTGGATTTAATCCAAACAACAATCTATCAAAACGTATACAGACTGTCCAGCCCCTGGTTAGTGACACAGTAAACACAATACAGTCTGACGCCACACGTATAGATTATAAGACAGCAGTGTCAGTTTGACCGTCTCCGAGTTTCAGCAGTATTCTCACCCTGCAGTTAGTTAGTAGTTTTATTAGAGCGTGTGGTCAGATAATACACATTGCACCTTTAATGTCTGCTGTGAAAAAGGCTGATTGTAGTATTTGGATACCCTTTGTTTAGGAAGCTTTCCCTCATTAGGTCATATACAGTGGATAGAAAGAGTCTACACACCCCTGTTAAACTGCCAGGTTGTTGTCATGTAAATAATGAGACCATTTCAGAAGTTTTTCCACCTTTAATGTGACCTATAACCTGTACAATTCACTGGAAAAACAAATAAATAATGTGGTTGCATAAGTGTGCAGACCCTCTTATAATTGGGGATGTGGCTGTGTTCAGCACTAACCAATCACATTCAAACTCATGTTAGCTAGTAGTCAGTACACACCTGCTACCAATTAAAGTGACTCTGGGTAATGAAGGTCAGCTGTACTCGTAGGATCTCACGTAGAAATTCTCCTTTCTCCCTACAGATGCAAACAAGGATGCGTTCACAGCAGCCTTTTTTAGTCGGGTTGAACCGAACCCGGGAGCGTGCCCTTTGGTGCGGTTCGTTTGGGTTGGTGTGAACACAGGAATCGAACTCTGGTGCAGACCAAACAACCGCTCCCTGGTCCACCTAGAAGGGGGGTGGTCTCGGTCCGCTGTGGTTCGTTTCTGGTGAACACCATTCAAACCAACTACAGGAAGCGTACCATCTTATCTGTCATTTCATTGGTTAAAACGCCTCCTTTTCCTCTTTTGGTGACTGGTGGCTGTTTGCATGTTTGCTAGCAAAGTGTGGAGAGTCAGGACAAACCTGGACTCACGGTGCAGTCAGATGCCTCCTGAATATCTGGACATAAGAAAACATGACTCTGTTTCTCCAGAAGGTGTGTAAGGACACTGAGGTATGTCTGCATTAATAAATCATTTACTAACCACTGCAGATGCTCCAGATCAACACCAACATGAGCAGAACCTGATGGTGGTTTGTTGTCTTTTTACCCGCCATCTGATAATCAAATGACATTTCCACCACGTGGGTTTTGTTTTGCCTTTGTGAACATAACCAGACCAGCTATAAAACTGAGACAACGCATCATCCCGGCATTGGTTTGCTTCAGGAACCGGACCTTTAGGTGTGAACACGACCTCAGTAAATGTCAGGAAAGTCCTACTTGAACAGTCACTTTAACTGATGAAGGTGTGGACTGACTTCTATTTAACATGAGTTGAACACAGCTACGTCTCTAATTACAAAGAGGGTGTGCACACTTATGAAACCACATTATTATTATTATTATCATTATTATATTTCTGTCCAAGGAATTGCCCTTTCCAAGGCCTTAATATGCTCAAAATGTGATTAAACTTTGCACACTCATCAGATGCGGTGAAAAATGTGATATTTTAAGGGTCTTCAAAACCGGCTCGTTAGCGCCTGCTACTAAATTTAAAAGCTTAATCTCCTCGCGCAGGTTTCACCTACAGGTATGAAATTTGGCAGGCAGATGTAACGTGGAGAAGCACAGTAAAGCCTGTTATACCCAAAACCCAACAGGAAGTCAGCCATTTGGAAGTGAAGGTGTTATTTTTGGGCTTTTTTGCCATTTCCAGGCACTGTACTTTAACAAACTCCTCCTACAGATTAACCTGATCAAATTTGGTCTTTATTTTTATCTTTTCCGCCTAAAAGATTTCAGTTTTTCAGTTGTATAGTTAACAGGTCACATTAAAGGTGGAAAAGTTCTGAAATGATTTATCATGGTCTCATTTTTTTTACATCGCAAAAACCTTTTTAACCATTTTAACAGGAGTGTGGAGCCTTTTTCTCTCAACTGTATATACACAGTACACATAACTGCTCAGAGTCTTAAAAAATCTAACTTCTTTAATACATATATGTTCGTAAAAGCTCTTTTTGCCATGTTTGTTTTTGGAAAAGATACAAAAATATTTGATTACATTTTACAAAGTGTATGCAGTTTAAAAATAGCTAACAAGACAGCACTACATGAGGCACCAAGTCCGAGTTAATATAACGATACGTGTGTGTGCTGGAGCGTAAACTTAAACTGAAACATGACACAAACGGCGTTACTTACAGTCACTGATAAAAGTTAAAGATGACAACGTTACAGATATCAAAGCTGTTTTTGAGGTGTTGGACTTCAACGTGGTGATCTGACGCGACAGCAGACGGCGATGCCAGCCGCCCCATCGGCCCCCGCGGCACTGCGGATGCGACAGCTGTTGCCCCTAGCAACCGGCCCCCTGACAGCATCGCCCTGGGAGACGGCGCTACAGTCTGTCAGAGTCCAGCCAGACGGACAGGACACCTCGACCTGCAACACAACAGCAGCAACAGGTAACCGCGTGATCATCAAACACATTAACAGGGAGGTGTGTAACATCTACAGAGATCTATGAGCAGAAATGTAATATAATATCCCATAACCCTAATCACCTGAAACGAAGAATAATTGTGTTTCTGTTCATCTGACAATTTACTCATCCGTCCAGATAGTAGTTATAGTTTCTTAAATTCTGGCTAAAAGCTGAAGTCCCTCCAGTGAAGCTGGATCACAGAACATTACACTTTATTTATAATTATTTTTTATTGTAAATGATAATTATTATTTCCTTGAACACAGTAGTGCTTGGTGAGCGGATGAATGGGTGGTGGAGCGACAGATTTATCTCCCTTTTTCTTTTTCCTTTGTCTTCCGTATTTACATAATTGGTCCAGGAAACCACACACAACATTAATTTAGTCACTGATGCACAAAAATATTTTTTAAAAAACAGTTTTGAACATGAACAAAATCCCTCAACTCTGTTAGTTATCTTCATATCAATCAGCACTTTATCCTGAGACGACACAGAGTTATCAGAGATTTCCACAGCTGAACAGAAGGATATTCATCCCCAACCCACTTTGTCATTAAAACCCTTCCAGCCAACATTAAAGTAAATTGAACTGTTTCTTTGTGAACCTTCAAATAATCTGGTACACTTCCCATCCAGGCATAAAAGTGGACCATCACCATACTTCTTCACATATTGACCTCCAGAATAATTATATATTTTTGCACTCCCAAAGACGACATATCTTAACTCAGTTTGTGAGGGAACACTGTAAGCAGTCCACTATTCTGTATAAAGCATATGAAACTTTAAATATCCACCTGATCTTTATCCGCTGATACGTTTTCCACCAGGTGGCACTGCAGAGACGGAGCGTGGCAGCACACGGCGCGAGACGTCACGCCGTCTTTCACAGCACAGCGCTTCCTGTGATCGGCGTGGTGATGTGGACGCGAGTCAGCCGACGTCTCGGCCGTGGTGGACCAGGAAGCGCAGCCTGCAGAGACACCAGAGCATTGTCCTTTAATGAGCTCAAACCGGCAAGAAGATATTGTCCATTAATTCGATTTCAATTTAAAGAGCTTTACATTAAAAACAGCAAATAACAGTACACACCTAAAAATACATATACGCATACTGTATATACATAGAAACAAGCATACTGAACAAATATGGTTCATTTAAGAAAATGAGTGAAGTTTAAATACTTGACAAATCTCCCTTTAAGGTACATTTTGAACAGATCAAAAAATGTGATTAGTAAGTAAACTATCCATCCATCCGAAGGCGGGTTCACCCTGGACGGGTCGCCAGTCCATCGCAGGGCACATAGAGAGAAACAACCACTCACGCTCACATTCACACCTTTAGGTAATTTAGAGTCATCAATTAACATGCGTGTCTTTGGACCGTGGGAGGAAACCGGAGAACCTGGAGAAAACCCACACTAACACTGGGAGAACATGTAAACTCGACACAGAAGGACCCCAAGCCGGATTTGAACCTGTGACCTTCTTGCTGTGAGGCAACGGTGTTAACCACAATGATGAACTATTTTAATTGTCAGCCTTAATTATAATACATCAGATTATTATTTATCACCCACAGTTTTCTCCTGGTCACCTGAAGAAAGTCTGGTGATTCTCAGACGAGCAGAAATCATCATGACGACGAACACAGTGTAAAGGAACAAACCAGTCAAGTGTTATAACAACATATGACAACCCTGCACATTATACTGCACACGTACTGCAGCCGGTATTTATGTTGGCGGGGAGTGCATTTAGCTTTCAGGGTGATTGCCGTGGTAACTGGCATAATTGACCCCGGCGTTCTAAATGCAGCATCAGGAGCTTATATTGGTTTAAAGGGTCGTTTATATACCTTACAGCACTTGAGCTGCACGTTGGACTGACCAACACATCAGCAGATATCCTTTAAAGGAACAGATCGATGTTTCTGAACATATGCAGCGCTTGAAGTGGAAAAAACAAACTAGGAGATAGTGGGTTATGTAGTCCTCTGTGGAGAAGAAATTTAAACTCAAAACTATGCAATTTTACATCATTTTAGACCATCATTATGATTATAAGTAGGGCCTACCTCCAAAAAAGCTTAAAGACAAAACGTACTATAGTTGAATAACTATTTTATTATTTATACATATCGCAGCCTTCATCTGAACATTTAATTCTTCTGGAAATGTTTGTGAATGCAGGAATTCCACTCATCAATGAATAAATGATTTTTCACTAATTATTTTACAGACAGGGGCATGAAGGGCGTACCGTATCTGTAAATTACAGCATCCTCATCAACCAGAGCAGTGCTGCGCGTCGGCTCGTCCAGATGCTTCCCACAGAGTTTTTATCTTTGTGAAATTTGCGAAAATAAAATGTTCGTACATTTTGGCAGTAGCTAACTCATAAAATTCCTTAAAAATTTCCTAAAAACTTTTTGCCATTAACATTTTTAGCTTAAAGTCAGGTTTGAGTTGAAAATAATTAATATGCTAATAACCCTGGGGACGGTAGTGTTTGCTTGTTTTGTTTCTTTATTTACACATAAAAATAAATTTAATTAAAAATAAATAAATATATAATGTAATTAAAGGAGAATTGCCTAAAACCCCCCCAGGAGCTTGTAAAGTTGTTATAATATAGGAAACAATCACTGTAATGTAATATACACAGTTTGTGTGTGTCTATCAATAATTTTAGATGTAGTAAAACAAACAAAACAGAGACATACTTTAGCAAAGTACTTGACAACAAATGCATCCAAAAAACATCCATCGGTTACACCAATGAAAATAAACAAATTAACTTTTTAAAAACATTTAACGTACAGTTCCCCCTCCCCAGTAGTTTTCTTACCGTCTCTAACCGGCTTTAACTTCATATTTAACCAGACTGCTACTGAGCTTCTCTTCTAACACAACTAAATGTATATTTCCTAAAATGATGCATTAAACTGCACACAGCAGGACAGCAGGTTGTAGCTGGGACTTAAAGGAAAGATTAAAGATCAGCGCTCACCTTCAGTCTGTAATGTTAAAAAGAAAAGACCAAGCCAGTCATGGAGTTTTATCAGCCATATTAAGACAACGACAGCCGACTATCACCTGAAGAATAAATCAAGAATTAAAGGACTGATGTCTCGGCAGGATCACGGCGTCTTTACTGGTCTTCCTAATCTCTCGATCAGACAGCTGCCACTGTTTCAGAGTCCTCACTAAGACCAAGAAAGTGGATCATATCAGTCCACTTCTGAGGTCTCTACACTGTCTCAGAGAACTGATTACTAACCACTAAACGGTTCAGGTCTGCTCAGTGTCCCCAGAGCCAGAACTAAACCTGCAGAAGCAGCGTTCAGTTTTTCCTCACAAAATATTTGGAGCAAGCTCCCAGAAAACTGCAGGATTACCGCTGCATCATTAAACTACATTATTAACCATTTATGAAAGTAAATAATGATCTTCTACTGCACTATAACTTTTACTCTTGTGTGTTATACTCTTTTATTTTTAGCTTGTTTTTATTCTCTAATCTTTTTATTACTTTTTAAATTGTGTCTTAATGTTCTTTTGCACTTTGATTGTTGCCTTGTTGCTGAACTGTGCTGTACAAATAAAGCTGCCTTTCCTTGACTTACCGGAGAGGTGGTGCTGCGGGTCGACACGCTCTGCGTCTCGTCCCGGTTCAGGACTAGTACGGACCTGGCACTGCAGACCACCCATCACACAGCAACGCGCCACCGCGTACACACCTTTACCCCCCTCAGCGCTGTAGGCAACACACTCCGTCCGCCTGCCGTTGACCTGTAAACAGAATGAAGGGTTTTATAACCAGCAGATCTCAGATGAAGGTGTTTTTAGTGACAACCAGTTTTGAACTCACAGCGATGGCTTCTCCCACGTGGACGCCGTCAGGAGCGTAGCTGCTGCAGCTCATCATCTCCTCCCCCTGACGACAGCGACTGATAGCCTTGTCAGACCTCGTGACCCCTGACCTCTCTGACCACACCGACCGACACAGAAGCTCCCCATCTGAACCCCAAACACGTGCACAGTGTGAGCTACTCACTGATTTGTGTGCAAACTTCTAAATATCTTGTTTTCTTGTTTGTGTGCAAACTTTGAAGCTAATTGTGAAGCCGTGTGCAAAAAGGAGAACCAGTGTCTGTTCTGCTTGAGGAAACTGGCCTGTTTTCACATTGACAAAACCACGATGACCTTATTTTATCCTGCTGTTATTGTATCAGTCGTAGTCTTTTTCTTTGGTGTCACAGTTTGGTAACTTTTAAAGACCAGAATCAGATTTTGAAGTGGTCTAGTAGGCTGACTGGTGACACCAGACAGTTAGTTATAGTTACTTATAACCGACTCTTTCACTCTTTGCACAGTGAATTTCAGTCTCTTCCTTCTTAACGTAGGGTTAGTGGTTTAAAAACAGCTTTGTTCCAGCAGGAATCGCTCAGATGAACAAGTTATTGTGAATTTCCCCACTGTGGGACCAATAAAGGAATATCTTATCTTATCTTATCTTATAGCAGCACTGTAGAGATGATATAGAAGCAACACTTCATTTATTCATTTATATTCATTGTTTTAGTGGCTTTACTGATCACTGGCGTGCTGAGCATTTCTTATCATGTCTGTCTGTGTCTGTAAATGTGTGTCACTTCTCTTTTAACTGCAAACCAAATTTACCTATTTGTACAAATAAAGTAACCTGAACCTGATGTTGTTTGAGTAAAATCCAGTGTTGTGCATCACTAACTTGTGCTGTTGGCAGGAGGCATGGCCGCCACCAGGTTTGGAGTGATGAGTCGATGTGAGTCAGGCAGAGACAGGAAGTCGATTGTGTTGCTGATGGAATAACGCAGCATCACCTGCAGGACCTGCACCGCTGACACGTTCTGATTGGACGACAGGATCACTGCTGCTATTCCTACAGGTGCACAAAAATACACAGCACTTACACTGCAACCGCATGCAGATTATTCACTGTTTTCATTTGATGTGTGTGCCTACCAGCAGCATGTGCAGCGGCCTGGGAGGTTCCACCGCGGGAGGTGAAACAGGTGCTGCAGTCACTGCTGGCACTAACGATGTCGTCGCCGGGCGCAAACACATCGACACAGCGGCCAAAGTTGGTGCCACCCGCACCCTGTGACATCAGCTGGTCTGCCGAGTTAACAGCCCCTACTGTGATGACCTGCGAATACACACAGGAAGTCAAGGTAAGCGATGTGTGAGACCGCTTAGACTTAGACTCCCGTAGACTTAGACGATCTGGATACTTTTCCACTTTGTCTTCATTTGCCACGGAGCAACTTTTATAGGAATGAACGGGCCCCATCTCCAATGCTAGATCCAGTTCTCTTTATACATCCATGTCATAATCTGCTGCACAAGTTTTACTTGAGGTGAATTACAGACTGAAAAAAATGGATGGAGGAGTTTCACAAACAAACTGCAGACCAGGGAGATTCCCGTAGGAAGGAATGGACTTCCGGTTGACGTGCAGAGCTACTGTATGTGGAAAGAGGTGAAAGTGTTAACGTAACCTCGGGCTCTGAAGCAGGTGAATAGAGGCAGGCATCATCTCTGTAGTTCCCCGCAGCGGCGATGACCACAGCTCCGTTAGCCACCATGTCCCGACAGGCTGCGTTCAACGATCGGCTGAAACCGCCGACGAAGGGCAGCAAAACAACCACAGCATCCACCGGGCGGGACAGTAAAGTTGCTCGGATATACTCCATACCTGAGTGGGACAGGAGGGATGTTCAGAAAAGACAGTTTCAAGAAAAAAAAATTCAAAGTAGTGGCCCTCCCTTTCTTTTTGCAAATGTGTTTCTTAGGCAGCAACCTCTGGGTCTGAAAAGTGAAGCCAACGCTGAAGTGCCTTAAACTGTCATTCTGTCTATCAGCCAGCAGGGGGCGACTCCTCTGGACGCAAAAACAAGTCTGATGGTATAGAAGTCGACCAACCTCATCTTTCTCCTCTGTCATTATGGACTCGGACAGTAACGTTAATATTTCTGTTGCTTAGCAGAAATGTGCTGCACAACTTAACCACTTGAACGCATGTCGTGTACACGATTTGCCATCACATAAACACGGTAAACACAACAGCATTTGAAGGCGCCATAAGCTCCACCCTCTCGTGTCACGTCTGGCGAAAGTAATCAAGATGGTGACGACCAAAATGCAGAAGTAAAGGCTTCAAAACAGCAGTCCATGAACCAAGGGGTGACGTCACGGTGACTACATAACTTCTGGGGTGGCTGTGGCTCAGAGGGTAGAGCGGTCCACCAATCGGAAGGTCGGTGGTTCGATCCCCGGCTGCTCCGATGTATCCTTGAGCAAGACACTTGACTCCAAATTTCTCCCAAAGGCATAGCCATCAGCGTGTGAATGAGATGAATGAGTATTAGATCCTGATGGGCAACGTTGGCACCTTAGCAGCCTCAGCCGTCAGTGTATGAATGTGTGTTTGAATGTGCAAATGATGATGTAGTGTAAAGAGCTTTGAGTGGTCAGACGACTAGAAAAGCGCTGTATAAATGTAAGTCCATTTACCATTTCTACATAACGGTTGAATGCAACAGCAACTCCATTTCTCCTGCTGCTTTTCATGCAAAATGACTCCTGTGAATGGACTTAAAGTGATCTAACAGGCTTTAAAAAATGCAAAGGGCTGCTGGGCCCATTGAAAGCGAGTTTCTCAAACGTGTACAATCATGTTGGGTGGCATCGGTCATGACACATAATATTATAGTACATTCATAGTACAATTCATAGTACAACAGATCCGTGGGAGTCCTACCCGCCAGAGCTCCTGACACGGTCCCTTTCCCCTGACAGTTGAGCACACGGACCAGGTTAACACCGGCACCTGGAGCAACACCAGAGTCCGACCCGCTCACCACCCCCGCCACGTGCGTGCCGTGACTGTCACACTGGCTGGCCTGCAGAGGAGAGAGGGTTGAACATACGCATGTTTTTTGTTTTATTGAGCTGCAATGACAAACATGCACGTATTCCCTTTGTGAGTGTAACCTGTCTGTGAGCTCTAACTCCGTCCTCCTCAGGGACGTCGTTGAAATCTGTGATGAGCACTCGTCCTTCAATCTCTCTGTGAGAACTCTGGACACTGCCGTCCATCAGATACACCTCCGCCATCCCTCCATCGTCTGCAGAGGACAGAGGGTGTGTGGATCTGAGATGCCATTACTTCAGGACAGCTGTGTGTGTTTAAGAAGCAGACACGGACACGGCAGACTCACTGGGTGGCCTGTAAGTGCCATTTTCAGAGGTACCGCCGTGAGGCTGCAGTAACCTCTGGAGGTTCCAGGGGGCGCTCTGAGCGAAGATGGACGAGTCCTCCTCTATGTAGTGGACCAGAGGGAGCTCCAACGCCTGGCAGGAACACAATCACATTTCATCTATCTATATCTATATATCTATATCTATATCTATATCTCTATATCTATATCTATATATCTATATATAGCTATATCTATATATATATATATATATATATATATACTAATTCAATAACACATTAATGCAACTTGCAATTTTTAAAGCAAAAGCTGCAGTATGCCAAAAATAGCCAGATGTCGAACTGATTCAGAGAAAATCTCCAGTCTGCATCAGACCAGTCTACCTCACCGACTGTATCCAACAATGAAAACTGTTGTTGCTGTTTAAATCCAAAACTGGAAACCTGCAAATCTCGGCCTGGCGTACTACAAAATAAACTGATTTATGTTCCATACTGCACACAACTGATGAGCACAGTATACAGTACAGTACATACTGTGTTCATGAGTACACACTGACACTGACAGCTGCTGTTGCCTGTTGGGCTGCAGTTTGCCATGTTATGATTTAAGCATATTTTTATGCTAAACCTAGTACCTGTGAGAGTTTCTGAGCAATATCTGTCTTTGTTTTGTTAATTGGTTTCCAATAATAAATATATACATTTACATAAAGGAAGCATATCCTATGTTGATAAGAGTATTATATTTTGAACAGATATATATTTATATATTGTAGTGATTACATCCACTGTGATTCAGAGAGGTAAAACTGTAAAACTTCCATTAGGTCGTTTTCCAACAGTTAGTTAGACCCCCTTTATTGACCACCAGCATGTAGCAGCATGCAGACAGGTGAACCAGTTACCAGGTGAAGGAAGTCGCTGCTCATCTTGACCAGGAAGCCGTGCACGGCTCCAGAGTAGGTCTGCAGGACCTCCAGCAGGTAGCCTCTCCTGGCCGCTTTGGCTCTCAACCTCCTGATGGTCCTCTGCACATTAGAGTCGTGCGCCCCGTGGCGCAGTACGACCAGGTACTGACCGGGCATGCGCCACGCTGCCTGGAGCCCAGCGCAGAGAACATGAGAGTACGGGAGACATTAATGTGTTATTTATACAATTTAAATATGTTTTGCATAATGAGATGATGGAGACTTCAAACTTAAACCCCCAGGTAGTACCAGGCAGTCTGGAGGAGATGCGCTTCAGTGACAGTGATTATTACCTTGTTGCACTTGAGAAACTCAGTAGCGGACTCGGCTCCGGGTTCAGGTTGAGTCCCGTCCTCGCGGATCAGATCCAGGATCATCTCGTCGTCCGCGGGGTAGTCCTGCGCGCTCGCGGCCAAAGATGCGCACAAACACAGCACCCAGCCGACACAGGCTGAGGTGCGACGCATGCTTCCAACCTCTGGGACAGGTTCCGGTGAAATGATCAAGATTTAACTATTAAATCACATAAATCCACTGGCGGGAGTTTTTTTTTTTTTTAATCCCAGTCTGAGTTCTCCAGATGTTCTGGCGTCTCCGACAGCTGCGCGCTCTGACAGTCACATAGCGCCTCTATACATCTATTCAGATTTTGATGGAAAAAACGGAAGAATTGATTGTGGTAATTAAGGCGGGGACTGCTGACGTCTCCGGGGCTCACGCCACCGCTTTGGTATCGAATGATTGTCCTCCGTTAAAAACACCTCTCAGCGTGGAGGAGTCATGTTTCATCTGCCCTGAACCAGCCGATCACCATCACCGACAACCCGACACACTTTCTCTCTTCAGCTTCATCTGCGATGCTTCAGTAACGCTGTGCGCTCAGTGCTGGAGAGTAACTAAGTACATCTACTCAACTACTGAACTTCAGCACAGTTTTGAGCTACTTGTACTTTACTTGAGCATTTTCATGTCATTCCTCTTCATACTTCCTCTCCACTACACCTGACAGGGAAATATTGTACTTTTTACTCCAGTACATGTATCTGATACCTTTAGTTACTAGTTGGTTTGCAGATTTAGATGAAAAACGACAAATATAATTAACTTAGTTAATTAATAAGTCAGTTATATATAGTTTATATCATAATCAAGTATATATGCATGTATATACAGTATGTATGTACTGTATGTATGTGTATATGCATGTATATACTTTATGTACTGTATATACACATACATGCAGTATATGCATGCATATGTATATGAACTTACATATATACATAGTATACATACATACATATCATTGCTTCTTGTCTTTTATTGCACTATCCACTTGCTGCTGTAATGTGTGAATTTCCCCACTGTGGGACTAATAAAGGAATATCTTATCTTATCTTATCTTACAATATATATACATGCATACATACATATATACAGTATATACGTGCATACATACAGTATATGTATTAAAAAGCCGCTAAGAGGCTGAAGTATTCTAGTAGTCTATAGTAGTATATCGTATATATCAGTATGGTCTTAAGCAATAACTCAGGTTAAGTGGAATAATTAAAGTGAGTAATGTGAAGTGATGGTGAACAGAAAATATCCAAACCTGTCTCACCTCTTTGTCTAACTCCTGTGGTCCAAGTCAACAGATAAACAAAGGTGAAACCACTGTGTCATTTACCAGAGGTGATGTTAACCAGAAGAACATGTGCAGCCTACACTAATAATAATAATAATAATAATAATAATAATAAATAAAATAAAGAATACAATTTTTAAAAAGCAAACAAAACAATTTTATAGGGTAACTAAAGTATTTTTCAACCCCTTTCTTCCCATGTTTTTGTGTCTAACATCAGTTTCTAACATTGGTCCAGTATTGAGGGAGAGCGATGTAGACGTCAGCTGCTCAACGGCTGTAATGTAATGTAATCCTGACGGGGTGCCATCATTTACGTCCACTAAAACTAAACCTAAGATTGTTGTTATGTGTCTGACAGGGAGAGTTTGTTTTGTCGGAGTACAGAAAGCGTAGCTTAGCTTAATATAAAAGATTTCCAGTGTCATGGCTGAATATTTAGATGATTTCCACAATGTAGTTGAAGTCTTTGATTTTGGTGGCCGCCTGTATTTATTTGAGGATACAGATATTCAGATTTTCTTTCTTTTTAACCTCTGTTTAACCAGGAGGTACCTTGAGATTAAAATCTCTTTTTCAAGGAAGACCCTGACTTTACAAAGAGACTACTCCTTGAGACAGCTCGGTGGTGCAGTGGTTAACACCGTTAAATCACCGTTTGCAGGTTCGATTCCGGCTTGGGGCCCTTCTGTACGGAGTTTGCATGTTCTCCCCGTGTTAGCGGGGGATTTCTCCGGGTTCTCCGGTTTCCTCTCACAGTCCAAAGACATGCAGGTTGATTGATGACTCTAAATTAGTCCTGTAGGTGTGAATGTGAGCGTTGATGGTTGTCTGTCTGTGTCCCTGTGATAGGCTGACCTATCTACCTGTCCAGGGCCGAATGCCAGCTGGGATCAGCTCCAGCCCCCCAGCGACCCCGCATGGGATAAGCGGTTACAGATAACGGATGGATGGACTTTTCCATCAGCAGGACTTGGACACAACAACAAGACCAACAGACCAGATCAAGAGAAAGGTAAGAAAAAGTTTTTATTTCTCTGTAGGATTCTTTCCATAATGTTGTCAGACACTTATAATAGCAAGCTGAGCCTGTTAGTGGCAAAAACACACTTTTAATGGACGTAACATCACGCTGACACTGCTCACTTGCCCCCACAGTTCGTTTCATGGCTTGCCATCAATACTGAACCAGTTTCAGAAACTGCAGTCCGTTAGTCACTTGGACACAAAAAACATGGGAAAATAGGGCCCAAATACCAAAGATTCCCTTTAATAGAGTGCAACACTAAGTTGCTGGAATACCCCTTTAATCACATTACGCTGTCTTAATGGGATTAATGTGAGTCACTTTACCACAAGTGTACTAAGCACACACACATAAAATTCTCATATGGTAAATAGTGCCATCTTCTGGAGTACACAAGTAATACACATTCAATTTTATTAACAAACACAAAGTGATACAGATGATACATAATCAGATACTTAAATTCATGGTAAAAAACCAAACATTTAACCATTAAAGGTCATAAAATGCACCAGAGCTGGTCGAGGTTCACTGTCTTGACTGCAGTGTGGTGGAGTGTGTGACGACCGTGTTAACATTTTACAGGTAGACAGGAGATTGATTAGGGATATCTGCATAGTCAAAACTCATTCAAAGTATCAACCTTCGACAAAGCAAAACTCCACTTTGACTAGTACAATTCAAACTACTTTTGCATTCATGTGTGAGGTGATCAGATATCCACAGCTGAATTATGACTAATCATAGCTCCAGTTTCAGGTATCTACATTTTAACTCTCCCAGTTCAAGAGATCATTAATTCCCCTCAATTGTGGATATCTACAGTCATTTTTAGATATCTTAAATTAATGACTAGTCAAAATGACAGTCTAGATATCTTGCAATTAGAGTTGTGACTAGATGAAATGATATTGTAGGAATCTGTAATTACATCAGCAGGTACAGCAAGTGGAAGGTGAAGCTGTTCAAACATACTATGCTGCTGTACGGGTTTATAAAGTGTGTCTGGAGACAATAAATCTACAATACGCTGTAAATTTCTACCACAGCTCTCTAGCGAACAAATCTCTGGTTGGCCACAGATTCCCTGATGATGAGCTCTTTCTAGTTCGTGTCATTTTCTAACTGATCCACAGCGGTCGCCAACCACTCGTCTCACAGCCGGCTGCACATAGAGATCGATGTTATGTGTCCAGCTCGGAAGACGGCTCGTTGTGATTTAAAAGAGCTTGTAGCTCATTGTCGAACTCACTATCCACTATCCGGAACGTTTGAATCTGTGAATATCTTTCCAACTTTACCGAACTATCCAAGTTAGCGAAAGCTTCTGCTGATACTGTTCAGATGGTTTGTTGGGTCGATATGATGAGCAGCATCATGCACAACAACTCTGACTAGTCATAAAGATGTTTGAGATATCTGTAGCTGTTATTTAGGAGAGTCAGAACTGAATTACAGATGTTCACGGTTCTCAGCAGAGAACTGATAGATTGCCGTCTCCGGGTAGGGAATGAGTCTTTACCCCATGTGAAGGAGTTCAAGTACCTCAGGGTCTTGTTCACGAATGAGGGGACAATGGAGCGGGAGATTGGACCCAGGACTAGGTGGAGACATTGCAACTCCACACTGGCCTGGGAATGCTTCGGGTTCCCCAGTCAGAGCTGGTTAATGGGGCCCGGGAAAGGGAACTTTGGGGTCCCCTGCTGGAGCTGTTGCCGTGGTGACCCCACCTGGACAAGAGGTTGACGATGAGTGAGAGACTCGTCAAAATGCAACTGTAGATATCTCTAATGTTAATTCTGGACAGTTGTGTTCATGATGCCTCCAAATTTGGTCGTGTTTACAGTATTTATGAGCTGGGTCCATGAACGCCCCCCTCATGTCGCATTCACGACCTCATAAGAGGAAAGTTTCTGAAAGCTCAGAGTTCACGACGTGTTTGTTGACTTTGTGAGAAATGGTGGAGCCCATAGAAGTAGATTTTCTGGTCAATTTTACTTTTAATCGTATATTGTTTTTCTTTGTAATCTTAAACGTTTGAGGAAAATGTTAATATTATCAATGACCTCGTCTTTCTCCTCTGTCATTATGTCTTTGTATTTCCTGTATTATGTTACCAACTTGCTAGCTTACTGGCTTTTGGACTCGGACAGTAACGTTGATATTGCCGTTGCTTAGCAGAGGTGTTCTCACACCACCACACATATCCTGTGCATGACTTCCCATATTTTAAACACAAGCTTACGAGTTTCATTTGAGGGCGACATTAGCTATTAAATGTTGAAACGGTTTTCCATATGGAGAGTTTTGATTGGGCGATGAGGAGTCCTCTGATGGTGGACGGTGTCCCTCCTCCCTTTCCCTTCGTCCCTCCATCAGACCAGGTGCAGCGTGGGACAGCTGTGGCTCTTCAGGGCTTCAGGAAGAAGCCTGGTGCTACTCGACTTTTGGCCACAGAAACCTGGCGGAGTCTGAGCAGGCCTAAAATTAAATCAGAGACAGAAATAGAAGTCTGGTTCCAATGTTTTGTCCTCATTTTCTTACTTTTTTAATTTGAGGGAGAGTTTTTGCTGAGCATGCATGTCTTTATCTAAACACTCTGAGCTGCAAGGGGGGGGGGGGGGTACTCATTCTCCACCGTTATGTTTCCAACTAATCTGCCTTTGTCAGTTACAACCTTCAAGCCTCCCACGTTTCCTTTCCTCTGCTGCCATAGCTGCTCCATCACATCACCATTCATTTTCCAGTTATGATATTAGTTAAGTCTTCTGCAGTGTGTTAGTGCAGATCTGTCTCCCCCCTGCAGACACATTACGCTGCTGCTGTCGCCATGTTCGCCCACTAGATGATGGTCGCTCAGCGTCCGGAGACGCAGACAGACCACAGGGAATCATTAAGGCCTGAATGAACACCCAGTTGTCTGTGGGCCATTACGACGGGGTGTGTGTGGGGTGTGTGTGTGTGTGTGTGTGTGTGTGTGTGTGTGTGTGTGTGTGTGTGTGTGTGTGTGTGTGTGTGTGTGTGTGTGTGTGTGTGAGACAGCACCTTGCTCCAGCTGCAGTACAAACTTCATCCTCTAGACTTTTCTCCTGAATCTCAGGAGCCAAAATGACCTGACAAACACACACTCTCCATTATCAAATGACATGACAGCAACCACATTATTTCCTATGTTTTTCTCCCAACACACACACACGCACGCACGCACGCACACACACACACACACACACACACACACACACACACAGGCAGTCCGATATGTGCAAACCTTGGGATAGCACTGACAGAGGCTCCATGCAGTCCCGACGCACACCATGGTGACGCCCAGAGCGCACATTGCGGCGTAGATGTGCGGTCGCTCCTGAGTCATGATAAAGAGGCCGACCGCCGCCACACACAGCCCTGCCGCTATCAGTCCATATCGATACGGTTTCCCTTCGACCATTGCTGCAACTGCTGCCGGCTCATGAAGCTCTTGTTTGTGTAGTTGAAAAGTAAAGGAAGGTTTGGAGTTGTGTCAGGACTTGAAGGTGAGGGTGGAGAAAGCTCAGTTAGGGTTCCACTCTGCTGGTTATTACAGCCTGCAGACAGCCTGGTCAGGTCAGGTATAAGATTGCAGGTGTGTGTGTGTGTGTGTGTGTGTGTGTGTGTGTGTGTGTGTGTGTGTGTGAGAGAGGTGTGTGTGTACCTGATAGGTCACCTTGCCTCGAGCTGCTGGCTAAAAGGAGACTAGCGACTGAGCTGCTGAGCTGTGTTTATGTTTGCTTAGTTTGGACATGGTTTTAATAAGTCTTTCCCTCTTTTAAATAAACAATCCATCATTTCTAAGAGCGCTGCCACCCACAGAGAGCCCAGTAGCTGTTCATTAACTAAAGTTTATAGTAACACCACAACATAGACGCAAACACGGGACACAAAGCTGTACTGTTAACATTCTGCTGTCACTGTTTAAGGCACTTTGCGTTGCAGTAAGCTGCAGATGAGCCTCGAGCAAAGTTATGACAGGAAAGAGTGCAGATACAAAGAGGAGCGGTGAGGAAAGTTCTTATCGTGTTTGAAGAGGAGACGGTGCTCTGCAGCCACAGTAGTAGGTCACATAAATTCAAGCAGGGCAATAAAAGATCCTAGTTAGGTGTCTACAGGAGGCTTGCTGCCAAACTGTTGACTTTGTTGTAAAAGTTACATAATGCTGGTCTTAAGAAAGGCCCTTAGAGGAGCAGTTGCAGTGATCATTTCAATTCCTTTCACAGTCAATCACAACATGCACGTTTAGTAGACACAGAGGCCACACCGGGGCCCAGTCTGTACAAATATTAAGTCTTTCACCAGCTGCAGTCTCTTCCTGCTCCGCGGCTTTGTGTTTGTGTTCAGGGCGGCTGTCTTAAGGCACAGAAGAGGCGCCTCATAGCGAGTTCATCCACAGCACCATCGCCGACTGCTGAGAACCGAACACAACAAAAGGCACTAACACAAAGTAAAGTTGTCCACCGGCGCGAGAGGTTAAAGCGGCTCGCTGTGCTCCTGGCTCTTCATCACTGTGTCATAGGATGGAGGCGGCTCCATGGTCCAGGGCGGCGGGGTGGACGGGGAGGGAGGGTTCAGGCTCCGGAGCCCTGCTGACAGAGTCCTCTGACATCTCTCGACGAATTCGGTCCAACCTCCTGGAGAGAGAGAGAGAGACAATGACAAGTGAAGTAATCTCTGTTTCAGTGCTTACACTTTTACATTGCATCTAATATAATAACTTCTCTCACTGCTTCCAGTCCAACCGGCAGTCAACTCCGTTCAGTGATTATATTTCACCAGTGAACACTTCATCAGCACTTCCATTTTAGCTGACAGTCAACTTCTTTCTGTAATTTAATTTTATCTAACACTTCAACGTGTCCTCATACAAGAGTTCATACATATCTTACGATAACTTATATTATTTTGTTCACCCTTCAATTACAAACAGCCTTACTTGTCCTACAGTTCATACTCCTTCAGCTGTTCCTTAACTCAAAGCTTTTCCAGTACGACATTTCAGCTCCCAGCATTCACGCAGCATATCCTTCAGAAAATGCATTCTGCTGTTTGCATATTAGCCCCTGTGATGATTTTATTTAATCATTCTCTGATGAGAAACATTATATATCAGCTAGTTCAGGTTTAGATCCGTCTCAGTTTTGTGTCTGCAGGTAGAAAAAGCCTCCATGATGGACGTGGCTGCTGGCGTCGCTCTTCCTCGCTGCTGGACGATGAGCAGAGCGCGTCTTGTTTAATTCTGCAGGCTATCGTGGATTACCTCAGACAATGCCAGGGGGGAGTCTGCCAGCCACATGCATGCTGCTGTTCTCTCTGTGACCTACTTCTCTAATCAGCCCATAATCACAAAATGTGCTGCTTTCCAATTCTCAGTGTCACAAGTCCAGGGTTTTCAAGCTCCTAATGCGGTTCACTGCTCTGTGCCAAACTGTGCGCTGTAGCTACTACGTGGAAGAGATCTGTTCAACAATGAGAGCGTTTGTCAGCTCGGCTCACTGGATGGTGTGCTCTGGTATTTGTATGTGCGTTTATTCAAATTGAACAACACGGAGGAAGCCTGCAAAGTTCTTTGCTTCCAATGTTAGGACAGCAGAGTTTGTTTATCTATGGAAAAAGGGGTTTCTATGGTTGTTGTCCTCCAGAGCCAGAGGTTTCCAACCTTTGTAGCTGCACAGCATGACAATACCAGCTGGAGCTGGTCGGTCAGTAGGTTTAAGCAATATGACCAGAAAATATCGGATGAATCCTACTTACTTTGGGGACCTCCTGACTTCTTCTAGCACTACCATGAGGTTGACATTTGTGGTCTTGAGTGAAATATCTCATCAACTATTGGATGGATTACCTTGACACCTAAATTGACCCCCCAGATGGGTTGTTACGCCTGGTTTATGGTTGCCATAGTGAAGGTGGCGATTGCACTGTGTGCAGAAAATTACGTCTTCACGGCTTTCATGTGGTGTGCGAAGGCTCTGCAGTTTTTGTAACTACACTGCAACTGGGCGCAGCATGGATGCCTTCAAGGGAAGACTGGCCGAGCAGGTTGGCCTATACAGACATCTCTACGACTGTTCACTGAGAGACCTCAGGGACAGTCACATGACATTAAATACTTGGAAAGAAACAGGCAACACGCTGGGGAAAGAAGAGGCTTTCTGCTGCAGGCTGTGAGAGAATATGAGTGATCGTTTTGTAAAAGCTGAAAAAAGGTCTCATGAAGAACCGTGGCAACCCGAAGGGGAGCACCGGTAGACTGAAAGTAACTTAGACAGTAATAATTACAGTAACGAGACACAAATGTAATGTTTGGCGGTACGCCAGTGTTTACTACTGTGAACAGGCAGCCTACTTTCCTTTCCAGTGTCACTCATTGACTTCTTGCTTATCCACAGAATATTTAGTTTCTCCACTCTGATGTTTTGGAGTATAATACAATGAACAACACACTGAGCATTGATGCCTTTGTGCATGCTCATAGCGTACGCCATCTACGGAGGCTGTTAGAGAAGCTGTTATTGGACACTGTTTGGAAATGTGCACGCACTTTCAAAAAGTACTTGGCAGGTGATTGGATGAACCATCTGTCAATCTTAGGTTTAGGAAAAGATCGACTTGGTTAGGTTTAGACAAAAAAAAAATACTTAGGTTTGGAAAAAAAAAAATCATGGTTTGGCTTAAAATAACACTGATTGTGTCTTGAATTAAGTATGGCAGTTTTGTGACAAAAACTAATTAGTTAACTTTAGAAAAGGATCATGATTTGAGTTAAAAATAACTCTGGAAGTGACGTAACTTAAGGACACAAACACCAGCCTCCTGGGTGAAAGCAAACCCACAGGAAAAGCGCTGGTCATTGATACCAATTTTCTTAGTTGCCAAATAGCGGTATTACAATGACTTTGTCTGTCATGTGACGCTATTGGGAATTTTTCCCATAGACTTACATTGGGAAAATTAGGTTTCTAAATCAGCACTTGTTTTTTAGGTTAATCAACTTCCCAGTATGAATACTTCAATTATGAGGCCCTAAAAGCCAAATCCAGAGTTATTTTCCTTCCTCCGTTGATGTGAATGAGACCCAGACCGAGGCTGGAGCGACGGCTGGGAGGCCGAGTTAAAGGAAACACTTCTGCTCTATGGGTCCAATGGACGCAGAAGATCGCCAGATGATCCGGGTACTTTATCACTCATCAGTCGAGCCGTTCGGGCTTCATGCGCCACTGAGCAACTTTCATAGGAATGAATGGGAACCAACGCTGTATCCAGCTCTCTTTATACATCCTTGGGTGAAAGTCCTGTGTTTTTTGACCCATCCACCCCAACCTCCAACCTCTGCTGCGTTTGCTGCTCTTTATACTTGCCAGTTCACAATTACGTGGATTACAAATGAAGTGATTTTGTGCTGACCATCTATGCACACGGGTCAACACATTAATTTTTGTGACTGTTTCACGAACTTCTGTACGACTTAGCTGGCTCCTCTGCGCACGTGTGTACCTTTGTATAGCCAGGGCCTGTTGCGGGCTGAAGCGTGTGCCTGTGCGCGGGTGCAGCAGGAAGTGTCCGGGCACCGCAACCTGGAGATTCTTCATGGCCATGCAGAGTCCACTGACCAGCAGGGCCACTCCCCCCAGGCCCAGGAACAGCCCGACTCCAAACAGCGGGGCAGACTGATGGGGCAGGCCCACGCACAGGACCACGACCCCCCCAACGGTCAGCAGCAGCATGCCCAGGCAGAGCAGCATGCCCTGGGGGAGCGGCATCTCTCCAAGAGTTCGCTTCTTCCAGCTACAGCTGCACCTCAGTCTGCAGGAGAGAGAGAGAGCAAAGGAGGGATCAGTTACACAGCATCCAAACACTACTACTGTGTGTGTGTGTGTGTGTGTGTGTGTGTGTGTGTGTGTGTGTGTGGGGGGAGAGAGAGAGAGAGAGAGAGAGAGAGAGAGAGAGAGAGAGAGAGAGGAAGCAGAAGCAAAAGGAAACTGACACCAGGGGGAATAACGCGGATATGCAACACGTAAACCATCCCTGCGCGCGTCTGTGCCATAAACATCGATCCACTCTCTACCTGATAGGAAGTCGCGGTGAGGAGCTGTTCAGCCGATGCGTGGACTGAAAGCGTCACCATCTCTTTTCTCCTCTTCATCAACTTTCAATCCGCTCATGATGCCCCTATGGCCGCCTGTAAAACTCTGGCAAAAACAGCTTCTTCTCCGCTCCAGTCCGTCTATCCGGCTGCGCCCCCGCCGCCGCGCCTCACTCATTATTTATGTGCTCCTCTGCCGCTTTGCGTTTTCTCCCCGCAGCCGCAGAAGAAGCACATCCGGTTCTGGAGTGATTACGGCACCGAAAATCTGTAGGAGAGGAGTTGATGTCGCATGTGGGCCGGGCACTGTTGGTTCCCATCTGGCCGCAGCAGCGGCAGCGGCAGCGGAGCAGTGTGAGGAAGTGTAGTAGCTTTTATGAGGAAGGGTTTCCAGTGACGAGGAATGGAGGGCAGGGCGGGCGCACGGTCTGAACATTGTCACTTTGCCTGTGTTTGGGCAAGCTGTTTGCACAAAGAGAGAATTATAGTGGCTGTGTTTGTTTTTGAGCCGAGGTGGAGCTCTGCTGGGGGTGGAGCAGCTTCACTGGCCTACATTTGACGAAGAGGAACTATTACTGTATTGATTATGAATAAGCCAGAGAAGTTCAGTCACAAATCAATTATCATGAACCTTCATTTGACAGCTGATCTCTTACTTTCCCACAAGAGATGCTTCAAATATTGGACATACAGTATGGATTTAAATCAGCAGTGGGTAGAAACGGAAGCAAATCTGATTTTAAAAACTTATGTTTATAAAACGGTCACAATATCCTGATAGTAGTGCATGAGACGGGTAACCTGAAAAAAAACATCATGTTCTTCTGTGTCCTCTGGTGGCATCTGCAAGTCTAGTCAGTGTTGATCAAATATGAATCAATATTCTGTTACTGTAATGACTGTTTCTCTCCTCAGATGTTTTCAGAAACACCTTATAGTTACTGTTCACCTGTAGTGAAAGTCTAACCAATGTGATCCTTTCCTAAACCTAACTAACTAGTTTTAGTTTGTAAAGACAAGAGTGGAAACTGACACATGCTTCATGTGTTGTTGGAAGTTTTGCTGAGTGTCATGAGAAAAAAAGTCTGTGTACACAAATTGAATAGATAAAATTTTAGGACTATTAGTGCCTTCAAACGGGGTGGTGTTTACCGTGTTTCTGAGTTGGGCCCATATGAACGCCCTCCTCATGTCGTATTCACGACCGTGTCAGTGGAAAGTTTCTGAAAGCTCAGAGTTCACGACTTGTGACATGTGTGTTGACGTGAGAAATGGTGGAGCCCATGGAAGTTCATTTATCAGTGCATAATAAGTTATTAACCTAAAACCTAAACTGCATGTCTTTGGACTGTTGGGGGAACCCGGAGAAAACCCACGCTGACACGGGGAGAACATGCAAACTCCACACAGAAGAGCCCCAAAGCCGAATTCAAACCCGTGACCCTCATGCTGTGAATGACCTCATTTTTTCTGTCTTTGTATTTCCTTCATTGTGTTACCCACTCGCTAGCTTGTGTTAGCCTCTGTGGCTTCTAGACTCAGACAGTAACGTTAATATTGCTGTTGCCCTAGCAGTGGTGTTCTTCATGACTTGAAAACACAGTAAACACCTCATTTGAAAGCACCATATTTCACAAACTGCCATGAGACTGTGTTGGAGGATCACGCACAAAACCTGTATGATGGAAGAAGGTTGGGTAGACGGGTCCACTGTGCTTTTCGGGTTTATTATTTTTCTCTAAAATGTGTGTGGAATAGCTTGCAGCGTTCCCAAAGGGGAGAAATGACACTGCCGCACTGTTTTATGTACTTTAATCTTTACCATGAAATACTGGTTAGTTTCATATCTTTTGGCCTCTAAAACATATTCAAATAGACATATGCGACATGTGAAAAAGCCTTTAAAGGGGAACTACGCTCATTTTCAAAATTCATCTTACATCATACCAGAAATGGCGCAAATATGTTAAAAACTTACGTTTATAAAATGGTCACTATATCCTGACAGTAGTGCACGAGACCGGTGATCTGAAAAGACATCATGTTCCTCCAGTGCTCCTAACGGCATCTGCAAGATTTCACAGACTGGAGGAAAACAACCAATCAGAGCTGATCTGGAGTCTGCCGTCTCTGAGCAGCTGTCAATCACTCATAAACTCCAACCAAGCGGTTAAACTAGGCTGCGCTGATTGACTATGGATCAATATTCTGTTATTGTAATGACTATTTCTCTCCTCAAATGTTTTCAGAAACATCTTGTAGTTACTGCTTAGATGTAAAATGACAAAGTTTATGACCCGGCAGCCATGTTGAAGCACCGCCCACCAGCCGGAGCTTAACATCTGATGAGAGGGTCGTTCTATGAAGGACAGAGGGTGTCGTATCCTGTACAGATTGTAAAGCCCCCTCAGGCAAAATAGTGATCTGTCATTTTGGGCTATAAAATTAAATAGACTTGACTTGACTTGAATTAGTAGATCCTGACCTCTGCAGACCGGGAACATCCCACAAGAGCTGCAGTCCTGGAGATGCTCTGACCCAGTCGTCTAGCCATCACAATTTGGCCTTTATCAAAGTCGCTCGCATCCTTGCACTTGCCTTTTTTTCCGCTTCCAACTCATCAACTTCAAGGACTAAATGTTCACTTGCTTCCTGATATAAATATAACCCCCCCCCCCGACTGGTGCCACTGTAACGAGATAATCAATGTTATTCACCTCACCTCGGTGTGTACTGTATATGTAGCAGCAGCATCATGCAGAAACCAACATCAGGTCACATGAGAAAATGTTTTTAGAAGGGAAAATAGCAATTTGACACATTAGACCAAAATTTGAATATATATTTATATAACATAATACCTGATAATAATACCTAAGGAACACCACTCGGAAGCTACAGAATGATGTAAAGAAAGAGTCAGAGTCTGTCTTTAGTCACAGATTTATTAAATAAAGTTGAATACACACATTAAAAACATGGTGCAAGATTTTCCCTTGAGTTTCCTTTTCCAGGCACAAAGTCATAGAAGCATGCATATTCAGAGGTATAAAAGAAACAGCCCAAAACAACATGGTGGATCCGTAATCCTGTGATTCATATTGTGTGTGTGTGTGTGTGTGTGTGTGTGTGTGTGTGTGTGTGTGTGTGTCCATCCATCAGAGCAGTCAGTCGTCCTTGTGCTTTCAAAGATCACAATATTTGTGGTCATCACATCAGTGCGGTATCTTATTTCAGACGTGGTGAAGGCTGTTGGACTCCTCCACGCTAATAACTCCACATAACAGGCGAGCGAAGGCTGACATTTAACGCATACCATCCATGCATCCTGGGAATAGCTAAGTTTGGTACAATCTCTTTTTTTGAGATTCATGTATTATTGTCTACGCTCCCTGATATAAATACATTTTATAAACTAAGCTAAACCAGTCCTGATGAGGAAAACGTTTGTTCAGGATGATGTTTTCAGACATTCCCAGAGAATAAAGGGTCACTGCGTTGTTTAATAGAAACCTGTCCTCTGCAGTCGCCGGGGAGATGAGGACTATCCAGATTGTTGGGCTGAAATTAAAGGAAATCCTGGATTTCCTGTGTGCTTCTGTTACCGTGGCAACTGATGCCCTTGAACGGATAGCTCATAATTTGTTGAAGTGGGGTTGTGTGAGGTACTTATACCAAAGTCAGTGTATATAATAAGTCAAACAAACTAACTCCATTAGTAGTAGTAGACCAGCAACTCCTGTGCTCCTTGAGATAAAATTACTGTATATATATATATATATATATATATATATATAGCTTCAGTTCCCCGTCAGAAAGGGTTTTCTGGCGGCGAGGTTAAAGCAGTGAAAACAGTATAGTAAAAAAAAAGGTAATGAAACAGTCTTGACAATTAAAGGACCACTGTTGCGTTTTTGCATTTTTTCCGTTATTTACAATGGCGATACATACTTGGATTTTTGTGCGATTCTATTAATAATATTTCATTAATTTCATCATGAAAATCAATCTACAGATGTGCATAAGTTAGACAAACCATCATAGCGGTTATCCTATGGAAATTAATGCACTGTAATTAATATAAATCCCACAAAATCAATGCGTATTTAATTCACATAATTGTGAAACAGGAAGAGACAAGTCTCTGCAAGTTGATTTGCACAATTAATTAAAATGTATGGATATCAACAGAAGTCTGGAGAGAAGGAAAAATATATTAAAAATGTCTGAAAACAATGTATTATGTTTTCATTCACTGAAATATGCAGAAACACTGATGTGAACCTTTAAAATAGAGCTTCTCTGATTACTTAATGCTCAGGCTGTGTTGCCAGTGAGCTGCAGCGGTCTAGTCAGCGGTGGAAAAACTCATATGGTCAGATGAGTCATCGTTCCCCTGCTTTCAACAAGCTGACGAGTACACGTGTGGCACACAAACTACAAAAAACCCGTCTGGTACAAAGCATCATTTCTCTTTTTTCAGATTAATGTTTTTTGTGTACAGTCCCTGATATCCTGTAAGTACATTTTATGAACTAAACTAACCAGGAAAACATTTGATCAGGATGATGTTTTCAGACACTCCCAGAAATCACGACGCTGTTTGATAGGCGAAAAAAACAAACAGAAAACTGTCCTCTGCAGTCACCAGGGGGATCCCACTACAGCGGTTTATCCAGATTTGTTGAGCTGAAATTAAAGCAAATGCTGGATTTCCTGTGTGCTTCTGTTACTATAGCAACTGATGCCCTTAAAGGGATGGTTCAGATGTTTTTCAAGTGGTGTCGTATGAGGTAGTTATCCATTATTTATATACATATATAATGGCACAAACAATGTAAAGCAGACTAAGGCAGCAGTGGACCAGCAACTCCTATGTTTTACTAGGTAAAATAACAAAGTTACTGTTTTTGTCAAAGATATCTGGTGGCTTTGAAGAGAGCATACAGTAGATAGTTTCAGTTCCTGATAAGAAAGGGCTGTTTGAGCGCGAGGTAAAGTGGTGAATATATTCTATATATAGCGTATACTTAAACTGATATTGATGCTGCCCCCATCCACGGCACTACATTGCTTTGCTCCTGCACTGGTACTCCCGTCTGTTTCTCCAAAATGGCGGCATGCCATCCACCATCTACTGTAGGTTATACAGTGATCATTACCTCATACTACCCCATTTCAAAAAATCCAAACGATCCCTTTAAACTAACCTGCTCCAGGTGAAAGTCTGCCATTATCAAAGTTAGGACCACCAATTTAATATAAAACTCTGTTTTGTATCAGCAACTGCACTAGAAAATAAGCATTTATTAGCATTTATTGTTATTAGTGTCTGTTTTCAGTTAAATACAGTTAATAAAGGTAATCTGAGACCAGGTCTATATTTTCCACCATATATGGAAACGATTGTGCCACCTACAAGTACCTCAAGCTAATCTGTCTGTTCTCAGACACCGTTCATAACTATACCTACAAAAAAGTAATTCATACGTCACAAAATTAATTTGTATGTAAACCACGCAATCGTGAACTGTGAATTATGTATATAACTCCTAAACCACCGACTAAAAACACTGGATCTTCGTCCAGGAGTCTGGATAACTTCTGTAATCATGTAATGCGATTTCCGTATTTTAACCCAAACGTCATCTTATTTGTCACAGCGCCTCTTCCACGATCATGTCCTAAAAATAACCAAGTATTTTTGTTGCCTAAACCTACCCAAGTATTTCCAGCGTAGTTATTTTAACCCAAATATTGTCTTTTTTTTAGTCCTGTAACTTCCATACTTAAGTAACACCACTTTCAAGATCTTTTCCTAAACCTAACCAAGTATTACTGTGTTAACATTTTTTAACCTAAACCACAATCTTTTCCAAGACCTAACCAAATTAAACCAAGACGCAAGTGTATTGTGAAGCTTGTATGTATGTAACGTATATGTAGGAGAACTCACAAAGAATGAGGAATAAGTTTTCGTAGGATATCATAGGAACTGTTGTATGAGGATACACTGAGCTAACTGACTGCCTGTAAAGAAATATATTATTCTTTCTAGCAAGCAAATAAGATGTGAGTTTAATGTAATTTAATCACACAAGTGATTCAAAGTTAAGGGTTAGACCCCAAAATAGGCATTTGTTGTGTTGTTCACACAGCTTATCCATTTTTTTTTTTTAATCTTGTTTGAATAATATCTCTGCTCTGAGACAGTGAAGAGTTTCTTTGAATTAATCTTCTTCACTGTGAATAGATGAGACTTGTGCCTGGTCTGTGCATGGATGCATAATAAGACCTGGATACGGTGCCATTGCTCAGCTTTGCTTCCAGTTGTTTTCCAGAGGCCACTTGCAGTATTGCAGCAATGAATCCCCCTGCGTCCCAAAAAAACATTTTCCCCATAGACCGCCATTGTAACTGTAAACTATTATGACTCTTTCTATTCTGAATTTATGATCCACGAAGGTGTCATATTTGTCAAAGTTTCCTTGAGCCAAGGAAAGTGATTTAAAAATCTGTGGTGCTTCATAATGTAAGCAGGAACTCGTGGGCGGAGAAATGCTACTACGCATATTCAGTGAGCCGTATACAGCTGTCGTAAACATAGAAACTAGAAAACTTTTTTGGCCTATTTGCCAGGCAAGTAATTTTCACTGGAATGAATCAGCGGCATCTTGGGATGCGGTATCCAGTTATTACAATACATCCATGGGTCTGTGTTAGCTTAGTTTAGGATAAAGGCTGGAAGTCACTGTGACTTGTCAAAAAATAGTCCAGCACATAACCTCCCGTAAAACCACGACTTGTCATTTTTCACACTTCTAGTTTGGTGCTTTTGGTGCGATACCTTTCACTTCATCGTATATTTAGATATGTGTGTACACCTGCAGTGTAATTACAGAAAAGTTGGGGAAAGCATGCTAGGACCTACTGGTCAACATCAGAAAGAAGCATGCTTCAAGTGTTGGATAGAGTTTGTTGCTGTCAGAAGTCAGCTATTGCAGAGTCTGAGTAGAAGCCCCATGCAGTCTCATGACTATCTTTTGGTCTGATGCACAGAGAGCCGGGGGATCCGGATCATCCAGCGTCACACCTCGAAGCTGATCTCTCTTGACTGTCCAAACAGGGGCTCCGTGGCCAGGTGTGTGTCTGAGTATGCCCGCCGCAGATGTGTAGAGCTGCACGTTGTCTTGATGGCAACCTCATAGGGAGGCGGGGGTTCCTGCCACGGAGGAGGGTGAGGCGATGGACTGAAACCACCATGGTCCATGGGAGGGTAGTCGAATTCCTCACCATGAGCACCATGTCTGTGGCGCTCCATCGTCCTGCACTCGGGAAAACAGTGGCAGTGAGAGATCAGGTAAAAACCATTATGTCAAGACTAGGGCTGTGAATCAATTCAAATATTTAATCGCAATTAATCACACTTTATTTATCTGTTCAAAGCAGACCTTAAAGGGATCTTATCAGTGTGGGAGTGAACAAATATGCTGCTATTTGCAAATGCATGTGTATATTTATTATTGGAAATCAATTAACAACACAAAACAATGACAAAATTTGTCCAACAACTCTCACAGGTACAGCTGTCAGTGTGTCAGAGTGCTGACTTGATTATGACTTGATCCAAACTGACTGGGATTATCATAAAATGGGCATATCTGTAAAGGAGACTTGTGCGTACCCATAAAACCCATTTACATTCACACGTCTTAAGGTCAGAGGTTTAGATTCCTGAGGTTTTCTATTTTCATGATGCCAGTATTGTCACTCTAGCTTTAAAACTGAGCTGCTAGAACCAAAAAAATAAGTGGCGATAAAAGAAATTTGCCTTAACACATTAACTTTGTGTTAATTAAATACATCTATCATGATGATTTAAAGAGACCCCTTTAAAAATGGTCATGCCAGTTTTTCCTCACCAAAATATAGCATAAATTTGGAGCATTATTTAGCCTCCTTCAGGACAAGCTAGTATGACATGGCTGGTACCAGTGGATTCATAAGTGAGCCCAATACAACCTAAAAACCACAAGCTGCGTTAATACGCTTAGAATGTAATATGTGATAATCATAAAGTGGGCATGTCTGTAAAGGGGAGACTCCTGGGTACCTATAGAACCCATTTACATTCACATATCTGGAGGTCAGAGCCAGTTTTTAGCGTAAGTTTGGAGTGTTATTTATCCTCCTTCCCAACAAGCTCGTGCAGTTGGTACCAATGGATTCTTTAGAAGCAGATACCAGTATCTTCATTGTAGATTTAACTGAGCCCACGACAACCTAAAAATCACAAGTTGCATTAATGCATTAAAGGAATTAGTGGCATTAAAACAAATTTGCATGAATGGATTATCATCACGTCCACTTTGACAGCCCTAGTCGAAACACAAGTGCAGTCTCTGAGGTGGTTGTAGAGATCAGATGACAGCAGATGAGTCATGTTCAGTCTGTAGTTGTGTTTCCTGCCAAATACCGGATTTGGGTTTCACAGAGGTATAATGGACATCTTGGCTGTGCAGGATGATGAAAAGCTTTTGAATCACAGCCGTAAACACGAGCAATGTATACACACCTTTAACCAAACAGCAGCAGCTCATCAGATGTTCTGGTTGTTCTGGATGTAGTGGTTGTAATAAAAAAAAGATTTTAAAAAATAAATTACACACAGACACACTTCCTGTGCCCTTCAGCTCTGGCTGGTTGATGTATAAAGTTTTCCAGCACAGGGAAGTCATCACCGACACCAGACGCCTCAGCTCTAGTGTACAATGCAGAGAGCTTTCCCTGGCGGCGATAGGCTCAATCAAGTTTTCAAAAAATGTGCAGTAGCAAGAAATAGTCACAGTAAATCCAGATATTTAAACGTACTAGTCTAAAGCTAAGTGCTTCAGCTGTAAAGTAATGGACTTATTGCTGTGTGTCACAATCCTGTCAGAGTTAACACGGGTGGGGGTAATGAACACATTACGCTTGTTTTATTGGTGCAAATGGTCTCCATCTGTAGATATGCACTTTTTAATGACACACCACATTTTTATCATTTATAGCTTATTATTTTGCAGACTCCCTCACAGAGTGGACCCCACTTTTAGGACTGCTATAGAAAACACATTTAACACTAAAATATGTAATCATTTTAATTTGCCTTGAAATAATACTGGAAAATAATTGAAGTGAGTGGAATAGGTAATGTTGATTCAACAGTTTTTATTCAGGGGTAGCTCAGCTTCAGTTTACTTCATTGTGAACAGTCTGCTGGTAATGCCATACTTAATCATTAATTTAGTAGGTAGTATGCAGTACATACTGACTGACTATGTAGGGCGCAGTATGTTAGTATGTGATTTCAGACACTACCATAGTTTGATACATAACTTCCCGAAATGTAATTCTCATTTTGACACGTATTTTGAGCCAGGCTAGCTGTTTCCCCCTGTTTCCAGTCTTTATGCTAAGCTAAGCTAACTGCTGCATCAAGAAAGCAATTTCCTAAATTGCCAATTAATCTCTCTAACTTTGCCTGGCCTGTTGAAGGCAAGATGGCTTTTTTTTTCATCCAAGTTTGATAGTTCATATGTATATTTGAGGGCTAAATGGTGGCACAGTGGTTTGCACTGTTGCCTCACAGCAGGAGGGTTGCAGGTTCGAATCCTTTCTCACTTCTCATTGAAGTTTGCATGTTCTCCCCTTGTTAGCGTGGGTTTCTCTGGCTTCCTCCCACAGTTCAAAGACATGCACGTTAGGTTAACTGTTGACTCTGAATTGTCGGTTAGCCCTGTGATAGTCTGGTGATCCGTCCAGGGTGAACCAGGGTGAAGCTGTTACGGATGACGGTTGGATGTATATTTGACCAGAAATAATGTCATAATGGGCATTAAACTTGAAAAGTTGCAGCTGTTAGGGTTTGTGGGAACAACATCTCTAACGGACCCTGAAAACTGATAACTGAATTCAATGGCATACTTAACTGGATTTCTTTCATCTAATTGTCCCAAAATAACATGGATGGCCAATTAATGACCACTACTTTCATTGAATTAGGCCGTTTTATTCAAATTTATAGCATCTCTGGTGTTCCCGGGTCAGTTTTCAGGACCACATGTATCATTATGTGCTGCCATGATTTTTTAAATGGCTTTTCTAGCTTAACCTTTACATTTCTATAACAATCCACCAACATTATGTTCTTCCGATTATATATTTATACATATATATATATATATAAATTCTACTTTTTTATTAACAAATTAGGTAGAATTTCACAGAAATTGGGTTTATTAACCATATTTTTTGTTTTGACTTGGAATGAAGTCGGCCAAAAAGGTGTAACACTGGATTGGGTGATTATTAATACAGTTTGCTTTATAAACCAGAGGAAGACAGAATATGCACAGTGACGGGAAGACAATAGGAGGGTTAATCATTAATTTAGTAGGCAGTATACAGTACATACTGATTGACTATGTAGTTCGCAGTACATTAGTATGTGGTTTCAGATACAACCATAGTCTGAGCTAGCCCACCTAACTTTCATCAAGAGAGCAAATAAACATATTTCCTAAAATGGCATTTCTTTAACTTTGCTTTCTGACGTGATTATATTTAGATGGCTGTCGTTCGTGGGCAGAGTTAAACTGTCGATAAAGGACTGTGTCATCTAGGGCTGAGCGCGGCCTGTGAAAGGCAAGATAGCATTTTTTTGTGCTTGCAAGTTTGAAATTTCAGATGTATATTTGAGGGCTAAATGGTGGTGCAGTGGTTAGCACTGTCGCCTAACAGCAGGAAGTTGCATGAATCCCACTCCTTTCTGATTAGTTTGCATGTTCTCCCTGCGTTAGTGTGGTTGTTCAAAAACAGTCCAAAGACATGCAGGTTAGTTGTTGACTGTAAATTGCCGGTTAGCCCTGTGATAGTCTGGCAACCTGTCCAGGGTGTACCTCGCTGTTGCTCAATGTCAGCTGTGATCGGCTCCACCCCCCCGTGACCCTGAGTAGAATATTTTTACAGATGATGGTTGGGTGTATATTTGACCAGAAATAATGTCGTAGTTGGGTATTAATCTTGAAAAGTTGCAGTTGTTGGGGTCTGTGGGAACAGCTCTATCCCTAACGGACCCTGAAAACTGATAACTGCACCTTTGATGCCATTAAATATGAAGCTACAACAGGGAGAGTGAATTACACAACATGGTAAAGTGGACAGTAACACTGCTTAGGGACTGATTTTCTATAGAGTCCAGTACAGGCAATCCATAAATAGATGGAGTCTTGTTTTCTAGCTTCAGGATAAGATTGATCATGCTTAAAACAGACTGAACTGTGCGAAACAGTAATCAATCGTTCACCCACCTAGGCAGAAACACCGACTGGGATTCTGGGAAGCGGCTCCCTGGGGTTGTGAAGAGGGCATGGTTGCCGAAGTTGGGGTAGTCGTTGTACGGATAATGTGGACAGTCTGGGTCGAACTCCTGGTGGTTGTAGTTTGCGGCACTTTTGCTGTTCATAGCCCAGAATAGCCCCAGGATGAGCATGACCACCCCCAGCACCACGCAGCAGAGCGAGAAAGCCTGCAGACGGCTCTGGGACGAGGCCAGGAAGGCTGTGGAGCCCCCGGTCACAATGAGGAAGGCTCCGATGAAGATTGCTCCATGGTGCAGGGAAGGCATCCTCCTCCGGGGCTGTGACTGTTTCTGAGGTTACTGTGAAGGCTGTGACCGGCTGGATAGTGTCACTACAGTCCCACTGCTCCCCATGCGCTCTGACACTCACCAGACATCCAAAACATTTAGTTACAGGATCCTAAAATGACAAAGAAAAGCTCATTGAATCTTTGTTCCCATCTCCCATACTGTTAAAAAAACAACTGCTGATCATAAAGTCCAAGTGTTAGTCATCTGTAGATCTCCAGCTCCTTGGGAAAAGTGTGCAAATGAGTGGTTTGTTGGTGAATAAAGAAAAATAAAACGGTGAAGGTTTTGATGCGCATCAGGCTAAAGTGGACTAGCTCTGTTTATCATCAAGGCAGATGGACGAGAGGACGGCAGAGCCCATTAAGAAATCTTTACTGGCGCCCCACCCTCCCTCTGTCTAATGTGTCTGAAGGTTGTGTGTGTGTGTGTGTGTGTGTGTGTGTGTGTGTGTGTGTGTGTGTGTGTGTTTGTTTGAGAAAAAGAGAGAGGGAGAGCAATTTCTCTGAACATTGATGGACGTATTGGACATGAAATAATTTTTAGTCTACATCCTTTAACAAAATAACATGCTCTTGTAGCCTCATCATGTTACAACATTCAAACAGAACAGAGTTGAATGTTTGGCAGTGAAGTTTATTTGCAGGACAATGAAAGATATGAATTAATATGATATCCAGAGCTTTAATAGAGCAGCGAACAGCTATGTAAAGATATAGAGGAGTACCTGAGTCTACCTGAGCAGAGAATGAAGTTGCTCTTCATCATACTTGCCAACCTTTGGACCTCAAAGATTTTCAAACCAAAGCATCAACCTCTTATCCAGGTCGGGTCGCAGGGGCCACAGCTCCAGCAGGGGACCCCAAACTTCCCTTTCCTGGGCCACATTAACCAGCTCTGACGGGGGGATCCCGAGGCGTTCCCAGGCCAGGGTGGAGATATAATCTCTCCACCTAGTCCTGGGTCTTCCTGGGGGCCTCCTCCCAGCTGGTCATGCCTGGAACACCTCCCTAGGGAGGCGTCCAGGGGGGCATCCTTACCAGGTGCTTGAACCATCTCAACTGGCTCCTTTCAATGTGGCTCTACTCCGAGTCCATCACAGATGGCTGAGCTTCTCACCCTTTCTCTAAGGGAGACGCCAGCCAGGTACCCACTTGTACCAGCGATTCTGGTGACTTAAATCGACCAAAGCTCAACTTTGGATGCAACGTGTGCAGCTGCAACCACAAGCAACTCCCCCAGGAAATGATATTTGGTGCAGCCGTATTGTTGTATGGGAGGACGTAGTAGGACGTTTACTGGCCACACAGTGCCAGAAACAGGTCTAGATAACAAAAAAGGGGAAAAAAAGTATGGACATTTGTCATAAATTATAGAAATACCGGAGATACAGAAAAAATAGGCCAGTAATGCTGTTCCGACTGACAGTGCTGTTGTGGAAGCGTAGCACCCACCCTCTGGTTCCCCCTCAGGTTAACACTGCAGCTCTGTCAGCACTGTTGCCGTTGTTTTCACTATTAGTGCTGTTCGCTGCGAGCCGCCATCTCAGCCGTTGACATGTTGAGAGCCGTGTGGAAGTAATAGAAATGCTCTCAATCTCTTCTCAAGGAGGCCCAGTCTCAACAATTACTGGAAAACAGCATCCCTGCAGTGTTATTTAATACAGCTTATTTGTTTGTTTGTTTGTTTTTACATTATTTTTTGGTCATTTTCGCCGTTATTTGACAGAGGGTAGTGTAGATGGGTCAGTAGATCCCAAGGCCAGAAGTGAACCCTGAACGTTTCGGTTATGTGACATACTATTGGGACCTTCAGATGGGATCATGTTTACCGTGTCTACGAGTTGGGACCTTATGAACGCCCCCCTCATGTCATATTCACGACCTCGTCAGTGCAAAGCTTCTGAAAGCTCAGAGTTCACGACTTGTGGCATGTTTGTTGACATTGTGAGAAATAGTGGAGCCCATGGAAGTTCATTTATCGGTGCATAATAAGTTAATATTGTTCAGTATATTGGAATTTTAGTCACATATTGTTTTTCTTGGTAATTTTGTAATGTCTGAGGAAAATATTGATATTCCCAAATGGTCTCATCTTTCTCCTCTGTTATTATGTCTTTGCATTTCCTTCATTATGTTACCCACTTGCTAGCTTGCTAAATCGTTTCTGTGGTTTCTGGACTCGGACAGTAACGTTGAGGACTTCAGAAGAACGTGGCTGAGAAACCTAAACTTGAAGAGACACCCAAAACCCTGTATGCATGTGCGCTCATTTCATTTAATCGACAAAAAGCCAATGGAGGAAAACCTGAATCCTACTTTGTGGTTAGGCTATGAAAGTTTGAGTACTGAGCTGCCTCAAAGCTTTTCAGATTGTTCATCCCTTCACCGTCGGTAGCAACAGAGTCAATAAAGTAGCTACTAATGTAGGTTATCTGAGACCATTTCTTCAGGCCATCCTCCCATCCCTCCATAGCAGAAGGCAGAGATATGATCACATTATCCTGTTTGAGCTGGAATAGTTGGTGTTCCCATGTTTTACTAGATTTTTTTTAATACAATCACTCCAGGAGAGAGGATTAGCGTACTGTTACCATGGAAAACGCTGGCTCCCATCCATCCATCTGCAACTGCTTATCCTGTTAGGGGTCGTGGGAGAGCTGGAGCCGATCCCAGCTGGCACTGGGCGAAGGCGGGGTTCACCCTGGACCGGTCATCAGTCCATCACAGGGCACCAGAATTGAGGAGCATAATACATGCAAGGCATCAGGAGGGCTAAAAATAACAAGGATAGAATTGATTAAAGAGATAATTTGCATTTCATTATCTAGACTTGGCAGTTTGTTGTGGCTTTGAAGGCTATGAATCAGGACCAGGCCTGGAAGGTTTTTATAATACCTTCAACTTTGTGTCACTTGCCCTCAGTTGCTTTGACTGGACCAGCAAATGAATGGAGCAATACTTCTATTACTGGGGAAATATTAGCATGTTTGCAAAGATCTCATAAAAGAGGTGAGCTTACCTTAGGTCTGTTTGTAGTGTTGAGGCTCAGACTGATTGTGATGTTTTACATTTTGAATAGAAGTGTTTTCTCAATTATTGCAAGAGATTTCATTCTTGAACGTGCGTGTCTAATGTAAAGAAACAGTGTGCCACGTTTTGCAAGAGGTGAGTTGCAAAATTGCAAAGTCTAGGAAGAAAATGTGTTTGCGCTTGTGGTGCCTTTGTTTAAGATACAGTTACAAAAGTTAAGGTTTTGATTGTTTTGTCTAAGCATTCACTATTATTGCAGTATTTCAGTATTTCATATGTATGTATATATGTATATATTACTATAATTATATATTTGATTATATATTAAACATGTATTCTTAAATATATGTATATATATTCTGTATAGTATATATGTACATATACAGTTTATTTATTGTTAAACTACCATTTTACTATATATACATATATATATATATATATATATATATATATATATACATATTTACCTATGTACCTACTGTACTGTATGTCTGTGGTTGTTACAGAGCCATGGGGACAGGGTGCATGGTGTGACAGCCTCTCAGCTTCATGATTGGTTAAACTTCATTGTAGTATTCTCAACAGTTACTTGTTGGCCAATGAGCATGAAGCTTTTGGGTCGTGTCCCGCCCCGTTGGTAATGTGAACCAATCAGTATGTAGCAGAGGAGGGGTCGACCGAGCACCTAGTAACGCTCACCTATCGCAGTGAAGGGGTGATCGGGAGTCCTGGGTTCGGGGTTGAACAGTCCGACGTTGATCTAAAACCTGTCAGACTTTTAGTTCGGAGAACCGCGCCGCCTCATTTGGGTCCGAACGGTCCGGAAACGATGGATCCGCTGCTGTATTTAGCCGGTGTGGTCGTTTTGTTCCTGCTGTGGATCAGAGTTAAAGGTCTAGACTACGTGATCGTGCACCAGAGGTGGATCTTCGTGTGCTTGTTCCTGCTGCCGCTCTCCGTTATATTTGATTTGTATTATTATGCGCGCGCGTGGCTCATTTTCAAGATGTGCTCTGCGCCAAAACTGCACGACCAGCGCGTGCGAGACATCCAGCGACAGGTGAGCCAACTGTGACGGTGTCTGTGCGCACAGGTGTGCGTGCAGTGTGGTGTTTATTCTCACACGCTGTGGTCGCTAGGATCATTTTAATGTGTAGACTAGGTAATAGATAGAAATTATAAACATATAATAACCCATTATATACATTATCAAAATTACATATAATATATGTATATAATGTATAATGTACAAAAAAAACACCAAACACCATGAAAGAGTTGTGGTACAGCTTTAACACAGATTCAATTAAATTAACCCAATGTGACAGTGAGTTACATGCATTGTTGTGTGATGAAATAAGTGTATACGTTATATGAATATTATAAGTATTAGGGTTGTCAAGTATTTAATTATGATGAATCGCATGCTTGTCTATAAGCAATCACGATTAATTGTAAATTAATCACATATTTTTTTATCTGGTCAAAATGTACCATAAAGGGAAATATGTGAGTGAACAAATATGCTTTCATTATGCAAATGTATGTATATAGTTATACTGGAAATAAATTAACAACACAAAACAATGATAAATATTGTCCAGAAATCCTCCCAGGTTCTGTACTGAGCATCAAAAATCTGCTCCAATCAGAACACGGCAAACTGCAGCCCAACAGGCAGCAACAGCTGTCAGTGTGTCAGAGTGCTGACTTGACTAGGACTTGATCCAGACTGACTGGGACTATCATAAAGTGGGCATGTCTGTAAAGGGGAGACTGGTGGGGACCCAGAGATCCCATTTACATTCACACATCTGGAGGTCAGAGCTAGTTTTTAAGAGTTAGTTTGGAGCATTAACACTTACATTTAACATTTAAATTAACATTAACTCTTCCTTTTCCTTCTCTGGTTTTGGGAGCAGACAAGACAGACGCCCTATACTTTGATTCCTAAAAGGATTTGGTCAGAAGAGTGGGATCTGACTTGAAGTAGAGGTAAATTCAAACTAAGCCACATGCCCGACAGAGCTTCAGCTGTGGACTCTCAGGAAATAATGGGGCGAATGAACTGTGAAGATCAGCGTTCACAAAATATACTTTGAGGAGTTCAAATGAGCTGCAGCGAGGTCTCCAAAAATGATGATGGCAGAGTCAAATAGGTGAACAGTCTACATACGCTGTGTCGCTTAACAGATGATAATGTGTTTCTTCTCACATGTTCAGGTGCGTGAGTGGAGGAAGGACGGCAGTAAGACCTACATGTGTACGGGTCGACCCGGCTGGCTGACCGTATCTCTCCGAGTGGGAAAATACAAGAAGACCCACAAGAACATCATGATCAACATGATGGACATCCTGGAGGTGGACACAGAGAGGCAGGTAGGAGGACTCGACATCCCATCAGCCTCAGCTCTACTTGGTGTTTAGTGCTCATTAGTGATAATTCAGTATAATAATTTATCGTCTTTCAGTGGAATCATATCAAGATATTGTGATATGGTGTGTAAACTGATAAAAAGCACCTACTAACTCAAATTTATGAACTATTTGTATTTTTTCTATATAATTTCACTTTAAACTGTTCTGTTTGTTTTCCTTTAAAGTTCTGAATTAAATAAGATAAGATATTATGGTGTACAGCAAATGAGAAAATACTCAGTACTCCTCATTTGTCAAGTATTTAATTCACACAGAAGTAGACTTTACCAGGTGCTTCTTTCATATAGACCAGAGATGGACAATTATTTTTCCTAAGGGGCCTCGTGAGAAACACGTAACCTCTACTTTATCACAAGGTTAAATTATAGAAAACATACTGGGTACTTATTTTTCAACATTTATTACAGTGAAACTCACTCACAAAAGCATATTATTAAGAAAATTACATAATATACAGGAGTCTTTGAACCGTTTTGGGTAGTAATGTTTCTATTAACAAATTAACATTTAATGCTTACATTTCCTTCTTTGGTTCATGCAGCTTTGTAAAAAAAGTCCTAGCAGCCCCTCGGCTGTCCTCTCCTTCTCATCTCCAGACAGGTTTCTGTATTTTTCTACAGGTTTTGACGGTTCTAGTTGTATTTTTTGAAACCAGACACGTTTGCTGCAAACTAAGCTCACAGCTTTACCAACAACCTCCACGAAAAAATACTTATCAGTCCATGAATTATTATAGACGCCTCAGTAGGTGACGCTACTTCAAACATCACTCAGAACAACTTAAATCAGTGTGACAGGAACAAGCACGCTCACAATGCTTTCAAAATAAAAGCTATTTTCTTAACAGTTTCTTTTTAGCTTCACAAGTGAAATTGTGTGGTTTCGCTGAGACCTCCCGGGCCAGGCAAAACCATCATAAGGCTCATAAGATCGGATGTAGACTATTTATTTAATGAATTGCCACAAAACATGCTATATCGTGATGCATATCGTCATTAAGATGTGAAAAAGTTTTTGACCATATTGCCCATCTGTAATTAGTGAATGTTAATATGCTGTCATGCTAAACTAAGATGGTGAACACAGTAAACATTATGCCTACTAAACATCTGTAAATTAGCATGCAGATGTTTAGCATTTAGCTCAAAGCACCGCTGTGCCTATAAGCCTGGCACGGAGCCAGTAGACTCTTCGGTCTGGTTACAGCTTTGTCCATCGTTTACTTTTCTTATGATAGCGTTGCGCTCATCAGAGTAACTGCTGAGATCGTAAACAGGGATGTCGCTTCAACAGGGCAATAAAGACAAGGACTCAGAAGATAAGACAACATCCAGCCTATTAAACCACTTTATGAAGGGATAATAATCTAAGTCTGTGTGTGTTTTTTTAACAACTAAACGTGACTGACCTGTGGGTTTGTAACCCATTTGTGTTTAATTTTGAATTTCTTCGGGCTTGGCTAAACACAAATCTGGAGAAGTATCGGTCAAACTATTTGCCTGAAGTGTGTTTTTCTAACCATACTATATCTAGTCTTTGGGCACATGATGGGACTACTGCTTTTTTTCCTCTATATTTCATTATATTTTAGGACAGAACAGCAGTTGCATCATGTGGCCAGAAACCAAATATAATATGTATAGAAAACAGAGCACAAAGCAGCACAATCATGTATTTTGATATCTATGAATTCATAACAAGTTGAATCAAAGATATGTACACAGTGTTAACAAAACTTCACATGGAAGACATTTAATAAACACAATGTTGGTGTTTTTCCCATTTTTCAAATTCAGACTTTGACTATTCATCAAGGTGTGATTTTTTTAATGTGATATAAATTTGGTTAATAATAAGTTGTGCTCTTAGATAATTGCCCAAAGTTTGTCTTTACCAGATTTCAAAACCAGTCAGAAAAAATGTGGCATTTTTTATTATCATACTAAGGGCAAAAATTGCTCCACCATGTTCCCAGATCTCAGCATTTAACCTTGTGTTATTATTAAAGCTGAGGTTGGCCACATTGAGACCAGCGAGACTAAACTAGACTTCCAGCCCAGCTGCCAGCTCTTTTCCAACAAAAAGAGTTATATCATTTTTAGGACATGGCAGGGGAACAAAACAGAGGTCAACATTTCTGGATTTGTCGTTGGTTCAACCAACTAGACAGCATCTTCAGCGTAGTGTTGTTACTATTAGTGGTTTGTTTAAAGTAGAAGTTTAGAGACGTGTTTCATCTTCTTCTGTTTACTCTGTTACCGTCTATGAAGGAGACAGGATTGGTTTCCTGTTGACGTATTACTGGTCTGATCAAGACCCCAGGAAGAGCACCGCTCGTTGATCTCAATGTTCGTAGTGGCCAAACGGTGGTACTACAACTTCCATGTCCATCGCATGACGTCCCAAAAGATTTTTTCCCATAGACTTACACTGAGAAAGAGACGTCTGTAACTCATTGGATTTTTTTTTTTTTTTTTTAGAGTTAAACCAACTCTCCAGTACGAACACTCTCATAGCTCTTATTTAATTTATCAGGTCCTTAAAATGTAAAACGCACTAATAGCTGTTTATGTCTATGGAGACCCAGACCGTGACGACAGTGCAAGCTGTGATGTTGGGACCCTGTGACTGAGTCATGTGACCGAGCGGACGCTACTGCACATATTGGGCATGTGCAGTAGGGCCCAATAAGACCCAGAAAACCCTAGAAGATCCGGGTAGTTCAGCCAGTTTACCTTCATGCGCCACTGAGCAACTTTCATAGGAATGAACGGGGCCCCCGCCTCCAACGCTGGATCCAGTTCTCTTTATACATCCATAGGTCTGATGTACAGAAATGATACTGAATTGAAGATTGAATGAATTGTAATTGATCAGTTTCCAATCTAACTGTTCCTCTTTGAATGTACCTGTCTGGTTTTGTATTGTCATTCTGACGGAGGATCTTTACTCTCAGTGATCTTTGTGTTTTAGGTGGTGAGAGTTGAGCCGCTAGCCAACATGGGTCAGCTGACCGCTCTCCTCACTTCTATTGGCTGGACGCTGCCAGTGCTGCCGGAGCTCGATGACCTCACTGTGGGTACGTTGTGCGTATTTCTGAGGGTTATTTTCTGGGGAATCATCATCTTTGGCTCTCAGGTTTCTAGAAATAGAGAGATGTACTGATGATTTCCACAGATGCTGCATCTCCTCCATCAATCACTGCATCCTGTTTAGAGCTGCAGCGACTTCTCTAATTGTGTTAGAGGATTGATGCTGCAGCTCAAAAGATGAAACTGGGAGGAAATGGCTGCAGTGTTGGAAGCACCCCTGGATTGGGTTTCATAATGGATTTCCTGATGCGCAGTTTATGGCATCAGCAATCTAATGTTTTCCCATCAGGTCGCGGTGCATTCATTTATCCTCATGTCCAAGCAGGCACACAGTGTACATACTCCCTCCCAGCAGGCGCTGCTTTCTGCTTGTGTGTTTCCCCGCTGTCGGTTCCCACCTGGGAAGATATTGAATTACAGATCTGTTATTCTGTCTCCTCTCTCTCAGGTGGTTTGGTGATGGGTACAGGCATTGAGTCATCCTCTCACATTTACGGGCTGTTTCAGCACATCTGCGTTGCATATGAGCTGGTTCTAGCTGATGGCAGCTTAGTGCGCTGCACTGAGGTGAGTAGTGTGTGTGTGTGTGTGTGTGTGTGTGTGTGTGTGTTTGTGTGAGTGAGATGTGTGTGTCCAGGGGTCTGTATCATGAATGGCTCGTTAGCGGCATCACAAAGTTGGCCCTAGGGCTGCCGTGGTAGCGACCTGTCAATCACAAGGTAGCCCCACCCTAAAGCATCCCCTGCTTTATGGTCTGTTTGACTCTAAATGGGACCATAATTTACTAAATGAACATCATGCTGTATTGAAGTGAGAAGTAGAATTGGCACAACCACTTATCCCATTCGGGGCTGGAGCCGATCCCAGCTGACATTGGGTGAAGGCGCGGTTCACCCTGGACACGTCGCCATAGAGACACATAGAGATGCTTACATTCACACCTACTGGCATTATAGAGTCATCAATCAACCAGCATGTCTTTAGACCTTGGGAGGAAGCTGGAGAACCCGGATAAAACCCTCACTAACATGCAGACTCCACACAGAAGGGCCCCAAGCCGGATTCAAACCTGCGACCCTCTTGCTCCCCCCCCCATGTCCCACACTAATAGTTTTCTACAGTCCCTAATCTAAAGAGAGCCAGGGCTCCTTGTGGATGAAATGGTCCATGCTGTAAGGTTTGATAATGGTTTAGTTGTCAACATGCTAACGTTAGAAACCCAGAAGGCCGAGACCACATTCGTAACCGCAGATGTGCACACGATTTGTTCTTGTTCAAATAGAAAACATTTTTTTCTGTCACCTAGGAGGAGAACTCGGACCTGTTCCACGCGGTCCCGTGGTCCTGTGGTACTCTGGGGTTCCTGGTTGCGGCTGAGATTAAAATAGTCCCCGCTAAGCCCTGGGTGAAGCTGAGCTATGAGCCGGTGAGAGGACTGGAGAACATCTGCAAACGCTTCACCGAAGCCTCGGAGAACAAGCAGAATACGTTTGTGGAGGGCCTCCAGTACAGCCGAGACAGCGCTGTCATCATGACGGGAACAATGACTGACCACGCAGAGCCGGATAAGGTAGTGTGTAAGCACGTATTTGAGTTGTTTTCATATGCTTTATCAAATTTATTTTTTCATTTTTTTTAAATTTCAGTATTTGCAACCTTTTTTTCTCAAGTTTTATCTATAAGTGACTAATGGGGACAACAATTTTTGAAACTGGTTCAGTATTTAGGGAGAACGCTGCGGATGGCAGCTGCTAATCCGCGATAATTATACTGAAAAAATAAAATCCAAATGAAATGCCTATTACAAATAAAATGACATTATATACAGGAGTCTTTGAACTGTACAGGACTGAATGTTTTGTTTACTTAACATTAACACTTGCATTTAACATTTAACTTGACATTAACACTTACATATCCTTCTTTGGTTGCATGCAGCTTTGTAAAAAGTCCTTGCTGCTTTATGTTTGAATTTTTAAGTGCTTGAAATAAGGACTGTAGTTAACACATGCTAAATTGACTTTTGTTCTACAACATAAAATACATCAGTAAATATCCCATTTGTGAATTTTAAGGCCTTTATTTGTCTTAAAAAGGCGGTTGCTAACAAGTGGCAAAATTAGACCACTTAACGTCACCACGCCCACTCGTCCACCATTACAGCCTCGTTGTTTATACTAACGCGACGGTGCTGTAGTTCGATGATAGTCTCGTGTTAGATTTTCACTTCTGCCGATTGCATTCACTCTTCAAAAATCGTAAATCGTAATCGTGTTCATTTGTGACGATCATCTTGCTGAACAAAACGTGTATCATAAATGTTTGTTTGCCACAGAGCTTATTTTCTGTAATAATCCAGAATCCAGTGGAACAATCCCAGTGGCTTCTTGTCGAGGGAACCAGGGCGACACTAACTTCCTGGTTGCCCTACATCAATATGTCATCCCTGGAGCTCTCTATATCAGACCAATTTCAATAAGTGTTGTCCCCATTAGTCACAAAAACATTGGATAATAGAGTCCAGGTTGAAAAATACCAAAGTAACCTCTATTTTTGCTCTCTGACATCAGATTAACAGAATCGGCCTGCACTTTAAACCCTGGTTCTTTAAACACGTGGAGGGCTTCCTGAAAGGCGACTACACTGGAGTTGAATACATCCCTCTGAGACAGTACTATCATAGACACACACGCAGCATCTTCTGGGAGCTTCAGGTACTCACAAAACCACCCATTCCACACACACACACACACACACACACATGCAGAGGATGTTTCTACGAGCTTTAGGATTACATTAAGGTACTGTACATATCTGCCAGGTATTAGCTTGTCATCATCTTATCAGTTCCTTGCTCACTTCTCTTTATTACACTCTAATGCTTTCTCTGTCACACACACACACACACACACACACACACACACACACACACACACACACACACACACACACACACACCATTAGCCATCCATTAGTGAGAAGGGCTTGGCATCCTTTCTTTTCTGTAACAGTAAATGGTGTGATGAATTATGCATGGTGCTGGTTTGACAGGGGCTCGCTCTGGGATTTTGGGCACTCTCTGTTTTTGCTCTGTAGACGGTGCAGAGGAAAGTCAGACAGAATCAGGGCTGGTCAACACTTCGATTACATCGACAATTTGTGATAGACGCCGTTGTTGGAGATGTGGGAGAGTGTTTGGCACCGGTTGGAAGGTTGTGGCTGCCCTCTGCTGGAATGTAGTATAATGGGAGTGAAACTGGATTGGATCAGCGTTTCATCTATCAGGCTGCAGCTAATGATTATTTTTTTAGGTGAACCAGTGAATCATTTGGTCCATAAAATGTCAGAAAATATCATGTCAGATTCCAAGGTGATGTCTTGTTTTGCTGTCCAAAACCCGAAGATATTCAGTTTTGTTGTTTGTCTTTTGGCTGCTCCCGTTACAGGTCGCCACAGCGGATCATTGATCCGCACATTGATTTGGCATAGGTTTTATGTTGGATGCCCTTCCTGATGCAAGGGAGGGATACATGTTTTGGTGGTAGGAGGAAACCGGAGAACCCGGAGGAAACCCATGTGAACACAGGGAGAACATGTAAACTCCACACAGAAAGGTCCTGCCCGAACATATTCAGTTTAATGTGATATTAAACAGAAAAATCTCCGTATCTAAGAGGCTGAAAACAGCATTTTCTGCCATTTTCCATGAAAAATTACTTTAATGATTAATTGATTATCAAAATAGTTGACTATTACTTTTCTGTAAACATTATGTACGTATAATGTTATTGTAATATTAAATGTTAAGGGACTGTATGAAAATTATTTGGGTGGGTATTTTTAGTTGACAAATCGTTGCAGCTCTACTCAGGTATTATGACCAATTCTTTTTTATTTATTTATATCCTTTATTTAACCAGGTGAGAAAACTCATTGAGATTAAAATCTCTTTTCAAAGAGTGACCTGGCCAAGAGGGCAGCAGAGAAAGTTATTTCTACAATAAAGACAAACAGTACAAACAGACCAATACAGCAATCACACACCATAGACAAAGAAACAAATATCATTCTATCTTCATGTAGAAATTCAACAGTATGTAATGGGAAACACTATGCTTTGGATTAATGTTATTGTGATATTAAATGGTAAGGGACTGTATGAAAATTTTGGGGGGCCAAATCTTCCATTTCATTGTAAAAAAAGCGAGGACCTCCACAACATTATCAACATTTTCTTTGAACTCTCCTCATCAATTGATCTCTCTTTTTTTTTAAATAATAAATCTCAATAAAAAGACTTTCAGTGTGCATATTGATGATATATTGAAAACGCTTACAGGCCAAAACTAGGCTTTTTTTCCATTTAAAAAAAGCTCTTCAGTTGAGGCCAGAAATAAAATTGTGCAAAGCTCCTTTCTCTCAGTATTAGACTATGCAGATGTAATTTACATGCATGCAACTTCATCCCTACTTAAAACTGGATTCTGCAGAAAAACGTTGCATTACACTTTGTAATAAATGCACACATAATGATGGATATTGTCATTACTGTTAATTTAGCAAATGTGAGAAAAACAGTTAAAAAAAAAGTCTGTCACAAATTTTCAGACGCCAACATGACGTCTTGAGAGTCCTTCTGATGTCTGACCAACAGCCCTGAACCCGGTTTTCAGTCATATAAAACAGAGAAAGACAAGCAGATCCTCACATCGTAAATAATAAATGACTTATTGTTTCAGCGCTAGTACAGCGTCATGGAGAGCCATTGTCTTCTAACCTGTTTATGTACGTCTCTGTGCCTGTTTGTGTCCTCTCCAGGATATTATTCCCTTCGGCAACAACCTGATGTTCCGCTGGCTTTTTGGATGGATGGTTCCTCCTAAGATCTCCCTGCTGAAGCTCACCCAGGGGGAGACCATCAGACAGCTTTATGAACAGCACCACGTGGTCCAGGACATGCTGGTCCCCATGAAGAGTCTGCAGGCTGCCATCACGCGCTTCCACGACGACATCGACGTGAGGCTCTTCATGCGAATGAAGCCACTAACTACCTGCTGTTTGTAGTCTCCTGTTTGAACTCCTGCCTGTGTTGTGTAATTTCAGGTTTACCCTCTGTGGCTGTGTCCCTTCCTGCTGCAGGCAGGCAGAGGGATGGTCCACCCCAAAGGTCAAGAGGAGGAGCTGTATGTGGATATTGGGGCTTATGGAGAGCCTAAAGTCAAACACTTTGAAGCTAAAGCATCAACACGTCAGCTGGAGAAGTTTGTGAGAGATGTGCATGGGTAAGTCTCACATAATACCTGAAATTTAGTGTTCATAACTAAGGCTATACCTTTTTAATCAATAGGCCTGTCCTCGACCAAAAAAATCTTGGAGGATTAACATTCATCCTTTCAACGCAAAGGAGCAGCGGCTCTACTCCGAGTCCCTCACGGATGCCTGAGCTTCTCACCTCATCTCTAAGGGAGACGCCAGACACCCTCCTGAGAAAACCCATTTCAGCCGCTTGTACCTGCGATCTAGTTCATTTGGTCTTGACCCAAACAATCATTTTCTATTTATTTAGATATTGTCCAAAGTAATATTATATATATATATATATATATATATATATATATATATATATATATACAGTATATTGGTAACTAGAGGGATGGCATCCCCCTTCACCCCCCCTCGAATCGCTTACTGCTTGTAATATTGAAAATCACACCCATGACAAGTACTGAAAATGATTAATGAAGCAGAAAAGAAATATGTGTACACTGGAGTATATGCAATATAATGACATTTACATTCTTGCATTACATGTGCCATGTGCCTCCTGCAGGTTCCAGATGCTGTATGCAGATGTGTACATGGATCGAGAGGAGTTCTGGGAGATGTTTGACGGGCAGCTGTATCACAAACTGAGAGAGGAACTGGGCTGTAAGGAGGCCTTCCCGGAGGTTTACGACAAAATCTGTAAATCTGCACGACACTGACCCCCATCACTGGTACACGACCTCATCCCCGAGTCAACTCATGCTTGCTGACTGCCTGGTATGTTTCAGCAAAAAACAAAAAAAACGGTGTTACACAAAGATACAGCTCAGAATCTGATAATTAAGCTTCACATACGCCACCACAAGCTAGAGTATGTGTTATCTGGCAACCAAACTTTGTCTTAAGAGATAAGATAAGATAAGATATTCCTTTATTAGTCTCACAGTGGAGAAATTCACAAGAGGCCTTTCTATCAACGTGAAGCAAGAGCACAAGTATTGTACGCTTTTCAAGTCATGAATGTATTTTTCTTCCTTTTTTCTAAGATAAGATAAGATTAACCTTTATTAATCCCCGGAGTGCTGCTTCACTCAAAACCCCTGTACTCGTACTCACTGGGAGCATATTGCACCAGATGTTTTATTTTTCCCATTTTTAAGTGTGTTTTCAGCCTTGTTTAACTACCTTTTCTGCTGTTCATCACACACCTTTTGCATATTTCTCTACACCTTTTCTTTACAGGTCAGCCTTACCTACACGTGCCATACACTTTGATAACATGACTACCTAATAAGCATCATACGCATATTTTCAAAATGTAGACTTTTGTGATAAATATATGAAAAAAGAAACCAGACAGACTATATTGTAACGTATAGGACACCTATTTTCATATCAAAATCATATCAGGGATGTATAAGGATTTAATTAATTGATTAAAAACTCCTTGTTTCTCATGCTTATAAATAAAAAAATAAATACATATTCAGAAGTTGCTGGGGGGAATATGATGCTGTACTACAGTAATAAGGGTTCAAAGCTGTGTCTCAGTCAAAGCTACTTTATTTGCTATTTTAATAACAGCACAGTACAAAGCTAATCGTCTTGTTTGTCCTTTTGTATCCTTCAACTTCTTTTTATTCAGTCAAATAAATGGATTCAACTACATATTTCACTTTATTTAAATAACTGTTGTTTTTTTGGTTTGTTTGTTTGTTCCTGTGTGATTTGAAAGTCATCATAACAAACCAGCGACTAAACAATTTAAGTGGACAGTTTGAAAATATACAGTTGCTACAGGAAGCCATTTTAGATCCAACTGTAGATATTAATAATTGGATTTTGACCAGATAAAATTCTGAATTTTTGACTAGAAGCAATTCAAGTTTCAGGTTTCTTTATTTATCAGATGCACAACAGTTACAACAAATCAGTTGTTGGCAGTGAAAATCTTGGATCTCAGGTTCCCTTCAACAGTGCTCATTAAATATGTATCTAAAAAGAAAACCACACAAGTAAAATGAGAATCTAAGACATAAAGTAAAATAATGCAAGTAGCATTAATTAAAATATAGGGATTAAATGGAAACATTAATTATTTTATATTTTTAATTTGTCAAATTACTATTTTTTCTTACTTTTGTTATTTTTTTTATAACCAATGTCTCTCATTAATTTTCATGGGTCAGTCGTTGGTTTTAACTATTATCGGTGGAGGTTATTTTTTCACCAGTGTTGGTTTGTTTGTCTGTCTGTCTGATTAATCCAAAATGTTCAGGATGGATTTGAATGACATTTTTTGGAGGGGAGGGGTGAGGAACAATGATCTATCCATTACATTCTGGTGGCAATCCAGATCATGATCCAGGATCCATGTTTAAAATGTTGATATGATATATGAATATGATTTTTAAGTGGAGTTTACGTTTTTTTTTTAATCCTGTACTTTATTTTCCAATGTTTTTGTGTCTAAGTGACTAATGGGGGCAAGACTTTTTGAAATTGGTCCAGCGTAGAGAGCTCCAGGGATATTGTTGTGAGCCAACCAGGAAGTTAGCATCGTCCTGGTTCCCTCGACAAAAAGCCAATGGGATTGTTCCACTGGGTTCTGTCATTTGAAGCATGAATGCAAGAAGTAAAAAGCTAACGTTAGGCTGTAAACAAACATCACCACGGTCACGACTGTGAGTATAAACACAGCGAGGCTGTGAAGGACGAGACGGCGTGATGATGTTTAGTCCTCTCATTCAGCCACTTGTTAGCAAACGCCTTTTAATGACAAATAAAGGCTTCAAAATTCCCGAGTAGGATCTGTACTGATGTATTTTATATCATAGACCAGGAGTGTCAAATTCAATTTCACCCTGGGCCACATCAGCATCATGGCTGCCCTCAAAGGGCCGGTTGTAATTGTAAGACTATATAAATATATCTACTCTTGATCATATCACAAAATTGCCTCTTCATTTGATTATTAGAAAAGATCAAAGGGATCAGCGACTCTCAAAATCCCTAAGGGGGTTTGAGAGGTTGGTGCCGTCCCTGTTCTCAGCTGAACACGCCAGTCTTGATCCCGAGTCTCTAGGACCTTCTGTTCCCGAGATAATGAACGGACAGAACCTGTAACAGTGACCAGGCCAATACTACTACTACTACTACTACTATTACTGTTTCTAATATAATAATGATAATAATAATAATAATAATAATAATGTTATAGAATACATATAATGATAAATAAAAGTTAAACAAATAATAATAGATTTTTAAAGAAATAATCTTCATTTTCATTCTTAAAGGAAATAAACTAAAGTGAGTAAAATATATATCAACAAACAAAACATTGATATCATAACTCTGAGCTGTATTTCATTAGACCTACTTTACCTTTTTAATAAACATCATAAATTTGATTTGATTTAACTTGACTCCACAGGTCGCAGTTAGAATATAAAGGACACAATGAGTTTCTGCTCCTTTCTACTTCTACTCTCTACATCTCAGAAATACTTGACTTTTTACTCCATTACATTGATCTCACAGCTTTAGTTACTTTACAGATTTGCATTATTAAAACTAAATATAATCAACCAATAAATGCTGATGTATTTTTAGCCAGTAGCATATATATATAAAATGTAGCTATAACATTAAAGTGATGAACACACTAATGCATCAATCATTAGAATACTGTAATAATATATTATACAATGTAATGTAATATCTTAAAATGATAACTGAAAAACATTTATTTATTATTTAATAAATACATTATTTCTTTATTATTAAATAAATAATAAAGATGTATAATATAATATAATATACTTTAATGCTTTTGTGATAATAGTATTGATCTGACTGTTCTTCCACCTCATGTTTGTATTTTTCCTTTCAGCAACACGCTACCGTGCTTTTATTTTGGTAGGGTTATATCTTTAAATTGGGTACGTGTGCGCGCGCGCGGTCCTCAGGTAAACGGGAGCTCGTGCTGAGTGCAGGTGGTTGCAGGTAAGCTAGCTGCGGATTCTCCTGTTTAAAGTGATTCACAGTCGTTTCTGATCAGATGAACTGTGTTTAGTGGAAGTGATCAGTTTCGTATCGATTTCGTATCGTTTTGTTCTGAAGGACTTCGATGATTGATCACAGTTGATCGATTAAACGCTGCTGATTGTTTGTTAGCGTCTAGCTGCGTCCGTTTCCGGTTAGCTGATGGGTTCGGAGGAAATACTGCAGTAAAAGTACTAGTACCACTGCAGTAAAAACACTAAGGCACACTGTGGAAATACTAAAGTAAAAGTACTAATACCACTGCAGTAAAAACACTAAGGCACACTGTGGAAATACCAAAGTAAAAGTACTAATACCACTGCAGTAAAAACACAAAGACACACTGTGGAAATACTAAAGTACTAATAGCACTGCAGTAAATGTACTAGTACACTGCAGTAAAAGTACTGATACAACTGCAGTAAATGTACCAGTACCACTGCAGTAAAAGTACTGATACACACCAAAATACTGCAGTAAAAGTAGTAATACCACTGCTGTAAAAGTACTAATACCACTGCAGTAAGAACACTGATACCATTGCAGTAAAAGTACTGATACCACTGCAGTAAAAGGACTAATACACACCAAAAATGCTGCAGTAAAGGTACTAATACACACTAAAAATACAGCAGTAAAATACTAAAGTACACTTTGTGACAATGCATTTTCCAGCTTCCAGAGGCTTTAAAAGGGTTTGTTTAGGTTTAAGCTAACTAAACCTAGAAGCTAACTCTAAGCCAACGGGACCTAGAAGCTAACCCTAAGCTAACTGGTCCTAGAAGCTAACTCTTAGCTAACTGGACCTAGAAGTTTGCTCTAAACTAACTGGACCTAGCAGTTTACTCTAAGTTAACTGGACCTAGAAGCTAACTCTAAGCTAACAGGACCTAGAGGCTAACTCTGAGTTAAGTGGACCTAGAAGCTAACTCTTAGCTAACTGCACCTAGAAGCTAACTCCAAGCTAACTGGACCTAGAAGTTAACTCTTAGCTAACTGGACCTAGAACCTAAGTCTTAGCTAACAGGACCTAGAAGCTAAGTCCTAGCTAACTGTACCTAGAAGCTAACACTAAACTAAATGGACTTAGAAGCAAACACTAAACTAAATTGACCTAGCAGCTAACTGGACCTAGAAGTTTACTCTTAGCTAACTGGACCATGGCACTAACTCTTAGCTAACTGGACCTAAAAGCTAATTTTGAGCTAACTGGACCTAGAAGCTAACTCTAAGCTAACTGGACACATAAGCTAAGCCTTGGCTAACTGGACCTAGCAGCTAACTCTTAGCTAACTGGACCTAGAAGGTAACTCTTAGCTAACTGAATCTAGAAGGTAACTCTAAGCTAGCTGGACCTAGAAGCTTATTTTGAGCTAACTGGACCTAAAAGTTAACTCTTCGCTAACTGGACCTAGAAGTTAACTCTTAGCTAACTGGACCTAGAAGTTAACTCTTAGCTAACTGAACCTAGAACCTAAGTCTTAGCTAACGAGACCTAGAAGCTAAGTCCTAGCTAACTGGCCCTAGAAGCTAACACTAAACTAAATGGACTTAGAAGCTAACGCTAAACTAAATTGACCTAGCAGCTAACTGGACCTAGAAGTTTACTCTTAGCTAACTGGACCATGGCACTAAGTCTTAGCTAACTGGACCTAAAAGCTAATTTTGAGCTAACTGGACCTAGAAGTTAGCTCTTAGCTAACTGCACCTAGAAGCTAACTCTAAGGTAACTGCACCTAGAAGCTAAATCTAAGTTAACTGGACCTATAAACTAACTCTTAGCTAACTGGACCTAGAAGGTAATTTTGAGCTAACTGGACCTAGAAGTTAACTCTTAGCTAACTGGACCTAGAAGCTAACTCTAAACTAACTGGACCCATAAGCTAAGCCTTGGCTAACTGGACCTAGCAGCTAACTCTTAGCTAACTGGACATAGAAGTTAACTCTTAGCTAACTGGACCTAGAAGTTAAGCCTTAGCTAACTGGACCTAGAAGTTAAGCCTTAGCTAACTGCACCTAGAAGCTAAGCCTTGGCTAACTGGACCTAGAAGCTAACTCTAAGCTAACAGGACCCATAAGCTAAGCCTTGGCTAACTGGACCTAGCAGCTAACTCTTAGCTAACTGGACATAGAAGTTAACTCTTAGCTAACTGCACCTAGAAGCTAAGCCTTGGCTAACTGGCCAGAAGCAACCCAACCTAGAAGCTAAGCCTTGGCTAACTGGACTCAGTTTGATCTTTAGTTGTTTTTTATTTTCTGACTAACTGTCCTCCTTCATCTCCTGCTTCTATAAAATGAGATTTTTTTTCTAATTTGAAATATTTATCTGAACTAGGGTTAATAACGTGTTAACAGAAATTTTTAATGCCATTAATTTCTTGACAGCAACTTGCAGTTTTTTTGGTTGTAGTGGGATCAGTTATCAGACGGATATAAAATGTGAGTTTAATTGTAATTGACTTTGGGAAATCATGTAGCTAATTAGGATTAAATATTTGTTTCTTTACAAAGGAATCAAACAAAAAATAAAATAATAATATAATGAAATAAAATAATAATATAATAATAAAAAATAAAATAATATAATGAAATAAAAAATTAATATAATATTTAAAAAAATAATAATATAATAAAATATAAAGATTCAACTTTGTTAGTGTTGAAATAAAAACAGCTGCTTTCAACAGTTCTTTACCTGAAATATTGATTTTTTTCTTTTCTTTCTTATAAAGAATTGTTTTAATTTTCTTTTCAGAAACTCTTAAACTGCTGGATAATAATCAATTGCAATGAGAGCAGCTCCGGTTTCATCCACGAGAGGGCAGAATTCAACAACTAATCGCTTTCAAGAAAAAGTCATAAAAGTCAAGTCAATTTAACAACAACAACAACAACAATAATAATAATAATAAAATAGCTGTTCCATGCAAATTCCAGCCTCAAGCTTTATTTACCTCCAGCATTTATTAAAATCCCCAAATGTATTAAAGGTGATGCAATGTTTATTACAACAAATAAAAACCTTTAGTGGTACATTAAAACAGTCAAACTTAAGAGAAATGCAGTATAATACATCAATAAGTCTATTAAAAGGTTTTCTGGATGCTGAATCACAAAAACACAACACAGTGCAGCTAGATGAAAGAAACAGGTTTTTAATGTTATTATTATTATTATTATTATTATTATTATCATTAATAATAATAATAATAATAACAGTAATAAGGATAATAATAAGGGTAACAATGAAATAGCTGTTCTGTGCTTCCAGCTTTATTCCCTGGCAGCATTGGTTAAAATCCCTAAATGTATTTCAACGACCCAGATGTCTCCACAGCTGTAGGAAGAGCATCTTAAACTAGAACAATGTCTCTCAGCTCCCAGATTAAACCAAAGATTACCAAGAAAAACAACCAAAGACAGAATAAAAATAACATTAAAAAATAAAATACACAGAACTTGGATGATATTTCTGAAGATCAGGTTTCTGTTATCACAGTTTTTAGAGAGATTTGGGGATATTTTATTTTATTTGTACTATTTTAGCAGCTTAGACACAGGCGCACCAGCTGTTTTTAAAATTTTGCCCGTAAATGCTTTGCCAAGGTGTTTTTGAAGCAGTTGGTAACGTTCTGCTGTCATTACTAGTAGTTACTGAGTTTATGTTGTAGTTTGTTGAAGTTGTTGTTTTGTTGTCTAAATCTAAAGAAGTTGTAGTTTTGTTGTCTAAACCTCAGGAAAAAGTTCTAGTTTTATTACTCTGCTTCAGGTAAAAGTATAGAATACTCTGCTTCGAGTAAAAGTATAAAATACTCTGCTTCAGGTAAAATTATAAAATACTCTGCTTTAGGTAAAAGTACATAATGCTCTGCTTCGAGTAAAAGTATAAAACTCTCTGCTTTAGGTAAAAGTACATAATACTCTGCTTCGAGTAAAAGTATAAAATACTCTGCTTCAGGTAAAAGTACAGAATACTCTGCTTCGAGTAAAAGTATAAAATACTCTGCTTCAGGTAAAAGTACAGAATACTCTGCTTCAGGTAAAAGTACAGAATACTCTGCTTCGAGTAAAAGTATAAAATACTCTGCTTCAGGTAAAAGTACAGAATACTCTGCTTCGAGTAAAAGATAAAATACTCTGCTTCAAGTAAAATTATAAAATACTCTGCTTTAGGTAAAAGTACATAATAATCTGCTTCGAGTAAAAGTATAAAACACTCTGCTTTAGGTAAAAGTACATAATACTTTGCTTCAAGTAAAAGTATAAAATACTCTGCTTCAGGTAAAAGTACAGAATACTCTGCTTCGAGTAAAAGTATAAAATACTCTGCTTCAGGCAAAAGTACAGAATACTCTGCTTCGAGTAAAAGATAAAATACTCTGCTTCAAGTAAAATTATAAAATACTCTGCTTTAGGTAAAAGTACATAATAATCTGCTTCGAGTAAAAGTATAAAACACTCTGCTTTAGGTAAAAGTACATAATACTCTGCTTCAAGTAAAAGTATAAAATACTCTGCTTCAGGTAAAAGTACAGAATACTCTGCTTCGAGTAAAAGTATAAAACACTCTGCTTTAGGTAAAAGTACATAATACTCTGCTTCAAGTAAAAGTATAAAATACTCTGCTTCAGGTAAAAGTACAGAATACTCTGCTTTAGAGTAAAAGTATAAAATACTCTGCTTCAGGTACAACTACAGAATACTCTGCTTTAGAGTAAAAGTAGAAAATACTCAGCTTCAGGTAAAAGTACAGAATACTCTGCTTCAAGTAAAAGTATAAAATACTCTGCTTTAGGTAAAAGTACGGAATACACTGCTTCAAGTAAAAGTGTAGACTACTCTGCTTCAGGTAAAAGTACAGAATACTCTGCTTTAGAGTAAAGTATAAAATACTCTGCTTTAGGTAAAAGTACAGAATACTCTGCTTTAGAGTAAAGTATAAAATACTCTGCTTTAGGTAAAAGTACCGAATACTCTGCTTTAGAGTAAAAGTAGAGAATACTCTGCTCCAAGTAAAAGTATAAAATACTCTGCTTTAGGTAAAAGTACAGAATACTCTGCTTCAGGTAAAAGTACAGAATACTCTGCTTTAGGTAAAAATACAGAATACTCTGCTTTGAGTAAAAGTATAAAACATTCTGCTTTAGGTAAAAGTACATAATACTCTGCTTCGAGTAAAAGTATAAAATACTCTGCTTCAGGTAAAAGTACAGAATACTCTGCTTCGAGTAAAAGTATAAAATACTCTGCTTCAGGTAAAAGTACAGAATACTCTGCTTCAGGTAAAAGTACAGAATACTCTGCTTCGAGTAAAAGTATAAAATACTCTGCTTCAAGTAAAATTATAAAATACTCTGCTTTTAGGTAAAAGTACATAATACTCTGCTTTTGGTAAAAGTACAGAATACTCTGCTTTAGGTAAAAATACAGAATACTCTGCTTTGAGTAAAAGTATAAAACATTCTGCTTTAGGTAAAAGTACATAATACTCTGCTTCGAGTAAAAGTATAAAATACTCTGCTTCAGGTAAAAGTACAGAATACTCTGCTTCGAGTAAAAGTATAAAATACTCTGCTTCAGGTAAAAGTACAGAATACTCTGCTTCAGGTAAAAGTACAGAATACTCTGCTTCGAGTAAAAGTATAAAATACTCTGCTTCAAGTAAAATTATAAAATACTCTGCTTTTAGGTAAAAGTACATAATACTCTGCTTTTGGTAAAAGTACAGAATACTCTGCTTTAGAGTAAAAGTAGAGAATACTCTGCTTTAGGTAAAAGTACAGAATACTCTGCTTCAGGTAAAAATACAGAATACTCTGCTTCACGTAAAAGTATAAAATACTCTGCTTTAGAGTAAAAGCACATAATACTGTGCTTTAGGTAAAAGTACATAATACTCTGCTTCAAGTAAAAGTATAAAATACTCTGCTTCAGGTAAAAGTACAGAATACTCTGCTTCAGGTAAAAGTACAGAATACTCCGCTTTAGAGTAAAAGTATAAAATACTCTGCTTTAGGTAAAAGTACAGAATACTCTGCTTTAGAGTAAAAGTATAAAATACTCTGCTTTAGGTAAAAGTACAGAATACTCTGCTTTACAGTAAAAGTAGAGAATACTCTGCTTCAAGTAAAAGTATAAAATACTCTGCTTCAGGTAAAAGTACAGAATACTCTGCTTCAGGTAAAAGTACATAATACTCTGCTTCAGGTAAAAATACATAATACTCTGCTTCAGGTAAAAGTACAGAATACTCGGCTTTAGAGTAAAAGTATAAAATACTCTGCTTCAGATAAAAGTACAGAATACTCTGCTTCAAGTAAAAGTATAAAATACTCTGCATTATAGTAAAAGTATAAAATATCAGCTTCAGGTAAAAGTACAGAATACTCTGCTTCAGGTAAAAGTACATAATACTCTGCTTCAGGTAAAAGTACAGAATACTCGGCTTTAGAGTAAAAGTATAAAATACTCTGCTTCAGATAAAAGTACAGAATACTCTGCTTCAAGTAAAAGTATAAAATACTCTGCTTTATAGTAAAAGTATAAAATATCAGCTTCAGGTAAAAGTACAGAATACTCTGCTTCAAGTAAAAGTATAAAATACTCTGCTTTATAGTAAAAGTATAAAATATCAGCTTCAGGTAAAAGTACAGAATACTGGACATGAAACGTTTTAGTGGAACATTTTTATTGGTGAATTTATCAAACACAGATTCATACACTCTAAACATTTTCTCTCTGACATCGTCTTCAAAGTAAATTCAGTAAATGATTTAAAGTTTGATTTTTCCTGCTCATGCAGTGCAGGCAAAAAAAAAAAGTCCTGAAGAGGCCCGATGACCTCTGACCTCTCGCTAGCTCTTTAGCCAATCAGATAAATGCATTCTTTAACAGGACTTTATAAGCATCCAATAAGAAAATATACAAAAACAGGTTTTTTCGTCTTTCAGAGAATATAATATGCAGACATTTGGATGTAGAAAAACATTTTCTTCACTGTAAACCAGAGACAGCAGGGAGGTCTCACTCCTCTCACAAAACCATCACAACTTTTTTCTGTAGTTTTTCTTTTCTTCAGCTTAAAAAAAAAAAAGCGCAATCCACCCACATGAAACTCAACCAAGAAAAGGACAATGAACCGTAGAACCCACCGTACCCTTATTCATCAACAGAACCAGAAAGCACAGGACTACAAGGACCAGAATGCGTTGTGATGCAAGCAGGAACAAAGGAGAGAAACAACAACAGCAACAACAAACATCTGACTGATTCCTTCATGAATTCATATCTCATATGAATTTTCTCCTTTTTTTTTAAAAAGTCAGAAACATAATAAGCTTTTTGTATCAACAAAGAAACAGTTTGTTTCCTTCTGTCCTCCATCACAGTGCATTCATTATATATATATATACTGCATTTCCCAGCATGCCCTTGCTCGTCCACACACAAGGACACGCTCGTCCTCTATCAGTGGAGATGGAGGGATGGTATGAAGAGATGGAGAACAAAGAACAGAAAAGTCTTCTCGGCCACACGGTGTCGCTGTTTCCCAGAAAACCAGTCAGTCACTAAAAATTCAGCACCAGTGGAAAAAGGCCATTTTTGATTGGTTCATTTTTGTTTTGCGCTTAACATTCGTTTTTATTTTTGCGACTTTAGAAAAAAAAAAATCGACTTGTCTCCTCCCCTGGCATAAAGGGGCGGGGCCACTGGCGACCCCTGTAGCTGCTGCAGGACTTTTCCCTTTAAGAGAAAAGTTTAAGTCTTTGGCAGATTTACAGAAATAAAAGTCCGTCTGCTGCAGACGGCGGCAAGAGACACCATGAAAGAGACGGAAACGACAGTCTCATCTGATTATCTTTATATTCAACACCGAAGATGATGACAGTCACAGAAATGAGCCACAACAGCAGAAACTGAGGAAATAAATCAGACAGTCAGATTCAAACTGAACAGTCAGTCATTAGTGCATGTTTTTGTAAACAATGTATTGTGATAAGTTACGTTAGCTTGTCCTGTTGGTCTGTGAAGCCACGTTAGCTTGTCTTGTAGGTCTGTGAAGCTGAGTTAGCTGGTCCAGTTGATCTTTAAAGCTACGTTAGCTCATCCCATAGGTCTGTGAACCTATGCTAGCTTGTTCCGTCAATGTTCAAAGCTACGTTAACTCACTCCATCGGTCTGTGAAGCTACAATAATTTGTCCCGTAGGTCTTTGAAACTATGCTAGCTTGTTCCATTGATCTTTAAAGTTAACTTGTTCCGTCAGACTCTGAGGCTATGTTAGCTCAACCAGTCTGTGAAGCTACGTTAGCTTGCCCCATCTGTCTGTGAAGCAAAGTTAACTGGTCCTCTAGGTCTCTGAAGCTAAGTTAGCTGGTCCCATAAGTCTTTGAAGGTATGTTAGCTTGTCCTGTCGGCCTACATTAGCTCATCCTGTTAATCTTTAAAGCTATGTTAGCTCGTCCCGTAGGTCGGTGAATCTATGCTTGCTTGTTCCGTTGATCTTTAAAGCTGCATTAACTCATTCCATCCATCTGTGAAGCTATGTTAGCTCAACCAGTTGGTTGAAGCTACGTTAATTTGTCCTATAGGTCTGTGAAGCTACGTTAGCTCGTCGTTAGCTTGTCCGTTTGACCTGTGAAGCTAAGTCAGAGTTGACAGTATTTTTACTTGTCATCAGATCTCAATCCTTGTTTGGTGTGTTGTACCAACAGTTATGAAATTAAATAAAACCAGATTTAAACATCACAAATGTATTGGAATATATTATTGAGTAATGTCAGGAACAACACAACTGTAATATCTTAGAACATGTGAGCTAAATTGGAAGAAAATACACCAGTTTGAAAATGTGACCGACGGCCCAGAGAGGTGCATGGAGATGAGTGTTAACCTGCTGTGGCTGCTTCCTGTGACGTCAGTGAAACGCTGCTCTGAAGTCTGTTAGTCTGTTTCTGATGATGATGACGATGATGATGATGATGTTCTGTCTGCTAAAGAAGATGATAATCATCCTGATGCGTTTCATTTCTCCACAGAGAACAGACTGAAGCTGGACTCCACCGACCGCCATGGTTCAGGTAAACATTCGGTTTCTAATATTTCTTTCACGTGAAAAGATACATGAAGTTTGTTATAAATGTATTAGCTGAAATGCTACGATTAAATGTTTGTACCTGATCATCTCCCTGATTGATTAGTCTGATATTCAGACATGTTTATTTGCCAGACCTCCTGATTTAAATCATAATTTTGTACATATTTAGTCAGAGATCTTACACTAAAAGACCACATCAGTATCTTAGCATGTTTTAGCTGCAAAATTATGTGAACTTATGGAACCCCTGAAGTCCTAAAAATATTTGTAGTTCAAATTATTATTTTTAAAGCTTGTGAACAAGATAATAACCTTATTTATGCAAGATACTGTATAGAAGATAGTGTAAATAGTGTCCCGGGCCTTTAATTAACTCTGCTGCAGTGGGAACCAGGTAATAAACCGGGTTTATTTCTATTTCACTCTGTTGGATAAGAATATTATATATTTAAGTATGAGGCTTCCTTCTCTTCTGATCTGCTGCCCTGTTAGTTTGGTTACATTTCCTGTCTGTTTCAAATTAAAATCCCTGAAGCGCTTTAGTAGACAGAATCTCTTCCGTTCTGTTCAGTTTTATTTATATACATCTTGCACCAAGTCTTAAGAGAAGTTATCTTGGGGCACATTTCATATAGAGCAGGTCTAGGCCACATGCTTCATTTCCTAACAACAAGACTTTTATTGTGAAACATTTGCATGGTTCTTATAGAGTCCGTAAAATATCTTGTGACACCTGTGTGTTACTACATAATACAGTCTGGCTGGAACGTTAACGGTGCTCAAAACAAAATTCAGAGCATTTCTGTTGCCTCCACACAGCTCTCAACATGGCGACGGCGTAGCAGTGCCTTATAGCTAACGGTGCTGACAGCGCTAACAGTGTTAACCTGATGGGGAGCTGGACGGTGGGCGCTACGCTTCTGTGCCAGTGGGGCACGCTCATCTGTACAGCTGATAACGCCGTCCCAACCGACATCGTTGTCATGGAAGCGCAGCGCCCACCCTCCGGTTCCCTCTCAGGTTAGCACTTTTAGCGCCGTTAGCACTGTTAGCTGTAAGCTGCCTGTTCGCAGTTGCCATGTTGAGAGCCGTTGGGAGGCAACAGACATGCTCCAAATCCCGTATTTAGCCCCTTTAAAGTCATGGAAATGTACATTAGTCTTCTGTAATCCACTTGTTTTTCTGCGGCCTGCATTTGAGAAAGACCTTTTTGGGACTTCAGGGCTTCTGTATATATTTATCACTTTATTTGTGTCACAGCTGTGCTGTGTTGTGATGTATTTTCTTGTACTTCTCGAGGCAGCTATTGGTTTCCATTCATTTACATACAATATGAAAATCAATGAGTAGACTTTTACTCTTATGGTATATAATCCATCACAGTGAACATCAACACTGATTTTAATTGTCATTATTGCTGCATGATGAAGCAGCTTAAATATCTTAAATCAATAGTGTAATATTTAACGAATGCAGAGTTGCTGTTGCATTAAAGGATTAAACGACTTTCAAGTCCAAGATTTTCATTCTGTGCTGACATGAACGGAAACGAGAAGAGCTGCCTGGAAGAGCAGAAAAACTATGTTCTCATTTCTAAAACACATCTGAATGTTGATATAAAGTGTGATTTGTTCGATTCGATATTATCTGATAGTTTTATAGGTTTAGAGTTAAGTTCTGCAGCAGGAAGCCGAGTAGGTATGAGGCGCAGACACATGATCAGAAACTGTGATACTTCGTGCATGTACGGAAAAAAGGTAATAACCACCGCGGGTGAGGATACGTTATCGCGTCTTGTACGAAAGCTTCCATAAGATCTAGAAAATATCATCATTGTGGATCTTACGTAAGCTTGAAGACAACACGAGATCGCAATCTCGTCCACAGCCGTTCTTAGCAGCGTTTTTTCAAAGGATGATGATCGTGTGTCTGCCACAGAACTGCTCTTCATCAGTAGATTGATAGCGAACAGCTAAAACGTGAAGCTGTCGGTGTGGCCCTTTACGTTTGGCTCACGACGGTTTAGTAGAGAACTGAATTTACACTCAGCAAAGTAAAGTTTTGGCATCTGGACTGAAGCTCTGGTTTAATTTTGGCAAAATCAACCTGTATCACGGGCAGGAAATGTCAAATTAACATGGGAGTCAGTGGAGTCTGGACTTTGAACAGAACCGATCCCAGCGGCGTCTCAGTCTGCAGCTCCAGGCTCCTCCCACCAGTGACCTCAGCCTCCTCTGATTGGCTGAGCTGCTGAGTGGTGTTCAGACCAAGGTCAAAGGGCAGGGAGAGGAGGGCGCTGGATGTGTTTCATGTCTCAGGTTTTCTCCTCAGAGCAACGGGAAGACGGAGATCGGTCGAACAGGAGCAAGAAGAGGAGGAGGAGCAGGAGGTGCTATGAGGAGGCGAGGAGGAGGAGGACGAGCAACATGGCAGACAGCAAAGAGAGGTGAGGCATAGTGATGCTACAGCCGCCACTGGTGTCGTCTGTCAGGAAGGGCTCCGGAGACTCGTACATCGAGTCATCTGAGAGACACGAAACACAGAGAATATTTAAAGTATTTAATGCTATTTAAACACTTTAATGGCAGCTCTAAGGATCATTTTGTTCGGCCCCAAAGCGTCACATTGATTACCGGTACATGCATTACATTTTAATCCTAAAAGTAGTAGTAAAACTAGTAATGGTATAGTATGTCGAAAAAAGTAATGGCATACCATATGGCGAAAAGACAATACTCTGACTTTTTTTCAGCGCACTATACGATGACTTTATTTTACGTTGTTCGAAATGCTATACTATGACTTTATTTCGAGATACTATACTATGACTTTTATTCGACATAGTATGACTTTGTTGACATACGACAGTTTTCTTAATTAAATTTTTTTTTTCGATATACTATACTATGCTTTTTTTGACATACTATCGTATGATTTTTGTTTTTCAACATACTATACTATGAATTTTTTTTTACTTTATTCGACATACTATACTATATTTTATGACTTTTTTCGACGTGTGCTATGACTTAAATGAATTTTTTCGACATGCTGTGACTCTTTACTGTTTTTGATGAACTACACTACGATTTTTTTTCGTTTTTTTTGACATGCTATACTATGACTTTTTTTTTTTTTACTTTTTTCAACATACTATGATTTTTTTTCGACATACTATAAGATTTTTTTTGAGATACTATGCTATGACTTTCTTTCGGCATATTATGACTTTTTTGACTTGTCGACATGCGACACTATGATTTTTTTCTTGACATAATGTACTATCACTTTTTTCAACATATACTATGACTTTTGTGTAACTTTTTTCGACGTACTATACTGTGATTTGTTTTTGTTTTTATTTTGACATACTATACTATGACTTTTTTTGTTTTTACTGTTTTTGACAAACTATACTGTGATTTTTTTCTAAATATACTCTGACTTTTTTCACCATACCATAGTAGGACTTTTTTTCCACATACTATACTATAATTTTTTTCACAACATACTATACTAAGACTTTTTTCACTTTTTTCGACACGATTTTTTAATGAATTTTTTGACATGTTATGACTTATGAATTTTTTTGATGATTTTAAATGATTTTTTAAAACTTTTATCAACATACTATACTATGACTTTTTCAACATACTGTACGACTTGTTTCAACATACTATACTAGGACTTTTTTGACATATACTAGGACTTTTTGTAACTTTTTCGATGTACGTTACTGTGATTTGTTTTTTGTTTTTTTTGACATGCTATGTTATGACTTTTTTACTGTTTTCGACATACTATACTAGGACTTTTTTTCAACATACTTGCACTTTTTTTAAAACATTTAGTTGACATACTATACTGTGACTTTTTATGACTTTTAAATGAATTTTGTTGACATACTATACTATGACGTTTTTCAAAAACCTATATTAACTTTTTATGACTTTTTTCGACATACTATACTATGATTTTTTTTCTAAATAATATGCTCTGACATACTAGGACTTTTTTTTTCAACCTATGCTGTGACTTTTTAATTACTTTACTTAAGTCATACTATACTATGACTTTTTCTCGACATACAATGACTTTTTTCTAACTTTTTTCGACATACTGTACTGACTTGTTTTTTGCTTTTTTTTTGACATGCTATATTATGACTTTTTAAATTTTTTTTCGACAAAATATACTATGATTTTTTCTAAATAATATACTCTGACTTTTGTCGACATACTATACTGTGAATTTTTTTTCAATAAAATTTTTCGACATACATATAACGTTTTTCCACATTATATTATGACTTTTTTTAATATTATGACTTTTTTTTTTACGTAAAATTTATTTTCCAAACAAAATTTCTACATACTATACTTTTTTCATAAAATTTTTCGACACACTATATTATGACTTTTTCTTATATAAAATGAATCAACATACTATACTATGATGTTTTCACATAAAATTTTTCAATATAATCAATTATGACGTTTTTCCATAAAATTTTTGACATGGAATGAATTTTTTCTTATTTAAAATGAATCAACATACTATACTATGATGTTTTCACATAAAATTTTTCAATATATTCAATTATGACGTTTTTCCAAAAAAAATTTCGACATACTATAGTGACATTTTTTTTTTCATAAAATTTTTCGACATACTATATTATGACTTTAGCTACATGAAACTAATCCACATACCATACTATGATGTTTTCACTTGAATTTTTTCCAATATAATCAATTCTGACATTTTTCCAAAAAATTTTTTCATCTATCTGACTTTTTTCATAAAATTTTTCGACATACTATACTATGACTTTTTTATATGAAATTTCTTGACATATGATATTGACTTTTTCTTACTTGAAATGAATCCACATACTGTACGATGATGTTTTCACTTAAAATTTTTCAATATAATCAATTATGACGTTTTTCCAAAAAAAATTTCGACATACTATACTTTGACTTTTTTTATTTGAAATTTCTAGACATGCGATATTATGACTTTTTCTTACTTAAAATGAATCCACATAATACACTACGATGTTTTCACGTGAAATTTTTCAATGTATTGAATATATTCAATATATTCAATTCAATTCGTTTTTCCATAAAATTTTTCGACATTTTCGACATGACTTTTTTTTCCATATTTTTCGCCATACTATATTGTGACTTTATCTTACATGAAATGAGTCCACATACGTACACGTATGTTGGTTTTACACAAAATTTTTCCATAAAATCTTTCGACATACTATACTATGACTTTTTTTCCATAAAATTTTTTGACATACTATATTGACTTTATCTTATATTAAATGAATCCACATACTATACTATGATGTTTTCACTTAAAATTTTTCAATATATTCAATTATGATGTTTTTCCAAAAAGAATTTACATAATATACTATGAATTTTTTCATAAAATTTTGACATACTATATCATGACTTTATCTTATATAAAATGAATCCACATACTATACTATGAGGTTTTCACTCCAAATTTTTCAATATGTTCAATTATGACGTTTTTCCCAAAAAAATTCTACATACTATACTATGACTTTTTTTCATAAAATTTTTCGACAGACTATACTATGACTTTTTTTATATGAAATTTCTTGACATGATATTATGACTTTTTCTTACATGTAATGAATCCACATACTATACTATGACTTTTTTTTTTACATGAAATTTCTTGACATATGATGTTATGACTTTTTCAAACATGAAATGAATCCACATACTATTCTATGATGTTTTCACATAAAATTTTTCAATATATTCAATTATGACGTTTTTCCAAAAAAATTTGACATACTATACTATGACTTTTTTTTCATAAAATTTTTCAACATACTATATTATGACTTTATCTTATATAAAATGAATCCACAGACGATACTATGATGTTTTCACTTAAAATTTTTCAATATATTCAATTATGATGTTTTTCCAAAATAATTTCGACATACTATACTATGACTTTTTTTTACATGAAATTTCTTGACATATGATTTTATGACTTTTTCTTACTTGAAATGAATCCACATACTATCCTATGTTGGTTTTACACAAAATTTTTCGATGTATGCAATTATGAGGTTTTTCCATACAATTTTTTGACATACTATACTATGACGTTTTTTCACAGTATATTATGACTTTATTTTTTTTTTACATAAAATTTATCAGCATACTGCCTATCTTACATGAAATTAATCCACATACCATATTTATGTTTTCAATTAAAATTTTTCAATATATTCAATTATGACGTTTTTCCAAAAAAAATTTCGACATACTATACTATGACTTTTTTTTGATAACATTTTTTAACATACTATATTATGACTTTTTCTTACTTGAAATGAATCCACATACTATACTACGATGTTTTCACATGATTTTTTTCAATATATTCAATTATGACGTTTTTCCATAAAAAACTTTCGACATACTATACTATGACTTTTTTTCATAAAATTTGTTAACATACTATATTATGAATTTAGCTACATGAAATGAATCCACATACTATACTATGATGTTTTCACATAAAATTTTTCAATATAATCAATTATGACGTTTTTCCAAAAAAAATTTCCGACATACTATACTATGACTTTTTTTTTCATAAAATTTTTCGACATACTATATTATGACTTTATCTTATATAAAATGAATCCACATACTATACTATGATGTTTTCACGTAAAATTTTTCAATATATTCAATTATGATGTTTTTCCAAAAAAATGTACATTCTATACTATGAATTTTTTCATAAAATTTTTCGACATACTATATCATGACTTTATCTTATATGAAATGAATCCACATACTATACTATGATGTTTTCACTTAAAATTTTTCAATATAATCAATTATGACGTTTTTCCATAAATTTTTTCGACATACTATACTATGACTTTTTTTCATAAAATTTTTTGACATACTATATTATGAATTTAGCTACATGAAATGAATCCACATACTATACTATGATGTTTTCACATGATTTTTTTCAATATATTCAATTATGACTTTTTTCCATAAAATTTTTCTACATACTACACTATGACTTTTTTTCATAAAATTTTTCGACATACTATATTGTGACTTTATCTTATATAAAATGAATCCACATACTATACTATGATGTTTTCACTTAAAATTTTTCAATATATTCAATTATGATGTTTTTCCAAAAAAAATGTACATTCTATACTATGAATTTTTTCATAAAATTTTTCGACATACTATATCATGGCTTTATCTTATATGAAATGAATCCACATACTATACTATGATGTTTTCACTTAAAATTTTTCAATATAATCAATTATGACGTTTTTCCATAAAATTTTTCTACATACTATACTTTGACTTTTTTTTCATAAAATTTTTCGACATACTATATTATGAATTTAGCTACATGAAATGAATCCACATACTATACTATGATGTTTTCACATAAAATTTTTCAATATAATCAATTATGACGTTTTTCCAAAAAAAATTTTCGACATACTATACTATGACTTTTTTTTCATAAAATTTTTCGACATACTATATTATGACTTTATCTTATATAAAATGAATCCACATACTATACTATGATGTTTTCACATAAATTTTTTCAATATTATCAATTATGACGTTTTTCCAAAAAAATTTTCGACATACTATAACTTTTTTATATGAAATTTTTTGACATATGACATTATGACTTTTTCTTACTTGAAATGAATCCACATACTATACTACGATGTTTTCACATGATTTTTTTCAATATATTCAATTATGACGTTTTTCCAAAAAAATTTTCGACATACTATACTGTGACTTTTTTTTCACAAAATTTTTCGACATACTATATTGTGACTTTATCTTATATAAAATGAATCCACATACTATACTATGATGTTTTCACATAAAATTTTTCAATATAATAAATTATGACGTTTTTCCAAAAAAAATTTCGACATACTATACTATGACTTTTTTTTCATAAAATTTTTCGACATACTATATTATGACTTTATCTTATATAAAATGAATCCACAGACTATACTATGATGTTTTCACTTAAAATTTTTCAATATATTCAATTATGATGTTTTTCCAAAATAATTTCGACATACTATACTATGACTTTTTTTTTTTACATGAAATTTCTTGACATATGATTTTATGACTTTTTCTTACTTGAAATGAATCCACATACTATCCTATGTTGGTTTTACACAAAATTTTTCGATGTATGCAATTATGAGGTTTTTCTATACAATTTTTTGACATACTATACTATGACGTTTTTTCACAGTATATTATGACTTTATTTTTTTTTTACATAAAATTTATCAGCATACTGCCTATCTTACATGAAATTAATCCACATACCATATTATGATGTTTTCACATTAAATTTTTTCAATATAATCAATTACGTTTTTCCAAAAAAAATTTCGACATACTATACTATGACTTTTTTATATGAAATTTCTTGACATATGATATGATGACTTTTTCTTACTTGAAATGAATCCACACACTATACTATGTTTTCAATTAAAATTTTTCAATATATTCAATTATGACGTTTTTCCAAAAAAAATTTCGACATACTATACTATGACTTTTTTTCATAAAATTTTTCGACATACTATACTATGACTTTTCTATATGAAATTTCTTGACATATGATATTATGACTTTTTCTTACTTGAAATGAATCCACATACTATACTATGATGTTTTCACATGATTTTTTTCAATATATTCAATTATGACGTTTTTCTGTAAAATTTTTTAAATATAATCAATTATGACGTTTTTCCAAAAAAATTTTCGACATACTATACTATGACTTTTTTTATATGAAATTTCTTGACATATATTATGACTTTTTCAAACATGAAATGAATCCACATACTATACTATGATGTTTTCACATAAAATTTTTCAATATAATCAATTATGACGTTTTTCCCAAAAAAATTTCGACATACTATACTATGACTTTTTTTTCATAAAATTTTTCGACATACTATATTATGACTTTATCTTACATAAAATGAATCCACATACTATACTATGATGTTTTCACGTAAAATTTTTCAATATAATCAATTATGACGTTTTTCCAAAAAAATTTCCGACATACTATACGATGACTTTTTTTATATGAAATTTCTTTACATATATGACTTTTTCAAACATGAAATGAATCCACATACTATTCTACGATGTTTTCATATAAAATTATTCAATATATTCAATTATGACGTTTTTCCAAAAAAATTTTCGACATACTATACTATGACTTTTTTTTTATAAAATTTTTTAACATACTATATTATGACTTTTTCTTACTTGAAATGAATCCACATACTATACTATGATGTTTTCACATGATTTTCTTCAATATATTCAATTATGACGTTTTTCCATAAAATTTTTTCGACACACTATACTATGACTTTTTTTCATAAAATTTTTTAACGTACTATATTATGAATTTAGCTACATGAAATGAATCCACATACTATACTATGATGTTTTCACATAAAATTTTTCAATATAATCAATTATGACGTTTTTCCAAAAAAAATTTCAACATACTATACTATGACTTTTTTTCATAAAATTTTTTGACATACTATATTATGACTTTATCTTACATAAAATGAATCCACATACTATACTATGATGTTTTCACATAAAATTTTTCAATATAATCAATTATGACGTTTTTCCATAAAAATTTTCGACATACTATACTATGACTTTTTTTATATAAAATTTCTTGACATATGATATGATGACTTTTTCTTACTTGAAATGAATCCACATACTATACTATGATCTTTTCAATTAAAATTATTCAATATATTCAATTATGACGTTTTTCAAAAAAATTTTGACATACTATCTTGCTTTTTTTTATAAAGTTTTTTAACATACTATATTATGACTTTAGCTACATGAAATGAATCCACATACTATACTATGATGTTTTCACATAAATTTTTTCAATATTATCAATTATGACGTTTTTCCAAAAAAATTTCCGACATACTATACGATGACTTTTTTTATATGAAATTTCTTTACATATATGATGACTTTTTCAAACATGAAATGAATCCACATACTATTCTACGATGTTTTCACATAAAATTATTCAATATATTCAATTATGACGTTTTTCCAAAAAAATTTTCGACATACTATACTATGACTTTTTTTTTATAAAATTTTTTAACATACTATATTATGACTTTATCTTACATAAAATGAATCCACATACTATACTATGATGTTTTCACGTAAAATTTTTCAACATAATGAATTGACTTTTTTCCATAAAATTTTTCGACATACTATACTATGACTTTTTTCATAAAATTTGTTAACATACTATATTATGAATTTAGCTACATGAAATGAATCCACATACTATAGTATGATGTTTTCACATAAAATTTTTCAATATAATCAATTATGACGTTTTTCCAAAAAAAAATTTCGACATACTATACTATGACTTTTTTTTCATAAAATTTTTCGACATACTATATTATGACTTTATCTTATATAAAATGAATCCACATACTATACTATGATGTTTTCACTTAAAATTTTTCAATATATTCAATTATGATGTTTTTCCCAAAATAATTTCGACATACTATACTATGACTTTTTTTTTTTACATGAAATTTCTTGACATATGATATTATGACTTTTTCAAACATGAAATGAATCCACATACTATTCTATGACGTTTTCACATAAAATTTTTCAATATATTCAATTATGACGTTTTTCCAAAAAAATTTTCGACATACTATACTATGACTTTTTTTAATAAAATTTTTTAACATACTATATTATGACTTTAGCTACATGAAATGAATCCACATACTATACTATGATGTTTTCACATAAAATTTTTCAATATAATCAATTATGATGTTTTTCCAAAAAAATTTCGACATACTATACTATAACTTTTTTATATGAAATATTTTGACATATGATATTATGACTTTTTCTTACTTGAAATGAATCCACATACTATACTATGATGTTTTAAATTAAAATTATTCAATATATTCAATTATGACGTTTTTCCAAAATATTTTTTGACATACTATACTATGACTTTTTTTTTTATAAAATTTTTTGACATACTATATTATGACTTTATCTTACATAAAATGAATCCACATACTATACTATGATGTTTTCACGTAAAATTTTTCAACATAATGAATTGACTTTTTTCCATAAAATTTTTCGACATACTATACTATGACTTTTTTCATAAAATTTGTTAACATACTATATTATGAATTTAGCTACATGAAATGAATCCACATACTATAGTATGATGTTTTCACATAAAATTTTTCAATATAATCAATTATGACGTTTTTCCAAAAAAAATTTCGACATACTATACTATGACTTTTTTTTCATAAAATTTTTCGACATACTATATTATGACTTTATCTTATATAAAATCAATCCACATACTATACTATGATGTTTTCACTTAAAATTTTTCAATATATTCAATTATGATGTTTTTCCCAAAATAATTTCGACATACTATACTATGACTTTTTTTCATAAAATTTTTCGACATACTATACTATGACTTTTCTATATGAAATTTCTTGACATATGATATTATGACTTTTTCTTACTTGAAATGAATCCACATACTATACTATGATGTTTTCACATGATTTTTTTCAATATATTCAATTATGACGTTTTTCTGTAAAATTTTTTAAATATAATCAATTATGACGTTTTTCCAAAAAAATTTTCGACATACTATACTATGACTTTTTTTATATGAAATTTCTTGACATATATTATGACTTTTTCAAACATGAAATGAATCCACATACTATACTATGATGTTTTCACATAAAATTTTTCAATATAATCAATTATGACGTTTTTCCCAAAAAAATTTCGACATACTATACTATGACTTTTTTTTCATAAAATTTTTCGACATACTATATTATGACTTTATCTTACATAAAATGAATCCACATACTATACTATGATGTTTTCACGTAAAATTTTTCAACATAATGAATTGACTTTTTTCCATAAAATTTTTCGACATGCTATACTATGACTTTTTTTTCCATATTTTTCGCCATACTATATTGTGATTTTATCTTACTTTAAATGAATCCACATACTATACTATGATGTTTTCACGTAAAATTTTTCAATATAATCAATTATGACGTTTTTCCAAAAAAAAAATTTCGACATACTATACTATGACTTTTTTCATAAAATTTGTTAACATACTATATTATGAATTTAGCTACATGAAATGAATCCACATACTATACTATGATGTTTTCACATAAAATTTTTCAATATAATCAATTATGACGTTTTTCCAAAAAAAAATTTCGACATACTATACTATGACTTTTTTTTCATAAAATTTTTCGACATACTATATTATGACTTTATCTTATATAAAATGAATCCACAGACTATACTATGATGTTTTCACTTAAAATTTTTCAATATATTCAATTATGATGTTTTTCCAAAATAATTTCGACATACTATACTATGACTTTTTTTTTTACATGAAATTTCTTGACATATATTATGACTTTTTCAAACATGAAATGAATCCACATACTATTCTATGATGTTTTCACATGATTTTTTTCAATATATTCAATTATGACGTTTTTCCAAAAAAATTTTCGACATACTATACTATGACTTTTTTTTCATAAAATTTTTCGACATACTATATTATGACTATCTTATATAAAATGAATCCACATACTATACTATGATGTTTTCACATAAAATTTTTCAATATATTCAATTATGACGTTTTTTCCAAAAAAAATTTCGACATACTATACTATGACTTTTTTTCATAAAATTTGTTAACATACTATATTATGAATTTAGCTACATGAAATGAATCCACATACTATACTATGATGTTTTCACATAAAATTCTTCAATATATTCAATTATGACGTTTTTCAAAAAAATTTTCGACATACTATACTATGACTTTTTTTAATAAAATTTTTTAACATACTATATTATGACTTTTTCTTACTTGAAATGAATCCACATACTATACTACGATGTTTTCACATGATTTTTTTCAATATATTCAATTATGACGTTTTTCCATAAAAAATTTTCGACATACTATACTATGACTTTTTTTCATAAAATTTTTTGACATACTATATTATGAATTTAGCTACATGAAATGAATCCACATTCTATACTATGATGTTTTCGAATGATTTTTTTCAATATATTCAATTATGACGTTTTTCCAAAAAAATTTTCGACATACTATACTATGACTTTTTTTTCATAAAATTTTTCGACATACTATATTATGACTATCTTATATAAAATGAATCCACATACTATACTATGATGTTTTCACATAAAATTCTTCAATATATTCAATTATGACGTTTTTCAAAAAAAATTTTCGACATACTATACTATGACTTTTTTTAATAAAATTTTTTAACATACTATATTATGACTTTTTCTTACTTGAAATGAATCCACATACTATACTACGATGTTTTCACATGATTTTTTTCAATATATTCAATTATGACGTTTTTCCAAAAAAATTTCGACATACTACACTATGACTTTTTTCATAAAATTTGTTAACATACTATATTATGAATTTAGCTACATGAAATGAATCCACATACTATAGTATGATGTTTTCACATAAAATTTTTCAATATAATCAATTATGACGTTTTTCCAAAAAAAAATTTCGACATACTATACTATGACTTTTTTTCATAGAATTTTTCGACATACTATATTATGACTTTATCTTATATAAAATGAATCCACAGACTATACTATGATGTTTTCACTTAAATTTTTTCAATATATTCAATTATGATGTTTTTCCAAAATAATTTCGACATACTATACTATGACTTTTTTTTTTACATGAAATTTCTTGACATATGATATTATGACTTTTTCAAACATGAAATGAATCCACATACTATTCTATGATGTTTTCACATGAATTTTTTCAATATATTCAATTATGACGTTTTTCCAAAAAAAATTTCGACATACTATACTATGACTTTTTTTTCATAAAATTTTTCGACATACTATATTATGCTTTATCTTATATAAAATGAATCCACATACTATACTATGATGTTTTCACATAAAATTTTTCAATATTATCAATTATGACGTTTTTCCAAAAAAATTTCCGACATACTATACTATGACTTTTTTATATGAAATTTTTTGACATATGATATTATGACTTTTTCTTACTTGAAATGAATCCACATACTATACTATGATGTTTTCAATTAAAATTTTTCAATATATTCAATTATGACGTTTTTCCAAAAAAAGTTCGACATACTATACTATGACTTTTTTTATAAAATTTTTTAACATACTATATTATGACTTTTTCTTACTTGAAATGAATCCACATACTATACTACGATGTTTTCACATGATTTTTTTCAATATATTCAATTATGACGTTTTTTCGTAAAATTTTTTAAATATAATCAATTATGACGTTTTTCCAAAAAAATTTTCGACATACTATACTATGACTTTTTTTATATGAAATTTCTTGACATATATTATGACTTTTTCAAACATGAAATGAATCCACATACTATTCTATGATGTTTTCACATAAAATTATTCAATATATTCAATTATGACGTTTTTCCAAAAAAAATTTTGACATACAATACTATGGCTTTTTTTTTTATAAAATTTTTTAACGTACTATATTATGACTTTAGCTACATGAAATGAATCCACATACTATACTATGATGTTTTCACATAAAATTTTTCAATATAATCAATTATGACGTTTTTCCAAAAAAATTTCCGACATACTATACGTGCTTTTTTTTATGAAATTTCTTTACATATTGATGACTTTTTCAAACATGAAATGAATCCACATACTATTCTACGATGTTTTCACATAAAATTATTCAATATATTCAATTATGCGTTTTCAAAAAATTTTCGACATACTATACTATGACTTTTTTTATAAAATTTTTTAACATACTATATTATGACTTTTTCTTACTTGAAATGAATCCACATACTATACTATGATGTTTTCACATGATTTTCTTCAATATATTCAATTATGACGTTTTTCCATAAAATTTTTTCGACACACTATACTATGACTTTTTTTCATAAAATTTTTTAACGTACTATATTATGAATTTAGCTACATGAAATGAATCCACATCCTATACTATGATGTTTTCACATAAAATTTTTCAATATAATCAATTATGACGTTTTTCCAAAAAAATTTCAACATACTATACTATGACTTTTTTTCATAAAATTTTTTGACATACTATATTATGACTTTATCTTACATAAAATGAATCCACATACTATACTATGATGTTTTCACATAAAATTTTTCAATATAATCAATTATGACGTTTTTCCATAAAAATTTTCGACATACTATACTATGACTTTTTTATATAAAATTTCTTGACATATGATATGATGACTTTTTCTTACTTGAAATGAATCCACATACTATACTATGATCTTTTCAATTAAAATTATTCAATATATTCAATTATGACGTTTTTCCAAAAAAAATTTTGACATACTATACTATGACTTTTTTTCATAAAATTTTTCGACATACTATATTATGACTTTATCTTACATAAAATGAATCCACATACTATACTATGATGTTTTCACGTAAAATTTTTCAACATAATGAATTGACTTTTTTCCATAAAATTTTTCGACATACTATACTATAACTTTTTTATATGAAATATTTTGACATATGATATTATGACTTTTTCTTACTTGAAATGAATCCACATACTATACTATGATGTTTTAAATTAAAATTATTCAATATATTCAATTATGACGTTTTTCCAAAATATTTTTTGACATACTATACTATGACTTTTTTTTTATAAAATTTTTTGACATACTATATTATGACTTTATCTTACATAAAATGAATCCACATACTATACTATGATGTTTTCACGTAAAATTTTTCAACATAATGAATTGACTTTTTTCCATAAAATTTTTCGACATACTATACTATGACTTTTTTCATAAAATTTGTTAACATACTATATTATGAATTTAGCTACATGAAATGAATCCACATACTATAGTATGATGTTTTCACATAAAATTTTTCAATATAATCAATTATGACGTTTTTCCAAAAAAAATTTCGACATACTATACTATGACTTTTTTTTCATAAAATTTTTCGACATACTATATTATGACTTTATCTTATATAAAATCAATCCACATACTATACTATGATGTTTTCACTTAAAATTTTTCAATATATTCAATTATGATGTTTTTCCCAAAATAATTTCGACATACTATCTTTTTTAATCACTATGACTTTTCTATATGAAATTTCTTGACATATGATATTATGACTTTTTCTTACTTGAAATGAATCCACATACTATACTATGATGTTTTCACATGATTTTTTTCAATATATTCAATTATGACGTTTTTCTGTAAAATTTTTTAAATATAATCAATTATGACGTTTTTCCAAAAAAATTTTCGACATACTATACTATGACTTTTTTTATATGAAATTTCTTGACATATATTATGACTTTTTCAAACATGAAATGAATCCACATACTATACTATGATGTTTTCACATAAAATTTTTCAATATAATCAATTATGACGTTTTTCCCAAAAAAATTTCGACATACTATACTATGACTTTTTTTTCATAAAATTTTTCGACATACTATATTATGACTTTATCTTACATAAAATGAATCCACATACTATACTATGATGTTTTCACGTAAAATTTTTCAACATAATGAATTGACTTTTTTCCATAAAATTTTTCGACATGCTATACTATGACTTTTTTTTCCATATTTTTCGCCATACTATATTGTGATTTTATCTTACTTTAAATGAATCCACATACTATACTATGATGTTTTCACGTAAAATTTTTCAATATAATCAATTATGACGTTTTTCCAAAAAAAAAATTTCGACATACTATACTATGACTTTTTTCATAAAATTTGTTAACATACTATATTATGAATTTAGCTACATGAAATGAATCCACATACTATACTATGATGTTTTCACATAAAATTTTTCAATATAATCAATTATGACGTTTTTCCAAAAAAAAATTTCGACATACTATACTATGACTTTTTTTTCATAAAATTTTTCGACATACTATATTATGACTTTATCTTATATAAAATGAATCCACAGACTATACTATGATGTTTTCACTTAAAATTTTTCAATATATTCAATTATGATGTTTTTCCAAAATAATTTCGACATACTATACTATGACTTTTTTTTTTACATGAAATTTCTTGACATATATTATGACTTTTTCAAACATGAAATGAATCCACATACTATTCTATGATGTTTTCACATGATTTTTTTCAATATATTCAATTATGACGTTTTTCCAAAAAAATTTTCGACATACTATACTATGACTTTTTTTTCATAAAATTTTTCGACATACTATATTATGACTATCTTATATAAAATGAATCCACATACTATACTATGATGTTTTCACATAAAATTTTTCAATATATTCAATTATGACGTTTTTCCAAAAAAAATTTCGACATACTATACTATGACTTTTTTCATAAAATTTGTTAACATACTATATTATGAATTTAGCTACATGAAATGAATCCACATACTATACTATGATGTTTTCACATAAAATTCTTCAATATATTCAATTATGACGTTTTTCAAAAAAAATTTTCGACATACTATACTATGACTTTTTTTAATAAAATTTTTTAACATACTATATTATGACTTTTTCTTACTTGAAATGAATCCACATACTATACTACGATGTTTTCACATGATTTTTTTCAATATATTCAATTATGACGTTTTTCCATAAAAAATTTTCGACATACTATACTATGACTTTTTTTCATAAAATTTTTTGACATACTATATTATGAATTTAGCTACATGAAATGAATCCACATTCTATACTATGATGTTTTCGAATGATTTTTTTCAATATATTCAATTATGACGTTTTTCCAAAAAAATTTTCGACATACTATACTATGACTTTTTTTTCATAAAATTTTTCGACATACTATATTATGACTATCTTATATAAAATGAATCCACATACTATACTATGATGTTTTCACATAAAATTCTTCAATATATTCAATTATGACGTTTTTCAAAAAAAATTTTCGACATACTATACTATGACTTTTTTTAATAAAATTTTTTAACATACTATATTATGACTTTTTCTTACTTGAAATGAATCCACATACTATACTACGATGTTTTCACATGATTTTTTTCAATATATTCAATTATGACGTTTTTCCAAAAAAATTTCGACATACTACACTATGACTTTTTTCATAAAATTTGTTAACATACTATATTATGAATTTAGCTACATGAAATGAATCCACATACTATAGTATGATGTTTTCACATAAAATTTTTCAATATAATCAATTATGACGTTTTTCCAAAAAAAAATGTCGACATACTATACTATGACTTTTTTTCATAGAATTTTTCGACATACTATATTATGACTTTATCTTATATAAAATGAATCCACAGACTATACTATGATGTTTTCACTTAAATTTTTTCAATATATTCAATTATGATGTTTTTCCAAAATAATTTCGACATACTATACTATGACTTTTTTTTTTACATGAAATTTCTTGACATATGATATTATGACTTTTTCAAACATGAAATGAATCCACATACTATTCTATGATGTTTTCACATGATTTTTTTCAATATATTCAATTATGACGTTTTTCCAAAAAAAATTTCGACATACTATACTATGACTTTTTTTTCATAAAATTTTTCGACATACTATATTATGACTTTATCTTATATAAAATGAATCCACATACTATACTATGATGTTTTCACATAAAATTTTTCAATATTATCAATTATGACGTTTTTCCAAAAAAATTTCCGACATACTATACTATGACTTTTTTATATGAAATTTTTTGACATATGATATTATGACTTTTTCTTACTTGAAATGAATCCACATACTATACTATGATGTTTTCAATTAAAATTTTTCAATATATTCAATTATGACGTTTTTCCAAAAAAAGTTCGACATACTATACTATGACTTTTTTTTTATAAAATTTTTTAACATACTATATTATGACTTTTTCTTACTTGAAATGAATCCACATACTATACTACGATGTTTTCACATGATTTTTTTCAATATATTCAATTATGACGTTTTTTCGTAAAATTTTTTAAATATAATCAATTATGACGTTTTTCCAAAAAACTTTTCGACATACTATACTATGACTTTTTTTATATGAAATTTCTTGACATATATTATGACTTTTTCAAACATGAAATGAATCCACATACTATTCTATGATGTTTTCACATAAAATTATTCAATATATTCAATTATGACGTTTTTCCAAAAAAAATTTTGACATACAATACTATGGCTTTTTTTTTATAAAATTTTTTAACGTACTATATTATGACTTTAGCTACATGAAATGAATCCACATACTATACTATGATGTTTTCACATAAAATTTTTCAATATAATCAATTATGACGTTTTTCCAAAAAAATTTCCGACATACTATACGATGACTTTTTTTATATGAAATTTCTTTACATATATATGACTTTTTCAAACATGAAATGAATCCACATACTATTCTACGATGTTTTCACATAAAATTATTCAATATATTCAATTATGACGTTTTTCCAAAAAAAATTTTGACATACTATACTATGACTTTTTTTTTTATAAAATTTTTTAACATACTATATTATGACTTTTTCTTACTTGAAATGAATCCACATACTATACTATGATGTTTTCACATGAATTTCTTCAATATATTCAATTATGACGTTTTTCCAAAAAATTTTTCCGACACACTATACTATGACTTTTTTTTCATAAAATTTTTTAACGTACTATATTATGAATTTAGCTACATGAAATGAATCCACATACTATACTATGATGTTTTCACATAAAATTTTTCAATATAATCAATTATGACGTTTTTCCAAAAAAAATTTCAACATACTATACTATGACTTTTTTTCATAAAATTTTTTGACATACTATATTATGATTTTCTTAATAAAGCCTTTTTTTTTTCTTAACCTTTTAATTTGCTGTGGCTTTTTTTTGATGCCCTCTTCTGCTTTCAATTAAAATTATTCAATATATTCAATTATTTTTCCAAAAAATTTTGCATCTATCTATGCTTTTTTTCATAAAATTTTTCGACATACTATATTATGACTTTATCTTACATAAAATGAATCCACATACTATACTATGATGTTTTCACGTAAAATTTTTCAACATAATGAATTGACTTTTTTCCATAAAATTTTTCGACATACTATACTATGACTTTTTTCATAAAATTTGTTAACATACTATATTATGAATTTAGCTACATGAAATGAATCCACATACTATAGTATGATGTTTTCACATAAAATTTTTCAATATAATCAATTATGACGTTTTTCCAAAAAAAATTTCGACATACTATACTATGACTTTTTTTTCATAAAATTTTTCGACATACTATATTGTGACTTTATCTTATATAAAATGAATCCACATACTATACTATGATGTTTTCACTTAAAATTTTTCAATATATTCAATTATGATGTTTTTCCCAAAATAATTTCGACATACTATACTATGACTTTTTTTTTTACATGAAATTTCTTGACATATGATATTATGACTTTTTCAAACATGAAATGAATCCACATACTATTCTATGACGTTTTCACATAAAATTTTTCAATATATTCAATTATGACGTTTTTCCAAAAAAATTTTCGACATACTATACTATGACTTTTTTTAATAAAATTTTTTAACATACTATATTATGACTTTAGCTACATGAAATGAATCCACATACTATACTATGATGTTTTCACATAAAATTTTTCAATATAATCAATTATGATGTTTTTCCAAAAAAATTTCGACATACTATACTATAACTTTTTTATATGAAATATTTTGACATATGATATTATGACTTTTTCTTACTTGAAATGAATCCACATACTATACTATGATGTTTTAAATTAAAATTATTCAATATATTCAATTATGACGTTTTTCCAAAATATTTTTTGACATACTATACTATGACTTTTTTTTTTATAAAATTTTTTGACATACTATATTATGACTTTATCTTACATAAAATGAATCCACATACTATACTATGATGTTTTCACGTAAAATTTTTCAACATAATGAATTGACTTTTTTCCATAAAATTTTTCGACATACTATACTATGACTTTTTTCATAAAATTTGTTAACATACTATATTATGAATTTAGCTACATGAAATGAATCCACATACTATAGTATGATGTTTTCACATAAAATTTTTCAATATAATCAATTATGACGTTTTTCCAAAAAAAATTTCGACATACTATACTATGACTTTTTTTTCATAAAATTTTTCGACATACTATATTATGACTTTATCTTATATAAAATCAATCCACATACTATACTATGATGTTTTCACTTAAAATTTTTCAATATATTCAATTATGATGTTTTTCCCAAAATAATTTCGACATACTATACTATGACTTTTTTTTTTTTACATGAAATTTCTTGACATATGATATTATGACTTTTTCAAACATGAAATGAATCCACATACTATTCTATGACGTTTTCACATAAAATTTTTCAATATATTCAATTATGACGTTTTTCCAAAAAAATTTTCGACATACTATACTATGACTTTTTTTAATAAAATTTTTTAACATACTATATTTATGACTTTAGCTACATGAAATGAATCCACATACTATACTATGATGTTTTCACATAAAATTTTTCAATATAATCAATTATGATGTTTTTCCAAAAAAATTTCGACATACTATACTATAACTTTTTTATATGAAATTTTTTGACATATATTATGACTTTTTCTTACTTGAAATGAATCCACATACTATACTATGATGTTTTAAATTAAAATTATTCAATATATTCAATTATGACGTTTTTCCAAAATATTTTTTGACATACTATACTATGACTTTTTTTTTATAAAATTTTTTAACATACTATATTATGACTTTAGCTACATGAAATGAATCCACATACTATACTATGATGTTTTCAATTAAAATTTTTCAATATATTCAATTATGACGTTTTTCCAAAAAAATTTCCGACATACTATACTATGACTTTTTTATATGAAATTTTTTGACATATGATATTATGACTTTTTCTTACTTGAAATGAATCCACATACTATACTATGATGTTTTCAATTAAAATTTTTCAATATATTCAATTATGACGTTTTTCCAAAAAAAATTTCGACATACTATACTATGACTTTTTTTTTATAAAATTTTTTAACATACTATATTATGACTTTTTCTTACTTGAAATGAATCCACATACTATACTACGATGTTTTCAAATTATTTTTTTCAATATATTCAATTATGACGTTTTTCCATAAAAAATTTTCGACATACTATACTATGACTTTTTTTCATAAAATTTTTTAACATACTATATTATGAATTTAGCTAAATGAAATGAATCCACATTCTATACTATGATGTTTTCACATGATTTTTTTCAATATATTCAATTATGACGTTTTTTCAAAAAAATTTTCGACATACTATACTATGACTATTTTTTCATAAAATTTTTCGACATACTATATTATGACTATCTTATATAAAATGAATCCACATACTATACTATGATGTTTTCACATAAAATTTTTCAATATATTCAATTGTGACGTTTTTCCAAAAAAATTTTCGACATACTATACTATGACTTTTTTTAATAAAATTTTTTAACATACTATATTATGACTTTTTCTTACTTGAAATGAATCCACATACTATACTACGATGTTTTCACATGATTTTTTTCAATATATTCAATTATGACGTTTTTCCATAAAAAATTTTCGACATACTATACTATGACTTTTTTTCATAAAATTTTTTAACATACTATATTATGAATTTAGCTACATGAAATGAATCCACATACTATACTATGATGTTTTCACATAAAATTTTTCAATATAATCAATTATGACGTTTTTCCAAAAAAAATTTCGACATACTATACTATGACTTTTTTTTCATAAAATTTTTCGACATACTATATTATGACTTTATCTTACATAAAATGAATCCACATACTATACTATGATGTTTTCACGTAAAATTTTTCAACATAATGAATTGACTTTTTTCCATAAAATTTTTCGACATGCTATACTATGACTTTTTTTTCCATATTTTTCGCCATACTATATTGTGATTTTATCTTACTTTAAATGAATCCACATACTATACTATGATGTTTTCACGTAAAATTTTTCAATATAATCAATTATGACGTTTTTCCAAAAAAAAATTTCGACATACTATACTATGACTTTTTTTTCATAAAATTTTTCGACATACTATATTATGACTTTATCTTATATAAAATGAATCCACAGACTATACTATGATGTTTTCACTTAAAATTTTTCAATATATTCAATTATGATGTTTTTCCAAAATAATTTCGACATACTATACTATGACTTTTTTTTTTACATGAAATTTCTTGACATATGATATTATGACTTTTTCAAACATGAAATGAATCCACATACTATTCTATGATGTTTTCACATGATTTTTTTCAATATATTCAATTATGACGTTTTTCCAAAAAAATTTTCGACATACTATACTATGACTTTTTTTTCATAAAATTTTTCGACATACTATATTATGACTATCTTATATAAAATGAATCCACATACTATACTATGATGTTTTCACATAAAATTTTTCAATATATTCAATTATGACGTTTTTCCAAAAAAAATTTCGACATACTATACTATGACTTTTTTTAATAAAATTTTTTAACATACTATATTATGACTTTTTCTTACTTGAAATGAATCCAAATACTATACTACGATGTTTTCACATGATTTTTTTCAATATATTCAATTATGACGTTTTTCCATAAAAAATTTTCGACATACTATACTATGACTTTTTTATATGAAATTTTTTGACATATGGTATTATGACTTTTTCTTACTTGAAATGAATCCACATACTATACTATGATGTTTTCACATAAAATTTTTCATTATCAATTATGACGTTTTTTCCAAAAAAATTTCCGACATACTATACTATGACTTTTTTACATGAAATTTTTTGACATATGATATTATGACTTTTTCTTACTTGAAATGAATCCACATACTATACTATGATGTTTTCAATTAAAATTTTTCAATATATTCAATTACGACGTTTTTCCAAAAAAAATTTCTACATACTATACTGACTTTTTTTTATAAAATTTTTTAACATACTATATTATGACTTTTTCTTACTTGAAATGAATCCACATACTATACTACGATGTTTTCACGTGATTTTTTTCAATATATTCAATTATGAATTTTTCCATAAAAAATTTTTGACATACTATACTATGACTTTTTTTCATAAAATTTTAATACTATATTATGATTTGCTACATGAAATGAATCCACATTCTATACTATGATGTTTTCACATGATTTTTTTCAATATATTAATTATGACGTTTTTCCAAAAAAATTTTCGACATACTATACTATGACTTTTTTTTCATAAAATTTTTCGACATACTATATTATGACTATCTTATATAAAATGAATCCACATACTATACTATGATGTTTTCACATAAAATTTTTCAATATATTCAATTATGACGTTTTTCCAAAAAAATTTCGACATACTATACTATGACTTTTTTTAATAAAATTTTTTAACATACTATATTATGACTTTTTCTTACTTGAAAGACCACATACTATACTACGATGTTTTCACATGATTTTTTTAATATATTCAATTATGAGTTTTTCCAAAAAAAATTCGACATACTATACTATGACTTTTTTCATAAAATTTGTTAACATACTATATTATGAATTTAGCTACATGAAATGATCCCATACTATAGTATGATGTTTTCACATAAAATTTTTCAATATAATCAATTATGACGTTTTTCCAAAAAAAAATTTGACATACTATACTATGCTTTTTTTTCATAAAATTTTTGACATACTATATTATGACTTTATCTTATATAAAATGATACAAGACTATACTATGATGTTTTCACTTAAATTTTTTCAATATATTCAATTATGATGTTTTTCCAAAATAATTTCGACATACTATACTATGACTTTTTTTTTTACATGAAATTTCTTGACATATGATATTATGACTTTTTAAACATGAAATGAATCCACATACTATTCTATGATGTTTTCACATATTTTTTTCAATATATTCAATTATGACGTTTTTCCAAAAAAAATTCGATACTTCTTGTTTTTCATAAAATTTTTCGATACTATATTTGATTTTCTTATATAAAATGAATCAATACTATACTATGATGTTTTCACTTAAAATTTTTCAATATATTCAATTATGATGTTTTTCAAAATAATTTGAATACTATACTATACTTTTTTATATGAAATTTTTTGACATATGATATTTGACTTTTTCTTACTTGAAATGATCCACATACTATACTATGATGTTTTAATTAAAATTATTCAATATATTCAATTATGCGTTTTTCAAAATATTTTTTGACATACTATACTATGCTTTTTTTTATAAAATTTTTTAACATACTATATTTGACTTTTTCTTACTTGAAATAAATCCACATACTATACTACGATGTTTTCACATGATTTTTTTCAATATATTCAATTATGACGTTTTTCCATAAAAAATTTTCGACATACTATACTATGCTTTTTTATATGAAATTTTTTGTCATATGATATTTGCTTTTTCTTACTTGAAATGAATCCACATACTATCTACGATGTTTTCACATGATTTTTTTAATATATTCAATTATGACGTTTTTTGTAAAATTTTTAAATATAATCAATTGTGACGTTTTTCCAAAAAAATTTTCGACATACTATACTATGACTTTTTTAATAAAATTTTTAACATACTATATTTGACTTTAGCTACATGAAATGAATCCACATACTATACTATGATGTTTTCAATAAAATTTTTCAATATAATCAATTATGATGTTTTTCAAAAAAATTTCGACATACTATACTATAACTTTTTTATATGAAATATTTTGACATATGATATTTGACTTTTTCTTACTTGAAATGAATCCACATACTATACTATGATGTTTTAAATTAAAATTATTCAATATATTCAATTTGCGTTTTTCAAAATATTTTTTGACATACTATACTATGACTTTTTTTTTATAAAATTTTTTGACATACTATATTATGACTTTCTTACATAAAATGAATCCACATACTATACTATGATGTTTTCACGTAAAATTTTTCAACATAATGAATTGACTTTTTTCCATAAAATTTTTCGACATACTATACTATGACTTTTTTCATAAAATTTGTTAACATACTATATTATGAATTTAGCTACATGAAATGAATCCACATACTATAGTATGATGTTTTCACATAAAATTTTTCAATATAATCAATTATACGTTTTTCAAAAAAAATTTCGACATACTATACTATGACTTTTTTCATAAAATTTTTCGACATACTATATTATGACTTTATCTTATATAAAATCAATCCCATACTATACTATGATGTTTTCACTTAAAATTTTTCAATATATTCAATTATGATGTTTTTCCAAAATAATTTCGACATACTATACTATGACTTTTTTTTTACATGAAATTTCTTGACATATGATATTATGACTTTTTAAACATGAAATGAATCCACATACTATTCTATGACGTTTTCAATAAAATTTTTCAATATATTCAATTATGACGTTTTTCCAAAAAATTTTCGACATACTATACTATGACTTTTTTAATAAAATTTTTTAACATACTATATTTATGACTTTAGCTACATGAAATGAATCCACATACTATACTATGATGTTTTCACATAAAATTTTTCAATATAATCAATTATATGTTTTTCCAAAAAAATTTCGACATACTATACTATAACTTTTTTATATGAAATTTTTTGACATATATTATGACTTTTTCTTACTTGAAATGAATCCACATACTATACTATGATGTTTTAAATTAAAATTATTCAATATATTCAATTATGACGTTTTTCCAAAATATTTTTTGACATACTATACTATGACTTTTTTTATAAAATTTTTTAACATACTATATTTGACTTTAGCTACATGAAATGATCCACATACTATACTATGATGTTTTCAATTAAAATTTTTAATATATTCAATTATGACGTTTTTCCAAAAAAATTTCCGACATACTATACTATGACTTTTTTATATGAAATTTTTTGACATATGATATTATGACTTTTTCTTACTTGAAATGATCCACATACTATACTATGATGTTTTAATTAAAATTTTTCAATATATTCAATTATGACGTTTTTCAAAAAAAATTTCGACATACTATACTATGACTTTTTTTTATAAAATTTTTTAACATACTATATTATGACTTTTTCTTACTTGAAATGATCCACATACTATACTACGATGTTTTCACATTATTTTTTTCAATATATTCAATTATGCGTTTTTCCATAAAAAATTTTCGACATACTATACTATGACTTTTTTCATAAAATTTTTTAACATACTATATTATGAATTTAGCTACATGAAATGATCCACATTCTATACTATGATGTTTTCACATGATTTTTTTCAATATATTCAATTATGATTTTTTCAAAAAAATTTTCGACATACTATACTATGACTTTTTTCATAAAATTTTTCGACATACTATATTATGACTATCTTATATAAAATGAATCCACATACTATACTATGATGTTTTCACATAAAATTTTTCAATATATTCAATTGTGACGTTTTTCCAAAAAAAATTTCGACATACTATACTATGACTTTTTTAATAAAATTTTTTAACATACTATATTATGACTTTTTCTTACTTGAAATGATCCACATACTATACTACGATGTTTTCACATGATTTTTTTCAATATATTCAATTATGACGTTTTTCCATAAAAAATTTTCGACATACTATACTATGACTTTTTTTCATAAAATTTTTTAACATACTATATTATGAATTTAGCTACATGAAATGAATCCACATACTATACTATGATGTTTTCACATAAAATTTTTCAATATAATCAATTATGACGTTTTTCCAAAAAAAATTTCGACATACTATACTATGACTTTTTTTCATAAAATTTTTCGACATACTATATTATGACTTTATCTTACATAAAATGAATCCACATACTATACTATGATGTTTTCACGTAAAATTTTTCAACATAATGAATTGACTTTTTTCCATAAAATTTTTCGACATGCTATACTATGACTTTTTTTTCCATATTTTTCGCCATACTATATTGTGATTTTATCTTACTTTAAATGAATCCACATACTATACTATGATGTTTTCACGTAAAATTTTTCAATATAATCAATTATGACGTTTTTCCAAAAAAAAATTTCGACATACTATACTATGACTTTTTTTTCATAAAATTTTTCGACATACTATATTATGACTTTATCTTATATAAAATGAATCCACAGACTATACTATGATGTTTTCACTTAAAATTTTTCAATATATTCAATTATGATGTTTTTCCAAAATAATTTCGACATACTATACTATGACTTTTTTTTTTACATGAAATTTCTTGACATATGATATTATGACTTTTTCAAACATGAAATGAATCCACATACTATTCTATGATGTTTTCACATGATTTTTTTCAATATATTCAATTATGACGTTTTTCCAAAAAAATTTTCGACATACTATACTATGACTTTTTTTTCATAAAATTTTTCGACATACTATATTATGACTATCTTATATAAAATGAATCCACATACTATACTATGATGTTTTCACATAAAATTTTTCAATATATTCAATTATGACGTTTTTCCAAAAAAAATTTCGACATACTATACTATGACTTTTTTTAATAAAATTTTTTAACATACTATATTATGACTTTTTCTTACTTGAAATGAATCCAAATACTATACTACGATGTTTTCACATGATTTTTTTCAATATATTCAATTATGACGTTTTTCCATAAAAAATTTTCGACATACTATACTATGACTTTTTTATATGAAATTTTTTGACATATGGTATTATGACTTTTTCTTACTTGAAATGAATCCACATACTATACTATGATGTTTTCACATAAAATTTTTCATTATCAATTATGACGTTTTTCCAAAAAAATTTCCGACATACTATACTATGACTTTTTTACATGAAATTTTTTGACATATGATATTATGACTTTTTCTTACTTGAAATGAATCCACATACTATACTATGATGTTTTCAATTAAAATTTTTCAATATATTCAATTACGACGTTTTTCCAAAAAAAAATTCTACATACTATACTGACTTTTTTTTTATAAAATTTTTTAACATACTATATTATGACTTTTTCTTACTTGAAATGAATCCACATACTATACTACGATGTTTTCACGTGATTTTTTTCAATATATTCAATTATGAAGTTTTTCCATAAAAAATTTTCGACATACTATACTATGACTTTTTTTCATAAAATTTTTTAACATACTATATTATGAATTTAGCTACATGAAATGAATCCACATTCTATACTATGATGTTTTCACATGATTTTTTTCAATATATTCAATTATGACGTTTTTCCAAAAAAATTTTCGACATACTATACTATGACTTTTTTTTCATAAAATTTTTCGACATACTATATTATGACTATCTTATATAAAATGAATCCACATACTATACTATGATGTTTTCACATAAAATTTTTCAATATATTCAATTATGACGTTTTTCCAAAAAAAATTTCGACATACTATACTATGACTTTTTTTAATAAAATTTTTTAACATACTATATTATGACTTTTTCTTACTTGAAATGAATCCACATACTATACTACGATGTTTTCACATGATTTTTTTCAATATATTCAATTATGACGTTTTTCCAAAAAAATTCGACATACTATACTATGACTTTTTTTCATAAAATTTGTTAACATACTATATTATGAATTTAGCTACATGAAATGAATCCACATACTATAGTATGATGTTTTCACATAAAATTTTTCAATATAATCAATTATGACGTTTTTCCAAAAAAAAATTTCGACATACTATACTATGACTTTTTTTTCATAAAATTTTTCGACATACTATATTATGACTTTATCTTATATAAAATGAATACACAGACTATACTATGATGTTTTCACTTAAATTTTTTCAATATATTCAATTATGATGTTTTTCCAAAATAATTTCGACATACTATACTATGACTTTTTTTTTTTACATGAAATTTCTTGACATATGATATTATGACTTTTTCAAACATGAAATGAATCCACATACTATTCTATGATGTTTTCACATGATTTTTTTCAATATATTCAATTATGACGTTTTTCCAAAAAAAAATTTCGACATACTATACTATGACTTTTTTTCATAAAATTTTTCGACATACTATATTATGACTTTATCTTATATAAAATGAATCCACATACTATACTATGATGTTTTCACTTAAAATTTTTCAATATATTCAATTATGATGTTTTTCCAAAATAATTTCGACATACTATACTATAACTTTTTTATATGAAATTTTTTGACATATGATATTATGACTTTTTCTTACTTGAAATGAATCCACATACTATACTATGATGTTTTCAATTAAAATTATTCAATATATTCAATTATGACGTTTTTCCAAAATATTTTTTGACATACTATACTATGACTTTTTTTTTATAAAATTTTTTAACATACTATATTATGACTTTTTCTTACTTGAAATAAATCCACATACTATACTACGATGTTTTCACATGATTTTTTTCAATATATTCAATTATGACGTTTTTCCATAAAAAATTTTCGACATACTATACTATGACTTTTTTATATGAAATTTTTTGTCATATGATATTATGACTTTTTCTTACTTGAAATGAATCCACATACTATACTACGATGTTTTCACATGATTTTTTTCAATATATTCAATTATGACGTTTTTTCGTAAAATTTTTTAAATATAATCAATTGTGACGTTTTTCCAAAAAAATTTTCGACATACTATACTATGACTTTTTTTATATGAAATTTCTTGACATATATTCTGACTTTTTCAAACATGAAATGAATCCACATACTATTCTATGACGTTTTCACATAAAATTATTCAATATATTCAATTATGACGTTTTTCCAAAAAAATTTTCGACATACTATACTATGACTTTTTTTTTATGAAATTTTTTAACGTACTATATTATGACTTTTTCTTACTTGAAATGAATCCACATACTATACTATGATGTTTTCACATGATTTTCTTCAATATATTCAATTATGACGTTTTTCTATAAAATTTTTTCGACACACTATACTATGACTTTTTTTCATAAAATTTTTTAACATACTATATTATGAATTTAGCTACATGAAATGAATCCACATACTATACTATGATGTTTTCACATAAAATTTTTCAATATAATCAATTATGACGTTTTTCCAAAAAAAATTTCAACATACTATACTATGACTTTTTTTTCATAAAATTTTTTGACATACTATATTATGACTTTATCTTACATAAAATGAATCCACATACTATACTATGATGTTTTCACATAAAATTTTTCAATATAATCAATTATGACGTTTTTCCATAAAAATTTTCGACATACTATACTATGACTTTTTTTTTCATAAAATTTTTTAACATACTATATTATGAATTTAGCTACATGAAATGAATCCACATACTATACTATGATGTTTTCACATAAAATTTTTCAATATAATCAATTATGACGTTTTTCCAAAAAAAATTTCGACATACTATACTATGACTTTTTTTTCATAAAATTTTTCGACATACTATATTATGACTTTATCTTACATAAAATGAATCCACATACTATACTATGATGTTTTCACGTAAAATTTTTCAACATAATGAATTGACTTTTTTCCATAAAATTTTTCGACATACTATACTATGACTTTTTTCATAAAATTTGTTAACATACTATATTATGAATTTAGCTACATGAAATGAATCCACATACTATAGTATGATGTTTTCACATAAAATTTTTCAATATAATCAATTATGACGTTTTTCCAAAAAAAATTTCGACATACTATACTATGACTTTTTTTTCATAAAATTTTTCGACATACTATATTATGACTTTATCTTATATAAAATGAATCCACATACTATACTATGATGTTTTCACTTAAAATTTTTCAATATATTCAATTATGATGTTTTTCCCAAAATAATTTCGACATACTATACTATGACTTTTTTTTTTTACATGAAATTTCTTGACATATGATATTATGACTTTTTCAAACATGAAATGAATCCACATACTATTCTATGACGTTTTCACATAAAATTTTTCAATATATTCAATTATGACGTTTTTCCAAAAAAATTTTCGACATACTATACTATGACTTTTTTTAATAAAATTTTTTAACATACTATATTATGACTTTAGCTACATGAAATGAATCCACATACTATACTATGATGTTTTCACATAAAATTTTTCAATATAATCAATTATGATGTTTTTCCAAAAAAATTTCGACATACTATACTATAACTTTTTTATATGAAATTTTTTGACATATGATATTATGACTTTTTCTTACTTGAAATGAATCCACATACTATACTATGATGTTTTAAATTAAAATTATTCAATATATTCAATTATGACGTTTTTCCAAAATATTTTTTGACATACTATACTATGACTTTTTTTTTAATAAAATTTTTTAACATACTATATTATGACTTTAGCTACATGAAATGAATCCACATACTATACTATGATGTTTTCACATAAAATTTTTCAATATTATCAATTATGACGTTTTTCCAAAAAAATTTCCGACATACTATACTATGACTTTTTTATATGAAATTTTTTGACATATGATATTATGACTTTTTCTTACTTGAAATGAATCCACATACTATACTATGATGTTTTCAATTAAAATTTTTCAATATATTCAATTATGACGTTTTTCCAAAAAAAGTTTGACATACTATACTATGACTTTTTTATTATAAAATTTTTTAACAAACTATATTATGACTTTTTCTTACTTGAAATGAATCCACATACTATACTACGATGTTTTCACATGATTTTTTTCAATATATTCAATTATGACGTTTTTCCATAAAAAATTTTCGACATACTATACTATGACTTTTTTATATGAAATTTTTTGACATATGATATTATGACTTTTTCTTACTTGAAATGAATCCACATACTATACTATGATGTTTTCAATTAAAATTTTTCAATATATTCAATTATGACGTTTTTCCAAAAAAATTTCCGACATACTATACTATGACTTTTTTATATGAAATTTTTTGACATATGATATTATGACTTTTTCTTACTTGAAATGAATCCACATACTATACTATGATGTTTTCAATTAAAATTTTTCAATATATTCAATTATGACGTTTTTCCAAAAAAAATTTCGACATACTATACTATGACTTTTTTTTTATAAAATTTTTTAACATACTATATTATGACTTTTTCTTACTTGAAATGAATCCACATACTATACTACGATGTTTTCACATGATTTTTTTCAATATATTCAATCATGACGTTTTTCCATAAAAAATTTTCGACATACTATACTATGACTTTTTTTCATAAAATTTTTTAACATACTATATTATGAATTTAGCTACATGAAATGAATCCACATTCTATACTATGATGTTTTCACATGATTTTTTTCAATATATTCAATTATGACGTTTTTCCAAAAAAATTTTCGACATACTATACTATGACTTTTTTTTCATAAAATTTTTCGACATACTATGTTATGACTATCTTATATAAAATGAATCCACATACTATACTATGATGTTTTCACATAAAATTTTTCAATATATTCAATTATGACGTTTTTCCAAAAAAATTTCGACATACTATACTATGACTTTTTTCATAAAATTTGTTAACATACTATATTATGAATTTAGCTACATGAAATGAATCCACATACTATACTATGACGTTTTCACATAAAATTTTTCAATATAATCAATTATGACGTTTTTCCAAAAAAATTTCGACATACTATACTATGACTTTTTTTTCATAAAATTTTTTGACATACTATATTGTGACTTTTTCTTACTTGAAATGAATCCACATACTATACTATGATGTTTTCACATAAATTTTTTCAATATTATCAATTTTGACGTTTTTCCAAAAAAATTTCCGACATACTATACTATGACTTTTTTATATGAAATTTCTTGACATATGATATTATGACTTTTTCTTACTTTAAATGAATCCACATACTATACTATGATGTTTTCAATTAAAATTTTTCAATATATTCAATTATGACGTTTTTCCATAAAATTTTTTCGACATACTATACTATGACTTTTTTTTTCATAAAATTTTTTAACATACTATATTATGAATTTATCTTACATAAAATGAATCCACATACTATACTATGATGTTTTCACGTAAAATTTTTCAACATAATGAATTGACTTTTTTCCATAAAATTTTTCGACATACTATACTATGACTTTTTTCATAAAATTTGTTAACATACTATATTATGAATTTAGCTACATGAAATGAATCCACATACTATAGTATGATGTTTTCACATAAAATTTTTCAATATAATCAATTATGACGTTTTTCCAAAAAAAATTTTCGACATACTATACTATGACTTTTTTATATGAAATTTTTTGTCATATGATATTATGACTTTTTCTTACTTGAAATGAATCCACATACTATACTATGATGTTTTCAATTAAAATTTTTCAATATATTCAATTATGACGTTTTTCCAAAAAAAATTTCGACATACTATACTGACTTTTTTTTCATAAAATTTTTCGACATACTATATTATGACTTTAGCTTATATAAAATGAATCCACATACTATACTATGATGTTTTCACTTAAAATTTTTCAATATATTCAATTATGATGTTTTTCCAAAATAATTTCGACATACTATACTATGACTTTTTTTTTTACATGAAATTTCTTGACATATGATATTATGACTTTTTCAAACATGAAATGAATCCACATACTATTCTATGATGTTTTCACATAAAATTTTTCAATATATTCAATGATGACGTTTTTCCAAAAAAATTTTCGACATACTATACTATGACTTTTTTTAATAAAATTTTTTAACATACTATATTATGACTTTAGCTACATGAAATGAATCCACATACTATACTATGATGTTTTCACATAAAATTTTTCAATATAATCAATTATGATGTTTTTCCAAAAAAATTTCGACATACTATATTATAACTTTTTTATATGAAATTTTTTAACATACTATATTATGACTTTAGCTACATGAAATGAATCCACATACTATAGTATGATGTTTTCACATAAAATTTTTCAATATAATCAATTATGACGTTTGTCAAAAAAAAATTTCGACATACTATACTATGACTTTTTTTTCATAAAATTTTTCGACATACTATATTATGACTATCTTATATAAAATGAATCCACATACTATACTATGATGTTTTCACTTAAAATTTTTCAATATATTCAATTATGATGTTTTTCCAAAAAAAATGTACATTCTATACTATGAATTTTTTCATAAAATTTTTCGACATACTATATCATGACTTTATCTTATATGAAATGAATCCACATACTATACTATGATGTTTTCACATGATTTTTTTCAATATATTCAATTATGACGTTTTTCTGTAAAATTTTTTAAATATAATCAATTATGACGTTTTTCAAAAAAAAATTTCGACATACTATACTATGACTTTTTTTATATGAAATTTCTTGACATATATTGTGACTTTTTCAAACATGAAATGAATCCACATACTATTCTATGATGTTTTCACATAAAATTATTCAACATATTCAATTATGACGTTTTTCCAAAAAATTGTTTGACATACTATACTATGACTTTTTTTTTATAAAATTTTTTAACATACTATATTATGACTTTAGCTACATGAAATGAATCCACATACTATACTATGATGTTTTCACATAAATTTTTTCAATATTATCAATTATGACGTTTTTCCAAAAAAATTTCCGACATACTATACTATGACTTTTTTTTCATAAAATTTTTTAACATACTATATTATGAATTTAGCTACATGAAATGAATCCACATACTATACTATGATGTTTTCACATAAAATTTTTCAATATAATCAATTATGACGTTTTTCCAAAAAAAATTTCGACATACTATACTATGACTTTTTTTTCATAAAATTTTTCGACATACTATATTATGACTTTATCTTACATAAAATGAATCCACATACTATACTATGATGTTTTCACGTAAAATTTTTCAACATAATGAATTGACTTTTTTCCATAAAAATTTTCGACATACTATACTATGACTTTTTTTTTATAAAATTTTTTAACGTACTATATTATGACTTTTTCTTACTTGAAATGAATCCACATACTATACTATGATGTTTTCACATAAAATTTTTCAATATAATCAATTATGACGTTTTTCCAAAAAAAATTTCAACATACTATACTATGACTTTTTTTTCAGAAAATTTTTTGACATACTATATTATGACTTTATCTTACATAAAATGAATCCACATACTATACTATGATGTTTTCACATAAAATTTTTCAATATAATCAATTATGACGTTTTTCCATAAAAATTTTCGACATACTATACTATGACTTTTTTTATATAAAATTTCTTGACATATGATATGATGACTTTTTCTTACTTGAAATGAATCCACATACTATACTATGATGTTTTCAATTAAAATTATTCAATATATTCAATTATGACGTTTTTCCAAAAAAATTTTTTGACATACTATACTATGACTTTTTTTTATAAAGTTTTTTAACATACTATATTATGACTTTAGCTACATGAAATTAATCCACATACTATACTATGATGTTTTCACATAAATTTTTTCAATATTATCAATTATGACGTTTTTCCAAAAAAATTTCCGACATACTATACTATGACTTTTTTTTCATAAAATTTTTTAACATACTATATTATGAATTTAGCTACATGAAATGAATCCACATACTATACTATGATGTTTTCACATAAAATTTTTCAATATAATCAATTATGACGTTTTTCCAAAAAAAATTTCGACATACTATACTATGACTTTTTTTTCATAAAATTTTTCGACATACTATATTATGACTTTATCTTACATAAAATGAATCCACATACTATACTATGATGTTTTCACGTAAAATTTTTCAACATAATGAATTGACTTTTTTCCATAAAATTTTTCGACATACTATACTATGACTTTTTTCATAAAATTTGTTAACATACTATATTATGAATTTAGCTACATGAAATGAATCCACATACTATAGTATGATGTTTTCACATAAAATTTTTCAATATAATCAATTATGACGTTTTTCCAAAAAAAAATTTCGACATACTATACTATGACTTTTTTTTCATAAAATTTTTCGACATACTATATTATGACTTTATCTTATATAAAATGAATACACAGACTATACTATGATGTTTTCACTTAAATTTTTTCAATATATTCAATTATGATGTTTTTCCAAAATAATTTCGACATACTATACTATGACTTTTTTTTTTTACATGAAATTTCTTGACATATGATATTATGACTTTTTCAAACATGAAATGAATCCACATACTATACTATGATGTTTTCACATAAAATTTTTCAATATAATCAATTATGACGTTTTTCCAAAAAAAATTTCGACATACTATACTATGACTTTTTTTTCATAAAATTTTTCGACATACTATATTATGACTTTATCTTACATAAAATGAATCCACATACTATACTATGATGTGTTCACGTAAAATTTTTCAACATAATGAATTGACTTTTTTCCATACAATTTTTCGACATGCTATACTATGTCTTTTTTTTTCCATATTTTTCGCCATACTATATTGTGATTTTATCTTACTTTAAATGAATCCACATACTATACTATGATGTTTTCACGTAAAATTTTTCAATATAATCAATTATGATGTTGTTCCAAAAAAAATTTCTACATACTACACTATGACTTTTTTTCATAAAATTTTTCGACATACTATATTCTGACTTTATCTTATATAAAATGAATCCACATACTATACTATGATGTTTTCACATAAAATTTTTCAATATAATCAATTATGACGTTTTTCCATAAAATTTTTCGACATACTATACTATGACTTTTTTTATATAAAATTTCTTGACATATGATATGATGACTTTTTCTTACTTAAAATGAATCCACATACTATACTATGATGTTTTCAATTAAAATTATTCAATATATTCAATTATGACGTTTTTCCAAAAAAATTTTTGACATACTATACTATGACTTTTTTTTAATAAAATTTTTTAACATACTATATTATGACTTTAGCTACATGAAATGAATCCACATACTATACTATGATGTTTTCACATAAAATTTTTCAATATAATCAATTATGATGTTTTTCCAAAAAAATTTCGACATACTATACTATAACTGTTTTATATGAAATTTTTTGACATATGATATTATGACCTTTTCTTTCTTGAAATGAATCCACATACTATACTACGATGTTTTCACATGATTTTTTTCAATATATTCAATTATGACGTTTTTCCATAAAAAATTTTCGACATACTATACTATGACTTTTTTTTCATAAAATTTGTTAACATACTATATTATGAATTTAGCTACATGAAATGAATCCACATACTATAGTATGATGTTTTCACATAAAATTTTTCAATATAATCAATTATGACGTTTGTCAAAAAAAAATTTCGACATACTATACTATGACTTTTTTTTCATAAAATTTTTCGACATACTATATTATGACTATCTTATATAAAATGAATCCACATACTATACTATGATGTTTTCACTTAAAATTTTTCAATATATTCAATTATGATGTTTTTCCAAAAAAAATGTACATTCTATACTATGAATTTTTTCATAAAATTTTTCGACATACTATATCATGACTTTATCTTATATGAAATGAATCCACATACTATACTATGATGTTTTCACATGATTTTTTTCAATATATTCAATTATGACGTTTTTCTGTAAAATTTTTTAAATATAATCAATTATGACGTTTTTCAAAAAAAAATTTCGACATACTATACTATGACTTTTTTTATATGAAATTTCTTGACATATATTATGACTTTTTCAAACATGAAATGAATCCACATACTATTCTATGATGTTTTCACATAAAATTATTCAACATATTCAATTATGACGTTTTTCCAAAAAATTGTTTGACATACTATACTATGACTTTTTTTTCATAAAATTTTTCGACATACTATATTATGACTTTATCTTACATAAAATGAATCCACATACTATACTATGATGTTTTCACGTAAAATTTTTCAACATAATGAATTGACTTTTTTCCATAAAATTTTTCGACATGCTATACTATGACTTTTTTTTCCATATTTTTCGCCATACTATATTGTGATTTTATCTTACTTTAAATGAATCCACATACTATACTATGATGTTTTCACGTAAAATTTTTCAATATAATCAATTATGACGTTTTTCCAAAAAAAAATTTCGACATACTATACTATGACTTTTTTCATAAAATTTGTTAACATACTATATTATGAATTTAGCTACATGAAATGAATCCACATACTATAGTATGATGTTTTCACATAAAATTTTTCAATATAATCAATTATGACGTTTTTCCAAAAAAAATTTCGACATACTATACTATGACTTTTTTTTCATAAAATTTTTCGACATACTATATTATGACTTTATCTTATATAAAATGAATCCACATACTATACTATGATGTTTTCACTTAAAATTTTTCAATATATTCAATTATGATGTTTTTCCAAAATAATTTCGACATACTATACTATGACTTTTTTTTTTTTAAAAACAAAAAAAAAAAAAAAAAAAAAAAAAAAAAAAAAATAATTTTTTACATGAAATTTCTTGACATATGATATTATGACTTTTTCTAAACATGAAATGAATCCACATACTATTCTATGATGTTTTCACATAAAATTATTCAATATAATCAATTATGATGTTTTTCCAAAAAATTTTAGAAATAATATAATATGATTTTTATAAAAAAAAATTTCAAAAAAAAAATTACTATTTAAAAAAAAAAGATATACGCTTCTTGTGTTTCCATAAAATTCATTATTCAATTATGACGTTTTTCAAAAAAAATTTTGACATACAATACTATGACTTTTTTTTTTCATAAATAACCAACATTTTTTAAGGGATTTTCTTCATATATTCAATATGACGTTTTTCCATAAAATTTTTTAAAAAAAATAAAATATAATTTTTTTTTTAAAAAATTTTATACTATATTATGACTTTAGCTTACATGAAATGAATCCACATACTATACTATGACGTTTTCACATAAAATTTTTCAATATAATCAATTATGACGTTTTTCAATTTATAATTTTTGGCATACTTATTATGACTTTATCTTACATAAAATGAATCCACATACTATACTATGATGTTTTCACATAAAATTTTTCAATATAATCAATTATGACGTTTTTCCATAAAAATTTTCGACATACTATACTATGACTTTTTTTCATAAAATTTTTTATCATACTATATCATGACTTTATCTTATATGAAATGAATCCACATACTATACTATGATGTTTTCAATTAAAATTTTTCAATATATTCAGTTATGACATTTTTCCAAATTTTTTTTTTAAATTTCAGGGGAAAAAAAAATGTCATAGTATAGTATGTCAAATTTTTTTTTTCGAAAAACGTCATAATTGAATACATTGCAAAAATTCATGTAAAAACATCATATCATCATATATGTGGATTCATTTCATGTAGGTAAAGTCATAATATAGTCTGTTAAAAAATGTTATGAAAAAAAGTCATTGTATAGTATGTGGATTCATTTCATGTTAGAAAAAGTCATGATATCATATGTCAAGAAATTTCATGTAAAAAAAAAGTCATAGTATAGTATGTTGAAAAATTTTATGGAAAAACATCACAATTGAATATATTGAAACATTTCCTGTAAAACCATCATAGTATAGTATGAGCAATGATTTCAAGTAAGAAAAGTCATAATTTAGTATGTCGACAAATTTCATGAAAAAAACGTCATAATTGATGATATTGAAAAACCATCATAGTATAGTATGTGAGTTCATTTCAAGTAAGAAAAAGTTATAATATATGTCAAGAAATTTCACGTAAAAAAAAGTCATACTGTAGAATGTCGAAAAATTTAATGGAAAAACATCATAGTATAATATGTGGATTCAAGTTAAGAAAAAAGTCATCATATATGTCAAGAAATTTCAAGTAAAAAAATGTCATAGTATAGAATGTCGAAAAATTTATCTATGCTATTTTTCTATTATATCTATACTATGATGTTTTCACTTGAAATTTAACAACATAGTATACTATGACGGTTTTTTCAGATTATATTTTTGAGCTTTGTTTTACATAAAATTTATCAACATACTGACTATCTTACATGAAATGAATCCACATACCATACTATGATGAAATTTTTCGACATACTATACTATGACTTTTTTCAACATACTCTGACTTTTTAAAAACTTTTTCCGACAATCTTCTATGACTTTTTTCGACATACTAAACTATTTTTATTACTTTTTTTTGCATAGTATAGTTTGACTTTTTAGTGTTTTTTTGACATAATATAAAATGTTTGTCTGACTTTTTCCATCATACTATATCTTTTTTTCGACATACTATACTTTGACTCTTAAAAACTTTTTTTTGACATACTATACCATGACTTTTTTTTTTTTTTTTTTAAAACCTTTCTTTGACAAAGTATACTATGACTTTTTCCACATACTATAGTATGACTTTTTATGATTTTTTCAACATATCAGAAAATTACTTTTTTCGACATACTATGCTATGACTTTTTAAAAAAGTCAAACTATAATATGTCGAAAAAAGTCATAGTATACTATGTCTAAAAAAGGATAGTATAGTATGTAGAAAAAATTCATAGTATACTATGTCTAAAAAAGGTAGAGTATAGTATGTAGAAAAAAAGTCATAGTATATTTTGCCGAAAAAAAGTTTTTAAAAATTCATTTTATGATATGTCGAAAAAAGTCCTAAAAAGTTATACTATACTATGTCAAAAAAATTCATGGTATACTATGTCGAAAAAAAGTCAGTATATTATGTCGAAAAAAGTATTTAAAAAGTCATAGTAGAGTATGTTGAAAAAAGTCATAATATATTATGTCAAAAAAGTTGTAAAAAAAGTCACAGTAAAAATCATAGTATGTATAGTATTTCAAAAAAGTAATACTCTAGTATGTCGAAAAACGTCATAGTATACTATGTCAAAAAAGTCATGAAAAAAAAGTCATAGTATAGTATGTCGAAAAAAATCCTAAAAAAGTCCTAATATGTCGAATATTTTTTAAAACAGTCATAGTATAGTATGTCAAAAAAAAAAGTCATAGTGTGGTATGTCGAAAAAAATCCTAAAAAAGTCATACTATAGTATCACGAAAAAAGTCATAGTATAGTATGTCGAAAAAAGTCATAGTATACTATGTCAAAAAAGTCATGAAAAAAGTCATAGTATAGTATGTTGAAAAAAAATCCTAAAACAGTCATACTATACTATATCGAGAAAAGTCATACTCTGTCGAAAAAAGTTTTTAAAAAGTCATAGTATAGTATGTCAAAAAAATCATAGTCTAGTATGTCGACAGAAGTCAAAAAGAGTCACAGTATAGTATGTCAAAAAGTTTTTGAAAAGTCATAGTATAGTATGTCGAAAAAAGTTTTTAAAAAGTCTAAAATTCATAGTATAGCATGTTGATAAAAGTTATAGACAATGGAAAAAGTCAGACACAGACATTTTATATTATGTCGAAAAAACACTAAAAAAGTCAAACTATAATATGTCAAAAAAGTCATAGTATAGTATGTCAAAAAAAGTCATAGTATACGATGTCGAAAAAAAGGGATAGTATAGTATGTCAAAAGTCATAGTATACTTTGTCAAACAAAGGGATAGTATAGTATGCCAAAACGTTTTTAAAAAGTCACAGTAGAGTATGTTGAAAAAAGTCATAGTATACTATGTCAAACAAAGGGATAGTATAGTATGTTGAAAAAAGTTTTTAAAAAAGTTATAGTATAGTATGTCGAAAAAAACCACAGTATGTATAGTATTTCAAAAAAAGTCATACTTAAGTGTCGAAAAACGTCATAGTATAGTATGTCGAAAAAAGGTTAAAAAACTCATAGTAAACTATGTCGAAAATAGTTTTTAAAAAGTCATAGTATAGTATGTCAAAAGTCATAGTACAGCATTGTGAAAAAAGTAATAAAAAAGTCATAGTATAGTATGTCAAAAAAAGTCATCGTATAGTATTTTGAAAAAAGTCAGTATATTATGTCGAAAAAAATCCTAAAGAAGTCATACTATTAGTATAGGATACCATGTCGAAAAAAGTTTTAAAAAAGTCATAGTATAGTATGTCGAAAAAATTCATAGTATACTATGTCGAAAAAAATCCTGAAAAAGTCATACTATAGTATATCGAAAAAAGTCATAGTATACAATGTCGAAAAAAGTTTTTAAAAAGTCATACTATGTCCAAAAAAGTCATAAAAAAGTCATAGTATAGTATGTCAAAAAAATCCTAAAAAGTCATACTCTACTATGTCAAGAAAAGGTTTAAAAAAGTGATAGTACAGTATGCTGAAAAAAGTCAGAAAAACAAGACATTTTACCTTATATCAAATAATCCTAAAATAAGGAATACTATGCTATGTCTAAAAAAGTCAGAAAAAAAGATATTTTATATTATGGCGTAAAAAATTCATAAAACGTCATAGTATACTATGTCCAAAAAACTTTTAAAAAAGCCATAGTACAGTATGCCGAAAAAAGTATAGTATATCATCATAGTATATTATGTTGAAAATAGTTTTTAAAAAAGTCATAGTTTAGTATTTTGAAGATACTCAGAATAGGATATTGAAAAGTCATGGTAAAGCATGTTGAAAAAAGTCAGGAAAAAAGGCATTTTATATTATGTCGAAAAAAAATCCTTAAAAAGTCACTATAGTATATTGAAAAAAGTTTTTAAAAATGTCCAGAAAAAATCATTGTCTAGTATGTCGACAGAAGTCAAAAAGTGTCATCGTATAGTATGTTGACTTTTTAAAAAGTTATAGTAAAGTATGTTGAAAAAAGTCATAGTGTGGTATGTTGAAAAAAGTCAAAGTATATTATGTCAAAAAAGTTTTTAAAAAGTTGTAGTATGGTATTTTGAATGTCATTCACTGTATGTCAAAAAGTCATACAAAAGTCATAGTGTAGTTCGTCGAAAAAAGTCATAGTATAGTATGTCAAAAAAGTCATATTATAGTATGTCGAAAAATGTTTTTAAAGTCATAGTATAGTATTTCGAAAACAGTCATGGTATATGTCAAAAAAAAGTAAAAAGTCATAGTATAGTTTGTCGAAAAAAGTAAAAAACAAGTCATGCTATATGTCGAAAAAAGCTTTAAAAATGTCATAGTGTAGTATGTCAGAACAGTCAGTACAGTATGTCAAAAACAGTCATAGTATAATATGCCGCTAAAAGTCATAGTATACTATGTCGAAAAAAGTTTTTAAAATGTCATAGTATGTCAAAAAAGTCATTTTATAGTATGTCAAAAAAAATCATAAAAAGTCATACCATAGTATATCGAAAAACGTCATAGTATACTATGTTGAAAAAAACTTTTGAAAAAGTAATCGTATAGTATGCCGAAAAAAGTCAGTCGAGTATGTCGACAGAAGTCAAAAAGAGTCATAGCATAGTACGTCAAAAAAAGTAAAAAAACAAGTCAGAGTATAGTCTGTCGAAAAATGATAAAACAGTTATAGTGTAGTATGTCTAAAACAGTTTAAAAAAGACATTTTATACTGTCAAAAAAAATCATAAAAAGGTCATATATAATATGTCAAAAAAGTGATAGAATAGTATGTTGAAATATTATAGTATCATAGTATAGTATATTGAAAGAAGAAGAAGTATGGGATGTGTTTTCTTGACCCAACCCTCGGTATATTTATACAGGTTGGATGGAGCAGCCAGGGATTGAACCACCAACCTTCTGACCGGTGGACAACTTGCTCTACCCTCTGAGCCACGGCTGCTCCTAGTGTAGTATATTAAAAAATGTGTTTAAAAAGCCAGTGTTGAAAAAAGCCATAGTATGTCGAAAAAAAAAAGTCATAGTATAGTTTGTTAAAAAAAAAAAGGCTAAAGTATGTTGAAAAAAAATCATAAAAAAGTCATAGTATAGTATGTCCAAAACAGTCAAAAAAATACATTGTATATTATGTCGAAAGAAGTTTTAAAAGTATTGTACATCAAAAAAAGTCACAGTATACTGTCGAAAAAAGTTTTTAAAGTCACAGTATAGCATTAAAGTCATAGTTTAGTATGCCGAAAAGAGACATAGTATAGTATGTCATAAGTCATAGTATGTCATAAAGTTATAGTATAGTAAAAAAAAAAAAAAACAAGTCCCATTATATTATGTTGAAAAACATTTTAAAGAAATCATAGTATGGTATGTCGAAAAAAGTCATAGTATAGTATTGAATAAAGTCATAGTCATAGTATAGCATGTCGAAAAAAGTTATAGTATAGTATGTCGATAAAAAGTCATGGTATAGTTTGTTGATAAGTCATAAAAAAAGTCATAGTATAGTATGTCGAAATAAAGTCCTAGTATTGTATATTGAAAAATGTGATTAAGTCATAGTATCAAATAGTCATGAAGTCGTAGTATAGTATGTCGGAAAAGAAGCAGCATAGTATGCTGAAAAAAGTCATAGTATATGTCAATAAAAAGTCATAGTACAGTATGTTGAAAAAAAGTCATAGTATAGTACTGAATAAAGTCATAAAGTCATAGTATAGCATACCAAAAAAGTCAGGAAAAAAGTCAGTTTAGTATGTCAAAAAAACTCATAGTAAAGTATGTTGAAAAAAATCAGAAAAAAGTATCATAGTCATAGTATAGTATTGAAAAATGTCTTGAGACAGAGTGTAGTATGTTTTCATCAGAAGAGACTCACTTGTTGGTTTGACGTAGATCTTGAGCTTCAGACAGGGTTTACCAGCCAGGTTTGGATGTGGAGACGCTGCAGAGACAACAGACAGAGAGGTGTCGGCAGAGCTGGAGGAAGATAAAAAATACTAATACCACACTGTAAAAATACTGCCACAGTAAAAGTACTAAAGTTGAGCTGGAGCTCCATTTTAACTATTAACTAATGATTACTTTCATTAAGGATTACTGTGCTGATTATTTTCTCCATTAATCGGTTAATCGGTTTGTAACAATACAGAAAAAAACTACTCACAGATCAATGGACTCATTGATTAACAGACTCATTGATATAGTGGCTCATTGATTAATGGACTTATTGATTAACAGACTCATTGATAAACAGACTCATTGATAAAGGGACTCATTAGCTTTGTTTACATGCGCCAGATTTCTCCAATCTGATCTGAACCTCGGTTGACACTAAATAAAATGATCCGATCATGACGTGCGTATACGTGCACCGAGTGTTTAATCAGAATAAATCTTTTGGGTGTGTGCAGAGGTGTCTAATTTTCCAGAAACAGTAGAAGAAGAAGTAGCTGAACTTCTGCCTGTGTTGTAAGCAAACGCCGTCACGCTGACGTAGTGCACATGCTCAGTGGAGATAATTTTACCCCAACCAGGAAGACATGATCCGAATGGGTGTGTACATGGACGCTGATCGGAACAACGATCGGCATAAACAACCTCTCTCATTCGGAATGACATTTCTTTCCAATTGGGCCGCATCGGATCAGAATCTTCGACTAACGTGTTTACATTAAGTATGTGTGGTCTAACGTGTTTACATTAAACATGTATGAGTTTAACAGAGTGTAAATTGAATTTCCCCATGGTGGGAAAAAAAAAGGTAGATTTTTTTTTTCTTCTTTTTAATCCGATTGGGCTTTTATTCTGATTATTTGTGGCCATGGAAACGTAGCTAATGATTAATGGACTCTGATAGATGGAGTTCATGATTGATGGACTCATTGATTAACTGTCTCATTGATCAATGGACTCATTGATTAACGGACTCATTGACTAAATGACTCATTGACTAACGGACTCATTGACTAACAGACTCATTGATTAACGGACTCATTGATTAAGGGACTCATTGACTAATGGACTCATTGATTAACGACTCATCTCATTTATTAACGGACTCATTGACTAAAGGACTCATTGACTAAATGACTCATTGATTAAGGGACTCATTGACTAATGGACTCATTGATTAACGACTCATCTCATTGATTAACCGACTCATTGACTAACGGACTCATTGACTAACTGACTCATTGACTAAGGGACTCATTGATTAACGGAATCATTGACTAACGGACTCATTGACTAACGGACTCATTGACTAAGGGACTCATTGACTAAGGGACTCATTGACTAAATGCCTCATTGATTAACGAACTCATTGACTAAAGGACTCATTGATTAACGGACTCATTGATTAAGGGATTCATTGACTAATGGACTCATTGATTAACGACTCATCTCATTGACTAACGGACTCATTGACTAAAGGACTCATTGACTAAATGACTCATTGATTAACGACTCATCTCATTGACTAACGGACTCATTGACTAACGGACTCATTGACTAAATGACTCATTGACAAACGGACTCATTGACTAAGGGACCCATTGATTAACGGAATCATTGACTAACGGACTCATTGACTAAGGGACTCATTGATTAACAGACTTATTGACTAACGGACTCATTGACTAAGGGACTCATTGACTAACGGACTCATTGACTAAGGGACCCATTGATTAACGGAATCATTGACTAACGGACTCATTGACTAAGGGACTCATTGATTAACGGACTCATTGACTAACGGACTCATTGACTAAGGGACTCATTGACTAACAGACTCATTGATTAAGGGACTCATTGATTAATGGATTTCCTTCCTTCCCTCTCTCACTCATATGTCACAGACTCCCATCCAGACCACTGTCCTGTGTCAGTGTGGGTGACGTATGCAGTCAGCATGTTTTTGTATTTGGAGGGAAGCAGCGAAGAGAGAAGCACCTGGAGAGAGTGAAGGAATTGAAGCGGCAAAGCGAGAACGGTATCGAGAATGGTAATACAAGACGGAGGCGAACAAACTGGTTCGGGAAAGAAACAGCAGTGGAACTGTCTAGCAGTGGTTTGGGTATCGCACGGAGGATGTTGTCTGCAAAATATGCCTCAAAACCATTTGAAATGCTTCCCACTTCAACATGAAGACAGCCTGAAACTCGACATGTCCACATGTCCACTCTAACCTAATAAAACAGGACCAAAGCAACCAGAACCGGCCCAGAAGCAGAGACTCTGGTTGTCAACCCCACGGGACAAAAGAAGCACAAAATGTAAAGAAACCCCGGCAGCTGTTAGAACAGCTTACTGGTGAACAATAACTTCATACTTATTACATGCCATTAAAAACTGTGTGTATTATGTATTTATTTCATCATTGTGTCTATTTTGATAATTTAACTTGTGATTTCCTCCTCAAGATTAAAACTGTTCCAGTAGAAACCTCTACTGAATATACAGAATGTTTTAATGCTGCAGCACAACAACAATCATCATATCAGTGCGACTGTAGCATCAAAGGGTTAAATCCACCATTTATAAAGTGCTATTATTATTATTTTTAGGCCATATCCCCAAGCCCTACTGGGGAGTTTAATTTATATTCAAACATCAGAAAAATCGTAATCTGAAGCTGTCAGATAAATGTAGTGGAGTAGAAAGTAGAAATACTCAAGTGAAGAACAAGTACCTCAAATGTGTATTTGAGTACAGCAGTTGGTCGTTATTTAAACAGTGTTTCAGATTCTGTTACTCAGAGAGCAGCAGCTGTCTGACCTGCAGACGTTTCATTCATGTTTCACTCAAACTCATTAAGTGTCATTTAGAACAAACGGCCTGTTTCTCTGCTGGAAGCTGTTTCGCTCCAAATGAGCCGCAATTTAGGAAATTTATTCCAGGTTGGACGATGAATTATGTCTAGACAGAAACACACACAGCCGTGTACTTCTGTCTTTGTGAGGACATTCATTGATCAAACGCATACCCTGGTCCCTTACCCTGACCTTAACCTTTACAGTGAATACCTGACCCCGACCCTAACACTATGTCCTAACACCGTGTCCCGAGACCGTGTCCCGACACCGTGTCCCGACACGTGTCCTAACACCATGTCCTAACACCGTGTCCTGAGTAACCGTGTCCCGACACCGTGTCCCTGGATGTCCTAACACCGTGTCCCGACACCGTGTCCTAACTGGATGTCCTAACACCGTGTCCCGACACCGTGTCCTAACTGGATGTCCTAACACCGTGTCCCGACACCGTGTCCTAACTGGATGTCCTAACACCGTGTCCCGACACCGTGTCCTAACTGGATGTCCTAACACTGTGTCCCGACACCGTGTCCCGACACCATGTCCTAACACCCCCCTGGATGTGTCTGATAATAATCACTTCAAAGATGGTAGTACTTAATATCTACAACAGCTTAATCAATATTAAACATTATAAGTGATGTCTTCATAAGAACGGTTTAAGTTAATAAAGACTCGATGTGGATGTTTGTCTCACCAGTAGTCCCTGCTCAGCCTGCTGTATATTCTAACATTAGTCCATTGTGTTCTCCACAATACTGAACAGAATACTCCAGAAGATTATTATCTATTATCAATCTATTATTAGATTATATCTAGAAGTCAGATGTCAGAGGAGCACAGGAGGCTTTTCTGACTCTCGTGTTTAATTCATCTGATTTGTAGACCAACTTTCTCGTAGTTATTTCTGTTGAGCTGAATTTAAAAAACACGCAGAGGTTTAACGGAGCGGATCAACACGAAGCTTCGTACTGAAACATGTAGTGACGGCTCATATTTCTCATATTTCCTGTAGTTTCCATAGTTGGCTCATTTGTGTGAGGTGGTTATTATAGTTCTGGACAACAGGCAGCTCATAATCATTTTTCTGTGGTGAACACTACGTACTTAACATCAATGCTTGACAGTTATCAGGTTAATGTCCTCATCTACATCCAGGACAACTGACCCGGGTTCTTCCCGCTGTCGGCGGCCCTGATGGCTCATTTTATCTAAACTAGTCAGCTGTTCATCGTCCACAGTGCGACGCTCTCAACGCGAGCGACAGAAAAAAATAGTTACAGGGTGTGTGACTAAAGTCCAAACATCGACTCCAGAGAAGTGAGGAGTTTGGTTGTTGTGTCAGTATATGAGCAGCTAAAGTCACCAGCAGTCAACGAGCCGCGGCCTGAAAAACCCACGACAGACGACGTGATGGAGCCCTGAAGCCCCGCTGATACGCAGAGTGTTGGTGTATTCAAAGTTTCATCCTGAACGTCTCACGGGTCCAAACCGCACCAACCAGATACCCACCAAGGGTGAAGTAGATCGAATAAACGCATCTCGAGATATACGAAGGACACACAGATAGTAGTACTCAGTGTGTTGTACTTACAGATGTAGTAGTACTCATGTCCGGGCCTGAACTCGAAGCCCAGGCTGAAGGGAGTGAAAAGCTGGAACTTCTCGGAGAACTTGAGCGGTCCGTTGGGGCTCTGCGGCCGGTTGCACTCCCAGCGTTTGAATCCCTTCCTGTGGTGGTCGCAGGTGGTGTAGCCGTCGTAGTTCACCATGTACAACACGTAGTGCTCCATGCGCTCCGCCGGCTCCGCCCACTCGTAGTGCGGACAGTAGATGTCCAGGTAGTCATTGATCGCCACCTCCACCGTGTACTCGCCCCGAAGGAACCTGAAGAAGACGAGGAGAACTTATGTCATTTCCGGTTTATTTTACAGGAGTGTTTTTTGTTCACTACAGTTCCACGTGTACGTGTCATACATCAAATCATACGTCTCGACCAGGCAGCGTGAACGATGATGTTCACTAACAATAAATGACCAACAGAGAACAATGAAGAGATGTGAGGTCTCATAATTCCCTCTTTTTATTGGTATGAAGCTACTTTTTCAGATTCTGCACATCTTCTGAGGAAGCACAGTTTACATTTCATGCTTTTATTCCGAAGTTTTCTTTGTTATCCATCCATGGTCAGCTCCATCAAGGCTCTTTGAATCCATTTAACATAAATGTCAGTATATGGCACTCTACAGTCGTAGCGTCGGCCCGTTGGACCACGGAGACGAGAGCGACGGCCGGCCGGACCGCACGTTACCGCCGTACGATAACGTTTCCCATCCGTGACGGAGTTAGCGTACAGCTTTAGCCGTGATGTCTAGCTCTGCTCTTCCAAAGTATTTCCTCCTTTACTGGATGTGTAGTGTTTACCACGCTGCATTTAACATGGAGGATGGAGGTCGGATCCACGCCCACCCTCCACCCTTTAATACTTTCTGAGGTTTGTTCTGGTTGACGGATACCGAACGGATATGACGTCACGGTACTCAGACTACCACAATAAAAGAGCTAACTTCCCTCTACCTCCACATGAAGCAGATATATCGATTCTGAACATCTATAAAAACACCTATTTAGAAATCCTAAAAAAAAAAAAAAAAATTGAAAAATGCGATACATAGGTGAATGGATTTGTCTTATCGGTAGGAGTCAGTATTCTGCTCAACACAAGGCTTCAATTAATCTGAAGTCACTGTTTATGGGAGATATGACTCACTTCCTGTCTGCTGCTCCGGCTCTTGATGAATAATTTTTAAATGGATTCAGGTAGGTTAGCTGATGTAACACCACGACTGATGACTCTGTTACAGATACAATAAATGAGTGAAATCTTTTACATATTTTACATATTTATTTAGTACTAATTGGCTGATTAGCAGGAGGATGGAGGTCTGTCACACACCAGTTTCACCAGCAGGGGGCGCTCTGCATTAACACCTGGGTATTCTCATATTAAGACAAGCAGGTGATCCAGCTCACATTCACTGAACAACCTCAAACATCTAGATTTAAAGGCTAAAACTGTGTTTTATCTTCTTTACTGGGATCATTTCTGCAACATGCACACAGACCTACTGCAGGTCACCTGCTCATTCATATATTTCCATGTCATTAATTCTATTTTAAAGCTTTTTCTCACCTTCATAGACTGATTGTGGTCAATATGTTTTGCTGGATCTCAGTAGGAAACTCTTTAATGTGACAACCAGGTGAGTTACAGGTCAGTCTGCTGTCAGTTCTAGTCATTTATCAATAAAATCATTCTGTTTGTTTTATGTGATAACAGAATATTTTTTAACAAAATGAGACACATGAAGACGTCACTGTGGATGAGAACCAGTCTTTTTAAGTTTGATGCTGCTCCGTATGAACTCTACTGATGTTGTAAATCAACATCTCACTGTGAAACATAGAAAGTGTTTTAGTTTCTTCAGGATTCGTCCTCACAGCTGCTCCGTCACACTGTTGCTGTAATTTACATAATTTAATTGAGCACAAACACAGATTGTGTCACCACAGTCGTCGTCCTTATTAGAAAAGATCAGCATCAACCGTCGATCGGAAAAAAACAACTAATCAAACTTCCTGTGTCTCTGAATATTCATGTCACCACAACAACACGACAGATAAAGTCCAATCAACAGAGCTAATTTAGATTCTGGTAATGAGGTTTGAACTCCAGGTCTGCCCTGATTGGCTGAGCAGTCCTGATTTAATCCCAGCTCGTTTTAAATTCAGCTCCGTCTCATTTCACAATAAAACAAGTTTAATTCACATTTGACAGATGGCGTGTATGGGGGGGGTTCATTGTTTACTGGTCTCAAATTAAAACCCACTAAATCAAAGTGATCCTGCTGAGTTTACACATGTACTAACAGACTGATCACTTCTTACAGTGTGTTACATTCAGTGGACTGATTTTTTATCTGTAGACTGGAAAAAAAATCCATTCACCGACGCATCATGATTTATTTGTCATTATGATTTCTAAATAGATGTTTCAACACCAAAACACATATATCTGCTTCATCTGAGTCTATGTGGAGGTACAAGGAAGTTATCTCTTTTATTGAGTATTAAAGGTTGGAGGGTGGGTGTGGATCCGACCTCCACCCTCCATGTTAAATCCAGCCTGGTAAACTCTACACATCCAGTAAAGGAGGGAAACACTTTGGAAAAGCAGAGCTAGACATCACGGCTAAAGCTGCACGCTAACTCCGTCACGGATGGGAAACGTCATCGTACGGCGGTAACGTGCGGTCCGGCCGGCCGTCGCTCTCGTCTCCGTGGTCCAACGGGCCGACGCTACGACTGTAGAGCGCCATATACTGACATTTATGTTAAATGCATTCAAACGGCCCCGATGGAGCTGACCATGGATGGATAAAGAGAACGGAGCTGACGGAGAGCTAGAGACCACCTTGGAGGAGTTAGAGGAAGTAGAAACCTGGGACTACATCTGCTTTTCAAAATAAGGTGTTAACAAAGGGAACTGGATCTACAGAATCCATCTATGGAAATCAGACTGATGGATTATATTCAGCAGAAGTATAAAATATTACATGACCCTTATAGATTAAAAAGAAAATCCCACTAATCTGTGAGGGAAATGTCTTTATTCTTTGATTTTTGGGTTGATGGATAAAAACTGTAATCAATAATTCCTGACAATGATCCTGATATATTTGACTTCAGGACATCTCTGACTACATGCTGAAAATCAGACATTTTACTGGATTCATTTAGAGATTTAACAAAGTAAAAGTCCTTGGAAGTGTCTGATTCTACTGTTTCCCCCCATGGTCTAGTGGTAAAAAAGTTAACAATCATAATAAATCAGAATACTGAATCAGAGGGAGATTATGGATCCAGGCCTGATGGGTACCAATACTGCTGTCACTCCACAGATCAATAAAAATCAACTTATCAATAACTGTGTGATCGACTCACACTGTAAGGAAATATTTATACAGATTTAGCAACTACGCCTTGAAACTGAACAGTGATGAAGACTTTGTTACGGCAGGGAAAGTTCACTCTGGTATGCCGCTAATGTCTGACAGGAAGACATCTGGTAGTCTACCAGGGCCGCCGCTCCTCCGCCACCGCCGTCACAACAACAAGCTGCTGTGGAAGCTAACGGTAGCTAACGTTTGTTTAAATTCAAATCAGATATATCAGGAATACTGTACTGACTTCTAGTGTTATGTTACTGACTGAGGGCTAACCGCTAACGTTACCTAGCAACCAGCAACATGCTAGTAAACAGAGCCATCAGGGGTCAGATGTTAATAATCACCTGTCCAACGTACAAAGAGCTGCTGCCTGAATGGTTGTCTTCAGTTTCATATTCACTTTCTACCTGTTGAGGAATCACTGATGAAAAAGTGTCTGATGGTAATGACCATCAAGGGGGACTTGAACGTAACTTGACCTTTGACCCGAGTGTCAATCACTCTGCTGTCTGATCTAACGTCACTCATCTCACAGGTGATAATAACAAACACACCTCCTACTACTACTGGGCGAGTCAGCGAGTCTGGTAGAGTCAACAAGAACGAACAAACTATAGGAAATCTACGGTGATTACAACGGCTGATAGAGCAGTTTAGTGAACGCAGCCATTAAAGATTATATACCAGAAGCTGTCTATCTATCTAATGAGGGGCGGCAGTAGCTCAGTCCGTAAGGACTTAGGTTAGGACGCGGAGGTCACCGGTTCAAGTCCCCCATGGACCAAGACCAACTGGTTGCTGGAGAGGTGCCAGTTACCTCTTGGGCACTGCCGAGGTGCCCCTGAGCAAGGCACCAAACCCCCAACTGCTCTGGGCGCTTGTCAGGAGCAGCCCCCTCACTCTGACATCTCTCCATTGACATGTATATGTACTGTGTGAACAACAGAGTGTAAAACTGAATTTCCCCACTGTGGGACTAATAAAGGAATATCTTTCTTTCTTTCTTTTTTTCTAAATCTATCTAGTCGTCTACCTGTGTTGATATAGATTATGTGATATCAGCGCCGTCTCTTTGTTCTTAGTGAAGCTTCCTGAAGCCTGAAAGCGTCATGTTGGATGAACAAAGCTGTTATTTTTGGATCAAATGGAGCTTCATATAATCAAGTCATGAGTTTTCCTTCAGAGTCCATTACACCGAGCTGCTGAATCACAGCGCTGATTATTCCCATGTGACCTGAAGGCAGCATCAGAGCATGGTCCTGAAGGAGGTCAATCAGCTGGAAACGTCCCACAGAGCAAAGTGGTTCTCCTCCGCCGCGCCCTCTTTGTCTTTGCTAACACCATTAGCAAAGTGCATGCTAACTGAGTTAGCTGAGGGATCGGGTGACGCTAACACACGGTGCGTTCACTGACCTCTGTCCTCTCAGCTCTCACATCATCGCTCATCACTCTAATGTAGAGATGTGTCTGCCACAGACAGATTGTATCATCACTATAATTATCATCATCATCATTAATATCATCATCACCATCATCATTAATATTATCATCATCATTAATATCATCATCACCATCATTAATATTGTCATCATCACCATTAATGTCATCATCACATCATCATCATATCATCATTAGTACCATCATCACCATCATTAATATCATCACCATCATCACTATAATCTTCGTTATCATCATCATCAACCACTATCATCATCATTAATATCATCATTACTGTCATCTCCATAACCATCACCATAACATCATCATCACGATTATAATCATCACTATCATCACCATCACTATCATCATTATTATCACCATCATCACCATTAATATCATCATCATAAGTATCATCATCACCATCACTACAATCATCACTATCATCACCACTATCATCATTAATATCATCATAAGTATCATCATCACCATCACTATCATCATCATCACTATCATCAGTATCATCATCACCATCATCATCATTAATATCATCACCATCATCACTATAATCATCACTATCATCATCACCACTATCATCATCATAAAAAAAACACACACACACAAAAAATAATATCATCATCATCATTAGTTCTCATCACATCATATCATAATATCATCATCATCACCACTATCATCATCATCATTATATATCATCATCACCATCATCACTATCATCATCATCATTAATATCATCATCATCATCACTATAATCACCACTATCATCATCATTAATATCATCATCATCACTATAATCACCACTATCATCATCATTAATATCATCACCATCATCATCATCATTATCATCATCATCACTATCATCATTATCACCATCATCATCACTGTCATCACCATCATCATCCTCATCATTATCATCATCATCATTAATATCATCATCATCAGCATAAAATGGAAATACTCAAGTACCTCAAAAGTGTATTTGAGTAAAAGTCCCTAGCTACTTCTCTCCTTCCATCTCTCCTTCCTTCCTTCCATCCTTCTTCCTTCCATCCTTCTTTCCTTCCTTCCTTCCATCCTTCTTTCTTTCCTTCCTTCCATCCTTCCTTCCTTCCATCCTTCTATCCTTCTTCTCCTCCTTCCTTCTCTCCTTTTCCTCCCTCCCATCCTTCTTTCCTTCCTTCCTTCCTTCCATCCTTCTTTCTTTCCTTCCTTCCATCCTTCTTCCTATCCTTCTTTGCTTCCTTCCTTCCTTCTTTTTTCCTTCCATCCTTCTTTCCTTCCTTCCATCCTTCTTTCTTTCCTTCTTTCCTTCCATCCTTCCATCCTTCTTTGCTTCCTTCCTTCTCTCCTCTTTTCCTTCCTTCCTTCTCTCCTTCTTTCCTTCCTTCCTTCCTTTCATCTTTCCTTCCATCCTTCCATCAGACATGGTTTAATGGCTGACTCAGCTGAGGAAGACTCTGATTGGCTGTCAGGAGCTTATCAGGTGTTTTTTTGTTTGTGTTTTTTAGAAGTTTTTCCGTCCAGCAGCTGCAGCGAATCTCTGAATATATTTCACCGTCCACACCTGTGATGTCACAGCTCCCAGCATGCCTTGCTGTGATTTACAGTTTAATTTGTGCAGGTCTCTAAAGGTCAAGTGGATTAGATCAAGGTCCGGTGATGGCGGGGACGGGTCGAGGTCATTCGTCAGTGTTCCTGACGGACCAGCTGAAGAACCGAGACCTACTGACGGATTAAAGCTGAGACCGGCTCAGACAGAACCAGGGTTCCTCTGCAGGTCCAGCTGTTGGACACACCTGAAAGCTGCTTCACATCCTCCCTCCTCCATTTCATTCCTTCATGTTCACTTTATATGTTTCCACTAAATACTGGACCGAACCAGGACAAAAACACCAGAGAATACTGGACCAAACCAGGACCAACTGAATTAAATGTCTAGTGTTTGTGGGATTCATCACTTGTTAAAGTCCCTGAATGCAGTCTTTGATATATTTTCCTCTTTTTTATTTTCTATTGTATGAAGATACACTCAAGACTACGTTCCCACAGCAGCCTTATTATTTCTGTCTCACAGTCACATGATCGATGTCCTCCAGAGACGCTCTCACTCCTGTTAATGTAACCCGAGTCTGTCCCGACTAATGACAATACCCACAGTGTTTCCTCAGGTTCAGACAAGAAGCTACAAGCTGCGAGACAAAACTATCTGATCGGAGGTCTGAAAACCTGATCCTGCACACACACACAGACAAAACCTCCATCTTTTCTGTCACTGCAAGACCTCAAACAAACCAGACTAAAAATCTGTTTGAATTACATATTAAATACAACAGACGTCCTGCAAATTCATAAACTTCCTGCATCAGATTTCATGTCTCACCTGAAGCAACACGCCAACACAAGTTATTATTGATATTATTATTATTATTATTATTGTTATCATTGTTAATGTTATGATCAGAGTCTCACCTGTAATTGAGCTAAAAGAGTAGTTTATCCTCAGGGCAGCGCTGGAAGTTAGCTCATAAATAAGGCTTTCTAATCTAATCTGAACTTTCAAAACAAAAGCCTTTTTATAAAATGTAACCAAAATCACACGTCAGCACTGCGATCTAAATACATATTTGTATGTGTAGTTTGTGTAAATTACTTCATTTTGTGTCTGTGCAGCAAAAACTAAAGAGAAGAGAGAATAGTGACGAAATCAGACTAAATATTGGACCAAACCAGGACCAAAATACCAGAGAATACTGGACTAAATCAGGACTAAATATTAGACCACATCAGGACCAAAACACCAGAGAATACGGGACCAAACTAAAACTAAATATTGGATCACACTTGGACCAAAACACCAGAGAGTATTACACCAAATCATGTCTAAATACTGGACCAAACTGGGACCAAAATACCAGAGAATATTGGACCAAACAGGACTAAATATTGGACCAAACAGGACTAAATATTGGACCAAACCAGAACTAAAACATCAGAGAATATTGGACCAAACAGGGACTAAAACACTAGAGAATAGTGGACAAAACCAGGACTAAATATTGGACCAAATCAGGACTAGAACACCAAAGACTATTGGACCAAACTAGGACTACAAACAGGACCAAACTGGGACTAATACACAGAGAACATTTAACAAAAACAGCACTACATATTGGACCACACCAGGACTAAATATCGAACCACACCAGGACTAAACATCGAACCACACCAGGACGAAACATCAAACCACACCAGGTCTAAACATCGAACCACACCAGGACTAAACATTGGACCAAACCAGAACTAAAACACTAGAGAATATTGGACACAACCAGGACTAGAACACCAAAGACTATTGGACCAAACTAGGACTACAAATAGGCCCAAACTGGGACTAATACACAGAGAACATTGAACAAAACCAGGACTCAATATTGGACCAAACCAGGACAAAAACACCAGAGAATACTGGACCAAAGCAGATGTTGACTTTGTGTTTGTGCAGCTCATATAACTATATATGTACTTGTTGGTGTGTTTTTATTGATGACACTGTCTTCATAAGTACGTCTCCCTCTGCCGTGGACATAATAATATACTGTATAGCACAATAAACAGCTGAAAAACTTTTATTTTCCTAAACTTAAAGTGCTACCAAAATAAAAGTATCAGGTGTGAACTCCGATATGTTAAATGTTTTGCAGTAATGTTACAGTAGTACTGCAGTACTGACATGAGTTATGGTGGTCACACATTACTGAAAGATGTACTATTCACAGTATGTGGTCTCCCACACACACACACACACACACACACACACACACACACACACACACACACACACACACACACACACACACACACACAGCAGTAGCCGCCACATGTTCAATGCAACACGACTCCACTCTTTGTCTCTGGTTACCACGGGGACTAATGATGAACTCAACTGTGTGTGTGTGTGTGTGTGTGTGTGTGTGTGTGTGTGTGTGTGTGTGTGTGTGTGTGTGTGTGTGTGTAAATCACGGTTAGCGTGTGGAGCTCTGCAGTACTGATCTATGGTTAGCCTAGCTTGGCTGGAAACGGGGGGAAACTGTTAGCCAGTCTGTCACAGTGGAGGCTTTAAGATGATTTCCCAGAATGCCTGTGTATAAGGTGAGGTTCAGGTTAAACTTGTAAACAGCAGAAAAAAAAACGTCCAGAGCACCGAAGAGGAAGACGAGTCGTAGAAGAGGACTCACAAAAATCTGCCAACTGTCAATCAAACTGCCCCCCCGCCCCCGCTTTGTGTTGTCTGATCTGAGAGGTGAAGCAAACAGGCGGTGACCCCCCTCATGAGGTCATGTGGCCCTGTTGGCCCCCGGGACCCCATATGGCCCTCTGTTATCTTTAGTCCTGTCAGTCATCCAACACAGAGAGGAGGAGCAGGAGGAGCAGGAACAGCAGGAGGAGGAGTCTTCGCACAAAGACTGAAAGCAGGGGGGAACTGTTAAATTAGCTTAGCACAAACACTGGGAGCACAGGAAAACTGTTAGCTTAGCTTAGCACAAACACTGGGAGCAGGGGAGAACTGTTAGCCTAGCTTAGCACAAACACTGGGAGCAGGGGGAACTGTTAGCCTAGCTTAGGACAAACACTGGGAGCAGGGGGGAACTGTTAGCCTAGCTTAGCACAAACACTGGGAGAAGGGGGAACTGTTAGCCTAGCTTAGGAAAAACACTGGGAAAAGGGGGGAACTGTTAGCCTAGCTTAGCACAAACACTGGGAGCAGGGGGGAACTGTTAGCCTAGCTTAGCACAAACACTGGGAACTGTTAGCCTCTATCAGCTCCCAGTTCATCTGAGGTTCACAGCGGCTGGTTTGACTGGTGGATTTAAAACCTGCTGACTGAACCACTTGTGTCTCTAATGAAAATATTTTGATTTAACGCTGGTTGTTGTTCATTTCTAATATGATGTGAATGAGGGATTTATTACTGCAGGACTGTCACAGATTAGTCTGTTATTCCTCTGAGCAGTAAAAGCCTCCACCTCCTCCTCCTCCTCGGTGGTTTACAGATCGCTAGCATGGCGCGGAGCTCTGTCACATCAGATTTACATCACAGCTCAGAGCAAAAGAACAGGGTTCTACAGAGAACCTCTACGTTCTGTAATGAGGCAGGCTAAAGAGGTGCTTTAAAGAACTGATTTGTCCTTTACAGAACGTTTAAACATTGAACAATAACACAGAGCCTACGTAGTTCCCCAGAGAACTTTTATGTGAGCGGGGAACCTCAGAGAGGGCAAATCTAAATGTAAAATGATTTCATTCAGAGTCAAAATTAACTTTCCCAATTTTACTTGACAAAATAAAATGAGCCCATAATGTGTCCCAGCCAATCAGGATCTGACTGCTGATGTCAGGACTAACTTCAGCCCTGATTTTCTGCTCCGTCACAAGCCCCAGACCAGCGGATGTTGGATCTGAGCGTCACGGCTGCTGCTCAAAGACGCTCAGTGACGCCTCGCAGACACTGCAGATATCTAGCTGAATATGTGGACCTGTCAGGGACTCTGGCCACGAGCTACACTGAGAATAAAGCTGTTGTTGTTGCTGGAGGAATAAACAGTAAAACAGAGTAGAAACCAGTGGAAACCAGGCGTAGTTAGACCTCATCAGGAATTCCTCCTGGAAACAGCTCTTGTAGTGTGAAAACCACAACAACTTCAGGACTCACGATTATAAGACAGCAGGTTGATTAGTGGTAACAGTACAGAGACCTGACCACTTTGACAGTGGTGCAGTGTGAACTTGGCTTTAGTCTCTGGTTGAGTTGAGGAAAAGACGGTGGTTTGGGTTGAAAGGACTACAGGACTAACTCATCGATTCACATGACCTTCGACCTACATACTGTTCACCACCCTCTATACTTCCTGGTTCATGATTACCTGGATCACACACACACACACACACACACACACACACACACACACACACACACACACACACACACACACACACACACACACACACACAGCGTTAGTTTTGGTAGGTATGGCTACGAACGGTGGATGAGAACAGCCTGAGAAAAATAAGGTCAGGCTACATTCTGGAGTGACATTTAAACTAACCAGTCATGTTTCAACATTCAACATAAAGTCATCTGGTCATAAATACAGCAGCAACGCTGTTGTTTCTACCGTAGACGGTAGTCAGTGGTTTGTACAGATCTGATGTACTATCGTAGCTCTGGGTGACCACAGACACAGACAACATTTATTTATTTCTAATTCAACAACGTCACTGAGGACAGGAGGATGATCTCAACACTGAGAATGCAGCAAGTTCAGAAAAGGGAGACAACATTTACAACCACAACAATGACAACCACAACAATGACAACAACAATGACAAGACAATGATGACAACAATGACAAGACAATGACGACAACATCATCAACAACAATACAATGACAACAACAATACAGACAGACAACTACAACATCATAAACAATGACATGACAATGGCATCGACAACAATACAAACATACAAAAACAATATGACAGCGAAAACAAAGACAACAGTGACAGTAATAATGGCAACGACAACAGCGACTACGACGATAACGATAATGAGGACAACAACCAACACCGACAGCGACAATAACAACAGCAAAGACAGTGAGAACGATAACAACAGCAACAACGACAACAACGGAGGCAGTGGCTACAGCCGAGGCCCGCGGCTACCGTTGATATCGTCTAATGATGTTGTAGTCGTTTGTTCAACAGGCTCTGGGTGATCGTGACATCATCCGGAGGAGTGCTTACTTCTCTTCATGCCATCTAATAAAAACTAACCCTGAAAACAGCCAAAGATATTCTGGTGTAAGCCACCTCCTGAATCACCACAGCAGCCCGTGTCTTAACGACTTTAAAGAGTCTTAATGAACCTTAACGAGCCTGAACAAGCTTTAACGAGCTTTAACGAAATTTAACGAGCTTTAATGAGGGACTGAAGCGGAAATAAAAACTGGTTGACGTCAGCGAGAGAAGACACGTTTCCCCCGAAAAATGTCAAAATCTGAGCTGAGGTTTGTTAGCAGCTGCACTCCAGATCCAGATTCTCCCTCTGTTCTCTCTCTCCTACTCTCTTCTCCTACTCCCCTCTCAACCAGAGTAGGAAAAAGAGGAAGACATGTAGGAGACAGGAGGAAGAGGAGGAGGAGGTGGAGGAGGAGGAGGAGGACATGTAGGAGACAGGAGAGAGGAGGAGGAGATGAGGAGAGGGGGGAGAGAGGAGGAGGAGATATAGGAGACAGGAGGAGGAGGAGGGGGTGAAGAACAGAGGAAGAGATGAAGGAGAGAGGAGGAGGAGACAAGGAGAAAGGAGGAGATGAAGGAGAGAGGAGGAGGAGATGTCTGGCTGCAGGTCCCAGGGGGGCGGGGACATGGCCTGTGTATTTGATTGACAGGCAGATCCGGCCAATTGAGACGAACTAACGGAGCGGGACGCCGTCACCGGGACGACCAAGAGAGAGACTGTCAATCAAAGAGCTGCGTGTGAGACTGGTTTTTGGAGCATGGCCTCCTCTCCCATGATGCACCTCTCCACCTGTCACAGTCCATCTGTGTCGGTCCACACACACACACACACACACACACACACACACACACACACACACACACACACACACACACACACACACACACACACACACACAGTGTGACCTCTGACCTCTAGATTACTTTTTTTTTTTTTTGATTATCTGTTTGTACATGTATTGAATTATGTTTTTTCATATTAAAAGCCTACAAAGGGAAGGGTGCAAGGCTTTTAATGTAAAAGCTGTAGAGGAAGTGTGTATCTGAGATGTTCTGATGAAGAGTTTGCATTAAATATGTCTATAACTAATTACAGATTCACCGATGTATCCTCATATTTTTTATTTCTATTTCTAATTACATGTTTTAATATCAGAATCAATATATTTGCTTCATCTGACTCTATGTGGAGGTAGAGGGAAGTTGCTCTTTTATTGTGGCAGTCTGAGTAATGTGACGTCATATCCGTTCGGTATCCGTCAACCAGAACAAACCTCAGAAAGTATTAAAGGTTGGGCGTGGATCCGACCTCCACCCTCCATGTTAAATCCAGCCTGGTAAACACTACACATCCGGTAAAGGAGGGAAATACTTTGGAAAAGCAGAGCTAGACATCAAGGCTAAAGCTGCACGCTAACTCCGGGGCTAACTCACGGACGGAAAATGTTATCATACGGCGGTAACGTGCGGTCCGGCCGGCCGTCGCTCTCGTCTCCGTGGTCCAACGGGCCGACGCTACGACTGTAGAGCGCCATATACTGACATTTATGTTAAATGCATTCAATCGGCCCCGATGAAGCTGACCATGGATGGATAAAGACAACGGAGCTGACGGAGAGCTAGAGACCACCTTGGAGGAGTTAGAAGAAGTAGAAACCTGGGACTACGTCTGCTTTTCAAAATAAGGTGTTAACAAAGGGAACTGGATCTACAGAATCCATCTATGGAAATCAGACTGATGGATGATATTCAGCAGAGTATAAAACATTACATGACCCTGATAAATTAAAAAGAAAATCCCACTAATCTGTGAGGGAAACGTCTTAATTCTTTGATTTTTGGGTTGCTGGATAAAAACTGTAATCAATAATTCCTGACAATGATCCTGATATATTTGACTTCAGGACATCTCTGACTACATGCTGAAAATCAAACATTTTTACTGGATTCATTTAGAGATTTAACAAAGTAAAAGCCCGTCTGTACCTCACCAGGTAGATCACCTGCTGTTTTTTCTGCTGTAGAGACCTTGAAACACACTGAACTCTCCGGAGCCTCATAAAAAGACACACTAACACATCATGTCCCACAACACACACTCTCTCCCCTCTCATCAGGATAATTAGTCTTCTTCCCTCATTAAACAAATGAACCAATCAGCTGACAGTGTGCGGCTCATGGCCTCGTTAGGAAACAACAGATGAGGCCACCAGAGACGTGGTGGGTTTCCTCTCCTGAGAGCTCTGCTGTGTTTCCACCCAGACGTCTTCATCAGTGGATCTACGGTGATGACACCGAGACCTTCAACAGACCAGTCCTCTGATCAGGACCAGCAGGACCAGCAGGACCAGCAGGACCAGCAGGACCAGCGTCCGCTCTATGACCTGGGTTTCGTTCTAGTGATCTTCTGGAGGACTCTGATTATAATCCATGTCTGCTGAGACTCTATCTGTGTCAGCTGGTCATAAACTCAGTCCCAGTTGTTCCAATAAACCCAAACAGGTTTAATATTATTGGAGTTCAATGACAAACATTGTCAACAACCAATAGCAGCGCTCTCTCCAACACCAAACAGGAAGCAGCAGACAGGAAGTAGAAAGTAAACATGAAGGAAGTGACATGTCCTCCATTTGTACCACATTAGCTAACATTAGCTACTGGAGGGTTTGCTATTAGCCTACGAGCTAACGGTCCGTTCCAGCTGAAGATTACTGCTACCTATATTATATTTAATAATAGTTTCTGTCCATATTATATTTAATAATAGTTTCTGTCTACAGTATATTATATTCAATAATAGTTTCTATCATACATAGTATTATATTTAATAATAGTTTCTATCATACAGTATATTATATTTAATAATAGTTTGTATCATACAGTATATTATATTTAATAATAGTTTGTATCATACAGTATATTATATTTAATAATAGATTCTATCATACAGAATATTATATTTAATAATAGTTTGTATCATACAGTAAATTATATTTAATAATATATTCTATCTCTGTCATACAGTATTTAATAATAGTTTGTATCACACAGTATATTATATTTAATAATAGATTCTATATACAGAATATTATATTTAATAATAGTTTGTATCATACAGTAAATTATATTTAATAATAGTTTGTATCATACAGTAAATTATATTTAATAATAGATTCTATCTCTGTCATACAGTATTTAATAATAGTTTGTATCATACAGTATATTATATTTAATAATAGATTCTATCTCTGTCATACAGTATTTAATAATAGTTTGTATCATACAGTATATTATATTTAATAATAGTTTGTATCATACAGTATATTATATTTAATAATATATTCTATCTCTGTCATACAGTATTTAATAATAGTTTGTATCATACACTATATTATATTTAATAATAGTTTCTATCTCTGTCATACAGTATTTAATAATAGTTTCTATCTACAGTATATTATATTTAATAATAGATTCTATCATCAGTATATATTTAATAATAGTTTCTATCATACAGTATATTATATTCAATAATAGTTTCTATCTACAGTATATTGTAAATTTCTCCACTGTGGGACTAATAAAGGAATATCTTATCTTATCTTATATTTAATAATAGTTTCGATCATGCAGTATATTATATTTAATAATAGATTGTATCATACAGTATATTATATTCAATAATAGATTCTATCATACAGTATATTATATTTAATAATAGTTTGTATCATACAGTACATTATATTTAATAATAGTTTGTTTCATACAGTATATTATATTTAATAATAGTTTGTATCATACAGTAAATTATATTTAATAATAGTTTGTTTCATACAGTATATTATATTTAATAATAGTTTGTTTCATACAGTATATTATATTTAATAATAGTTTGTATCATACAGTGTATTATATTTAATAATAGTTTGTTTCATACAGTATATTATATTTAATAATAGTTTGTATCATACAGTATATTATATTTAATAATAGTTTGTTTCATACAGTATATTATATTTAATAATAGTTTCTATCTACAGTATATTATATTTAATAATAGGTTCTATCTACAGTATATTATATTTAATAATAGTTTGTTTCATACAGTATATTATATTTAATAATAGTTTGTATCATACAGTGTATTATATTTAATAATAGTTTGTTTCATACAGTATATTATATTTAATAATAGTTTCTATCTACAGTATATTATATTTAATAATAGGTTCTATCTACAGTATATTATATTTAATAATAGTTTGTTTCATACAGTATATTATATTTAATAATAGTTTGTATCATACAGTATATTATATTTAATAATAGTTTGTATCATACAGTATATTATATTTAATAATAGTTTGTTTCATACAGTATATTATATTTAATAATAGTTTGTATCATACAGTGTATTATATTTAATAATAGTTTGTTTCATACAGTATATTATATTTAATAATAGTTTGTATCATACAGTATATTATATTTAATAATAGTTTGTTTCATACAGTATATTATATTTAATAATAGTTTGTTTCATACAGTATATTATATTTAATAATATATTCTATCTCTGTCATACAGTATTTAATAATAGTTTCTATCTACAGTATATTATATTTAATAATAGTTTCTATCTCTGTCATACAGTATTTAATAATAGTTTCTATCTACAGTATATTATATTTAATAATAGGTTCTATCTACAGTATATTATATTTAATAATAGTTTCTATCTACAGTATATTATATTTAATAATAGTTTCTATCATACACTATACTATATTTAATAATAGATTATATCTCTGTCATACAGTATTTAATAATAGTTTCTATCTACAGTATATTATATTTAATAATAGATTCTATCATCAGTATATTATATTTAATAATAGATTCTATCTCTGTCATACAGTATTTAATAATAGTTTCTATTATACAGTATATTATATTTAATAATAGTTTCTATCTCTGTCATACAGTATTTAATAATAGTTTCTATTATACAGTATATTATATTTAATAATAGTTTCTATCTCTGTCATACAGTATTTAATAATAGTTTCTATCTACAGTATATTATATTTAATAATAGTTTCTATCTACAGTATATTATATTTAATAATAGTTTCTATCATACAGTATATTATATTTAATAATAGATTATATCTCTGTCATACAGTATTTAATAATAGTTTCTATTATACAGTATATTATATTTAATAATAGTTTCTATCTCTGTCATACAGTATTTAATAATAGTTTCTATCTACAGTATATTATATTTAATAATAGTTTCTATCTACAGTATATTATATTTAATAATAGTTTCTATCATACAGTATACTATATTTAATAATAGATTATATCTCTGTCATACAGTATTTAATAATAGTTTCTATCTACAGTATATTATATTTAATAATAGATTCTATCTCTGTCATACAGTATTTAATAATAGTTTCTATTATACAGTATATTATATTTAATAATAGTTTCTATCTACAGTATATTATATTTAATAATAGTTTCTGTCAGTGTAAAACTGAAACAGATGATGGGAGCATCTCTCTCTCCTGTTTTTTTTTTTAAATACAGTTTAAAATAAGAAAAACTCCCCGACAGCAGGCAGTTAAAGGTGTTAAAGGTCAGAGGTGGACAGCTTGTGGTTTGTTGTCGTGTGGAAAGTGAAATGTGAAACCTCGGAGTGGGAGTGGGAGTGTGATGAGTTTCCCACCGTCGTCGTCCTCACCACACTCTCTCATCTCTACCATTCTACACTCAACACCTTCCTGCAGCAGCCTGACGGCTTCACGTTCACTTCAGCTGCTTTCACTCTGATTTCAGCACTAACGTCATCGTCATTCCTTTAAAGATGTTTCCTTTGTTTTATGGTCTCAGTCAGCTGAATGTGAAGATGATCAGCACCAGATAATCACTTCGTTCATTCATTAATCAAGATAATAATTAGATCAGCTGATAATGACAGCAGCACTAGCTCTGACAGCAGTTAGATTATTGTTATTTATTATTAATGGCAGGTTTGAGGAACAAACCGACAATATTAATGTAAATGACTGAACACCAATTTTAGTCTCACATTTTAAAATGGCTGAAGGTTTTTATTCTTTCTGGCATATTTGCAGTAAATCTGAAACTATTACTATAATATTAGTAAAATCTAAAACAAAAACTAACATCAGAGTCAAATAATAAAATACTTTCTTACTTTTGTTCATTTAAAATTATGTGTAATACTTTACATCATTTTAATGTGTAATTCATTTAATATTTGAATTTAAATTTATAAAATTATTTTTATATATAAAATAATATTCATACATTTTAAAAATGAAACCTTCATAAGTTTAGAGCTAAAAGTGTTTTATATTAAGAAGATTTAATTACAGAGAAATCAGATGATTTTCAAAACATTTACAGTTGAGAAAAGAGAAAAATCTGAATTTAAAAACAAACTTCATTTAATTAAGTAAATAACATAAATATAATATTTATAATAAAATGAAATATAAAGAAAACTTCATTTAATTCAGTAAATAATAGAAATAAATATAATAATTCTAATAAAATGTAATTTAAAAAAAATATCAGAAATACTGTTTCAGTGTGGAGCTGAAATCTGTTTTAGTTCAGAACTATCGGGGGGTTTAGAGGAGGTCTGGACAGTCCAGATGTGGTCTGGAAGATGTGGAGGGTCTGGAGAGTCTGGAGGGTAAGGATGGAGTCTGGAGGGTTAGAGGGGTTTGGAGGGTCTGGAGGGTAAGGACAGAATCTGGAGGGTCTAGTAGTCTGAAGGGTCTAAAGGGTAAGGACAGAATCTGGAGGGTCTGGTAGTCTGGAGGGAGTCTGGAGGGTTACAGGGAGTCTGGAAGGTCTAAAGGGTAACAGGGGGTCCAGAGGTTGAGGAGGGAGTCTAGAAGGTCTGATGTGTAAGGAAGGGGTCTTGGGGTTTAGAGAGAGGTTGGATTAGTTCCACTCAGTTGCCCCCCCCTCGCTGTCAGCGCCCGCTACGCTCCACCAATCACACACTGCCGTCAAAAATAAGAAACCGCAAAGATCCTCCAAAAGGACAAAGTCTCACTCTGATCTGAGAGGACGGAGACATTTCTCTAAAGATCCCCCAAAAGGGAAAAGTCCCCCCCCTATCTGAGAGGACGGAGACATTTCTCTAAAGATCCTCCAACAGGACAAAGTCTCACTCTGATCTGAGAGGACGGAGACATTTCTCTAAAGATCCTCCAACAGGACAAAGTCTCACTCTGATCTGAGAGACAAAATCAGTCCTGACTGTCAACCATCAACAATTCAGTCCACCTTAAAACTGCCCGACTGAAACTAAAGTTTCACTGTGAGAACGATGAGGTGGTAGCGTTACTCCTCCTCGGGTTGTATGTTATTTTATTTACAGAGACACACTGTCACCTCAACATCGATAACGACATTAAATAGAAGCTCATTTCTAGCAGAGAAGAAGAAACGGCATCGTCGGCTGTCTGAGAGAGTTTGCCACTTTACAGTCACAATTATTAAACCCTGAATCCCACAATGCATTGTGAAAAGCAGTCAACATCATGCACTGCACTGAGGGAAAAATGGCCGACGGTCAAGAGGAGAGAGAACAGCGTCACAACACAAACAGCACAGCGGACCCAGGTGAAGCCCCGCCCCTTCCTGTGACCACCATGGACCTGATTTCACAAACAATATGAATGAATGGAGAATGATCAAATTAGCTACCAACCACGGCTGCCATAGTTCACATGACAATAACACGCTAACACTACATTTGTTTTAACGCCACTAATCTCACATAAACACACTGGTGATTTTTAGGTTGTAGCTGTTCGATTTTAAAGCTGGAGAGAAGATCCTGGTCTCATCTGAAACTAGAGAACCTGATGGATCCACCAGTACCAGGTCAGACTACTACTGCTACTACTACATCTTGGTCTCATTAGTACCCACCAGGTCAGACTAGCTGGTAATATAATATAATATAATATAATATAATATAGAGTAATCATTTCATAATAATTATAATACAAATTTAATCAAACCAACAGAAATAACTTCCTGTTCTTCGACCTATCGACCGTGCTGAAGCGGCGTCCCCTCGGCCCCTGGCGGGGGCCACGGCAGACCCCCGCTCGCTCTTATCAGCAGCCCGACACGGCCCGGATTACACGGCCCCAGTGGCTGCTGGGAGTTCTGCTAATCTGACTGCTCATTAATATTTAACACAAATCCTGCCAGGAGATGCCCGACTGAGGCTCCCGTCTCGCTCTCAGCACCACGTCCTGGTTGGAGGGACGCCACTGTTGTTGTCGTTTGGCTCTCTGACCGGCCAATCAGCTGCAGCGATTCCTGCGCCTTTCAGGCCCTGTCTGGGTAAGTGATCTCAGACTGACCTCTGACCTCTCCAGATCAACGTCTCAACACAGAGATCCAGTTCACAGGGACAGAAAACAAACAGACTGTGAAATATTTTGGTGAGTTAATTATCAGTTTTGTGTCAGTTCAGATCTAATTTCCAGTAAATTAATCTTCTACTATAACACTGAGTCGTCAACTCTAACTAGACTGTAAAAAGACCTGAATGATCTGTTATTGTCTCCGTCTGTCTCCACAGAGACGTCCTCACAAAGACTCACTAAAGTCAGGATTCATCTCGGAGTGTCCTGTTGATGGACTTTACCGTCCCACAATGCAATGCACCATGGAGACAGAGTTGCTCGCAGCCGCAAAAACTTCAAACAAAATAAAATTATTTTGGATTCAAAACAGTTTCTGGAAATGAAAAAATAAGTTGTAAATCTTTATAAAAATGTTTGTTCTAGGTGAGATACTATTGGTGTCTGATGTGTGACATCATTTCCTGTACAAACAGACTGGTTTTAATGGACTAGATTGATATTTTCTGTTCTGATGATCACAGATCAATTATATAATTGGTTCTGGATCAGCTGGTACAGTTCTGGTTTCAGGTTCAGGCTCAGGATAGATGGATGTCTAACAGTTAAACCTGATATCTGGCCTCTTCCTGCTGGTTCTGAATAAAAACCAGCACCAGTGAAGTCTGGAGCACCACAGAACCACCAAAAAACACAGAACCACTAGAACCACCAGAACCTTGGGACTGAACCGTGACAGCAGAGGTTCTCTTACCTTCAGAGCAGCAGCAGGAGGTCAGGAAGCAGCAGGAAGCCACCGGAGAAAAAAAACAGAGAAGAAGAACAATTTTAATACTGTCAATATTGCAAGAATTTAATATTGTTATCATGATCAGTTTGTTCTTTTCTTCGTGAAGCAGATTTATTAACTGATTTAATGTTCAGTAATATTTATCAGATTACCATATTTTCCGGACTATAAGGCGCACTTAAAATCCTTAAATTTTCTCAAAAGTCGTCAGGGCGCCTTATAATACGATGCGCCTTATATATGAATTCTGGTTGTGCTTACTGACCTCCTCAAACTAATTTTATGTGGTACAGGGCGCTCAAAAATCTGTCAAAATGTTTTATTATGAGTTTGGTAAACTTCGAAGCTGCACCGCTGGGTGGATTGTAGGAGCATTACGATAATAGTAGTCAGGTGCCTGGCAGTATTACCTTCTGACAGTAGTCAGGCGCCGCGGAGTAATACTACTGACAGTAGTCTGGCACCTCATGGAGTAATACTACTGTTACTGTGCTTCGACAGATAGGGACCGCAACATTATCATGTGTGTATAAGGAGCCAAAATAGCAGCTGACATGCTGACGAAGCGGATTTCAAGCTATCGGTCACCAGCAGAACATGGGAAAGATAAGATAAGATAAGATATTCCTTTATTAGTCCCACAGTGTGGAAATTTACAAATTTAATAGGAATAGGGAATAGAGCAGCGGAGAGAGAATTATATATTAATGAATCAATAGTACGAAGTGGAGGAAGCCAGAAGATGACCTGCACCAAGTAAAGAAGACCAACCCGAGTTTCTGAGGGAACAAAGAACAGTGGGTTATTCAGTCGAGAGCAGCAGGTAGAAGCGTCTCTACAGTTTCTATTCCACTCAAGGCAGCAGCAGTAGCACTTGACAAGAAAATCAGTCACTTTCTAGGAGGAGAACTCGAGAGACCGAACGGCTTTTTCCGCAACTCTCCGTCCCTATTGATCTGCGACTCCATGCTGCCCATCTCACCGACACTGTCACAACAAAAGTGAGGAAAATTACTTCGGAGCTCGACGTCATTCCGGGTGGATTAACTAAAGAACTCCAACCGCTAGATATCGGTGTCGACAGGTCGTTCAGAGTTAAACTGCGAGCTGCGAGGGAGCGTTGGATGACAGAAGGCGAACACACATTCACCAAGACAGGGAGGCAACGCCGGGCGAGTTACTCCACTATCTGCCAATGGATCAGGAAGGCAGGAATCATCACTGAACAGCTAAGTAACAGCAACCAGACTGACTCGGATAATGACCAGACGATTTCAGGCGTGCTCAATGCCGAAGTCGCCCAACTGTTTAACTCTGACACTGATGATGAAGGATTTGATGGATTTGTGGACGAAGAATGAACTGGAAAAAGTGAGTGTATTGTTTTGTATTTTGTGTGTTCCGACTGAAAAATGTTGAGTTATTGACGTTATTGAGGTGTTAAAATTAATAGAATCAAGTTTGACTTATCTCACCGTTTTCGCTTACAATCCGGTGCGTCTTACAATCCGGTGCGCCTTATATCGCCTTATATATGAAAAAAGGCAGCAATATTGATATTTATTGATAGTGTGCCTAATAATCTGGTACGCCTTATGGTCCGAAAAATACGGTTTTAATATTTGACCACATACAGACAGCAGTTGAGGAGGAAGAAAAGGTGGAGAAGAGAGGAGGAAGAGGAGGAAGAAGAGGAGAGAAGAAGAGAGGAGGAAGAGGAGAGAAGAGAGGAAAGAAGAGAGGAGAAAAGAGGAGAACAGAGGAGGAAGAGGAGATAAGAGGTGAGAGGAGGAAGAGTCTACAGTCTAGTAAAACAACTACGAATTTGATGTCAGATGGCAACCTTTTGTCCTCCACAAGTAAAATACCTGTTTTTCCATCCATCCATCATCCATCCATCCATCCATCCATCCATCCATCCATCATCCATCTATGACTGTAGTTCTCTGCAGCTCCGTCAGTTAAACTGATTAATGACTCGTGTCTGCTGTCAATTAATAAACGGGAAGTCTTCATGAACATATTAAATAAGAACTCATGATGTTCTGACTGATTGGACAGACCCCGTCCTCCCTGGACTCTGATTGGACAGACTCCACCCTCCCTGGGCTCTGATTGGACGCCAGCCGTCCATCTGATGTAATGACAGGGTTACTATGTGAAAACAGAAGCTGCTGCAGATCCAGAACCATCGGTGGTTCTGTAGGACAGACCCGGTTCTCTGCAGCTTTAAAGGTTCCTATAGTCTATGTACATATATAAAAGAATTAGCTTTGTTAAGATAAGATAAGTTAAGATATTCCTTGATTGGTCCCACAGTGGAGAAATTCACATATTACAGCAGCAAAGTGGATAGTGCAATAAACAAGAAGCATAGATTTTAAAACAGTATTAATACAAATAAAATAAAATAATATATACATAATAGAAAGTAAAGCCAAAATATGCCCAGCATATCAATAAATAATTGTCCAGTTACGATAATTTGTGCAGATGATATAATTGCACATATGTGTTGTTATTGCACTTGTGTCCGGTCAGTTTGTTGTAATTATTTATGTGGTCTACTGGGAGCAGTGCTGGTTGTGAATGTGTATGTGGTCTACTGGGAGCAGTGCTGGTTGTGGAGTCTGTATGTGGTCTACTGGGAGCAGTGCTGGTTGTGGAGTCTAACAGCTGCAGGCAGGAAGGACCTTCTGTAACGCTCCTTCGTACACTTAGGGTGTAGCAGCCTGTCACTGAAGGAGCTCTCCAGAGCTCTGATGGTGTCTCTCATGGGGTGGGAGTCCTTCTCCATCATGGATGACAGCTTAGCCATCGTCCTCCTCTCTCCCACCACCTGCACTGAGTCCAGAGAGCATCCCAGGACAGAGCTGGCCCTTTTGATAATCTTATCTAGCCTCTTCCTGTCTGCAGCTGTGATGCTGCTGCCCCAGCAAACCACTCCATAAAATATGGCTGATGCCACCACGGTGTCATAAAATGTTTTCAGAAGTGTCCCCTGCACTCCAAAAGACCTCAGTCTCCTGAGCAGATACAGCCTGCTCTGGCCTTTTTTATGGAGTGCAGAGGAATTTGTTGTCCACTCCAGTTTATTGTTCAGGTGAACACCCAGGTATTTATATGTCACCATCTCAATGTCTGATCCCTGGATGTTCACCGGTGTTGGAGGGGGATGAGTTTGCCTGCGGAAATCCACCACCAGCTCTTTAGTTTTCCCCGCGTTGATCTGGAGGTGGTTCCGCAGGCACCAGTCCACGAAGTCCTGGGAAAGTTCACTGTACTCCCCATCGTCCCCATCAGTGATGAGGCCGATGATAGCAGAGTCGTCAGAGAACTTCTGCAGGTGACAGGTTGGAGAAGTCTGCAGTGTAGAGCGTGAAGGGGAACGGAGCCAGAACCGTTCCCTGCGGGGCCCCCACACTGCAGACCACCGTGTCGGAAGTGAAGTCCCGTGTCCTCACATACTGTGGGCGGTTTGTGAGGTAGTCCAGTATCCAGGATGTTAGATGGTTATCTACCCCTGCAATCTCCAGTTTGTCCCCCAGAAGCATCATTAGCTAACAGCTGCCAGCTCAGCCGTCGCCATCGTCGCCGTCGGAGGCAACAGAAGAGGTCAGATTTCATGTTTAGTGTCTTTAAAGATCTTGATGAGAACCCATCAGGTCTCCTAAAGTTCAGGAGGTCACTCACAAATATCACTTGGAGTGTGTTACCATGACAACCACTTCACATTCACTACAAGGCACTGTTGAGGTCACATGAGTAAAACTTACAATATATATAATAATAATAATGTTATTCATTATTGTTGTTGTCATTGTGTGGGGCTGTTAATGTGTTGTGACAGCTGAACTCTATTCCGGGTTTCATAACGAGGGTTTGTAATGTCAACGTGCTGTTAATTATTTAATTACCTGGTGAGTGTTTCCTGTCCACTCTAATAGAAATACTAATTGTTTGGCCTGCTGGCCATCAGCACGAGGGGGGGGTTATTAGATAATTACAGACAACTGAGAGAGTGAGAGAGAGAGAGAGAGAGAGAGAGAGAGAGAGAGAGAGAGAGAGAGAGAGAGAGAGAGAGAGAGAGTGTTGGGGCATCTGGGGAACTGCAGCCTCTAACAACAAATTAGTGTCACCGTGGCAACAGACTGACCAACCCTATCACACACACACACACACACACACACACACACACACACACACACAAACACACACACACACACACAGCAGCAAACAGAGCAGAGCAGCAGCGGCGAAGTAAACCAGGTGAAGAGACGAAAACTACGACAGCCCTCGTTACTTTAAGTACAACAAAACCTTCGTGAGTAAAAAAACAATGGTTTATCGTACACCTGTTAAACAAGCATAAACATGATGTAAACATGTAGAAACATTCTATTTCAGTCTGCTCTGTCTGCTGTCTCTCATCCACCACTACTGCACAGCACACTAGCTCAGCTAATAGCAAATAGTCAGAAACAAGCTAAAACTAAAGCTGTCTGTATGTAGTTTAAGGGCTTAGCTTAGTTTGCTACATATCCAAAGATCGTTGCAAACTTTTCTGCTGGCTGAGACAAAGCAGCTCCTCCTCTCTGCCTGCAGGCAGCGAATCACATCAGCACAGGGAGGACAGGAAGAAGAACAGATACTGATTGATGGAGGAGGACAGAGGACAGGAGGAAGGACTGATACTGACTGATGGAGGAGGACAGAGGACGAGAGGCAGGACTGATACTGACTGATGGAGGAGGACAGAGGACGAGAGGCAGGACTGATACTGACTGATGGAGGAGGACAGAGGACGAGAGGCAGGACTGATACTGACTGATGGAGGAGGACAGAGGACGAGAGGCAGGACTGATACTGACTGATGGAGGAGGACAGAGGACGAGAGGCAGGACTGATACTGACTGATGGAGGAGGACAGAGGACGAGAGGCAGGACTGATACTGACTGATGAAGGACAGAGGACGAGAGGAAGGACTGATACTGACTGATGGAGGAGGACAGAGGACAGGAGGAAGGACTGATACTGACTGATGAAGGACAGAGGACAGGAGGAAGGACTGATACTGACTGATGGAGGAGGACAGAGGACGAGAGGAAGGACTGATACTGACTGATGGAGGAGGACAGAGGACAGGAGGAAGGACTGATACTGACTGATGAAGGACAGAGGACAGGAGGAAGGACTGATACTGACTGATGGAGGAGGACAGAGGACGAGAGGAAGGACTGATACTGACTGATGGAGGAGGACAGAGGACAGGAGGAAGGACTGATACTGACTGATGGAGGAGGACAGAAGATGAGAGGAAGGACTGATACTGACTGATGGAGGAGGACAGAGGACAGGAGGAAGGACTGATACTGACTGATGGAGGAGGACAGAGGACAGGAGGAAGGACTGATACTGACTGATGGAGGAGGACAGAGGACAGGAGGAAGGACTGATACTGACTGATGGAGGAGGACAGAGGACAGGAGGAAGGACTGATACTGACTGATGGAGGAGGACAGAGGACAGGAGGAAGGACAGATACTGACTGATGGAGGAGGACAGAGGACAGGAGGAAGGACGGATACTGACTGATGGAGGAGGACAGAGGACGAGAGGCAGGACTGATACTGACTGATGGAGGAGGACAGAGGACAGGAGGAAGGACAGATACTGACTGATGGAGGAGGACAGAGGACAGGAGGAAGGACTGATACCGACTGAGATATTATTGCGTTATCGTGATTTTCTGTTGTAAATATTACTGTTGCTGCTCTAGAAACATTTTGTTATATTCATATATTCATTCATATTCATTATATATTGTTGAATTCAAATCCTGTTCTGACTTTATTCTTTTTTTCTAATAATACTTTAAAAAGCAATTATTTAGTAATGACAAAGAACCAATAAGAGTATCAATGAAGACCCACAGTGATAAAGGAGTACTGAGGAGGCAATGCACATCCCTAATGATAATAAACTTTACATTTCGGCCTCTAACTTATGAACCTTAACTCTCAGAAATATTTATTATTCTATTTATTCTTCTCCTGGATTTTGTTTCATCCAACACAAGGATCCAAACAATCCACACTCATTTGAGTCTAGACTGATTTTCTACCATTTTGAATTTTGTTCAAATCAGATTCGTATTCGTCACCAACTTTGGTACAACACCTTCCTGTACTGAGATTGGGATTGTTGATTATTCATACAGTTTTTCTTATGGATACATTGATACCGATATCAGACTGATTATCAGGCCAATACTGCTTGAAATAGCGGAATCGGACATTGGTGACAATGGAGCCGATCTATTCAATTCAATTCTGTGTTTATATACTATATACATTATATACTGGAATTTGAATTCCTGTTTAAGTTGTTGCTGCATTGAAAAGGTTCACACCTGAATTATAATCCCTGTTAATTTTGAAGATTCTTTTCCAAGTTGTTGCTATTTGATTTATATCAACAATCATAACAATTCACCAAATTTATGTTATGTTATCTATATATTTATTTGTTACATTTTGTTTAATAAGTTAGGAAAGCAATGTTTGAGTCCCGCCTGTTGCCTCACATATAACAGAATCAGTCACTTCCACACAGTTCATTAATTAAACACTGGTATCAGAGTGGTACTCGGTTTCAGGCGTTACCCAAAGCCCAGGTATCTCTATCGACATTGGGACTGAAAAAGTTTAGTTTTGCTACAGCGGACTCTCAGAGTTAGCTCATACGATGTGGGCGGGGCTTATATTACAATACATGTCATATATATCTCCTGAGCACTTTGTGTTATTGGAACCACATTTGGTGGAGATGTGTAGATATGAGATCTGAGTAACTCTGGGAAATTTGGTGCCATTTGGCCAATAGGTGGCGCTGTAGGAGGATCATTTAACTATAACATTTGGTGGGTCCATTCCGCGGTTCTCTACAGCAGAACAGAACAGAACTGGGGTCCGATCAAACAGCCCGTTCAGGACAGGTGCTGCACCATCTTAAATGAAATAACAGTGAATTGGATGAGACTCTCTCTCTTCACACTGACCACCGTCACACTAACAATATTAACTGTGACATTTACTGAGTTCCTCCTGTTTTATCTGTGTGTCCAGGACACAGACGGGTCTGGACATACAGATCTAATCTAACATCACTGATCGTTCGCAGCGACTTTAACTCTCTCAGACTTTCTGTGAAGTAGTTTTTAATGTTTCCTCGTTTTGAGGAACTTCAGCGTCGTGTTGAGCCTCAGAGCTCCTCCCCTGATGTAGATGCTGTTAAACGAGTCAGAGCTCCGAGTCGTGGGTTTGATTCCTACAGAGTCAATGGTTCGGCTGCTGACAGCTTCCTGTCTGAGCCTCTGACTTCCATCCACACGATGCCAACAGGACAGACCTGTGAGCAGTGAGGGGCCAGGAAAAGGACGAAGGTTTCTCCTTTTGATATGGACGAGGACGGCCGATGAATGACAAGATGACTGTGTGTTCCCAGCATGCAGCGGGGGGGCAGAGGGACGCTGTCTGTGGTCGGCTTAAGAAGGAAAATGGGCTCGGCGGGCACCGCTTCCATTTAAACACAGTGAATGCAGCACTGCAAGGCATCATGGGAGGACAGAGTGAGAGCCAGCAGACGGGGGGCCTGTTTATGTATTCATTGAAGACTGAAGTGATTTCCTCTGTCCTGACAACATAACTCCGCCCACACCACCCTGAGGTGATGCATGATGGGAACCACATGTGTGAGCTGCTGATGGAGGATGAAGTTTATTCTAAATAAAACCTGAATTCAGATCTAAATATCTCATCAAGTACATAAACTCTTCTGAAGCGGAAAGGTGACGAAGACGACGACATGATGAAGGAGGGACAGATTCATGTTGACGTGTCTCATTCATGCTGAAAATAAGAAGGGACTGCAGGTATTTAGTGGATAGAAGAGATATCTGGTCCACTCTGTTCACCTTCAACATCAGACTGAGCAGCATCAACGCTGACTTTCAGTTTGATCCCAACCAAAACCACAGCAGTGAGACCTCTCTGGATCTGAACTACTGAACCCTGGTCCAACGAGGAGATTTAACTGACATTTGTTCTGACGACTTCATAAAGAATCAGTTGGAAAAAAATCCAAATTCAAACACTTTTCCGCATTGATGGGATGTAGGCAACGAGGGGACGTAGGTGACGACAACGGGACATACATGGAGGACGTAGGTGACGACAGGACGTAGGCGATGACAGGACGGAGGTGTTGACAGGACGTAGGCGACGACGACAGGACGGAGGTGTTGACAGAACGTAGGCGACGACGACAGGACGTAAGCGATGACAGGACGTAGGTGACGACGACAGGACGTAGGTGACGACAGGACGTAGGTGACGACGACAGGATGTAGGTGATGACAGAACGTAGGTGACGACAACAGGACTTAGGTGACGACAACAGGACGTAGGTGACGACAACAGGACGTAGGTGACGACAACAGGACGTAGGTGACATAGGTGACGACGACAGGACGTAGGTGACAACGACAGGACGTAGGTGATGACAGGACGTAGGTGACGAAGGTGACGACGACAGGACGTAGGTGACGACGACAGGACGTAGGTGATGACAGGACGTAGGTGACGACAACAGGACGTAGGTGACGACGACAGGACGTAGGTGACGACAACAGGACGTAGGTGACGACGACAGGACGTAGGTGACGACGACAGGACGTAGGTGACGACAACAGGACGTAGGTGATGACAGGACGTAGGTGACGATGACAGGACGTAGGTGACGACAACAGGACGTAGGTGATGACAGGACGTAGGTGACGATGACAGGACGTAGGTGACGACAGGACGTAGGTGATGACAGGACGTAGGACAGGACGTAGGTGATGACAGGACGTAGGTGACGACGACAGGACGTAGGTGATGACAGGACGTAGGTGATGACAGGACGTAGGTGATGACAGGACGTAGGTATGTCATGTTTTGTGTCTATCTGCCACTGTGGCTGGTGTAATCTAGCAGCCACTAACCACTAATTTCCAACCCTGGATGTCATGTAGAGTTCTTCAGAGCTGGAATCATTGAACTGTGAACTGGATCAAACGTTGCAACATGAACCTTGGTTCAGACAGTGAAAACACCTCTGAGACAGTCTCAGACAGGAAGAGGTCCAGTTCAGACATTATCACCAGCTCCAGACGTCCTCCAGCTGAACGCCGCTCGTCCACCGTGACGACCACTGTGACGGTAAACGTCTCTCCAGGGGCATCATGGGTGGTGGAGCAGCATCAGTTCGCCTCCTGCTGCAGTAATCAGCACGGAGAAGAAGAAGAGGACGACCAGGGAACAGGAAATCTTTGTTTGTCTGGTATTCATGTGGATCACAGGAGCTCCATTCAGATTCATGAACAATGATAAAACATCTGAATGATGGAAAACTGAGATTCACTCTCACTTCAGCTTAAAAACAGCAAACATACTGAGGTAGATAAAATCATGAGGACTTCTTCCTTCACAGGGTCATAAAATAATGCTTACAATAAATCATCTCACTTCTCCTCTGTCAACCACCAAAAATATGATTATAGTCAAAATATGATATATTTAAAGTAATAAATAAATGTAAAACTAATGCTGAGACGGAGAGCGACGCTCGACGCATCTGATTTACATAAATTAGCAGAGACCTCAAGTTTATGTAAATGAAGAGTGGACGTGACGCCCCGTCTCTGGAATGGCGCCGCCACACTACCAGAATGCATTGCTGCACGGCTGCTCACATAGACGATGAATGGGAGGCGTTGAAGGACGGTGGCTGTGGACCTTGACTCTTGTCGCTGCATGACAGCATGATGCGACAGGACGTAGGTGACGACGACAGGACGTAGGTGACAACAGGACGTAGGTGACGACGACAGGACGTAGGTGACGAGGACAGGACGTAGGTGACGAGGACAGGACGTAGATGACGAGGACAGGACGTAGGTGACGAGGACAGGACGTAGGTGACGACGACAGGACGTAGGTGACGACAGGACGTAGGTGACGACAGGACGTAGGTGATGACGACAGGACGTAGGTGACGACGACAGGACGTAGGTGAATACAACAGGACGTAGGTGATGACAGGACGTAGGTGACGACAGGACATAGGTGATGACGACAGGACGTAGGTGACGACGACAGGACGTAGGTGAATACAACAGGACGTAGGTGACGACAACAGGACGTAGGTGAATACGACAGGACGTAGGTGACGACGACAGGACGTAGGTGACGACGACAGGACGTAGGTGACGACGACAGGACGTAGGTGACGACAGGACATGTGATGACGAAGTTCGTCATCACATGTCAGAGAAATGGGTGGTGTTGAAGGACGGAGGCTGTGGAGGCTGTGTGGAACTGGTCTCAGTTCTGCGAGCTGTGACATAAACACAAAGAACTGCTGTCTAGTTCCATGTGGAACCGGTCCTGTTCTCTGCGTTCCCTGCTGTCTCTAAATCTGCTGACTCGTCTTCCTGCAACAGGAAGTCATTAAAATGCTGAGAGACAATCACAGCTCCCAGCATGCCTCAGGGCTCTGAGCAGGTAGACAGGCCCTGAGAAGACAGACAGATGCAGGAAGTAACCCTGAACTGTCTTCACCTTCATTCCTGGTCAGCCTACAGCTCATCGCCACGGTGGCCAGGGAGGACGCTGCCATGGCGACATTCTCCAAGGAGCCTTGAGCTGGTTCAGGTGAGGTCTCGAGACTGGGAGGTGAGGAAGGATGGAGGGAGGACAGCTGCTTTCCTCATGAACACCTGTCTGTCCAGGAAGTAGACACGCCCGCAGAGACAGGACAGGAAACAAAGACAGGAGACGTGGACTTGAAGTCACGTCCCCCAGAATCTCATTGTCATCACTTGTTTCTCCTCTACGAGTCGTGTTATTTGTTCAAATAAATAAATTAAACAGACCAGAGATGAATAATCAGAAACACAGATATAGACAGGTCTCCATGAGATGAGGCAGATGTTGAGGTTGTTGTCAGTCCACTAAGAGACAAGGAGGAGACAAGAGAATGAGGTAGAGGGTAAGGAGATGAGACAAAGGAAGCAAGGATGTTAGAGAGAAACAAGGAGAAAATAGAGGAAGGTAAGAGATCAAGGAGAGGATACAAAGACATAAATAAAAAAAGAAGATGATATATTTATGGAAAACAGACACACACTCCATCAATTATTACTGGCTGCTGTCTGCAGACCGTCAGCCAATCACAGAGCTCCCACACTGTCAGCCAATCAGAGAGCAGGGATCACAGTAACTGGGGGCCAAACAACTCTCCTGTTTCCTTTCCTTTCTCTTCCTCATCTCCTTGTTCCATTTCTTCTCCTCATCTCCTCCTCTCTCCTTGTCTCCTCATCCTTTTACAGTGTCTATACTGAATTGTGTCCTGATTAATAACAGAAAGTGTCTGTTTATCAGATAATAAAGAGTGAACAACTCAGAAACAAGCAGCGTTTCTAATAATCCACTCCAACATAACGAGTTAACATCATATCAGGGTCAGGCGGCTGCTAGCGCAGCTGTCTCTGTGGGTCACATGACCCTCACCATGAGGACCCGAACGCACCGTAAGGACCCGAACGCACCGTCAGGAAGTAATTCTGAAACTCCGACAGATCATTTCTCCGCAGCCACTTTAACGTCTCAAAGAAATGAACAAATATCATCTAAAATGTAAATTACAGTATATATCAGATTGATACGGAGCCATGACAGGTCATAACATGTATTACTCTGACCCCAAGAGACAAGCTGAGCTGTTGTGCGATAGTATTCTGTATATAGTATATATTGTACACATATAGTTTGTAGTTTTGTAGATCTACAGATCATCTGTCCTTCCTGTATCTGCAGTATTTAAGTAGTAACTGGACTAAACCAACAAAAGAAGAAGACAGATCAGACCATGAAAAATGAGAAGTATATGAAAAAAAAATAGAAAACTATACAACATCTAGAAAATGAACTATCATATGTCTAGGGCTTTTACAGTGAAAGGTCAGAAGGGAAGGAGTGGCTCTGGTCTGTGCTGTTTTGTTAAGGCTGAAAGGAGATAAATAAAGGAGAAATACAGCTCAGCTACGTAGCCTCTGTGTTGATGTTTCATAAATAAAATATTCCGAACATGACTGGTTGATTATTTCATTCACAAATTCAAGCTTGTTCCAAAAAACATGAGGCGACGTTTCGCCTGTGAAAGTACTAAAAATATACCAACGTGTGAATTGACAGTATGAATGAAACGTTCTGATGTGAACGGCCTTCATGATAACTCAGCAGTCTGGTCCTTCAAAGACCTACAGACGGATTTGTGTGTGTGTGTGTGTGTGTGTGTGTGTGTGTGTGTGTGTGTGTGTGTGTGTGTGTGTGTGTGTGTGTGTCTCCGTCATGTAAACCTCGTTACGACGTCGCAGTAATCAGAGCGTGAAACACTGACGGTGTTCGTCTTTTCTTCTGCAGCCATGTTTATCCTCCGCTGGCCGACACGAGAATATTACGTTTTATTATTAACATGCTGCATTTTTTATGAATGAGTAATCAGAGAGAGAAACATCTGCAGAGAGCAGAAACAGAGGAAATCAATGAGGGCAGAACAACCACAGAAACTCAGTTTACCATCTGCTCCGCCGTCCAATCAGATCAGGACGAACACAAAGAGCTCTGAGTTTCCCTCCAGAGTCTCTACGGTCAAATATATAAACCTCAGTGTTCTGGAGGAGAATGAAGCAACAGAGTGAAGAGAAACTGAACTACACCTAGAAAATGTCCATTTTAACAAGTCTGATTGTGTTGAGATCAGCTGAAGCACCAACAAGTTCAGTTTCTCTTCAGAAACACGAACAACAGATTTCGACAGTTTTCCTCACAAATCGCCACGATACAAAATAAAATAACGGCCGTTGTAGAAACCAGTACACGTCGGTGCAGTCTTGGTCTCTGATGAACCCTCATGGATCTGGACTGGACTTCCTGGATCAGGTTTCATGTCTGAGCAGCATGGAGCCCAGTGACAGATGGGGAAGACGAAAACACTGAAACAAATCTAATATTTGTTTCTGTTATGTTTTATGACACTGTATTGATTCTGAAAAACACTGTTGATTTTTAATTAAGGGTTTGTAGTTTGGTCGCTACTTGTTAAAGAGAGATGTGTGTGAGCCACATTTCATCTGCACACACACACACACACACACACACACTGTTTTGTCCAAACTTTTTCTAGTAATTTTTTTTAATCAAAGTTTAAAAAATAGCAGAACCATATTTATCTGTATATAACCATATTTATCTGTATATAACCATGTTTATCTGTATCTGTATACAACTGTGTTTATGGCTGTTGATTCAATATCTATTTTGATCTTTAAGTTTTGTGATTCAATATTGTGATTTATTGTGATTTTTGTTAACTTTTTTACCACTAGTCCATGGAGGAAACAGAATCAGACACTTCAGGGACTTTTACTTTGTTCAATCTCTAAATGAATCCAGTAAAATGTCTGATTTTCAGCATGTAGTCAGAGATGTCCTGAAGTCCAATATATCAGGATCATTGTCAGGAATTATTGATTACAGTTTTTATCCAGCAACCCAAAAATCAAAAATAAAGACGTTTCCCTCACAGATTAGTGGGATTTTCTTTTTAATTTATCAGGGTCATGTAATGTTTTATACTCTGCTGAATATCATCCATCAGTCTGATTTCCATAGATGGATTCTGTAGATCCAGTTCCCTTTGTTAACACCTTATTTTGAAAAGCAGACATAGTCCCAGGTGTCTACTTCCTCTAACTCCTCCAAGGTGGTCTCTAGCTCTCCGTCAGCTCCGTTCTCTTTATCCATCCATGGTCAGCTCCATCGGGGCCGTTTGAATGCATTTAACATAAATGTCAGTATATGGCGCTCTACAGTCGTAGCGTCGGCCCGTTGGACCACGGAGACGAGAGCAACCGGCCGGCCAGACCGCACGTTACCGCCGTACGATAACGTTTCCCGTCCGTGACGGAGTTAGCGTGCAGCTTTAGCCATGATGTCTAGCTCTGCTTTTCCAAAGTATTTCCCTCCTTTACTGGATGTGTAGTGTTTACCACGCTGGATTTAACATGGAGGATGGAGGTCGGATCCACGCCCACCCCCCAACCTTTAATACTTTCTGAGGTTTGTTCTGGTTGACGGATACCGAACGGATATGACGTCATGTTGCTCAGGCTACCACAATAAAAGCGCTAACTTCCTTCTACCTCCACATAGACTCAGACAAAGCAAATATATGGATTCTGGTATTAAAATATCAATTTAGAAATCATAAAAAAATAATCAATCAGTTTTTTCCCGCCCCTACTAACAATGTTTACATGGTCCATAAACAGATTGTAAATTGTGTCTTTGCCATTTAACAGATCTTGAGTTTGATGATGATGATGAAGGGTAACAGAGTAAATCTATGGTCTGAAGAAGAAGAATAGCAGTGTTTCTCTGTAGTAACATCAGTGTCGCCCTGCTGTAGTGCTTCAGAGCCAGGCATGGAGCTGTCAGTCAGCGGCCGACCCTTCACCCTGACTTCCCAGGCCGACCCGTCTCAGCAGCTGCTCCTCTGCTCCTTTCTTGTCATTGTGTCGTCTTTTCATTCAGCGAGCGAAGGTCTGAGCCGCCCGACCATTTCCATAATCTCCATTAAACACTTCAAATGGGCGCTTTAAGAGCGCTGCCATCTGCATAATCCCATTAACTCTGGAGCTGCAGTGCCGCCGCCGACACAACGCTGCCGCCGCCGACACAACGCCGCCGCCGACAGCGGGAGCTCCGGCTCAGGTGCAAGAAGAAGTGGCAGAGAAAAGGCAGATTTAGTGTCTGTCAGGTTTGTGAATGAATAAAAGGACGAGGAGGAGAAGAGTCCTGACAGTTTAGGGCGGCGACTGAGAAGAAAAAAGATCTCTTTAGTCTAAAAGCTTCATCCTGGTGTAAATCTGCTGGTGCTTCCCCTCCGTCTGGGGAAAAGTCCGCTTACAGAGTTTCCTGTCTCCCCCCTCCTCCTCCGCCTCCTCCTCCTCCTCCTCAGACGAAGAAGAAAAACAGATTCACGCTTTCTGATGACAAGAAAAGTAGGTCAGATTTAAATTCAGACCAAATCCGGGTGTTTCACTGCTGCGCTGACGCTCATAAAATACCAGCTGGCTGCTCGCTCGACTCCACGAATCTGATCTCAGAAAAGCCTGCAGCCTCCATCCAGCCTCTGCAGGCCGCAGACAGTTTGAGGTTTCCTTAAATAAAGTACAGAGCCGGAGAGGTGAAGACGGAAATGAAACATCCATCACAGATCAAAAGGTGGATAAAAAAGCAGGAAGGTGGTTTGGTGATGAATTACATGCAGACGCCTCCTGAGGGAAACGCTAATGAACCACAGAAAGAAAAATAACGGCTTGTGTTCGGCAGGTCGGAGGACGACGACGCAAGAACGGGTCAAAAATGTCCTCATGTCTCCGAACAAAGCCGTTCTCATGTAGCCAGACGTCTGTCCTGGAGGAAAAAGGTGATTTATGACCGATGTTTTCAGTAAAACATCTCAACACGTCCTGTAGGGACGCACAATCAATTCAATATTAATCACGATAATTTGGCTTCCAACAATTAAATGTATTAAATGACTGACTGACATATTAACACTTGAACATGTTCCTGAATGTAGCAGCTGGAATCCAGAACAGGAGAGTAAAATACTGGTTTCATTATTACTCGTTTGGAAAAACTTAAATGAGCTTAACGAAGGTGAAGAACGTTATTTAGTTTTATTTTCATACATCAGCAGGAATGATAACAACAAATATTTTATCTCTAAAATCAGGATAAATAATTAAAATCTCAACACTGATCAAAACATAAATATAATGTAAATATACATTCTGGACATAATGGTGCAGCCCTATCATCTAACTAAACTCAGGACACTAATGCGTCTGACGTTACTGATATTTATCAATCACATACGTAATAATATAATGTAGCTGCTGTAATAAGTGGAGGTCAGTGAATCTTCCAGAATAAATAAAGATAAATTAGAGCTGGAGGTCGAGCATTTGGACATTAACGTCTTTAACCCTTTAAGGTATTAACATGTTCGCTCTGCCTCCAGCGGGGCTCAAACTCACAACCTCCGACACCAACAACATGTCAATATGTTGGTGAGCTCACTGCCGCCACGACATCACGCCACGGCATCACATCACGGCATTACACCACGACGTCACGCCATGACGTCACATCACGGCATTACACCACGGCATCACGCCACGACGTCACGCCACGACGTCACATCACGGCGTCACACCACGACGTCACGCCACGACGTCACACCACGACGTCACACCACGACATCACGCCACGACATCACACCACGACGTCACACCACGACGTCACACCACGACATCACGCCACGACATCACACCACGACGTCACATCACGGCATCACACCACGACGTCACGCCACATAACGGCATCACACTACGACATCACACCACGACATCACGCCACGACGTCACATCACGCCACGACATCACATCACGCCACGACGTCACATCACGGCATCACGCCACGACGTCACGCCACGACGTCACGCCACGGCATCACGCCACGACGTCACGCCGCGACGTCACGCCACGGCGTCACGCCACG